>CM048596.1:17832500-20265000 GCA_026413675.1 Populus pruinosa
TTCTAATGCATTGATTAATTGTAGGAATGGACTGATGAAGCTATCGTTTGGAAACATGACATTGGAGATGAATATTTTCAACATTTGCAAGCAACTTGGAGATGACAATGATTTACAAGAAGTAGATCATATTGATGAATTAGTTTATGATCAACTTGAATCTATTTTAAGTAAAAATGAATTGGATGAAACTGAAGATTTGCAAATGGTTTATTCTGAGGAAGAAATCACGGATGAAACAAGCACCGAAAATGTTGATGCGAATCTTTTGTCAACAGTGACAACAGATTCAACATCTGACATCACACCAATGGATGATTACTTTCCTAACAAATCCTTACTTTCTCTTAGTCCAATGCCTTGGTATAATAAAAATATCAATTTTCTTGCTTTAGGAGATTTGCCAGCTGATTGGAGTACCCAAGACAAAGAAAAGTTTTTGAACGAAGTGAAGAGCTTTTATTGTGATGACCCTACCTTATTCAAATATTGTCCTGATCAAATATTTCAAAGATTCATTCCCGACAATGAGGTAAGTAGTGTCATTAAACTTTGTCATTCTGCAGCATGTGGAAGTCGTTTCTCGTCAAAAAAGACAGCTACAAAAATCTTTCAAAATGGATTTTATTGGCCCACCATGTTCAAGGACACGCATGCATTCTGCAAAACTTGTGAAAATTGTCAAAAGATTGATACAGGTCAAAAAGTTTTGTTTTATAATTCTCAACTCTATGCATTCCCTAGAGAGCTAAGACCAAGATGGAGCAATCCTTATGGGGCCTGTGCTATTGAGAATTCAATGAATGACAATGATTTTAATGAAAATGGACATCGTTTGAAAGCTTACTTTGATAATTTTCCTAGTGAAAATGAATCAACTGGTTGGACTGATCTTATAGATAAAAGTTAATTTTTTTTTTCTCATATTGTTTTTGTGTTTCTTTTTGAGTGATTTTTGTTAGTTTTTCTCACCCCGGTCAAATGGCGGATAACGGTACTCCGTGACTTAAGTCGGTTCTTTCAGTTTCCCACAATTACTGATATCTGTGTATATATCTGTGCAATTCTTTGAATCTCTCTTCCAATTCTCATTTGAAAATGGACACTAATCTTGAAAAATTGAAAAAGTATTTTCCCGCTCTGCCTCAGAATACGATTACAAAAATTTACCGTGCTAGATGTGCAAGATTGAGATTATTAATGAATCATGGAATTCCAGAAGATATTCGCTGGTTGATTGAAGCAAAGATCCGATTATCAGGCGAGTCCTCTAATTTCTTCATTTCACACATGCCTGGAACAGGTAAAAGCACTTTTGCAAAGAAGCGTCGTGCAAAACGACTGGATGTCTGTCATCGATGTGCTAGATGGACTTGTAATACACAATGTCGTTCTTTAGGAATGGTATCTATAAACCGTGAAGATAAAATACAATTCATTAAGGATGGCCTGAGTAAGGAGTCTTTAGATAATCTTCTATTCACTCTTGAGACGCATCCTAGTGGAGATGTGCATCGTGCAATTCATGATTTATGGCCACTATTTCATAAAGAACATGATCGACTTAGTCTTGGGAATCTGACTAAAAAAGACCCTATTTGCCAGTTTTTAAGAAAACTGGATGGGAAGCCTATCCCCGACCCATAGAGGGCGTTTAAGCCGTTCTTGGACGTAAAACCAAGGGAAGATGTGAGCCACAATCGCAACTACGTGTACATACACATGCTTTTTTTTTCAAAAGTAAATAAATAAATAAATAAAAAGAGAGAGAGAGAGTGTGAGACTCCAGCTGGCCTACATATAGATGTTATGATTGCCTTTCCAATTTCTCATCTATAAAACCCTCTTTTCCTTCCTTTCATTTCTACTCAACCCATACATTCAACAAATACAGAAGTGTGTAGAAATGGAAAGTTCCTCAAGTCATCAAATAAGAAATATTTGTGTTTTCAGTGGATCTAGTCCTGGGAAAGAAAATGAGTTTTTAGAATCAGCAAATCATCTTGGTCAGGTGCTAGCTGAGAGAAAGATTCATTTAGTGTATGGAGGAGGCAGTCTTGGGTTAATGGGAGGTGTGTCAATAGCTGCATTTTTAGGAGGTAGTCAAGTTTTAGGAATCGTCCCTGAAGCTTTGGCACAAGGGGACATCATTGGAAAAACAATTGGAGAGGAACTTCAGGTCTCTACAATGTCGACTCGAATGAATGCAATGTTTAACCATGCTGATGCTTTCATTGCTTTACCAGGTGGTCTAGGCACATTGGAAGAGATCTTTCATATTTCCTCTTGGGCTCAATTGCACATTCACCATAAACCCATAGGTTTGTTAAATGTTAATGGTTATTATGATAAGTTGTTGTCTTTTCTTGATCATGCTGTGGAACAGGAATTTTTAACATCTTCTACATGACAAATCATAATCTCTGCTACAACTGCTGAACAATTGATTGACCAACTACAATCTTTCACTCCTGTGATTGATCCTTCTATGAGTCGCATAAATTGGTCATCTAAGGAAAGCCGTAAAAAGCTTAGATTGGATTTGAGCCTTCATTTGTGAATTTTTGTGTCTTTCAGTTTTATTATTGTGTTTTGTTATTTCTTATTTTTATTTCAGTGTGTTTCAGGTTTTCTCAGTGTTCGTTATTTCAGGTGATATCTTCTATACTCTATCTTTCTACCTTAGAACATTGAGGACAATGTCTCGTTTTGGTTGGGGGGAGAGGGTAGTAGTTGATAAAAAAAAAAATTGTTTTTCATTTCATAAAGCATGTGCATAATTGTTGTTACTAGGATGGCAGAGTAAAGGAGTTCTTTTGTTAAAGTGACTCTTGAGACGCATCTTAGTAACCATTCTTAACAAGGTCTATTATAATACTTCCTGAAATATTCAGGTTTACAAACTCTCGTATTGTTACCACTTAATTCTGCTGATATACTTATTTAACATGTATTTTTAAACCTTAATTTACACACACACACTTTAACATATGATTGTGGGTTGCATATTGGACTATTACATTATTTATGTTCTTTTGTTAAAGGTAACAACTAAGGGAAAGGGATTGTATATAATTAAAAAAAAATGAAAAAATAAAAAAAGAAAAAAAAATAAAAAATGATGATAATAAAAATGTAGATAAGTTTGGTTTCGTAGCCTCCCTAACCTAAGCAATTAAGCCCGAAGGGGTGTTTTAACACCTAATACCCTAAAGTCAAATGACTTGGGAGCTATTGGCCCAACGCTTGTTACATGGGTTGAGGAGAAAAGCTTAAGGCAATCAAACATTGCACTATCTACATATCAGTATCTGCGACCCGAGTTACTAAGATCGTAGGGGTGTCTTAACACCTAATGCCCTAAGACCAACTGGTTTGGGAGTCATTAGCTGAAAGCTCGTTACATGGGTTAGAGATGCATGATGTTTTTAAAGTATATGTATATAGAGTTAAAAAAAAAAAGACAAAAATAGTAATCCTAACCCAAGGAAGTTAACCTTAAACATTAGAACAAAAATTTTGTTTTCTTCCAAGAAAAGCCCCATAATTATGTGTTCATACATTGAGCACAAAAGAAAGGTTTATTAATATCTTGTTAAGTGGTATTGAGCAGATATATAAATTTAATGAGAGTTTGTTTATCTGGATAGATTAATGGAAGTTAAATGATGAATACCTTGTTTGTGAAATTTGCAAATTGTTTTAACGCTTTGATTACTAGGGACTAGTAATAAGCTGGTTGGGGGGTGTGATTAGTACTTAAAAGTGCATTTTTGTCATGGTTTTATATCATCATTTTGCACTTGAAGTATCAATAACTCCTTAACTAAAGCATGTTTTATAATAATATATCTAATAATATAAGATACCTTTAATTTGTGGTAAATGTTCATTTTAAATGCAGGCCTATCACATAAATGAAAGGATTGATTGATGACTTGAAGAACTTAAATTGCATGGATAAAGAGATGGTCAAACTTAGAGAAGAGATGTCGGTGCAATCCAAACCGGAACACTGTTCGGTAATTGGGCCATATCTGGAGCTACAGATCTCAGATTTAGGTCCAATTTATATGGATGGAAAGGCAAGACATAGGCCTACAACTTTCATATGGAGCCCAAGATCTAAAAAGGCCATTATCAAGTCCAAATTGTAGCAACAACAAAGAAGCCCGAATCTGTCTTCCAGCCCGAGCACTGTTCGGTATTTTGGCCATATCTGGAGTTCTAGAAGTCCAAATGAGCTGAAGTTTTTACACAAGAAAGATGAGACAATTGCCTACAACTTTTATGTTTTCGAGGGGCTCTAATTTGGACGTTATCATTGACATTTTGGGTAGACAAAAGAAGATAAAGATTGTCATCAAGTCAAGAGTTGGCCACCCACTTATCAATTAGTCATCAAGTCAATAGTTCCCAATTTTGGCCTATAAAAGGAGGCATTTGCCATGCATTTAGGCATCTTGGTTTCCAGATCAAGATCATGCTCTTCCTTTCTCTCTTTGTATTTTTTGTAATGTTTTTGCTTTACTTTCATTAATATCAAGTTTATGCCTTTCATTTCCTTTCCTTTACTTAGTTAACTTTTATGTTCTTATTTTGTTTATTTGTTTTCCTTTCTTTCATTATGTCTAGCTAAGTTAATTATGTCAAGGTGAAAAGGTTACACTAATGGTGTGAGAATAAGTATAATGTAAACTTAATATGGACTTTAATGTTTGATACTAACATGTTTTATATTTGTTATCTTGTTCACTCTTTAATACTTTGCTTGTTAAATGACTAATCTTGATTTATGTTGTATAACACTTGGTACAACAAATGCTTGGCACTTTCATAGCCCATAATGTATGGTACAACCGACACCTAAGCTATGAAAGGAACTTGATTTGTTGTTAACATAAGTTATAATCATGAATGCTTGACGAGATTTACAAGTATTAGCATTAATTGAATAAGATGACTAATGTAATCATGTTAACAATATATAATCTCATTGGAACCTCCTTTGTGTGTGGTTTTCAATTCAATAATAAGAGTTTATACTATACTTGTTTGATATACCATTAGTGGAACCTCTAACCTTGACATTTGTTATTATTATTGTTTAATCCTTACATTAATTTTTTATCTCCAAGTTCTCCTCATCTTCTTCTTCTTCTCTTTCTTTATTATTATTATTATTATTACTACTACTAATATTACTACTACTACTACTACTACTACTACTACTACTACTACTACTACTACTACTACTACTAGTATTATTATTATTATTATTATTATTATTATTATTATTATTATTATTGTTGTTGTTGTTGTTGTTATTGTTGTTGTTGTTGTTGTTATTGTTATTGTTGTTGTATTTTTGTTATTTATAATTTATACAATTAACCTTCTTGTGGTTCGACCCCGGTCTTGCCGGGTTATTTATTACTTCGACACTCCTGCACTTGGGAGAAGACATCAACCTTTTAGTCGTGTCAGTAATCATGTTAACAATATATAATCTGATTGGAACCTCCTTTGTGTGTGGTTTCCAATTCAATAATAAGAGTTTATACTATACTTCTTTGCTATACCATTAGTGGAACCTCTAACCTTGACATTTGTTATTATTATTGTTTAATCCTTACATTAATATTTCATCTCTAAGTTCTCATCATCATCATCTTCTTCTTCTTCTCTTTCTTTATTATTATTATTATTATTATTATTATTATTATTATTAGTACTACTACTACTACTACTACTACTACTACTACTATTATTATTATTATTATTATTATTATTATTATTATTACTATTGTTGTTGTTGTTATTGTTGTTTTATAATTGTTGTTTATAATTTGTACAATTAACCTCCCTGTGGTTCGACCCCGGTCTTGCCGGGTTATTTATTACTTCGACACTCCTACACTTGGGAGAAGACATCAACCTTTTAGTCGTGTCAAGTTTTTGGCGCCGTTGCCGGGGAGGTAAGTTCTTGTATAAATTATAGTTTTTATTTTATTTTCTCTTTTCACTTTTCTTGTATATAACTTTGTCTCTTTTATTTTGTTTCTCTTTATTTTGTTTTCTTCCTTCTTCTTTTGTTTTCTTCTTCATTTTATTATATTCCTACACGTGCATGAGAGTGTGGTCACGCACATCAAGTGGTAGACTTTGTAGGGTGTCCTCATCATTTTCAGAAAATATGGCCGAAGAAGATAATCAATCACTTCATAATGAAAATAATGAGAATAACCGTGCTAGAACACTTAGAGACCACATGAATCCCACAAGAACAAGTGCACCATCATGCATAGTTTTTTCTCCTGATGCATCTCATTTTAATTTTAAACCAGGTATTATTCAACTTTTACCTTCTTTTCATGGTTTAGAATTGGAAAATCCATACTTGCATTTAAGGGAATTTAAGGAGGTGTGCAACACATATAATAATTTAAATTGTAGCATGAACACCATTAGATTAAAGCTTTTTCCTTTTTCATTAAAAGATAAAGCTAAAACATGGCTACAAAATTTGAGACCAGGATCCATTCGTGCTTGGGATGAAATGCAACAACAGTTTTTAAAGAAGTTTTTCCCATCTCATAGAACAAACTCTTTCAAGAGACAAATCACCACTTTCACTCAAAAACCAGGAGAAACATTTTACAAATGTTGGGATAGGTATCGAGACTTGCTTAGTACTTGCCCCCATCATGGTTTTGAAACATGGAGATTGGTTTCACATTTCTATGAAGGGTTAACACCTAAAGATAGGCAAATGGTTGAATTGATGTGCAATGGAACTTTTGAAGATAAAGACCCTGATGAAGCAATGGAGTACTTAGACTTGTTAGCTGAAAATGCTCAAAATTGGGACACTGCAGGTACATATGAGGCACCGAGTAAAACTCAACCTCATACATCTAGTGGAGGTATGTACAACCTTAGGGAAGATCATGACCTAAAAGCCAAATTTGCATCTTTAGCTAGAAAAGTTGAGGCACTAGAATTGAAAAAGAGTGGTCAATTAAAATCTGTTGAAAACATTGTGTGTCAAATCTGTGAAACAAATGAACACTCAACCAACGATTGTCCAACCTTGCCTTCTTTTAAAGAATGTCTCCATGAACAAGCCCATGCTTTAAACAGTTTTCAAAGGGCCAACCACAACCCATACTCCCAAACATACAACCCTGGTTGGAGGAATCACCCAAATTTTAATTGGAAGAGTGAGAACAACAATGCACAAACTTCACAACCACCGTTTCAAGCACACCATAATTTCCAAAATTCTCATGGATATGCACCTCCTTATGCTCCACCTCCTAGAAGAAATCTTGAGGAAACTTTGCATGCATTCATTGAAAAGCAAGAGATAATCAATACTCAACTTGCTCAAAACATGACAGATTTTAAAGATACTCTTGCTAAATTAACATCTGCTCTCAGTTTCCAAGAGAAAGGTAAGTTTCCATCTCAACCGCAACAAAATACCAAGGGGCAATACAATGCAAATGCAAGTAGTTCTGGAAGCAAACACATGAATCAAGTCAAATCAGTCACTACTCTGCGTAGTGGTAAGGTTATTGAAAAACCCTCTCTTGAACCTTATGAGAAAGATGATGAGTCAATCTCTGAGGGTAAGGAAGGGGTTGAATCTGAAAATTGCAACGAAACGACTGATTCACCGCCAGCACTTCCATTTCCTCATGCCATGACCAAACAAAGGAAAGTCAATCACAACTCTGAAATTTTTGAAATTTTCAAACAGGTAAGGATCAATATACCTTTGCTGGATGCTATTAAACATGTTCCTTCCTATGCTAAATTTTTGAAAGATCTATGCACTGTGAAGAGGAAACTGAATGTGAAAAAGAAAGCCTTTCTAGCCGAACAAGTAAGTGCTATTCTTCAAAACAATAATGCTTTGAAATATAAAGACCCTGGTTGTCCTACAATTTCTTGCTTTATTGGAGACCATAAAATTGAAAGAGCCTTACTTGATCTTGGTGCTAGTGTGAATTTACTTCCATATTCAGTCTTTCAGAGTCTCAATCTAGGTGAGTTAAAACCAACTTCTATATCTCTTTTACTTGCCGATAGATCTGTAAAAGTGCCTAGAGGAATAATTGAAGATGTGTTAGTACAAGTCGATAAATTCATTTATCCTGTGGATTTTATTGTCTTGGACACAGAACTTGTTGAAGCATGTAATTCATTTCCTGTTATTTTAGGACGTCCGTTTCTTTCAACGTCTAATGATTAATTGTAGGAATGGACTGATGAAGCTATCATTTGGAAACATGACATTGGAGATGAATATTTTCAACATTTGCAAGCAACCTGGAGATGATAATGATTTACAAGAAGTAGATCATATTGATGAATTAGTTTATGATCAACTTGAATCTACTTTAAGTAAAAATGAATTGGATGAAACTGAAGATTTGCAAATGGTTTATTCTGAGGAAGAAATCACGGATGAAACAAGCACCGAAAATATTGATGCGAATCTTTTATCAACAGTGACAATAGATTCGACACCCGACATCACACCAATGGATGATTACTTTCCTAACGAATCCTTACTTTCTCTTAGTCTAATGCCTTGGTATAATAAAAATATCAATTTTCTTGCTTTAGGAGATTTGCCAACTGATTGGAGTACCCAAGACAAAGAAAAGTTTTTGAATGAAGTGAAGAGCTTTTATTGTGATGACCCTACCTTATTCAAATATTGTCCTGATCAAATATTTCAAAGATTCATTCCCGACAATGAGGTAAGTAGTGTCATTAAACTTTGTCATTCTGAAGCATGTGGAAGTTATTTCTCGTCAAAAAAGACAAGTGCAAAAATCTTTCAAAATGGATTTTATTGGCCTACCATGTTCAAGGACACGCATGCATTCTGCAAAACTTGTGAAAATTGTCAAAAGATTGATACAGGTCAAAAAGTTTTGTTTTATAATTCTCAACTCTATGCATTCCCTAGAGAGCTAAGACCAAGATGGAGCAATCCTTATGGGGCCTGTGATATTGAGAATTCAATGAATGACAATGATTTTAATGAAAATGGACATCGTTTGAAAGCTTACTTTGATAATTTTCCTAGAGAAAATGAATCAACTGGTTGGACTGATCTTGTAGATAAAGGTTAATTTTTTTTTCTCACATTGTTTTTGTGTTTCTTTTTGAGTGATTTTTGTTAGTTTTTCTCACCCCGGTTAAATGGCGGATAACGGTACTCCGTGACTTAAGTCGGTTCTTTCAGTTTCCCACAATTACTGATATCTGTGTATATATCTGTGCAATTCTTTGAATCTCTCTTCCAATTCTCATTTGAAAATGGACACTAATCTTGAAAAATTGAAAAAGTATTTTCCCGCTCTGCCTCAGAATACGATTACAAAAATTTACCGTGCTAGATGTGCAAGATTGAGATTATTAATGAATCATGGAATTCCTGAAGATATTCGGTGGTTGATTGAAGCAAAGGTCCGATTATCAGGTGAGTCCTCTAACTTCTTCATTTCACACATGCCTGGAACAGGTAAAAGCACTTTTGCAAAGAAGCGTCGTGCAAAACGACTGGATGTCTGTCATCGATGTGCTAGATGGACTTGTAATACACAATGTCGTTCTTTAGGAATGGTATCTATAAACCATGAAGATAAAATACAATTCATTAAGGATGGCCTGAGTAAGGAGTCTTTAGATAATCTTCTATTGACTCTTGAGACGCATCCTAGTGGAGATGTGCATCGTGCAATTCATGATTTATGGCCACTATTTCATAAAGAATATGATCAACTTAGTCTTGGAAATCTGACTAAAAAAGACCCTGTTTGCCAGTTTTTAAGAAAACTGGATGGGAAGCCTATCCCCGACCCATAGAGGGCGTTTAAGCCGTTCTTGGATGTAAAACCAAGGGAAGATGTGAGCCACAATCACAACTACCTGTACATACACATGTTTTTTTCAAAAGTAAATAAATAAATAAATAAAAAGAGAGAGAGTGTGTGTGAGACTCTAGCTGGCCTACATATAGATGTTATGATTGCCTTTCTACTTTCTCATCTATAAAACCCTATTTTCCTTCCTTTCATTTCTACTCAACCCATACATTCAACAAATACAGAAGTGTGTAGAAATGGCAAGTTCCTCAAGTCATCAAATAAGAAATATTTGTGTTTTCGGTGGATCTAGTCCTGGGAAAGAAAAGGAGTTTTTAGAATCAGCAAATCATCTTGGTCAGGTGCTAGCTGAGAGAAAGATTCATTTAGTGTATGGGGGAGGCAGTCTTGGGTTAATGGGAGGTGTGTCAATAGCTGCATTTTTAGGAGGTAGTCAAGTTTTAGGAATCGTCCCTGAAGCTTTGGCACAAGGGGACATCATTGGAAAAACAATTGGAGAGGAACTTCAGGTCTCCACAATGTTGGCTCGAATGAATGCAATGTTTAACCATGCTGATGCTTTCATTGCTTTACCAGGTGGTCTAGGCACATTGGAAGAGATCTTTCATATTTCCTCTTGGGCTCAATTGCACATTCACCATAAACCCATAGGTTTGTTAAATGTTAATGGTTATTATGATAAGTTGTTGTCTTTTCTTGATCATGCTGTGGAACAGGAATTTCTAACATCTTCTGCACGACAAATCATAATCTCTGCTTCTACTGCTGAACAATTGATTGACCAACTACAATCTTTCATTCCTGTGATTGATCCTTCCATGAGTCGCATAAATTGGTCATCTAAGGAAAGCCGTAAAAAGCTTAGATTGGATTTGAGCCTTCATTTGTGAATTTTTGTGTCTTTTGGTTTTATTATGTTTTGTTATTTCTTATTTTTGTTTCAGTGTGTTTCAGGTTTTGTCAGTGTTCGTTATTTCAGGTGATATCTTTTATACTCTATCTTTCTACCTTAGAACATTGAGGACAATGTCTCGTTTTGGTTGGGGGGAGAGGGTAGTAGTTGATAAAAAAAAAATTGTTTTTCATTTCATAAAGCATGTGCATAATTGTTGTTACTAGGATGGCAGAGTAAAGGAGTTCTTTTGTTAAAGTGACTCTTGAGACGCATCTTAGTAACCATTCTTAACAAGGTCTATTATAATACTTCCTGAAATATTCAGGTTTACAAACTTTCGTATTGTTACCACTTAATTCTGCTCGTATACTTATTTAACATGTATTTTTAAACCTTAATTTACACGCACACACTTTAACATATGATTGTGGGTTGCATATTGGATTATTACATTATTTACGTTCTTTTGTTAAAGGTAACAACTAGGGAAAGGGATTGTATATAATTAAAAAAAAACATGAAAAAAAAAAGAAAAAAAATAATAATAAAAAATGATGATAATAAAAATGTAGATAAGTTTGATTTCGTAGCCTCCCTAACCTAAGCAATTAAGCCCGAAGGGGTGTTTTAACACCTAATACCCTAAAGTCAACTGACTTGGGAGCTATTGGCCCAACGCTTGTTACATGGGTTGAGGAGAAAAGCTTAAGGAAATCAAACATTGCACTATCTACATATCAGTATCTGCGACCCGAGTTACTAAGCTCGTAGGGGTGTCTTAACACCTAATGCCCTAAGACCAACTGGTCTGGGAGTCATTAGCTGAAAGCTCGTTACATGGGTTAAAGATGCATGATGTTTTTAAAGTATATGTATATAGAGTTAAAAAAAAAAAAAAAGACAAAAATAGTAATCCCAACCCAAGGAAGTTAACCTTAAACATTAGAACAAAAATTTTGTTTTCTTCCAAGAAAAGCCCCATAATTATGTGTTCATACATTGAGCACAAAAGAAAGGTTTATTAATATCTTGTTAAGTGGTATTGAGCAGATATATAAATTTAATGAGAGTTTGTTTATCTGGATAGATTAATGGAAGTTAAATGATGAATACCTTGCTTTGTGAAATTTACAAATTGTTTTAACGCTTTAATTACTAGGGACTAGTAATAAGCTGGTTGAGGGGTGTGATTAGTACTTAAAAGTGCATTTTTATCATGGTTTTATATCATCATTTTGCACTTGAAGTATCAATAACTCCTTAACTAAAATATGTTTTATAATAATGTATCTAATAATATAAGATACCTATAATTTGTGGTAAATGTCTATTTTTAATACAGGCCTATCAAATAAATGAAAGGATTGATTGATGACTTGAAGAACTTAAATTGCAAGGACAAAGAGATGGTCAAACTTAGAGAAGAGATGTCGGTACAATCCAAACCGGAACACTGTTCGGTAATTGGGCCATATCTAGAGCTACAGATCTTAGATTTAGGTCCAATTTATATGGATGGAAAGGTAAGACATAGGCCTACAACTTTCATATGGAGCCCAAGATCTAAAAAGGCCATTATCAAGTCCAAATTGTAGCAACAACAAAGAAGCCCGAATCTATCTTCCAGCCCGAGCACTGTTCGGTATTTTGGCCATATCTGGAGTTCTAGAAGTCCAAATGAGCTGAAGTTTTTCTACAAGAAAGCTGAGACAATTGCCTACAACTTTCATGTTTGCACCTGGCTCCAGTTTTGACGTTATCAATGACGTTTTGGGCAGACAAGAGAAGATAAGGATTGTCACCAAGTCAAAAGTTGGCCACCCACTTATCAATTAGTCATCAAATCAATAGTTCCCAATTTTGGCCTATAAAAGGAAGCATTTGCCATGCATTTAGGCATCTTGGTTTCCAGATCAAGATCATGCTCTTCCTTTCTCTCTTTGTATTTTTTGTAATGTTTATGCTTTGCTTTCATTAATATTAAGTTTATGCCTTTCATTTCCTTTCCTTTACTTAGTTAACTTTTATGTTCTTATTTTGTTTATCTATTTTGCTTTCTTTCATTATGTCTAGCTAAGTTAATTATGTCAAGGTGAAAAGTTTACACTAATGGTGTAAGAATAAGTATAATGTAAACTTAATATGGACTTTAATGTTTGATACTAACATGTTTTATATTTGTTATCTTGTTCACTCTTTAATACTTTGCTTGTTAAATGACTAATCTTGATTTATGTTGTATAACACTTGGTACAACAAATGCTTGGCACTTTCATAGCCCATAATGTATGGTAGAACCGACACCTGAGCTATGAAAGGAACTTGATTTGTTGTTAACATAAGTTATAATCATGAATGCTTGACGAGATTTACAAGTATTAGCATTAATTGAATAAGATGACTAATGTAATCATGTTAACAATATATAATCTGATTGGAACCTCCTTTGTGTGTGGTTTCCAATTCAATAATAAGAGTTTATACTATACTTGTTTGCTATACCATTAGTGGAACCTCTAACCTTGACATTTGTTATTATTATTGTTTAATCCTTACATTAATATTTCATCTCTAAGTTCTCATCATCATCATCTTCTTCTTCTTCTCTTTTTTATTATTATTATTATTATTATTATTATTATTAGTACTACTACTACTACTACTACTACTACTACTACTACTACTACTACTACTACTACTACTACTACTATTATTATTATTATTATTATTATTATTATTATTATTATTATTATTACTATTGTTGTTGTTGTTATTGTTGTTTTATAATTGTTGTTCATAATTTATACAATTAACCTCGCTGTGGTTCAACCCCGGTCTTGCCGGGTTATTTATTACTTCGACACTCCTACACTTGGGAGAAGACATCAATCTTTTCGTCGTGTCATTAGGGTCATCACAATAAAAAATTTTCACTTCATTCAAAAACTTTTCTTTGTTTTGAGTACTCCAATCAACTAGCAAATCTCCTAAAGTAAGAAAATTGATATTTTTATCATACCAAGGCATTGGACTAAGAGAAAGTAAGGATTTGTTCGGAAAGTAATCATCAATTAGTGTGATGTCAAATGTAAAATCTGTTGTCACTGTTGATAAAAGATTTACATCAACATTTTCGGTGCTTGTTTCATCCATGATTTCTTCCGCAGAATAAATCATTTTTAAATCTTCAGTTTCATCTAATTCATTTTTACTTAAAGTAGATTCAAGTTGATCATAAACTAATTCATCAATATGATCTACTTCTTGTAAATCATTATCATCTCCAAGTTGCTTGCAAATGTTGAAAATATTCATCTCCAATGTCATGTTTCCAAATGATAACTTCATCAGTCCATTCTTATAATTAATCAATGTGTTAGAAGTTGCAAGAAACGGATGTCCTAAAATAACAGGAAATGAATTACATACTTCAACAGGTTGTGTGTCCAAGATAATAAAATCCACAAGATAAATGAATTTATCAACTTGTACTAACACATCTTCAATTATTCCTCTAGGCACTTTTACAGATCTATCGGCAAGTAAAAGAGATATAGAAGTTGGTTTTAACTCACCTAGATTGAGACTCTGAAAAACTGAGTATGGAAGTAAATTCACACTAGCACCAAGATCAAGTAAGGCTTTTTCAATTTTATGTTCTCCAATAAAGCAAGAAATTGTAGGACAACCAGGGTCTTTATATTTCAAAGCATTATTGTTTTAAAGAATAGCACTTACTTGTTCGGCTAGAAAGGCTTTCTTTTTCACATTCAGTTTTCTCTTCACAGTGCATAGATCTTTCAAAAATTTAGCATAGGAAGGAACCTGTTTAATAGCATCCAGCAAAGGTATATTGATCCTTACCTGTTTGAAAATTTCAACAATTTCAGAGTTGTGATTGACTTTCCTTTGTTTGGTCGTGGCATGAGGAAATGGAAGTGTTGACAGAGAATTAGTCTTTTCTTTGCAATTTTCAGATTCAACCCCTTCCTTACCCTTAGAGATTGACTCATCATCTTTCTCATAAGGTTCAATAGAGGGTTTTTCAATAACCTTACCACTGCGTAGAGTAGAGACTGATTTGACTTGATCCATGTGTTGGCTTCCGGAACTACTTGCATTTGCATTGTATTGCCTCTTGGGATTTTGTTGTGGTTGAGATGGAAACTTACCTTTCTCTTGGAAACTGAGAGCAGATGTTAATTTTGCAAGAGTATCTTTAAAATCTGTCATGTTTTGAGCAAGTTGAGTATTGATTGTCTCTTGCTTTTCAATGAATGCATGCAATGTTTCCTCAAGATTTCTTCTAAGAGGTTGAGCATAAGGAGGTGTTTATCCATAAGAATTTTGGAAATTATGGTGTGCTTGAAATGGTGGTTGTGAAGTTTATGCATTATTGTTCTCACTCTTCCAACTGAAATTTGGGTGATTTCTCCAACCAGGGTTGTATGTTTGCGAGTACGGGTAGTGGTTGGCCCTTTGGAAACTATTTAAAGCATGGGCTTGTTCATGAAGACATTCCTTAAAAGAAGGCAAGTTTGGACAATCATTGGTTGAGTGTTCATTTGTTTCACATATTTGACACACAATGTTTTCAACATATTTTAATTGACTACTCTTTTTTAATTCTAGTGCCTCGACTTTTCTAGCTAAAGATGCAAACTTGGCTTGAAGGTCATGATTTTCCCTAAGGTTGTACATACCTCCACTAGATGTATGAGGTTGAGTTTTACTCGATGCCTCATAAGTATCGGTGGTGTCCCGATTTTGAGCATTTTCAGCTAACAAGTCTAAGTACTCCATTGCTTCATCAGGGTCTTTATCTTCAAAAGTTTCATTGCACATCAATTCAACCATTTGCCTATCTTCAGGTGTTAACCCTTCATAGAAATGTGAAACCAATCTCCATGTTTCGAAACCATGATGAGGGAATGTACTAAGCAAGTCTCGATACCTATCCCAACATTGGTAAAATGTTTCTCCTGGTTTTTGAGTGAAAGTAGTGATTTGTCTTTTGAAAGAGTTTGTTCTGTGAGATGGGAAAAACTTCTTCAAAAACTGCTGTTGCATTTCATCCCAAGTACGAATGGATCCTGGTCTTAAATTTTGTAGCCATGTTTTAGCTTTATCTTTTAATGAAAAAGGAAAAAGCTTTAATCTGATGGTGTTCATGCTAGAATTTAAATTATTATGTGTTGCAGACCTCCTCAAATTCCTTTAAATGCAAGTATGGATTTTCCAATTCCAAGCCATGAAAAGAAGGTAAAAGTTGAATAATACCTGGTTTAAAATTAAAATGAGATGCATTAGGAGGAAAAACTATGCATGATGGTGCACTTGTTCTTGTGGGATTCATGTGGTCTCTAAGTGTTCTGACACGGTTATTCTTATTATTTTCATTATGAAGTGATTGATTATCTTCTTCGGCCATATTTTCTGAAAATGATAAGGATATCCTACAAAGTCTACCATTGGATGTATGTCACCACACTCTCATGCACGTGTAGGAATAAAATAAAAAAGAAGAAGAAAGCAAAAGAAGGAGGAAGAAAACAAAATAAAAAGAAACAAAGTTATATAAAAGAGACAATAAAATAACTACTATAATTTATACAAGAACTTACCTCCCCGGCAACGGCGCCAACAACTTGACACGACGAAAAGATTGATGTCTTCTCCCAAGTGCAGGAGTGTCGAAGTAATAAATAACCCGGCAATACCAGGGTCGAACCACAGGGAGGTTAATTGTACAAATTATAAATAACAATAATAATAATAATAATAATAATAATAATAATAATAATAATAATAATAATAAAGAAAAAGAAGGAGAAGAAGAAGAAGAAGATGATGAGAACTTTGAGAAGGAATATTAATGTAACGATTAAACAATGATAATAACAAATGTCAAGGTTAGAGATTCCACTAATGGTATGTCAAACAAGTATAATATAAACTCTTATTATTCAATTGGAAACTACACACAAAGGAGGTTCCAATCAAATTATAGATTGTTAACATGATTACATTAGTCATCTTATTCGATTAATGCTAATACTTGTAAATTTCATTAAGCATTCATGATTATAACTTATGTTAACAACAAACCAAGTTCCTTTCATAGCTCAGGTGTCGGTTATACCATACAGTATGAGCTATGAAAGTGCCAAGCATTTATTGTACCAAGTGTTATACAACATAAATCAAGATTAGTCATTTAACAAGCAAAATATTAAAGAGTGAACAAGATAACAAATATAAAACATGTTAGTATCAAACATTAAAGTTCATATTAAGTTTACATTATACTTATTCTTACACCATTAGTGTAACCTTTTCACCTTGACATAATTAACTTAGCTAGTCATAATGAAAGAAAGAAAAATAGATAAACAAAATGAGAACATAAAAGGTAACTAAGTAAAGGAAAGGAAATGAAAGGCATAAACTTAATATTAATGAAAGCAAAGCATAAACATTACAAAAAATACAAAGAGAGAAAGGAAGAGCATGATCTTGATCTGGACACCAAGATGCCTAAATGCATGGCAAATGGCTCCTTTTATAGGTCAAAATTAGGAACTATTGATTTGATGACTAATTGATAAGTGGGTGGCCAACTCTTGACTTGGTGACAATTCTTATCTTCTCTTGTTTGCCCAAAACATCATTGATAACATCACAATTGGAGCCACTCGAAAACATGAAAGTTGTAGGCAATTGTCTTAACTTTCTTATGTAAAACATTCAGCTTATTTGGACTTCTAAAACTCCAGATATGGTCAAAATATTGAACAGTGCTCGGGCTGGAAGACAAATTCAGGCTTCTTTGTTGTTGCTACAATTTGGACTTGAAAATGGCCTTTTCAGATCTTGGGATCCATATGAAAGTTGTAGGCCTATATCTTACCTTTCCATCCATATAAATTGGATCTAAATCTGAGATCTATAGCTCCAGATATGACCCAATTACCGAACAGTGTTCTGGTTTGGATTTCACCGACATCTCTTTTCTAAGTTTGGCCATCTCTTTATCCTTGCAATTTAAGTTCTTAAAGTCATCAATCAATCCTTTCATTTATGTGATAGGCCTGCATTTAAAATGAACATTTACCACAAATTAAAGGTATCTCATATTATTAGATATATTATTATAAAACATGCTTTAGTTAAGGAGTTATTGATACTTCAAGTATAAAATGATGATATAAAACCATGATAAAAATGCACTTTTAAGTACTAATCACTTGGTATGATAAAAATATCAATTTTCTTGTTTTAGAAGATTTGCCACCTGATTGGAGTACCCAAGACAAAGAAACAATTTTGAACGAAGTGAAGAGCTTTTATTGTGATGACCCTAACTTATTCAAATCGATCCTTTCATTTATATGATAGGCCTGCATTTAAAATGAACATTTGCCATAAATTAAAGGTATCTTATATTATTAGATATATTATTATAAAACATGCTTTAGTTAAGTAGTTATTGATACTTCAAGTGCAAAATGATGATATAAAACCATGATAAAAATGCACTTTTAAGTACTAATCACAAGGCATTGTAGAGAAAGAAAGTAAAGATTCACATGGAAAGTAGTCATTGATTGGTGTGATATCAGTTTTCGAATATATTGTCAATCTTGACAAATGATCTGCGTTAATATTTTCGGTGCCTTTCTTATCTTTGTTTGTGATATCAAATTCTTGAAGTAACAAAATCCACCGCACTAATCTAGCCTTAGAATCTTTCTTAGAAAGAAGATATTTCAATGTTGCATTATCACTAAAAACAACAACAGGTAAGCCAACAAGATAAAACCTGAATTTTTCACATGCAAATACAATTACAAGTAATTCTTTTTCAGTGGTGGTGTAATTCATTTGAGCACTATTTAAAGTTTTACTTGCATAGTAAAACATATAAGGTTTCTTATCTTTTCTTTTTCCTAAAACAACACTTACGATATAATCACTAACGTCGCACATTATTTCAAAAGGTAATGACCAATTAGGAGGTTGAATGACAGGAGTACAAGTAAGCAATTTTTTATATTTAACAAAGGCTTCTTCACAATGTTCAATCCATTCAAAAATATTATCCTTTGTTAGAAGGTTACTGATATGACTAAAAGATTGATGTCTTTTTCCAAGTGCAGGAGTGTCGAAGTAATAAATAACCCGGCAAGATCGGGGTCGAACCACAAGGAGGTTAATTGTACAAATTATAAACAACAACAATAGCAATAACAACAACAACCACAATAATAATAGTAATAATAATAATAATAATAATAATAATAATAATAATAATAATAATAATAATAATAATAATTAAATAATAATAAAGAAAGAGAAGAAGAAAAAGATGATGAGAACTTGAAGATGGAATATTAATGTAAGGATTAAATAATGATAACAAACAATGTCAAGGTTAGAGGATCCACTAATGGTATGTCAAACAAGTATAGTATAAACTCTTATTATTCAATTGGAAACCACACACAAAGGAGGTTCTAATCAGATTATAGATTATTAACATGATTACATTAGTCATCTTATTCGATTAATGCTAATACTTGTAAATTTCATTAAGCATTCATGATTATAACTTATGTTAACAACAAATCAAGTTTCTTTTATAGCTTAGGTCTTAGTTATACCATACAGTATAGGCTATGAAAGTGCCAAGCATTTGTTGTACCAAGTGTTATACAACATAAATCAAGATTAGTCATTTAACAAGCAAAATATTAAAGAGTGAACAAGATAACAAATATAAAACATGTTAGTATCAAACATTAAAGTCGATATTAAGTTTATACTATACTTATTCTTGCACCATTAGTGTAACTTTTTCACCTTGACATAATAAACTTAGCTAGACATAATGAAAGAAAGAAAAATAGATAAACAAAATAAGAACATAAATAAGATAAGAGTTAACTAAGTAAAGGAAAGGAAATGAAAGGTACTTGATATTAATGAAAGCAAAGCATAAACATTACAAAAAATACAAAGAGAGAAAGCAAGAGCATGATTTTGATCTGGAAACCAAGATGCCTAAATGCATGGCAAATGCCTCCTTTTATAGGCTAAAATTGAGAACTATTGATTTGATGACTAATTGATGAGTGGGTGACCAACTCTTGACTTGGTAACAATCTTTATCTTCTCTTTTGTGGCCAAAACATCACTGATAACGTTAAAATTGGAGCCACTTGAAAACATGAAAGTTGTAGAAAATTGTCTTAGCTTTCTTGTGTAAATAATTTAGCTCATTTCGACTTCTACAACTCCATATATGGCTAAAGTACTGAACAATGCTCAGGCTGGAGAACAGATTCGGGCTTCTTTGTCCGTGCTACATTTTGGACTTGAAAATGACATTTTTAGATCTTGGGCTCCATATGAAAGTTGTAGGTCTATGTCTTAACTTTCTATCCATATAAAGTAGACCTAAATCAGAGATCTATATCTCTAGATATGACCTAATTACCAAACAGTATTCCGGTTTGGATTGCACCGATATCTTTTTTCTAAGTTTGGCCATCTCTTTATCCTTTCAATTTCAGTTCTTAAATTTATCAATCAATCCTTTTATTTATGTGATAGGCCTACATTTAAAATGAACATTTACCACAAATTAAAGGTATCTTATATTATTAGATATATTATTATAAAACATGCTTTAGTTAAGGAGTTATTGATACTTCAAGTGCAAAATGATGATATAAAACCTTGATAAAAATGCACTTTTAAGTACTAATTAATTACTTAAGGGCTTAGATATTACACTAACATCTTTGATGAACCTTCTATAAAAACCAACATGTCCTAAGAATGATCTAACATCTTTAATAGATTTTGGTGTTGGCAAGTTAGCAATTAACTCGATTTTAGATTTGTCAATCTCAATTCCTTTTGATGAAACAATGTAACCAAGTACAATGCCGTTTGTTACCATAAAGTGACATTTTCCCAACTCACTACTAACCTTTTCTAAGTTAATCAAACAATCATCAAATAAATCCCAAAAAACTGAAAAATCATCCATAAAAATCTCAAGAAAATGTTCAACCATATCACTAAATATACTAGGCATGCATCTTTGAAATGTGGCTGATGCATTTCGATATGCAAAAGTACCAAATAGACATGTAAAAGTAGTCTTCTCTTGATCTTCCAATACAATTTCAATTTGATTGTAACCTGAATAGTCATCTAGGAAACAACAAAATTCATGACTTGCAACTCTTTCTAGGATTTAATCTTGAAAGGTAAAGGAAAATGCTATTTTCTAATCATTGAATTAAGTTTCCTATAGTCAATGCACATACACTAACCAGTAACAATCCTAGTGGGATTTAATTGATTATTCTCATTTGTTATCACAGTGACTCCAGACTTCTTGGGTATAACTTGAGTAGGACTTACCCATTTGTTGTCAGAAATAGGATAAATGATTCCATTATCTAGAAGCTTAATGACTTTATTTTTCACTACTTCTTTCATATTAGGATTGAGGCTTCGTTGCATTTCCCTAGAGGGTTTAGCATTTTCCTCCAAATAAATTATGTGTGTACAAATCAAAGGACTAATTCCTTTTATGTCAGTTATGGTCCATCCTAATATATTTATTGTAGGACAACTAGGGTCTTTATATTTCAAAGCATTATTGTTCTTAAGAATAACACTTACTTGTTCGGCTAAAAAGACTTTCTTTTTCACATTCAGTTTCATCTTCACCATGCATAGATCTTTAAAAAAATTATTATAGAAAGGAACCTGTTTAATAGCATCCAACAAAGATATATTGATTCTTACCTATTTGAAAGTTTCAAAGATTTCAGAGTTGTGATTGACTTTCCTTTGTTTGATCATGGCATGAGGAAATGGAAGTGCTGGTGGGGAATTAGTTTTTTCTTTGCAAATTTTAGATTCAACCCCTTTCTTACCCTCAGAGATTGACTCATCATCTTTCTCACAAGGTTCAAGAGTGGGTTTTTTCAATAACCTTACCACTGCGTAGAGTAATGACTGATTTAACTTAATCCATGTGTTGGCTTTTGGAACTACTTACATTTACATTATATTGCCCCTTAGGATTTTGTTGTGGTTGAGATGAAAACTTACCTTTCTCTTGGAAACTAAGAGCAGATGTCAATTTTGCAAGAGTATCTTTAAAATCTGTCATGTTTTGAGCAAGTTGAGTATTGATTGTCTCTTGCTTTTCAATGAATGCATGCAATATTTCCTTAAGATTTCTTCTAGGAGGTGGAGCATAATGAGGTACATATCCATGAGAATTTTGGAAATTATGGTGTGCCTGAAATGGTGGTTGTGAAGTTTGTACATTGTTATTATCACTCTTCCAATTGAAATTTTGGTGATTTCTCCAACCAGGATTATATGTTTACGAGTATGGGTTATGGTTGGCTTTTTGGAAACTATTTAAAGCATGGGCTTGTTCATGGAGACATTCCTTAAAAGAAGGCAAGGTTAGATAGTTATTGGTTGAGCTTTCATTTGTTTCATATATTTGACACACAATGTTTTCAATAGATTTTAATTGACCACTCTTTTTCAATTCTAGTGCCTCGATTTTTTTAGCTAAAGATACAAACTTGGCTTGAAGGTCATGATCTTCCCTAAGGTTGTACATACCTCCACTAGATGTATGAGGTTGAGTCTTACTTGGTGCCTCATAAGTACCCACAGTGTCCTAATTTTGAGCATTTTCAGCTAACAAGTCTAAGTACTCAATTGCTTTATCAGGGTCTTTCTCTTCAAAAGTTCCATTACACATCAATTCAACCATTGCCTATCTCTAGGTTTTAGCCCTTCATAAAATATGAAACCAATCTCCATGTTTCAAAACCATGATAGAGCAAGTATTAAGTAAATCTTAATACCTATCCCAACATTAGTAAAATGTTTCTCTTGGTTTTTGAGTGAAAGTAGTGATTTTTCTTTTGAAAGAGTTTGTTTTGTGAGATGGGAAAAAATTCTTTAAAAGTTGTTGCATTTCATTCAAAGCACGAATGGATCCTGGTCTCAAATTTTATAGCCATGTTTTAGCTTTATCTTTTAATGAAAAAGAAAAAGGCTTTAATCTGATGGTGTTCATGCTACAATTTGAATCATTATAGGTGTTACAAACCTCCTCAAATTCTCTTAAATACAAGTATGAATTTTCTAAATGTAAGCCATGAAAAGAAGATAAAAGTTAAATAATGCCTGACTTAAAATTACATCTTTCTTTCTTACAAATAGGATTGGTGCTCCCAAGGAGAATTACTAGGCTGTATGAACCCTTTGTCTAACAATTTCTGTAATTAAGTCTTTAACTCGTTTAGTTTTGCTAGAGCCATCTGGTACGGTTGTTGGGTTATAGGTAGGACTCCAGGAAAAGTGTCTATAGACATCTCTACCTCTCACTTCGGGGGTAGTCCTGGTAGTTCTTTGGGAAACACATTTGGGAATTCCTTCACCATAAGAATATTCTTCAGTCGTGGACCTTCATCATCAGAGTTCAAGATGTATACGAGGTATCCCATACATCCCTTTCTTAAAAGTTTCTGGGTTGTTACCACCAATATTAAGGCAATCGGTTTGAGAATTCTCTCTCCTTCAAAAATCATTCTTTCACCCCCTAAGTGTTTGGAAAGTAACAATTTTAGCATAGCAATCTATTAGAGCCTTGTATTTACTTAACTAATTCATGTTAAGGATTATGTCAAAATCATGTAGCTCTAAGGGAATCAAGTCTACTTCTGTTTCATAACTACATAGATTAACCCCCACATCCACATCCACATACATAATATTTGTTTCAACCATGTTCCCCATTGGAGTTCCAATTACGAATCCCTTTTCTACTATTTCCATTCCCTTTCTTAATTTGATGACAATTCTCTTAGCAATGAATGAGTAGGTGACACTTGGATCAAACAACGCATGCACATTAAAATCATTCAATAGTAGTGCACCTGCCACCATATCCGATGCAGCCCTAACCTCTTCTTGTGTTAGGTGGAAGACCCTCCCCAAGGTTCGATCATTTTATGTCCTAGTCTTCCTCGACTGGAGTTTGCTCCTAACTGAGAAGATCTCACTTGCCTATTCATAGTGACTGACTATTGGTGGCTCTAACTAGGTTGTCTATAGCTTTGTACTTGTCCAGTGTTTCTTTTGGGGTAGTCCCTCCTGTAATGACCTCTTCCACCATAGTAAGGACACCTTTGACTTAGATGTTGTCAGTTCCTCCACCTATGACTTTCTCCTCTACACACAAAGTATTACTCGGGGGAAACTAAGCAGTCCCTACGGTGTTTTTGTCTATATTTTATAAAAAAAAGGATAGTCAACACCCTTATAATTACCAGTTCCAATTGAAGAGTTTGCCCTTGAGTGTAACCATCACTCTTCCGCTTGTCTGTTGGTGAAGCTGTAACATCAAACTCCTTTTTTTCTTGTACTGCTCAAACACTCCACTTTTTACTTTCTTCGGGGGTGGTGGTCTACCGTTAAAATAATCCCCATCTCTCTTTCTGCATATATATACCCTGATGTCTCTCTTGGTTTTCTCCAATACAAGCCTCTAGAACTTGGGCAACCTCAATCAACTCTCTCACTAATTTAAACCGTAAGGTGATCAATCTTTGTCTCAAATCCTGTCGCATACCATCTCTCAACTTCTCAATCATATGTTCCTTTATCAACACATAGTATGGGGTAAGCAATGAAAGATCATGGAACCTCCTTTTATACTCCAATACTGACATATCACCATGTCTTAATGCTAAGAACTCTTGTTCTTTCACCTTGTGATGGTACCTATAATAAAACTGATTCTCAAACTCTGTCTTGAAATCACTCCAAGTTAATGTCTCGGTTGCACGCCTCAGCTAAACTATTTCCCACCATATCATGGCCTTATCGGACAGTAGCTAGGTTACACAATTTACCCTCAAACCCTCGAGTATGCTTATTTGAATCATGGTCTTTTCTACCTTCCTAATCCTTCTCCCAGTTATCTCTGCATCTTGTTCCCCATATATGGTTCACAACCCATTTCCCTCATACTTTTGACTAGTTCCACCAGTAGCACCACATTATCTGTGGTCGTGCTAGTCAAAAGGGCTGCCTGTGGAATCTGCGTGGTGGGAGTTGTTTGCGTCGTCGAACCAGCCATACCCTTCATCACTACTTTAACTATTTGTACAAGGAGCCTCGCGTCTATATATTGTGGGGGCACAACAAATGGAATAGTTGACGGTTGTGTTCCTGATCTTCCTTGCTGCTCGGTTGCAACTGGGGTACTTCCTCTGTTTGGTTAGTCCTTCGACCTTCCCTCGTTATCGCGGCTTCACCCTACAAGGTTTCGGGTGGTAATACCAGAGCATGGGATGCTGTATCATCCAAAAGATCTTCGTCTAGCCATCCTTGGGCACCTTGATTCCCGCCCCTCCTTTCTAAGGAGGGCGGCTCAATTCGTGTCCCTTGTCGGGTGCGTACCATCCTGAAATTCACCACAACAACATAATTATTAGTGATCCTTAGGATCCAAACCAGGCACTTTGATACCAATTTTAACAACCTAGCTTTTCAAGCCCCAAACAACTTTAATTATTTTTTTTTACTTGACACACATCGTGTTACTAATTGGCAAAACTATTTCCCTCACATCATCAAGATGCAATACATATGTCAATGACATTCAACATTTCATTTAAAAGTGAATTTTACATAAACACATAATATTATATTTGCATGATTAGCAGTTCACATTATAATATGCATACAAAGACATGAGTTTGCATTTCTATCCTAATAATAGTCATTATGAATATAACAAAAGGATCCAATAAAAGTTATACGTTTAATATATTGATTCATACAAAATACATCATGATTTAGGATGCAACTACATGATTCCTTGCAAAAGTAGGTTCCCATGTATCGAGCTTCCTAGGCATCTTGTTGATGTGATGTCCCTGCTGCAGTACAAAACATTTAAGAGAATGCAATTGCATGATATTATAGTTTGATAATTAAATGATCCGTAAATTAATAAAACATTAACATTATTTCATGTTTGATGATATTTATAGTTTCTTCATGTACTTGGTATACACAACTTATAATGCATATAGATGCACCTTGCAATCAACCATAATCTGAAACCCAACTATCCTCTTAAGACATTATTTGCTGAGGTTAGCCATTCACTCCCCCTAATCATCATCCACTTCTGATGCCTTTAGTCGAAGCTACTCAATCATTTATCCCGGTCATCCCTTCGGATGCCATTAGCTGAGGCTAATCAGTCATTTGTCCTGGTCATCCCTTCGAATGGTAATTCGCTGTAGAAGACTCAATTTCGATAGTGAATCACAAATTCATTGTGGACAATTCAGTTTTGGTAGTGAATGCTAATTTGCTGTAGCCGACATAGTTTTGCTGCACAGCACACAATTTGACAGCGAATGCTAATTCGCTGTAAAAGACTTAGTTTTGGCAACGAATCATAGTTTGCTGCACAACACACGCAGCTGACATAGTTTCAGCAACGAATCATGATTTTGCTACACAATATACAATTCAGTAGCGAATGCTAATTCGCTACAGAAGACTCAGTTTCGGCAGTGAATCACAAAGTCACTACATAACACACGTAGCCGACACAGTTTCGACAGTTATTCATAATTTCTCTGCACAATACACAATTCGGCAATGAATACTAATTTGCTGCAGAAGACTCAATTTTGGTAGTGAATCACAAATTCGTTGCAGACAACTCAGTTTCGACAACAAATGCTAATTCGCTGCAGAAGACACAATTTCAACAGTGAATCATAGTTTCACTACACAACACACATAGCCAACACAGTTTTGACAGTGAATCAATATATATAGGATGTAGTGAACTCATTGCTCATAGACTCATGAAATGCATGTAAATGCCCAAAAAGAATATATATATATATATATATATTCTTTTTGGGCATTTACATGCATTTCATGAGTCTATGAGCAATGAGTTCACTACATCCTATTATTCATACATTTAAAACAAAAATGTCTCAAGAGTTATGGTGTGAGGATGACAATTCATTTTCTATTCATCCATTTTGATTTAAAGTTTAGTCACCTCAATGAAAGAGTTGCTTGATTCATATGTTATTATACAAGTAAAATGTCACAAATATCATTTTAAATAAACATCAAATTTATTTTTGAAATCAAAATGCAAGGTTAATTTTTCAAATTCCAATATGAAAACTGATTTTGGTAAAAGAGATGAATTAAGTTTATAAGATCACGCGAGATTTTAAAAGTGTATTTGTGAGTGTTTAGAGGAAACAAAAATATCTCTTTTAAGGTATTTTTGTTGTAAATCAAAGGAAGAGACATAATTGAAGGACAAACTCATTATTTCATTCAAATCTTAAAAAGGCAACAAAGACTTTATACTAGCAAGGTGACACATAAAAAGGCTAAAAATTTAGCAATTGTCCATTGGAATTTCTCAAATCTTCCAACCGTCCCTCTCCTATGAATTCCTCAACAAGGGTACCTTTTCAATAGTCAGTAAAGGTCACACATAGACTAGTATTGGCCTAATGACACTATAGCTTCATCTTCAGGATGAATGATCTCTAGATGTCTTTGTTTTTGTAGCTCTTTCTTGTGTTTTTGACATTGTGAACCTCGATTTCTTTCTTTTTTTTAGTGAAATATTTCTCCTTGGTCGATTTAACAATCCTTCCTAAATGGATAGTTGTTTGATCCATTCGGCTATAACAACCAAGTCTAAAAAATGTTGTGCAAAGCTTTTAACTAGGTATTTGAAGTACAGGCCTTGAAAATATTGACAAACAAATTGATCATCTCCTTTTCCAATAAAGGAGGATCAACCCATGTGGCTGTCTTATGCCACCCTAGAGTGTATTCTCTTATGAACTCTTTGTTGTTCTTTTTCATAGCTTGTAAGCTTGATCTACTAGGGCTCACATCCATATTGAACTTATATTGCCTAATGAAGACATTGATTAAGTCCTATTTTTTTACCTTGGTATTATCCAACTGTATATACCAAGGCAATGTCACTCAAACTATCTTGAAAGAAGTGAATCAACAGTTTCTCGTCATAGACCACCTCAACCATTTTGTTGCAGTATGCCTTGAGATGAGTTATAGTGCATTGAGTTCCTATATATTTGATGAATTTTAGAACCCTAAATTTCTTAGGAATGACTATGTTAAGTACCAAGCACATATTGACAGCTTTTATATGGTCATATAGGCTAAATCCTTCGTATGCCATCAACCTTTGTTCTAGGGTAGACCATTTATCTAGGTGACACGACCAAAAAATTGATATTTTCTCTCAAGTGTAGGAGTGTCGAAGTAATAAATAACCCGACAAGACTAGGATCGAACCATAGAGAGGTTAATTGTATAAATTATAGATAACAACAACAACAATAGTAATAGTAGTAGTAATACTGGTGGTAGTAGTAGTTGACACGACTAAAAGGTTGATGTCTTCTCCCAAGTGCAGGAGTGTCGAAGTAATAAATAACCCAGCAAGACTGGGGTCGAACCACAAGGAGGTTAATTGTACAAATTATAAACAATAATTATAAATAATAATAATAACAATAACAACAATAACTATAATAATAATAGTAGTAGTAGTAGTAAAGAAAAAAAAGGAGAAGAAGAAGATGAAAACTTTGAGATGAAATATTAATGTAACGATTAAACAATGATAATAACAAAAGTCAAAGTTAGAGATTCCACTAATGGTATGTCAAACAAGTATAATATAAACTCTTATTATTCAATTGAAAACCACACATAAAGAAGGTTCTAATTGGATTATAGATTGTTAACATGATTACATTAGTCATCTTATTCAATTAATGCTAATACTTGTAAATCTTGTCAAGCATTCATGATTATAACTTATGTTAACAACAAATCAAGTTCCTTTCATACCTCAGGTGTCAGTTATACCATACAATATGGGTTATGAAAGTGCCAAGCATTTGTTGTACCAAGTGTTATACAACATAAATCAAGATTAGTCATTTAACAAGCAAAGTATTAAAGAGTAAACAAGATAACAAATTTCAAACATGTTAATATCAAACATTAAAGTCCATATTAAGTTCACATTATACTTATTCTTACACCATTAGTGTAACCTTTTCACCTTAACATAATTAACTTAGCTAGACATAATGAAAGAAAAAAAAATAGATAAACAAAATAAGAACATAAAACCTAACTAAGTAAAGGAAAGGAAATGAAAAGCATAAACTTAATATTAATGAAAGCAAAGCATAAACATTACAAAAAATACAAAGAGAGAAAGGAAGAGCATGATCTTGATCTGAATACCAAGATGCCTAAATGCATGGCAAATGCCTCCTTTTATAGGCCAAAATTAGGAACTATTGATTTGATGACTAATTGATAAGTGGGTGGCCAACTCTTGACTTGGTGACAATCCTTATCTTCTCTTGTCTGCCCAAAACGTCATTGATAATGTCAAAATTGGAGCTAGTTGAAAACATGAAAGTTGTAGGCAATTATCTTAGCTTTCTTGTGTAAAACATTCAACTCATTTGGACTTCTAGAACTCCAGATATGGCCAAAATACTGAACAGTGCTCGGGCTAGAAGACAGATTCGGGCTTCTTTGTTGTTGCTATAATTTGGACTTGAAAATGGCCTTTTTAGATCTTGGGCTCCATATAAAAGTTGTAGGCCTATGTCTTACCTTTCCATCCATATAAATTGGACCTAAATCTGAGATCTGTAGCTCCAGATATGACCCAATTACCGAACAATGTTCCGGTTTGGATTGCACCAATATCTTTTTTCTAAGTTTGACCATCTCTTTGCCCTTGCAATTTAAGTTCTTCAAGTCATCAATCAATCCTTTCATTTATGTGATAGGCCTGCATTTAAAATGAACATTTACCACAAATTAAAGGTATCTTATATTATTAGATATATTATTATAAAACATGCTTTAGTTAAGGAGTTATTGATACTTCAAGTGCAAAATGATGATATAAAACCATGATAAAAATGCACTTTTAAGTACTAATCAGTAGTAGTTATCGTTATAGTAGTAGTGGTAGTAGTAAAGAAGAAAAAGTTGATGAGAACTTTGAGATGGAAGGTTAATGTAATAATTAAACAATGACAACAACAAATGTCAAGGTTAGAGGATCTACTAATGGTATGTCAAACAAGTATAGTATAAACTTTTATTATTCAATTGGAAACCAAACATAAAGGGGTTCCAATCAGATTATAAATTGTTAACATGATTACATTAGTTATTTTATTCGATTAATGTTAATACCTGTAAATCTTGTTAGGCATTCATGATTATAACTTATGTTAACAACAAATCAAGTTCCTTTCATAGCTTAGGTGTCCGTTATACCATACAATATGGGCTATGAGAGTGTCAAGTATTTGTTGTACCAAGTGTTATACAACATAAATCTAGATTAACCATTTAACAAGCAAAGTATTAGAAGTAAACAAGATAGCAAATATAAAAAATGTTAGTATCAAACATTAAGGTTCATGTTGAGTTTACACTATACTTATTCTTACACCATTAGTGTAACCTTTTCACCTTGATATAATAAACTTAACTAAACATAATGAAAGAAAGAAAAATAAATAAACAAAATAAGAACATAAATAAGATAAAAGTTAACTAAGTAAAGAAAATGAAATGAAATGCATAAACTTGAAATTAATAATAGCAAAACTTAAGTATTACAAAAATACAAAGAGAAAAAGCAAGAGCATGAACTTGATTTGAAAACCAAGATACCTAAATGCATGGTAAATGTCTCTTTTTATAGGTTAAAATTAGGAACTATTAATTTGATGAGTGGGTGGCGAACTCTTGACTTGGTGACAATCTTTATTTTCTTTTGTCTGCCCAAAACATCATTGATAATGTCAGAATAGGAACCACTTCAAAACATGAAAGTTATAAAAAATTGTCTCAGCTTTCCAAGAAAAAAATAGAGGTCATTTGGACTACTAGAACTCCAGATATGGGTCAAATACTGAACAATGTTCGGGCTATAGGATATATTCAGACTTCTTCATTTTTGCTACAATTTGGACTTAAAACTAGCCTTATTAAATCTTAGGCTCCATATAAAAGTTGTAGACCTATGTCTTACCTTTCCATCCATTTAAAATAGACCTAAATCCGAGAGCTACAACTCTATATATGACCCAATTACGGAATAGTATTCCAGTTTGGATTGCACCATCATCTCTTTTCTATATTTGGCCATCTATTTGTCCTTTCAATTTCAATTCTTAAACTCATCAATCAATCCTTTTATTTATGTGATAGGCCTGCATTTAAAATGAATATTTACTACAAATTAAAGGTATCTTATATTATTAGATATGTTATTATAAAACATACTTTAGTTAAGGAGTTATTGATACTTCAAGTGCAAAATGATGATATAAAACCTTAATAAAAATGCATTTTTAAGTACTAATCAGTAGGCCATCTTCTTTTACGATCTTGTTCTTTTGAAATTCCTTTATTGTAAGGTCAACAATAAACGACATTCTTACAGGATATGCTGGTTAAGCAAATTAAGAATACATATCTTGTTGAGACACCTTATTTACCCTCAGATTATATGGATTTACGAGTATAGGTTCAGGTTGAGCTATAAATTTTTGCTTCTTTGGGTTTAGATCTCAAGGCCTAGTTGACTAGGCTAGCAAGCCCGACGACTTCTTCTCTAAGACTTTTCATCTCTTTTAGGTGTTGCGCTTCTGATTAGGCTTTTTTTCCTTTTCCATTTGTCCTTTTAGTTAAGTGTTATAGGTATGTTTCAATGGGGGAACTATATTTCATTTGGAATGTGATTTTATGATGTTTTATAAATGTATGTTCAAACATACATGAAGATAAATACAACATATTGGGTATGGATTCACCTTTTAGGGGGGGTGACATAACGATCGCTATTCTTTACATATGTGGTCAGATTCTAATCCGATATTCATTACAATGTTAAGCTGTTTAGCCTTTTATCATCTAAGCTTTCATCCATATTCTTGGTGTCGTTCATTATGCATTTAATGTATTTGAGTAGTAGCATCTCATCAACATCCAGTCAAGGGCAGTTTCCCTTGATCATTTGCAATGATTCAGACTTGAGTCCATACTCAACAGTTGTTTGGCTTAGGAATAACGACCATTATGTCACTCGAAAGCTCATGTAGTAAAGATGTTTACATGTTTAAGCATATCTCAATGAAATTATGCAGGGATCAACCTAAATGATAGATTCTAGTCATTAAATGCCTCAAGGTAATTTTGTTATTTAGTCTCAAAGGTCTTTTGCATGCTCAATGATCATCCTCGAAAGGTTGATATGAGGTTTACAAGCAGCGTGAAGATAGAGGCCCTGAATAATATCAGTTCGGCATATCGACCATTGTCGAGTCAACAATCATGTGAAAGTTGGATATTTTCGCAAGCCTTACCCAGGCTATAGCAATTAGGGTGCCTTTACTCCTCCCCTTATCTTAAAGTTGATACAACATATTTTTAAAAATGAGATAAGTGATGCATGATGACCTTAGATCCATATCTAATATCTATACATGACAAACATGAAAAACAATGCATGTTAAAATAGTAAAAAGAGAAAAAATAAATAAATAGAAAAATAAAATCTGATAAACTCAACATAGCCATAACAAGAAGAACAAAAATAATATGACAAATATAGTTTAGTAATAAAAAACACAAATATCAAAGCTTAGTCCTAAGGTCCCTAGTGGAGTTGTCATTTGATTGATACTTAAAAATGTATTTTTATCAAGGTTTTATATCATCATTTTGTACTTGAAGTATTAATAACTCCTTAACTAAAGCATGTATTATAATAATTTATCTAATAATATAAGATACCTTTAATTTGTGGTAAATGTTCATTTTAAATGCAGGCCTATCACATAAATAAAAGGATTGATTGATGAATTTAAGAACTGAAATTGAAAGGATAAAGAGATGGCCAAACGTAGAAAAGAGATGTCAATGCAATCCAAACGGGAACACTATTTGGTAATTGGGTCATATCTGGAGCTATAGATCTCAAATTTAGGTTTACTTTATATGGATGGAAAGGTAAGACATAGGCCTACAACTTTCATTTAGAGCCCAAGATCTAAAAAGGTCATTTTCAAGTCCAAATTATAGCAACAACAAATAAGCCCAAATATGTCCTCCAACTCGAGCACTGTTTAGTATTTTGGCCATACCTAGAGTTCTAGAAGTTCAAATGAGCTGAATGTTTTATACAAGAAAGTTGAGACAATTTCCTACAACTTTCATGTTTTCAAGTAGCTCCAATTTTGACGTTATCAATGATGTTTTGGGCAGACAAGAGAAGATAAGGATTGTCACCAAGTCAATAGTTGGTCACCCACTCATTAATTAGTCATCAAATCAATAGTTCTCAATTTTGGCCTATAAAACGAGGCATTTGCCATGCATTTAGGCATCTTGGTTTCCAGATCAAGTATAGTGTAAACTTAATATGGACTTTAATGTTTGATACTAACGTGTTTTGTATTTGTTCTCTTGTTCACTCTTTTATAATTTACTTGTTAAATGACTAATCTTGTTTTATGTTGTATAATAATTGGTACAACAAATGCTTGGCACTTTCATAACCTATACTGTATGGTATAACCGACACCTGAGCTATGAAAGGAACTTGATTTGTTGTTAACATAAGTTATAATCATGAATGCTTGACGAAATTTACAAATATTATCATTAATTGAATAAGATGACTAATGTAATCATGTTAACAATCTAATTGAACAATAAGAGTTTGTACTATACTTATTTGACATACCATTAATGGAACCTCCAACCTTGACATTTGTTATTATCATTGTTTAATCTTTACATTGATATTCCATCTTAAAGTTCTCATCTTCTTTTTCTTCTTCTCCATCTCTTTCTTTATTACTACTACTATTTCTATTAGTATTGTTGTTGTTATGATTACTATTGTTGTTATTTATAATTGTCATTTATAATTTGTACAATTAACTTCCCTGTGGTTCGAGTCCGGTCTTACCGAGATATTTATTATTTTGAAACTCCTGCACTTGGGAGAAGACATCAATCTTTTAGTCGTGCCATCATTCTGTCACAACTAGACATCATGACGACCAATTAAAAATATAATCTTGATTGGAAAAAGGAATAGATATCTGACATCTTGTTCTTTTAGGGGAAAAGGTCTTGATCAAAGAGTCGCCACCTAGTATTATGGTCACTAGAAATCCTAACTGGTCAACAGAGATTCTATAGTGTAGGACTGGTTACACAAAAGACAAGATGCTATCACCCCTTAAGCGTCCTACTTAAGGTAGGCTGTATTACTGGTTTTGTCTAAAATTACTAACAATTTGTTCTCCTTTTTCTCTTTTTTTATTCTTCCTTTCATGTTCCTGACTCTAACGTCATTGAACGATTCTTACAAATATTTCCAACTCTGGCATTGGTAAATATCATACAAATTCAAAAAATATGATACTCTTGACTCTAGTGTCAGTGAATATTTTTGTAAAAAATGAATTTAAAGAAGAAATTTCTTGTCATTTGTTTTTGTTTATCCTTTATTATTATTTTTCCTTTTTAGATGGAAGTAAAAAAAACATTGCATGTTATATTTGCTTTTAACAATAATAGTCCATAAATTGAGCACATCTATAAAAAATACAAATATAAAGAAAAAAAATAAAACAAAGCGTGAGGGGGCCACAAATAAATTAACAAAGGCCTCAAGTATGTTTGAAATTTTATGTTATCGAAAAGGGGTTTGTTTGGTCAAATATCAAATTATAATGGGTATAAAAATTATGACCAAGGCATAAGGGGGTGTTTTGCTATGCACGCCCTTAGCAAACACAGTTTGGGTCGGTTAGGCCTAAAACCCAGACCCGACCTACTCTTTTTTTCCTTTTAGGTTGGATCTAGCTTGGTCATGCATGCATGCAACAATAACCATTTAATTATTTTAGCAAGGAAAGAAGGAAACTTACTTAGGCGTGCAGTTGTTGAAGGCGAAGTCGAGGGAGACTAGGCTAAAAAATAAGGGTTGTGGGCGGCGGCGGCTAGTATAGGGTTCACCACCCCCTTTCTTTTTTATGTTTCTCTCTTTTAAGGTTTTTGGTAATGGTTTCCTCTTAGGGTCTCTTTTATAGAATTTCTCTCTAATTGTCCTCCCCCCCTTCTTCATGCACTGAGATCAGTATTTATAGTGCAAAAGTCTCATCACGTGCGAGAAGTAAAGTCTTAGTCAAACTCATTCTCATTTTTAAAGTTCGAATTAGAATTGAATTCAAAACAGACAACTATCATTATCTTTAGGATAGGGATTATCTTGAAAAAGGTAAGGATTATCTTGAGGATAGGGATAGAATGTAAAAAGCACATTGTAGTCCCTAGTTTTCATGCAATTTGAGAAATCACACTTTTCATTGAAATAAATATTTGATCTTTTAATTTTACATTTTAAACCCTGTAAAATTAAATTAAAGCTAATGGGCTAAAATTGGATTACAACAATAGTGTTTTTTTATATAACTATGAGAACCTCAACTTTGGTGGTATTCAGAGTAATGGTGATTAATTCAAGATAGAGTTGATAGGAGGTTGCTTATGTCTTATAGATTCTTCTCTTCATCTATGAATATATAAGTGCTCATACATTTAATTCTTCCATCCAAATATAGCTTTCTATTACTTACTTGACTGTGAGTACATTTTTATTTGAGTGTACATATATAGTCATTCCCATAAAGAGTAGTTATACTCTTTATTGATTAAGACTCCTATAGTAATAAGTTCAAGTAAGCTTTTTTACTTTGAGCATCTCTTCATTTAATTATTTTAGGTATACCTTAATTCTTTCTCCCTCTTATTAATTGATGGTGATGAGCTCGATTAAGCTTTTTTTAGTAGGTATACTTGTACTAAAATGAGCAATCAATTTATTACATAAGTTAGAAAAGTTAAGTATATAATCAAGTTCTAAACACGTATTATGAATAATTTTATACATGGTATTATTATCCTACATTGTTAAATCAAGATTACTTACACTTTGTACGTGTTCTTTATAGGACCATCATAGTTGTTTATAATCATATTGTGAAGATAAAATGCTTAGGAAGATGAGTGTTTAATACATTAGCATAATAATAAATATCTTATGTAATGAGTAAGACTTTTATTCTCTTTTTATCATGCTCTTTTACATTTAGAACCACTTGAGTAGGACTCTTAAAAGAAGCAATGTTGATAGTGATGGTTGTGTTCATGAATGGTTGTTACCTTACCCTTTGGTTTATAAAGATTATATTATAAGGACCTAGTCAAAGAGAGCTCATCTAATTGGTGACTTGATGGCATTATAGAGGTGTAATGATATTCATGTCTACTTTTATGTATATCATTTTATCTATTTTCCCATGAAAAATGAAGTTGTCTATATACAGGTTGAGCACGTTATGAAGCCATGGGTCATGTGGTACATAGTGGTAGGGAAATGACTAAAAAATGCTCTTGAATGGATAAAATAAATTTAGTATGTGCTTTCATCAATTAAGCAAGCTAGTTTGGATTTATAGGAGCTGTTACTATAGTGGTAGGGAGATCAATCACTCTCCCTTTTAGAGTTCTTATATTGTCAGCCATGAAAATCTCTCAGATAATGTGTAAAAGCAAAGTGAACTAGCTTTTGTTCAATTCTCACAAACAACGACATTAATAAAGTCTTGAGTCATGTTTGAGTTACTAGATTGAGAAGTTTGGCATAGTACTTTCATGCGGAAATGATTAGTACTTAAAAGTGCATTTTTATCAAGGTTTTATATCATCATTTTGCACTTGAAGTATCAATAACTTCTTAACTAAACATGTTTTATAATAACATTTCTAATAATATAAGATACCTTTAATTTATGGTAAATATTCATTTTAAATGCTGGTCTATCACATAAATAAAAGGATTGATTGATGAGTTTAAATGCTAAAATTGAAAGGACAAAAAGATGACTAAACTTAGAAAAGAGATGCTGATGTAGTCCAAACCGAAACACTATTTGGTAATTAAGTCATATCTGGAGCTGTAGATCTTGGATTTAGATCTATTTTATTTGAATGGAAAGGTAATATATAAGCCTATAACTTTTATTATTTAATCCTTATGTTAATCTTTCATCTCAAAGTTCTCATCAACTTTTTCTTCTTTTTTTTGTTATTACTATTACGACTATTATTATTATTATTGTTGTTGTTGTTGTTGTTGTTGTTGTATTACTGTTATCTATAATTTATACAATTAACCTCCTTATGGTTCGACCCCAATCTTGCTGGGTTATTTATTACTTCGACACTCCTGCACTTGGAAGAGACATCAATCTTTTGGTCATATCGAGTTTTTGGCACCATTACCGGGGAGGTAAGTTCTTGTATAAATTATAGTATTTATTTTATTTTCTCTTTTTACGTTTCTTGTATATTACTTTGTTTCTTTTCTTTTCTTTCCTTTTATTTTGTCTTTATCTTCCTTTTATTCTATTCTTACACGTGTGTATGAGAGTGTGGTCATGTACACTAAGTGGTAGATTTTGTAGGGTATCCTCATCATTTTCAAAAAATATGGTCAAAGAAGATAACCAGTCACTTCATAATGAGAATAATAAGAATAACCATGTTAGAACACTTGGAGACCACATGAATCCCACAAGAACAAGTGCACCATCATGCAAAGTTTTTCGTCTTGATGCATCTCATTTTAATTTTAAGCTAGGCATTATTCAACTTTTAACTTCTTTTCATGACTTAGATTTGAAAAATCCATACTTGCATTTAAGAGAATTTGAAGAGGTTTACAACATGTATAATAACCCAAATTATAGTAGAAACACTATCAGATTAAAGCTTTTTCCTTTTTCATTAAAAGATAAAGCTAAAACATGGCTATAAAATTTGAGACTAGAATCCACTCGTATTTGGGATGAAATGCAACAATAATTTTTAAAGTGTTTTTTCGTTCTCACAGAACAAATTCTTTCAAAAGATAAATCATCACTTTCACTAAAAAATGAGGAGAAATATTTTTTCAATGTTGGGATAGATATCGCAACTTGCTTAATACTTGGCCTCATCATGGTTTTGAAACATCGAGATTAGTTTCACATTTTTATGAAAGGTTAATGATTGTGCATCAAAAGTATCATTAAGTCTCTTATTTTACAAATGTATTTATTATTTTTATTTGGGTTTTTATAATAATTAATGTGCTTTTTAGTAATGAAGTTTTTTTTAATATTTTGCTAGGTTTTTGGAGCTTAAATGGATTGTGTTAGAAAATTTAATGTTAGAATTTGGAACAAAAAAATGAAGAGAAATTTAGTTGAAGTTTGAAGCAAGTCTTAGTTCAAATAAGTGCTTTAAATTTTCCCTAAAAAAACAATTATATTCCAATCCTAGAAAAGATTATCACATGATATATTTCAAGCTTAAACTTGCCTTATATTATGTGCAAACTTCAACCATCAAACACTCAAGGTTTTAATGTCAATCTTAACCCAAAAAGAAAGGCGAGATAAATGAGAGAGAAATGAGTGAGAAAGGAGATGATTCAAGAAAAATTGAAGTTAAAGTGAGTGATTTAGAACTTGTTCCTAAAACACCGTTTCCATAAAGGTTAGGGAAACCTAAACATGATCTTATGAACTCATAAATCTATGAATTGTTCAAATAAGTGAAAGTCAATATTCCACTCCTTGATGCAACTAAACAAGTCCTGTCTTGTGCAAAGTTTCTTAAGGATTTATGCACAGTTAAAAGGAGATTGAATGTGAAAGAAAGAGTCTTTCTAATTGAATATACTAGTGTCATCATCCAGTTTAAGACCCCTTCTAAATACAAAGATCTTGGTTGTCCTACTATTTCATGCATTATTGGAAGTCATAAGATCTAATTAAGCTTTGTTGGATTTAGAAGCAAGTGTGAATTTAATACCCTACACGGTTTACGAACAATTAGATTTAGGAAAAATCAAGCCTACTCAAATCACCCTTCAATTAGCTAATAGGTCAATCAAGATTCTCAGGGTATTGTTGAGGATATGTTGGTCCAAGTAGATAAATTCAATTTCCTATTGATTTTGTAGTGTTAGACACCGCACCTATTCAAGGATCTAATGCTCCCATCCTAGTCATCTTAGGGAGACATTTCCTAGCTACATCCAATGCCTTAATTAACTGCAAGAATGGGGTGATGAAATTGTCTTTTAGGAATATGACTATGGAGATGAACATATTCAATGTTTCTAAATAAATTGGTGAACATAAGGACATTAGAGAGGTAGATTTGATCAAAACAATTTGTCAAGAACACTTTGAGAGAGAGTGGATAAAGGATCCATTGGAGAGAACTTTAATTCATGATGAAAAATTTTATTCTTTGGAATGTGATGATGAGGAAGTATGAGAGCTCGAGACTTATTTAGATCCAATATCTATTATGTCAATAGGTCAATGGACCCTATTGTTTGAGCCTTTAATTTCAACCCAAGTGAAAGTTGAGGCATCTCTTATCCAACCTTATAAACTAGAAAGAAAGCCTTTACCAAATGATCTTAAGTATGCGTTTCTAGGGGAAGATATATCATATCCTATTATGATCTCATCGAAACTTAGCATAAAGAAAGAACAAAAACTTTTGAGAGTGGTGAGAAAACACAAGAAAGCAATTGGATGAACAATTACTAACTTGAAAAGAATTAACCCTCTTTTATGTACATATAAAATCTATCTTGAAAAAAAGGCTAAATCTATGAGGCAAATGCAAAGATGATTGCCCAAACATGAACGAAGTAAAGAGAGGTGAAATGCTTGAGCTTCTTGATCCAAGTATCATTTATCCCATTACAAAATCAAAATGGGTTAGTCCAACCCAAGTTGTCCTTAAAAAATCTGGAGTCACGATAGTGAAGAATGAAAATAATGAGCTAGTGCCAACAAGAATCCAAACTAGATGGCGTATGTGCATTGATTATCGTAAGTTGAACATAGTGACTAGGAAGGACCATTTTCCGCTCCTATGTTTAGACCAGGTGCTTAAAAGAGTAGTTGGAAGAGCTTTCTATTATTTTCTTGATGGATACTCGGGTTACAATCAAATTGAAATTTCCTTAGAAGACCAATAAAAAACCATTTTCACTTGTCCTTTTGGCACTTATGCTTATAGAAGAATGCCCTTTAGCTTGTGTAATGCACTAGCCACTTTTCAAAGATGTATGATTAGTATCTTTAGTGATATGGTGGAAAATTTTTTGGAAGTTTTTATGGATGATTTTTCAGTTTATAGGGATTCTTATAAGTTGTATCTAATGCATTTAGAAAAAGTTCTTGAAAAGTGTGAGCAATCTTATACTCAATTAGGAGAAGTGTCATTTTATAGTGACACATAGCATTGTCTTAGGTTATATTGTCTCTTCAAAAGGGATAAAGGTAGATAAGTCAAAAGTTGAAATCATTCAAAAATTACCTATCTCTAAGACTGTGAAAGATGTGAGATTTTTTTAGGACATGCTAGTTTTTACCGAAGATTCATTCATTCTTTTAGTACCATTGCCAAAGTATTGTGTAACTTGTTGTCACAAGATGTCCAATTTGATTGGACATCAAAATGTAAAAAAGCATTTGAAAAGCTTAAAGGGTTGTTGATAACTGCACCAATCATACGAGCACCTGATTGGTCTTTACCATTTGAATTGATGTGTGATGTTAGTGATTTTACGGTAGGGGCTGTTTTATGGAAAAGAAAAGATAAAAAGTCTCATGTCATTTATTATGCTAGCAAGACTTTAAATGATACTCAATTGAATTATACTACAACTGAAAAGGAACTCTTAGTTGTGGTTTTTGCATTAGACAAGTTTAGGTCTTATTTGGTTGGATCTCTTGTTATTGTTTTCATTAATCATGCAGCATTGAAATACTTGCTCACAAACCAAGTGATTAATACTTAAAAGTGCATTTTTATCATGGTTTTATATCATCATTTTGCACTTGAAGTATCAATAACTCCTTAACTAAAGCATATTTTTTAATAATATACCTAATAATATAAGATACCTTTAATTTGTGGTAAATGTTCATTTCAAATGTAGGTCTATCACATAAATCAAAGGATTGATTGATGACTTTAAGAACTTAAATTGCCAGGGCAAAGGTATTTGGGCCATATCTAGAGCTATAGATCTCATATTTAGGTCTACTTTATATGGATGGAAAGGTAAGACATAGGCCTATAACTTTTATATGGAGCCCAAGATCTAAAAAGGTCATTTTCAAGTCCAAATTGTAGCAACAATAAAGAAATCGGAATCTGTCCTCCAGCCCGAGCACTGTTTAGTCTTTTAGCTATATCTAGAGTTCTAAAAGTCCAAATGAGTGGAAATGTTTACACAAGAAAGCTGAGACAATTGCCTACAACTATCATGTTTTTGAGTGGATCTAATTTTGACGTTATCAATGACGTTTTGGGCAGACAAGAGAAGATAAGGATTGTCACCAAGTCAAGAGTTGGCCACCCATTCATCAATTAGTCATCAAATCAATAGTTTCCAATTTTGGCCTATAAAAGGAGGCGTTTGCCATGCATTTACTATTACTATTATTATTATTATTACTACTAATACTACTACTACTACTACTACTACTACTACTACTACTACTACTATTATTATTATTATTATTATTATTATTATAGTTATTATTGTTATTGCTATTATTGTTGTTTATAATTTATACAATTAACCTCCTTGTGGTTCGACCCCGGTCTTGCCGGGTTATTTATTACTTCGACACTCCTGCACTTGGGAGAAGACATCAACCTTTTCGTCGTGTCAGGCATCTTGGTGTCGTTGCCGGGGAGGTAAGTCCTTGTATAAATTATAATATTTATTTTCTTTTCTCTTTTCTCTTTTCTTGTATATAACTTTGTTTCTTTTCTCTTGTTTCTTCTTCTTTTGTTTTCATTTTCCTTTATTTTATTTCTGCACGTGCATGAGAGTGTGGTCACGTACATCAAGTGGTAGACTTTGTAGCGTATCCTCATCATTTTCAAAAAAATATGGCGGAAGAAGATAATCAATCACTTCATAATGAAAATAATGAGAATAATCGTGCTAGAACACTTAGAGACCACATGAATCCCACAAGAACAAGTGCACCATCATGCATAGTTTTTACTCCCGATGCATCTCATTTTAATTTTAAACCAGGTATTATTCAACTTTTACCTTCTTTTCATGGCTTAGAATTAGAAAATCCATACTTGCATTTAAGAGAATTTGAGGAGGTCTGCAACACCTATAATAATTTAAATTGTAGCATGAACACCATCAGATTAAAGCTTTTTTCTTTTTCATTAAAAGATAAAGTTAAAACATGGCTATAAAATTTGAGACCAGGATCCATTCGTGCTTGGGATGAAATGCAACAACAATTTTTAAAGAAGTTTTTCCCATCTTATAGAACAAACTCTTTCAAAAGACAAATCACTACTTTCACTCAAAAATCAGTAGAAACATTTTACCAATGTTGGGATAGGTATCGAGACTTGCTTAGTACTTTCCCTCATCATAGTTTGGAAACATGGAGATTGGTTTCACATTTCTATGAAGGGTTAACACCTAAAGATAGGCAAATGGTTGAATTGATGTGCAATGCAACTTTTGAAGATAAAGACCCTGATGAAACAATGAAGTACTTAGACTTGTTAGCTGAAAATGCTTAAAATTGGGACACCGCGGGTACTTATGAGACACCGAGTAAAACTCAACCTCATACATCTAGTGGAGGTATGTACAACCTTAGGGAAGATCATGACCTTCAAGCCAAGTTTGCATTTTTAGCTAGAAAAGTCAAGGCACTAGAATTGAAAAAGAGTGGTCAATTAAAATCTGTTGAAAACATTGTGTGTCAAATCTGTGAAACAAATGAACATTCAACCAACGATTGTCCAACCTTGCCTTCTTTTAAGGATTGTCTCCATGAACAAGCCCATGCTTTAAACAGTTTCCAAAGGGCCAACCACAACCCATACTCCTAAACATACAACCCTGGTTGGAGAAATCACCCAAATTTCAGTTGGAAGAGTGAGAACAATGCACAAACTTCACAACCACCATTTCAAGCACACCACAATTTCCAAAATTCTCATGGATATGCACCTCCTTATGCTCCACCTTCTAGAAGAAATCTTGAGAAAACATTGCATGCATTCATTGAAAAGCAAGAGACAATCAATACTCAACTTGCTCAAAACATGACAGCTTTTAAAGATACTTTTGCAAAATTAACATCTGCTCTTAGTTTCCAAGAGAAAGGTAAGTTTCCATCTCAACCACAACAAAATCACAAGGGGCAATACAATGTAAATGCGAGTAGTTCCGGAAGCCAACACATGGATCAAGTCAAATCAGTCACTACTCTGTGCAGTGGTAAGGTTATTGAAAAACCCTCTCTTGAACCTTATGAGAAAGATGATGAGAAAATCTCTAAGGGTAAGGAAGGGGTTGAATCTGAAAATTGCAAAGAAACGACTGATTCACCGTCAGCACTTCCATTTCCTCATGTCATGACTAAACAAAGAAAAGTTAATCACAACTCTGAAATTTTTGAAATTTTCAAACAGGTAAGGATCAATATACCTTTACTGGATGCTATTAAACAAGTTCCTTCCTATGCTAAATTTTTGAAAGATCTATGCACTGTGAAGAGGAAACTGAATGTGAAAAAGAAAGTCTTTCTAGCGTAACAAGTAAGTGTCATTCTTCAAAACAATAATGCTTTGAAATATAAAGACCCTGGTTGTCCTACAATTTCTTGCTTTATTAGAGAACATAAAATTGAAAAAGCCTTACTTGATCTTGGTGCTAGTGTGAATTTACTTCCATATTCAGTTTTTCAGAGTCTCAATCTAGGTGAGTTAAAACCAACTTCTATATCTCTTTTACTTGCCGATAGATTTGTAAAAGTGCCTAGAGGAATAATTAAAGATGTGTTAGTACAAGTCGATAAATTCATTTATCTTGTGGATTTTATTGTCTTGGACACAAAACCTATTGAAGCATGTAATTCATTTCCTATTATTTTAGGATGTCCGTTTTTTGCAACTTCTAACGCTTTGATTAATTATAGGAATGGACTGATGAAGCTATCATTTGGAAACATGACATTGGAGATGAATATTTTCAACATTTGCAAGCAACCTGGAGATGATAATGATTTACGAGAAGTAGATCATATTGACGAATTAGTTTATGATCAACTTGAATCTACTTTAAGTAAAAATGAATTGGATGAATCTGAAGATTTGCAAATGATTTATTCTAAGGAAGAAATCACAGATGAACACACCAAAAATATAGATGCAAATCTTTTGTTAACAGTGACAATAGATTCGACATCTGACATCACACCAATCGATGATTGCTTTCCTAACAAATCCTTACTTTCTCTTAGTCCAATGCCTTGGTATGATAAAAATATCAATTTTCTTGCTTTAGGAGATTTGCCAGTTGATTAGAGTACACAAGACAAAGAAAAGTTTTTGAATGAAGTGAAGAGTTTTTATTGTGATGACCCTAACTTATTCAAATATTATCCTGATCAAATATTTCAAAAATTCATTCCCAACAATGAGGTAAGTGGTGTCATTAAACTTTGTCATTATAAAGCATGTGGAAGTTATTTCTCGTCAAAAAAGACAGCTGCAAAAATCTTTCAAAATGGATTTTATTGGCCCACCATGTTCAAGGACACCCATGCATTCTGCAAAACTTGTGAAAATTGTCAAAAAGTTTTGTTTTATAATTCTCAATTCTATGCATTCCCTAGAGAGCTAAGATCAAGATGGAGCAATCCTTATGAGACCTGTGATATTGAGAATTCAATGAATGACAATGTTTTTAAGGAAAATGGACATTGTTTGAAAGCTTACTTTGATAATTTTCTTAGTGAAAATGAATTAACTGGTTTGAATGATCTTGTAGATAAAGGTTGATTTATTTTCTCACATTTTTTTTGTATTTCTTTTTAAGTGATTTTTGCTAGTTTCTGTCACCCCGGTCAAATGGCGGATAACAATACTCCGTGATTTAAGTCGGTTCTTTCAGTTTCCCACAATAACTGATATCTGTGTATATATTTACGCAATTCTTTGAATCTCTCTTCCAATTCTCATTTGAAAATGGACACTAATCTTGAAAAATTGAAAAAGTATTTTCCCGCTCTGCCTTAGAATGCGATTACAAAAATTTACCGTGCTAGATATGCAAGATTGAGATTGTTAATGAATCATGGAATTCTTGAACATATTCGCTGGTTGATTGAAGCAAAGGTCCGATTATCAGGTGAGTCCTCTAACTCCTTCATTTTACACATGCCTGGAACAGGTAAAAGCACTTTTGCTAAGAAACGTCGTCCAAAACGACTAGAAGTCTGTCATTAATGTGCTAGATGGACTTGTAATACACAATGTCGTTCTTTAGAAATGGTATCTATAAACTGTGAAGATAAAATGCAATTCATTAAGGATAGCCTGAGTAAGGAGTCTTTAGATAATCTTCTATTGACTCTTGAGACGCATCCTAGTGGAGATGTGCATCGTGCAATTCATGACTAATGAACCCATTTTCATAAAGAACATGTTTGGCATAGTCTTGGGAATCTAACTAAAAAAAAAAAGACCTTGTTTGCCAGTTTTTAAGAAAACCGGATGGGAAGCCTATCCCCGACCCATATAGGGCGTTTAAGCTATTCTTGGACGTAAAACCAAGGGAAGATGTGAGCCACAATCACAACTGCGATTTGATTTTTAGTTTGTAAGAACTTGTGTCTTTTTATTAATAGCATAATATTTGTGTTTTGTCATTTCTTATTTTTTTTTCAGTGTGTTTCAAGTTTGTCAGTGTTCATTATTTCAGGTGATATCTTCTATACACTATTTTTCTACCTTAGAACATTAAGGACAATGTCTCATTTTGGTTGGGGAGAGAGGGTAGTAGTTGATAAAAAAAATTGTTTTTCATTTCATAAAGCATGTGCATAATTGTTGTTACTAGGATGGCAGAGTAAAGAAGCTTTTTTGTTAAAGTGACTCTTGAGACGCATCTTAGTAACCATTCTTAGCAAGGTGTATTATAATACTTCTTGAAATATTCAGGTTTACAAACTCTCGCATTGTTAGCACTTAATTCTACTCATATACTTATTTAACATGTATTATTAAACCTTAATTTACACACACACACTTTAACATATGATTGTGGGTTGCATATTGGATTATTACATTATTTATGTTCTTTTGTTAAAGGTAACAACTAAGGGAAAGGGATTGTATATAATTAAAAAAAAAAGAAAAAAAGAAAAAAAAGAAAAAAAAAATGATAATAATAAAAATATAGATAAGTTTGGTTTCGTAGCCTCCCTAACCTAAGCAATTAAGCCCAAAGGGGTGTTTTAACACCTAATACCCTAAAGTCAACTGACTTGGGGGTTATTGGCCCAATGCTTGTTACATGGGTTGAGAAGAAAAGCTTAAGGGAATCAAACATTGCACAATCTACATATCAGTATCTGCGACCCGAGTTATTAAGCTCGTAGGGGTGTCTCAACACCTAATGCCCTAAGACCAACTGGTCTGGGAGTCATTAGCCGAAAGCTCGTTACATGGGTTAAAGATGCATGGTGTTTTAAGTTATATATATATATATATATATATATATATAAAAGAAAAAAAGACAAAAATAATAATCCCAATCTAAGGAAGTTAACCTTAAACATTAGAACAAAAATTTTGTTTTCTTCCAAGAAAAGCCCCATAATTATGTGTTGATACATTAAGCATAAAAGGAAGGTTTATTAATATCTTGTTAAGAGGTATTGAGCAGATATATAATTTTAATGAGAGTTTGTTTATCTGGATAGATTAATGGAAGTTAAATGATGAATATCTTGGTTTGTGGAATTTGCAAATTATTTTTCTATTTTAACGCTTTGATTACTAGGGAATAGTAATAAGCTGGTTGGGGGGTGTGATTAGTACTTAAAAGTGCATTTTTATCAAGGTTTTATATCATCATTTTGCACTTGAAGTATCAATAACTCCTTAACTAAAACATGTTTTTTAATAATGTATCTAATAATATAAGATACCTATAATTTATGGTAAATGTCTATTTTTAATGCAGGCCTATCACATAAATGAAAGGATGGATTGATGAATTTAAGAATTGAAATTGAAAGGACAAAGAGATGGCCAAACTTAGAAAAGAGATGTCAGTGCAATTCAAACTGGAACACTATTCGGTAATTGGGTAATATCTGGAGCTATTGATCTCAGATTTAGGTCCAATTTATATGGATTGAAAGGTAAGACATAGGCCTACAACTTTCATATGGAGCCCAAGATATAAAAAGACTAGTTTCAAGTCCAAATTGTAGCAACAACAAAGAAGCCTGAATCTGTCTTCCAGCCCGAGCACTGTTCGGTATTTTGACCATATCTGGAGTTCTAGAGGTCCAAATGAGCTGAATTGTTTACACAAGAAATATGAGACAATTTCCTACAACTTTCATGTTTTTGAATGGATCCAATTTTGACGTTATCAATGACATTTTGGGCAGACAAGAGAAGATAAGGATTGTCACCAAGTCAAGAATTGGCCACCCACTTATCAATTAGTCATCAAATCAATAGTTCCCAATTTTGGCCTATAAAAGAAGGCATTTGCCATGCATTTAGGCATCTTGGTTTCTAGATCAAGATCATGCTCTTCCTTTCTCTCTTTGTATTTTTTGTAATGTTTATGCTTTGCTTTCATTGATATCAAGTTTATGCCTTTCATTTCCTTTCACTTACTTAGTTAACTTTAATCTTATTCATGTTCTTATTTTGTTTATTTATTTTTCTTCAAATGCAAAATGATAATATAAAACAATGATAAAAATGCACTTTTAAGTACTAATCAATCATGCTCTTGCTTTCTCTCTTGTATTTTTTTGTATAACTTATGCTTTGCTTTCATTAATATCAAGTTTATGTCTTTCATTTCCTTTCCTTTCCTTTACTTAGTTAACTTTTATCTTATTTATGTTCTTATTTTGTTTATCTATTTTTCTTTCATTCATTATGTCTAGCTAAGTTAATTATGTCAAGGTGAAAAGGTTACACTAATGGTGTAAGAATAAGTATAGTGTAAACTTAATATGGACTTTAATGTTTGATACTAACATGTTTTGTATTTGTTATCTTTTTCACTCTTTAATACTTTGCTTGTTAAATGACTAATCTTGATTTATACTGTATAACACTTGGTACAACAAATGCTTGGCACTTTCATAGTTCATAGTGTATGGTATAACCGACACCTGAGCTATGAAAGGAACTTGAGTTGTTGTTAATATAAGTTATAATCATGAATGCTTGACGAAATTTACAAGTACTAGCATTAATCGAATAAGATGACTAATGTAATCATGTTAACAATCTATAATCTGATTGGAACCTCCTTTATGTGTGGTTTCCAATTGAATAATAAGAGTTTATATTATACTTGTTTGACATACCATTAGTGGAATCTCTAACCTTGACTTTTGTTATTATCATTGTTTAATCGTTACATTAATATTTCATCTCAAAGTTTTCATCTTCTTCTTCTCCTTTTTTTTCTTTATTACTACTACTACTACTACTACTACTACTACTACTACTACTACTATTATTATTATTATTATTATAGTTATTGTTGTTATTGCTATTATTGTTGTTTATAATTTATATAATTAACCTCCTTGTGGTTCGACCCCGGTCTTGCCAGGTTATTTATTACTTCGACACTCCTGCACTTGGGAGAAGACATCAACCTTTTCGTCGTGTCAGGCATCTTGGTTTCTAGATCAAGATCATGCTCTTGCTTTCTCTCTTTGTATTTTTTGTAATGTTTATGCTTTGCTTTTATTTCCTTTCCTTTACTTAGTTAACTCTTATCTTATTTATGTTTTTATTTTGTTTATTTATTTTTCTTTCTTTCATTATGTTTAACTAACTTTATTATGTCAAGGTGAAAAGGTTACACTAATGATGTAAGAATAAGTATAGTGTAAACTTAATATGGACTTTAATGTTTGATGCTAACATTTTTTTATATTTGGTATCTTGTTCACTCCTTAATAGTTTGCTTGTTAAATAACTAATCTTGATTTATGTTATATAACACTTGGTACAACAAAATGCTTGGCACTTTCATAGCCCATACTGTATGGTATAACTGACACCTAAGCTATGAAAGGAACTTGATTTGTTGTTAACATAAGTTATAATCATGAATGCTTGACGAGATTTACAACTATTAGCATTAATTGAATAAGATGACTAATGTAATCATGTTAACAATCTATAATTAGATTGGAACCTCCTTTGTGTGTGGTTTTCAATTGAATAATAAGAGTTTATATTATACTTGTTTGACATACCATTAGTGGAACCTCTAACCTTGACATTTGTTATTATCATTGTTTAATCCTTCCATTAATACTACTACTACTACTACTACTATTATGGTAATTATTGTTATTATTGTTATTATTATTATTATTCTTGTTGTATTATTGTAATCTATAATTTATACAATTAACCTCCCTATGGTTCGACCCCGGTCTTGCCGGGTTATTTATTACTTCGACACTCCTGCACTTGGGAGAAGACAATAATTTTTTGGTCGTGTCACCAAGATACCAAACCACGTTTGATTCGATAGATCCTCTTACTCTAAGAGTTTAACCTTGAAATTCAAGATAAAAGGGAGTAGAGAATGTAGTGGCTGATCATTTGTCCCGTCTTTCATGTGATAAGATTATAATTGATGAATCTCCAATAAATGAACTCTTTGCTAATTAAAAATTATTTTGTGCAGGTACTGTCTCTTGTATTGGTTCTCCATGGTATGCTAACATAGCAAATTACCTAGCCACAAGTCAGATTCCTTCTCATTGGTCTAAACTTGACAAACAAAAATTCTTGCGCAATGTATGTACCCTTTTTTAGGATGACCCCTACCTATTTAAATACTGCCCTTACCAAATTGTTAGGCGGTGTATCCCTGATCATGGAATTTCAAATGTCATTAATTTTTGTCATGCATTAGCTTATGGCGAGCATTTCTCTTTTAAGAAAACCATTGCCAAGATCTTGTAGTGTAGTTTTTATTGGCCCACCATGTTTAAAGATATTCATGCCTTTTGTGTTGCATGTGACCGATGCCAATGACTAGGTAACTTCACTAAGCGTAATATGATGCCCCTTAATCCCATTCTTGGTTTGGAAATATTTAATTGTTGAGGGATTGATTTCATGGGACCTTTTTCAAGTTTATGTGGCTACCAATTCATCCTTGTAGCTGTTGATTATGTGTCTAAATGGGTGGAGGCCATTGCATCTTGAACTAATGACCATCGAGTTGTTGTCAAATTCTTGAAAGAAAATATTTGTTCTTGTTTAGGCATGCTCCGGGTTATGATTAGTGATGGGGGAAAGCATTTTTGGTAACAAGCTCATTGGGATGTTGATAAGAAAATATGGTTTAATTCATAAGATCAATAATTTTCTAATCTTTATTCTTTTCTTCTCTATTTTTTTTTACATTAAGGATAATGTAAAACTTAATTTTAGATATTTAATTATGTTGAATGCTTGAGATAGCCATTCTTGTTTAAAAAAAAAATTGCATTCATAGGTGTGTAAAACTTGTTTAGGATCAACATTACATTTTTGAATTTATTATTGTATTGAATATTTCATGCTTTAATTTAGGATATATAATATCTTATAAAGCAAGATATAACATACTTTTGGTTCTTTTTAAGATTATTGAAGTACATCTTTCCTTATAAAAGTTGTGTGATTATGCATAAAAGATAAGTGTGATGCTTTACTTGTGATCATCCCTTTTGATATAGTCCTAAACAAGGTTTAAGTAAATGGAGTAATTATTATTAGATAATTAAATAAATAAATATATACAAATTTCTATCCATTTTAATGTTTCGAGTTGCTCAGTAATTAGGGATATTCATCATGAATGTTTATCTTTACGTCAAACGGCAACTTGAAATATAAGTATGCAAAAGCACTTTAAGTTTGTAACTTTATGAGTAACCCGGTGCATCACAAATGTTTGTATTGGTGTCAAAAGGAAGGTGACCACTTAAAGACAAAGAATAAATAATATCTTTTAAAAAAATATAGATATTTTTCTAGTTTGCTACCTTATTTGTAGTAGTAAGAAGAGAAGATCACAAGTTGAGTTTTCGCATGAATCAATTATGTTGGTTGCATGATAAATATGATTGAATTTGGAATTTTTTATGGATATTTGATTTAGAGAATCTAAATATGTTTTTTTATTTGCATTTATGTATACACTAAGTTGAAGATAATAATATTTGCATGATAGGTCCTTCAAGTGTGATGAGTCGAGCCTAATTATAATTGTTATTATTTCTTTTGTTTCAAAGGTTTTATGTTTTGTTTTGCTTAAGGACCAGCAAAATCTAAGTTGGGGGGTGTGATTATGCATCAAAAGTATCATTAAGTCTTTTATTTTACGTATGTATTTATTGGTTTTATTTGGGTTTCTATAATAATTGATGTACTTTTTAGTAATGAAGTTTCTTTTAATATTTTGCTAGGTTTTTGGAGTTTAAATTGATTATGTTAGAAAATTTAATATCAGAATTTAGAACAAAGAATTGAAGAGAAATTTAGTTGAATTTTGAAGTAAATCTTGGTTCAAAATAGTGCTCTAAATTTTCTCTAAAAAATCAATTATATTCCAATCCTAGAAAAGATTATCATATGATCTATTTTAAGCCCAAACTTGCCTTATATTGTGTATAAACTTTAACCATCAAACACTCAAGGTTTCAATGTCAATCTTAGCTAAAATAATAGGTATATTTGTATCATTATATGATGCTTAAATTCAGCCCCAAATCAGCCTTCAAATGAGCCCTAACACAATTCATGATATTACATGTCCACACCACAAATAACAATTGCTTTATTTTAGGTAATCTATTAATCCAAGAAGGTAAGCACATGGATGAAAAGTTGAAGGAGACATTGTTATATTATTTTGGGTGAAAAATAAGAAAGAGATAGCTCGTAAATGAGGAAGAAAAACGTGCACTAAAGTGGTTGAAAAGCTAACCTGATTTGATTTTTCAGAACATCTTTTGGTGTTTTTCCCATAACTTTTGAATCAGGTGTCCAAATGATTTGTTCTTTAATGATCTAGAAAGGTGATATAATTTCTTATAAATATGTCTCTAATAGATATCTCCAGAAAAGGCTTCTAGGATGGTCTAAATTGCTATTCAAAGTTAGCATCATATTTATGTCTGAATGTTTACTGAAATTGTGTTGTGTTCTTTGTAGATTTTAGTTCTTTAGTTTGTAAAACTTATTGTTTTTGTTTAATTCAAGTTATTTCATATTTATTAAAGTATTCTTATACATAATCATGGTTGGCTAATCTCTTTCTTGGGTCTAAATCAAGGATGATGGTGGTTGAGGTGAGTTCTTTAAGATATGAATGAATCTTAATGTTTATCTTCTCATTTTCTTCATGAATATTTTATTATTGCAAGGAAATTTGAGAAATCATTTAGGTAATGTTATAATCTTGAATTCTTATGCACAAACGTTAGTTTTGGTATAGAGATTGTTTGATTTAATGTCTTACTTAATATGAAAGTACTTGTTCATTCTTAAGCAATAATCAATCTTTATCTTTTTAAACTTCATTATAATATCTTCTGATCTAATATCACCATCTTTGATATTAGGTTGAGTTATCTTATATATCTTGAATAAATCACCAATACATCACCATTAAAATTGATTTGGACCAAGACTTACTTTTTCTTGTCATTTAAAATCTATTTACATGTTTTCATCTTTGAAAACAAATCCATCAATTATTTTCAACCAAGTTATTGTTAATTTAATTTCTCTTGAGTTTTTTTATTGCCTAGCTTAATTTCTAGATGTAGCTCTTTGTAGATATAACCTCGATCTTACCGAGTTAATTGCTACATCACACAATCGTGCATTTGCAAGTTAAAACAAGCCAATTATAAAAAGCGATCAAGTAGTTAACACCAAGAGATAAGCAAATGGTTGAATTGATGTGCAATACAACTTTTAAAGATAAAGACCTTGATGAAGCAATGGAGTACTTAGACTTGTTAGTTGAAAATGCTCAAAATTAAGACACCGCAGGTACTTATAAGGCACCGAGTAAAACTCAACCTCATACATCTAGTGGAGGTATGTACAACCTTAGGGAAGATCATGACCTCCATGTTAACTTTGCATCTTTAGCTAGAAAAGTTAAGGCACTAAAATTGAAAAGGAGTGGTAAATTAAAATCTGTTCAAGACATACTGTGTCAAATCTGTGAAATAAATGAACACTTAACCAATGATTGTCCAACTTTGTCTTCTTTTAAGGAATGTCTTTATGAACAAGCTCATACTTTAAATAGTTTCCAAAGGCCCAACCATAACCCATACTCACAAACATATAATCCTAGTTGGAAAAATCACCCAAATTTCAATTGAAAGAGTGAGAACAACAATGCACAAACTTCACAACCACAGTTTCAAGCACAACATAATTTCTAAAATTCTCATGGATATGCATCTCCTTATGCTCCACCTTTTAGAAGAAATTTTGAAGAAACTTTGCATGCATTAATTGAAAAGCAAGAGATAATCAACACTCAAATTGCTCAAAGCATAACAAATTTTAAAGATACTCTTGCAAAATTCACATCTGTTCAGTTTTCAAGAGAAAGGTAAGTTTCCATCTCAACCACAATAAAATCCTAAGGGGCAATACAATGCAAATGCAAGTGGTTCTAAAAGTCAACACATGGATCAAGTTAAATCAGTCATCACTTCTCAAAGTGGTAAGGTTATTCAAAAATGAATTCTTGAACTTTGTGAGAAAGATGATAAGTCAATCTCTAAGGGTAAGGAAGGGGTTGAATCTGAACATTGCAAACAAAAGACTGATTCCCCACCAGCACTTCCATTTCCTCATGTCATGACCAAACAGGAAGAAATCAAAGATGAAAAAGGCATCGAAAATATTGATATGGATCTTTTATCAAGAGTGATAATAGATTTGACATTCAACATCACACCAATCGATAATTACTTTCCTAACAAATCCTTACTTTCTCTTAGTTCAATGTTTTGGTTTGCTAAAAATATCAATTTTTTTACTTCAAGATTTTTGCCTGCTCACTGGAGTATTGAAGATAAAAGAAATTTTTTTAGCGATGTGCAAAAATTTTATTGGAATGACCCTTACTTATTCAATTATTGTCCTGATCAAATATTTCAAAGATGCATTCCTGACAATAAGGTAAGTAATGTCATTAAATTTTGTCACTCTAAGGCATGTGGAGATCATTTCTCGTAAAAAAAAGGATTGTAGAAATCTTACAAAGTGGATTTTATTGGCCCACCATGTTCAAGGATTCATATACATTCAGCAAAACCTATGAAAATTGTCAAAATGTGGGATTTATTTCAAAACACAGGGAGTCTTTAGATAATCTTCTATTAACTCTTAAGTCTCATCATAGTAGAGATAAGCATCCTGCAATTCATGACTTATGAACCCATTTTCATAAAGAACATAATTGGCATAGTCTTGGGAATCTAACCTAAAAAAACCATGTTTGCCAGTTTTTAAGAAAATTGGATGGGAAGCCTATCCCCGACACATAGAGGACGTTTAAGCCATTCTTGGACATAAACTAATGTAATCATGTTAACAATTTATAATCTGATTGGAACCTCATTTGTGTGTGGTTTCTAATTAAATAATAAGAGTTTATACTATACTTGTTTGACATAACATTAGTGGATCCTTTAAGCTTGACATTTGTTGTTATCATTATTTAATATTTGCATTAATCTTTCATTTCAAAGTTCTCATCAACTTCTTCTTCTTCATCTTCTTCCTGTTACTACTACTACTATTATTATTATTACTACAACTACTACCACTATTATTATTATTATTATTATTATTATTATTATTATTATTATTATTATTATTATTATTATTCTTGTTATTGTTGTATTATTGTTATCTACAATTTAAATAATTAACCTCCTTATGTTCGACCCCGGTCTTACCGAGTTATTTATTACTTTAACACTCTTGCACTTGGGAGAGATGACACGACCAAAAGATTGATGTCTTCTTCCAAGTGTAGGAGTGTCGAAGTAATAAATAACTCAGCAAGACCCAGGTCGAATCAAAGGAGGTTAATTGTATAAATTATAAATGACAATAATATAATATAATATAATATAATATAATAATAATAACAACAATAACAACAACAACAATAATAGTAGTAGTAGTAATAAAAGTAGAGGATCCACTAATGGTATATTAACGTAAGGATTAAACAATGATAATAACAAATATCAAAGGTAGAGGATCCACTAATGGTATGTCAAACAAGTATAGTATAAAATCTTATTATTCAATTGGAAACTACACACAAAAAAGGTTCCAATTAGATTATAGATTGTTAACATGATTACATTAGTCATCTTATTCGATTAATGCTAATACTTGTAAATCTCGTCAAGCATTCATGAATATAACTTATGTTAACAACAAATCATGTTTCTTTCATAGCTCAAGTGTCGGTTATACCATACAGTATGGGCTATAATAGTGCCAAGCATTTGTTATATCAAGTGTTATACAACATAAATCAAGATTAGTCATTTAACAAGCAAAGTATTAAAGAGTGAACAAGATAACAAATACAAAACATGTTAGTATGAAACATTAAAGTCCATATTAAGTTTACACTATACTTATTCTTACACCATTTGTGTAACCTTTTCACCTTGACATAATAAACTTAACTAAACATAGTGAAAGAAAGAAACATAAATAAATAAAATAAAAACATAAATAAGATAAAAGTTAACTAAGTAAATGAAAGGAAATGGAAGGCATAAATTTGATATTAATGAAAGGAAAGCATAAACATTACAAAAAATACAAAGAGAGAAAGGAAGAGCATGATCTTGATCTGGACACCAAGATACCTAAATGCATGTCAAATGCCTTCTTTTATAGGCCAAAATTAGGAACTATTCATTTGATGACTAATTGATGAGTGGGTGACCAACTCTTGACTTGGTGATAATCCTTATCTTCTTTTGTCTGCCTAAAATGTCATTGATAACATAAAAATTGAAACCATTTGAAAACATGAAAGTTATGGGAAATTGTCTCATCTTTCTTGTGTAAAATCATCAGATCATTTGGACATCTAGAACTCTAGATATGGGTCAAACACTGAACAGTGCTCGGGCTGGAGGACAGATTTATACTTCTTTGTTGTTGCTCCAATTTGGACTTGTAAATGGACTTTTTAGGTCTTAGGCTCCATATGAAAGTTGTAGACCTATGTCTTACGTTTCCATCCATATAAAGTACACCTAAATACAAGATCTACAACTCTAGATATAACCTAATTACCGAACAGTGTTTTGGTTTGGACTGCATCAACATCTCTTTTCTAAGTTTGACCATCTCTTTATCCTTTCAATTTCAGTTCTTAAATTCATCAATTAATCCTTTCATTTATATGATAGGTCTGCATTTAAAATGAACATTTACTATAAATTAAAGGTATCTTATTAACACGACAAAAAAATATTAATGTCTTCTTCCAAGTGCAGGAGTGTCGAAGTAATAAATAACTCGGCAAGACAGGAGTTGAACCACATGGAGGTTAATTGTACAAATTATAAATAACAATAATACAACAACAATAATAACAATAACAACAATAATAATAATAGTAGCAATAATCATACTAATAATACTAGTAGTAGGAGTAGGAGTAGTAGTAGTAGTAGTAGTAGTAGTAGTAGTAGTAGTAGTAGTAGTAGTACTAATAATAATAACAATAATAAAAAAAAAAGAAAAAGAAGAAGAAGATGATGATGAAAACTTTGAGATGGAATATTAACATAAGGATTAAACAATAATAATAACAAATATCAAGGTTAGAGGTTCCACTAATGGTATGTCAAACAAATATAGTATAAACTCTTATTATTTAATTGGAAACCACACACAAAGGAGGTTCCAATCAGATTATAGTTTGTTAACATGATTACATTAGTCATCTTATTCAATTAATGCTAATACTTGTAAATTTCATCAAGCATTCATAATTATAACTTATATTAACAATAAATCAAGTTCCTTTCATAGCTCAGGTGTCTGTTATACCATACAGTATGGGCTATGAAAGTGTCAAACATTTGTTGTACCAAATGTTATACAACATAAATCAAGATTAGTCATGTAACAAGCAAAGTATTAAGGAGTGAACAAGATAACAAATATAAAACATGTTAGTATCAAACATTAAAGTCCATATTAAGTTTACACTATTCTTATTCTTACACTATTAGTGTAACCTTTTCACCTTGACATAATAAACTTAGCTAGACATAATGAAAGAAAGAAAAATAGATAAACAAAATAACATAAATAAGAGAAAAGTTAACTAAGTAAAGGAAAGAAAAAGAAAGGTATAAACTTGATATTAATGAAAACAAAGCATAAACATTACAAAAAATACAAAGAGAGAAAGCAAGAGCATGATCTTGATCTGGACACCAAGATGCCTAAATGCATGGTAAATGCCTCCTTTTATAGGCCAAAATTGGGAACTATTGATTTGATGACTAATTAATGAGTGGGTGACCAACTCTTGACTTGGTAACAATCCTTATCTTCTCTTGTTTGCCCAGAATGTCATTGATAACGTTAAAATTAGAGCCACTTGAAAACATGAAAGTTGTAGGAAATTGTATCAACTTTCTTGTATAAAACATTTAGCTCATTTCGACTTCTAGAACTCTAGATATGGCCAAAATACTAAACAGTGCTCGGGCTGGAGGATAGATTCAGACTTCTTTGTTGTTGCAACAATTTGGACTTGAAAATGGCCTTTTTAGATCTTGGACTATATGAATGTTGTAGGCCTATGTCTTACCTTTCAATCCATATAAAGTAGACCTAAATCTGAGATCTATAGCTCCAAATATGACTCAATTACCGAACAGTGTTCCGGTTTGAATTGCACCAACATCTTTTTTCTAAGTTTGGCCATCTCTTTATCCTTTCAATTTCAATTCTTAAATTCATCAATCAATCCTTTTATTTATATGATAGGCCTGCATTTAAAATGAACATTTACCACAAATTAAAGGTATCTTATATTATTAGATATATTATTATAAAAAATGTTTTAGTTAAGGAGTTATTGAAACTTCAAGTGCAAAATAATGATATAAAACCTTGCTAAAAATACACTTTTAAGTATCAATCACTTATATTATTAGATATGTTATTATAAAACATGCTTTAGTGAAAGAGTTATTGATACTTCAAGTGCAAAATAATAATATAAAACCTTGATAAAAATGCACTTTTAAGTACTAATGAAGAGACATTAATCTTTTAGTCGTGTCAGGAAACAAGTCTCTTATGTGATAAGAGAACTTTTCAGTGCTTAAGTTAGTGAACTAATAAGGAGAAAAATAAAGAAAATGAAAATGATAGGAAAAGTTTTATGTAATGGTAGAGAGACTACGCCCTTATTATGTGGGTGATTTAGGATATTTATATACTTAGTAACCCACCAAGGTCACATGGCTTGCATGTCAAACAGAGGTTTAATGGTAGCTCACCTAACAATAAGGATATGTAGTAGTGATTCTGTTAATGATGATTAGATACGATGATTACTCATTTATTTTTCTAACCAATAAAAACAACACAAAATCACATGCAACTAAGAAAAATATTTGGCTTCAAGGTGAATATTCTTTCACTGAGACATGAATTGATTTAAGATATATGTCCACATGAAATATTTTTATAAGCATAATTACTTCAAAAATAAGCAATGGGAGGCATATATTGTTTACTGAAAAGTAAATATCATAACCTTGTTTTATGTATTTGTGCTTAAGACTTATGGTATGGTCAATTTCTAGTTCCTTTGATGTGGCAAGTTTTTAGCCATTTAGGATGGTATCCAGGATTGCTAGGTATTCAAACTTGGTCAAATGACTATGATAGGCTTTATGAGTTTTTACCTTTTCTTTTCAAACATAAAAAATGTAATAATCATAAAAAGAAAAAAAAATAATGTTGTTCTTCTTCAAAATAAAAAAAGAATCTAACAATCTACCATTTAAATTTTGTATTTTGTTTTTCAATTTAAAAAGAGTGATGTGTTTTATTGATTATAAATTTGTCAAAAAAATTATTTTTGTTATTCAACAAATAACAAAAAAGACAACATTTATGGTATTGTAAAACTATTATAATAATTATGCCTTTTAGCATTAAAAATATGATATAGAATTTACAATATATTTAAATTCAAACATGTAATTATTCATAGTTATAAAAAAAAACTGATTATTAATCAATTAAACAAGTTGCAAAGTGATAAAATACATTTACAATAACACTTAAAAACTCATAATAACTTGTATTATGAAATGTTAAAATGAAATATTATAAATAAAACTTGCATTTTTATTTTATTTTAACCTAATCTTTTACAATACCTTAGAAATTAAGAATGGCTTTGTATCTTTTATTTTTTATATTTATATCTTCAAATACTTAATACGACAACATCTTATTGTCAATTAAAAAAAAAAAATTATGGTTATTAGAAATGAAAAGAAGGTTTTTTATCTTTATTTCTTAAAATATAAACAAAAAACAGAAACAACAAATGATATACCTCAATGATCCCTTCTTTTATTGTTAGGGATTTTATTGATGGATCAAATATATGCAGCCTTTTGGTGGGGCATAGTTGTTTTGAGCCCATCTCTTTTTTTTTTTTCCACGAACAGAAAGGATCCATACTCATTACTTCTTTTTAAGTATTACTCTATAAGATGTGGGTTTTTCACTATACAAGGCTCCATTGTTCATCCTTTCACACATTAATATGGATGGGTTATCTAAAATTTTATTTTTTTAATTTGGTCCTCAAACTTTTTTCCCTACGATTTAATCTTAATTGAAGACCAATTAATTTTGATTTCTTAAGAAAAGGTGGGATGGAAAGAAAAGGGACCGAAATGAAAAAGATATCAAATATGGATGGCACATCATAAGTTTATTTTTATTATTTTTTAGTCCTTAGTTGAGAGAGAAGAGAGGGAGGTCTTCGAATTCTAGTGTTAGAGAGAAAAAAGTGTCATTGACACCAATTTAGGCCATCAAAAGGAACTATATTTGCATTAAATAGTTCCATTTGATTAAAAGAGTTCATATTAGATGTTTTTGTACATTTAAAGTTCATGAAAAATAGTTTTGAACTTGGGTTGATTTTGATTTTTAGGGTGATCTTTTATGTTTTTTTTAGGCCATAGATAAATTTATCATAGTTCCACTAGTGTTTTATAGGTGTTTTAGGTAAACAATATGTAACGACCCAACTTTTCAAGCCCCAAACAACCTTAAATTTTTATTTTTTTACTTGATACACATCATGTCGGTAATTGGCAAATCTATTTCCTCACATCTTCAAGATGCAATATATACATCAACGACATTCAACATTTCATTTAAAAGTGAATTTTACATAAACACATAATATTATATTTGCATGATTAGAAGTTCACATTATAATATACATACAAAGACATAAGTTTGCATTCCTATCCTAATAATAGTCATCACGAATTTAACAAAAGGATCCAATAAAAGTTATACGTTTAATACATTGATTCATATAAAATACATCATGATATAAGATGCAACTACATGATTCCTTGCAAAAGTAGGTTCCTGTGTATCGGGCTTCCTAGACATCTTGTTGATGTGACGTCTCTACTGCAGTACAAAACATTTAAGAGAATGCAATTGCTTTTTAATAATAATAATAATAATTAAATGACCTGGCAGATTAATGAAACATTAGCATTATTCCATGTTTGATGCATGATATTTATAGTTTCTTCATGTACTTGGTATACACAACTTATAATGCATATAGATGCACCAATTCTTACAATCAACTATAATCTTAAACCTAGTTATCCTCTTAAGGCATTATTTGCTGAGGTTAGTCATTCACTTCCCCTGATCATCCACTTCATATACCTTTAGGCGAAGCTGCTCAATCATTTGTCCCGATCATCCCTTCGGATGCCATTAGCTAAGGCTAATCAGTCATTTGTCTCAGTCATCCCTTCAGATGCCATTAGCCGAAGCTAATCAATCATTTGACAACATTTAAACGTTTGACAATCTAATATTTGTTCTAACCCATTATGGTAACATTCATGTTAAAATATCTTATTATTTAACGTATGAAAAGGAAGGTGCAAGGCACCTACCTGCTCCACCTGTGGGTTGTTCTTGTCTTGACGATGGTCCAATCCCTACCAGACATCAATGGTCACAAATCAGTACATTTGTATTTTTGAATCATGCTTGACCGCTTTTTATGATCGGCTTGTTTTAACTCGCAAGTGCACAAGTGTGCGATGTAGCAATTAACTCGGTAAGATCGAGGTCATATCCACAGAGAGCTAGATCTGGAAATTAAGCTAAGTAACAAAAAAAAACTCAAGAGAAATTAAATTAACAATAACTTGGTTGAAAATAATTGATGGATTTGTTTTCAAAGATAAAAAAAATGTAAATAGATTTTAAATGACAAGAAAAGTAAGTCTTGGTCCAAATCAATTTTAATGGTGATGTATTGGTGATTTCTTCAACATATATAAGATAACTCAACCTAATCTCAACGATGGTGATATTAGATCGGAAGATATTACAATGAAGATTAGAAAGATGAAGATTGATTATTGCTTAAGAATGAACAAGTACTTTCATATTAAGTAAGACATTGAATCAAGCAATCTCTATACCAAAACTAAAGTTTGTGCATAAAAATTCAAGATTATAACATTACCTAAATGATTTCTAAAATTTCTTTACAATAATAAATCATTCATGAAGAAAATAAGAAGATAAACATTAAGATTCATTCATATCCTAAAGAACTTACCTCAATCACCATTATCCTTGATTTGGATCCAAGAAAGAGTTTAGCCAACCATGATTATATATAAGAACACTTCAATAAACATGAAAGAACTTGAATCCAACTGAAAAAATAAATTTTACAAACTAAAGAACCGAAATCTATAAAGAAGAACACAATACAATTTCAGAAAAAATTCAGACACAAATCTGACTCTAACTTTGGACAGCAATTAGACCCTCTTAGAAGCTTTTTTTGGAGAAGTCTATTAGAGACATATTTATAGGCAATTCTGTCACCTTTCCAGATCATTAAAGAACAGCTCATTTGGACACCTGAGTCAAAAGTTATGGGCAAAACACCGAAAGGTGTTTTGAAAAATCAAATCAAGACAGCTTTACAACTACTTTGGTGCACGTTTTCCTTCCTCATTTATGAGGTGTCTCCTTGTTCTTTTTGACCCAAAATAATGTTAAAATATCCCCTCCAGCTTTCTATCCATGTGCTTGCCTTCTTGGATCAATGGATTACCCAAAATAAATCAATTGTTATTTGTTGTGTGGACATGTAAGATCATGGATTGTATTTGGGTTGATTTGAAGGTTGATTTGGGGTTGATTTAGGGCTGATTTGGGGCTGATTTTGGCTGAATTCGAGCATCAAATAAGTATACAAATGTACTTATTATTTGGGCTAAGATTGACATTGAAACCTTGAGTGTTTAATGGTTGAAGTTTGCACACAACATAAGGCAAGTTTGGGCTTGAAATAAATCATATGATATTCTTTTCTAGAATTGGAATAGAATTGATTTTTGGGACAAATTTGGAGCACTTATTTGAACCAAGATTTGCTTCAATCTTCAACTAAATGTCTCTTCAATTCTTTGTTCTGAATTCCGACGTTGAATTTTCTGAATTAATTCATTTAAGCTCCAAAAACCTATTGAAACATTAAAACAAACTTCATTACTAAAAAACACATCAATTATTATAAAAACAACCAAATAAAAACAATAAATACATATGTAAAACAAGAGACTTAATGACACTTTTGATGCACAATCACACCCCCGAACTTAGATTTTGCTAGTCCTCAAGCAAAACAAAACATAAAACCTTTAAAATAAAAATAATAATAATAACAATCATAATTAGGCTCGATTCATCACACTTGAAGGACCTATCATGCAAACATTGGTATCTTTAACTTAGTGTACACAATAGCAAATAAAGAAAAATAAGCATACTCACATTCTCTAAATCAAACATCCATACAAAATTTCCAAATTCAGTCATATTTATCGTGCAACCAACATAATTGATTCATACGAAAACTCAACTTGTAATCTTCCATTCTCACCAACACAAACAAGGTAGCAAACTAGAGAAATATCTATATATTTTCTTTCTTTCTTTTTTCTTTCTTTGTTTTTTTTTTTTGAAGATATGATTTATTTTTTTGTCTTTAAGTAGTCACTTCCCTTTTGACGCGAATACAAACATTTGTGATGAATGCACCCGGTTACTCACAAAGTCACAAACTTAAAGTGCTTTGCATACTCATATTTTAAGCTGCCGTTTGACGTAAAGATAAACATTTGTGATGAATACCCCTAGTTACTGAGCAACTCAAAACATTGGAGTAGATAGAACTTTGTACATATTTATTTATTTATTCGTGTAATAATTATTACTCTATTTACTTAAACCTTGTTTAGGACTGGATCAAAAGGGATAATCACAAGTAAAGCATCATACTCATCTTTCATGCATAATCACATAACTCACACAACTTTTACAAGGAAAGATGTATTTCAGTAATCTTAAAAAAAAGTATGCTATATCTTGCTTTATAAGATATTATCTATCCCAAATTAAAGTATGCAATGTTCAACATAATAATGAATCCAAAAATATAATGATGATCCTAAACAAGTCTCATTCACATACGAATGCAAGTTTTTTTTTTTTTTTAACAAGCATGGTTATCTCAAGCATTCAACATAATGAAATATCTAAAATTAAGTTTTACATTATCCTCAATGTAAAAGAGAAAGAGAAGAAAAGTATAAAGATTAGAAAATTGTTACTCCCCTTCTGTTTTCAAGGATGAATGTCTGATTGAATTGGGCATGAGCTGACTTCTTGCTTGATTTTTTTTTAACCTGCATATCACAACTAAAAGAAAACATTGATGTTTTTTTTTTTTTGAAAATAAAGAACCTCACACCCCCCAACTTAAAATAATGCATTGTCCCGAATGCATGAACACGAAAATATAAGAGATGGAAGAAAGAAGAAAAAATAATAAAAATGAAAAATAAAAATAAAAATAAAATAAAAATAAAAACTCATTACTTCTAATACTACAATGGTATTGGATCTTGAAGATCCAATGTCTCAACTTCAGCCACAACATTTTCAAGATAAGGTTTCAATCGATGACCATTTACTTTGAAAATATTTCCATTCTTGGGATTTCTACCTCAAATGCACCATGATCAGAGATGGATTTAATCACAAATGGACCAGTCCATTTTGTCCTCAACTTCCCAGGAAAGAGATGTAATCGTGAATTATACAAGAGAACCTTTTGACCAACATGAAGGGATTTTCTAAGAATATGTTTATCATGCAAAGTTTTCATCTTATGTTTTGAAATTTTTGCATTTTCAAATGCATCATTTCTCAACTCCTCTAATTCATCCAATTGAAGCTTTCTATTTTTGCCAACCTCGTTTTCATTGTCATTGAATTGCCAAATGGCCCAATATGCATGGTGCTCAATCTCAACAGGGAGATGACAAGGCTTTCCATAAACTAGCCTATAAGGAGACATTCCTAAAGAGGTCTTATAAGCAGTGCGATATGCCCACAAAGCATCAGCTAGTCGTAGGGACCAATCTTTACGGTTTGGATTGACTGTTTTCTCTAAAATGTTCTTGATCTCCCTATTTGCCAACTCAGCTTGGCCACTAGTCTGTGGGTGATATGGGGTACTGACCTTGTGAATTACACCATATTTTCTCATCAAAATCCCAACGGGCTTGTTACAAAAATGTTTTCCCCCATCACTAATCATAGCCCGGGGCATGCCAAAACGAGAGAAAATATTTTCTTTCAAGAATTTGACCACAACTCGATGGTCATTGGTTCGAGATGCAATGGCCTCCACCCATTTAGACACATAATCAACAGCAACAAGGATGAATTGGTAACCAAATGAACTTGGAAAAGGTCCCATGAAATCAATCCCCCAACAATCAAATATTTCCAAAACAAGGATGGGGTTAAGGGGCATCATGTTACGCCTAGTGAGGCTACCTAGTCGTTGGCATCGGTCACATGCAACACAGAAGGCATGAACATCTTTAAACATGGTAGGCCAATAAAAACCACACTGCAAGATTTTAGCAATGGTTTTCTTGGAAGAGAAATGCCCACCACAAGCTAATGCATGACAAAAATTAATGACCCTTGGAATTTCATGATCAGGGATGCACCGCCTAATAATTTGGTCAGGACAATATTTAAATAGGTAGGGGTCATCCCAAAAAAAGGTGCGCACATTGCGCAAGAATTTTTGTTTGTCAAGTTTAGACCAATGAGAAGGAATTTGACTTGTGGCTAGGTAATTTGCTATGTCAGCATACCATGGAGAACCAATGTAAGAGACAGTACCTGCACAAAATAAATTTTCATCAGCAAATAGTTCATTTATTGGAGATTCATCAATTATGGTCTTATAGCTTGAAAGACGAGACAAATGATCAGCTACTACATTCTCTACTCCCTTTTTATCTCGAATTTCAATGTTAAACTCTTGGAGTAGAAGGATCCATCGAATCAAACGTGGTTTGGCATCTTGTTTTGTGAGCAAATATTTCAATGCTGCATGATCAGTGAAAACAATAACAAGAGATCCAACCAAATAAGACCTAAACTTGTCTAATGCAAAGACCACAGCTAAGAGTTCTTTTTCAGTTGTAGTGTAATTCAATTGAGCATCATTCAAAATCTTGCTAGCATAATATATGACATGAGGTTTCTTGTCTTTTCTTTGCCCTAAAACAGCCCCAACCGCAAAATCACTAGCATCACACATCAGTTCAAATGGTAAAGACCAATCAGGAGCTTGTATGATTGGTGCAGTTGTCAACAACCCTTTAAGCTTTTCAAAAGCTTCTTGACATTTTGATGTCCAATCAAATGGGACATCTTGTGACAACAAGTTACACAATGGTTTGGCAATGGTACTAAAAGAATGAATGAATCTTCGATAAAAACCAGCATGTCCTAAAAAGGATCTCACATCTTTCACAGTCTTAGGGGTAGTTAATTTTTGAATGACTTCCACTTTTGACTTATCTACCTCTATCCCTTTTGAAGAGACAATGTGACCTAAAACAATGCCATGTGTCACCATAAAATGACACTTCTCCCAATTGAGTACAAGATTGCTCTCTTCACACCTTTCAAGAACTTTTTCTAGATTCATTAGACACAACTCATAAGAATCCCCATAAACTGAAAAATCATCCATGAAAACTTCCAAAAAATTTTCCACCATGTCACTAAAGATACTCATCATACACCTTTGAAAAGTGGCTGGTGCATTACACAAACCAAATGGCATTCTTCTATAAGCATAAGTACCAAAAGGACAAGTGAAAGTGGTTTTTTCTTGGTCTTCTAAAGAAATCTCAATTTGGTTGTAACCTGAGTATCCATCTAGAAAACAATAGAAAGCTCTTCCAGCTACTCTTTCAAGCACTTGGTCTAAAAATGGAAGCGGAAAATGGTCCTTCCTAGTCACCATGTTCAATTTACGATAATCAATGCACATACGCCATCCAGTTTGGATTCTAGTTGGTACCAGCTCATTATTTTCATTCTTCACTACCGTGACTCCAGATTTTTTTGGGACAACTTGGGTTGGACTAACCCATTTTGAGTTTGCAATAGGGTAAATGATACCTGCATCAAGTAGCTTAAGCACTTCACCTCTCACTACTTCCTTCATGTTTGGGTTCAATCGTCTTTGCATTTGCCTCACAGATTTAGCCTCTTCTTCAAGATAGATTCTATGTGTACATAAAAGAGGGCTAATTCCTTTCAAGTCAGTAATTTTCCACCCAATTGCTTTCTTGTGTTTTCTCACCACTCTCAAAAGTTTGTGTTCTTGCTCTATGCTAAGTTTTGATGAGATCACAATAGGATATGATTCATCTTCCCCTAGAAATGCATACTTAAGATCACTCGGTAAAGGCTTCCTTTCTAGTTTATTAGGCTGGACAAGAGATTCCTCAACTTTCACTTGGGGTGAAATCAAAGGCTCAAATGATGGGGTCCATTGACCTATTGACATAATAGGCATTGGATCTAGATAAGTCTCGAGTTCTCTTACTTCCTCATCAACACATTCCAAAGAACAAAATCTTTCATCATGAATTAAAGTTCTCTCCAATGGATCCTTGATCCACACTCTCTCAAAGTGTTCTTGACAAACTGTTTGGATGAAATCTACCTCTCTAATGTCCTCATGTTCCCCGATTTGTTTGGAGACATTGAATATGTTTATCTCCACAGTCATATTCCCAAAAGACAATTTCATCACCCCATTCCTACAGTTAATTAAGGCATTGGATGTAGCTAGGAAAGGTCTCCCTAAGATGACTGTGATGGGGGCATTAGAACCTTGAATTGGTGCGGTGTCTAATACTACAAAATCAACAGGAAAGTAGAATTTATCTACTTGGACCAACACATCCTCAACGATACCCCTGGGAATCTTGATTGACCTATCAGCTAATTGAAGGGTGATTCGAGTAGGCTTGATTTCTCCTAAACCTAATTGTTCGTAAACAGTGTAGGGTATTAAATTCACACTTGCTCCTAAATCCAACAAAGCTTGATCTATCTTATGACTTCCAATAATGCATGAAATGGTAGGACAACCAGGATCTTTGTATTTGGGAGGGGTCTTAAACTGGATGATGGCACTAGCATGTTCAGTTAGAAAGGCTCTTTCTTTCACATTCAATCTCCTTTTGACTGTGCATAAATCCTTAAGAAACTTTGCATAAGATGGAACTTGTTTAATTGCATTAAGGAGTGGAATATTGACTTTCACTTGTTTGAACAATTCATAGATTTCTGAGTTCATAAGATCTTGCTTAGGTTTCCCTAACCTTTGTGGAAATGGTGCTCTAGGAACAAATTCTAAGTCACTCACTTTGACTTCAATTTTTCTTGAATCATCTCCTTTCTCACTCATCTCTTTCTCATTTAGCTCACCTTCTTTATCTCTCAAACTCTCATTTGTCACTTGTGTTTTGATTCCCTCTTCACTTTCCCTAGATTTCTCCTCCACAATACCTTTAGGAATCCTAAAACCTACACCTTTGTCAACAACCTTTCCACTTCTAAGGGTAGTGATGGCTTGGACTTGTTCATGGTTTGAAGGTTCACTAGGTGAGGATTCACTCATGTGTACCTGACCTCTAGGATTGGGCATTGGTTGAGCTGGGATTTTTCCCTTCTCTTGAATGCTTAGTGATTGAGTCAACTTAGTTAGTTGACTTCGAATGTCATCTAAGGTCCTATTGGTCTGGTCTTGGAATTTGTAAACTTGGTTGTTGATTCCTCCTTGCGTTTGCATGAATTGTTGAAGAGTATCCTCTAAGGATCTCTTATGAGGTGGTTGGTATGTGTTATGTGTGGGAGCATGAAATGGTTGGGGTGGAGGTTGAAATGTTTGAGGTACTGAAGAGCCCTCATTTCTCCATCCAAAATTTGGGTGGTTCCTCCATCCAGGATTATAGGTCTCAGAGTAGGGATTGCCTACTTGGTTTGGAAATGGCTTTCTAACATTACTTGAATCAGAAGTTTGGCCATATAGCACTTCCTTGAAGGCTGGAATGGTAGGACATTCAGTTGTCCTATGCCCTTTGCTTTCACAAACAACACAACTTTCCTCTTGTTGTTCACTTATGACATGCACTTTTTTAATCTCAAGAGACTCTACTTTCCTAGCCAATGAGGCTAATCTAGCATTGAGGTCATCAGTCTCTTTCAATTGAAACTTCCCACTTGAATGAGAAATGGTGTTTCTAGACTCAACATGAACTGGGAGAGAAGTCTCCCATTGCTTTGTGTTTTCAGCCAATTGATCAAAAAAATCAAAGGCCTCACTTGGTTCTTTGTCATAAAACTCACCATTACACATGGTTGACACTAGCTTTTTAAAATCTGCGGTAAGAGAGTCATAAAAGAAACTCACTAACCTCCACATCTCAAAACCATGATGAGGGCATGCATTTAACAAAGTCTTTGAACCTTTCCCAAGCTTGGTGAAATGACTCATTTGGACTACAAGAAAAATTCATCATTTGACGTTGTAAAGCTGCTGTCCTATGAGTGGGGAAGTATTTTTTCAAAAATTCAGCTTGCATTTCTCTCCATGTACCTATAGACCTAGGACGCAAGGAGTTTAGCCAAAGCTTGGCTTTATCCTTTAGAGAGAATGGGAACAATTTAAGCCGAATGGTTTCCTCTGTGCATGTTCTATCAATAAAAGTATTACATACCTCTTCAAAGTCTTTAATGTGTATGTATGGATTTTCAGAATCCATACCATGAAATGTGGGAAGAAGTTGAATCATGCCCGGTTTCAAATTGAAAGCTTGTTGGTTAAGAGGTAATATAATATACGAAGGTGTACTTTGTCTAGCCGGGTGAAGATACTCTCTAAGAGTTCGAAAATTAGGTTGATTATTGAATTGTGGAGGTCCATTACCTTGAACACTCCCTTCACCCTCTATATCTTCAACATTAGCCATGATAAAATAATAATAATAATAATAATAATAATAATAATAATAATATAACAATTATATGAAAATGAAAGGAAAGGAAAGAAAAAAATGCAAATAAAAGTAATAGCTCAAAAATAAAAATACAACAAATTAAGAAATTCACTCTCCAACTAATAAGCACTATTAACAACAATAAACATTAAAAGATAATTATAAGAAGCTTGAATAAAAAGGCGGTGATACCGGCCAAGCACTTTAGACAATAAATATAAGAAAAATAACAACAATAAACATTAAAAAATAATTATAACAAGCATGAATAAACAAAAGGCGGTAATACCGGCCAAGCACTTCAAACAATAAATATAAGAAAAATAATCATAACAAAACAACAAAATAAAAAGGAAATAAACAAGAGGCGGTAATACCGACCAAGCACTTCAAACAATAAATATAAGAAAAATAACAACAATAAATATTAAAAGATAATTATAACAAGCATGAATAAAAAGGCGGTAATACCGACCAAGCACTTTAGACAATAAATAAAAACAATATCAACTAAATAAAATGAAATAAACAAGAAAAATATTAGCAACTAATAAGAATAGACAATAAAATAAAAATGGTTGAACCAACCAAAATCCAACAATTAATAGTCCAGTCCACAGTCTAATATCCGGAACGTTAAGGTAAAATTTTTTTTTAGGCGGTAAAACCAGCCAATTGAATTTTTTTTTATATGATTTTTTTTAGTTTTCCAATAATCAAATCTAAATTTGTTACCTTTGCTTGCTAGCTCCCCGGCAACGGCGCCAAAATTGCTTGACCGCTTTTTATGATCGGCTTGTTTTAACTCGCAAGTGCACGAGTGTGCGATGTAGCAATTAACTCGGTAAGATCGAGGTCATATCCACAGAGAGCTAGATCTGGAAATTAAGCTAAGTAACAAAAAAAAACTCAAGAGAAATTAAATTAACAATAACTTGGTTGAAAATAATTGATGGATTTGTTTTCAAAGATAAAAAAAATGTAAATAGATTTTAAATGACAAGAAAAGTAAGTCTTGGTCCAAATCAATTTTAATGGTGATGTATTGGTGATTTCTTCAACATATATAAGATAACTCAACCTAATCTCAACGATGGTGATATTAGATCGGAAGATATTACAATGAAGATTAGAAAGATGAAGATTGATTATTGCTTAAGAATGAACAAGTACTTTCATATTAAGTAAGACATTGAATCAAGCAATCTCTATACCAAAACTAAAGTTTGTGCATAAAAATTCAAGATTATAACATTACCTAAATGATTTCTAAAATTTCTTTACAATAATAAATCATTCATGAAGAAAATAAGAAGATAAACATTAAGATTCATTCATATCCTAAAGAACTTACCTCAATCACCATTATCCTTGATTTGGATCCAAGAAAGAGTTTAGCCAACCATGATTATATATAAGAACACTTCAATAAACATGAAAGAACTTGAATCCAACTGAAAAAATAAGTTTTACAAACTAAAGAACCGAAATCTATAAAGAAGAACACAATACAATTTCAGAAAAAATTCAGACACAAATCTGACTCTAACTTTGGACAGCAATTAGACCCTCTTAGAAGCTTTTTTTGGAGAAGTCTATTAGAGACATATTTATAGGCAATTCTGTCACCTTTCCAGATCATTAAAGAACAGCTCATTTGGACACCTGAGTCAAAAGTTATGGGCAAAACACCGAAAGGTGTTCTGAAAAATCAAATCAAGACAGCTTTACAACTACTTTGGTGCACGTTTTCCTTCCTCATTTATGAGGTGTCTCCTTATTCTTTTTGACCCAAAATAATGTTAAAATATCCCCTCCAGCTTTCTATCCATGTGGTTGCCTTCTTGGATCAATGGATTACCCAAAATAAATCAATTGTTATTTGTTGTGTGGACATGTAAGATCATGGATTGTATTTGGGTTGATTTGAAGGTTGATTTGGGGTTGATTTAGGGCTGATTTGGGGCTGATTTTGGGCTGAATTCGAGCATCAAATAAGTATACAAATGTACTTATTATTTGGGCTAAGATTGACATTGAAACCTTGAGTGTTTAATGGTTGAAGTTTGCACACAACATAAGGCAAGTTTGGGCTTGAAATAAATCATATGATATTCTTTTCTAGAATTGGAATAGAATTGATTTTTGGGACAAATTTGGAGCACTTATTTGAACCAAGATTTGCTTCAATCTTCAACTAAATATCTCTTCAATTCTTTGTTCTGAATTCCGACGTTGAATTTTCTGAATTAATTCATTTAAGCTCCAAAAACCTATCGAAACATTAAAACAAACTTCATTACTAAAAAACACATCAATTATTATAAAAACAACCAAATAAAAACAATAAATACATATGTAAAACAAGAGACTTAATGACACTTTTGATGCACAATCAAATCACATTTGTCCCCACACTTATTTCAAGAGTTCATATGTTCTCATTCAAGTGATCCACATTTTACAACATCATACCATGAAATTGTTGCTAGCATTTAAGTCATTTCTGCTTAGGAGGCTTATTGTAGAAATTAGCAACGAGAACTGGTTTACTGCAAGTTGCCTAGTTCGGCAGCGAGAACTGTTTTGCTGCACGCAGCCAATTCAGCAATGAGAATTGTTTTGCTGTTGGCGCCACAATTTCGGTAGCAAATGCTAACTCATAGTAGATAACTCAGCTTCGACGGTGAATGACAATTTTGCTACAGCCAACTCAACTTTGACAGCGATTTGCTGCAGACAACTCCACTATGGCAGTAAATTGTAAATTCATTGTAGAAGAAGCCACTCGGCAGCAAAATGTTAATTCGCTATAGACAAAACAATTTCGGTAGTGAATCACAAATTCATTGTAGAACACGCAATTCGACAGCGAAAGCTAATTTGCCGTAGAAGACTCAGTTTCAATAGCGAATCACAATTTCGTTGCATAATACACAATTCAGTAGTGAATGCTAATTCGTTACATAAGACTCAATTTCGATAGCAAATCACAATTTCGATTCACAATATACAATTCGGCAGCGAATGCTAATTCGCTGCCGAAGACGCAATTTTGGCAGCGAATCATAAATTCATTATAGACAACTCAGTTTCGATAGTGAATACTAATTTGCTGCAGCCGACATAATTTCGGTAGTGAATCACAGTTTTGTTGCACAACACATGTAGCCAACACAGTTTCAACAGCAAATCACAATGTTGCTACACAATACATAATTCAGCAGCAATGTTAATTCACTGTAGAAGACTCAAATCCAACAGTGAATCACAAATTCGCTGCAAACATCTCAGTTTCGGCAATGAATGCAAATTCACTACAACCGACACAGTTTCGTTAGTAAATTACAGTTTCGCTGCACAACACTCATTTTGGCATGAACACACACCACACAAGTTGCAACAACCCCAGCATATACACTGTCACTTAGTTCCAGCAGAACACACACATTGAAACCATCAATTTCAGCATATAATCCTTCATCAAAATTCCAGCAGAACACACACATTGAAAACCATTAATTACCACATATAATCTTTCAATAAATTCTAACAGAACACATATATTGAAACAATCAATTTCATTTCCGTTTCCTTATCCTCCTAGTTAATTTCAGTTTCCTTCATAGCTAGCTTAGGTCTTAGGTCAATTTTCTTAGGGTTTTTCTTCTTTTTTTGCGTTTCTAGTCTTAAGGAGAAAAGGAAGGGAGTTTCATGACCCATACCTTTTGAATCTAACTAAGTTTGAGGAAGGTTTGACACTATTCTTTCTCTTCTCTTGCTAGTTCTCCTTCTTCTTCTTCCTCTCACGTTTCCAACCCTCCTTTTCCTTTCCTTTAGGTAGATGTCCAAATCTTCCCTCAAGGTCTCATCTTTCCCTCACACGTTCACAAAGCACTCTCTATTGGTTTGGTTTAGGCTTCTGACACAACCAAAAGATTGATGTCTTCTTCCAAGTGTAGGAGTGTCGAAGTAATAAATAACCCGGCAAGACCGGGGTCAAACCACAGGGAGATTAATTGCACAAATTATAAACAACAACTATAAATAACAACAATAATAACAATAACAACAACAATAATAATAGTAGCAATAATAATAATAATAATAATAATAATAATAATAATAATAATAATAATACTAGTAGTAGTAATAATAATAAAGAAGGAGAAGGAGAAGGAGAAGAAGAAGATGATGAGAACTTCGAGATGGAATATTAATGTAAAGATTAAACAATGATAAGAACAAATGTCAAGTTTAGAGGTTCCACTAATGGTATGTCAAACAAGTATAGTATAAACTCTTATTATTCAATTGAAAACCACACACAAAGGAGGTTCCAATCAGATTATATATTGTTAACATGATTACATTAGTCATCTTATTCCATTAATGCTAATACCTGTAAATCTCGTCAAGTTCCTTTCATAGCTCAGGTGTCGGTTATACCATACAGTATGGGTTATGAAAGTGCCAAGCATTTGTTGTACCAAGTGTTATACAACATAAATCAAGATTAGTCATTTAGCAAGCAAAGTATTAAAGAGTGAACAAGATAACAAATATAAAACATGTTAATATCAAACATTAAAGCCATATTAAGTTTACATTATACTTATTCTTACACCATTAGTGTAACCTTTTCACCTTGACATAATTAACTTAGCTAGACATAATGAAAGAAAGAAAAATAGATAAACAAAATAAGAACATAAAAGTTAACTAAGTAAAGGAAAGGAAATGAAAGGCATATAAACTTGATATTAATGATAGCAAAGCATAAATATTACAAAAAATACAAAGAGAGAAAGGAAGAGCATGATCTTGATCTGGACACCAAGATGCCTAAATGCATGGCAAATGCCTCCTTTTATAGGCCAAAATTAGGAACTATTGATTTGATGACTAATTGATGAGTGGGTGGCCAACTCTTGACTTGGTGACAATCCTTATCTTCTCTTGTCTGCCCAAAACATCATTGATAACGTCAAAATTGGAGCCAGTCGAAAACATGAAAGTTGTAGGAAATTGTCTCAGCTTTCTTGTGTAAAACATTCAGCTCATTTGGATTTCTAGAACTCTAGATATGACCAAAATACCGAACAATGAAGACAGATTCGGGCTTCTTTGTTGTTGCTACAATTTAGACTTGAAAATGACATTTTTAGATCTTGGGCTCCATATGAACGTTGTAGGCCTATGTCTTACCTTTCCATTCATATAAATTGGACCTAAATCTAAGATCTATAGCTCCAGATATGACCCAATTACCGAACAGTGTTCCGGTTTGGATTGCACCGATATCTCTTTTCTAAGTTTGACCATCTCTTTACCCTTGCAATTTAAGTTCTTAAAGTCATCAATCAATCCTTTCATTTACGTGATAGGCCTGCATTTAAAATGAACATTTACCACAAATTAAAGGTATCTTATATTATTAGATATATTATTATAAAGCATGTTTTAGTTAAGGAGTTATTGATACTTCAAGTACAAAATGATGATATAAAACCATGACAAAAATGCACTTTTAAGTACTAATCAGTTTCTATTGGGAAAGAGGAAGGAAAGGTCAACACGCAGCTGTTGGAGACAACTTTGGGAAGAGGATGGATGATCCTCTCTCTCTCGTACTTGTATTTATACTCCCCATTAAATGAGGTGGGTTGTTTGAGGGTTGATTTATATATGTTCTTATCCTACTTTTGGTCTATCTAAAACTAGTTTTACCCCTCCCTCAAACTCCTTAAGATAATTTAAAAATAACTGCATCGTTGCCGATTCAAGGAATCGATAGCGAGACTCTATCGCCACCGATTTAGAGAATCGGCAGCGAAAACCGCGTCGCTGCTTATTAAAAAATCGACAGTAATGGTGGAGTCATCAATTCTCTCTCTCTCTCTCTCTCTATATATATATATATATATATATATATATATATATATATATATAGCATTTACATAATATCTTGGAAAATGGATTTTGGATAAAAAAAATGAAGCCCTAATTTTTCAATCACTATAATCACCGAGATTAAGACAAATCAAATGATGCGTCGTCTGATTTATTATCAACAAAATTTAAGGTGGACACCATGTCAATTGGGCCCTAGCAAAATGGGTCGACTAAGCTGGCCTAACCTTTGTTTTTTTTCTTTTCATAATTCTTTTCTAAATTAGTGATTCTTCTTTTATGATTTTTCCTCTAAATGTTTTTAATTTATATTTAAATTAGTTTTTGTTATTTTGATTTTGTTTGAAAAGCCTCTTTTAAATAACAATTATTTTTTTAGTTTTGTATTTAAATTTGAAAAGTTTTTCTGATTTCTATATATATATATATATATATTTATCTTTTGTATGGACGAACTTTATTTTTAAAAGTAAAAAATTATTTTCGAATAATATTTCTAATATGTACAACATTACGTGATGTTCTTTTCCCCTTTTATTTTTTTCGATCAATTTAATTTGTCTCTTTTTGTATTATTTTTTGCTTAAATTAAAAAAATATTTTAATAAATAAATTTAGCAAACACAATTGAATAAATATATGGTCTTTCTTAATTAAATATTTTGATCTACATGTTTTTTTATTTTTCAAGTTTTATTTTGAAATATCATTAATAAATTTTTATTTATTTATTTATTCGCACATATAGTTTGTTGATTTATTTGATTACATGTGTATATAAAAAAAATTAATTTGAACTTAATATTTTTAAAGCTATAAAAATGCAATGAAAATACCTATATATATAATCGTTCTACAAGAAATAAAAATATTTGACCTGCAACAAAGCATGAGTCACATAACTCAATGTGAAATTTGTAATCATGTGGTCACGCAACCCATAATCAAGATTAAGATCTGATCTCGAAAAGCTAAAAGAGGTCTAATAAGAGTGTGGCACAATAGAAACATATTCCAAGGCACCAACACTATTAGAGTGAAATTGAATAGCACCATGAAGCTAGTTAATCTTTAATAAGTCAGATTTAGTTCGTTCGAAAACCACAGAATACAAAAATTTCTCTCTTATGTTAAGCTGAAATGTTCAGAAATATTATTCACCAAAGGTGCTGAAATTTAGGTTTAATATGTGTTTAAATAGTTTTGAGAAATTAACCTTAATGGATCTACCCATGTGTGCTAAGTTAACTTATATACAAAAACTAACCCAGATCATTTACTAGTAAACTCAAACTCTTATCCAAATAAGCTTTGGATACTAGTTGAAATCAAAAGTATCAATTAAGCTCAAACATAAAAATAATAATAAAAACAACAAGTTTGAACAATAGATTATTGATACCGTATTTAATAGAAACAAAAACAAGATAAATCTTTTAATTCCCTAGTTTAAATAACCCTTGACCAAGATCCACCTTCTTAAATACTCTAGAATTCCTTAGCCAGCTTTTAAAGTCCTTAGAATGCTAAGAAATCCAATCTTAATAGGAATTTAATTAAGGGAATTTGATCTTAATAGGAATTTAATTGGTAAAGTTTTTTTTCCTTGTAGAACTAAGATTTCCCTTTAGAACATGAAAATAATCTTAGAATTTTATTCTCCTTATAGTCACCCATCACTTTCCTTCTTTAACTAGGAAAACCATATCTTTAGCATTAAATAATTTTTCCAAGTGTAGGATTCAAATCTGACAACCCCTTTAATTTCCTTGCATGAATAGGAAACTTGCTTTTTTTTTTTGCTAAATATTCTTCTAATTAATAGTGACAATAATGAATCAATTTTCCTTTTAATTTTAAAAGAATATTTTGTTGACCCTTGTACAAAAATAAACTCAACATCTTAATTAGCCTAAGCTAATTTAGAACCTCATATGGCCCTAACACATACTCAATAATATAACCTAAATCAAACTTGATATAAGTTTCTGATAAGCCTACTTTGCTGCTCAAGTCAGACCCATACACAGGTTATCTAATTTGACCGAATAAACCATCAAAGAGATTGGATTGAACTCATCATCATGCATAAAAAAGGCTGGCTAAAACTATACCATGTTAAAAACTCATCATGACCAAATGGAACACAAGTTAAATTCCAAGAAAAAATAAAATCTTGGTTGAATGGTCTCCCTATCAAACCCAAGCACAAAATCAAAGGTTCTTCATGAGAAATCCATGATTGAACTGTATCATTCCCTCTCTCTTTAAAAAGATTTACCCTTAAATCATTAATAGGAATAATGGTTGTTTTATAAGCTTGTTTAAGCCTTCAGAATTCTCTTCTTGCTAACATTTGCCTCCAATAACAATGTATCGACATAGTGGCTAATAATGATTTCAAATAAATACATTTTACTAACCATTTATGCACATGCTTTTGAAACATAATCAAGGATGCCCTCTTTTGTTTTTCATGCTTGCAACGCTGTTCCTCTTTTTTCATTAAAGCTTGAAGGTCATAGAATAATCTTCTAAACTTATGAACTTCTTGTTCTAAAACTCCTACATCATGCCTTAGTTTTTTCCATTCTTGCTCTGAAATCCTTCTATGTTCCCTTGTTAAATATTTTAAACTTTTTTATACACCAAAAGACTCAATTCTACGTAGCTAATTAAGGTTAGAGGTTCCGTAATGCAATCCAAATATAAATATAAATTCGAAAATCAATAAATATATTGGAAAAAAAGTACAACAAAACTATGATTATGATTTCATGAGTAGCAATGCAAATTCGTATGAATTATGGACGAAACAAGATGTAAAATAAAATATAAGAAAAAATTAGTGAACACTTATTTAACTCCTAAATAACCCTAATATAACATTAATAAATTAATTTGCTCAAAACAATCAATAAACAAATATGTTTTAAAACTTGATGTTAAGCAATTTTAAAGCACTGGATTTGAAATTAAAACCTAACGATACTAGAATGAACTAAAATTCAATATATAGTATCTTGATACCCAACAAACTACAAATCTCAATTTATAGGTCGTTCTTGTATACCTAGGCATTGAAACCATGAATGATCTATTTGCGACAAAATTAAACCCCGAATCAAAACCTCAAGAAAATGATATCAAAATAATCCTATATATATATATAGTGCGATTTCACCCCCAATAAGTAGTATAATCCTAGATTTTACTTAGGGCTCTCTATGAATTGTGTTTCTGCGGCAGAATTGCACCAAGCTTTGAATAACATCCTTTTTTTCAACTTTTATACTACTAATATGTTTAGATATATTAACAAAATAAATATTAATTTGTTTACTAGTATGCTGCAAACACAAAAAAGAAGAAGAATGAGACAAATACTGGAAAAAAAACTTAACAAACACTAGGAAAACAAAAATTTGAAAAGGATATAACATGTTGTTGGAGCCTAACTCTAATGCCAATTAATGCAAACCTTGTGATTACATGATCACAGAATTCACAATCAAGATGAAGATCAACCCACAAGCATTATAAAGTGGAAGAGGCACTCTCCTGCCCCTTCCACTCTATAATACATTTTTTCTATTATTTAAAGGGGCTAACAGCCCTCCAAAACAACATGAAGTGGTATACCTCCCTAATCAATCGGTTTCTTCAATTTAGCCTCTTATTGTTGTTTTGTTATTGTAGACTATTATATTGTAGCTTTTTATATTTGTTTGTTGCTGCTTACAATGTTAGTCTACTTGAGTTAGCGATGTAGCTAATGGTTTCATTCTATTGCTATTTTCTGCTCTTTGGTTTGCCATATTTGTTTGGCTTCTGTTTTGCTACTCTTTCTATAGCACTAAGCTACGCTACTAAATTGGATGGGTTTATAGGGTTGTCATGCCTCTTATCTCAAACACCAATGGTCATTACTATTGGTTGAAGCAGTTGTTGGTGTGCAGAGGTTGTTGTTGCCACGCCCCTACTTGGTTTTGCTTATATTAACTTTTGGTTTGATAGAGGTTGTCTTCTTGTGTTAGGTACTGGGTTTTGTTTGATTGAGGCTTGCTCATTGCTACAGTTAGTGCTTTATCACCTTTTATTGTTGGTTGGGTTTGTTTTGTTGCTCTTAGGTTTGTTGTTGTCCTAATGTCCTCTTTGTTGCTAGATATGTTGATTACAGCTGTTACAGATCCTCTATGTTAATACTTTATGTAGTATATTTTGCTCAACTCCTTGAAGCTATCTACTTGTATTTCTGGTTGCTTTGAATGTCGGGTTTGTATACTAGAGTTAATGAAATTTCAAGCTTTGTTTGCTATTGATTTTCATTGCTAGTCTGTTGTTGGTTAGTTGATTGGCTATTGTAACCCTCGTTATTGCTAACTGTAGGTTTGGTATGTTGGAGTTGATGAGATACCAAGCTTTATTTGTTGTTGGCTTGTGGCCTTTCTTTTTATTTCAGGTTTGTTGTGGGATGTTTGTTTGATGTTGAAGGCTTTATTAGGATTACCTTTAGCTATTATAATTCTTTGTTAAAGTGTAAGTGGTTTGATGCGTAAAGGATGATCATATCCTCTACTATCTTGTAAATGATTCTATCGTACTTGCTTGTTATTGGGTAGCAAATATGGTTTTCTCTTTTTGCTTGGTTTTATTGGTTACCTTTAATACCTTAGTTACCACCTTTTCTTATGCAAGTTTTGGCCTGTTATTTTTGTTTAGGGAGCATGTTCCTTTTGATCTCTACTTTGGTTGTACATTGTTTTATTTTGGTTCATTATGCTCATCTTGGGAGCTTATTCTCTTATGTTCATTATAATTTTGACTTGTTGGTTCTCTAATTTTGTTACTATTGATATGTACTCCTTACATTTTGATTAAAAAAAAAAAGATCTAATCCTAGAAAGCTGGAAACAAAATCTGATAGGAGTATGACATAATGGAAACAAGTTTCTAGACACTAGCACTATTGAAAATGATGCCACAAAGTCAATTAATATTTGATAAGTCAAATTCATTTCATTCGAAAACCATATATTACAAAAATATCTTTCACATGTTAAACTAAAAAGTTCATAAATATCATTTATTAAAAGAGATGAAATTTAGGCTTAGTATGTGTTTAAATAATTCTGAGAAATTAACCCTAATAGATCTATCATTGTAGGCTGATTTGACCCACTTATAAATATTAACCCAAAAGCTTTACTAGTAAGCTTAAATAGTAAGCTTAAATCATGATCCAAACAAGCTTTGGATATTAGTTGAAATCCAAAGTATTAAGCTTAAACATAAAATCAATAATGAAAACAATAAGTATGGACAATAAATTGTTATGCTGCAACTTTAAACCCTATATGACCCAAACACAAACTCATTAATATAACTTAAATCAAACCTGATACAAGTTTCCAACAAGCCTACTTTGCTGCCCAAATCAGACCCATACATGGCTAACCTAATTTGATCGAATGAACTATATAAAAAAAAATTGGATTGAAACCATCATCATACACAAACCAAGACTGGCTAAAACTATTTCATATCAAAAACTCATTATAACCAAATGAAACATATAAATTTCAAGAAAAAACACAATCTTAGTTGAATGACCTCCCTTTCTAGCTCAGCACAAAACCAAAGTTCCTTCATGGAATACCCAAGGCTAATCCATATTATAACTAGTATAACATAATCATTATAAAAGCCTAAGACCTCTACTAAAAAATTAGCGGCTATATTTTTTGAACTTAACCATTTTACTTTTTTGTTTATTCTGGCTTTTGGAATCATCATGGCAAAGTTTGCATCAAAAGTTCAAAGGAGAAAGTGACTAAGCAAGGTAATATTAAGAGAAAAAAATAACATGTAGAAAGAAATGAATATGATGTATATTCACCATCGCATGACTGATTTTTAGGATGGGCTAAGCCTATTTATATATGTTACAACTTCCGGCTTTAATTCCTTGTTCAACATAATGATTACGATTATCATGGCTATTAAAAACATATTTTTAATTACATTAAGGATAATACAATAGAAATTTTCATTGTAAAAATAAATTATAAAATCTTAAAAAATTATTTTTTCATATATAATTCAATCATCATATAATACAGGATTCAAATAAAAATTTATACAAAGTTCAAGTAATTATAAAATTAAATTCAATGTAAAATGTTGTTTTAACTATTTATTGCAAAAATCATTATAGACTTAAAAATCTTAATTCACAGCATATGAAAAGGAAACAAAGCACTCAAAACAACCAATCAATACAAGAAGAAAGTGAGAAAAAAATGTTGCAAGGCTATGAAGGGAGTATGAAACAATCTATGGATCTTGGTTGCACTACAGCAGCCAATCGACTTTCGATTATAAAAAGAAAGAAAAGCCAAGATACCCTAAATTGACTAAATAAGTAGTAAAATAATCAGCAATATAAAAATGATTACCAGGAATGAAAGAATCTGAAAAGAGGAGGGGGTGTATTGTTTTTTCATTGCCACCAACGAGAGCTATGAATAAAGTGGCCAAAACATGTTCAGGAGGAATGACATTAACATGCAAGTTGACACGACTAAAAGGTTGATGTCTTCTCCCAAGTGTAGGAGTGTCGAAGTAATAAATAACCCGGTAAGACCGGGGTCGAACCACAGGGAGGTTAATTGTACAAATTATAGACAACAATTATAAGCAACAATAATAGCAATAATAACAACAACAATAACAATAACAACAACAACTATAATAATAATAATAATAATAATAATACTAGTAGTAGTAGTAGTAGTAGTAGTAGTAGTAGTAATAATAATAATAAAGAAAGAGAAGAAGAAGAAGATGATGATAACTTGGAGATGGAAAATTAATGTAAGGATTAAACAATAATAATAACAAATGTCAAGGTTAGAGGTTCCACTAATGGTATATCAAACAAGTATAGTATAAACTCTTATTATTGAATTGGAAACCACACATAAAGGAGGTTCCAATCAGATTATAGATTGTTAACATGATTACATTAGTCATCTTATTCGATTAATGCTAATACTTGTAAATCTCGTCAAGCATTCATGATTATAACTTATGTTAACAACAAATCAAGTTCCTTTCATAGCTTAGGTGTCGGTTATACCATACATTATGGGCTATGAAAGTGCCAAGCATTTGTTGTACCAAGTGTTATACAACATAAATCAAGATTAATCATTTAACAAGCAAAGTATTAAAGAGTGAACAAGATAACAAATATAAAACATGTTAGTATCAAACATTAAAGTCCATATTAAATTTACACTATACTTATTCTTCACCATTAGTGTAACCTTTTCACCTTGACATAATTAACTTAGCTAGACATAATGAAAGAAAGCAAAATAGATAAACAAAATAAGAACATAAAAGTTAACTAAGTAAAGGAAAGGAAATGAAAGGCATAAACTTGATATTAATGAAAGCAAAGCATAAACATTACAAAAAATACAAAGAGAGAAAGGAAGAGCATGATCTTGATCTGGAAACCAAGATGCCTAAATGCATGGCAAATGCCTCCTTTTATAGGCCAAAATTGGGAACTATTGATTTGATGACTAATTGATAAGTGGGTGGCCAACTTTTGACTTGGTGACAATCCTTATCTTCTCTTGTCTGCCCTAAACGTCATTGATAACGTCAAAATGGGAGCTAGTTGTAAACATGAAAGTTATAGGAAATTGTCTCAGCTTTCTTGTGTAAAACATTCAGCTCATTTGGACTTCTAGAACTCCAGATATGGCCAAAATACCGAACAGTGCTCGGGCTGGAAGACAGATTAGGGCTTCTTTGTTGTTGTTACAATTTGGACTTGATAATGGCCTTTTTAGATCTTGGGCTCCATATGAAAGTTGTAGGCCTATGTCTTACCTTTCCATCCATATAAATTGGACCTAAATCGGAGATCTGTAGCTCTAGATATGACCCAATTACTGAACAGTGTTCCAGTTTGGATTGCACCGACATCTCTTTTCTAAGTTTGACCATCTCTTTACCTTTGCAATTTAAGTTCTTCAAGTCATCAATCAATCCTTTCATTTATTTGATAGGCTTGCATTAAAAATAGACATTTACCATAAATTATAGGTATCTTATATTCTTAGATATATTATTATAAAACATGCTTTAGTTAAGGAGTTATTGATACTTCAAGTGCAAAATGATGATATAAAACCATGACAAAAATGCACTTTTAAGTACTAATCACAAGTCATGAAGGATCATTTTCATTGTATAATGTTTTTGGAAAGCCTTAAGAAATTATATGAAGTAGAGCTAAGTACCATTTGATCATTAGTAAGGAAAGGGACTTGGGGTAAAAGAAGATGAAAGTCATGAGGTAGATTGAGATCATAGTGAAGCATAGATTCAGGTCCTCAAATATCACCATGGTGCTACATATCATGTCTGTGACAGTTTAGAATCTTTTAAATAAAATTATATGTCTTTTCATTGAGAATTACCTACAACTAGTATATCCTAATAAATAAAGGAAAGAATACAATAAGAAATAATACAGGAAATAATACAAGCTGATCTTCAGCCCTTAGAAACAGCTAACCTACAACTAGTATATCCCAATAAATAAAAGAATAAATAGGCAAAGAATCTATTAGTATTAAATGTGTAGGTATTTCCTTTAACATCCCCCCTCAAATTAATGCTGGTAAATTGACAAGCATGAATTTGCTAGTAAGGAAACAATAACGCTGATAGGGTATGGATTTGATAAAGACATCTGCAATTTGTAGAGTGGTGGAAATATGTGGAAGGGTGATAATCTGATGATCGTATGATTCCCTGATTGAGTGATAGTGAACCTCAATATGCTTGGTGCGTTCGTGATAAGCAGGGTTAGCTATAATTTGGATGACACTAATGTTGTCAACATGAAGTGAAGTAGGATGAACTGCACAAAAACAGAGTTATGTGAGGAGATTATGCAGCAAAATGATCTTAGAGCAAGTAGTAGACATGGCTCAATACTCTACTTCTATAGATGATTTGGAGACGTGGTCATATTTCTTGTATTTTTATGAGATAAGGGCATCATTAAGAAATATACACCAACCAGTAATATATTTCCTAGTGTCTAGCCAACAAGCCCAATCAGCATCATTATAGGCTTGTAGTTGAAGTGAAGAACCTGTAAGGAAGAACAAGCTAAGATTAGGTATGCTAAAAGTGTAGTGAATTATACAGCGAACAGTAGATAGATGGATATGTGTTGGTGCTTGAATGAATTTGCTAACAATATGAACAATATAAAAAATGTCTAGTCAAGTAATAGTTAGATAGATAAGACTACTAACTAGCTTCTGATAGGTATTAAGATCATTAAGAAGCTCTCCTTTGTCACAATAATATTTCACATTAAGTTCCCTGGGAGTGTTAATCAAAGTAGTGTTGGTGAGGTGAGTTGACCCGATTAAAAGATTGATGTCTTCTCCCAAGTGTAGGAGTGTCGAAGTAATAAATAACCTGACAAGACTGGGGTTAAACCACAGGAAGGTTAATTGTACAAATTATAAACAACAATTATAAACAACAATAATAGTAATAACAACAACAATAGTAGTAGTAGTAATAATAACACTAATAATAATAATAATAATAATAATAATAATAATAATAATAATAATACTAGTAGTAGTAGTAGTTGTTGTTGTTGTTGTTGTTGTTGTTGTTGTTGTTGTTGTAGTAATAATAATAATAATAATAAAGAAAAAGATGATGATGAGAACTTTGAGATGTAATATTAATGTAAGGATTAAACCATGATAATAACAAATGTCAAGGTTAGAGGTTCCACTAATGGTATGTCAAACAAGTATAGTATAAACTCTTATTATTCAATTGGAAACCACACACAAAGGAGGTTCCAATCAGATTATATATTGTTAACATGATTACATTAGTCATCTTATTCAATTAATGCTAATACTTGTAAATCTCGTCAAGCATTCATGATTATAACTTTTGTTAACAACAAATCAAGTTCCTTTCATAGCTCAGGTGTCGGTTATACCATACATTATGGGCTATGAAAGTGCCAAGCATTTGTTGTACCAAGTGTTATACAACATAAATCAAGATTAGTTATTTAACAAGCAAAGTATTAAAGAGTGACATTGTGTTAGGGCATTAGGTGTTAAGACACCCCTACGAGCTTAGTAACTCGGGTCGCAGATACTGATATGTAGATAGTGCAATGTTTGATTCCCTTAAGCTTTTCTCCTCAACCCATGTAACAAGCGTTGGGCCAATAGCTCCCAAGTCAGTTGACTTTAGGGTATTAGGTGTTAAAACACCCCTTCGAGCTTAATTGCTTAGGTTAGGGAGGCTACGAAACCAAACTTATCTACATTTTTATTATTAACATTTTTATTATTCAACACTGACAAAACCTGAAACACACTGAAACAAAAATAAGAAATAACAAAACACAATAATAAAACCAAAAAACACAAAAATTCACAAATGAAGGCTCAAATCCAATCTAAGCTTTTTACAGCTTCCCGTAGATGACCAATTTATGCGACTCATGGAAGGATCAATCACAGGAATGAAAGATTGTAGTTGGTCAATCAATTGTTCAGAAGTAGTAGCAGAGATTATGATTTGTTGTGCAGAAGATGTTAGAAATTCGTGTTCCACAGCATGATCAAGAAAAGACAACAACTTATCATAATAACCATTAACATTTAACAAACCTATGGGTTTATGGTGAATGTGCAGTTGAGCCCAAGAGGAAATATAAAAGATCTCTTCCAATATGCCTAGACCACCTGGTAAAGCAATGAAGGCATTAACATGGTTAAACATTGAATTCATTCGAGCCGACATTGTGGAGACCTGAAGTTCTTCTCCAATTGTTTTTCCAATGATGTCCCCTTGTGCCAAAGCTTCAAGGACGACCCCCAAAACTTGACTACCTCCTAAAAATGCAGCTATTGACACACCTCCCATTAACCCAAGACTGCCTCCCCTAGACACTACATGAATCTTTCTCTCAGCTAGCACCTGACCAAGATGATTTACTGATTCTAAAAACTCCTTTTCTTTCCCAGGACTAGATCCACCAAAAACACAAATATTTCTTATTTGATGACTTGAGGAACTTGCCATTTCTACACACTTCTGTATTTGTTGAATGTATGGGTTGAGTAGAAATGAAAGGAAAGAAGAGAGGGTTTTATAGATGAGAAATTAGAAAGGCAATCATAACACCTATATATAGGCCAGTTGGAGTCTCACACTCTCTCTCTCTCTTTTTATTTGTTTATTTATTTACTTTTGAAAAAGCATGTATATATACAGGTAGTTGTGATTGTGGCTCACATTTTCCCTTGGTTTTAGGTCCAAGAATGGCTTAAACACCCTCTATGGGTCGGGAATAGGCTTCCCATCCAGTTTTCTTAAAAACTGGCAAACAGGGACTTTTTTAGTCAAATTCCCAAGACTAAGTCGATCATGTTCTTTATAAAATAGTGGCCATAAATCATGAATTACACGATGCACATCTCCACTAGGATGCGTCTCAAGAGTCAATAGAAGATTATCTAAAGACTCCTTACTAAGGCAATCCTTAATGAATTGTATTTTATCTTCACGGTTTATAGATACCATTACTAAAGAATGACATTGTGTTAGGGCATTAGGTGTTAAGACACCCCTACGAGCTTAGTAACTCGGGTCGCAGATACTGATATGTAGATAGTGCAATGTTTGATTCCCTTAAGCTTTTCTCCTCAACCCATGTAACAAGCGTTGGGCCAATAGCTCCCAAGTCAGTTGACTTTAGGGTATTAGGTGTTAAAACACCCCTTCGAGCTTAATTGCTTAGGTTAGGGAGGCTACGAAACCAAACTTATCTACATTTTTATTATTAACATTTTTATTATTCAACACTGACAAAACCTGAAACACACTGAAACAAAAATAAGAAATAACAAAACACAATAATAAAACCAAAAAACACAAAAATTCACAAATGAAGGCTCAAATCCAATCTAAGCTTTTTACAGCTTCCCGTAGATGACCAATTTATGCGACTCATGGAAGGATCAATCACAGGAATGAAAGATTGTAGTTGGTCAATCAATTGTTCAGAAGTAGTAGCAGAGATTATGATTTGTTGTGCAGAAGATGTTAGAAATTCGTGTTCCACAGCATGATCAAGAAAAGACAACAACTTATCATAATAACCATTAACATTTAACAAACCTATGGGTTTATGGTGAATGTGCAGTTGAGCCCAAGAGGAAATATAAAAGATCTCTTCCAATATGCCTAGACCACCTGGTAAAGCAATGAAGGCATTAGCATGGTTAAACATTGAATTCATTCGAGCCGACATTGTGGATACCTGAAGTTCTTCTCCAATTGTTTTTCCAATGATGTCCCCTTGTGCCAAAGCTTCAAGGACGACCCCCAAAACTTGACTACCTCCTAAAAATGCAGCTATTGACACACCTCCCATTAACCCAAGACTGCCTCCCCTAGACACTAAATGAATCTTTCTCTCAGCTAGCACCTGACCAAGATGATTTACTGATTCTAAAAACTCCTTTTCTTTCCCAGGACTAGATCCACCAAAAACACAAATATTTCTTATTTGATGACTTGAGGAACTTGCCATTTCTACACACTTCTGTATTTGTTGAATGTATGGGTTGAGTAGAAATGAAAGGAAGGAAAAAAGGGTTTTATAGGTGAGAAATTAGAAAGGCAATCATAACATCTATATGTAGGCCAGCTGGAGTCTCACTCTCTCTCTCTCTCTCTCTCTCTTTATTTATTTATTTATTTACTTTTGAAAAAGCATGTGTATGTACAGGTAGTTGTGATTGTGGCTCACATCTTCTCTTGGTTTTACGTCCATGAACGGCTTAAACGCCCTCTATGGGTCGGGGATAGGCTTCCCATCCAGTTTTCTTAAAAACTGGCAAACAGGGTCTTTTTTAGTCAGATTCCCAAGACTAAGTCGATCATGTTCTTTATAAAATAGTGGCCATAAATCATGAATTGCACGATGCACATCTCCACTAGGATGCATCTCAAGAGTTAGTAAAAGATTATCTAAAGACTCCTCACTCAGGCCATCCTTAATGAATTGTATTTTATCTTCACGGTTTATAGATACCATTCCTAAAGAACGACATTGTGTATTACAAGTCCATCTAGCACATCGATGACAAACTTCTAGTCGTTTTACACGACGCTTCTTTGCAAAAGTGCTTTTACCTGTTCCAGGCATGTGTGAAATGAAGTTAGAGGACTCACCTGATAATCGGACCTTTGCTTCAATCAACCAGCGAATATCTTCAGGAATTCCATGATTCATTAACAATCTCAATCTTGCACATCTAGCACGGTAAATTTTTGTAATCGCATTCTGAGGCAGAGCGGGAAAATACTTTTTCAATTTTTCAAGATTAGTGTTTATTTTCAAATGAGAATTGGAAGAGAGATTCAAAGAATTGCACAAATATATACACAAATATTAGTAATTGTGGGAAACTGAAAGAACCGACTTAAGTCACGGAGTACCGTTATCCACCATTTGACCGGGGTGAGAGAAACTAGCAAAAATCACTCAAAAAGAAACATAAAAAAGAAAATGTGAGAAAAACAAAATAATCAACCTTTATCTACAAGATCATTCAAACCAGCTGATTCATTTTCACTAGGAAAATTATCAAAGTAAGCTTTCAAACGATGTCCATTTTCCTTACAATCATTGTCATTCATTGAATTCTCAATATCAGATGCCCCATAAGGATTGGTCCATCTTAATCTTAGCTCTTTAGGGAATGCATAGAGTTGAGAATCATAAAACAAAACTTTTTGACCAGTGTCAATTTTTTGACAATTTTCACAAGTTTTGCAGAATGCATGGGTGTCCTTGAACATGGCGGGCCAATAAAATCCATTTTGCAAGATTTTTGCAGCAGTCTTTTTTGACGAGAAATAACTTCCACATGCTTCAAAATGACAAAGTTTAATGACACTACTTACCTCATTGTCAGGAATGAATCTTTGAAATATTTGATCAGGACAATATTTGAATAAGTTAGGGTCATCACAATAAAAGCTCTTCATTTCGTTCAAAAACTTTTCTTTGTCTTGAGTACTCCAATCAGTTGGCAAATCTCCTAAAGCAAGAAAATTGATATTTTTATCATACCAAGGCATTGGACTAAGAGAAAGTAAGGATTCGTTAGGAAGGTAATCATCGATTGGTGTGATGTCAGATGTCGAATCAGTTGTCACTGTTGATAAAAGATTCACATCAACATTTTCTATGCGTTTGTTATCCGTGATTTCTTCCTCAGAATAAATCATTTGCAAATCTTCAGATTCATCCAACTCATTTTTACTTAAAGTAGATTCAAGTTGATCATTAACTAATTCGTCAATATGATCTACTTCTTGTAAATCATTATCATCTCCAGGTTGCTTGCAAATGTTGAAAATATTCATCTCCAATGTCATGTTTCCAAATGATAGCTTCATCAGTCCATTCCTACAATTAATCAATGCATTAGAGGTTGCAAGAAACGGACGTCCTAAAATAACAAGAAATGAATTACATGCTTCAACAGGTTCTGTGTCCAAGACAATAAAATCCACAGGATAAATAAATTTATCGACTTGTACTAACACATCTTCAATTATTGCTCTAGGCACTTTTATAGATCTATCGGCAAGTAAAAGAGATATAGAAGTTGGTTTTAACTCACCTAGATTGAGACTTTGAAAAACTGAATATGGAAGTAAATTCACACTAGCTCCAAGATCAAGTAAGGCTCTTTCAATTTTATGCTCTCCAATAAAGCAAGAAATTGTAGGACAACCAGGGTCTTTATATTTCAAAGCATTATTGTTCTGAAGAATAACACTTACTTGTTCGGCTAGAAAGGCTTTCTTTTTCATATTCAGTTTCCTCTTCACAGTGCATAGATATTTCAAAAATTTAGCATAGGAAGGAACCTGTTTAATAGCATCCAACAATGGTATATTGATCCTTACCTGTTTGAAAATTTCAAAAATTTCAGAGTTGTGATTAACTTTCCTTTGTTTGGTCATGGCTTGAGGAAATGGAAGTGCTGGCGGTGAATCAGTCGTTTCTTTGTAATTTTCATATTCAACCCCTTCCTTACCCTCAGAGATTGACTCATCATCTTTCTCATAAGGTTCAAGAGAGGGTTTTTCAATAACCTTACCACTGCGCAGAGTAGTGACTGATTTGACTTGATCCATGTGTTGGCTTTCGGAACTACTTGCATTTGCATTGTATTGCCCCTTGGGATTTTGTTGTGGTTGAGATGGAAACTTACCTTTCTCTTGGAAACTAAGTGCAAATGTTAATTTAGCAAGAGTATGTTTAAAATCTGTCATGTTTTGAGCAAGTTGAGTATTGATTGTCTCTTGCTTTTCAATGAATGCATGCAATGTTTCCTCAAGATTTCTTCTAGGCAGTGGAGCATAAGGAGGTGCATATCCATGAGAATTTTGGAAATTGTGGTGTGCTTGAAATGGTGGTTGTGAAGTTTGTGCATTGTTGTTCTCACTCTTCCAACTAAAATTTGGGTGATTTCTCCAACCAGGGTTGTATGTTTGGGAGTATGGGTTGTGGTTCGCCCTTTGGAAACTGTCTAAAGCATGGGCTTGTTCATGGAGACATTCCTTAAAAGAAGGCAAGGTTGGACAGTTACTGGTTGAGTGTTCATTTGTTTCACAGATTTGACACACAATGTTTTCAATAGATTTTAATTGACCACTCTTTTTCAATTCTAGTGCCTCGACTTTTCTAGCTAAAGATGCAAACTTGGCTTGAAGGTCATGATCTTCCCTAAGGTTGTACATACCTCCACTAGATGTATGAGGTTGAGTTTTACTCGGTGCCTCATAAGTACCCGCGATGTCCCAATTTTGAGCATTTTCAGCTAACAAGTCCAAGTACTCCATTGCTTCATCAGGGTCTTTATCTTCAAAAGTTCCATTGCACATCAATTCAACCATTTGCCTATCTTTAGGTGTTAACCCTTCATAGAAATGTGAAACCAATCTCCATGTTTCAAAACCATGATGGGGGCAAGTACTAAGCAAATCTCGATACCTATCCCAACATTTGTAAAATGTTTCTCCTGGTTTTTAAGTGAAAGTGGTGATTTATCTCTTGAAAGAGTTTGTTCTATGAGATTGGAAAAACTTCTTTAAAAACTGTTGTTGCATTTCATCCCAAGCACGAATGGATCCTGGTCTCAAATTTTGTAGCCATGTTTTAGCTTTATCTTTTAATGAAAAAGGAAAAAGCTTTAATCTAATGGTGTTCATGCTACAATTTAAATTATTATATGTGTTGCAGACCTCCTCAAATTCTCTTAAATGCAAGTATGGATTTTCCAATTCTAAGCCATGAAAAGAAGGTAAAAGTTGAATAATACCTGGTTTAAAATTAAAATGAGATGCATTAGGAGGAAAAACTATGCATGATGGTGCACTTGTTCTTGTGGGATTCATGTGGTCTCTAAGTGTTCTAGCACGGTTATTCTCATTATTTTCATTATGAAGTGATTGATTATCTTCTTCAGCCATATTTTCTGAAAATGATGAGGATATCCAAAAAAGTCTACCACTTGATGAACATGACCACACTCTCATGCACGTGTAGGAATAGAATAAAAAGAAGAAGAAAACAAAAGAAGGAGGAAGAAAACAAAATAAAAAGAAACAAAAGAAAAGAAACAAAGTTATATACAAGAAAAGTGAAAAGAGAAAATAAAATAACTACTCTAATTTATACAAGAACTTACCTCCCCGGCAACGACGCCAAAAACTTGACACGACTAAAAGGTTGATGTCTTCTCCCAAGTGCAGGAGTGTCGAAGTAATAAATAACCTGGCAAGACCGAGGTCGAACCACAGGGAGGTTAATTGTACAAATTATAAATAAAAATAATACAACAACAACAATAATAATAACAACAACAATAACAATAACAATAACAATAACAATAACAATAATAATAATAGTAATACTAGTAATAATAGTAGTAGTAGTAGTAGTAGTAATATTAGTAGTAGTAATAATAATAATAAAGAAAGAGAAGAAGAAGATGATGATGAGAACTTGGAGATGGAAAATTAATGTAAGGTTTAAACAATAATAATAACAAATGTCAAGGTTAGAGGTTCCACTAATGGTATATCAAACAAGTATAGTATAAACTCTTATTATTGAATTGGAAACCACACACAAAGGAGGTTCCAATCAGATTATATATTGTTAACATGATTACATTAGTCATCTTATTCAATTAATGCTACTACTTGTAAATCTCGTCAAGCATTCATGATTATAACTTATGTTAACAACAAATCAAGTTCCTTTCACAGCTCAGGTGTCGGTTATACCATACATTATGGGCTATGAAAGTGCCAAGCATTTGTTGTACCAAGTGTTATACAACATAAATCAAGATTAGTCATTTAACAAGCAAAGTATTAAAGAGTGAACAAGATAACAAATATAAAACATGTTAGTATCAAACATTAAAGTTCATATTAATTTTACATTATACTTATTCTTACACCATTAGTGTAACCTTTTCAACTTGACATAACGAACTTAGCTAGACATAATGAAAGAAAACAAAATAGATAAACAAAATAACAACATAAAAGCTAACTAAGTAAAGGAAAGGAAATGAAAGGCATAAACTTGATATTAATGAAAGCAAAGCATAAACATTACAAAAAATACAAAGAGAGAAAGGAAGAGCATGATCTTGATCTAGAAACCAAGATGCCTAAATGCATGGCAAATGCCTTCTTTTATAGGCCAAAATTGGGAACTATTGATTTGATGACTAATTGATAAGTGGGTGGCCAACTTTTGACTTGGTGACAATCCTTATCTTCTCTTGTCTACCCAAAACGTCATTGATAACGTCAGAATTGGAGCCACTAAAAAACATGAAAGTTGTAGGCAATTGTCTCAGCTTTCTTGTGTAAAAACTTCAACTCATTTGGACTTCTAGAACTCTAGATATGGCCAAAATACCGAACAGTGCTCGGGCTGGAAGACAAATTCGGGCTTCTTTGTTGTGGCTACAATTTGGACTTGATAATGGCCTTTTTAGATCTTGGGCTCCATATGAAAGTTGTAGGCCTATGTCTTACCTTTCCATCCATATAAATTGGACCTAAATCTAAGATCTGTAGCTCTAGATATGACCCAATTACAGAACAATGTTCCGGTTTGGATTGCACCGATATCTTTTTTCTAAGTTTGACCATCTCTTTACCCATGCAATTTAAGTTCTTAAATTCATCAATCAATCCTTTCATTTATGTGATAGGCCTGCATTTAAAATGAACATTTACCACAAATTAAAGGTATCTTATATTATTAGATATATTATTATAAAACATGCTTTAGTTAAGGAGTTATTGATACTTCAAGTGCAAAATGATGATATAAAACCATGATAAAAATGCACTTTTAAGTACTAATCATCAAGCATTCATGATTATAACTTATGTTAACAACAAATCAAGTTCTTTTCATGATTATTATGGGCTATGAAAGTGCCAAGCATTTGTTGTACCAAGTGTTATACAACATAAATCAAGATTAGTTATTTAACAAGCAAAGTATTAAAGAGTAAACAAGATAACAAATATAAAACATGTTAGTATCAAACATTAAAGTCCATATTAAGTTTACATTATACTTATTCTTACACCATTAGTGTAACCTTTTCACCTTGACATAATTAACTTAGCTAGACATAATGAAAGAATGAAAAATAGATAAACAAAATAATAATATAAAAGCTAACTAAGTAAAGGAAAGGAAATGAAAAGCATAAACTTAATATTAATGAAAGCAAAGTATAAACATTACAAAAAATACAAAGAGAGAAAGGAAGAACATGATCTTGATCTGAACACCAAGATGCCTAAATGCATGGCAAATGCTTCCTTTTATAGGCCAAAATTGGGAACTATTGATTTGATGACTAATTGATAAGTGGGTGGCCAACTCTTGACTTGGTGACAATCCTTATCTTCTCTTGTCTGCCCAAAATGTCATTGATCACGTCAGAATTGGAGCCACTAAAAAACATGAAAGTTGTAGGCAATTGTGTCAGCTTTCTTGTGTAAAAACTTCAGCTCATTTGGACTTCTAGAACTCCAGATATGGCCAAAATACCGAACAGTGCTCGGGCTGGAAGACAGATTCGGGCTTTTTTGTTGTTGCTACAATTTGGACTTGAAAATGACCTTTTTAGATTTTGGGCTCCATATAAAAGTTGTAGGCCTATCATATAAATGAAAGGATTGATTGATGACTTTAAAAACTTAAATTACAAGAGCAAAGAGATGACCAAAATTAGAAAAGAGATATCGGTGCAATCCAAACCGGAACATTGTTCGGTAATTGGATTATATCTGGAGCTATAGATCTTAGATTTATGTCTACTTTATATGGATGGAAAGTTAAGACATAGGCCTACAACTTTCATATGGAGCTCAAGATCTAAAAAGGCCATTTTAAAGTCCAAATTATAGCAACAACAAAGAAGCCCGAATCTGTCCTCCAGCCCGAGCACTGTTTAGTATTTTGGCCATATCTGGAGTTCTAGAAGTCCAAAGGAGCTGAATGTTTTCCAAAAGAAAGTTGAGTCAATTTCCTACAACTTTCATGTTTTTGAATGGCTCCAATTTTGACGTTATCAATGACGTTTTGGGCAGACAAGAGAAGATAAGGATTGTCACCAAGTCAAGAGTTGGCCACCCACTTATCAATTAGTCATCAAATCAATAGTTCCCAATTTTGGCCTATAAAAGAAGGCATTTGCCATGCATTTAGGCATCTTGGTTTCCAGATCAAGATCATGCTCTTCCTTTCTCTCTTTGTATTTTTTGTAATGTTTATACTTTGCTTTCATTAATATTAAGTTTATGCTTTTCATTTCCTTTCCTTTACTTAGTTAGCTTTTATATTATTATTTTGTTTATCTATTTTTCGTTCTTTCATTATGTCTAGCTAAGTTAATTATGTCAAGGTGAAAAGGTTACACTAATGGTGTAAGAATAAGTATAATGTAAACTTAATATGGACTTTAATGTTTGATACTAACATGTTTTATATTTGTTATCTTGTTTACTCTTTAATACTTTGCTTGTTAAATAACTAATCTTGATTTATGTTGTATAACACTTGGTACAACAAATGCTTGGCACTTTCATAGTTCATACTGTATGGTATAACCGACACCTGAGCTATGAAAGGAACTTGAGTTGTTGTTAATATAAGTTATAATCATGAATGCTTGACGAAATTTACAAGTACTAGCATTAATCGAATAAGATGACTAATGTAATCATGTTAACAATTTATAATTTGATTGGAACCTCCTTTATGTGTGGTTTCCAATTGAATAATAAGAGTTTATATTATACTTGTTTGACATACCATTAGTGGAATCTCTAACCTTGACATTTGTTATTATCATTGTTTAATCATTACATTAATATTCCATCTCAAAGTTCTCATCTTCTTCTTCTCCTTCTTTTTCTTTATTATTATTATTATTATTATTATTATTATTATTATTATTATTATTATAGTTATTATTGTTACTGCTATTATTGTTGTTTATAATTTGTACAATCAACCTCCATGTGGTTCGACTCTGGTCTTGCCGGGTTATTTATTACTTCAACACTCCTGCACTTGGGAGAAGACATCAACCTTTTAGTCGTGTCAAATTACATGATACTTATCTCGACTATGATGAGACTTTAGAGTCAATAGAAGATTATCTAAAGACTCTCTGTCTTTTGAAATAAATCCCACCTTTTGACAATTTTCACAGGTTTTGCGGAATGCATGTGATTCCTTGAATATGGTGGGCCAATAAAATCCACTTTGTAAGATTTCTACAATCCTCTTTTTTGACGAGAAATGATCCCATGTGCCTTAGAGTGACAAAATTTAATGAAATTACTTACCTCATTGTCGAGAATGCATTTTTGAAATATTTGATCAGGACAATAATTGAATAAGTAAGGGTCATTCTAATAAAAGTTTTGCATATTTCTCAAAAAATTTCTTTTGTCTTCGGTACTCTAGTAAGCTGGCAAAAATCTTGAAGCAAGAAAATAGATATTTTTAGCAAACCAAGGCATTGAATTAAGAGAAAGTAGAGATTCACCAAGAAAGTAATCATTGATTGGTGTGATGTCAGGTGTCGAATTTGTTGTCACTTTTGATAAAAGATTCGTATCAACATTTTTGTTGCCTTTTTCATCCTCGATTTCTTCCTAATTAGTCATGGCATGAGGAAATGGAAGTGCTGGTAGGGAATCAGTTTTTTCTTTGCAATGTTTAGATTCAACCCCTTCCTTACCCTTAGAGATTGATTCAACATCTTTCTCACAAGGTTTAAGAATTGGTTTGTGAATAACCTTACCACTACGAAGAGTGATGACTGATTTAACTTGATTCATATGTTGACTTCCAGAACTACTTGCATTTGCATTGTATTGCCCCTTGGGATTTTGATGTGGTTGAGATGGAAACTTACCTTTCTCTTGAAAATTAAGAGCAGATGTGAATTTTGCAAGAGTATCTTTAAAATCTATTATACTTTGAGCAAGTTGAGTGTTGATTGTCTCTTGCTTTTCAAATAATGCATACAAAGTTTCCTCAAAATTTCTTGTAGGAGGCGGAGCATAAAAAGGTGCATATCCATGATAATTTTGGAAATTATGGTGTGCTTGGAATGGTGGTTGTAAAGTTTGTGCATTGTTGTTCTCACTCTTCCAACTAAAATTTAGGTGATTTCTCCAACCAGGGTTGTATATTTGTGAGTATGGGTCGTGGTTGGCCCTTTCAAAACTGTTTAAAGCATGAGCTTGTTCATGGAGACATTCCTTCAAAGAAGACAAGGTAGGACAATCGTTGGTTGAGTGTTTATTTGTTTCACATATTTGATACACAATGTTTTCAACAGATTTCAATTGACCACTCTTTTTCAATTCTAGTACCTCGACTTTTCTAGCTAAAGATGCAAACTTGGCTTGAAGGTCATGATCTTCCCTAAAGTTGTACATACCTCCACTAGATGTATGAGGTTGAGTTTTACTCGGTGCCTCATAAGTACCCGCGGTGTCCCAATTTTGAGCATTTTCAGCTAACAAGTCTAAGTACTCTATTGCTTCATCAGGGTCTTTATCTTCAAAAGTTCCATTGCACATCAATTCAACCATTTGCTATCTCGAGGTGTTAACCCTTCATAAAAATGTGAAACCACTCTCCATGTTTCAAAACCATGATGAGGGCAAGTACTGAGCAAGTCTCGATACCTATCCCAACATTGGTAAAATGTTTCTCCTGGATTTTGAGTGAAAATGGTGATTTGTCTTTTGAAAGAGTTTGTTCTATGAGATGGGAAAAACTTCTTTAAAAATTGTTGTTGCATTTCATCTCAAGTACAAATGGATCCTGGTCTTAAATTTTGTAACCATGTTTTAGGTTTGTCTTTTAATAAAAAAGGAAAAAGCTTTAATTTGATGGTATTCATGTTACAATTTAAATTATTATACGTGTTGCAGACCTCCTCAAATTCCCTTAAATGCAAGTATGGATTTTCCAATTCAAAGCCATGAAAAGAAGGTAAAAGTTGAATAATGCCTAGTTTGAAATTAAAATGAGATGCATAAAGAGGAAATACAAGGATGAAGAAAACAAAACAAGTAGGAAGAAAACAAAATAAAGACAAACAAAACAAAAGAAAATAAGTTATATACAAGGAAAGTAAAAAGTGAAAATAAAATAAATATTATAATTTATACAAAAACATACCTCCCCGGCAACGACGCCAAAAACTTGACACGACTAAAAGATTGATGTCTTCTCCCAAGTGTTGAAGTAATAAATAACCCGGCAAGACCGGGGTCGAACCACAGGGAGGTTAATTGTACAAATTATAAACAACAATAATAGTAATAACAACAACAATAGTAGTAGTAGTAGTAGTAATAGTAGTAGTAGTAGTAGTAGTAGTAGTAGTAGTAGTAGTAGTAGTAGTAGAAATAATAATAAAGAAAAAAAAGGAGAAGAACAAGAAGATGATGATGAGAACTTTGAGATGTAATATTAATGTAAGAATTAAACAATGATAATAACAAATGTCAAGGTTAGAGGTTCCACTAATAGTATGTCAAATAAGTATAGTATAAAGTCTTATTATTCAATTGGAAACCACACACAAAAGAGGTTCCAATTAGATTATAAATTGTTAACATAATTACATTAGTCATCTTATTCAATTAATGCTAATACTTGTAAATCTCGTCAAGCATTCATGATTCTAACTTATATTAACAACAAATCAAGTTCCTTTCATAGCTCAGGTGTCGGTTATACATAGAATATGAACTATGAAAGTGCCAAGCATTTGTTGTACCAAGTGTTATACAACATAAATCAAGATTAGTCATTTAACAAGCAAAGTATTAAAGAGTGAACAAGATAATAAATATTAAACATGTTAGTATCAAACATTAAAGTCCATATTAAGTTTACACTATACTTATTCTTACACCATTAGTGTAACCTTTTCACCTTGACATAATAAACTTAGCTAGTCATAATGAAAGAAAGAAAAAAAATAAACAAAATAAGAACATAAATAAGATAAAAGTTAACTAAGTAAAGGAAAGGAAATGAAAGGCATAAATTTGATATTAATAAAAGCAAAGCATAAGCAATACAAAAAATACAAAGAGAGAAAGCAAGAGCATGATATTGATCTGGAGACCAAGATGCCTAAATGCATGGCAAATGCCTCCTTTTATAGGCCAAAATTGGGAACTATTGATTTGATAACTAATTGATGAGTGGGTGGCCAACTCTTGACTTGGTGAAAATCCTTATCTTCTATTGTCTGCCCAAAACATCTTTGATAACGTCAAAATTAGAGCCACTTGAAAAATGAATGTTGTAGGCAATTGTCTCAACTTTCTTTTGGAAAACATTCAGCTCCTTTGGACTTCTAGAACTCCAGATATGGCCAAAATACTAAACAGTGCTCGGGCTGGAGGACAGATTCGGGCTTCTTTGTTGTTGCTATAATTTGGACTTTAAAATGGCCTTTTTAGATCTTAAGCTCCATATGAAAGTTGTAGGCCTATGTCTTAACTTTCCATCCATATAAAGTAGACATAAATCTAAGATCTATAGCTCCAGATATAATCCAATTACCGAACAATGTTCCGGTTTGGATTGCACCGATATCTCTTTTCTAATTTTGGTCATCTCTTTGCTCTTGTAATTTAAGTTTTTAAAGTCATCAATCAATCCTTTCATTTATATGATAGGCCTGCATTTAAAATGAATATTTACTAAAAATTAAAGGTATCTTATATTATTAGATATATTATTATAAAACATGTTTTAGTTAAGGAGTTATTGATACTTCAAGTACAAAATGATGATATAAAACCATGATAAAAATGCACTTTTAAGTACTAATCACGAGCTAATTGAACTAGTTCCTGACTATACTTGTGTTGATGCAAAAAGAGACCGTGAGGTTGATCATACACTTCCAAGCCCAAGAAATAGGTAAGTTGGCCAAGGTTTTCATGTGGAATGTAGAATGCAACAAAGTCTAAATCACAGAGATTGCCTCCAAGTCAGAGACATGATGATGATATTGTCCACATAAATAAGAAGGACAACAATACTTATTGATGTCTTTTGTAGGAAAAAAAAAAGGAGTTATATTGACTTTGAGTGATGGAGAAACCCAACAATGTGGATTGAAACTTGTCGAACCACACTCTTGATACTTCCTTCAAACCATACAAAAAAACATTTCAATTTGCAAACAACATTAGATAAGGAAGTAAACATACTAAAATGAAGTTTTAGGTAAACATCTTCTTTAAGATCACCATAAAAGAAGGCGTTCTTGACATCCATTTGCTGTAAGGGTCAGGATTGAGATGCAGCAAGGGCGAGTATAGTTCGGATAGTAGTCATTTTGGCAACTAGTGTGAAGGTCTTATCATAGTTGAGACCATATTCCTATTTGTTGCCAAATGCCACTAACCAAGCCTTGTCATAGTTTATGTACCCATTAGAATGACGTTTGACAGAAAAACACAAATTTACTGCTAGAGGGGTTCATAGATAAGGGACATAGAACAACATCCCAGGTTTGGTTTTCTTCAAGTGCGAGAAGTTCAATTTCAATAGTTTTTTTGCCAACACTCACACTTCATTACTTGTTTATAAAATGAAGGAAGAAAAGTAGAAGATAAGATAGTTATGAAGGATAAGGGAAGAGAGTAACCATATTTATTAGGGGGTCTATGAACCTAAGTACTTTATCGATGAGAGGGAGTTGCAGTTACTAGAACAGGAGCAGCAGTTAGGGAAGGAACTTGAGGGGGCTTGGTAAGGTTTGGAGGCTGATAGAAAGTAACAGATAAGCATCTTTGATATATTAAAAGAGGCTTACAAGGGACTAGAGCTGTAAAAGAGTTAGTAAACCATAAGCAAAACAAAAAATAAAGGAGGAACAGGATCCTGATGCATGGAAAAGAAATATTAGTTTTCTAGAAAGATCATATTTCTAGAAATTTAATACAATGTAGATTTAGGTCATAGCAAAGAAAACCTTTTTGGTATACTAAATATCTTAGGAAATCACATTGAATTGACTAAGTCGTGAGTTTTGTGTGTTCATATATAGGAAGATTAACATAACAGACACAACCAAAGGTATGGAGGTTGGAATAAGGTGGAGGATAACCAAACAACCTGATCAAAAGAGTATCGTGGTTAAATATGAGGGAATGCAATTTGCTGATGAGGTGGAAAACAATGAAGAAAGCTTCACACTAAAAATGAGAAGGTGTAGACGACTCTAGCAAGAGAGTAGGAACAACATCAAGTAGCTGACGATTCTTTCTTTCAATCACCCTATTTTATTAAGGTGTTGAAGGGCAAGATAGTAGAGAAATGATGACATGATACTATAAAAAGTCCTAAAACAAATGAGACATATACTCACTTCCATTATTAGAATGAAGAATTTTGATTTGGGATGAAATTGGGTATGGATATATCTATGAAAAATCTTAAAAACTAGAAATACTTTGTCTTTAGAATAAAGGAAATAAATTCATATGAAACGACAATAGTCGTTAATAAAAGTGACAAAGTATTTGTAATTAGCATGAGAAGTGACTAGTGTTATACTCCATATATCACTATATATCAAATCAAAAGGTTGAACTAGGTGTGTTGTGTGAATAGGAAAGGGCAGAGTTTTACTTTTGCCCAGCCTGTAAGAATTGCAATCAAACTGAATAGCACAAAAAGATAGTGAATCTTTATTTCTAAGAAAACCAAATTTTAATAAATCATGAAGAACATTAGAGTTTGGATGTCCAAGACATTTATGTCATGCTCAGTAATCAACATGAGCAAAATTACAAGTGACAAAGGGAAAAGAAAAGGGAGACAAACAAAATTGAAGAGGGAAAAGACGTCCCACTCCAAGCCCCATCTTGATCATCCTTCCTAACTATTGATCCTGCACAACACAACTTTTCAAAAATTCCAGTTTATAATTATTTTCAACCAAATGACCTACAGATACAAGATTGGTGATAAGACTAGGTGATACAAAAACATCAGTGAGGGAGGGAGAAGCATCACTAGTGGCCATGATAGGTAAATAACTGTCATCAACAATATGAATTTTGAGATTTTCAAAATATTCATTGACATTGGTAAGAGAAGCAGCATTGTTTGTCATATGATTGGAAGCTATGGAATCAAAATAACAAGGAGATGATGTAGAAAGATGTTTACCTAAAAGTCCTGATTAGTACTTAAAAGTGCATTTTTATCATGGTTTTATATCATCATTTTGCACTTGAAGTATCAATAACTCCTTAACTAAAATATATTTTATAATAATGTATCTAATAATATAAGATACCTATAATTTGTGGTAAATGTCTATTTTTAATGCAGGTCTATCACATAAATGAAAGGATTGATTGATGACTTGAAGAACTTAAATTGCATGGATAAAGAGATGGTCAAACTTAGAGAAGAGATGTCGGTGCAATCCAAACCGGAACACTGTTCGGTAATTGGGCCATATCTGGAGCTACAGATCTCAGATTTAGGTCCAATTTATATGGATGGAAAGGTAAGACATAGGCCTACAACTTTCATATGGAGCCCAAGATCTAAAAAGGCCATTATAAAGTCCAAATTGTAGCAACAACAAAGAAGCCCGAATCTGTCTTCCAGCCCGAGCACTGTTCGGTATTTTGGCCATATCTGGAGTTCTAGAAGTCCAAATGAGCTGAATGTTTTACACAAGAAAGCTGAGACAATTGCCTACAACTTTCATGTTTGCACCTGGCTCCAGTTTTGACGTTATCAATGATGTTTTGGGCAGACAAGAGAAGATAAGGATTGTCACCAAGTCAAAAGTTGGCCACCCACTTATCAATTAGTCATCAAATCAATAGTTCCCAATTTTGGCCTATAAAAGGAGGCATTTGCCATGTATTTAGGCATCTTGGTTTCCAGATCAAGATCATGCTCTTCCTTTCTCTCTTTGTATTTTTTATGCTTTGTTTTCATTAATATCAAGTTTATGCCTTTCATTTCCTTTCCTTTACTTAGTTAACTTTTATGTTCTTATTTTGTTTATTTGTTTTCCTTTCTTTCATTATGTCTAGCTAAGTTAGTTATGTCAAGGTGAAAAGGTTACACTAATGGTGTAAGAATAAGTATAATGTAAACTTAATATGGACTTTAATGTTTGATACTAACATGTTTTATATTTGTTATCTTGTTCACTCTTTAATACTTTGCTTGTTAAATGACTAATCTTGATTTATGTTGTATAACACTTGGTACAACAAATGCTTGGCACTTTCATAGCCCATAATGTATGGTATAACCGACACCTGAGCTATGAAAGGAACTTGATTTGTTGTTAACATAAGTTATAATCATGAATGCTTGACGAGATTTACAAGTATTAGCATTAATTGAATAAGATGACTAATGTAATCATGTTAACAATATATAATCTGATTGGAACCTCCTTTGTGTGTGGTTTCCAATTCAATAATAAGAGTTTATACTGTACTTGTTTGATATACCATTAGTGGAATCTCTAACCTTGACATTTGTTATTATTATTGCTTAATCCTTACATTAATATTTGATCTCCAAGTTCTCATCATCATCATCTTCTTCTTCTTCTCTTTCTTTATTATTATTATTATTATTATTATTATTAGTATTATTAGTACTACTACTACTACTACTACTACTATTATTATTATTATTATTATTACTATTGTTGTTGTTGTTATTGTTGTTTTATAATTGTTGTTTATAATTTGTACAATTAACCTCCCTGTGGTTCGACCCCGGTCTTGCCGGGTTATTTATTACTTCGACACTCCTGCACTTGGGAGAAGACATCAATCTTTTAGTCGTGTCAAGTTTTTGGCGCCGTTGCCGGGGAGGTAAGTTCTTGTATAAATTATAATATTTATTTTATTTTCTCTATTCACTTTTCTTGTATATAACTTTGTTTCTTTTCTTTTGTTTTCTTCCTCCTTCTTTTGCTTTCTTCTTTTTATTTTATTTTATTCCTACACGTGCATGAGAGTGTGGTCACGCACATCAAGTGGTAGACTTTGTAGGGTGTCCTCATCATTTTCAGAAAATATGGCCGAAGAAGATAATCAATCACTTCATAATGAAAATAATGAGAATAACCGTGCTAGAACACTTAGAGACCACATGAATCCCACAAGAACAAGTGCACCATCATGCATAGTTTTTCCTCCTGATGCATCTCATTTTAATTTTAAGCCAGGCATTATTCAACTTTTACCTTCTTTTCATGGTTTAGAATTGGAAAATCCATACTTGCATTTAAGGGAATTTAAGGAGGTGTGCAACACATATAATAATTTAAATTGTAGCATGAACACCATCAGATTAAAGCTTTTTCCTTTTTCATTAAAAGATAAAGCTAAAACATGGCTACAAAATTTGAGACCAGGATCCATTCGTGCTTGGGATGAAATGCAACAACAATTTTTAAAGAAGTTTTTCCCATCTCATAGAACAAACTCTTTCAAAAGACAAATCACCACTTTCACTCAAAAACCAGGAGAAACATTTTATAAATGTTGGGATAGGTATCGAGACTTGCTTAGTACTTGCCCTCATCATGGTTTTGAAACATGGAGATTGGTTTCACATTTCTATGAAGGATTAACACCTAAAGATAGGCAAATGGTTGAATTGATGTGCAATGGAACTTTTGAAGATAAAGACCCTGATGAAGCAATGGAGTACTTAGGCTTGTTAGCTGAAAATGCTCAAAATTGGGACACTGCAGGTACATATGAGGCACCGAGTAAAACTCAACCTCATACATCTAGTGGAGGTATGTACAACCTTAGGGAAGATCATGACCTCCAAGCCAAATTTGCATCTTTAGCTAGAAAAGTCGAGGCACTAGAATTGAAAAAGATTGGTCAATTAAAATCTGTTGAAAACATTGTGTGTCAAATCTGTGAAACAAATGAACACTCAACCAACGATTGTCCAACCTTGCCTTCTTTTAAAGAATGTCTCCATGAACAAGCCCATGCTTTAAACAATTTCCAAAGGGCCAACCATAACCCATACTCCCAAACATACAACCCTGGTTGGAGAAATCACCCAAATTTCAATTGGAAGAGTGAGAACAACAATGCACAAACTTCACAACCACCATTTCAAGCACACCACAATTTCCAAAATTCTCATGGATATGCACCTCCTTATGCTCCACCTCCTAGAAGAATTCTTGAAGAAACATTGCATGCATTCATTGAAAAGCAAGAGACAATCAATACTCAACTTGCTCAAAACATGACAGATTTTAAAGATACTCTTGCTAAATTAACATCTGCTCTTAGTTTCCAAGAGAAAGGTAAGTTTCCATCTCAAACACAACAAAATCCCAAAGGGCAATACAATGCAAATGCAAGTAGTTCCGGAAGCCAACACATGGATCAAGTCAAATCAGTCACTACTCTCCGCAGTGGTAAGGTTATTGAAAAACCCTCTCTTGAACCTTATGAGAAAGATGATGAGTCAATCTCTGAGGGTAAAGAAAGGGATGAATCTGAAAATTGCAAAGAAACGATTGATTCACCGCCGGCACTTCCATTTCCTCAAGCCATGACCAAACAAAGGAAAGTCAATCACAATTCTGAAATTTATGAAATTTTCAAACAGGTAAGGATCAATATACCTTTGCTGGATGCTATTAAACAGGTTCCTTCCTATGCTAAATTTTTGAAAGATCTATGCACTGTGAAGAGGAAACTGAATGTGAAAAAGAAAGCCTTTCTAGCCGAACAAGTAAGTGCTATTCTTCAAAACAATAATGCTTTGAAATATAAAGACCCTGGTTGTCCTACAATTTCTTGCTTTATTGGAGAGCATAAAATTGAAAGAGCCTTACTTGATCTTGGTGCTAGTGTGAATTTACTTCCATATTCAGTCTTTCAGAGTCTCAATCTAGGTGAGTTAAAACCAACTTCTATATCTCTTTTACTTGCCGATAGATCTGTAAAAGTGCCTAGAGGAATAATTGAAGATGTGTTAGTACAAGTCGATAAATTCATTTATCTTGTGGATTTTATTGTCTTGGACATAGAACCTGTTGAAGCATGTAATTCATTTCCTGTTATTTTAGGACGTCCGTTTCTTGCAACCTCTAACGCATTGATTAATTGTAGGAATGGACTGATGAAGCTATCATTTGGAAACATGACATTGGAGATGAATATTTTCAACATTTGCAAGCAACCTGGAGATGATAATGATTTACAAGAAGTAGATCATATTGACGAATTAGTTTATGATCAACTTGAATCTACTTTAAGTAAAAATGAATTGGATGAAACTGAAGATTTGCAAATGGTTTATTCTGAGGAAGAAATCACGGATGAAACAAGCACCGAAAATGTTGATGCGAATCTTTTGTCAATAGTGACAACAGATTCGACATCTGACATCGCACCAATCGATGATTACTTTCCTAACGAATCCTTACTTTCTCTTAGTCCAATGCCTTGGTATGATAAAAATATCAATTTTCTTGCTTTAGGAGATTTGCCAACTGATTGGAGTATCCAAGACAAAGAAAAGTTTTTGAACGAAGTGAAGAATTTTTATTGTGATGACCCTACCTTATTCAAATATTGTCCTGATCAAATATTTCGAAGATTCGTTCCCGACAATGAGGTAAGTAGTGTCATGAAACTTTGTCATTCTGAAGCATGTGGAAGTTATTTCTCGTCAAAAAAGACTGCTGCAAAAATCCTTCAAAATGGATTTTATTGGCCCACCATGTTCAAGGACACACATGCATTCTGCAAAACTTGTGAAAATTGTCAAAAAATTGACACTGGTCAAAAAGTTTTGTTTTATGATTCTCAACTCTATGCATTCCCTAAAGAGCTAAGATTAAGATGGACCAATCCTTATGGGGCCTATGATATTGAGAATTCAATGAATGACAATGATATTAAGGAAAATGGACATCGTTTGAAAGCTTACTTTGATAATTTTCCTAGTGAAAATGAATCAGCTGGTTTGAATGATCTTGTAGATAAAGGTTGATTATTTTTTTTCTCACATTGTTTTTGTGTTTCTTTTTGAGTGATTTTTGCTAATTTCTCTCACCCCGGTCAAATGGCGGATAACGGTACTCCGTGACTTAAGTCAGTTCTTTCAGTTTCCCACAATAACTGATATTTGTGTATATATTTGTGCAATTCTTCGAAGCTCTCTTCCAATTCTCATTTGAAAATGGACACTAATCTTGAAAAATTGAAAAAGTATTTTCCCGCTCTGCCTCAGAATGCGATTACAAAAATTTACCGTGCTAGATGTGCAAGATTGAGATTGTTAATGAATCATGGAATTCCTAAAGATATTCGCTGGTTGATTGAAGCAAAGGTCCGATTATCAGGTGAGTTCTCTAACTCCTTCATTTCACACATGCCTGGAACAGGTAAAAGCACTTTTGCAAAGAAACGTCGTGCAAAACGACTGGATGTCTATCATCGATGTGCTAGATGGACTTGTAATACACAATGTCGTTCTTTAGGAATGGTATCTATAAACCGTGAAGATAAAATACAATTCATTAAGGATGGCCTGAGTAAGGAGTCATTAGATAATCTTCTATTGACTCTTGAGACGCATCCTAGTGGAGATGTGCATCGTGCAATTCATGATTTATGGCCACTATTTCATAAAGAACATGATCGACTTAGTCTTGGGAATCTGACTAAAAAAGACCCTATTTGCCAGTTTTTAAGAAAACTGGATGGGAAGCCTATCCCCGACCCATAGAGGGCGTTTAAGCCGTTCTTGGACGAAAAACCAAGGGAAGATATGAGCCACAATCACAACTACCTGTACATACACATGTTTTTTTTTTTTTCAAAAGTAAATAAATAAATAAATAAAAAGAGAGAGAGAGTGTGTGAGACTCTAGCTGGTTTACATATAGATGTTATGATTGCCTTTCTACTTTCTCATCTATAAAACCCTATTTTCCTTGCTTTCATTTCTACTCAACCCATACATTCAACAAATACAGAAGTGTGTAGAAATGGCAAGTTCCTCAAGTCATCAAATAAGAAATATTTGTGTTTTCGGTGGATCTAGTCCTGGGAAAGAAAAGGAGTTTTTAGAATCAGCAAATCATCTTGGTCAGGTGCTAGCTGAGAGAAAGATTCATTTAGTGTATGGGGGAGGCAGTCTTGGGTTAATGGGAGGTGTGTCAATAGCTGCATTTTTAGGAGGTAGTCAAGTTTTAGGAATCGTCCCTGAAGCTTTGGCACAAGGGGACATCATTGGAAAAACAATTGGAGAGGAACTTCAGGTCTCTACAATGTCGGCTCGAATGAATGCAATGTTTAACCATGCTGATGCTTTCATTGCTTTACCAGGTGGTCTAGGCACATTGGAAGAGATCTTTCATATTTCCTCTTGGGCTCAATTGCACATTCACCATAAACCCATAGGTTTGTTAAATGTTAATGGTTATTATGATAAGTTGTTGTCTTTTCTTGATCATGCTGTGGAACAGGAATTTTTAACATCTTCTGCACGACAAATCATAATCTCTGCTACTACTGCTGAACAATTGATTGACCAACTACAATCTTTCACTCCTGTGATTGATCTTTCCATGAGTCGCATAAATTGGTCATCTAAGGAAAGCCGTAAAAAGCTTAGATTGGATTTGAGCCTTCATTTGTGAATTTTTATGTATTTTGGTTTTATTATTGTGTTTTGTTATTTCTTATATTTGTTTTAGTGTGTTTCAGGTTTTGTCAGTGTTCGTTATTTCAGGTGATATCTTCTATACTCTATCTTTCTACCTTAGAACATTGAGGACAATGTCTCGTTTTGGTTGGGGGGAGAGGGTAGTAGTTGATTAAAAAACAAAAAAAATTGTTTTTCATTTCATAAAGCATGTGCATAATTGTTGTTACTAGGATGACAGAGTAAAGGAGTTCTTTTGTTAAAGTGACTCTTGAGACGCATCTTAGTAACCATTCTTAACAAGGTCTATTATAATACTTCCTGAAATATTCAGGTTTACAAGCTCTCGTATTGTTACCACTTAATTCTGCTCATATCCTTATTTAACATGTATTCTTAAACCTTAATTTACACCCACACACTTTAACATATGATTGTGGGTTGCATATTGGATTATTACATTATTTATGTTCTTTTGTTAAAGGTAACAACTAAGGGAAAGGGATTGTATATAATTAAAAAAAAAAGAGAAAAAAAAAGAAAAAAAGAAAACAAAAAAGAAAAAAAATGATGATAATAAAAATGTAGATAAGTTTGGTTTCGTAGCCTCCCTAACCTAAGCAATTAAGCTCGAAGGGGTGTTTTAACACCTAATACCCTAAAGTCAACTGACTTGGGAGCTATTGGCCCAACGCTTGTTACATGGGTTGAGGAGAAAAGCTTAAGGCAATCAAACATTGCACTATCTACATATCAGTATCTGCGACCCGAGTTACTAAGCTCGTAGGGGTGTCTTAACACCTAATGCCCTAAGACCAACTGGTCTGGGAGTCATTAGCTGAAAGCTCGTTACATGGGTTAAAGATGCACGATGTTTTTAAAGTATATGTATATAGAGTTAAAAAAAAAAAGACAAAAATAGTAATCCTAACCCAAGGAAGTTAACCTTAAACATTAGAACAAAAATTTTGTTTTCTTCCAAGAAAAGCCCCATAATTATGTGTTGATACATTGAGCACAAAAGAAAGGTTTATTAATATCTTGTTAAGTGGTATTGAGCAGATATATAAATTTAATGAGAGTTTGTTTATCTGGATAGATTAATGGAAGTTAAATGATGAATACCTTGCTTTGTGAAATTTGCAAATTGTTTTAACGCTTTAATTACTAGGGACTAGTAATAAGCTGGTTGAGGGGTGTGATTAGTACTTAAAAGTGCATTTTTATCATGGTTTTATATCATCATTTTGCACTTGAAGTATCAATAACTCCTTAACTAAAATATATTTTATAATAATGTATCTAATAATATAAGATACCTATAATTTGTGGTAAATGTCTATTTTTAATGCAGGTCTATCACATAAATGAAAGGATTGATTGATGACTTGAAGAACTTAAATTGCATGGATAAAGAGATGGTCAAACTTAGAGAAGAGATGTCGGTGCAATCCAAACCGGAACACTGTTCGGTAATTGGGCCATATCTGGAGCTACAGATCTCAGATTTAGGTCCAATTTATATGGATGGAAAGGTAAGACATATGCCTACAACTTTCATATGGAGCCCAAGATCTAAAAAGGCCATTATAAAGTCCAAATTGTAGCAACAACAAAGAAGCCCGAATCTGTCTTCCAGCCCGAGCACTGTTCGGTATTTTGGCCATATCTGGAGTTCTAGAAGTCCAAATGAGCTGAATGTTTTACACAAGAAAGCTGAGACAATTGCCTACAACTTTCATGTTTGCACCTGGCTCCAGTTTTGACGTTATCAATGATGTTTTGGGCAGACAAGAGAAGATAAGGATTGTCACCAAGTCAAAAGTTGGCCACCCACTTATCAATTAGTCATCAAATCAATAGTTCCCAATTTTGGCCTATAAAAGGAGGCATTTGCCATGTATTTAGGCATCTTGGTTTCCAGATCAAGATCATGCTCTTCCTTTCTCTCTTTGTATTTTTTATGCTTTGTTTTCATTAATATCAAGTTTATGCCTTTCATTTCCTTTCCTTTACTTAGTTAACTTTTATGTTCTTATTTTGTTTATTTGTTTTCCTTTCTTTCATTATGTCTAGCTAAGTTAGTTATGTCAAGGTGAAAAGGTTACACTAATGGTGTAAGAATAAGTATAATGTAAACTTAATATGGACTTTAATGTTTGATACTAACATGTTTTATATTTGTTATCTTGTTCACTCTTTAATACTTTGCTTGTTAAATGACTAATCTTGATTTATGTTGTATAACACTTGGTACAACAAATGCTTGGCACTTTCATAGCCCATAATGTATGGTATAACCGACACCTGAGCTATGAAAGGAACTTGATTTGTTGTTAACATAAGTTATAATCATGAATGCTTGACGAGATTTACAAGTATTAGCATTAATTGAATAAGATGACTAATGTAATCATGTTAACAATATATAATCTGATTGGAACCTCCTTTGTGTGTGGTTTCCAATTCAATAATAAGAGTTTATACTGTACTTGTTTGATATACCATTAGTGGAATCTCTAACCTTGACATTTGTTATTATTATTGCTTAATCCTTACATTAATATTTGATCTCCAAGTTCTCATCATCATCATCTTCTTCTTCTTCTCTTTCTTTATTATTATTATTATTATTATTATTATTAGTATTATTAGTACTACTACTACTACTATTATTATTATTATTATTATTATTATTATTATTATTATTACTATTGTTGTTGTTGTTATTGTTGTTTTATAATTGTTGTTTATAATTTGTACAATTAACCTCCCTGTGGTTCGACCCCGGTCTTGCCGGGTTATTTATTACTTCGACACTCCTGCACTTGGGAGAAGACATCAATCTTTTCGTCGTGTCAAGTCCCTAAGTTGAAAATATAAAAATCATCATTTGTTAAATCATGACAGTAATCATGAATTAGACAGGAGTAGGAGCACTTTATGTCAGAGGTGAAGAGCCAACTGATATAGTATATGCTGCTGATTAGTACTTAAAAGTGTATTTTTATCATGGTTTTATATCATCATTTTGCACTTGAAGTATCAATAACTCCTTAACTAAAATATGTTTTATAATAATGTATCTAATAATATAAGATACCTATAATTTATGGTAAATGTCTACTTTTAATGCAGGCCTATCACATAAATGAAAGGATTGATTGATGACTTGAAGAACTTAAATTGCAAGGATAAAGAGATGGTCAAACTTAGAGAAGAGATGTCGGTGCAATCCAAACCGGAACATTGTTTGGTAATTGGGTCATATCTAGAGCTACAGATCTCAGACTTAGGTCCAATTTATATGGATGGAAAGGTAAGACATAGGCCTACAACTTTCATATGGAGCCCAAGATCTAAAAAGGCCATTATCAAGTCCAAATTATAGCAACAACAAAGAAGCCCGAATCTATCTTCCAACCCAATCACTGTTCGGTATTTTGGCCATATCTGGCGTTCTAGAAGTCCAAATGAGCTGAATGTTTTACACAAGAAAGCTGAGATAATTGCCTACAACTTTCATGTTTACAACTGGCTCCAATTTTGACGTTATCAATGATGTTTTGGGCAGACAAGAGAAGATAAGGATTGTCACCAAGTCAAAAGTTGGCCACCCACTTATCAATTAGTCATCAAATCAATAGTTCCCAATTTTGGCCTATAAAAGGAGGCATTTGCCATGCATTTAGGCATCTTGGTTTCCAGATCAAGATCATGCTTTTCCTTTCTCTCTTTGTATTCTTTGTAATATTTATGCTTTACTTTCATTAATATCAAGTTTATGCCTTTCATTTCCTTTCCCTTACTTAGTTAGCTTTTATGTTCTTATTTTGTTTATCTATTTTGCTTTCTTTCATTATGGCTAGCTAAGTTACTTATGTCAAGGTGAAAAGGTTACACTAATGGTGTGAGAATAAGTATAATGTAAACTTAATATGGACTTTAATGTTTGATACTAACATGTTTTATATTTGTTATCTTGTTCACTCTTTAATACTTTGCTTGTTAAATGACTAATCTTGATTTATGTTGTATAACACTTGGTACAACAAATGCTTGGCACTTTCATAGCCCATAATGTATGGTATAACCGACACCTGAGCTATGAAAGGAACTTGATTTGTTGTTAACATAAGTTATAATCATGAATGCTTGACGAGATTTACAAGTATTAGCATTAATCGAATAAGCTGACTAATGTAATCATGCTAACAATATATAATCTGATTGGAACCTCCTTTGTGTGTGGTTTCCAATTCAATAATAAGAGTTTATACTATACTTGTTTGATATACCATTAGTGGAACCTCTAACCTTGACATTTGTTATTATTATTGTTTAATCCTTACATTAATTTTCCATCTCCAAGTTCTCATCATCTTCTTCTTCTTCTTCTCTTTCTTTATTATTATTATTATTATTACTACTACTACTAATATTACTACTACTACTAGTATTATTATTATTGTTGTTGTTGTTGTTGTTATTGTTGTTGTTGTTGTTGTTATTGTTATTGTTGTTGTATTATTGTTATTTATAATTTGTACAATTAACCTCCCTGTAGTTCGACCCCGGTCTTGCCGGGTTATTTATTACTTCGACACTCCTGCACTTGGGAGAAGACATCAATCTTTTCGTCGTGTCAAGTTTTTGGCGCCTTTGCCGGGGAGGTAAGTTCTTGTATAAATTATAGTATTTTCTCTTTTTACTTTTCTTGTATATAACTTTGTTTCTTTTCTTTTGTTTCTTTTTATTTTGTTTTCTTCCTCCTTCTTTTGCTTTCTTCTTCTTTTTTTTATTTTATTCCTACACGTGCATGAGAGTGTGGTCACGTACATCAAGTGGTAGACTTTGTAGGATATCCTCATCATTTTCAGAAAATATGGCTGGAGAAGATAATCAATCACTTCAAAATGAAAATAATGAGAATAACCGTGCTAAAACACTTAGAGACCATATGAATCCCACAAGAACAAGTGCACCATCATGCATAGTTTTTCCTCCCGATGCATCTCATTTTAATTTTAAACCAGGCATTATTCAACTTTTACCTTCTTTTCATGGCTTAGAATTGGAAAATCCATACTTGCATTTAAGGGAATTTGAGGAGGTCTGCAACACATATAATAATTTAAATTGTAGCATGAACACCATCAGATTAAAGCTTTTTCCTTTTTCATTAAAAGATAAAGCTAAAACATGGCTACAAAATTTGAGACCAGGATCCATTCGTGCTTGGGATGAAATGCAACAACAGTTTTTAAAGAAGTTTTTCCCATCTCATAGAACAAACTCTTTCAAGAGACAAATCACCACTTTCACTCAAAAACCAGGAGAAACATTTTACAAATGTTGGGATAGGTATCGAGATTTGCTTAGTACTTGCCCCCATCATGGTTTTGAAACATGGAGACTGGTTTCACATTTCTATGAAGGGTTAACACCTTAAGATAGGCAAATGGTTGAATTGATGTGCAATGGAACTTTTGAAGATAAAGACCCTGATGAAGCAATGGAGTACTTAGACTTGTTAGCTGAATGACACGACTAAAAGGTTGATGTCTTCTCCCAAGTGCAGGAGTGTCGAAGTAATAAATAACCCGGCAAGACCGGGGTCGAACCACAGGGAGGTTAATTGTACAAATTATAGACAACAATTATAAACAACAATAACAACAACAACAATAGTAGTAGTAGTAATAATAATAATAATAATAATAATAATAATAATAGTAGTAGTAGTAGTAGTAGTAGTAGTAATAAAGAAAGAGAAGAAGAAGAAGATGATGAGAACTTGAAGATGGGAAATTAATGTAAGGATTAAACAATAATAATAACAAATGTCAAGGTTAGAGGTTGCACTAATGGTATATCAAACAAGTATAGCATAAACTCTTATTATTGAATTGGAAACCACACACAAAGGAGGTTCCAATTAGATTATATATTGTTAACATGATTACATTAGTCATCTTATTCAATTAATGCTAATACTTGTAAATCTCGTCAAACATTCATGATTATAACTTATGTTAACAACAAATCAAGTTCCTTTCATAGCTCAGGTGTCGGTTATACCATACATTATGGGCTATGAAAGTGCCAAGCATTTGTTGTACCAAGTGTTATACAACATAAATCAAGATTAGTCATTTAACAAGCAAAGTATTAAAGAGTGAACAAGATAACAAATATAAAACATGTTAGTATCAAATATTAAAGTCCATTTTAAGTTTACATTATACTTATTCTCACACCATTAGTGTAACCTTTTCACCTTGACATAACTAACTTAGCTAGACATAATGAAAGAACGCAAAATAGATAAACAAAATAAGAACATAAAAGCTAACTAAGTAAGCGAAAGGAAATGAAAGGCATAAACTTGATATTAATGAAAGTAAAGCATAAATATTACAAAGAATACAAAGAGAGAAAGGAAAAGCATGATCTTGATCTGGAAACCAAGATGCCTAAATGCATGGCAAATGCCTCCTTTTATAGGCCAAAATTGGGAACTATTGATTTGATGACTAATTGATAAGTGGGTGGCCAACTTTTGACTTGGTGACAATCCTTATCTTCTCTTGTCTGCCCAAAACGTCATTAATAACGTCAAAATTGGAGCCAGTTGTAAACATGAAAGTTGTAGACAATTATCTCAGCTTTCTTGTGTAAAACATTCAGCTCATTTGGACTTCTAGAACTCCAGATATAGCCAAAATACCGAACAGTGCTCGAGCTGGAAGACAGATTCGGGCTTCTTTGTTGTTGCTACAATTTGGACTTGCAAATGGCCTTTTTAGATCTTGGGCTCCATATGAAAGTTGTAGGCCTATGTCTTACCTTTCCATCCATATAAATTAGACCTAAATCTGAGATATATAGCTCCAGATATGACCCAATTACCGAACAGTGTTCCGGTTTGGATTGCACCGACATCTCTGTTCTAAGTTTGGCCATCTCTTTATCCTTGCAATTTAAGTTCTTCAAGTCATCAATCAATCCTTTTATTTATGTGATAGGCCTGCATTAAAAATAGACATTTACCATAAATTATAGGTATCTTATATTATTAGATACATTATTATAAAACATATTTTAGTTAAGGAGTTATTGATACTTCAAGTGCAAAATGATGATATAAAACCATGATAAAAATGCACTTTTAAGTACTAATCACACCCCTCAACCAACTTATTACTAGTCCCTAGTAATCAAAGCGTTACAACAATTTGCAAATTTCACAAAGCAAGGTATTCATCATTTAACTTCCATTAATTTATCCAGATAAACAAACTCTCATTAAATTTATATATTTGCTCAATACCACTTAACAAGATATTAATAAACCTTTCTTTTGTGCTCAATGTATCAACACATAATTATGGGGCTTCTCTTGGAAGAAAACAAAATTTTTTTGTTCTAATGTTTAAGGTTAACTTCCTTGGGTTGGGATTACTATTTTTGTCTCTTTTTTTTCATTTTTTTTTAATCTACATATAATTTAAAAACATCATGCATCTTTAACCCATGTAACGAGCTTTCAGCTAATGACTCCCAGACCAGTTGGTCTTAGGGCATTAGGTGTTAAGACACCCCTACGAGCTTAGTAACTCGGGTCGCAGATACTGATATGTAGATAGTGCAATGTTTGATTCCCTTAAGCTTTTCTCCTCAACCCATGTAACAAGCATTGGGCCAATAGCTCCCAAGTCAGTTGACTTTAGGGTATTAGGTGTTAAAACACCCCTTCGGGCTTAATTGCTTAGGTTAGGGAGGCTACGAAACCAAACTTATCTACATTTTTATTATCATCATTTTTTTTCTTTTTTTTTCTTTCTTTCTTTTTTTTTATGTTTTTCTTTTTTTTAATCATATACAATTTCTTTCCCTTAGTTGTTACCTTTAACAAAAGAACATAAATAATGTAATAATCCAATATGCAACCCACAATCATATGTTAAAGTGTCTATGTGTAAATTAAGGTTTAAGAATACATGTTAAATAAGTATATTAGCAGAATTAAGTGGTAACAATACGAGAGTTTGTAAACCTGAATATTTCAGGAAATATTATAATAGACCTTGTTAAGAATGGTTACTAAGATGCGTCTCAAGAGTCACTTTAACAAAAGAACTCCTTTACTCTGCCATCCTAGTAACAACAATTATGCACATGCTTTATGAAATGAAAAATAATTTTTTTTTTATCAACTACTACCCTCTCCCCCCAACCAAAACAAGACATTGTCCTCAATGTTCTAAGGTAGAAAGATAGAGTATAGAAGATATCACCTGAAATAACGAACACTGACAAAACCTGAAACACATTGAAACAAAAATAAGAAATAACAAAACACAATAATAAAACCAAAAGACACAAAAATTCACAAATGAAGGCTCAAATCCAATCTAAGCTTTTTACGGCTTCCCGTAGATGACCAATTTATGCGACTCATGGAAGGATCAATCACAGGAATGAAAGATTGTAGTTGGTCAATCAATTGTTCAGCAGTAGTAGCAGAGATTATGATTTGTCGTGCAGAAGATGTTAAAAATTCCTGTTCCACAGCATGATCACGAAAAGACAACAACTTATCATAATAACCATTAACATTTAACAAACCTATGGGTTTATGGTGAATGTGCAGTTGAGCCCAAGAGAAAATATGAAAGATCTCTTCCAATGTGCCTAGACCACCTGGTAAAGCAATGAAAGCATCAGCATGGTTAAACATTGCATTCATTCGAGCCGACATTGTAGAGACCTGAAGTTCCTCTCCAATTGTTTTTCCAATGATGTCCCCTTGTGCCAAAGCTTCAGGGACGACTCCTAAAACTTGACTACCTCCTAAAAATGCAGCTATTGACACACCTCCCATTAACCCAAGACTGCCTCCCCTATACACTAAATGAATCTTTCTCTCAGCTAGCACCTGACCAAGATGGTTTGCTGATTCTAAAAACTCCTTTTCTTTCCCAGGACTAGATCCACCAAAAACACAAATATTTCTTATTTGATGACTTGAGGAACTTGCCATTTCTACACACTTCTGTATTTGTTGAATGTAGGGGTTGAGTAGAAATGAAAGGAAGGAAAAGAGGGTTTTATAGATGAAAAAGTAGAAAGGCAATCATAACATCTATATGTAGGTCAGCTAGAGTCTCACACACTCTCTCTCTCTTTTTATTTATTTATTTATTTACTTTTGAAAAAAACATGTGTATGTACAGGTAGTTGTGATTGTGGCTCACATCTTCCCTTGGTTTTACGTCCAAGAACGGCTTAAACGCCCTCTATGGGTCGGGGATAGGCTTCCCATCCAGTTTTCTTAAAAACTGGCAAACAGGGTCTTTTTTAGTCAGATTCCCAAGACTAAGTCGATCATGTTCTTTATGAAATAGTGGCCATAAATCATGAATTGCACGATGCACATCTCCACTAGGATGCGTCTCAAGAGTCAATAAAAGATTATCTAAAGACTCCTTACTCAGGCCATCCTTAATGAATTGTATTTTATCTTCACGGTTTATAGATACCATTCCTAAAGAACGACATTGTGTATTACAAGAATTGCACAGATATATACACAGATATCAGTTATTGTGGGAAACTGAAAGAACCGACTTAAGTCACGGAGTACCGTTGTCCATCATTTGACCGGGGTGAGAGAAACTAGCAAAAATCACTCAAAAAGAAACATAAAAAAGAAAATGTGAGAAAAACAAAATAATCAACCTTTATCTACAAGATCATTCAAACCAGCTGATTCATTTTCACTAGGAAAATTATCAAAGTAAGCTTTCAAACGATGTCCATTTTCCTTACAATCATTGTCATTCATTGAATTCTCAATACCACAGGCCCCATAAGGATTGGTCCATCTTGGTCTTAGCTCTCTAGGAAATGCATAGATTTGAGAATTATAAAACAAAACTTTCTGACCAGTATCAATCTTTTGACAATTTTCACAAGTTTTGCAGAATGCATGCGTGTCCTTGAACATGGTGGGCCAATAAAATCCATTTTGAAAGATTTTTACAACTGTCTTTTTTGAAGAAAAATAACTCCTACATGCTTCAGAATGACAAAGTTTAATGACACTACTTACCTCATTGTCGGGAATGAATCTTTGAAATATTTGATCAGGACAATATTTGAATAAGTTAGGGTCATCACAATAAAAGCTCTTCACTTCGTTCAAAAACTTTTCTTTGTCTTGGGTACTCCAATCAGCTGGCAAATCTTCTAAGGCAAGAAAATTGATATTTTTATTATACCAAGGCATTGGACTAAGAGAAAGTAAGGATTCGTTAGGAAAGTAATCATCCATTGGTGTGATGTCAGATGTCGAATCTGTTGTCACTGTTGACAAAAGATTCGCATCAACATTTTCGGTGCTTGTTTCATTCGTGATTTCTTCCTCAGAATAAACCATTTGCAAATCTTCAGTTTCATCCAATTCATTTTTACTTAAAGTAGATTCAAGTTGATCATAAACTAATTCATCAATATGATCTACTTCTTGTAAATCATTATCATCTCCAGGTTGCTTGCAAATGTTGAAAATATTCATCTCCAATGTCATGTTTCCAAATGATAGCTTCATCAGTCCATTCCTACAATTAATCAATGCGTTAGAGATTGCAAGAAACGGACGCCCTAAAATAACAGGAAATGAATTACATGCTTCAACAGGTTCTGTGTCCAAGACAATAAAATTCATAGGATAAATGAATTTATCGACTTGTACTAACACATCTTCAATTATTCCTTTAGGCACTTTTACAGATCTATCGGCAAGTAAAAGAGTTATAGAAGTTGGTTTTAACTCACCTAGATTGAGACTTTGAAAAACTGAATATGAAAGTAAATTCACACTAGCACCAAGATCAAGTAAGGCTTTTTCAATTTTATGCTCTCCAATAAAGCAAGAAATTGTAGGACAACCAAGGTCTTTATATTTCAAAGCATTATTGTTTTGAAGAATAACACTTACTTGTTCGGCTAGAAAGGCTTTCTTTTTCACATTCATTTTCCTCTTCACAGTGCATAGATCTTTCAAAAATTTAGCATAGGAAGGAACCTGTTTAATAGCATCCAGCAAAGGTATATTGATTGACACGACGTAAAGATTGATGTCTTCTCCCAAGTGCAGGAGTGTCGAAGTAATAAATAACCCGGCAAGACCGGGGTCGAACCACAGGGAGGTTAATTGTATAAATTATAAACAACAATTATAAAACAACAATAACAACAATAACAATAGTAATAATAATAATAATAATAGTAGTAGTAGTAGTACTAATAATAATAATAACAATAACAATAACAATAATAATAATAACAAAGAAAGAGAAGAAGAAGAAGATGATGATGATGAGAACTTAGGGATGAAATATTAATGTAAGGATTAAACAATAATAATAACAAATGTCAAGGTTAGAGGTTCCACTAATGGTATATCAAACAAGTATAATATAAACTCTTATTATTGAATTGGAAACCACACACAAAGGAGGTTCCAATCAGATTATATATTGTTAACATGATTACATTAGTCATCTTATTCAATTAATGCTAATACTTGTAAATCTCGTCAAGCATTCATGATTATAACTTATGTTAACAACAAATCAAGTTCCTTTCATAGCTCAGGTGTTAGTTATACCATACATTATGGGCTATGAAAGTGCCAAGCACTTGTTGTACCAAGTGTTATACAACATAAATCAAGATTAGTCATTTAACAAGCAAAGTATTAAAGAGTGAACAAGATAACAAATATAAAACATGTTAGTATCAAACATTAAAGTCCATATTAAGTTTACATTATACTTATTCTCACACCATTAGTGTAACCTTTTCACCTTGACATAATTAACTTAGCTAGACATAATGAAAGAAAGGAAAACAAATAAACAAAATAAGAACATAAAAGTTAACTAAGTAAAGGAAAGGAAAGGAAATAAAAGGCATAAACTTGATATTAATGAAAGTAAAGCATAAACATTACAAAAAATACAAAGAGAGAAAGGAAGAGCATGATCTTGATCTGGAAACCAAGTTGCCTAAATGCATGGCAAATGCCTCCTTTTATAGGCCAAAATTGGGAACTATTGATTTGATGACTAATTGATAAGTGGGTGGCCAACTTTTGACTTGGTGACAATCCTTATCTTCTCTTGTCTGCCCAAAACGTCATTGATAACGTCAAAATTGGAGCCAGTTGTAAACATGAAAGTTGTAGGCCATTGTCTCAGCTTTCTTGTGTAAAAACTTCTGCTCATTTGGACTTCTAGAACTCCAGATATGGCCAAAATACCGAACAGTGCTCGGGCTGGAAGACAGATTCGGGCTTCTTTGTTGTTGCTACAATTTGGACTTGATAATGGCCTTTTTAGATCTTGGGCTCCATATGAAAGTTGTAGGCCTATGTCTTACCTTTCCATCCATATAAATGGGACCTAAATCTGAGATCTGTAGCTCCAGATATGACCCAATTACCGAACAGTGTTCTGGTTTGGATTGCACCAACATCTCTTCTCTAAGTTTGACCATCTCTTTATCCTTGCAATTTAAGTTCTTCAAGTCATCAATCAATCCTTTCATTTATGTGATAGGCCTGCATTAAAAATAGACATTTACCACAAATTATAGGTATCTTATATTATTAGATACATTATTATAAAACATTTGCATTGATCCATGTGTTGGCTTCCAGAACTACTTGCATTTGCATTGTATTGCCCTTTGGGATTTTGTTGTGGTTGAGATGGAAACTTACCTTTCTCTTGGAAACTCAGAGCAGATGTTAATTTTGCAAGAGTATCTTTAAAATCTGTCATGTTTTGAGCAAGTTGAGTATTGATTGTCTCTTGCTTTTCAATGAATGCATGCAATGTTTCCTCAAGATTTCTTCTACGAGGTGGAGCATAAGGATTTGCATATCCATGAGAATTTTGGAAATTGTGGTGTGCTTGAAATGGTGGTTGTGAAGTTTGTGCATTGTTGTTCTCACTCTTCCAACTGAAATTTGGGTGATTTCTCCAACCAGGGTTGTATGTTTGGGAGTATGGGTTGTGGTTGGGCCTTTGGAAACTGTTTAAAGCATGGGCTTGTTCAATGGAGACATTCTTTAAAAGAAGGCAAGGTTGGACAATCATTGGTTGAGTGTTCATTTGTTTCACAGATTTGACACACAATGTTTTCAACAGATTTTAATTGACCACTCTTTTTCAATTCTAGTGCCTCAACTTTTCTAGCTAAAGATGCAAATTTGGCTTGAAGGTCATGATCTTCCCTAAGGTTATACATACCTCCACTCGATGTATGAGGTTGAGTTTTACTCGGTGCCTCATATGTACCCGCGGTGTCCCAATTTCGAGCATTTTCAGCTAACAAGTCTAAGTACTCCATTGCTTCATCAGGGTCTTTATCTTCAAAAGTTCCATTGCACATCAATTCAACCATTTGCCTATCTTTAGGTGTTAACCCTTCATAGAAATGTGAAACCAATCTCCATGTTTCAAAACCATGATGCGGGCAAGTACTAAGCAAGTCTCGATACCTATCCCAACATTTGTAAAATGTTTCTCCTGGTTTTTGAGTGAAAGTGGTGATTTGTCTCTTGAAAGAGTTTGTTCTATGAGATGGGAAAAACTTCTTTAAAAATTGTTGTTGCATTTCATCCCAAGCACGAAAAGTTTGCATCTTTAGCTAGAAAAGTCGAGGCACTAGAATTGAAAAAGAGTGGTCAATTAAAATCTGTTGAAAACATTATGTGTCAAATCTGTGAAACAAATGAATACTCAACCAATGATTGTCCAACCTTGCCTTCTTTTAAGAAATGTCTCCATGAACAAGCCCATGCTTTAAACAGTTTTCAAAGGGCCAACCACAACCCATACTCCCAAACATACAACCCTGGTTGGAGAAATCACCCAAATTTCAGTTGGAAGAGTGAGAACAATAATGCACAAACTTCACAATCACCATTTCAAGCACACCATAATTTCCAAAATTCTCATGGATATGCACCTCATTATGCTCCACCTCCTAGAAGAAATCTTGAGGAAACATTACATGCATTCATTGAAAAGCAGGAGACAATCAATACTCAACTTGCTCAAAACATGACAGATTTTAAAGATACTCTTGCTAAATTAACATCTGCTCTGAGTTTCCAAGAGAAAGGTAAGTTTCCATCTCTGATTAGTACTTAAAAGTGCATTTTTATCATGGTTTTATATCATCATTTTGCATTTGAAGTATCAATAACTCCTTAACTAAAGCATGTTTTATAATAATATATCTAATAATATAAGATACCTTTAATTTGTGGTAAATGTTCATTTTAAATGCAGGCCTATCACATAAATGAAAGGATTGATTGATGAATTTAAGAACTTAAATTGCATGGGTAAAGAGATGGTCAAACTTAGAAAAAAGATATCGGTGCAATCCAAACCGGAACATTGTTCTGTAATTGGGTCATATCTAGAGCTACAGATCCTAGATTTAGGTCCAATTTATATGGATGGAAAGGTAAGACATAGGCCTACAACTTTCATATGGAGCCCAAGATCTAAAAAGGCCATTATCAAGTCCAAATTGTAGCAACAACAAAGAAGCCCGAATCTGTCTTCCAGCCCGAGCACTGTTCAGTATTTTGGCCATATCTAGAGTTCTAGAAGTCCAAATGAGCTGAATGTTTTACACAAGAAAGCTGAGACAATTGCCTACAACTTTCATGTTTACAGCTGGCTCCAATTTTGACATTATCAATGACGTTTTGGGCAGACAAGAGAAGATAAGGATTGTCACCAAGTCAAAAGTTGGCCACCCACTTATCAATTAGTCATCAAATCAATAGTTCCCAATTTTGGCCTATAAAAGGAGGCATTTGCCATGCATTTAGGCATCTTGGTTTCCAGATCAAGATCATGCTCTTCCTTTCTCTCTTTGTATTTTTTGTAATGTTTATGCTTTGCTTTCATTAATATTAAGTTTATGCCTTTCATTTCCTTTCCTTTACTTAGTTAACTTTTATGTTTTTATTTTGTTTATCAATTTTGCTTTCTTTCATTATGTCTAGCTAAGTTAGTTATGTCAAGGTGAAAAGGTTACACTAATGGTGTGAGAATAAGTATAATGTAAACTTAATATGGACTTTAATGTTTGATACTAACATGTTTTATATTTGTTATCTTGTTCACTCTTTAATACTTTGCTTGTTAAATGACTAATCTTGATTTATGTTGTATAACACTTGGTACAACAAATGCTTGGCACTTTTATAGCCCATAATGTATGGTATAACCGACACCTGAGCTATGAAAGGAACTTGATTTGTTGTTAACATAAGTTATAATCATGAATGCTTGACGAGATTTACAACTATTAGCATTAATTGAATAAGATGACTAATGTAATCATGTTAACAATATATAATTTGATTGGAACCTCCTTTGTGTGTGGTTTCCAATTCAATAATAAGAGTTTATACTATACTTGTTTGATATACTATTAGTGGAACCTCTAACCTTGACATTTGTTATTATTATTGTTTAATCCTTACTTTAATATTTCATCTCTAAGTTCTCATCATCATCATCTTCTTCTTCTTCTCTTTCTTTATTATTATTATTATTATTACTATTGTTGTTGTTATTATTGTTGTTTTATAATTGTTGTTTATAATTTGTACAATTAACCTCCTTGTGGTTCGACCCCGGTCTTGCCGGGTTATTTATTACTTCGACACTCCTGCACTTGGGAGAAGACATCAATCTTTTAGTCGTGTCAATCTCAAACACAACAAAATCCCAAAGGGCAATACAATGCAAATGCAAGTAGTTCCGGAAGCCAACACATGGATTAAGTCAAATCAGTCACTACTCTGCGCAGTGGTAAGGTTATTGAAAAACCCTCTCTTGAACCTTATGAGAAAGATGATGAGTCAATCTCTGAGGGTAAGGAAGGGGTTGAATCTGAAAATTGCAAAGAAACGACTGATTCACCGCTAGCACTTCCATTTCCTCAAGCCATGACCAAACAAAGGAAAGTGAATCACAACTCTGAAATTTTTGAAATTTTCAAACAGGTAAGGATCAATATACCTTTATTGGATGCTATTAAACAGGTTCCTTCCTATGCTAAATTTTTGAAAGATCTCTGCACTGTGAAGAGGAAACTGAATGTGAAAAAGAAAGCCTTTCTAGCCGTACAAGTAAGTGCTATTCTTCAAAACAATAATGCTTTGAAATATAAAGACCCTGGTTGTCCTACAATTTCTTGCTTTATTGGAGACCATAAAATTGAAAAAGCCTTACTTGATCTTGGTGCTAGTGTGAATTTACTTCCATATTCAGTTTTTCAGAGTCTCAATCTAGGTGAGTTAAAACCAACTTCTATATCTCTTTTACTTGCCGATAGATCTGTAAAATTGCCTAGAGGAATAATTGAGGATGTGTTAGTACAAGTTGATAAATTCATTTATCCTGTGGATTTTATTGTCTTGGACACAGAACCTGTTGAAGCATGTAATTCATTTCCTGTTATTTTAGGACATCCGTTTCTTGCAACCTCTAACGCATTGATTAATTGTAGGAATGGACTGATGAAGCTATCATTTGGAAACATGACATTGGAGATGAATATTTTCAACATTTGCAAGCAACCTGGAGATGATAATGATTTACAAGAAGTAGATCATATTGACGAATTAGTTTATGATCAACTTGAATCTACTTTAAGTAAAAATGAATTAGATGAAACTGAAGATTTGCAAATGGTTTATTTTGAGGAAGAAATCATGAATGAAACAAGCATAGAAAATGTTGATGTGAATCTTTTGTCAACAGTGACAACAGATTCGACATCTGACATCACACCAATGGATGATTACTTTCCTAACGAATCCTTACTTTCTCTTCATCTAATGCCTTGGTATAATAAAAATATCAATTTTCTTGCGTTAGAAGATTTGCCAGCTGATTGGAGTACCCAAGATAAAGAAAAGTTTTTGAATGAAGTGAAGAGCTTTTATTGTGATGACCCTAACTTATTCAAATATTGTCCTGATCAAATATTTTAAAGATTCATTCCCGACAATGAGGTAAGTAGTGTCATTAAACTTTGTCATTCTGAAGCATGTGGAAGTTGTTTCTCGTCAAAAAAGACTACTGCAAAAATCTTTCAAAATGGATTTTATTGGCCTACTGATTAGTACTTAAAAGTGCATTTTTATCATGGTTTTATATCATCATTTTGCACTTGAAGTATCAATAACTCCTTAACCAGGGTTGTATGTTTGGGAGTATGGGTTGTGGTTGGGCCTTTGGAAACTGTTTAAAGCATGGGCTTGTTCATGGAGACATTCCTTAAAAGAAGGCAAGGTTGGACAATCGTTGGTTGAGTGTTCATTTGTTTCACAGATTTGACACACAATGTTTTCAACAGATTTTAATTGACCACTCCTTTTCAATTCTAGTGCCTCGACTTTTCTAGCTAAAGATGCAAACTTGGCTTGAAGGTCATGATTTTCCCTATGGTTATACATACCTCCACTAGATGTATGAGGTTGAGTTTTACTCGGTGCCTCATATGTACCCGCGGTGTCCCAATTTTGAGCATGTTCAGTGATTAGTACTTAAAAGTGCATTTTTATCATGGTTTTATATCATCATTTTGCACTTGATGTATCAATAACTCCTTAACTAAAATATGTTTTATAATAATGTATGTAATAATATAAGATACCTATAATTTATGGTAAATGTCTATTTTTAATGCAGGCCTATCACATAAATGAAAGGATTGATTGATGACTTGAAGAACTTAAATTGCAAGGATAAAGAGATGGCCAAACTTAGAACAGAGATGTCGGTGCAATCCAAACCGGAACACTGTTTGGTAATTGGGTCATATCTGGAGCTACAGATCTCAGACTTAGGTCCAATTTATATGGATGGAAAGGTAAGACATAGGCCTACAACTTTCATATAGAGCCCAAGATCTAAAAAGGCCATTATCAAGTCCAAATTGTAGCAACAACAAAGAAGCCCAAATCTGTCTTCCAGCCCGAGCACTGTTCAGTATTTTGGCCATATCTAGAGTTCTAGAAGTCCAAATGAGCTGAATGTTTTACACAAGAAAGCTGAGACAATTGCCTACAACTTTCATGTTTACAGCTGGCTCCAATTTTGACATTATCAATGACGTTTTGGGCAGACAAGAGAAGATAAGGATTGTCACCAAGTCAAAAGTTGGCCACCCACTTATCAATTAGTCATCAAATCAATAGTTCCCAATTTTGGCCTATAAAACGAGGCATTTGCCATGCATTTAGGCATCTTGGTTTCCAGATCAAGATCATGCTCTTCCTTTCTCTCTTTGTATTTTTTTGTAATATTTATGCTTTGCTCTCATTAATATCAAGTTTATGCCTTTCATTTCCTTTCCTTTACTTAGTTAACTTTTATGTTGTTATTTTGTTTATCTATTTTTCTTTCTTTCATTATGTCTAGCTAAGTTAATTATGTCAAGGTGAAAAGGTTACACTAATGGTGTGAGAATAAGTATAATGTAAACTTAATATGAATTTAATGTTTGATACTAACATGTTTTATATTTGTTATCTTGTTCACTCTTTAATACTTTGCTTGTTAAATGACTAATCTTGATTTATATTGTATAACACTTGGTACAACAAATGCTTGGCACTTTCATAGCCCATAATGTATGGTATAACCGACACCTGAGCTATGAAAGGAACTTGATTTGTTGTTAACATAAGTTATAATCATGAATGCTTGACGAGATTTACAAGTATTAGCATTAATTGAATAAGATGACTAATGTAATCATGTTAACAATATATAATCTGATTGGAACCTCCTTTGTGTGTGGTTTCCAATTCAATAATAAGAGTTTATACTATACTTGTTTGATATACCATTAGTGGAACCTCTAACCTTGACATTTGTTATTATTATTGTTTAATCCTTACATTAATTTTCCATCTCCAAGTTCTCATCATCATCTTCTTCTTCTCTTTCTTTATTATTATTATTAGTACTACTACTACTACTACTACTACTACTACTACTACTATTATTATTATTATTATTATAGTTATTATTGTTATTGTCATTGTTGTTATTATTGTCATTTTTGTTGTTGTTGTTGTTGTTATTGTTGTTGTTGTACTATTGTCATTTATAATTTGTACAATTAACCTCCCTGTGGTTCGATCCCGGTCTTGCCGGGTTATTTATTACTTCGACACTCCTGCACTTGGGAGAAGACATCAACCTTTTAGTCGTGTCAAGTTTTTGGCGCCGTTGCCGGGGAGGTAAGTTCTTGTATAAATTATAGTATTTATTTTATTTTCTCTTTTCACTTTTCTTGTATATAACTTTGTTTCTTTTCTTTTGTTTCTTTTTATTTTGTTTTCTTCCTCCTTCTTTTTCTTTCTTCTTCTTTTTTTTATTTTTACACGTGCATGAGAGTGTGGTCACGGACATCAAGTGGTAGACTTTGTAGGATATCCTCATTATTTTCAGAAAATATGGCCGAAGAAGATAATCAATCACTTCATAATGAAAATAATGAGAATAATCGTGCTAGAACACTTAGAGACCACATGAATCCCACAAGAACAAGTGCACCATCATGCATAGTTTTTCCTCCTGATGCATCTCATTTTAATTTTAAACCAGGTATTATTCAACTTTTACCTTCTTTTCATGGTTTAGAATTGGAAAATCCATACTTGCATTTAAGGGAATTTGAGGAGGTGTGCAACACATATAATAACTTAAATTGTAGCATGAACACCATCAGATTAAAGCTTTTTCCTTTTTCATTAAAAGATAAATCTAAAACATGGCTACAAAATTTGAGACTAGGATCCATTCGTGCTTGGGATGAAATGCAACAACAGTTTTTAAAGAAGTTTTTCCCATCTCATAGAACAAACTCTTTCAAGAGACAAATCACCACTTTCACTCAAAAACCAGGAGAAACATTTTACAAATGTTGGGATAGGTATCGAGACTTGCTTAGTACTTGCCCTCATCATGGTTTTGAAACATGGAGATTGGTTTCACATTTCTATGAAGGGTTAACACCTAAAGATAGGCAAATGGTTGAATTGATGTGCAATGGAACTTTTGAAGATAAAGACCCTGATGAAGCAATGGAGTACTTAGACTTGTTAGCTGAAAATGCTCAAAATTGGGACACCGCGGGTACATATGAGGCACCGAGTAAAACTCAACCTCATACATCTAGTGGAGGTATGTACAACCTTAGGGAAGATCATGACCTTCAAGCCAAGTTTGCATCTTTAGCTAGAAAAGTCGAGGCACTACAATTGAAAAGGAGTGGTCAATTAAAATCTGTTGAAAACATTGTGTGTCAAATCTGTGAAACAAATGAACACTCAACCAACGATTGTCCAACCTTGCCTTCTTTTAAGGAATGTCTCCATGAACAAGCCCATGCTTTAAACAATTTCCAAAGGCCCAACCACAACCCATACTCCCAAACATACAACCCTGGTTGGAGAAATCACCCAAATTTCAATTGGAAGAGTGAGAACAACAATGCACAAACTTCACAGCCACCATTTCAAGCACACCACAATTTCCAAAATTCTCATGCATATGCACCTCCTTATGCTCCACCACTTAGAAGAAATCTTGAGGAAACATTGCATGCATTCATTGAAAAGCAAGAGACAATTAATACTCAACTTGCTCAAAACATGACAGATTTTAAAGATACTCTTGCTAAATTAACATCTGCTCTTAGTTTCCAAGAGAAAGGTAAGTTTCCATCTCAACCGCAACAAAATCCTAAGGGGCAATACAATGCAAATGCAAGTAGTTCCGGAAGCCAACACATGAATCAAGTCAAATCAGTCACTACTCTGCGCAACGGTAAGGTTATTGAAAACCCTCTTTTGAACCTTATGAGAAAGATGATGAGTCAATCTCTGAGGGTAAGGAAGGGGTTGAATCTGAAAATTACAAAGAAACGACTGATTCACCGCCAGCACTTCCATTTCCTCAAGCCATGATCAAACAAAGGAAAGTTAATCACAACTCTGAAATTTTTGAAATTTTCAAACAGGTAAGGATCAATATACCATTGTTAGATGCTATTAAACAGGTTCCTTCCTATGCTAAATTTTTGAAAGATCTATGCACTGTGAAGAGGAAACTGAATGTGAAAAAAAAAGCCTTTCTAGCCGAACAAGTAAGTGCTATTCTTCAAAACAATAATGCTTTGAAATATAAAGACCCTGGTTGTCCTACAATTTCTTGCTTTATTGGAGAGCATAAAATTGAAAGAGCTTTACTTGATCTTGGTGCTAGTGTGAATTTACTTACATATTTAGTTTTTCAGAGTCTCAATCTAGGTGAGTTAAAACCAACTTCTATATCTCTTTTACTTGCCGATAGATCTGTAAAAGTGCCTAGAGGAATAATTGAGGATGTGTTAGTACAAGTTGATAAATTCATTTATCCTGTGGATTTTATTGTCTTGGACACAGAACCTGTTGAAGCATGTAATTCATTTCCTGTTATTTTAGGACGTCCATTTCTTGCAACTTCTAACGCATTGATTAATTGTAGGAATGGACTGATGAAGCTATCATTTGGAAACATGACATTGGAGATGAATATTTTCAACATTTGCAAGCAACCTGGAGATGATAATGATTTACAAGAAGTAGATCATATTGATGAATTAGTTTATGATCAACTTGAATCTACTTTAAGTAAAAATGAATTGGATGAAACTGAAGATTTGCAAATGATTTATTCTAAGAAAGAAATCACGGATGAAACAAGCACCGAAAATGTTGATGTGAATCTTTTGTCAACAGTGACAACAGATTCGACATCTAACATCACACCAATTGATGATTACTTTCCTAACGAATCCTTACTTTCTCTTAGTCCAATGCCTTGGTATGATAAAAATATCAATTTTCTTACTTTAGGAGATTTGCCAGCTGATTGGAGTACCCAAGACAAAGAAAAGTTTTTGAACGAAGTGAAGAGCTTTTACTATGATGACCCTAACTTATTCAAATACTGTCCTGATCAAATATTTCAAAGATTCATTCCCGACAATGAGGTAAGTAGTGTCATTAAACTTTGTCATTCTGAAGCATGTGGAAGTTATTTCTCGTCAAAAAAGACAGCTATAAAAATCTTTCAAAATGGATTTTATTGGTCCACCATGTTCAAGGACACACATGCATTCTGCAAAACTTGTGAAAATTGTCAAAAAATTGATACTGGTCAAAAAGTTTTGTTTTATAATTCTCAACTCTATGTATTCCCTAGGGAGTTAAGACCAAGATGGAGCAATCATTATGGGGCCTGTGATATTGAGAATTCAATGAATGACAATGATTTTAAGGAAAATGGACATCGTTTGAAAGCTTACTTTGATAATTTTCCTAGTGAAAATGAATCAGCTGGTTTGAATGATCTTGTAGATAAAGGTTGATTATTTTGTTTTTCTCACATTTTCTTTTTTATGTTTCTTTTTGAGTGATTTTTGCTAGTTTCTCTCACCCCGGTCAAATGGCGAATAACGGTACTCCGTGACTTAAGTCGGTTCTTTCAGTTTCCCACAATTACTGATATTTGTGTATATATTTGTGCAATTCTTTGAATCTCCCTTCCAATTCTCATTTGAAAATGGACACTAATCTTGAAAAATTGAAAAAGTATTTTCCCGCTCTACCTCAAAATGCGATTACAAAAATTTACCGTGCTAGATGTGCAAGATTGAGATTGTTAATGAATCATGGAATTCCTGAAGATATTCGCTGGTTGATTGAAGCAAAGGTTCGATTATCAGGTGAGTCCTCTAATTTCTTTATTTCACACATGCCTGGAACAGGTAAAAGCACTTTTGCAAAGAAGCGTCGTGCAAAACGACTGGATGTCTGTCATCGATGTGCTAGATGGACTTGTAATACACAATGTCGTTCTTTAGGAATGGTATCTATAAACCGTGAAGATAAAATACAATTCATTAAGGATGGCCTGAGTAAGGAGTCTTTAGATAATCTTCTATTGACTCTTGAGACGCATCCTAGTGGAGATGTGCATCGTGCAATTCATGATTTATGGCCACTATTTCATAAAGAACATGATCGACTTAGTCTTGGGAATCTGACTAAAAAAGACCCTGTTTGCCAGTTTTTAAGAAAACTGGATGGGAAGCCTATCCCCGACCCATAGAGGGCGTTTAAGCCGTTCTTGGACGTAAAACCAAGGGAAGATGTGAGCCACAATCACAACTACCTGTACATACACATGTTTTTTTCAAAAGTAAATAAATAAATAAATAAAAAGAGAGAGAGTGTGTGTGAGACTCCAGCTGGCCTACATATAGATGTTATGATTGCCTTTCTAATTTCTCATCTATAAAACCCTCTTTTCCTTCCTTTCATTTCTACTCAACCCATACATTCAACAAATACAGAAGTGTGTAGAAATGGCAAGTTCCTCAAGTCATCAAATAAGAAATATTTGTGTTTTCGGTGGATCTAGTCTTGAGAAAGAAAAGGAGTTTTTAGAATCAGCAAATCATCTTGGTCAGGTGCTAGCTGAGAGAAAGATTCATTTAGTGTATGGGGGAGGCAGTCTTGGGTTAATGGGAGGTGTGTCAATAGCTGCATTTTTAGGAGGTAGTCAAGTTTTAGGAGTCGCCCCTGAAGCTTTGGCACAAGGGGACATCATTGGAAAAACAATTGGAGAGGAACTTCAGGTCTCTACAATGTCGGCTCGAATGAATGCAATGTTTAACCATGCTGATGCTTTCATTGCTTTACCAGGTGGTCTAGGCACATTGGAAGAGATCTTTCATATTTCCTCTTGGGCTCAATTGCACATTCACCATAAACCCATTGGTTTGTTAAATGTTAATGGTTATTATGATAAGTTGTTGTCTTTTCTTGATCATGCTGTGGAACAGGAATTTCTAACATCTTTTGCACGCCAAATCATAATCTCTGCTACTACTGCTGAACAATTGATTGACCAACTACAATCTTTCACTCCTGTGATTGATCCTTCCATGAGTCGCATAAATTGGTCATCTACGGGAAGCCGTAAAAAACTTAGATTGGATTTGAGCCTTCATTTGTGAATTTTTGTGTCTTTTGGTTTTATTATTGTGTTTTGTTATTTCTTATTTTTGTTTCAGTGTGTTTCAGGTTTTGTCAGTGTTCGTTATTTCAGGTGATATCTTCTATACTCTATCTTTCTACCTTAGAACATTGAGGACAATGTCTCGTTTTGGTTGGGGGGAGAGGGTAGTAGTTGATAAAAAAAAAAATTATTTTTCAATTCATAAAGCATGTGCATAATTGTTGTTACTAGGATGGCAGAGTAAAAGAGTTCTTTTGTTAAAGTGACCCTTGAGACGCATCTTAGTAACCATTCTTAACAAGGTCTATTATAATACTTCCTGAAACATTCAGGTTTACAAACTCTCGTATTGTTACCGCTTAATTCTGTTCATATACTTATTTAACATGTATTCTTAAACCTTAATTTACACACACATACTTTAACATATGATTGTGGGTTGCATATTGGATTATTACATTATTTATGTTCTTTTGTTAAAGGTAACAACTAAGGGAAAGGGATTGTATATAATTAAAAAAGAACAAGAAAAAAAGAAAAAAAAAGAAAAAAAAATGATGATAATAAAAATGTAGATAAGTTTGGTTTCGTAGCCTCCCTAACCTAAACAATTAAGCCCGAAGGGGTGTTTTAACACCTAATACCCTAAAGTCAACTGACTTGGGAGCTATTGGCCCAACGATTGTTACATGGGTTGAGGAGAAAAGCTTAAGGGAATCAAATATTGCACTATCTACATATCAGTATCTCCAACCCGAGTTACTAAGCTCGTAGGGGTGTCTTAACACCTAATGCCCTAAGACCAACTAGTCTGGGAGTCATTAGCTGAAAGCTCGTTACATGGGTTAAAGATGCATGATGTTTTTAAATTATATGTATATATATTTAAAAAAAAAAGAAAAAAAAAGAAAAAAAAGACAAAAATAATAATCCCAGTCCAAGAAAGTTAACCTTAAACATTGGAACAAAAATTTTGTTTTCTTCCAAGAAAAGCCCCATAATTATGTGTTGATACATTGAGCACAAAAGAAAGGTTTATTAATATCTTGTTAAGAGGTATTGAGCAGATATATAAATTTAATGAGAGTTTGTTTATCTGGATAGATTAATGGAAGTTAAATAATGAATACCTTGCTTTGTGAAATTTGCAAATTGTTTTAACGCTTTGATTACTAGGGACTAGTAATAAGCTAGTTGGGGGGTGTGATTAGTACTTAAAAGTGCATTTTTATCATGGTTTTATATCATCATTTTGCACTTGAAGTATCAATAACTCCTTAACTAAAATATGTTTTATAATAATGTATGTAATAATATAAGATACCTATAATTTATGGTAAATGTCTATTTTTAATGCAGGCCTATCCCATAAATGAAAGGATTGATTGATGACTTGAAGAACTTAAATTGCAAGGATAAAGAGATGGCCAAACTTAGAAAAGAGATGTTGGTGCAATACAAACCTGAACACTGTTCGGTAATTGGGTCATATTTGGAGCTACAGATCTCAGATTTAGGTCCAATTTATATGGATGGAAAGGTAAGACATAGGCCTACAACTTTCATATAGATCCCAAGATCTAAAAAGGCCATTATCAAGTCCAAATTGTAGCAACAACAAAGAAGCCCGAATCTGTCTTCCAGCCCGAGCACTGCTCAGTATTTTGGCCATATCTAGAGTTCTCGAAGTCCAAATGAGCTGAAGTTTTTACACAAGAAAGCTGAGACAATTTCCTACAACTTTCATGTTTACAACTGGCTCCAATTTTGACGTTATCAATGACGTTTTGGGCAGACAAGAGAAGATAAGGATTGTCACCAAGTCAAAAGTTGGCCACCCACTTATCAATTAGTCATCAAATCAATAGTTCCCAATTTTGGCCTATAAAAGGAGGCATTTGCCATGCATTTAGGCATCTTGGTTTCCAGATCAAGATCATGCTCTTCCTTTCTCTCTTTGTATTTTTTTGTAATATTTATGCTTTGCTCTCATTAATATCAAGTTTATGCCTTTCATTTCCTTTCCTTTACTTAGTTAACTTTTATGTTGTTATTTTGTTTATCTATTTTTCTTTCTTTCATTATGTCTAGCTAAGTTAATTATGTCAAGGTGAAAAGGTTACACTAATGGTGTGAGAATAAGTATAATGTAAACTTAATATGAATTTAATGTTTGATACTAACATGTTTTATATTTGTTATCTTGTTCACTCTTTAATACTTTGCTTGTTAAATGACTAATCTTGATTTATGTTGTATAACACTTGGTACAACAAATGCTTGGCACTTTCATAGCCCATAATGTATGGTATAACCGACACCTGAGCTATGAAAGGAACTTGATTTGTTGTTAACATAAGTTATAATCATGAATGCTTGACGAGATTTACAAGTATTAGCATTAATTGAATAAGATGACTAATGTAATCATGTTAACAATATATAATCTGATTGGAACCTCCTTTGTGTATGGTTTCCAATTCAATAATAAGAGTTTATACTATACTTGTTTGATATACCATTAGTGGAACCTCTAACCTTGACATTTGTTGTTATTATTGTTTAATCCTTACATTAATTTTCCATCTCCAAGTTCTCATCATCATCTTCTTCTTCTCTTTCTTTATTATTATTATTATTATTATTATTAGTACTACTACTACTACTACTACTACTACTACTACTACTACTAGTATTATTATTATTATTATTATTATTATTATTATTATTATTATTATTATTATTATTATTATTATTATAGTTATTATTGTTATTGTCATTGTTGTTATTATTGTCATTTTTGTTGTTGTTGTTGTTGTTATTGTTGTTGTTGTACTATTGTCATTTATAATTTGTACAATTAACCTCCCTGTGGTTCGATCCCGGTCTTGCCGGGTTATTTATTACTTCGACACTCCTGCACTTGGGAGAAGACATCAACCTTTTAGTCGTGTCAAGTTTTTGGCGCCGTTGCCGGGGAGGTAAGTTCTTGTATAAATTATAGTATTTATTTTATTTTCTCTTTTCACTTTTCTTGTATATAACTTTGTTTCTTATCTTTAACACTTTAACATATGATTGTGGATTGCATATTGGATTATTACATTATTTATGTTCTTTTGTTAAAGGTAACAACTAAGGGAAAGGGATTGTATATAATTAAAAAAAAAATGATGATAATAAAAATGTAGATAAGTTTGGTTTCGTAGCCTCCCTAACCTAAGCAATTAAGCCCGAAGGGGTGTTTTAACACCTAATACCCTAAAGTCAACTGACTTGGGAGCTATTGGCCCAACGCTTGTTACATGGGTTGAGGAGAAAAGCTTAAGGGAATCAAACATTGCACTATCTACATATCAGTATCTGCGACCCGAGTTACTAAGCTCGTAGGGGTGTCTTAACACCTAATGCCCTAAGACCAACTGGTCTGGGAGTCATTAGCTGAAAGCTCGTTACATGGGTTAAAGATGCATGATGTTTTTAAATTATATATATATAGATTAAAAAAGAAACAAAAAAAAGAGACAAAAATAGTAATCCCAACCCAAGGAAGTTAACCTTAAACATTAGAACAAAAATTTTGTTTTCTTCCAAGAAAAGCCCTATAATTATGTGTTGATATATTGAGAACAAAAAAAAAGGTTTATTAATATCTTGTTAAGAGGTATTGAGCAGATATATAAATTTAATGAGAGTTTGTTTATCTGGATAGATTAATGGAAGTTAAATGATGAATACCTTGCTTTGTGAAATTTGCCAATTGTTGTAACGCTTTAATTACTAGGGACTAGTAATAAGCTGGTTGAGGGGTGTCATTAGTACTTAAAAGTGTATTTTTATCATGGTTTTATATCATCATTTTGCACTTGAAGTATCAATAACTCCTTAACTAAAATATGTTTTATAATAATGTATCTAATAATATAAGATACCTATTGACACGACTAAAAGATTGATGTCTTCTCCCAAGTGCAGGAGTGTCGAAGTAATAAATAACCCGGCAAGACCGGAGTCGAACCACAGGGAGGTTAATTGTACAAATTATAAACAACAATTATAAAACAACAATAACAACAACAACAACAACAACAACAACAACAACAATAATAATAATAGTGGTAGTAGTACTAATAATAATAATAATAATAATAATAATAATAATAATAATAATAATAATAATAATGATAATAATAAAGAGAAGAAGAAGAAGATGGTGAGAACTTGGAGATGGAAAATTAATGTAAGGATTAAACAATAATAATAACAAATGTCAAGGTTAGAGGTTCCACTAATGGTATATCAAACAAGTATAGTATAAACTCTTATTATTGAATTGGAAACCACACACAAAGGAGGTTCCAATCAAATTATATATTGTTAACATGATTACATTAGTCATCTTATTCAATTAATGCTAATACTTGTAAATCTCGTCAAGCATTCATGATTATAACTTATGTTAACAACAAATCAAGTTCCTTTCATAGCTCAGGTGTCGGTTATACCATACATTATGGGCTATGAAAGTGCCAAGCATTTGTTGTACCAAGTGTTATACAACATAAATCAAGATTAGTCATTTAACAAGCAAAGTATTAAAGAGTGAACAAGATAACAAATATAAAACATGTTAGTATCAAACATTAAAGTCCATATTAAGTTTACACTATATTTATTCTTACACCATTAGTGTAACCTTTTCACCTTGACATAATTAACTTAGCTAGACATAATGAAAGAAAGGAAAACAAATAAACAAAATAAGAACATAAAAGTTAACTAAGTAAAGGAAAGGAAAGGAAATAAAAGGCATAAACTTGATATTAATGAAAGTAAAGCATAAACATTACAAAAAATACAAAGAGAGAAAGGAAGAGCATGATCTTGATCTGGAAACCAAGATGACTAAATGCATGGCAAATACCTCCTTTTATAGGCCAAAATTAGGAACTATTGATTTGATGACTAATTGATAAGTGGGTGGCCAACTTTTGACTTGGTGACAATCCTTATCTTCTCTTGTCTGCCCAAAACGTCATTGATAACGTCAAAATTGGAGCTAGTTGTAAACGTGAAACTTGTAGGCAATTGTCTCAGATTTCTTGTGTAAAAAATTCAGCTCATTTGGACTTCTAGAACTCCAGATATGGCCAAAATACCGAACAGTGCTTGGGCTGGAAGACAGATTCGGGCTTCTTTGTTGTTGCTACAATTTGGACTTGATAATGGCCTTTTTAGATCTTGGGCTCCATATGAAAGTTGTAGGCCTATGTCTTACCTTTCCATCCATATAAATTGAACCTAAATCTGAGATCTGTAGCTCCAGATATAACCCAATTACCGAACAGTGTTCTGGTTTGGATTGCACCGACATCTCTTCTCTAAGTTTGACCATCTCTTTATCCATGCAATTTAAGTTCTTCAAGTCATCAATCAATCCTTTCATTTATGTGATAGGCCTGCATTAAAAATAGACATTTACCACAAATTATAGGTATCTTATATTATTAGAAACATTATTATAAAACATATTTTAGTTAAGGGGTTATTGATACTTCAAGTGCAAAATGATGATATAAAACCATGATAAAAATACACTTTTAAGTACTAATCACACCCTCCAACCAGCTTATTACTAGTCCCTAGTAATCAAAGCGTAAAATAGAAAAACAATTTGTATATTCCACAAAGCAAGGAATTCATCATTTAACTTCCATTAGTCTATCCAGATAAACAAACTCTCATTAAATTTATATATCTGCTCAATACCACTTAACAAGATATTAATAAACCTTTCTTTTGTGCTCAATGTATCAACACATAATTATGGGGCTTTTCTTGGAAGAAAACAAAATTTTTGTTCTAATGTTTAAGGTTAACTTCCTTGGGTTGGGATTACTATTTTTGTCTTTTTTTTTTAACTCTATATACATATACTTTAAAAATATCATGCATCTTTAACCCATGTAACGAGCTTTCAGCTAATGACTCCCAGACCAGTTGGTCTTAGGGCATTAGGTGTTAAGACACCCCTACGAGCTTAGTAACTCGGGTCGCAGATACTGATATGTAGATAGTGCAATGTTTGATTCCCTTAAGCTTTTCTCCTCAACCCATGTAACAAGCGTTGGGCCAATAGCTCCCAAGTCAGTTGACTTTAGGGTATTAGGTGTTAAAACACCCCTTCGGGCTTAATTGCTTAGGTTAGGGAGGCTACGAAATCAAACTTATCTACATTTTTATTATCATCATTTTTTTTATTTTCTTTTTTTTCTTTTTTTCTTTTTTTTTCTTTCTTTTTTTTATGTTTTTTTTTAATTATATACAATCCCTTTCCCTTAGTTGTTACCTTTAACAAAAGAACATAAATAATGTAATAATCCAATATGCAACCCACAATCATATGTTAAAGTGTGTGTGTGTAAATTAAGGTTTAAAAATACATGTTAAATAAGTATATGAGCAGAATTAAGTGGTAACAATACGAGAGTTTGTAAACCTGAATATTTCAGGAAGTATTATAATAGACCTTGATAAGAATGGTTACTAAGATGCGTCTCAAGAGTCACTTTAACAAAAGAACTCCTTTACTCTGCCATTCTAGTAACAACAATTATGCACATGCTTTATGAAATGAAAAACAATTTTTTTTTTTATATCAATTACTACCCTCTCCCCCCAACCAAAACGAGACATTGTCCTCAATGTTCTAAGGTAGAAAGATAGAGTATAAAAGATATCACCTGAAATAACGAACACTGACAAAACCTGAAACACACTGAAACAAAAATAAGAAATAATAAAACATAATAATAAAACCAAAAGACACAAAAATTCACAAATGAAGGCTCAAATCCAATCTAAGCTTTTTACGGCTTTCCTTAGATGACCAATTTATACGACTCATGGAAGGATCAATCACAGGAATGAAAGATTGTAGTTGGTCAATCAATTGTTCAGCAGTAGTAGCAGAGATTATGATTTGTCGTGTAGAAGATGTTAGAAATTCCTGTTCCACAGCATGATCAAGAAAAGACAACAACTTATCATAATAACCATTAACATTTAACAAACCTATGGGTTTATGGTGAATGTGCAATTGAGCCCAAGAGGAAATATGAAAGATCTCTTCCAATGTGCCTAGACCACCTGGTAAAGCAATGAAAGCATCAGCATGGTTAAACATTGCATTCATTCGAGCCGACATTGTGGAGACCTGAAGTTCCTCTCCAATTGTTTTTCCAATGATGTCCCCTTGTGCTAAAGCTTCAGGGACGATTCCTAAAACTTGACTACCTCCTAAAAATGCAGCTATTGACATACCTCCCATTAACCCAAGACTGCCTCCCCCATACACTAAATGAATCTTTCTCTCAGCTAGCACCTGACCAAGATGATTTGTTGATTCTAAAAACTCCTTTTCTTTCCCAGGACTAGATCCACCGAAAACACAGATATTTCTTATTTGATGACTTGAGGAACTTGCCATTTCTACACACTTCTGTATTTGTTGAATGTATGGGTTGAGTAGAAATGAATGGAAGGAAAATAGGGTTTTATAGATGAGAAATTAGAAAGGCAATCATAACATCTATATGTAGGCCAGCTAGAGTCTCACACTCTCTCTCTCTCTCTTTTTATTTATTTATTTATTTACTTTTGAAAAAAAAGCATGTGTATGTACAAGTAGTTGTGATTGTGGCTCACATCTTCCCTTGGTTTTACGTCCAAGAACGGCTTAAACGCCCTCTATGGGTCGGGGATAGGCTTCCCATCCAGTTTTCTTAAAAACTGGCAAACAGGGTCTTTTTTAGTCAGATTCCCAAGACTAAGTCGATCATGTTCTTTATGAAATAGTGGCCATAAATCATGAATTGCACGATGCACATCTCCACTAGGATGCGTCTCAAGAGTCAATAAAAGATTATCTAAAGACTCCTTACTCAGGCCATCCTTAATGAATTGTATTTTATCTTCACGGTTTATAGATACCATTCCTAAAGAACGACATTGTGTATTACAAGTCCATCTAGCACATCGATGACAGACATCCAGTCGTTTTGCACGACGCTTCTTTGCAAAAGTGCTTTTACCTGTTCCAGGCATGTGTGAAATGAAGTTAGAGGACTCACCTGATAATCGGACCTTTGCTTCAATCAACCAGCGAATATCTTCAGGAATTCCATGATTCATTAACAATCTCAATCTTGCACATCTAGCACGGTAAATTTTTGTAATCGCATTCTGAGGCAAAGCGGGAAAATACTTTTTCAATTTTTCAAGATTAGTGTCCATTTTCAAATGAGAATTGGAAGAGAGATTCAAAGAATTGCACAGATATATACACAGATATCAGTAATTGTGGGAAACTGAAAGAACCGACTTAAGTCACGGAGTACCGTTATCCGCCATTTGACCGGGGTGAAAGAAACTTGCAAAAATCACTCAAAAATAAAATAAAATAAAATAAAATAAAATAAAATAAAATCAATCTTTATATACAGGATCACCCAATTCGATAGAGTTATGTTCAACTGAAAAATTGTCAAAGTAAACTTTCAGACGATGTCCATTTACCTTGAAAACATTGCCATTCTTTGGATTCTCGATGTCATAGGCCCCATATGGATACACATGTTTCACAATAAAAGGACCGCTCCATCTTGATCTTAATTTTCCAGGAAATAAATGCAGTCGAGAATTATAAAGCAAGACTTTTTGACCAACATTGAAGGTTTTTCTCTGTATTTTCTTGTCATGAAATTCTTTTATTCTTGCTTTATGAATTCTTGAATTTTCATATGCATCATTTCTTATTTCCTCAAGCTCATTTATTTGTAATTTTCACAGTTGACTAGCATCATCCAGATTTGAATTGAAAGCTTTAATAGCCCAATAAGCTTTATGTTCAAGTTCCACAGGCAAGTGACAAGGTTTTCCATAGACTAGTCTATAAGGTGACATACCTAATGATGTTTTATAAGCAGTTCGATAAGCCCAAAGTGCATCATTAAGTCTTAAAGACCAGTTTTTCCTATTAGGGTTCACTGTTTTCTCCAAAATATGTTTGATCTCCCTATTAGCAAGCTCTACTTGTCCACTTGTTTGAGGGTGATAAGGGGTGGCAACTTTGTGTGTGATTCCATATTTCTTCATTAAAGACTCAAATGACTTGTTGCAGAAATGTGTTCCACCATCACTTATTATGGCTCGAGGGACTCCAAATCGACTCAAAATATTTTCTTTCAAAAACTTTATCACTGTTTTGTGATCATTGTTTCGACTTGGAATTGCCTCTATCCATTTTAAAACATAATCTACTGCGACTAATATGTATAAGAAACCAAATGATGGAGGGAATGGGCTCATGAAATCTATACCCCAACAGTCAAAGATCTCAATGACAATAATAGGGTTTAAAGGCATCATGTGACGATTTGAAATAGATCCCAACTTTTGACAATTTTCACAAGACTTGCAGAATGCATGTGTGTCCTTGAACATGGTGGGCCAATAAAATCCATTTTGAAAGATTTTTGCAGCAGTCTTTTTTGATGAGAAATAACTTCCACATGCTTCAAAATGACAAAGTTTAATGACACAACTTACCTCATTGTCGGGAATGAATCTTTGAAATATTTGATCAGGACAATATTTGAATAAGTTAGGGTCATCACAGTAAAAGCTCTTCACTTCGTTCAAAAACTTTTCTTTGTCTTGCGTACTCCAATCAGCTGGCAAATCTTCTAAGGCAAGAAAATTGATATTTTTATTATACCAAGGCATTGGACTAAGAGAAAGTAAGGATTCGTCAGGAAAGCAATCATCGATTGGTGTGATGTTAGATGTCGAATCTGTTGTCAATGTTGACAAAAGATTTGCATCAACATTTTCGGTGCTTGTTTCATCCGTGATTTCTTTCTCAGAATAAATCATTTGCAAATCTTCAGTTTCATCCAATTCATTTTTACTTAAAGTAGATTCAAGTTGATCATAAACTAATTCATCAATATGATCTACTTCTTGTAAATCATTATCATCTCCAGGTTGCTTGCAAATGTTAAAAATATTCATCTTCAATGTCATGTTTCCAAATGATAGCTTCATCAGTCCATTCCTACAATTAATCAATGCGTTAGAGGTTGCAAGAAATGGACGTCCTAAAATAACAGGAAATGAATTACATGCTTCAACAGGTTCTGTGTCCAAGACAATAAAATCCACAGGATAAATGAATTTATCGACTTGTACTAACACATCTTCAATTATTCCTCTAAGCACTTTCACAGATCTATCGGCAAGTAAAAGAGATATAGAAGTTGGTTTTAACTCACCTAGATTGAGACTCTGAAAAACTAAATATGGAAGTAAATTCACACTAGCACCAAGATCAAGTAAGGCTTTTTCAATTTTATGGTCTCCAATAAAGCAAGAAATTGTAGGACAACTAGGGTCTTTATATTTCAAAGCATTATTGTTTTGAAGAATAGCACTTACTTGTTCGGCTAGAAAGGCTTTCTTTTTCACATTCAGTTTCCTCTTCACAGTGCATAGATCTTTCAAAAATTTAGCATAGGAAGGAACCTATTTAATAACATCTAGCAAAGGTATATTGATCCTTACCTGTTTGAAAATTTCAAAAATTTCAGAGTTGTGATTGACTTTCCTTTGTTTAGTCATGGCATGAGGAAATGGAAGTGCTGGCGGTGAATCAGTCGTTTCGTTGCAATTTTCAGATTCAACCCCTTCCTTACCCTCAGAGATTGACTCATCATCTTTCTCATAAGGTTCAAGAGAGGGTTTTTCAATAACCTTACCGCTGCGCAGAGTAGTGACTGATTTGACTTGATCCATATGTTGGCTTCCGGAACTACTTGCATTTGCATTGTATTGGCCTTTGGGATTTTGTTGTGGTTGAGATGGAAACTTACCTTTCTCTTGGAAACTGAGAGCAGATGTTAATTTTGCAAGAGTATCTTTAAAATCTGTCATGTTTTGAGCAAGTTGAATATTGATTGTCTCTTGCTTTTCAATGAATGCATGCAATGTTTCCTCAAGATTTCTTCTAGGAGGTGGAGCATAAGGAGGTGCATATCCATGAGAATTTTGGAAATTGTGGTGTGCTTGAAATGGTGGTTATGAAGTTTGTGCATTGTTGTTCTCACTCTTCCAATTGAAATTTGGGTGATTTCTCCAACCAGGGTTGTATGTTTGGGAGTATGGCTTATGGTTAGGCCTTTGGAAACTGTTTAAAGCATGGGCTTTGATTGTGCATCAAAAGTGTCATTAAGTCTCTTGTTTTACATATGTATTTATTGTTTTTATTTGGTTGTTTTCATAATAATTGATGTGTTTTTTAGTAATGAAGTTTGTTTTAATGTTTTGATAGGTTTTTGGAGCTTAAATGAATTAATTCAGAAAATTCAACGTCGGAATTCAGAACAAAGAATTGAAGAGACATTTAGTTGAAGATTAAAGCAAATCTTGGTTCAAATAAGTGCTCCAAATTTGTCCCAAAAATCAATTCTATTCCAATTCTAGAAAAGAATATCATATGATTTATTTCAAGCCCAAACTTGCCTTATGTTGTGTGCAAACTTCAACCATTAAACACTCAAGGTTTCAATGTCAATCTTAGCCCAAATAATAAGTACATTTGTATACTTATTTGATGCTCAAATTCAGCTCAAAAATCAGCCCCAAATCAGCCCTAAATCAACCCCAAATCAACCTTCAAATCAACCCAAACACAATCCATGATCTTACATGTCCACACAACAAATAACAATTGATTTATTTTGGGTAATCCATTGATCCAAGAAGGCAAGCACATGGATGGAAAGCTGGAGGGGATATTTTAACATTATTTTGGGTCAAAAAGAAGAAGGAGACACCTCATAAATGAGGAAGAAAAACGTGCACCAAAGTAGTTGTAAAGCTGTCTTGATTTGATTTTTCAGAACACCTTTCGGTGTTTTGCCCATAACTTTTGACTCAGGTGTCCAAATGAGCTATTCTTTAATGATCTGGAAAGGTAACAGAATTACCTATAAATATGTCTCTAATAGACTTCTAAAAAAAAAAGCTTCTAAGAGGGTCGAATTACTGTCCAAAGTTAGAGTCAGATTTGTGTCCGAATTTTTTCTGAAATTGTATTGTGTTCTTCTTTATAGATTTCGGTTCTTTAGTTTGTAAAACTTATTTTTTCAGTTGGATTCAAGTTCTTTCATGTTTATTGAAGTGTTCTTATATATAATCATGGTTGGCTAAACTCTTTCTTGGATCCAAATCAAGGATAATGGTGATTGAGGTGAGTTCTTTAGGATATGAATGAATCTTAATGTTTATCTTCTTATTTTCTTCATGAATGATTTATTATTGTAAAGAAATTTTAGAAATCATTTAGGTAATGTTATAATCTTGAATTTTTATGCACAAACTTTAGTTTTGGTATAGAGATTGCTTGATTCAATGTCTTACTTAATATGAAAGTACTTATTCATTCTTAAGCAATAATCAATCTTCATCTTTCTAATCTTCATTGTAATATCTTCCGATCTAATATCACCATCGTTGAGATTAGGTTGAGTTATCTTATATATGTTGAAGAAATCACCAATACATCACCATTAAAATTGATTTGGACCAAGACTTACTTTTCTTGTCATTTAAAATCTATTTACATTTTTTTTTTATCTTTGAAAACAAATCCATCAATTATTTTCAACCAAGTTATTGTTAATTTAATTTCTCTTGAGTTTTTTTTTTTTACTTAGCTTAATTTCCAGATCTAGCTCTCTGTGGATATGACCTCGATCTTACCGAGTTAATTGCTACATCGCACACTCGTGCACTTGCGAGTTAAAACAAGCCGATTATAAAAAGCGGTCAAGCAATTTTGGCGCCATTGCCGGGGAGCTAGCAAGCAAAGGTAACAAATTTAGATTTGATTATTGGAAAACTAAAAAAAAATCATATAAAAAAAATTCAATTGGCTGGTTTTACCGCCTAAAAAAAAAAATTTACCTTAACGTTTCGGATATTGGACTGTGGACTGGACTATTAATTGTTGGATTTTGGTTGGTTCAACCATTTTTCTTTTATTGTCTACTCTTATTAGTTTCTAATATTTTTCTTGTTTATTTCATTTTATTTTGTTGATATTGTTTTTATTTATTGTCTAAAGTGTTTGGCCGGTATTACCGCCTCTTGTTTATTTCAGTTTATTTTGTTGTTTTGTTATGCTTATTTTTTTTATATATTTATTGTTTGAAGTGCTTGGCCGGTATTACCGCCTTTTTATTCATGCCTGTTATAATTATCTTTTAATGTTTATTATTGTTATTTTTCTTATATTTATTGTCTAAAGTGCTTGGTCGGTATTACCGCCTCTTGTTTATTTCATTTTATTTTGTTGTTTTGTTATGATTATTTTTCTTATATTTATTGTTTGAAGTGCTTGGCTGGTATTACCGCCTTTTTATTCAAGCTTGTTATAATTATCTTTTAATGTTTATTGTTGTTAATAGTGTTTATTAGTTAGAGAGTGAATTTCTTAATTTGTTGTATTTTTATTTTTGAGCTATTACTTTTATTTGCAATTTTTTTTTTCTTCTTTTTCTTTCCTTTCTTTTCATATTCATATAATTGTTATATTATTATTATTATTATTATTTTATCATGGCTAATGTTGAAGATGTAGAGGGTGAAGGGAGTGTTCAAGGTAATGGACCTCCACAATTCAATGATCAACCTAATTTTCGAACTCTTAAAGAGTATCTTCACCCGGCTAGACAAAGTACACCTTCGTGTATTATCTTACCTCTTAACCAACAAGCTTTCAATTTGAAACCGGGCATGATTCAACTTCTTCCCACATTTCATGGTATGGATTCTGAAAATCCATACATACACATTAAAGACTTTGAAGAGGTATGTAATACTTTTATTGATAGAACATGCACCGAGGAAACCATTCGGCTTAAATTGTTCCCATTCTCTCTAAAGGATAAAGCCAAGCTTTGGCTAAACTCCTTGCGTCCTAGGTCTATAGGTACATGGAGAGAAATGCAAGCTGAATTTTTGAAAAAATACTTCCCCACTCATAGGACAGCAGCCTTACAACGTCAAATGATGAATTTTTCTTGTAGTCCAAATGAGTCATTTCACCAAGCTTGGGAAAGGTTCAAAGACTTGTTAAATGCATGCCCTCACCATGGTTTTGAGATGTGGAGGTTAGTGAGTTTCTTTTATGACTCTCTTACTGCAGATTTTAAAAAGCTAGTGTCAACCATGTGTAATGGTGAGTTTTATGACAAAGAACCAAGTGAGGCCTTTGATTTTTTTGATCAATTGGCTGAAAACACAAAGCAATGGGAGACTTCTCTCCCAGTTCATGTTGAGTCTAGAAACACCATTTCTCATTCAAGTGGGAAGTTTCAATTGAAAGAGACTGATGACCTCAATGTTAGATTAGCCTCATTGGCTAGGAAAGTAGAGTCTCTTGAGATTAAAAAAGTGCATGTCATAAGTGAACAACAAGAGGAAAGTTGTGTTGTTTGTGAAAGCAAAGGCCATAGGACAACTGATTGTCCTACCATTCCAGCCTTCAAGGAAGTGCTATATGGCCAAACTTCTGATTCAAGTAATGTTAGAAAGCCATTTCCAAACCAAGTAGGCAATCCCTACTCTGAGACCTATAATCCTGGATGGAGGAACCACCCAAATTTTGGATGGAGAAATGAGGGCTCTTCAGTACCTCAAACATTTCAACCTCCACCCCAACCATTTCATGCTCCCACACATAACACATACCAACCACCTCATAAGAGATCCTTAGAGGATACTCTTCAACAATTCATGCAAACGCAAGGAGGAATCAACAACCAAGTTTACAAATTCCAAGACCAGACCAATAGGACCTTAGATGACATTCGAAGTCAACTAACTAAGTTGACTCAATCACTAAGCATTCAAGAGAAGGGAAAAATCCCAGCTCAACCAATGCCCAATCCTAGAGGTCAGGTACACATGAGTGAATCCTCACCTAGTGAACCTTCAAACTATGAACAAGTCCAAGCCATCACTACCCTTAGAAGTGGAAAGATTGTTGACAAAGGTGTAGGTTTTAGGATTCCTAAAGGTATTGTGGAGGAGAAATCTAGGGAAAGTGAAGAGGGAATCAAAACACAAGTGACAAATGAGAGTTTGAGAGATAAAGAAGGTGAGCTAAATGAGAAAGAGATGAGTGAGAAAGGAGATAATTCAAGAAAAATTGAAGTCAAAGTGAGTGACTTAGAATTTGTTCCTAGAGCACCATTTCCACAAAGGTTAGGGAAACCTAAGCAAGATCTTATGAACTTAGAAATCTATGAGTTGTTCAAACAAGTGAAAGTCAATATTCCACTCCTTGATGCAATTAAACAAGTTCCATCTTATGCAAAGTTTCTTAAGGATTTATGCACAATCAAAAGGAGATTGAATGTGAAAGAAAGAGCTTTTCTGACTGAACATGCTAGTGCCATCATCCAGTTTAAGACCCCTTCCAAATACAAAGATCCTGGTTGTCCTACCATTTCATGCATTATTGGAAGTCATAAGATAGATCAAGCTTTGTTGGATTTAGGAGCAAGTGTGAATTTAATACCCTACACTGTTTACGAACAATTAGGTTTAGGAGAAATCAAGCCTACTCGAATCACCCTTCAATTAGCTGATAGGTCAATCAAGATTCCCAGGGGTATCGTTGAGGATGTGTTGGTCCAAGTAGATAAATTCTACTTTCCTGTTGATTTTGTAGTATTAGACACCGCACCAATTCAAGGTTCTAATGCCCCCATCCCAGTCATCTTAGGGAGACCTTTCCTAGCTACATCCAATGCCTTAATTAACTGTAGGAATGGGGTGATGAAATTGTCTTTTGGGAATATGACTGTGGAGATGAACATATTCAATGTCTCCAAACAAATCGGGGAACATGAGGACATTAGAGAGGTCGATTTCATCCAAACAGTTTGTCAAGAACACTTTGAGAGAGTGTGGATCAAGGATCCATTAGAGAGAACTTTAATTCATGATGAAAGATTTTGTTCTTTGGAATGTGTTGATGAGGAAGTAAGAGAACTCGAGACTTATCTAGATCCAATGCCTATTATGTCAATAGGTCAATGGACCCCATCATTTGAGCCTTTGATTTCACCCCAAGTGAAAGTTGAGGAATCTCTTGTCCAGCCTGATAAACTAGAAAGGAAGCCTTTACCGAGTGATCTTAAGTATGCATTTCTAGGGGAAGATGAATCATATCCTATTGTGATCTCATCAAAACTTAGCATAGAGCAAGAACACAAACTTTTGAGAGTGGTGAGAAAACACAAGAAAGCAATTGGGTGGAAAATTACTGACTTGAAAGGAATTAGCCCTCTTTTATGTACACATAGAATCTATCTTGAAGAAGAGGCTAAATCTGTGAGGCAAATGCAAAGACGATTGAACCCAAACATGAAGGAAGTAGTGAGAGGTGAAGTGCTTAAGCTACTTGATGCAGGTATCATTTACCCTATTGCAAACTCAAAATGGGTTAGTCCAACCCAAGTTGTCCCAAAAAAATCTGGAGTCACGGTAGTGAAGAATGAAAATAATGAGCTGGTACCAACTAGAATCCAAACTGGATGGCGTATGTGCATTGATTATCGTAAATTGAACATGGTGACTAGGAAGGATCATTTTCCGCTTCCATTTTTAGATCAAGTGCTTGAAAGAGTAGCTGGAAGAGCTTTCTATTGTTTTCTGGATGGATACTCAGGTTACAACCAAATTGAGATTTCTTTAGAAGACCAAGAAAAAACCACTTTCACTTGTCCTTTTGGTACTTATGCTTATAGAAGAATGCCATTTGGTTTGTGTAATGCACCAGCCACTTTTCAAAGGTGTATGATGAGTATCTTTAGTGACATGGTGGAAAATTTTTTGGAAGTTTTCATGGATGATTTTTCAGTTTATGGGGATTCTTATGAGTTGTGTCTAATGAATCTAGAAAAAGTTCTTGAAAGGTGTGAAGAGAGCAATCTTGTACTCAATTGGGAGAAGTGTCATTTTATGGTGACACATGGCATTGTTTTAGGTCACATTGTCTCTTCAAAAGGGATAGAGGTAGATAAGTCAAAAGTGGAAGTCATTCAAAAATTAACTACCCCTAAGACTGTGAAAGATGTGAGATCCTTTTTAGGACATGCTGGTTTTTATCGAAGATTCATTCATTCTTTTAGTACCATTGCCAAACCATTGTGTAACTTGTTGTCACAAGATGTCCCATTTGATTGGACATCAAAATGTCAAGAAGCTTTTGAAAAGCTTAAAGGGTTGTTGACAACTGCACCAATCATACAAGCTCCTGATTGGTCTTTACCATTTGAACTGATGTGTGATGCTAGTGATTTTGCGGTTGGGGCTGTTTTAGGGCAAAGAAAAGACAAGAAACCTCATGTCATATATTATGCTAGCAAGACTTTGAATGATGCTCAATTGAATTACACTACAACTGAAAAAGAACTCTTAGCTGTGGTCTTTGCATTAGACAAGTTTAGGTTTTATTTGGTTGGATCTCTTGTTATTGTTTTCACTGATCATGCAGCATTGAAATATTTGCTCACAAAACAAGATGCCAAACCACGTTTGATTCGATGGATCCTCCTACTCCAAGAGTTTAACATTGAAATTCGAGATAAAAAGGGAGTAGAGAATGTAGTAGCTGATCATTTGTCTCGTCTTTCAAGCTATAAGACCATAATTGATGAATCTCCAATAAATGAACTATTTGCTGATGAAAATTTATTTTGTGCAGGTACTGTCTCTTACATTGGTTCTCCATGGTATGCTGACATAGCAAATTACCTAGCCACAAGTCAAATTCCTTCTCATTGGTCTAAACTTGACAAACAAAAATTCTTGCGCAATGTGCGCACCTTTTTTTGGGATGACCCCTACCTATTTAAATACTGTCCTGACCAAATTATTAGGCGGTGCATCCCTGATCATGAAATTCCAAGGGTCATTAATTTTTGTCATGCATTAACCTGTGGTGGGCATTTCTCTTCCAAGAAAACCATTGCCAAAATCTTGCAGTGTGGTTTTTATTGGCCTACCATGTTTAAAGATGTTCATGCATTCTGTGTTGCATGTGATCGATGCCAACGACTAGGTAGCCTCACTAGGCGTAACATGATGCCCCTTAACCCCATCCTTGTTTTGGAAATATTTGATTGTTGGGGGATTGATTTCATGGGACCTTTTCCAAGTTCATTTGGTTACCAATTCATCCTTGTAGCTGTTGATTATGTGTCTAAATGGGTGGAGGCCATTGCATCTCGAACCAATGACCATCAAGTTGTGGTCAAATTCTTGAAAGAAAATATTTTCTCTCGTTTTGGCATGCCCCGGGCTATGATTAGTGATGGGGGAAAACATTTTTGTAACAAGCCCGTTGGGATTTTGATGAGAAAATATGGTGTAATTCACAAGGTCAGTACCCCCTATCACCCACAGACTAGTGGCCAAGCTGAGTTGGCAAATAGGGAGATCAAGAACATTTTAGAGAAAACAGTCAATCCAAACCGTAAAGATTGGTCCCTACGACTAGTTGATGCTTTGTGGGCATATCGCACTGCTTATAAGACCTCTTTAGGAATGTCTCCTTATAGGCTAGTTTATGGAAAGCCTTGTCATCTCCCTGTTGAGATTGAGCACCGTGCATATTGGGCCATTCGGCAATTCAATGACAATGAAAACGAGGTTGGCAAAAATAGAAAGCTTCAATTGGATGAATTAGAGGAGTTGAGAAATGATGCATTTGAAAATGCAAAAATTTCAAAACATAAGATGAAAACTTTGCATGATAAACATATTCTTAGAAAATCCTTTCATGTTGGTCAAAAGGTTCTCTTGTATAATTCACGATTACATCTCTTTCCTGGGAAGTTGAGGACAAAATGGACTGGTCCATTTGTGATTAAATCCATCTCTGAGCATGGTGCATTTGAGGTAGAAAATCCCAAGAATGGAAATATTTTCAAAGTAAATGGTCATCGATTGAAACCTTATCTTGAAAATGTTGTGGCTGAAGTTGAGACATTGGATCTTCAAGATCCAATACCATTGTAGTATTAGAAGTAATGAGTTTTTATTTTTATTTTATTTTTATTTTTATTTTTCATTTTTATTATTCGTTCTTCCATCTCTTATATTTTCGTGTTCATGCATTCGGGACAATGCATTATTTTAAGTTGGGGGGTGTGAGGTTCTTTATTTTCAAAAAAAAATAAAAAAAATCAATGTTTTCTTTTAGTTGTGATATGCAGGTTAAAAAAAAAATCAAGCAAGAAGTCAGCTCATGCCCAATTCAATCAGACATTCATCCTTGAAAACAGAAGGGGAGTAACAATTTTCTAATCTTTATACTTTTCTTCTCTTTCTCTTTTACATTGAGGATAATGTAAAACTTAATTTTAGATATTTCATTATGTTGAATGCTTGAGATAACCATGCTTGTTAAAAAAAAAAAACTTGCATTCATATGTGAATGAGACTTGTTTAGGATCATCATTACATTTTTGGATTCATTATTATGTTGAACATTGCATACTTTAATTTGGGATAGATAATATCTTATAAAGCAAGATATAGCATTCTTTTTTTTAAGATTACTAAAATACATCTTTCCTTGTAAAAGTTGTGTGAGTTGTGTGATTATGCATGAAAGATGAGTATGATGCTTTACTTGTGATTATCCCTTTTGATCTAGTCCTAAACAAGGTTTAAGTAAATAGAGTAATAATCATTACATAAATAAATAAATAAATAAATGTGTACAAAGTTCTATCTACTCCAATGTTTTGAGTTGCTCAGTAACTAGGGGTATTCATCACAAATGTTTATCTTTACGTCAAACGGTAGCTTAAAATATGAGTATGCAAAGCACTTTAAGTTTGTGACTTTGTGAGTAACCGGGTGCATTCATCACAAATGTTTGTATTCGCGTCAAAAGGGAAGTGACTACTTAAAGACAAAAAATAAATCATATCTTCAAAAAAAAACAAAGAAAGAAAAAAGAAAGAAAGAAAATATATAGATATTTCTCTAGTTTGCTACCTTGTTTGTGTTGGTGAGAAGGGAAGATTACAAGTTGAGTTTTCGTATGAATCAATTATGTTGGTTGCATGATAAATATGACTGAATTTGGAAATTTTGTATGGATGTTTGATTTAGAGAATGTGAGTATGCTTATTTTTCTTTATTTGCTATTGTGTACACTAAGTTAAAGATACCAATGTTTGCATGATAGGTCCTTCAAGTGTGATGAATCAAGCCTAATTATGGTTGTTATTATTATTATTTTTATTTTAAAGGTTTTATGTTTTGTTTTGCTTGAGGACTAGCAAAATCTAAGTTGGGGGGTGTGATTGTGCATCAAAAGTGTCATTAAGTCTCTTGTTTTACATATGTATTTATTGTTTTTATTTGGTTGTTTTTATAATAATTGATGTGTTTTTTAGTAATGAAGTTTGTTTTAATGTTTCGATAGGTTTTTGGAGCTTAAATGAATTAATTCAGAAAATTCAATGTCGGAATTCAGAACAAAGAATTGAAGAGACATTTAGTCGAAGATTGAAGCAAATCTTGGTTCAAATAAGTGCTCCAAATTTGTCCTAAAAATCAATTCTATTCCAATTCTAGAAAAGAATATCATATGATTTATTTCAAGCCCAAACTTGCCTTATGTTGTGTGCAAACTTCAACTATTAAACACTCAAGGTTTCAATGTCAATCTTAGCCCAAATAATAAGTACATTTGTATACTTATTTGATGCTCAAATTCAGCCCAAAAATCAGCCCCAAATCAGCCCTAAATCAACCCCAAATCAACCTTCAAATCAACCCAAACACAATCCATGATCTTACATGTCCACACAACAAATAACAATTGATTTATTTTGGGTAATCCATTGATCCAAGAAGACAAGCACATGAATGAAAAGCTAGAGGGGATATTTTAACATTATTTTGGGTCAAAAAGAAGAAGGAGACACCTCATAAATGAGGAAGAAAAACGTGCACCAAAGTAGTTGTAAAGCTGTCTTGATTTGATTTTTCAGAACACCTTTCGGTGTTTTGCCCATAACTTTTGACTCAGGTGTCCAAATGAGCTGTTCTTTAATGATCTGGAAAGGTAACAGAATTTCCTATAAATATGTCTCTAATAGACTTCTCAAAAAAAAGCCTCTAAGAGGGTCGAATTGCTGTCCAAAGTTAGAGTCAGATTTGTGTCCGAATTTTTTCTGAAATTGTATTGTGTTCTTCTTTATAGATTTCGGTTCTTTAGTTTGTAAAACTTATTTTTTCAGTTGGATTCAAGTTCTTTCATGTTTATTGAAGTGTTCTTATATATAATCATGGTTGGCTAAACTCTTTCTTGGATCCAAATCAAGGATAATGGTGATTGAGGTGAGTTCTTTAGGATATGAATGAATCTTAATGTTTATCTTCTTATTTTCTTCATGAATGATTTATTATTGTAAAGAAATTTTAGAAATCATTTAGGAAATGTTATAATCTTGAATTTTTATGCACAAACTTTAGTTTTGGTATAGAGATTGCTTGATTCAATGTCTTACTTAATATGAAAGTACTTATTCATTCTTAAGCAATAATCAATCTTCATCTTTCTAATCTTCATTGTAATATCTTCCGATCTAATATCACCATCGTTGAGATTAGGTTGAGTTATCTTATATATGTTGAAGAAATCACCAATACATCACCATTAAAATTGATTTGGACCAAAACTTACTTTTCTTGTCATTTAAAATCTATTTACATTTTTTTTTTATCTTTGAAAACAAATCCATCAATTATTTTCAACCAAGTTATTGTTAATTTAATTTCTCTTGAGTTTTTTTTTGTTACTTAGCTTAATTTCCAGATCTAGCTCTCTGTGGATATGACCTCGATCTTACCGAGTTAATTGCTACATCGCACACTCGTGCACTTGCGAGTTAAAACAAGCCGATCATAAAAAGCGGTCAAGCAGGCTTGCTCATGGAGACATTCCTTAAAAGAAGGCAAGGTTGGACAATCGTTGGTTGAGTGTTCATTTGTTTCACAAATTTGACACACATTGTTTTCAACAGATTTTAATTGACCACTCTTTTTCAATTCTAGTGCCTCAACTTTTCTAGCTAAAGATGCAAACTTGGCTTGAAGCTCATGATCTTCCCTAAGGTTGTACATACCTCCACTAGATGTATGAGGTTGAGTTTTACTCGGTCCCTCATAAATACCCGCGGTGTCTCAATTTTGAGCATTTTCAGCTAACAAGTCTAAGTACTCCATTGCTTCATCAGGGTCTTTATCTTCAAAAGTTCCATTGCACATCAATTCAACCATTTGCCTATCTTTAGGTGTTAACCCTTCATAGAAATGTGAAACCAATCTCCATGTTTCAAAACCATGATGAGGGCAAGTACTAAGCAAGTCTCGATACCTATCCCAACATTTGTAAAATGTTTCTCCTGGTTTTTGAGTGAAAGTGGTGATTTGTCTCTTGAAAGAGTTTGTTCTATGAGATGGGAAAAACTTCTTTAAAAATTGTTGTTGCATTTCATCCCAAGCACGAATGGATCCTGGTCTTAAATTTTGTAGCCATGTTTTAGCTTTATCTTTTAATGAAAAAGGAAAAAGCTTTAATCTGATGGTGTTCATGCTACAATTTAAGTTATTATATGTGTTGCACACCTCCTCAAATTCCCTTAAATGCAAGTATGGATTTTCCAATTCTAAACCATGAAAAGATGGTAAAAGTTGAATAATACCTGGTTTAAAATTAAAATGAGATGCATCGGGAGGAAAAACTATGCATGATGGTGCACTTGTTCTTGTGGGATTCATGTGGTCTCTAAGTGTTCTAGCACGGTTATTCTCATTATTCTCATTATGAAGTGATTGATTATCTTCTTCGGCCATATTTTCTGAAAATGATGAGGATACCCTACAAAGTCTACCACTTGATGTACGTGACCACACTCGCATGCACGTGTAGGTGACACGACTGAAAGATTGATGTCTTCTCCCAAGTGCAGGAGTGTCGAAGTAATAAATAACCCGGCAAGACCGGGGTCGAACCACAGGGAGGTTAATTGTACAAATTATAAACAACAATTATAAAACAACAATAACAACAACAACAATAGTAATAATAATAATAATAATAATAATAATAATAATAATAATAATAGTAGTAGTAGTACTAATAATAATAATAATAATAATAATAATAATAAAGAAAGAGAAGAAGAAGATGATGATGATGATGATGAGAACTTGGAGATCAAATATTAATGTAAGGATTAAGCAATAATAATAACAAATGTCAAGGTTAGAGATTCCACTAATGGTATATCAAACAAGTATAGTATAAACTCTTATTATTGAATTGGAAACCACACACAAAGGAGGTTCCAATCAGATTATATATTGTTAACATGATTACATTAGTCATCTTATTCAATTAATGCTAATACTTGTAAATCTCGTCAAGCATTCATGATTATAACTTATGTTAACAACAAATCAAGTTCCTTTCATAGCTCAGGTGTCGGTTATACCATACATTATGGGCTATGAAAGTGCCAAGCATTTGTTGTACCAAGTGTTATACAACATAAATCAAGATTAGTTATTTAACAAGCAAAGTATTAAAGAGTGAACAAGATAACAAATATAAAACATGTTAGTATCAAACATTAAGGTCCATATTAAGTTTACACTATACTTATTCTTACACCATTAGTGTAACCTTTTCACCTTGACATAATTAACTTAGCTAGACATAATGAAAGAAAGGAAAACAAATAAACAAAATAAGAACATAAAAGTTAACTAAGTAAAGGAAAGGAAATGAAAGGCATAAACTTGATATTAATGAAAGTAAAGCATAAACATTACAAAAAATATAAAGAGAGAAAGGAAGAGCATGATCTTGATCTGAACACCAAGATGCCTAAATGCATGGCAAATGCCTCCTTTTATAGGCCAAAATTGGGAACTATTGATTTGATGACTAATTGATAAGTGGGTGGCCAACTTTTGACTTGGTGACAATCCTTATCTTCTCTTGTCTGCCCAAAACGTCATTGATAACGTCAAAACTGGAGCCAGGAGCAAACATGAAAGTTGTAGGCAATTGTCTCAGCTTTCTTGTGTAAAAAATTCAGCTCATTTGGACTTCTAGAACTCCAGATATGGCCAAAATACCGAACAGTGCTCGGGCTGGAAGACAGATTCGGGCTTCTTTGTTGTTGCTACAATTTGGACTTGATAATGGCCTTTTTAGATCTTGGGCTCCATATGAAAGTTGTAGGCCTATGTCTTACCTTTCCATCCATATAAATTGGACCTAAATCTGAGATCTGTAGCTCCAGATATGGCCCAATTACCGAATAGTGTTCCGGTTTGGATTGCACCGACATCTCTTCTCTAAGTTTGACCATCTCTTTATCCTTGCAATTTAAGTTCTTCAAGTCATCAATCAATCCTTTCATTTATTTGATAGGCCTGCATTAAAAATAGACATTTACCACAAATTATAGGTATCTTATATTATTAGATACATTATTATAAAACATATTTTAGTTAAGGAGTTATTGATACTTCAAGTGCAAAATGATGATATAAAACCATGATAAAAATGCACTTTTAAGTACTAATCACACCCCTCAACCAGCTTATTACTAGTCCCTAGTAATTAAAGCGTTAAAACAATTTGCAAATTTCACAAAGCAAGGTATTCATCATTTAACTTCCATTAATCTATCCAGATAAACAAACTCTCATTAAATTTATATATCTGCTCAATACCTCTTAACAAGATATTAATAAACCTTTTTTTTTTGTGCTCAATGTATCAACACATAATTATGGGGCTTTTCTTGGAAGAAAACAAAATTTTTTTTTTTCTAATGTTTAAGGTTAACTTCCTTGGGGTGGGATTACTATTTTTGTCTTTTTTTTTTTTAACTCTATATACATATACTTTAAAAACATCATGCATCTTTAACCCATGTAACGAGCTTTCAGCTAATGACTCCCAAACCAGTTGGTCTTAGGGCATTAGGTGTTAAAACACCCCTACGAGCTTAGTAACTCGGGTCGCATATACTGATATGTAGATAGTGCAATGTTTGATTCCTTTAAGCTTTTCTCCTCAACCCATGTAACAAGCGTTGGGCCAATAGCTCCCAAGTCAGTTGACTTTAGGGTATTAGGTGTTAAAACACCCCTTCGGGCTTAATTGCTTAGGTTAGGGAGGCTACGAAATCAAACTTATCTACATTTTTATTATCATCATTTTTTTATTTTTTTCTTTTTTCTTTTTTTTTTCATGTTTTTTTTTTTTTTTAATTATATACAATCCCTTTCCCTTAGTTGTTACCTTTAACAAAAGAACATAAATAATGTAATAATCCAATATGCAACCCACAATCATATGTTAAAGTGTGTGTGTGTAAATTAAGGTTTAAAAATACATGTTAAATAAGTATATGAGCAGAATTAAGTGGTAACAATACGAGAGTTTGTAAACCTGAATATTTCAGGAAGTATTATAATAGACCTTGTTAAAAATGGTTACTAAGATGCGTCTCAAGAGTCACTTTAACAAAAGAACTCCTTTACTCTGCCATCCTAGTAACAACAATTATGCACATGCTTTATGAAATGAAAAACAATTTTTTTTTTTTATCAACTACTACCCTCTCCCCCCAACCAAAACGAGACATTGTCCTCAATGTTCTAAGGTAGAAAGATAGAGTATAAAAGATATCACCTGAAATAACGAACACTGACAAAACCTGAAACACACTGAAACAAAAATAAGAAATAACAAAACATAATAAAACCAAAAGACACAAAAAATTCACAAATGAAGGCTCAAATCCAATCTAAGCTTTTTACGGCTTTCCTTAGATGACCAATTTATGCGACTCATGGAAGGATCAATCACAGGAATGAAAGATTGTAGTTGGTCAATCAATTGTTCAGCAGTAGAAGCAGAGATTATGATTTGTCGTGCAGAAGATGTTAGAAATTCATGTTCCACAGCATGATCAAGAAAAGACAATAACTTATCATAATAACCATTAACATTTAACAAACCTATGGGTTTATGGTGAATGTGCAATTGAGCCCAAGAGGAAATATGAAAGATCTCTTCCAATGTGCCTAGACCACCTGGTAAAGCAATGAAAGCATCAGCATGGTTAAACATTGCATTCATTCGAGCCGACATTGTGGAGACCTGAAGTTCCTCTCCAATTGTTTTTCCAATGATGTCCCCTTGTGCCAAAGCTTCAGGGACGACTCCTAAAACTTGACTACCTCTTAAAAATGCAGCTATTGACACACCTCCCATTAACCCGAGACTGCCTCCCCCATACACTAAATGAATCTTTCTCTCAGCTAGCACTTGACCAAGATGATTTGCTGATTCTAAAAACTCTTTTTCTTTCCCAGGACTAGATCCACCGAAAACACAAATATTTCTTATTTGATGACTTGAGGAACTTGCCATTTCTACAAACTTTTGTATTTGTTGAATGTATGGGTTGAGTATAAATGAAAGGAAGGAAAAGAGGGTTTTATAGATGAGAAATTAGAAAGGCAATCATAACACCTATATGTAGGCCAGCTGGAGTCTCACACACTCTCTCTCTCTTTTTATTTATTTATTTATTTACTTTTGGAAAAAGCATGTGTATGTACAGGTAGTTGTGATTGTGGCTCACATCTTCCCTTGGTTTTACGTCCAAGAACGGCTTAAACGCCCTCTATGGGTCGGGGATAGGCTTCCCATCCAGTTTTCTTAAAAACTGGCAAACAGGGTCTTTTTTAGTCAGATTCCCAAGACTAAGTCGATCATGTTCTTTATGAAATAGTGGCCATAAATCATGAATTGCACGATGCACATCTCCACTAGGATGCGTCTCAAGAGTCAATAGAAGATTATCTAAAGACTCCTTACTCAGGCCATCCTTAATGAATTGTATTTTATCTTCACGGTTTATAGATACCATTCCTAAAGAACGACATTGTGTATTACAAGTCCATCTAGCACATCGATGACAGACATCCAGTCGTTTTGCACGACGCTTCTTTGCAAAAGTGCTTTTACCTGTTCCAGGCATGTGTGAAATGAAGAAGTTAGAGGACTCACCTGATAATCGGACCTTTGCTTCAATCAACCAACGAATATCTTCAGGAATTCCATGATTCATTAATAATCTCAATCTTGCACATCTAGCACGGTAAATTTTTGTAATCGCATTCTGAGGCAGAGCGGGAAAATACTTTTTCAATTTTTCAAGATTAGTGTCCATTTTCAAATGAGAATTGGAAGAGAGCTTCGAAGAATTGCACAGATATATACACAGATATCAGTAATTATGGGAAACTGAAAGAACCGACTTAAGTCACGGAGTACCGTTATCCGCCATTTGACCGGGGTGAGAGAAATTAGGAAAAATCACTCAAAAAGAAACACAAAAACAATGTGAGAAAAAAAAATCAACCTTTATCTACAAGATCATTTAAACCAGCTGATTCATTTTTACTAGGAAAATTATCAAAGTAAGCTTTCAAATGATGTCCATTTTCCTTAAAATCATTGTCATTCATTGAATTCTCAATATCACAGGCCCCATAAGGATTGCTCCATCTTGTTCTTAGCTCTCTAGGGAGTGCATAGAGTTGAGAATTATAAAACAAAACTTTTTGACCAGTATCAATCTTTTGACAATTTTCACAAGTTTTGCAGAATGCATGCGTGTCCTTGAACATGGTGGGCCAATAAAATCCATTTTGAAAGATTTTTGCAGCTGTCTTTTTTAAAGAAAAATAACTCCCACATGCTTCAGAATGACAAAGTTTAATAACACTACTTACCTCATTGTCGGGAATGAATCTTTGAAATATTTGATCAGGACAATATTTGAATAAATTAGGGTCATCACAATAAAAGCTCTTCACTTCGTTCAAAAACTTTTCTTTGTCTTGGGTACTCCAATCAGCTGGCAAATCTCCTAAAGCAAGAAAATTAATATTTTTATCATACCAAGGCATTGAATTAAGAGAAAGTAAGGATTTGTTAGGAAAGTAATCATCGATTGGTGTGATGTCAGATGTTGAATCTGTTGTCACTGTTGACAAAAGATTCACATCAACAGTTTCGGTGCTTGTTTCATCCATGATTTCTTCCTCAGAATAAATCATTTGCAAATCTTCAGTTTTATCCAATTCATTTTTACTTAAAGTAGATTCAAGTTGATCATAAACTAATTCATCAATATTATCTACTTCTTGTAAATCATTATCATCTCCAGGTTGCTTGCAAATGTTGAAAATATTCATCTCCAATGTCATGTTTCCAAATGATAGCTTCATCAATCCATTCCTACAATTAATCAATGCGTTAGAGGTTGCAAGAAATGGACGTCCTAAAATAACAGGAAATGAATTACATGCTTCAACAGGTTCTGTGTCCAAGACAATAAAATCCACAGGATAAATGAATTTATCGACTTGTACTAACACATCTTCAATTATTCCTCTAGGCACTTTTACAGATCTATCAGCAAGTAAAAGAGATATAGAAGTTGGTTTTAACTCACCTAGATTGAGACTTTGAAAAACTGAATATGGAAGTAGATTCACACTAGCACCAAGATCAAGTAAGGCTTTTTCAATTTTATGTTCTCCAATAAAGCAAGAAATTGTAGGACAACCAGGGTCTTTATATTTCAAAGCATTATTGTTTTGAAGAATAGCACTTACTTGTTCGGCTAGAAAGGCTTTCTTTTTCACATTCAATTTTCTCTTCACAGTGCATAGATCTTTCAAAAATTTAGCATAGGAAGGAACCTGTTTAATAGCATCCAGCAAAGGTATATTGATCCTTACCTGTTTGAAAATTTCATAAATTTCAGAATTGTGATTGACTTTCCTTTGTTTGGTCATGGCTTGAGGAAATGGAAGTGCTGGCGGTGAATCAGTTGTTTCTTTGCAATTTTCAGATTCATCCCCTTCCTTACCCTCAGAGATTGACTCATCATCTTTCTCATAAGGTTCAAGAGAGGGTTTTTCAATAACCTTACCACTGCGCAGAATAGTGACTGATTTGACGTGATCCATATGTTGGCTTCCGGAACTACTTGCATTTGCATTGTATTGCCCTTTGGGATTTTGTAGTGTTTGAGATGGAAACTTACCTTTCTCTTGGAAACTGAGAGCAGATGTTAATTTAACAAGAGTATCTTTAAAATCTGTCATGTTTTGAGCAAGTTGAGTATTGATTGTCTCTTGCTTTTCAATGAATGCATGCAATGTTTCCTCAAGATTTCTTCTAGGAGGTGGAGCATAAGGAAATGCATATCCATGAGAATTTTGGAAATTGTGGTGTGCTTGAAACGGTGGTTGTGAAGTTTGTGCATTGTTGTTCTCACTCTTCCAATTGAAATTTGGGTGATTTCTCCAACCAGGGTTGTATATTTGGGAGTATGGGTTGTGGTTGGGCCTTTGGAAACTGTTTAAAGTATGGGCTTGTTCATGGAGACATTCCTTAAAAGAAGGCAAGGTTGGACAATCGTTGGTTGAGTGTTCATTTGTTTCACAGATTTGACACACAATGTTTTCAACAGATTTTAATTGACCACTCTTTTTTAATTCTAGTGCCTCGACTTTTCTAGCTAAAGATGCAAATTTGGCTTGAAGGTCATGATCTTCCCTAAGGTTGTACATACCTCCACTAGATGTATGAGGTTGAGTTTTACTCGGTGCCTCATATGTACCCGCAGTGTCCCAATTTTGAGCATTTTCAGCTAACAAGTCTAAGTACTCCATCGCTTCATCAGGGTCTTTATCTTCAAAAGTTCCATTGCACATCAATTCAACCATTTGCCTATCTTTAGGTGTTAACCCTTCATAGAAATGTGAAACCAATCTCCATGTTTCAAAACCATGATGAGGGCAAGTACTAAGCAAGTCTCGATACCTATCCCAACATTTGTAAAATGTTTCTCCTGGTTTTTGAGTGAAAGTGGTGATTTGTCTCTTGAAAGAGTTTGTTCTATGAGATGGGAAAAACTTCTTTAAAAACTGTTGTTGCATTTCATCCCAAGCACGAATGGATCCTGGTCTTAAATTTTGTAGCCATGTTTTAGCTTTATCTTTTAATGAAAAAGGAAAAAGCTTTAATCTGATGGTGTTCATGCTACAATTTAAATTATTATATGTGTTGCAGACCTCCTCAAATTCTCTTAAATGCAAGTATGGATTTTCCAATTCCAAGCCATGAAATGAAGGTAAAAGTTGAATAATGCCTGGTTTAAAATTAAAATGAGATGCATCAGGAGGAAAAACTATGCATGATGGTGCGCTTGTTCTTGTGGGATTCATGTGGTCTCTAAGTGTTCTTGCACGGTTATTCTCATTATTCTCATTTTGAAGTGATTGATTATCTTCTTCGGCCATATTTTCTGAAAATGATGAGGATACCCTACAAAGTCTACCACTTGATGTACGTGACCACACTCTCATGCACGTGTAGGAATAAAATAAAAAGAAGAAGAAGAAAGCAAAAGAAGGAGGAAGAAAACAAAATAAAAAGAAACAAAAGAAAAGAAACAAAGTTATATACAAGAAAAGTGAAAAGAGAAAATAAAATAAATACTATAATTTATACAAGAACTTACCTCCCCGGCAACGGCGCCAAAAACTTGACACGACTGAAAGATTGATGTCTTCTCCCAAGTGCAGGAGTGTCGAAGTAATAAATAACCCGGCAAGACCGGGGTCGAACCACAGGGAGGTTAATTGTACAAATTATAAACAACAATTATAAAACAACAATAACAACAACAACAATAGTAATAATAATAATAATAATAATAATAATAATAATAATAATAGTAGTAGTAGTACTAATAATAATAATAATAATAATAATAATAATAAAGAAAGAGAAGAAGAAGATGATGATGATGATGATGAGAACTTGGAGATCAAATATTAATGTAAGGATTAAGCAATAATAATAACAAATGTCAAGGTTAGAGATTCCACTAATGGTATATCAAACAAGTATAGTATAAACTCTTATTATTGAATTGGAAACCACACACAAAGGAGGTTCCAATCAGATTATATATTGTTAACATGATTACATTAGTCATCTTATTCAATTAATGCTAATACTTGTAAATCTCGTCAAGCATTCATGATTATAACTTATGTTAACAACAAATCAAGTTCCTTTCATAGCTCAGGTGTCGGTTATACCATACATTATGGGCTATGAAAGTGCCAAGCATTTGTTGTACCAAGTGTTATACAACATAAATCAAGATTAGTTATTTAACAAGCAAAGTATTAAAGAGTGAACAAGATAACAAATATAAAACATGTTAGTATCAAACATTAAGGTCCATATTAAGTTTACACTATACTTATTCTTACACCATTAGTGTAACCTTTTCACCTTGACATAATTAACTTAGCTAGACATAATGAAAGAAAGGAAAACAAATAAACAAAATAAGAACATAAAAGTTAACTAAGTAAAGGAAAGGAAATGAAAGGCATAAACTTGATATTAATGAAAGTAAAGCATAAACATTACAAAAAATACAAAGAGAGAAAGGAAGAGCATGATCTTGATCTGAACACCAAGATGCCTAAATGCATGGCAAATGCCTCCTTTTATAGGCCAAAATTGGGAACTATTGATTTGATGACTAATTGATAAGTGGGTGGCCAACTTTTGACTTGGTGACAATCCTTATCTTCTCTTGTCTGCCCAAAACGTCATTGATAACGTCAAAACTGGAGCCAGGAGCAAACATGAAAGTTGTAGGCAATTGTCTCAGCTTTCTTGTGTAAAAAATTCAGCTCATTTGGACTTCTAGAACTCCAGATATGGCCAAAATACCGAACAGTGCTCGGGCTGGAAGACAGATTCGGGCTTCTTTGTTGTTGCTACAATTTGGACTTGATAATGGCCTTTTTAGATCTTGGGCTCCATATGAAAGTTGTAGGCCTATGTCTTACCTTTCCATCCATATAAATTGGACCTAAATCTGAGATCTGTAGCTCCAGATATGGCCCAATTACCGAATAGTGTTCCGGTTTGGATTGCACCGACATCTCTTCTCTAAGTTTGACCATCTCTTTATCCTTGCAATTTAAGTTCTTCAAGTCATCAATCAATCCTTTCATTTATTTGATAGGCCTGCATTAAAAATAGACATTTACCACAAATTATAGGTATCTTATATTATTAGATACATTATTATAAAACATATTTTAGTTAAGGAGTTATTGATACTTCAAGTGCAAAATGATGATATAAAACCATGATAAAAATGCACTTTTAAGTACTAATCAGTAGGAACAGAATAAAAAGAAGAAGAAAACAAAAGAAGAAGAAACAAGAGAAAAGAAATAAAGTTATATACAAAAAAAGTGAAAAGAGAAAATAAAATAAATATTATAATTTATACAAGGACTTACCTCCCCGGCAACGGCGCCAAAAACTTGACACGACTAAAAGATTGATGTCTTCTCCCAAGTGCAGGAGTGTCGAAGTAATAAATAACCCGGCAAAACTGGAGTCGAACCACATGGAGGTTAATTGTACAAATTATAAACAACAATTATAAAACAACAATAACAACAACAACAACAACAATAATAATAATAGTGGTAGTAGTACTAATAATAATAATAATAATAATAATAATAATAATAATAATAATAATAAAGAGAAGAAGAAGAAGATGATGAGTACTTGGAGATGGAAAATTAATGTAAGGATTAAACAATAATAATAACAAATGTCAAGGTTAGAGGTTCCACTAATGATATATCAAACAAGTATAGTATAAACTCTTATTATTGAATTGGAAACCACACACAAAGGAGGTTCCAATCAAATTATATATTGTTAACATGATTACATTAGTCATCTTATTCAATTAATGTTAATACTTGTAAATCTCGTCAAGCATTCATGATTATAACTTATGTTAACAACAAATCAAGTTCCTTTCATAGCTCAGGTATCGGTTATACCATACATTATGGGCTATGAAAGTGCCAAGCATTTGTTGTACCAAGTGTTATACAACATAAATCAAGATTAGTCATTTAACAAGCAAAGTATTAAAGAGTGAACAAGATAACAAATATAAAACATGTTAGTATCAAACATTAAAGTCCATATTAAGTTTACACTATACTTATTCTTACACCATCAGTGTAACATTTTCACCTTGACATAATTAACTTAGCTAGACATAATGAAAGAAAGAAAAATAAATAAACAAAATAAGAACATAAAAGTTAACTAAGTAAAGGAAAGGAAATGAAAGGCATAAACTTAATATTAATGAAAACAAAGCATAAAAAATACAAAGAGAGAAAGGAAGAGCATGATCTTGATCTGGAAACCAAGATGCCTAAATGCATGGCAAATGCCTCCTTTTATAGGCCAAAATTAGGAACTATTGATTTGATGACTAATTGATAAGTGGGTGACCAACTTTTGACTTGGTGACAATCCTTATCTTCTCTTGTCTGCCCAAAACGTCATTGATAACGTCAAAATTGGAGCCAGTTGTAAACATGAAAGTTGTAGGCAATTGTCTCAGCTTTCTTGTGTAAAAACTTCAGATCATTTGGACTTCTAGAACTCCAGATATGGCCAAACTACCGAACAGTGCTCGGGCTAGAAGACAGATTCGGGCTTCTTTGTTGTTGCTACAATTTGGACTTGATAATGGCCTTTTTAGATCTTGGGCTCCATATGAAAGTTGTAGGCCTATGTCTTACCTTTCTATCCATATGAATTGGACCTAAATCTGAGAACTGTAGCTCTAGATATAACCCAATTACCGAATAGTGTTCCGGTTTGGATTGCACCGACATCTCTTCTCTAAGTTTGACCATCTCTTTATCCATGCAATTTAAGTTCTTCAAGTCATCAATCAATCCTTTCATTTATGTGATAGACCTGCATTAAAAATAGACATTTACCATAAATTATAGGTATCTTATATTATTAGATACATTATTATAAAACATATTTTAGTTAAGGAGTTATTGATACTTCAAGTGCAAAATGATGATATAAAACCATGATAAAAATGCACTTTTAAGTACTAATCACCTATAATTTGTGGTAAATGTCTATTTTTAATGCAGGCCTATCACATAAATGAAAGGATTGATTGATGACTTGAAGAACTTAAATTGCAAGGATAAAGAGATGGTCAAACTTAGAGAAGAGATGTCGGTGCAATCCAAACCGGAACACTGTTCAGTAATTGGGTCATATCTGGAGCTAAAGATCTCAGATTTAGGTCCAATTTATATGGATAGAAAGGTAAGACATAGGCCTACAACTTTCATATGGATCCTAAGATCTAAGAAGGCCATTATCAAGTCCAAATTGTAGCAACAACAAAGAAGCCCGAATCTGTCTTCCAGCCCGAGCACTGTTCGGTATTTTGGCCATATCTGGAGTTCTAGAAGTCCAAATGAGCTGAATTGTTTTACACAAGAAAGCTGAGACAATTGTCTACAACTTTCATGTTTACAACTGGCTCCAATTTTGACATTATCAATGACATTTTGGGCAGCCAAGAGAAGATAAGGATTGTCACCAAGTCAAAAGTTGGTCACCCACTTATCAATTAGTCATCAAATCAATAGTTCCCAATTTTGGCCTATAAAAGGAGGCATTTGCCATGCATTTAGGCATCTTGGTTTCCAGATCAAGATCATGCTTTTCCTTTCTCTCTTTGTATTCTTTGTAATATTTATGCTTTACTTTCATTAATATCAAGTTTATGCCTTTCATTTCCTTTCCCTTACTTAGTTAGCTTTTATGTTCTTATTTTGTTTATCTATTTTGCTTTCTTTCATTATGTCTAGCTAAGTTAATTATGTCAAGGTGAAAAGGTTACACTAATGGTGTGAGAATAAGTATAATGTAAACTTAATATGGACTTTAATGTTTGATACTAACATGTTTTATATTTGTTATCTTGTTCACTCTTTAATACTTTGCTTGTTAAATGACTAATCTTGATTTATGTTGTATAACTGCTTGACCGCTTTTTATGATCGGCTTGTTTTAACTCGCAAGTGCACGAGTGTGCGATGTAGCAATTAACTCGGTAAGATCGAGGTCATATCCACAGAGAGCTAGATCTGGAAATTAAGCTAAGTAACAAAAAAAAAACTCAAGAGAAATTAAATTAACAATAACTTGGTTGAAAATAATTGATGGATTTGTTTTCAAAGATAAAAAAAAAATGTAAATAGATTTTAAATGACAAGAAAAGTAAGTCTTGGTCCAAATCAATTTTAATGGTGATGTATTGGTGATTTCTTCAACATATATAAGATAACTCAACCTAATCTCAACGATGGTGATATTAGATCGGAAGATATTACAATGAAGATTAGAAAGATGAAGATTGATTATTGCTTAAGAATGAACAAGTACTTTCATATTAAGTAAGACATTGAATCAAGCAATCTCTATACCAAAACTAAAGTTTGTGCATAAAAATTCAAGATTATAACATTACCTAAATGATTTCTAAAATTTCTTTACAATAATAAATCATTCATGAAGAAAATAAGAAGATAAACATTAAGATTCATTCATATCCTAAAGAACTCACCTCAATCACCATTATCCTTGATTTGGATCCAAGAAAGAGTTTAGCCAACCATGATTATATATAAGAACACTTCAATAAACATGAAAGAACTTGAATCCAACTGAAAAAATAAGTTTTACAAACTAAAGAACCGAAATCTATAAAGAAGAACACAATACAATTTCAGAAAAAATTCGGACACAAATCTGACTCTAACTTTGGACAGCAATTAGACCCTCTTAGAAGCTTGTTTTGGAGAAGTCTATTAGAGACATATTTATAGGCAATTCTGTCACCTTTCCAGATCATTAAAGAACAGCTCATTTGGACACCTAAGTAAAAAGTTATGAGCAAAACACTGAAAGGTGTTCTGAAAAATCAAATCAAGACAGCTTTACAACTACTTTGGTGCACGTTTTTCTTCCTCATTTATGAGGTGTCTCCTTCTTCTTTTTGACCCAAAATAATGTTAAAATATCCCCTCCAGCTTTCCATCCATGTGCTTGCCTCCTTGGATCAATGGATTACCCAAAATAAATCAATTGTTATTTGTTGTGTGGACATGTAAGATCATGGATTGTGTTTGGGTTGATTTGAAGGTTGATTTGGGGTTGATTTAGGGCTGATTTGGGGCTGATTTTTGGGCTGAATTTGAGCATCAAATAAGTATACAAATGTACTTATTATTTGGGCTAAGATTGACATTGAAACCTTGAGTGTTTAATGGTTGAAGTTTGCACACAACATAAGGCAAGTTTGGGCTTGAAATAAATCATATGATATTCTTTTCTAGAATTGGAATAGAATTGATTTTTGGGACAAATTTGGAGCACTTATTTGAACCAAGATTTGCTTCAATCTTCAACTAAATGTCTCTTCAATTCTGTGTTCTGAATTCCGACGTTGAATTTTCTGAATTAATTCATTTAAGCTCCAAAAACCTATCGAAACATTAAAACAAACTTCATTACTAAAAAACACATCAATTATTATAAAAACAACCAAATAAAAACAATAAATACATATGTAAAACAAGAGACTTAATGACACTTTTGATGCACAATCACACCCCCCAACTTAAATTTTGCTAGTCCTCAAGCAAAACAAAACATAAAACCTTTAAAATAAAAATAATAATAATAACAACCATAATTAGGCTCGATTCATCACACTTGAAGGATCTATCATGCAAACATTGCTATCTTTAACTTAGTGTACACAATAGCAAATAAAGAAAAATAAGCATACTCACATTCTCTAAATCAAACATCCATACAAAATTTCCAAATTCAGTCATATTTATCGTGCAACCAACATAATTGATTCATACGAAAACTCAACTTGTAATCTTCCCTTCTCACCAACACAAACAAGGTAGCAAACTAGAGAAATATCTATATATTTTCTTTCTTTCTTTTTTCTTTCTTTGTTTTTTTTTGAAGATATGATTTATTTTTTGTCTTTAAGTAGTCACTTCCCTTTTGACGCGAATACAAACATTTGTGATGAATGCACCCGGTTACTCACAAAGTCACCAACTTAAAGTGCTTTGCATACTCATATTTTAAGCTGCCGTTTGACGTAAAGATAAACATTTGTGATGAATACCCCTAGTTACTTAGCAACTCAAAACATTGGAGTAGATAGAACTTTGTACACATTTATTTATTTATTCGTGTAATAATTATTACTCTATTTACTTAAACCTTGTTTAGGACTGGATCAAAAGGGATAATCACAAGTAAAGCATCATACTCATCTTTCATGCATAATCACACAACTTTTACAAGGAAAGATGTATTTCAGTAATCTTAAAAAAAAGTATGCTATATCTTGCTTTATAAGATATTATCTATCCCAAATTAAAGTATGCAATGTTCAACATAATAATGAATCCAAAAATGTAATGATGATCCTAAACAAGTCTCATTCACATACGAATGCAAGTTTTTTTTTTTTTTTTAACAAGCATGGTTATCTCAAGCATTCAACATAATGAAATATCTAAAATTAAGTTTTACATTATCCTCAATGTAAAAGAGAAAGAGAAGAAAAGTATAAAGATTAGAAAATTGTTACTCCCCTTCTGTTTTCAAGGATGAATGTCTGATTGAATTGGGCATGAGCTGACATCTTGCTTGATTTTTTTTTTTTAACCTGCATATCACAACTAAAAGAAAACATTGATTTTTTTTTTTTTTGAAAATAAAGAACCTCACACCCCCCAACTTAAAATAATGCATTGTCCCGAATGCATGAACACGAAAATATAAGAGATGGAAGAAAGAAGAAGAAAAATAATAAAAATAAAAAATAAAAATAAAAATAAAATAAAAATAAAAACTCATTACTTCTAATACTACAATGGTATTGGATCTTGAAGATCCAATGTCTCAACTTCAGCCACAACATTTTCAAGATAAGGTTTCAATCGATGACCATTTACTTTGAAAATATTTCCATTCTTGGGATTTTCTACCTCAAATGCACCATGCTCAGAGATGGATTTAATCACAAATGGACCAGTCCATTTTGTCCTCAACTTCCCAGGAAAGAGATGTAATCGTGAATTATACAAGAGAACCTTTTGACCAACATGAAAGGATTTTCTAAGAATATGTTTATCATGCAAAGTTTTCATCTTATGTTTTGAAATTTTTGCATTTTCAAATGCATCATTTCTCAACTCCTCTAATTCATCCAATTGAAGCTTTCTATTTTTGCCAACCTCGTTTTCATTGTCATTGAATTGCCGAATGGCCCAATATGCACGGTGCTCAATCTCAACAGGGAGATGACAAGGCTTTCCATAAACTAGCCTATAAGGAGACATTCCTAAAGAGGTCTTATAAGCAGTGCGATATGCCCACAAAGCATCAACTAGTCGTAGGGACCAATCTTTACGGTTTGGATTGACTGTTTTCTCTAAAATGTTCTTGATCTCCCTATTTGCCAACTCAGCTTGGCCACTAGTCTGTGGGTGATAGGGGGTACTGACCTTGTGAATTACACCATATTTTCTCATCAAAATCCCAACGGGCTTGTTACAAAAATGTTTTCCCCCATCACTAATCATAGCCTGGGGCATGCCAAAACGAGAGAAAATATTTTCTTTCAAGAATTTGACCACAACTTGATGGTCATTGGTTCGAGATGCAATGGCCTCCACCCATTTAGACACATAATCAACAGCAACAAGGATGAATTGGTAACCAAATGAACTTGGAAAAGGTCCCATGAAATCAATCCCCCAACAATCAAATATTTCCAAAACAAGGATGGGGTTAAGGGGCATCATGTTACGCCTAGTGAGGCTACCTAGTCGTTGGCATCGGTCACATGCAACACAGAAGGCATGAACATCTTTAAACATGGTAGGCCAATAAAAACCACACTGCAAGATTTTGGCAATGGTTTTCTTGGAAGAGAAATGCCCACCACAGGCTAATGCATGACAAAAATTAATGACCCTTGGAATTTCATGATCAGGGATGCACCGCCTAATAATTTGGTCAGGACAATATTTAAATAGGTAGGGGTCATCCCAAAAAAAGGTGCGCACATTGCGCAAGAATTTTTGTTTGTCAAGTTTAGACCAATGAGAAGGAATTTGACTTGTGACTAGGTAATTTGCTATGTCAGCATACCATGGAGAACCAATGTAAGAGACAGTACCTGCACAAAATAAATTTTCATCAGCAAAGAGTTCATTTATTGGAGATTCATCAATTATGGTCTTATAGCTTGAAAGACGAGACAAATGATCAGCGACTACATTCTCTACTCCCTTTTTATCTCGAATTTCAATGTTAAACTCTTGGAGTAGGAGGATCCATCGAATCAAACGTGGTTTGGCATCTTGTTTTGTGAGCAAATATTTCAATGCTGCATGATCAGTGAAAACAATAACAAGAGATCCAACCAAATAAGACCTAAACTTGTCTAATGCAAAGACCACAGCTAAGAGTTCTTTTTCAGTTGTAGTGTAATTCAATTGAGCATCATTCAAAGTCTTGCTAGCATAATATATGACATGAGGTTTCTTGTCTTTTCTTTGCCCTAAAACAGCCCCAACCGCAAAATCACTAGCATCACACATCAGTTCAAATGGTAAAGACCAATCAGGAGCTTGTATGATTGGTGTAGTTGTCAACAACCCTTTAAGCTTTTCAAAAGCTTCTTGACATTTTGATGTCCAATCAAATGGGACATCTTGTGACAACAAGTTACACAATGGTTTGGCAATGGTACTAAAAGAATGAATGAATCTTCGATAAAAACCAGCATGTCCTAAAAAGGATCTCACATCTTTCACAGTCTTAGGGGTAGTTAATTTTTGAATGACTTCCACTTTTGACTTATCTACCTCTATCCCTTTTGAAGAGACAATGTGACCTAAAACAATGCCATGTGTCACCATAAAATGACACTTCTCCCAATTGAGTACAAGATTGCTCTCTTCACACCTTTCAAGAACTTTTTCTAGATTCATTAGACACAACTCATAAGAATCCCCATAAACTGAAAAATCATCCATGAAAACTTCCAAAAAATTTTCCACCATGTCACTAAAGATACTCATCATACACCTTTGAAAAGTGGCTGGTGCATTACACAAACCAAATGGCATTCTTCTATAAGCATAAGTACCAAAAGGACAAGTGAAAGTGGTTTTTTCTTGGTCTTCTAAAGAAATCTCAATTTGGTTGTAACCTGAGTATCCATCCAGAAAACAATAGAAAGCTCTTCCAGCTACTCTTTCAAGCACTTGGTCTAAAAATGGAAGCGGAAAATGGTCCTTCCTAGTCACCATGTTCAATTTACGATAATCAATGCACATACGCCATCCAGTTTGGATTCTAGTTGGTACCAGCTCATTATTTTCATTCTTCACTACCGTGACTCCAGATTTTTTTGGGACAACTTGGGTTGGACTAACCCATTTTGAGTTTGCAATAGGGTAAATGATACCTGCATCAAGTAGCTTAAGCACTTCACCTCTCACTACTTCCTTCATGTTTGGGTTCAATCGTCTTTGCATTTGCCTCACAGATTTAGCCTCTTCTTCAAGATAGATTCTATGTGTACATAAAAGAGGGCTAATTCCTTTCAAGTCAGTAATTTTCCACCCAATTGCTTTCTTGTGTTTTCTCACCACTCTCAAAAGTTTGTGTTCTTGCTCTATGCTAAGTTTTGATGAGATCACAATAGGATATGATTCATCTTCCCCTAGAAATGCATACTTAAGATCACTCGGTAAAGGCTTCCTTTCTAGTTTATCAGGCTGGACAAGAGATTCCTCAACTTTCACTTGGGGTGAAATCAAAGGCTCAAATGATGGGGTCCATTGACCTATTGACATAATAGGCATTGGATCTAGATAAGTCTCGAGTTCTCTTACTTCCTCATCAACACATTCCAAAGAACAAAATCTTTCATCATGAATTAAAGTTCTCTCCAATGGATCCTTGATCCACACTCTCTCAAAGTGTTCTTGACAAACTGTTTGGATGAAATCTACCTCTCTAATGTCCTCATGTTCCCCGATTTGTTTGGAGACATTGAATATGTTCATCTCCACAGTCATATTCCCAAAAGACAATTTCATCACCCCATTCCTACAGTTAATTAAGGCATTGGATGTAGCTAGGAAAGGTCTCCCTAAGATGATTGGGATGGGGGCATTAGAACCTTGAATTGGTGCGGTGTCTAATACTACAAAATCAACAGGAAAGTAGAATTTATCTACTTGGACCAACACATCCTCAACGATACCCCTGGGAATCTTGATAGACCTATCAGCTAATTGAAGGGTGATTCGAGTAGGCTTGATTTCTCCTAAACCTAATTGTTCGTAAATAGTGTAGGGTATTAAATTCACACTTGCTCCTAAATCCAACAAAGCTTGATCTATCTTATGACTTCCAATAATGCATGAAATGGTAGGACAACCAGGATCTTTGTATTTGGGAGGGGTCTTAAACTGGATGATGGCACTAGCATGTTCAGTTAGAAAGGCTCTTTCTTTCACATTCAATCTCCTTTTGACTGTGCATAAATCCTTAAGAAACTTTGCATAAGATGGAACTTGTTTAATTGCATCAAGGAGTGGAATATTGACTTTCACTTGTTTGAACAACTCATAGATTTCTAAGTTCATAAGATCTTGCTTAGGTTTCCCTAACCTTTGTGGAAATGGTGCTCTAGGAACAAATTCTAAGTCACTCACTTTGACTTCAATTTTTCTTGAATCATCTCCTTTCTCACTCATCTCTTTCTCATTGATCTCACCTTCTTTGTCACTCAAACTCTCATTTGTCACTTGTGTTTTGATTCCCTCTTCACTTTCCCTAGATTTCTCTTCCACAATACCTTTAGGAATCCTAAAACCTACACCTTTGTCAACAATCTTTCCACTTCTAAGGGTAGTGATGGCTTGGACATGTTCATGGTTTGAAGGTTCACTAGGTGAGGATTCACTCATGTGTACCTGACCTCTAGGATTGGGCATTGGTTGAGCTGGGATTTTTCCCTTCTCTTGAATGCTTAGTGATTGAGTCAACTTAGTTAGTTGACTTCGAATGTCATCTAAGGTCCTATTGGTCTGGTCTTGGAATTTGTAAACTTGGTTGTTGATTCCTCCTTGCGTTTGCATGAATTGTTGAAGAGTATCCTCTAAGGATCTCTTATGAGGTGGTTGGTATGTGTTATGTGTGGGAGCATGAAATGGTTGGGGTGGAGGTTGAAATGTTTGAGGTACTGAAGAGCCCTCATTTCTCCATCCAAAATTTGGGTGGTTCCTCCATCCAGGATTATAGGTCTCAGAGTAGGGATTGCCTACTTGGTTTGGAAATGGCTTTCTAACATTACTTGAATCAGAAGTTTGGCCATATATCACTTCCTTGAAGGCTGGAATGGTAGGACATTCAGTTGTCCTATGCCCTTTGCTTTCACAAACAACACAACTTTCCTCTTGTTGTTCACTTACGACATGCACTTTTTTTAATCTCAAGAGACTCTACTTTCCTAGCCAATGAGGCTAATCTAGCATTGAGGTCATCAGTCTCTTTCAATTGAAACTTCCCACTTGAATGAGAAATGGTGTTTCTAGACTCAACATGAACTGGGAGAGAAGTCTCCCATTGCTTTGTGTTTTCAGCCAATTGATCAAAAAAATCAAAGGCCTCACTTGGTTCTTTGTCATAAAACTCACCATTACACATGGTTGACACTAGCTTTTTAAAATCTGCGATAAGAGAGTCATAAAAAAAACTCACTAACCTCCACATCTCAAAACCATGGTGAGGGCATGCATTTAACAAGTCTTTGAACCTTTCCCAAGCTTGGTGAAATGACTCATTTGGACTACAAGAAAAATTCATCATTTGACGTTGTAAGGCTGCTGTCCTATGAGTGGGGAAGTATTTTTTCAAAAATTCAGCTTGCATTTCTCTCCATGTACCTATAGACCTAGGACGCAAAGAGTTTAGCCAAAGCTTGACTTTATCCTTTAGAGAGAATGGGAACAATTTAAGCCGAATGGTTTCCTCGGTGCATGTTCTATCAATAAAAGTATTACATACCTCTTCAAAGTCTTTAATGTGTATGTATGGATTTTCAGAATCCATACCATGAAATGTGGGAAGAAGTTGAATCATGCCCGGTTTCAAATTGAAAGCTTGTTGGTTAAGAGGTAAGATAATACACGAAGGTGTACTTTGTCTAGCCGGGTGAAGATACTCTCTCAGAGTTCGAAAATTAGGTTGATCATTGAATTGTGGAGGTCCATTACCTTGAACACTCCCTTCACCCTCTACATCTTCAACATTAGCCATGATAAAATAATAATAATAATAATAATAATATAACAATTATATGAATATGAAAAGAAAGGAAAGAAAAAGAAAAAAAATTGCAAATAAAAGTAATAGCTCAAAAATAAAAATACAACAAATTAAGAAATTCACTCTCCAACTAATAAACACTCTTAACAACAATAAACATTAAAAGATAATTATAACAAGCTTGAATAAAAAGGCGGTAATACCAGCCAAGCACTTCAAACAATAAATATAAGAAAAATAATCATAACAAAACAACAAAATAAAATGAAATAAACAAGAGGCGGTAATACCGACCAAGCACTTTAGACAATAAATATAAGAAGAATAACAATAATAAACATTAAAAGATAATTATAACAGGCATGAATAAAAAGGCGGTAATACCGGCCAAGCACTTCAAACAATAAATATATAAAAAAAATAAGCATAACAAAACAACAAAATAAACTAAAATAAACAAGAGGCGGTAATACCGGCCAAACACTTTAGACAATAAATAAAAACAATATCAACAAAATAAAATTAAATAAACAAGAAAAATATTAGAAACTAATAAGAGTAGACAATAAAAGAAAAATGGTTGAACCAACCAAAATCCAACAATTAATAGTCCAGTCCACAGTCCAATATCCGAAACGTTAAGGTAAATTTTTTTTTTTTAGGCGGTAAAACCAGCCAATTGATTTTTTTATATGATTTTTTTTTAGTTTTCCAATAATCAAATCTAAATTTGTTACCTTTGCTTGCTAGCTCCCCGGCAACGGCGCCAAAATTGCTTGACCGCTTTTTATGATCGGCTTGTTTTAACTCGCAAGTGCACGAGTGTGCGATGTAGCAATTAACTCGGTAAGATCGAGGTCATATCCACAGAGAGCTAGATCTGGAAATTAAGCTAAGTAACAAAAAAAAAAACTCAAGAGAAATTAAATTAACAATAACTTGGTTGAAAATAATTGATGGATTTGTTTTCAAAGATAAAAAAAAAATGTAAATAGATTTTAAATGACAAGAAAAGTAAGTCTTGGTCCAAATCAATTTTAATGGTGATGTATTGGTGATTTCTTCAACATATATAAGATAACTCAACCTAATCTCAACGATGGTGATATTAGATCGGAAGATATTACAATGAAGATTAGAAAGATGAAGATTGATTATTGCTTAAGAATGAACAAGTACTTTCATATTAAGTAAGACATTGAATCAAGCAATCTCTATACCAAAACTAAAGTTTGTGCATAAAAATTCAAGATTATAACATTACCTAAATGATTTCTAAAATTTCTTTACAATAATAAATCATTCATGAAGAAAATAAGAAGATAAACATTAAGATTCATTCATATCCTAAAGAACTCACCTCAATCACCATTATCCTTGATTTGGATCCAAGAAAGAGTTTAGCCAACCATGATTATATATAAGAACACTTCAATAAACATGAAAGAACTTGAATCCAACTGAAAAAATAAGTTTTACAAACTAAAGAACCGAAATCTATAAAGAAGAACACAATACAATTTCAGAAAAAATTCGGACACAAATCTGACTCTAACTTTGGACAGCAATTAGACCCTCTTAGAAGCTTGTTTTGGAGAAGTCTATTAGAGACATATTTATAGGCAATTCTGTCACCTTTCCAGATCATTAAAGAACAGCTCATTTGGACACCTAAGTAAAAAGTTATGAGCAAAACACTGAAAGGTGTTCTGAAAAATCAAATCAAGACAGCTTTACAACTACTTTGGTGCACGTTTTTCTTCCTCATTTATGAGGTGTCTCCTTCTTCTTTTTGACCCAAAATAATGTTAAAATATCCCCTCCAGCTTTCCATCCATGTGCTTGCCTCCTTGGATCAATGGATTACCCAAAATAAATCAATTGTTATTTGTTGTGTGGACATGTAAGATCATGGATTGTGTTTGGGTTGATTTGAAGGTTGATTTGGGGTTGATTTAGGGCTGATTTGGGGCTGATTTTTGGGCTGAATTTGAGCATCAAATAAGTATACAAATGTACTTATTATTTGGGCTAAGATTGACATTGAAACCTTGAGTGTTTAATGGTTGAAGTTTGCACACAACATAAGGCAAGTTTGGGCTTGAAATAAATCATATGATATTCTTTTCTAGAATTGGAATAGAATTGATTTTTGGGACAAATTTGGAGCACTTATTTGAACCAAGATTTGCTTCAATCTTCAACTAAATGTCTCTTCAATTCTGTGTTCTGAATTCCGACGTTGAATTTTCTGAATTAATTCATTTAAGCTCCAAAAACCTATCGAAACATTAAAACAAACTTCATTACTAAAAAACACATCAATCATTATAAAAACAACCAAATAAAAACAATAAATACATATGTAAAACAAGAGACTTAATGACACTTTTGATGCACAATCAATAACACTTGGTACAATAAATGCTTGGCACTTTCATAGCCCATAATGTATGGTATAACCGACACCTGAGCTATGAAAGGAACTTGATTTGTTGTTAACATAAGTTATAATCATGAATGCTTGACGAGATTTACAAGTATTAGCATTAATTGAATAAGATGACTAATGTAATCATGTTAACAATATATAATCTGATTGGAACCTCCTTTGTGTGTGGTTTCCAATTCAATAATAAGAGTTTATACTATACTTGTTTGATATACCATTAGTGGAACCTCTAACCTTGACATTTGTTATTATTATTGTTTAATCCTTACATTAATTTTCCATCTCCAAGTTCTCATCATCTTCTTCTTCTTCTTCTCTTTCTTTATTATTATTATTATTATTACTACTACTACTACTAATATTACTACTACTACTAGTATTATTATTATTATTATTGTTGTTGTTGTTGTTGTTGTTGTTGTTGTTGTTGTTGTTGTTGTTGTTATTGTTGTTGTATTATTGTTATTTATAATTTGTACAATTAACCTCCCTGTGGTTCGACCCCGGTCTTGCCGGGTTATTTATTACTTCGACACTCCTGCACTTGGGAGAAGACATCAATCTTTTCATCGTGTCAGCTGCCTCTATTTTCTTGGGAGGTCAAGTAGGGCATTCTTTGATGATATGGTCATCTTTTTTACAGTAGTTACAAAATTTACAAGGATAATTTGTAGTATGATAGCCAAATTCCTCACAATAAACGCACTAAAAAATGCTCATATCCTTGGCTTATCTTGTGCTGTATAGGCCATAAGAATAGATGTAGATCGTTGTTGTTCCATGGTGGTTTAAGTGAGAAGGTGTTGTTCTTTGCAAAGGATGTCACTAAGGCATGTATCCAAGGAGGGAACAAATTCTCAGTTCATCAGGTTGGATCTTGTGCCTTCAAATTCAAGTCTCAATTTTATTAGAAACTAATCTCGTTGAGTAGTTTCATGAACAGATTGAATATAGCAAAGACCTTCATATGGTAGCCACCATAAACTATATCAGTGTATTTAGTTCAAAGATTAGAGAATCTAAAGGAAAAAATTGGAGATAAAAAGATTATCATATTGAAAAGTGCTCAATTCATGTTCAAGCTGAAACTGACGAGCAGTATTTTGTTGGTTATAGATTTTCTTCATGTAAGTCCACATCTAAGCTACAGTCTAAGAGGATCGAAGATTCAAGATGATGTTAGATTTGATAGATCCTAAGATCCAAGCCATAACTTGAGCATCCTTGACTTCCTACTTAGTATGTTGGTCTTTATCTTTGATTTTGTTAGGAGCTGGTTTACTTCCATCAACATGTCCCTACAGCTCCTTACCTTTAACAAAAATCCTAAAATGAAACACCCAAGCAGAGCAGTTCTTGCTATTAAAATAAATCATAGAAACATTAGACTTATATAAAGACATGAAATTAAGAGAACTTTGATTAAGAATAACTGAGATTAAGAAACTTGATAGAAAATAATAATTCAGAGGTGTAACTCTAATATCATGATAGTTTAGAGTCGTTTAAATAAGATAGTGTCTTTTCATTGAGAATTACCCATTATATAGGCAAAATTTACAAGCTAATAAGGAAATAATACAATAGCAAATAATATAGGTTGATATGACAAATAATGCAGGTTGATCTTCAATCCTTAGAAATAACTAACCTACAATTACTATATCCCAATTAAAAAAAATAGGCAAAGAATTGTTGGCATTAAATATGTAGGTATTTCCTTTGACAATTTATTCATATTCTTTTCATCGAAATTCAACTCGTTCTTCAAATATTAATGTCATATTCTTTTTTATCCCATGGATTCTATGTCATATTCTTTTTTATCCCATGGATTCTCACACATTCTCACACATCCTTTGAGACGCTTGAATCCAGTCTTGTATTAAGGGCAAACTTGATTTCCTTCTCTACGCTTATAATCATAACTTATTCTACAAATAAGGAAGTGCCCTCTTATTATAGGCCACAAAAAGCTCTCCAACCACCATAAGCCCTACATCATCTCCACATTTATGGCATTTTTTCTTGCTCACTCTTTATAATGATCTCGACTTCAACCAAAACTAATAAAGAAAAATGTGAAATGGAGATAAGATCAATTGAAGGAGAAGAAAAAAAAGTAAGGAAAGAAAAATAAATGCTTAATTCAAAAGAAAAATGGGGCAATTTTTTTATTGATAATAATGAGATGTATGTTTTTTTTCATCAAGAAATGAAAATGCAAGGAAATGAAGAATTATCCACATGCTTGCACAGGCTTCAAATCATTTTAAGAAAATAAGATTAAGCCAATATAGGCTTCAAATCAAACCAAAAATTATCAAAACCAAAACCCCAGTTTATAAAGACTAATTTCCAACAATAAAAAGCAATTCATCCCTTTACAAAGTAAATTTAACCAAAAATCATCAAATAGATCACAATTACAAAAAACAAAGATCCAATTTGAGAACTGTCTTAGTTGCTAAAATAATAGAAGCAAACCAATTGAAAAGGTAAAGCAATAATTGACGAACAAGGACAATAATCACTTGATCGACAAGTTAGGGCAGGAATGAGTCAATTAATTAATAAGCAAGGATAATCGAAGGACAATTGCTTCTTGTTCTTCTTAGCAAACCATGAAAAAGCTATTTGCATGAAGCTAATAGCTTCTCCCAGCCGAAAGAATTTTATATTCATATTGTTATCTCAAAATAATTTAATCCAATAAAACAACTGGTAATCTTGAGAGCATCCTTTGAACTTACTAGCATGTCGCCAGTGAAAACAACCAGTTGTTTCTAAATATGTTTCATACTGCTATATTTGGTGGTCTAGGACAAGATTGACTTTGAATTTTGGTGAAGAAATAGGTGGTGGTTGATTGTGGAATGGCGGAAAGAAAAAGATTGAGAGAGGGTACAAATCCACTATAATATTTACATTTCAAATGAAAATGTAATCTCGGTGCTAAAATTAGGATTTTACTAATTTTAGTACCAAATTTATGTTTGCCATATCATTTTATATACTAATTAAATCACGATTTTAATAATTTTTATCACCACTTAGATTTTAATTTTTATCCATAAATATCAACACATATTCTTTAAAACAAAAAATCTAATATTAAATTCAAATCATAGTGGTTATAAGATTGTTAAAATTTTGAGATGTTAAAATTTTGAGATGTGTGAAATTTTACTAGTTAAATCATGATTTTAATAGTGTTATCACTAGTAAAATTTTAATTTTTGTTTATAAATATCAACACAAATACTTTTAAGAAAAGTATCTAATAATGTGAAGGGTGGTATTATCAAGTCTTCATAATTTAATAATCACATTTTATATTAATTTATTACAAACGTTTTTAAATGACTACATTACATTTTATCTTTATTATAACTATGAAGTGTTTTTCAACCAAATCTTATTTTATTGAAATATTACTTTTTATTTATTAAAATTCAAAATCAAATAAAAAACAATATATATTTAGAAGTATGAGAATTTCATTTGATTTTTCATATAATCTTTTTAAATGCTTAATTAAATTGGAGAATAATATTTGGAAACACTTAAAAAAAAATCTAGAACAAGAGAAAAATGTAAAGTGATTTTTGGAATAAATTAAATTACTAAAATACATGAAAAAAATTTAAATTCTAGAAAAATAAAAATATATTTTGAATCTTAATAAACATAAAATCATAGTTATTAGATTCAATTTAGGGTTTAACTCGGTTTAAAAGTCAAGTTAGCCTTAAATAATTATTTATTCAAAACAATATCATTTTTTTTTTATTTTTTGGAGCTGGGTCATTTATGTTTCAATGGAGTTTGATTAAGTCAATTAAATTATAAGTTAACTTCTCTAGTCATAGAATTTGATTATGTTAATATCCAAAATAATTGATAACCCAAATTAAGTTTTGGGTTAACATGCTAAGATAGCCTAAATTTTAATAAGATATATGTTATATGAGAAAAATATTTAGATAAATTATATTTTACATGATAATAAAATTTTGTTATGCGAGGAAAATAGGTTGAAACAAAAATTATCTTTTATTTTGCTATATGTTTATATCAAATAGCTTTATGTTGCATTGTTTCTCGATATGGATATTAAATAAATAATGAAAAATTCTAAAATTCAAAACTTAGCTTTGAATTTAATATTTTATTTTATTTTAAGTTTCAAAAGTGTTTTAAAAAAATTTAAATATTTTATATTTTATATTTTAAATTAATATTTTTAATTATTTTGATGTATTAATATTAAAAATAATTTTTTTTAAATATATATGTTTTTTTTAATGCTTTTCTGTGTTGTACTACAATGACTTTGTTTTTATAAACCAGAATCCCCACCCTCCCAATCCATGTCATATCCATAAACAAATAATTACATGTTATCGTCTCCGAGTGAGTATGATGGGCTTTCTTCTTTAGGATTGGAAGTATTTGATCGTTAATCGGAGAAGCCCCGCACGAAGAGTGGAGTCATGTTCTTCATATGACAGCAGGTGTCCATCTGATAAAAGCCATCGAAGTGTTCCACACGCCACACACGTGTTTTTGACCAAGTCCATGTCTTTCCTACAAGGCCATGGTCTGTGGATAAGTGCTGACAAGGGTTGCCATCGGTTGTCCAAATTTGTTCCATAAAATTTCAGGATGTCTAAAGGTTACACATCATGTTCACAAAACAACAAAAAATTAACTATTGCTTTTTTTTCCTCTTAAGTTTACCCAACTTCTTTTAAAAATCTTTTATGTCTTTATATTATCATATTTCTTCTAATCAATCAATTCAACTTAACTTAAGATTCTCAAAAAATAAATTATAATAATACCTGATGAAAAGTTTCTGCAATAATTATGCTATGTATAATGGTTGGTAGCTTTACATGCACATTATAGATATCATAAATATATAATAAATATTATAAAATTTAAAATACTTCTCTTTAATTATATTTATACTAACTATAAATCTAAAATCCATAAAAAATGCAAAATACAATATGAATCTCTCATGCAGCACTATAAACAAACTGTTTATTATGTTTTTTTTTTGTTTATTTATTTTAATTTGACTTTTATTATACCAATTTATAGATCAATTTGTTGGAAGAATGAATGAAATTGAAAGAAAAGAATCAAAATAAAAAACACGTAAAGAATAAATAATTTTAATAAATTTTGAGTTAAATGCTTCTTATAGTCCTTATACATTTTAAATTATGAATATTGGTCCTTTTAGTTTTCAAAATTTAAGGACAAAATTAATTGTGATTTCAAAATTTATTTTATTTATTTTTTGGCTACCACCTTGAGAGATAAGGGAAAAAATCACTGAAATCTAACATTAAAAAAAGAAAAAGTTAGCATCAATTCAAGCCACAAAAACAATCAATTTGGTGTCAAATTATTTAATTTGATAAAAAAAATTCATATTAGATTTTTTTTTACCTTGAAATTTCTTAGAAAAACATATATAAACTAGTAAGATCTTTTATTCTATATTGATTTCGGGTTTTGAGATAGTTTTTTGGGGCCATAAATAAATATATCAAGTTTTCTATTATGTTTTGTAGGTGTTTTTGGTTAAACGTAAGTTGAAAAATTGGTTTTGAGGTCAGAAAAACTTATGCCCCTGTTTATCCGGCCATTATGGCAGCAAAAAACTAGGAAATATAAAAAAAATATGTTGTCTTTTTCATAAAAAATGCTAAAAAAAAAAACATTAAGGGTCTAAACATGTGAATCTATTCTTCCAAGCCCACTTGTGGGATCTTAATGGAAGTGTCAGACGTGTTGGCTTAGCTTGCCAAGCCTAGTAGTGATTGATTTTTTTTTTAATTAATACTGACACGACTAAAAGATTGAAGTCTTCTCCCAAGTGCAGAAGTGTCGAACTAATAAATAACCCGGTAAGACCGAGGTCGAACCATAGGGAGGTTAATTGTACAAATTATAAATAACAATAATACAACAACAATAACAATAACAATAACAACAACAACAATAATAATAGTAACAACAACAACAACAAAAACAACACCACCAACAACAATAATAATAATAATAAAGAAAAATAAAAATAAAACGAAGAAGATGAGAACTTTGAGATGGAATATTAACGTAAAGATTTAACAACAATAACAAACAATGTCAAGGTTAGAGGATCCACTAATGGTATGTCAAATAAGTATAGTATAAACTCTTATTATTCAATTGGAAACCACACACAAAGGAGGTTCCAATCAGATTATAGATTGTTAACATGATTACATTAGTCATCTTATTCAATTAACGCTAATACTTGTAAATGTTGTCAAGCATTCATGATTATAACTTATGTTAACAAAAAATCAAGTTCCTTTCATAGTTCAGGTGTCGGTTATACCATACATTATGAACTATGAAAGTGCCAAACATTTGTTGTACCAAGTGTTATACAACATAAATCAAGATTAGTTATTTAACAAGCAAAGTATTAAAGAATGAACAAGATAACAAATATAAAACATGTTAGTATCAAATATTAAAGTCTATATTAAGTTTACATTATACTTATTCTTACACCATTAGTGTAACTTTTTTACCTTGACATAATAAACTTAGTTAGACATAATAAAAGAAAGAAAAATAGATAAATGACATGACGAAAAGATTGATGTATTCTCCCAAGTGCAGGAGTGTCGAAGTAATAAATAACCCAGCAAAACTGAGATCGAACCACAGGGAGGTTAATTGTACAAATTATAAACAACAATTATAGCAAAAACAACAACAACAACAACAACAACAACAACAACAATAATAATAATAATAATAATAATAATAGTCGTATTAGTAATAGTAATAATAATAATAATAATAATAATAATAATAAAGAAAAAGAAGGAGTAGAAGAAGATGAGAACTTTGAGATAGAATATTAATGTAACGATTAAACAATGATAATAACAAATGTCAAGGTTAGAGATTCTACTAATGATATGTTAAACAAGTATAATATAAACTCTTATTATTCAATTGGAAACCACACATAAAGAAGGTTTCAATCATATTATAAATTGTTAACATGATTACATTAGTCATCTTATTCGATTAATGCTAATACTTGTAAATTTTGTCAAGCATTCATGATTATAACTTATGTTAACAACAAATCAAGTTCCTTTCATAGTTCAGGTGTTCGTTATACCATACAGTATGAACTATGAAAGTGCCAAGTATTTGTTGTACCAAGTGTTATACAACATAAATCAAGATTAGTTATTTAACAAACAAGGTATTAAAGAGTGAACAAGATAACAAATATAAAACATGTTAGTATCAAACATTAAAGTCCATAATAAGTTTACATTATACTTATTCTTACACCATTAGTGTAAACTTTTCACCTTGACATAATAAACTTAGCTAGACATAATGAACGAAATAAAAATAAATAAATAAAATGACAACATAAATAAGATAAGAGTTACTAAGTAAAGGAAAGGAAATGAAAGAAACAAACTTGATATTAATGAAAGCAAAACATAAACATTACAAAAAATACAAAGAGAGAAAGGAAGAGCATGATCTTGATCTGGACACCAAGATGCCTAAATGCATGGAAAATGCCTCCTTTTATAGGCCAAAATTAGGAATTATTGATTTGATGACTAATTGATAAGTGGGTGGCCAACTCTTGACTTGGTGACAATCCTTATCTTCTCTTGTCTGGTCAAAATTGGAGCCATTCAAAAACATGAAAGTTGTAGGCAATTGTCTCAGATATCTTGTATAAACAATTCAACTCATTTGGACTTCTAGAACTCCAAATATGGCCACAATACTGAACAGTGCTCGGGTTGGAGGACAGATTCGGGCTTCTTTGTTGTTGCTACAGTTTGGACTTGAAAATGGCCTTTTTAGATCTTGGCCTCCATATGAAAGTTGTAGGCCTATGTCTTACCTTTCTATCTATATAAAGTGGACCTAAATCTGAGATCTATAGCTCTATATATGACCCACTCACCGAATAGTGTTTTGGTTTGGATTGCATCGACATCTCTTTTCTAAATTTGGCCATATCTTTATCCTTGCAATTTAAGTTCTTAAAGTCATCAATCAATTCTTTCATTTATGTGATAGGCCTGCATTTAAAATAAACATTTACCACAAATTAAAGGTATCTTATATCATTAGATATATTATTATAAAACATGCTTTAGTTAAGGAGTTATTGATATTTCAAGTGCAAAATGACGATATAAAACCATGATAAAAATGCACTTTTAAGTACTAATCACACCCCCAACCAGCTTATTACAAGTCCCTAGTAATCAAAACATTAAAATAGAAAAACAATTTGGAAATTTCACAAAGCAAGGTATTCATCATTTAACTTCCATTAATCTATCCAGATAAACAAACTCTCATTAAATTTATATATCTGCTTAATACCTCTTAACAAGATATCAATAAACCTTTCTTTTGTGCTCAATGTATCAACACATAATTATATGGCTTTTTTTTATAAGAAAACAAAATTTATGTTCTAATGTTTAAGGTTAACTTCCTTGGGTTGGGATTATTATTTTTATCTTTTTTTTTCTTTTTCTTTTTTAAAAATATATATACATATAATTTAAAAACATCATGCATATTTAACCCATGTAACAAGTTTTCAGCTAATGATTCCTAGACCAGTTGTTCTTAAGGCATTAGGTGTTAAGACACCCCAACGAGCTTAGTAACTCGGGTCGCAGATACTGATATGTAGATAGTGCAATGTTTGATTCCCTTAAGCTTTTCTCCTCAACCCATGTAACAAGCGTTGGGCCAATAGCTCCCAAGTCAGTTGACTTTAGGGTATTAGGTGTTCAAACACCCCTTAAGGCTTAATTGCTTAGGTTAGGGAGGCTACGAAATCAAACTTATCTATATTTTTATTATTATCATTTTTTTCTTTTTTTTAATTATATACAATCCCAAGACTAAGTCGATCATGTTCTTTATGAAATAGTGGCCATAAATCGTGAATTCCACGATGCACATCTCCACTAGGATGCGTCTCAAGAGTCAATAGAAGATTATCAAAAGACTCTTTACTCAGGCCATCCTTAATGAATTGTATTTTATCTTCATGATTTATAGATACCATTCCTAAAGAACAACATTGTGTATTACAAGTCCATCTAGCACAACGATGACAGACTTTCAGTCATTTTGCACGACGTTTCTTTGCAAAAGTGTTTTTACTTGTTCTAGGCATGTGTGAAATGAAGGAGTTAAAGGACTCACCTAATAATCAGATCTTTGCTTCAATTAACCAGCGAATATCTTCAGGAATTCCATGATTCATTAACAATCTCAATCTTGCACATCTAGCATGCTAAATTTTTGTAATCACATCCTGAGGCAAAGCGGGAAAATACTTTTTCAATTTTTCAAGATTAGTGTCCATTTTCAAATGAGAATTGGAAGAGAGATTGAAAGAATTGCACAAATATATACCCAAATATCAATTATTATGGGAAACTGAAAAAACCGACTTAAGTCACGGAGTACCGTTGTCCACCATTTGACCGAGGTGAGAGAAACTAGCAAATATCACTCAAAAAAAGAAAAAAAAATAAAAATCAATCTTTATATACAGGATCACCTAATTCAATAGAGTCATGTTCAACTGAAAAATTATCAAAGTAAACTTTCAAACGATGTCCATTTTCCTTAAAATCATTGTCATTCATTGAATTCTCAATATCACAGGCCCCATAAGGATTGCTCCATCTTGGTCTTAGCTCTCTATGGAATGCATAGAGTTGAGAATTATAAAATAAAACTTTTTGACAAGTATCAACTTTTTGACAATTTTCACAAGTTTTGTAGAAAGTATGCGTATCCTTGAACATGGTGGGCCAATAAAATCCATTTTGAAAGATTTTTGCTGCTGTCGTTTTTGACGAGAAATAACTTCCATATGCTTTAGAATGGCAAAGTTTAATGATACTACTTACATCATTGTCGGGAATGAATCTTTTAAATATTTGATCAGGACAATATTTGAATAAGTTAGGGTCATCACAATAAAAATTCTTCACTTCGTTCAAAAACATTTCTTTGTCTTGAGTACTCCAATCAGCTGGCAAATCTTCTAAAGCAAGAAAATTGATATTTTTATCATACCAAGGCATTGGACTAAGAGAAAGCAAGGATTCGTTAGGAAAGTAATCATTGATTGGTGTGATGTCAGATGTCGAATATGTTGTCACTATTGATAAAAGATTCGCATCAACATTTTCGGTGCTTGTTTCATCCGTGATTTCTTCCTTAGAATAAATCATTTGCAAATCTTCAGATTCATCTAACTCATTTTTACTTAAAGTAGATTCAAGTTGATCATAAACTAATTCGTCAATATGATCTACTTCTTGTAAATCATTATCATCTCCAGGTTGTTTGCAAATGTTGAAAATATTCATCGCCAATGTCATGTTTCCAAATGATAGCTTCATCAATCCATTCCTACAATTAATCAATGTGTTAGAGGTTGCAAGAAACGGACGTCCTAAAATAACAGGAAATGAATTACATGCTTCAACAGGTTCTGTGTCCAAGACAATAAAATCCACAAGATAAATGAATTTATCGACTTGTACTAACACATCTTCAATTATTCCTCTAGGCAGTTTTATAGATCTATCGACAAGCAAAAGAGTTATAGAAGTTGGTTTAAACTCACCTAGATTGAGACTCTAAAAAACTGAATATGAAAGTAAATTCACACTAGCACTAAGATCAAGTAAAGCTCTTTCAATTTTATGCTCTCCAATAAAGCAAGAAATTCTAGGACAATCAGGGTCTTTATATTTCAAAGCATTATTGTTCTGAAGAATAGCACTTACTTGTTCGGCTAAAAAGGCTTTCTTTTTCACATTTAGTTTTCTCTTCATAGTGCATAGATCTTTCAAAAATTTAGCATAGGAAGGAATCTATTTAATAGCATCCAACAAAGGTATATTGATCTTTACCTGTTTGAAAATTTCAAAAATTTCAGAGTTGTGATTGACTTTCCTTTGTTTGGTCATAACATGAAGAAATGGAAGTGTTGGTGGTGAATCAGTCGTTTCTTTGCAATTTTTAGATTCAATCCCTTCCTTACCCTTAGATATTGACTCATCATCTTTCTCATAAGGTTCAAGAGAGGGTTTTTCAATAACCTTACCACTGCGCAGAATAGTGACTGATTTGACTGGATCCATGTGTTGGCTTCCAGAATTAGTTGCATTTGCATTGTATTGCCTCTTGGAATTTTGTTGTGGTTGAGATTGAAACTTACCTTTCTCTTGAAAACTGAGAGCAGATGTTAATTTTGCAAGAGTATCTTTAAAATGTGTCACGTTTTGAGCAAGTTGAGTATTGATTGTCTCTTGCTTTTCAATGAATGCATGCAATGTTTCCTCAATATTTCTTCTAGAAAGTGGAGCATAAGGAGGTGCATATCCATGAGAATTTGGAAATTGTGGTGTGCTTGAAACGGTGGTTGTGAAGTTTGTGCATTGTTTTTCTCACTCTTCCAACTAAAATTTGGGTGATTTCTCCAACCAAGGTTGTATGTTTGGGAGTATGGGTTGTGGTTGCCCCTTTGGAAACTGTTTAAAGCATGGGCTTGTTCATGGAGACATTCCTTCAAAGAAGACAAGGTAGGACAATCGTTGGTTGAGTGTTCATTTGTTTCACAGATTTGACACACAATGTTTTTAATAGATTTTAATTGACCACTCTTTTTCAATTCTAGTGCCTTAACTTTTCTTGCTAAAGATGCAAACTTGGCTTGAAGGTCATAATCTTCCCTAAGGTTGTACATACCTCCACTGGATGTATGAGGTTGAGTTTTTCTCGATGCCTTATAAGTACCCGCGGTGTCCTAATTTTGAGTATTTTCAGCTAACAAGTCTAAGTACTCCATTGCTTTATCAGGATCTTTAATTTCAAAAGTTTCGTTGCACATCAATTCAACCATTTGCCTATCTTTAGGTATTAACCCTTCATAGAAATATGAAACCAATATCTATGTTTCAAAACCATGATGGGGGCAAGTACTAAGCAAGTCTCGATACCTATCCCAACATTGGTAAAATGTTTCTTCTTGTTTTTGAGTGAAAGTGGTGATTTGTCTTTTAAAAGAGTTTGTTTTATGAGATGGGAAAAACTTCTTAAAAAACTGTTGTTGCATTTCATCCCAAGCACGAATGGATCCTAGTCTCAAATTTTGTAGCCATGTTTTAGCTTTTTTCCTTTTTTAATGAAAAAGGAAAAAGTTTTAATCTGATGGTGTTCATGCTACAATTTAAATTATTATATGTGTTGCAGACCTCCTCAAATTCCCTTAAATACAAGTATGGATTTTCCAATTCTAAACCATGAAAAGAAGGTAAAAGTTAAATAATGCCTGGCTTAAAATTAAAATCAGATGCATCGGGAGAAAAAACTATGCATGATGGTGCACTTGTTCTTGTGGGATTCATGTGGTCTTTAAGTGTTCTAACACGGTTATTCTCATTATGAAGTGATTGATTATCTTCTTCGGCCATATTTTCTGAAAATAATGAGGATACCCTACAAAGTCTACCACTTGATGTACGTGACCACACTCTCATGCACGTGTAGGTATAGAATAAAAGGAAGAAGAAGACAAAAGAAGAAGAAACAAGAGAAAATAAACAAAGTTATATACAAGAAAAGTTAAAAGAGAAAAAAAATATTATAATTTATACAAGGACTTACCTCCTCGGCAACGGTGCCAAAAACTTGACACAATGAAAAGATTGATGTTTTCTCTCAAGTGCAGGAATGTCGAAGTAATAAATAACCCGGCAAGACCAGGGTCAGATCACAAGGAGGTTAATTATACAAATTATAAATAACAATAATAGCAATAACAACAATAACTATAATAATAATAATAATAATAATAATAATAATAATAATAATATTAGTAGTACTAATAATAATAATAATAATAGTAAAGAAAAAGAAGGAGCAGAAGAAGATGAGAACTTTGAGATGGAATATGAGGATACCCTACAAAGTCTTCTCCCAAGTGCAGGAGTATCGAAGTAATAAATAACCCGGCAAGACCGGGGTCGAACCACAGGGAGGTTAATTGTACAAATTATAAATAACAATAATACAACAACAATAACAATAACAACAACAACAATAATAATAGTAACAACAACAACAACGACAACACCAACAACAACAACAACAATAATAATAAAGAAAAATAAAAATAAAACGAAGAAGATGAGAACTTTGAGATGGAATATTAACGTAAAGATTTAACAACAATAACAAACAATGTCAAGGTTAGAGGATCCACTAATGGTATGTCAAATAAGTATAGTATAAACTCTTATTATTCAATTGGAAACCACACACAAAGGAGGTTCCAATCAGATTATAGATTGTTAACATGATTACATTAGTCATCTTATTCAATTAACGCTAATACTTGTAAATGTTGTCAAGCATTCATGATTATAACTTATGTTAACAAAAAATCAAGTTCCTTTCATAGATGAGGTGCCGGTTATACCATATAATATAAATTATGAAAGTGCCAAGCATTTGTTGTACCAAGTGTTATACAACATAAATCAAGATTAGTTATTTAACAAGCAAAGTATTAAAGAGTGAACAAGATAACAAATATAAAACATGTTAGTATCAAACATTAAAGTCCATATTAAGTTTACATTATACTTATTCTTACACCATTAGTGTAACCTTTTCACCTTGACATAATAAAGTTAGGTAGACATAATGCAAGAAAGAAAAATAGATAAACAAAATAAGAGCATAAATAAGATAAAAGTCAACTAAGTAAAGGAAAGGAAATGAAAGGCATAAATTTGATATTAATGAAAGCAAAGCATAAACATTATAAAAAATACAAAGAGAGAAAGCAAGAGCATGATCTTGATCTAGAAACCAAGATGCCTAAATGCATGGCAAATGCCTCCTTTTATAGGCCAAAATCAGGAACTATTGATTTGATGACTAATTGATAAGTGGGTGACCAACTCTTGACTTGGTGACAATCCTTATCTTCTCTTTTCTGCCCAAAACGTCATTGATAACGTCAAAATTGGAGCCACTTGAAAACATGAAAGTTGTAGGCAATTGTCTCAGTTGTCTTATGTACAAAATGCAGCTCATTTGGACTTCTAGAACTCCAGATATGACCAAAATACTGAACAGTGCTCGGGATGGAGGACAGATTCGGACTTCTTTGTTGTTGCTACAATTTGGACTTGAAAATGATCTTTTTAGATCTTGGGCTCCATATGAAAGTTATAGGCCTATATCTTACCTTTCTATCTATATAAAGTGGACCTAAATCTGAGATCTATAGCTCTATATATGACCCAATTACTAAGATCTTGGCCTCCATATGAAAGTTGTAGGCCTATGTCTTACCTTTCTATCTATATAAAGTGGACCTAAATCTGAGATCTATAGCTCTATATATGACCCAATTACCGAATAGTGTTCCGGTTTGGATTGCACCGACATCTCTTTTCTAATTTTGGTCATCTCTTTGCCCTTGCAATTTAAGTTCTTAAAGTCATCAATCAATCCTTTCATTTATGTGATAAGCCTGCATTTAAAATGAACATTTACCATAAATTAAAGGTATCTTATATTATTAAATATATTATTATAAAGCATACTTTAGTTAAGGAGTTATTGATACTTCAAATGCAAAATGATGATATAAAACCATGATAAAAATACACTTTTAAGTACTATTCAAATTCCTTATATATACATACTTATACACACACACACACACATACACACACACACATATATATATTCAAAATTATGTTAAAATCTAGATGTAAATTAATATTCATTCTCTCTTTTATTTTGTTTATCTAGAATCTTGTGGGTAATATTTTTAATATGTGTAATCTTACGTAATTTTATTTAATCAATTTCAAGTGTTTCTATTTTATTATCATTTAATTAAATACAAAATTTGATTTTTATGAACAAAGTCATTAACACACGATCATCTTAAACATATGAATTGTGAGACCGAACATCTTGGTTTATATCTAATTTTTATTTTTTTTAACTTTCATCTTCATTTATCATTAATAACTTTTTATTTATTTACTAACAAATATAATTCTCAATTTATTATATTATATTATATTATATATTTTGTTTTTTATAAAAATATTAAAATAACTTGCATCTACCTATTTTATGAAAAACAAATTTGACTCACTATAACGTGTAGGTCAAATAGCTAGTAAATATAATATACTTGGGGAATTAATTATGTAAAATGCATTATAGATCCCTTTATATGGCATTATAGACATATTGTTCATAGTTTTTTTTTTCTTTGTTTTTTTAATTTGGCCCTATTGGATCAAATTATAAGCCAATTTATTAGGGAATGATATAATTGAAAGATGAAGGATCAAACTAAAAAATCATAAAAGGAATAGGTGGCTTTAAAAAATTTGGGTGAAATTCATATTTTAGTCCTCATACTTTTCAAATTATAAATATTGGGTTCCTTTAATTTTCAAAATTTAAAGGCAAAATCAATTTTACCCTCAAACTTCATTCTTTTTATTTTTTAGCCCCTGATTTTAAAAAGATGAGAGAAAATTACCAAAATCTAGTATCATAGAGAGAAAATTTATGTTGGCATCAATTTTGGTCATAAACATGATCGATATTGGTGTCAATTTTTTTTTTTTTTTGATGAAGAGCATTCACATTTAGCATTTTTTATCGTAAAAATGCCTAGAAAAATATATTTGACCTCGATAAAATTTTTAGTTTCAAGTTCATTTTAATTTTAGGATGATTCTTTTGTGTTTCTTTATGAATGCGTTTATTAAAATGTGTTAAAAAACTAGATAATGCTAGACAATGTATTTTTTGACTTATTTAAAAACAATTAGGATGAACAACATGTCATCTGTCTCATAAAAAAAATTATTTTTATGGACAAGCACGTTGACTTGGTTTGTCAAGCGTAGTAGTGCTTGACCTTTTTCTTTGTTTTATTAATTCCCTTTTAATATGTATTTTTTAAAAATAATTTTTAAATTTATATATAAATTGATATCCTTCTATCTTTTATTTGGTTTATCTAAACTCTTTTAAATATCAATTGTGCGATAGTTATTTTGTATGCATTTAATATTTTAAAAGATTGTTCTAATTTATCTATATTTTTTTATATTTTATATAAATTAAATTTATTTTAAAAAATTAAAAATATTTAGTTTTGAATAATATTTTTAATATGTGTAACCTTGCATAATACTTTTTTTCCCTTTATTTTATTAGTCAATTTCATGTATGTTTATTTGCATTATGATTTAATTTCATCTTTATTTATCATTAATAACTTTTTATTTATTTATTATTAACACATATATTTCTCAATTTGTTTTATTAGATGTATACATGAGTTTCTCAATTTTCACTTTCATTTTTTTTATATAAAATAACATGTTCAAAAAGCTTGCATATTTAATTTTTAAAAATCCGATCCATAGTAAAGTGTGGGTTAAATAAATAGTAAAACACTAAAGTGTGAGGATATTTGCATACATCATTGTTAATCTTCTCACATTGTAAGGTGGATCTATTGTTCAAAATTTTGCATTTGTTTTCAAATTGGTTCTTAAACTTCTTTTTTTTTTTTTGTGCAATTATATTCTTTTTAGACCAAATTCAAGGGCAATCAAATCAAATTTGTTCACAAAGGATAAAATTAAATGATAGGGGATCAAAGTAAGAAAGGTGGTATCCATGAATGATTGTTTCAAAGTTCATACAAAAACTTTAATTTTATCCTCACACTTTAAAAATTATACTTATTTAGTCCCTTAATACTTTTTTCAATTTAATTTGGTTATAAAAGTTTATTTTTGTTATTTTTTAGTCCCTATCTGGGAGATGGAAGAGAAAAATAGTTAGATTTTAACGATAGAGAGAAAAAGATGTCGTTGACACTAATTTCAACTACCAAAATAATTGATTTTTTTGTCAAATGATTCCTAATGAAGAGAATTCATATTAAGTATTTTTTTAGTTTTTCATCTTGAAAGTGCATAAAAAATAGATTTGAACTCTGAATGGTTTTGAAAAAGGTTGTCAATTTTGTTCATGTTAGCATTTTGGTTTTTCAATTGAAACAATATGTTTGGTTTTAGAGCATTTTATTGTGTTGTTTCAAGGTTATACTATATATATATATATATATATATATATTAATTTAATAAATATAATTTCAATTCAAATCCAAAAATACACATCACTATTGATCCTCTCACATTTTATATTGATGCTCTCACATTTTATGGTGGATTTATTGTTCAAAATTTTGCATTTTTTTCAAATTGGTTCTTAAGCTTTTTTTTTTTTTTGCGCAATTGCATTTTTTTGACCAAATTCAAGGGCAATTAAATTAAATTTATTCACAAAGAATAAAATTAAATTACAGGGGGTTAAAGTAGAAAAGACGACATACATAGAGGATGATTTTAAAGTTCACACAAAACAATTAATTTTGTCCTCACACTTTAAAAATTATACATATTTGGTCCCTCAATATTTTTTAATTTAATTTGGGTGTATAACACGATCAAAAGATTGATGTCTTCTCTCAAGTGCACGAGTGTCGAAGTAATAAATAATCCAGTAAGACCGGGTCGAACCATAAGGAGGTTAATTGTATAAATTATAAATGACAGTAATACAACAATAACAACAAGAATAATAATAATAATAATAGAAGAAGAAGAAAAAATTGATGAGAACTTTGAGAGAGAAGATCAATGTAAGGATTAAACAATGATAACAACAAATATCAAGGTTAGAGGATCAACTAATGGTATTTCAAACAAGTATAGTATAAACTCTTATTATTCAATGAAAATCACACATAAAAGAGGTTCCAATCATATTATAAATTGTTAACATGATTACATTAGTTATCTTATTCAAATAATGTTAATACTTGTAAATATTGTCAGGCATTCATGATTATAACTTATGTTAACAACAAATCAAGTTTTCTTTCATAACACAGGTATAGGTTATACCACACGATTGGGCTATAAAAGTGTCAAATATTTATTGTATCAATTGTTATACAACATAAATCTGAATTAAACATTTAATAAGTAAAGTATAAAGAGTAAACAAGATAACAAATACAAAACATGTTAGTATCAAACATTAAAGTTTATATTGAGTTTACATTATACTTATTCTTACACTATTAGTGTAAATTTTTTATCTTGACATAATAAACTTAGCTAAACATAATAAAAGAGAGAAACATAAATAAACAATATAAGAATATAAATAAAATAAAAGTTAACTAAGTAAAGGAAAGAAAATGAAAGATATAAACAAGATATTAATGAAAACAAAACTTAAGCATTACAAAAATACAAAAAGAGAGAATAAGAGCATGATCTTGATCTAGAAACTAAGATGTCTAAATGCATGAAAAATACCTCCTTTTATAGGCTAAAATTAGGAACTAGTGATTTGATGATTAATTGATGAGTGAGTGACCACATTTTAACTTGGTGACAGTCTTTATCTTCTTCTCTGAATAAAAAGTCATTGATAACGTCATAATTTGAATTAGACCTCCACATGAAAGTTCTAGGAAATTATCTCATCTTTTTAGAAAAAAAAATTAAGGTCATTTGGATTTTTAAAACTCAAGTTATGAGTTGAACACTAAACAGTTTTTGGGCTATAAGATGGATTTGAACTTTTTTGTTGGTACTACAATTTGTACTTGAAAATGACATTTTTAAATTTTGGACTCTCATGAAAGTTAGAGACCTATGTCTTATCTTTCCATTCATATAAAGTAAACCTAAATCCGAGATCTATAACTCTAGATATGACCCAATTACCGAACAGTGTTCCAGTTTGGACTACACCAGCATCTCTTTTCTAAGTTTGGCCCTCTCTTTATCATTTCAATTTCCATATTTCAACTCATCAATCAATCTTTTTTATTTATGTGATAGGGCTGTATTTAGGATGGATATTTACCATAAATTAAAGGTATCTTAAGATAGTAGACTTGTTATTATAAAATATGCTTTAGTTAAAGAGTTATTGATACTTTAAGTGCAAACTAATGATATAAAACCTTGATTAAAATATAACTTTTAAGTGCTAATTATTATAAAAGTTTATTTTTGTTATTTTCTAGTTCCTTGTCCGGGAGAGGGGAGAGAGAGGTTGTTAGATTCCAATGATAGAGAAAGAAAAATATCATTGACACTAATTTCAACTACCAAAAAAGTCAATCATTGTGTCAAATAGTTCCATTTAATGAAAAGAGTTTATGATATATGCTTTTTGTTTTTTTACCTTTAAAGTGCCTTAAAAATAGATTCAAATATTTTTGGTTTTGGGAATGGTTAATTTTGTTTATGTTGGCATATTGTTTTTTCAATTGAAACAATATGTTTTGGTTTCAGAATTTTTTAACGTGTTTTTTTGAGGTTGTCCTATATATATATATCAAAATGTTAATCCAACAATGATAATTTCAATTCAAACCCAAAGATAAATTAACTTGAAATTATATAATTCAAATTTTAAACACAAGCAAAAAAGTGAAAGTTGAACCGATATTACCTAATTGACTTGATGAATCCAAAAACAACCTAGACAGTTGATAAAAATATATTTTACCAAAAATAAATTCAAGATTTTTTTTTAAATATTGAGTTAGCAATATATTGGATCGACTTAGATCAATCTGGGTTACTTTTCAAATCTGTAACCTATGTCATGAAATCATGATAACCCCAAATGAAACAAATTAAGATAAATTATGAAGCTCAATTTCTAATAAACTTATTATTGAATGATAAAACTAAAAAAAAATATAAAAAAGAACACAATAAAATGGCCTAAGTCATTTCAAATTAACTTGCTAAACTCGTAACTTATGTTATGATAATAAAATAATTTTAAAGAAAAAGACCAAACAAATGACAAGGATTCATTGAAGAAGTTGAATTGTGAAATAAAAAAAGTAAAAAAAATAGATAAAAAAACTCGAGTTAACTATGTTAATCAGCAAAACTTTTAACATGTATCATGAGACTTAAATAACTATAAAAAAATAAAAACATAATACATTATGAAGTTCAATATTCAATATAACAAGTGTTGGAGGATAGAATTAGATAAAAATATAGATTTTTTTAAAAAAGAAAAAGAAACCTTATTTAGTCAAAATGGAATTAAAATGTTCCGATTAGAACTTAGGTAGAAATTTTGGAATGGGTTGAGATTTTAAGAGAGATGAAATCTATTTTGTTTTTTTTTTTTTAACTAGAACAAGATATATTGGCCATTCAAGATAGATCATAACAGGATTGACAACCTTGGTTTTATGTTGATTTGAGTTTTGAGATGATTTTTTAGGTTTTTTGAGGCCATGTATAGGCTTGATAATTGTGAGGCCTTAAAAAAAAATTGATGCATTTTTTTATTTTTTTTAAATTTTTTAATCTATATTTAAATTAATATCATTTCTCTCTTTTATTTTGTTTATATACTCTCTTTTAAATGATAATTATTTTTTAATTATTTTGTATGTATTTAATTTTTGAAGGGATTTTTCTGATTCATCTATGTGTTTTTTTTATTTTTTATATAAATAAATTTTATTTTCAAATAATATTTATAATATATGCATCCTTGTATAATAATTTTTTTCTTTTATTTTATTTAATCAATTTATTGTGTATGTTTATTTTTATTATTGTTTGATTGATTATAAAATTAATTTAATAAACAAATTTAGCAAATTATCTCTCAATTTTTCTTACTTTATTTTTAGTTATTATTAATTAATATAAATAGTTTTTAATTTATTTGATTATATATATGCATAATTTTTTTTTTATTATAACTTAGAATATTTTAACCACAAAAATATATCAAAAAAATTGTGTATATAATTTTTTATAAAAAAGTAATTTGACCCATGATAAAACATAAATTAAATAACAATATAAATATAATTCATGAATACTAAATTTTGTATTATAAAAATAAAAGTACAGCCCTAAATTCATTAGAGCATCTGAAGTGAATGTTTTAAAAATCATAATGTTTTGGGAAGGATAGGTGCACGGGGACTTGTCATTAGCTAGTCCTGTAATGTAATAATATGATCCCATAAATTAACTGTAAACTGAAAATGAATGGAGTTTTACCGTATTTCATGTAAACTGAAAATGAATGGAGTTTTACTATATTTCATATCATAAATTATTATTTATTAGAATAATAATTTGTTTTATTATTTTTTTTTGAATTTTTTGAATTAATATTTTTTATTTAATTTTATCTTTTAACATTAATTTTTTCTATTTAATTATGATATTTTTATGACATGAGTTCTAACTTTAACAAGTTAACCTGATTTGGTAGGTTAACCTGATTAATTTATATTTTTAAAATTTTTTTATTAATATTAATTTGATTGAGAATTAAATTTTATAATTTATTTTGTTTACTTTTCATTATATTTTCTTTGATCTGATAATTTGAAAATAGTGTTTAATATGTTAATCCGAGTTATCTTGAGTTGTTTTTCTATGTCTTTTGTTTACTAATTTTTTTTATTAATTTTATTATTTAACATTAGGTTGATTGAGAATCATAATCTATTTTGATTTGTTTTTTATGAGAATATCTTAGTATTAAAATTATGGTAAAGAGTTTTGGCCTTTAAACCTTGGTTAAATCACGTCATTTTTTTAAAAGATTATATTGGTTTTATGATGTAAATCACAAGTCTTTTAACAGTAAACTTGTTTTTTTATTGGGTTGTCCTTGTTTGATGAATCGATTCGCGAGTTTAGCAGGTTAATCAACTTGACCTATTTATTTCTATTTTTTAATTGATTTTTTTAATTTCATTAATTAATATTTTATTTGATTGAAAATTAGGTTTGATGACTTGTTTCAATTTGTTTTTCATTAGATTATCTTGGTCTCATAACCCGGTATTACTTAACGGTTAACTTGAGTTGACTTGACATATTTTTTTATGTATTTTTTAATTAAAATTTTTACAAATATCATTGATCAATATTTGGTTTAACAGAAAAAATTAAAAATTAAGCTTTATAATTTGTTTTAACTTTCTCTCTATAAAGTTATTTCAGTTTTAAAACTACAGATTTGATAGGTTAACCTTGGTAAAATTGAGTTTTTTTTTTATTTTTTTTAATATAATGTTATCTCGGTTTGATGACTCAGGTCATGAGTTTGATGGATTAACTCAGGGTTTCTATGTTTTTTTTTTCAATTGATTTTTTTTAATCTTATTTTTCAATATTGAGGAGATTGAAACTCATGATTTGTTTTGATTTATTTTTAATGGAGTTATTTCGGTCTTATAACCTAGTTACAAGTTTGATATATTAATTATGATTGTTTTTTTTATGTTTTTTTAATTGATTTTTTTTAAATTTTATAACTCAATATTAAATTAATTGAGAACTAGACTTTATAATTTATTTTTATTTATTTTTTATTGGATTATCATAATTTTATAGCTCGAGTTATGATTTTGATATGTTAACCTAGATTGTTTAAAATTAATTTAATATTAAAAAAATTATTTAAAATTTTATTTAATTAAGTATTATTTTCACGAATAATTTTAAATAAGTAAAATCAACTAAATTATATCTCGTAAATCTTTTATATGATTTCTTTTTTCCTAGGGGAAAAACCATTAAAAATATTTAAATAATTTTTTTATATTAAAGTAAAATTTTACTTAATTAACTACATCAGTCAAACATGTAGTTTTAAGTAACGGGACAAAAAATGCTTGCCGTTGCAAAGACTTCGTTATAGTGTTTGATTAATTAGTTGAAGATTCTCTCATCCCCGTTAGGCGCATATTGCAGCAGTTGAGTCGTCGCCCAGAGAAACACAACACGCATGTCGCGCGCGTTAGCTAAGGATGAGGCCAAAGAGGCGGCAAAGCGCCACATAAATCTGCATAGTAAACTGTGAAAGATTAAAAAATTAGAGTCCCCAATAAAGAATTCCATAAAATCCAAAAACGGACAGCACCATTGGACCACGTCGGCACGTTAGCGGAATTCCAACCATTTTAGCAAACTCCAAAAATCTCCCTCGCAGAGAAGTAGTTCCAGTTCATCCTTTTCTTCTCATAGAAAGTGCAGAGAAACTTAGCGACTGGATGTTTCAATAAGATATCCAATTCCTCTACCCTATTCCTTACTTTTCCACTAAATTCTCCTGGAAAATGTTATTTTTTGTTTCCTGGTAAAAGAACACAAAGTTGTAGGTTGGATTTTGATTAGGTTGTAGATTGTTTTATGCTTTTCTTTTTGTGCTTGGCTGCAGAGAAAGTAGTGGAAAGAAGGAAAATTGAAGCCTCTCTTAAAATAATAAGCAGTAATTCAATTCCTGTTACATTAGGTTTAAAGTTGAGTTATATTTCAATTGTTTAGCAACAAAATCTGTTAGATCCAAATTTCATGTTTGTAATTTCTGAGATAGCTTCTGTTTTGTTCATGCACTGAAAGTTTGATCTTGTTTTGATCCTGGCAGGTGTCAATAATGGTTTGTTTTGTACAGTGATACCTATTTGATCTCTGTACACAACTGTTAAACATAGTCTGGGTTAGGGTTTCTAAGGTAAAAGAGTTTGAAAATACTGAGAAACTTGCTGTGGAAACCTCAACTTTGAATTTGAGTATGCTTCGTGTTAGTTCTATACAATTTTCTCATGAATTAAGGGTTCAAGATAGTCATGGACGCAGTAATCAACACACTGTAAGTAATTATCATTATTATAATTTTTTTAAACATTTTAATATGAAGTTAAATAAGCAAATGCAAAACTGAACTTTACATGGCCTGTTTTCCATTTTATATTTCCCTGTTTCTCAGAGTGCAATCAGAAAGATCAGAGTACAGTTGATTAATGTCAATCTTTCTTCTCAATTTCTGGTATGTGCTCGTATGGATTTGAAAAGTTTATCTGTTATACTTTTCACATTCGAAGAAGCAATGCCTCACAATTACTAATCTTTGTGCATGGTGTTTTTTCTTCTTCTTACATTTCTGATCTCGTTCTGCCCATGAAGATTATTGGTGCTGCCATTTTTTTCTCACTATGTCACTATGCATCGCATTTTCTTTTATGATGAGTTTTATTTATTGTGTAAGTAGAGTCTGATACCATCAAATTTGTGTGATTTGCATCTTTAGCGACAGGATCCTTGGAGTCTTCATCTTCAAAACTGCATACATAGGTCACTGAGTCCTGTACCTTCCAGATGTAATGTGTTCCTTTGCCGATCTGTTCTAACACCAGGTGAAGGAAATGGGATTCCTGTTCTGAAATCTGCAGCCATTGCCTTGACAAGGTATATTCACATGTCATTCACTTTTTTTGTGTGTCCCTACAATATAAGATAATAGTCACTGCTGGGATTTCAATGAATAATTTTGCACTCTTTATTGATATGAAATTAAGTTCATATACACAAATTCTAGAATCCTAATTTAGGTAGGTTATGGTTATTTAAGCTAAATCTATGCTATAGTAACATGGGACAACTACTTTGATGGATATTATGTAGCATTATAGATCACAAGATAATAATAGAAGATACAACATGAGTTTAGCACAGGCTAGATGTGCTTTGTTGAAGTTTGATTCTAAACCATACAATCTTCCTTTATATGCCCCTACAAGATTGCGCTTTCATCAACAAGACCAATCTTGCTATGTAATATTTTTGTATGCTTTCTAGACAATGGCTTAGTTAGGAGGTCAACCAATTGATCTTGTGTATGAACATGGCGGACTTGTAGTTGACATTGTTCAACTAAATCTTGTACCAAATAAAGATCAATTTGAATATGTTTCATACAAGAATGATTCACTAGATTGAAGCTTAGATGTATAGCACCAAGATTGTCACTAAAGCTATGGTGTTGTTTTGAGTATTAAGCCAAGTTCAGTGAAGATATTAAGAAGCCACATGGTTTCGGAGGTTGCATTTGCAAGTACTTGGTATTCAACCTCTGTGAAAGATTGTGCAACAACTCTTTGTTTCTTTGAACTCCAGGATATTAGAGTTGATCCTAGAAAGCATATGTATGTAGAAATGGAACTTTGATCATCAATGTTGCCAACCTTGTTAGCATCAGAGAAGGTTTTTAAAATAGGTGCACCAACTTTTTTAATTTGTATATCATGAAAAACAGTTTGTTTCAAATAACAAAGAAGCTTTTTAGTTGTTTCTCAGTGAATTTGTGTTGGCTTGTGCATAAATTGAGAAAGCTTATTCATTATGAAAAAAATATCTGGATGCATCGAAGAAAGATACTGAAGGCTTCCAATAATTTGATGAAATTTTGAACTTTCTACAGAAGTAGTACCATCAACTAATTTAAGAGATTGACTTGTTGATAGCGGAGTAGTGATATCTTTCGCACCATCCATATTAGTATTGGAAAAGAGATCACAAACATATTTATATTGATAAGAATAGCCAGCTCGAGTAGGTATGACTTCAACCCCTAAGAAAAAATGAGGGTCACTAACACTTAGTTGGTTGATAATAAAGGTCTCAAAAGTAGAATCATTGCCTGCATCACAAAATCATCAATGTAAACCAGAAAATAACAAGTGATAAAGTCTTGATTTTAGATAAACAATGAGGAGTCTACTTTGGAATTGTGAAAACTAAGCTAAAGAAAGGCATTTTTAAGAGCTATATACTAATCTTGTAGAGCTTGTTTAAGCCTATAGATGGTTTTTCACAATTTATAGACATTGTTAGGTTTTGACAAATCTTTAACCCCCAAAAGGGGCACCATATAAATTGTTTCACTTAATTCCCCATTTAAAAAACATTATTGAACATCCATTTGCCTCAACTTCTATCCATTCATAACAATAACCATAATAGTGGGCTAAATGTTTTCTTATAATCCAAACTTGGTCTTTGATTGTAGCCTTTTGCGACAAGTTGTGCTTTGAACCTATCTACTCTTCTACCCCATTAGCCTTTCTCTTTATTCTGAACACCCACTTGCATCCCGCTACACTGGCGTGCAGGGAACTAAGTCCCAAGTACCATGTCTTGTGAGTGTAGTGAGCTCATTGGATATGGCCTTAAGCCACTGAGGGTGAGGTATGACCCAACTAGGAGTGATTATTTTTGGTACGGTTCAATTTTCATTTAAAAAATAATCAAATCGAATTTAAAAAAAAAAATGAAACCGGTTCAAACCTACCGGTTTTGGTTCGATTATTTTAGAACAAAAATCGAAACTGACCGACTGATTTTGGTTCAATTCGGTTTTGATTCAGTTTAGTTCAATTATTTTATATTAAAAACCAAAAACTATATATTTTTTGTTTTTTTTAATAATTTCTAATGGATTTGGTTTCGGTTTAGTTTGATTTTTTTTTGTTAATTTCGATTCGGTTCAGTTTTTCAGTTTCAAGTATATGAAATCAAAATTGAACCGAACCGGTTGGTTTTTTAAAATATTCTAATCGGTTTAATCAATTTTTTTTTACAGTTTGGTTTTTTTGGCTATTTTTTTTTGGTTTTTTCGGTTTAATCGATTTTTAGTTTTTTTACTCACCCTAGACCCGACTCTTACTAGTTGGTTTAATGGTCTCAGGAAGAGGGGTTTGGACACAAAATTGAGTTGTTTGGGTATAAAAATTTGGTTCATGGATTTAGTTTTCATTTGATGATCTCTTTAGGTTTGGATAGGCTGACCTAAATTCTTTTCAATAGACGAGTCAAGTGAAATCAAAGGCATCACAAAGTGAGAAACATTGAAATTTTTAGATGCATTAGAATCAAGATTTGATTCTTGAGACTCTTGACATAGGTTATTTGGGAAATGAAAAGATTGTAAAGAATTAAAGTTACCAAGGTTACTTGAAGAGGATGTAGCAATGGCAAGGACACCTTCCTTAGGCTCTGATGACGACAATGAGACAAGAGATGATGGTGATGGTGGCTTATGGATATCTAAGAAATAGAGGAAGATGTTTGAGTTGTTGGTTTGGTATGCAAAGAAGACAAGTGGATTTGATTTGTGAATTTCATCAAACAAGACATGACATGAGATAATACATTTTTTAAGCATGGGTTCTAGACAATGCATTTTAGGTTTGTGAATCTCCAAGGAAAATACATGGTTTGGACTTGGGCTGTCTTTTGTGAGAGTTATAGGCTTGTGTGAGTGAATAACAAAGGCATCCATTTTTTTTTAATTTGAGGTAATTGGGCTTTTGGTCATACAAGTTCTCATAAGGTGATTTGTTTTGAAAAAAGTGGTGTGAGTTGTCTGTTTATAAGATATAAGGCTGTTTAAAATGCATGTGGCCAATATAAAGGATCAAGAGAAGCATCATGAAGAAGTGTAAGGGTTGTTTCAACAAGATGCCGATGTCTACATTCAAAGACACCATTTTGTTGTGAGGTGTGAGGGGTAGTGGTATAATGATAGGTCCCAATGTTAGAATAAAGGGTTTTGATTTTTGTTTGAACCGTGTTTCAATGAATTTTTTGAAATGTGGAAAAATACTAGAAATACCAAATTTATTAACTATTGGATAAAACCACATGTATATGGTATAATGATCAACAAAAAAGAAGATAATACTGGGATCCATCAATTCCAGTATAAGTAGTTGGTCCCTAAGCATCAATATAAATTAGTTCAAGTGGATCATGACCTTGGAGACTAGTTGCATGGAAATGTTGTTCATGACCTTGGAGACTAGTTGCATGGAAATGTTGTTTATGTGCTTTGTTGATGGAGCATGAGCTATATAATGAGAACAATTTTTGTGATGTGATTGAAAGGGAAAAATTCTTAACAAGATCATGACTATTTTGAGTGATGGATGTCTTATCTCAACAAAAATATTATTTTGTTTTGTTAGATGATGAACAAAGATCAAATTTTTGCAAAGATTTGGAATGTAGAGTATCATGTCGTAAAGGCTTATTTAGGAAAATTTAAGGCTAGTGAACTACCAGTGTGTCAATAATCTAAACCTAAACCATAACCTAGAATTACTTCATTAGTGCTATTATATCCCAAGTGAGTAGACAAATTTGCTACATCACTCATGATATTGTGTGAAGCATCCGAATCAAGAAGCCAAGTTTTTTCCTTTTCAATAGATGTCTGAGCACAATTGATAGTTACAACAGGACAACTATTAGCTAGCTATATGGCTCAGCTAGTCACAAATTTGACATTTGGGTTGATAACAGGGCTTGAATTTGTTGGGCTTGTTTGAACTATTGTGAAACCAGCAATCATCTTGCTGTAAATTATTCTGAGACTAGGTTGAGTTGAGCTTGTCAGGACGTTGTGGTCCATTAGATCTATGAAACTTCTTTGCAAAATTACCTCTATAGGAACCTTGTTTCTTTTAGTTTGTGTAGTTGGCAGTTACAACCAATTGTCCAATTGCTGTGTTGAAGCCTCCAAACACCATAGGTAGGTCTCATGATGCCAATGATGTTTCTCGTCCGTGGAGTGGTGCGGTTATTTTCTTGAACTAGGCCCTAATTCATTCAGAATAGAGAGGGTTTGGTCATCATCTGCAATTAAATGGTAAATAATAGCGGTTACATTAGCCAATGCTTCACAAAATGCAAATAAAATAATCTGTAATCAATCTATTCCCACACTGAATCAAGGTAAGCTCCTTGTTTAATTGCATAACCTGTGTTCTTGAGCAACTAGCATATAAGGTGTCGAGTTTTTTCCAAGCTTGATGAAAAGTTTTTGTTGTGGCTTTAAGAGGAGCAATTATGGGAGATGTAGAGGATAGATAGGATGACACTCAAAATAAGTTTGTCATGTCTAACCCAATGGGTTTTGTTAAGATTGACAATTGAGGTATCATCTCGTGAGGAAAGTAGCACCATTTACATAGTCAAGTAAATCGTACCAAAGAGAAGTGCTTTAAATTGAGCATACCATTAAGGGAAGGTGGATGGAGTCAATTTTTCCTTGATTTGGACAGTGATATTTAGAGCAATAAGGAGTTTATCAGTATTTGATAAAGGTTGGGTGTTAAAACTAAAGGTATGACTTTGATCTGAAGGCGAAGACATAGTTAGAAATGGGATTGTTGGCTCGTGAGAAATTTGTGGCTTAGATACCATATAAGATAATAGTTACTGCTGGGACTTCAATGAATAATTTTCCACTCTCTATTGATATGAAATCAAGTTTACATGCGCAGCTTCTAGAATTTTAATATAGGTAGAATACAATTGTTTAGGCTAAACCTGTGCTATAATAATAGAGGGCAACTACTTGGATGGATATTGTGTGGTATTTACAGAATGCAAGATAATAACAGAATATACAACATGATTTTAGGTTAGATGTGCTCTGTTGAAGCTTGATTCTAATTCATACAATCTTCAACATTAGTTCAAATAGGGTGACTGAAATTTCGTTACCCATATTCACATATTCACATGTTAATGTAAGTGCTGTGTTAAAATTAATCCAGAGTAATCTCATACTGCCTGCAATGAGTGAGGAATTTAATGCTCAATTTGCAATATTTCCATTGGATGCAAGTTTGTGAGAATAACTCCAAGGATTTATTTTCAATAGCAGCTGCAATAGTTTCCCTATCGGCTACTTTAGCAAGATATGATGTTTTCTTATGAGAGTGTGCTGATGTGGTTAATCTTGACCTGGTTGAACAACTAGTTGTTCAATCAAGGTTCCCAGCCTGACTGGACTAATTCCAGGTTCCTCATGGATCTTTGTAGACAAATAATATTATGCCTTGTCTGCAGGCTTCTTGATGTCTTTATTGAACTATTTCTGTTTGAATATAGGATTATCCAAGCTTATAGTGTCGATGGTGATATTTCACAATGGAACTGTTTTTTGATTTTTAGATGAAAACTATGAGTTGCTTATTTTGTAAATCACTAATGCTAATTTGTAGAGTACGTATTGGGTGCATATAATTTATCTTAATGTCATAGAAACTTTAATTGTATGACAGTCCTATCCTTTTTCTTGATCAATCATTATGCTCTAAATTTTATCCCCTTTTTAGTGGTAATAGCTTAAATTTGTGTTTTGCATTTGATATTTGAATTCACAAATGAATATGAATATCAAATGAACTGCGATCAACCATGATTAACACAAACAAACATTCACATCTTTAACGATAATTTTCATGCCACTTCTATGCAGTGCTTCACCCCACCCCCACCCCAACCTCCTCTTATAGAACATGTTATTTTGAAAGAATTCTTTTTAACACGCTTTTGGTGCATCATCCAGGTCCTATGATGCTCTTTGTGGAACTACTCTGGTGCTTAAATTGATCCCGGCAGTTTGTATCATTGCTTTTGCTGCATGGGGTCTTGACCCTCTAATGTGTTTGGGGAGGGCTGTATTTCTCCATGTATTCATTCTATTACTATTCTACATGCTGTTTCCTTTAACTGGGGGTCTAATGACCTCTTAATCCAGTGTCACTGTTCCAAACATATAAATCCAGACTCTCCTTTCTGGCAATTTCCTGCAGAAATCTGATTGTAGTTGGAAGAAGAGTAGAACGTATTTGGTCATGACTTCTTATCTTCAACCTTTGCTGCTCTGGACTGGAGTAATGCTCATCTGCAGGTATTCGGAAGAAGCTGTGTTAATTCTTTCCCAGACACAGTTCCTACCATTCAGTTAGCATTAACTGTAGCCTGTATATTTCAGAGCTCTAGATGTAGTAGTTCTACCATCAGAAGCAAGCCAAGCTGTGAAACTGAGACTTCTAAATTTTGTACGTTCGTTATCAACCGTTATGGCATTTGCTTATTGTTTGTCCAGGTATGTTTAGTTGGTTTCCATACCCATCTTTATCACTTATATACATTCATAGTTTGACTAGAATTTGTCAAATACTGGACCCACTAGCTGATGGGTTCACTGCTAGTTCTTTCATTTCCATCATTCACTTCACAACCTATTTTATTTTAATTTCTGGTTGCATATATTGGTCTCTGTTTTTTTTTTTTTTTTTGGTGAACACATTGTTCATGTTATTTACTTTCAAGCTTGAAGTACTGTTCGCTTTCATCAGGTTTTGATGGTATGCTATCATTCTTTCACTAGTTGTAGGTTGTTGATTGTCCTAGTATTTTGTTTTTCAATCTCATATGAGGACATGGAATTATGTTTTCAAGTTATGACCAATTTTTTCTTTTACAGCTTGATTCAACAGGCACAAAAATTCTTCACAGAGACAAATGACTCCAGTGATGCTAGAAATGTATGTTAATCCTGATTTTTAAAGTTTGCTACTATATTTAACATCTTTACTAGTGCTGTGGTTCTCTGGAACTTGTAGTGGAGAAGTGAATATTTTCTTTGTGGAACTATTGTAAAAGAATTGATTAAATGTGGTGACCAACACAGACTGCTCAGAATGATAGGGACGTCTTGTGCTCTATCATTTCCTTTCTTGAATTGATCTAGTATTTAATTTTAGGAATCAGTGTGAGATCCAATTTGTTGCCAGATGGCAATGTATCTCAAGCGAGAACATAAGCTCACCTTTTATTGAGTTCCCATAATAACCAGCTGAAGCTTCTTATATTTCATTCAAAGTTATGATACTGATTATGCCATAATTTCCAAATGTTGGAATGCCTTGCCAATCTCTTGAGAGCAATGACGTTTTAAAGCACATCATGTTTGGATTGTTTTTAGGAAGCATCTCAGTGTTATGTTTGATTCATTTGTTTTGTCCAAAGTTTTTGCTCCAGGAGTCATGTGATTATAAATCTAGCTATTTTGAAGTCGCTTGGGATTTAAGTGTGAATAAAGCAGTTCCTTTTGTTTTGGCAGATGGGCTTTAATTTTGCTGGAAAAGCTGTTTATTCTGCAGTCTGGATTGCTGCTGTGTCACTGTTCATGGAATTGCTAGGCTTCTCTACTCAAAAGTGGCTAACAGCTGGAGGCCTTGGTACAGTGCTGCTCACCCTTGCTGGGCGAGAGGTAAATTATGGCTTACTAGTCATATCATTGTGACGAGTTGCTGCAGTTTTAAAATCATTCATTGTGGTTTCTCATGTTGAACATACATCATGCTTAGCGGATCTTCATTTACCTGGTTGGTTTGTGCATTCAGATATTTACAAATTTCCTTTCAAGTGTAATGATCCATGCAACACGGCCATTTGTTTTGAATGAATGGATTCAGACAAAAATTGAAGGCTATGAAGTTTCTGGTACTGTTGAGGTTTGTCTTTTATCCCTTCCTCTCATTGTAAAACGAGAAACCAGCCAGAACATATCATGTATTCCCTTCTTCAGTTAGCTTCATATGAACTGAATAGGAATCAATAATCTGGTTCCTTTCTGTAAAAGAGAAGAAACTGAATTATTGGCTCTTTAACCATTTATGGTTCTATATCTAGTTAATCTCTCATGTTGTTCCAGCATGTGGGCTGGTGGTCTCCAACAATTATAAGAGGTGATGATCGCGAAGCTGTTCACATTCCAAACCACAAGTTCAATGTGAGTGTTGTGAGAAATCTTAGCCAGAAGACTCATTGGCGCATCAAGACCCACTTTGCCATCAGTCACTTGGATGTCATTAAAATTAACGTGAGGAGCAAACTAGTTCACTTGCTTGTAAATATTAGTTACCATCCAGTACTTTCTGTTGCTTCTTTCATCTGAAAGGAGGATACATGTTAGGCCCTGCGTTTTCTAAATGCAGAATATTGTAGCTGATATGCGTAAAGTTTTGGCAAAAAATCCACAAATTGAGCAGCAAAGGTTGCACAGAAGAGTTTTCCTGGATAATATCAATCCAGAGAATCAGGCTCTTATGGTAGGGCTTTAATTGCCATTATACTTTTTTAGAATTGAAATTCTTGCACCTTCTTTTATGAGAGCCTTACAAGAAACGAGAACTCATTTCCTTCGCTCTCTCTATTTGATTAATTTTTCTTTGCTAGGGAAATTTCTCCATTTGTCATGTATATACAGTTTATAGTGTGTCAAGCTCATGAGGTGTGGTGACTTGAGCTTTTGGACTTTATCAGTTTGCATCAATCCTTTTGAAATGATGTGTCTACTGGCTCATTAATGTCTAACAGTTGGGAGTCATGTACACCATAAGCATGAGAAAAATAAATAAGGCTACAGTTTCCTAGATCACAATTATGAGTCAATTGAAATATACAATATTTGTTCTTTCAATAAAGAAATCTTTAGATCTCTTACATCTAGAATTTGATTTTTCTGGATGCACACCATTGCAAGTTACATTTTTAAAGGCATCTGGTTCGCCATATCTTCCAGAATTCTGACGTTTTCTTTTGGGTATCCCACCGTGTGCACTTTTTTGAATGTGTAACCTTTTTTGACAACAAATGCAATTTTAGATTTTCTGCCACATTATAATGTTTTTCTGTTGCAGATTTTGGTATCATGCTTTGTGAAAACCTCACATTTTGAAGAGTACCTATGCGTAAAGGTAACACTAATTTTTTATAAATACTGAATGTGATTGATCAGATATAAAAGGATATGATGACAGAAGATTTATTTCCGTTGCTATTGTTAATATTTACCCCGTTGTATCTGAGTTGTCACTATTAGAGCCTTGCCGCTCTGTGATTGAATGTCTATTACTGAAGGATAGATGACAAAAATTCGAAACAAACTCTCAGAATTTTACTGTTGCTCAGAAAGCTTTTTGCACACCAACAAGCTCATTGTTTGAAATGTTGAGAGACCATGAATAGTAAAATAATGGCAGAGCCAGTCAATTCCTAGTAGCCATCAGTTATTGGCCATCTTCTTCTAACATTTGCAACGACTTAGATTATTTTATTATTTTTTATGGATGAATGATTAACCTCGTTGGATAGGGTATTTAGACTGGTGATCTGCTCAGTCTTGACACTTGAAGCAAAACTGACTTGTTATTGTAAATGGATTGATACAGGAAGCAGTACTCTTGGATCTTCTTAGAGTAATTAGCCATCATCGTGCTCGGCTTGCCACACCCATTCGTACAGTACAGAAAATATACGGCGAGGCTGATTTGGAGAACGTGCCATTTTCCGACTCTATTTTCACACGTTCTGGAGCTCCTGCTAGCCGTCCGCTATTGTTAATTGAGCCCTTTTATAAAATTAATGGCGAAGATAAAGTCAAAGCTTCACATCATCCACTTCATGCTAACGAGGAAAAAGATGCAAAGGTTGAAGCAGCTCTGGTATCTGAATTCAAAGCAGATACCAAGGCAGGATCAACACCAATTGTTGACTCGAAAAGAGAGAAGGTGATCACAAAATCTACTTCCAACTCCAGCACAAATTCTGAAGTCTCAGCTGTCTTGGCATCCGACCCTCAACTTATCAGTTCAATGCCTGATAATTCAGTTTAAAAAAATTCTGGAGCACAGCAGTCTACTGGAAGTATGGGAGATGGATGGAAGGAGACAATGGGGCAAAATTCTGAAGGCACAACCTCCAAGGGAGCAACACCTGAGAGGTCTTCAGTTGCTGACCCAGAATCTGGAATTGAAAGAACTGAGAGCCCTGTCATTTCACAGGCCAAGCAAGATATTGAGAGATCTGTTGCATCACCATCAGTGACCGGGCCTTCTTTGGAGGAGAACCTTGTTCTCGGTGTTGCTCTGGAGGGCTCAAAACGAACTCTTCCAATTGAGGAAGAAATGGATCCATCTCCTTTCCCTTTAGAATCGAAGGAATTGACTGCCTGCCGAAATGGAGGAGCTCCTCCTGGCAAGGATAAAAAGGACAGCCAGGACAATTCCTAGCACCTCACAAAGTGAATAGTACGATGATGATGATCAAATGCTAGATGTCGAATGTGCCTCTTAACCATTAAATTTATGCAAGAACGCGGCAGCTGTGTTTTTAAAGCTGGCGCCATGCAGTCAAGTGTACTAGCCTGTATGTGTAAATAATTAATTATCAAATGGAAACTTGTGGGCTAATCAGGAGATTCAGAACAACCGCTGAAAAATGGAGAAAGAAAAAGGGAATAGGTTGTACGTGGCATCTGTTTACCATGGATTTTCGCTTGGTGTGTTAGTTAAATTAAAGAACTTCTATTCTACTTTTCTAAAATATCATCTTCACAATGGACGGATATGTTAGGGAATTGGATTTTGTGTATGTTGCTGACCAATGATCTCAAGCAATCAGTTTCTTAATGTAAGCACATAGATCACTTGTTTTTAGTCGCTATACCCAAGTAATCACACACAAATTTGCGGTTTGGTTGCGCTGTTCATTCCTCTGGGGTTTTTTTTACGAGTTTAGGTTGCTTGTCAATCACTCACGTGTCACTTATTTTTATAAAAGTTGTAAATTTCATGAATTAATAAACTTTTGAAAAAAAATAAGGAAAAAATAAACAAAATGAAATGAATGCTTCTTCTTCTTCTTTTTTAAAGAAAAGAAGAAATTTAAAACGTAAAAGAGTCTTCAAAAATATTTTTTTGCATGAGGGACACGTGTACTTAAATATTTAATTTCAGGAAAAATATATTACATTTTGTTTATTATTATTATTATTATTATTATTTACAAAAATAAGGGAGTGATACAAAAGTTAAAAGAGTCAACTCATTGATGAATGATTGAGAGACAATCTCTTAAACAATTTTAAAAGTCAAACTTAAAAACAAAATGGAGAGGATGGTGGACGGTGCCACCGTATTCAAATGTGCCGTGTGTACCACAGAGGTCATCTCTTTACCAAAAATGACTAAACAATTCATTCCAATGGCCGCTAGGTATGTGTATTAATTAGGGATCCAAATTTGCTGAATTTCCTTCCACTATGGCTTTTCATATTTATCGACTAAAATTGCAGGGAACAACATATCGGTTGGCTAAATTGAAATCACCAACCATTTCTCTTACAATATGATGACCCGATGCTTTCCTTCATCATAAGCTCGAACAAAATCTGAAATTAAATCAGACCTAAACATAATTAGTATGCACAAGCCACAAACAGATAGATAGTTTACCAATGCTTACAAAAATGCATTCTCAAAATGTTGGACCCATCCCAGTTATGACTGACACGTGCAATCAGGGATAGCGACTTCTGCTTCTTTCTCAACCTGATCTGGCCCTTGTCTACTTCTATGCCCATTGAGTACTGCACGCTGAAATTCTGGCCACTCCATGCTCTTGTTCACGAAAAAGGAGCCCACCATCACCATGTTTGCTCTTGTGATCTTCGAGTTTAGGCAAGCTCTATGAGTAGAAGTAACTTATGGTCTGCAAAACTCATACTGCCCCCCAACATAAAATCCAAATTTATGCATCATGGTTAAATGCTATTTGCGGTACTGCACAAGTTTCTTTCGCCAGGGACATTAGACACGATTCAGAGCATTGGATCTAACAATTACACATACCCCATGAAAATTAATGATATGAGGATAGTACTAAATACCTTCGATGATCTTACAGAAAATACTTTGGTTTTATTTAACGGAAAATGCTTTATAAATAAATAAAAATCAACATATCCTTTCTTCTTACCAAGGCATTCTGCATGTTTCTAGGAGAAGCAGAGATACAGACGTCACTTTGCAAACTCACAAAATAGTCAACTGTGGCCAACAAGGAAGCCTTGCGGTTAACCTATAAGGATTATATGGACACTATCTATCTTCATATTAGTATGATATTGTCCGCTTTGAGTCTAAACCCTCATGGATTTGCTCTAGGGCTATACCCAAAAAGCCTCATACCAATAAAGATATTTGTCTATCCTTATATACCTTTGATCCTCTCCATTTCTAATCAATGTAGGACTTTGGTCGCATGCTCAACAATTCTTCTCTCGAATAAAGAACCATTGAGCCTCTACTCAAACGACCATTTATCCATCCATTCTCTACCAACCAGGATTTTTCATTCTCTACTTCTCTCTACTTCATCGTGTTGGGGTCAGGACACGTCCATGAAGTATCCGAAGAACACTACCTAACTTGAGAGTTTTTGCTCTTTTTAGGTCAACTCCTCTTTACCGTGTTGAGATCAGGACACGTCCATGAAGCATCTAGAGCACACCGCCTATCCAATAGAGCTGATCCATGGATTATATCGTGATTTAATTAGGGCTCACCACCTTTTATTTGGCATTCTGAGGATTCATCCATCATGGCTAACTCGGGGGCATGACTTTGATACCACTTGTAAGGACTATATGGACACCACTTATCTCCACATTGGTATGATATTGTCCACTTTGGACCTAAGCCCTTATGGATTTGCTCTTGGGTTATACCCAAAAGGCTTCATACCAATGGAGATATTTGTCTATCCTTATATACCCTTGATCCTCCCCATTTCTAACCAATGTAGGACTTTGGTCGCATGCCCAACATAACCTTCGTCAGTTTCTCTGCAGAGGCACGACTCTTTTTATTTTATTTTATTTAAAAAAGTAGAGAACCTTGTTCCACACCACCATAAACCTGAAAATGACAATCCGCCAACTGCCAAGTTCTCACAGGAGAGGAAAGTCTATTTTTCACTAGATAATTGATGAACAACATACAATATGCGATTGTTTGATGAAAAATAGTTGGTGACTTGTTCTGTAACCCGCATGTTGTTTATATATATATATATATTAAAAAATTTAAAATTTAAAAGTATTAAGTTTTTTTTTTGTAAAGTTATATCTAATAATTTTGGGTTTAGCTGTAATGCTCGACCTAAAAATAATATTAATAATAATATTAAACTGATACAATCCAAGTTTAAGTGGGTTTGACTACAATACCAGATCTAATAGTTTTATATGCAGGTATGACTGCAACATCATATTATAGAAGTATGATAATTAAATAGAAAAAATTAATGAATAAAAAAAACTGAATTAACCAGGTTAACCCATTAAATATTAGATTCATATTATGAAAATTTGATAACTAAATAAAAACAATTGACAGGTTACCCAGAATTTACTGTGTTAACCTGTCAAACTCGGGATCCTTGTTATGAAAGTTTGATAACTAAATAGAAAAAAATAATTTAACATTAATACGTTAAATTAAACAAAAAATTAATTAAAAAAACAAACTAATGAAAAAAAACAAAAAAAAAATTTAATTAATTGAGATAACCCGTTAAACCTGAGATCTGTGTCATCAAAGTCTGATAACTAAATAGAAAAAAATTTAACATTAAAAAACTAAATAAAAAATAATTAAAAAGAAAAAAAACATCAGCCTTTTCATTGTGGAGTGCACTGTATAGTCTATAGTGAAAGCATAAAAAAATAAATAAAAAAGCTAAAAGCATCAATCTTTTCATCGTGGACTGTATACAATATTAAAATATGAAATTGAAAAAAAAACTAATAATAAAAAAGAAAAAAAATCTGAATCAACTAGGTTAACCTGCCAAATCAAGTTAACTTGTTATATCTAGGATTCGTGTTATGAAAGTGAGATAACTAAATAGAAAAATGAATTTAATATTAATGAACTATATTACAAAAAAGATTAATTAAAAAGGAAAAAGCAAAAAGAAAAAAACATACAGGAAGAAAAAAACTAATGAAGAAAAAAAATTTGAATCAACCCATCAAATTTGAGATTCGTGTCCTAAAAGTTTGATAATTAAATAAAAAATTTAATATTAAAAAAGTAAATTAAAAAATAAAGAAACAAAGAAAAAAGCCAAAAAAAAAACTAAAAGCATCAGTTTTTTCATTGCATTGTGTAATCCATAATAAAAAGCTTAAAAAGAAAAAGAAAAAGAAAAAGAAAAGAAGAAAAAAAACAAATAAAGGCATATGCAACAAGTTAATTTTTTGTCCTTACACAAAAAATATCAAAAAAGACTAAGATAGTGTGTTAGGTTTTTTTACAAAGATATACCAAAAAACCTTGTGTCAAACTACTATGTTTGACCTAAGGGTAATATTTATAATATTAATAATAATATTAAGCTTATATGACTTAAGTTTAAGTGAGTCTAGTTGCAACACCAGACCTAAAAGCCTTGAATATGGGTCTAGCTATAAGGTCGTATTATAAAAATATGATAACTAAATAAATTAATTAAAAAGAAAAAAAACAAAACAAAAGAAACTAACAGGAAGAAAAAAATTAATGAAGAAAAATAAAATAAAATAAAATATGAATTAATTGGGTTAACCCTTCAAATCAGATTAATCTGTCAAATCTAGGATTCACGTCATAAAAGTTTGATAACTAGATAGAAAAAAAAAATTGACGACTTAATGCATAATTAACTAGGTTAACTCGTGAAACCATATTAACCTGTCAAATCCAAGATATGTGTTATGGAAGTTCAATAATTAAATGGAAAGAAATTTAATATTAATAAACTAGACTAAACGAAAAAAATTAATTAAAAAGAAAAAAGAAAAAAAAAATTAGGTTAACTCGTCAAATCAGATTAACTCATTAAACTTAGGATTCGTGTCATTAAAATCTAATAACTAAATAAAAAATTTAGCATTAACTAACTAAATTAAATAAAAAAAATTATTAAAAAAATTAACTGGTCAACCAAGAATTAACTGGGTTAACCCTTAAAACCGGGTTAATTTGTGAAACTTGAGATATTCATAATGAAAGTCTGATAACTAAATAGAAAAAAAATTAACATTAACAGACTAAAGTTAACAAAAAAATTAATTAAAAAGAAAAAAATAAAAAAATCCGGGCTAACTTGTCAAAACAGGTTAACCTGTTAAATTCAGGATTCGTGTTATGAAAGTCTCATAACTAAATAAAAAAATTAATATTAATAAACTAAATTAAACAAATTTTTTTTTTAAAATAAAATAAAGAGAGAAGTAAGAAATAAAAGCATGAAAGGCATAAAAAGTTAAAAAAAAAGATAGCTTAAAAAAAAACTAACACATCATTGTTTTATCGTGGATTGCACTGTACAATACATAATAAAATACTGATGCGTTTTAGTATATGTTATAATAATTATATTTTAATTTTTTTATATTTATTTGTTATTGAAAAATCTAATCAATAAAAATATTTTTTAATTAAAAGAAAATTTAACTTGGTATTTAAAAAAGTATTTTCCTTTTAATTTAGATGGAAAACATTTTTTAAAAGTTATGAAAAAATTATAAATATCATATTATTTACTGATTGTATCAAATTTGATTTTCAAACTCTTAATTGCTATATTTATTTTATTTTAAATAGTTTTTCAAATTTTATTTCTTAGAATATAATTTTTATATCAACTTTGGTCTTTAGTTTTATAATTGTTATTTTTTTTATTAATTTTTAATTAAAATATTTTATCTATTAAATTTGATTCTTATTTTTTTTAGTATTACTTATTTTATTTAAAATAATTTATGAAATGGTAATAATTATTATTTTAATTTTTTATCTTTTAATTTTTTAATTTGTTAGATTTAATTTCTATTATTTTAATTATTATTTATTTTATTTGAGATAATTTATAATTTCTTTTAATTTCATTCTCATTTAACTTTTGAATTTATAAGATTTTTTCTTATTATTTTAATAAATTTTTAAAAATTAAATATTAATAGTTTATTTTCTAACTCATTTTTTATGATATAATCGAATACTATTTTTTTAATTTATTTTTTTATTATATTATTAAATATTAAAAAATAATTTATTTTTTAAAAAAATTATTTTTTAACGTACAAATTTTATAGTACTGGATTGCATTGTCAAACTTCCTAATTTTCGAGTGAGAAGGTACAATACTAACCTATGTGACGTCAGCACAGACGGGTGCTTTTGCTGTAGCCCAAAGCTGCTAGCAGCAATCCAAGCACAACCCTGGCTAGGCACTTGACGGAATTTTGCTAGAGCAAGTCTTTCAGCTTTATCCCCAGAATCATGAGCAGCCATGTCTTCAATCTTTTATTACTATATATATATATATATATATATATATATATATATAATTTTATTTAATTTTATCATTTAAAATTTAATTTTATTAAATTTTTATATTAATTTTTATTTTTTCCTTATTTTTTTGTTTTTATCTCGTCTTTTTTTTAATTAAATTTTTGTATTTATTTGATTTAGTTTTTATTATTTTATTTTTTATTTATTTTATTTGAAATAATTTATTAAATTATTTTTTTTAATTTTATTATCCTTGCACTATTTTATTTGATAGATTTAATTCATATTCTTTTCAATACTACTTATTTTATTTGAAATAATTTATGAAATAATTTTTTTTCAATTTCATTATTCTTTAAATTTTAATTGGTCTTTATTATTTTGATTACTATTTATTTTATTTGAAATAATTTATAAATTTAGATTTTTTTTAACTTCTTCCTCCTTCCACCTTTTTATCTATTAGATTTAAACCCCATTCTTTTAATAAATTTAAAAAAATTTAAAATATTAATAATTTATTTTTCAATTTATTTTTCATGTCATAACTAAATATTAAAAAATATTTTTAATTTATTTTTCATGAAATTATCAAGTATAAAAAATAATTCACATTTTAAAATTTTATTTTTCATAAAAATCACTTAAAAAATTACTTTTTAACAAATTACCTTATTCACCGTCCAAGCATTTTGAAATCACATGCCACATTATCAACACTGTCCCTAAAACAAAACTCAACCTATTTTCTCTAACCTCCACTTCACCTAAACATCATCCACCTTTACGGCAACACTCCATCATCTTCCCCTTCCTTCAATCTAAACATCATCCACCTTTATTTTCACCTTCCATACCATATATAAACCACGATGATTATGCATTTGCCCCTCATCCCTAACCTCAATTCTCCATCAAATTCAAAATCAAACCAAACCCAACAGTAACTAATTAGTATTTAAAAGTGTATTTTTATCATGATTTTCTATTATCATTTTGCACTTAAAGTATCAATAACTGCTTAACTAAAACATGTTTTATAATAATATATCTAATAATATAAGATACCTTTAATTTATGGTAAATATTCATTTTAAATACAGGTCTATCACATAAATAAAAGGATTGATTGATGACTTTAAGAACTTAAATTGCAAGGGAAAAGAGATGACTAAAATTAGAAAAGAGATGTCGGTGCAATCCAAAACGGAACATTATTTGGTAATTGGGTCATATCTGGAGCTATAGATCTCAGATTTAGGTCCACTTTATATGAATGGAAAAGTAAGATATAGGCCTACAATGTTTATATGGAGCCCAAGATCTAAAAAAGTCATTTTCAAGTCCAAATTGTAGCAACGCCAAAGAAGCCCGAATCTATCCTCCAGCCCGAGCACTATTCAGTATTTTGGCCATATCAGGAGTTCTAAATGTCCAAATGAGCTGAATGTTTTACACAAGATAGCTGAGACAATTGTCTACAACTTTCATGTTTTCGAGTGGCCCCAATTTTGACGTTATCAATGACGTTTTGGGCAGACAAGAGAAGATAAGGATTGTCACCAAGTCAAGAGTTGGCCACCTACTTATCAATTAGTTATCAAATCAATAGCTCCTAATTTTGGCCTATAAAAGGAGGCATTTGCCATGAATTTAGGCATCGTGGTCTCCAGATCAAGATCATGCTTTTGCTTTCTCTTTTTGTATTTGTTTGTATTGCTTATGCTTTACTTTCATTAATATCAAGTTTATGCCTTTCATTTCCTTTCCTTTACTTAGTTAACTTTTATCTTGTTTATGTTCTTGTTTTGTTAATTTATTTTTCTTTCTTTTATTATGTCTAGCTAAGTTTATTATGTCAAGGTGAAAAGGTTACACTAATGGTGTAAGAATAAGTATAGTGTAAACTTAATATGGACTTTAATGTTTGATACTAACATGTTTTGTATTTGTTATCTTGTTCACTCTTTAATACTTTGCTTGTTAAATGACTAATCTTGATTTATGTTGTATAACACTTGATACAACAAATGCTTAACACTTTAATAGCTCGTACTGTATGGTATAACCGACACCTAAGCTATGAAAGGAACTTGATTTGTTGTTAACATAAGTTATAATCATGAATGCTTGACGAGATTTACAAGTATTAGCATTAATTGAATAAGATGACTAATGTAATCATGTTAACAATCTATAATCTAATTGGAACCTTCTTTGTATGTGGTTTCCAATTAACTAATAAGAGTTTATACTATACTTGTTTGACATACCATTAGTGGATCCTCTAACCTTGACATTTATTGTTATTGTTGTTAAATCTTTACGTTAATATTTCATCTCAAAGTTCTCATCATCATCATCTTCTTCTTCTTCTTTTTCTTTATTACTACTACTACTACTACTACTATTATTATTATTATTATTATTATTATTATTATTATTATTATTATTATTATTATTATTATTATTATTGTTGTTGTTGTTGTTGTTGTTGTTGTTGTTGTTATTACTATTATTGTTGTTGTTATTGTATTATTGTTTATAACTTGTACAACTAACCTCCCTATGGTTTGACCCCGGTCTTGCCAGGTTATTTATTACTTCGACACTCCTGCACTTGGAAGAAGACATCAATCTTTTAGTTGTGTCAGTAACCCATAACACCAATATCATTTTTCTTATAATCCTAGTCAATCTTTTTTCCATTAAAAAATTCACTCGAGACTATAGGTCACAGATATGATTAAAAAATTAATGTTTTCTCTTAAATACAATAATATCAAAATAATAAATAACCTAACAAGACCGAAATCAAATTATAAGGAGGTTAACTATATAAATTATAAATAATAATAATAATAATAATAAGTTAAAAAGGACTTTGAGATGTAAGATTAATGTGAAGATTAAACAACAAAAACAAATTTCAAGGTTAGAGGACCTACTAATGATATTTCAAACAAGTATATTATAAACTCTTTTTATACTTGACACGACTAAAAGATTAATGTCTTCTCCCAAGTGCAGAAGTGTCGAACCCCAGGAAGGTTAATTGTACAAATTATAGGCAACAATTATAAATAACAACAATAGTAACAATAACAACAACAATAATAATAGTAGCAATAATAATAGTAATAGTAATAGTAATAGTAATAGTAATAACAACAACAACAACAACAATAATAATAATAAGGAAAAAGATGGAGAAGAAGAAGAAGAAGATGAGAACTTTGAGATGGAATATTAATTTAAAGATTAAACAATGATAACAATAAATATCAAGGTTAGAGGTTCCACTAATAGTATGTCAAACAAGTATAGTATAAACTCATATTATTCAATTGGAAACCACACACAAAGGAGGTTCCAATTAGATTATAGATTGCTAACATGATTACATTAGTCATCTTATTCCATTAATGCTAATAGTTGTAAATCTCATCAAGCATTCATGATTATAACTTATGTTAACAACAAATCAAGTTCCTTTCATAGCTCAGTTGTCGGTTATATCATACAGTATGAACTATGAAAGTGCCAAACATTTGTTGTACTAGTGTTATACAACATAAATCAAGATTAGTCATTTAACAAGCAAAGTATTAAAGAGTGAATGACACGACTAAAAGGTTGATGTCTTCTCCCAAGTGCAGGAGTGTCGAAGTAATAAATAACCCGGCAAGACCGGGGTCGAACCACAGGGAGGTTAATTGTACAAATTACAGACAACAATTATAAGCAATAATAATAGCAATAATAACAACAACAATAACAACAACAACAACAACTATAATAATAGTAGTAGTAGTAGTAGTAGTAGTAGTAGTAGTAGTAGTAGTAGTAGTAGTAGTAGTAGTAGTAGTAATAATAATAATAATAAAGAAAAAGAAGAAGAAGAAGATGATGAGAGCTTGGAGATGGAAAATTAATGTAAGGATTAAACAATAATAATAACAAATGTCAAGGTTAGAGGTTCCACTAATGGTATATCAAACAAGTATAGTATAAACTCTTATTATTGAATTGGAAACCACACACAAAGAAGGTTCCAATCAGATTATATATTGTTAACATGATTACATTAGTCATCTTATTCAATTAATGCTAATACTTGTAAATCTCGTCAAGCATTCATGATTATAACTTATGTTAACAACAAATCAAGTTCCTTTCATAGCTCAGGTGTCAGTTATACCATATATTATGGGCTATGAAAGTGCCAAGCATTTGTTGTACCAAGTGTTATACAACATAAATCAAGATTAGTCATTTAACAAGCAAAGTATTAAAGAGTGAACAAGATAAAAAATATAAAACATGTTAGTATCAAACATTAAGGTCCATATTAAGTTTACACTATACTTATTCTTCCACCATTAGTGTAACCTTTTCACCTTGACATAATTAACTTAGCTAGACATAATGAAAGAAAGGAAAACAAATAAACTAAATAAGAACATAAAAGCTAACTAAGTAAAGGAAAGAAAATGAAAGGCATAAACTTGATATTAATGAAAGTAAAGCATAAACATTACAAAAAATACAAAGAGAGAAAGAAAGAGCATGATCTTGATCTGAATACCAAGATGCCTAAATGCATGGCAAATGCCTCCTTTTATAGGCCAAAATTGGGAACTATTGATTTGATGACTAATTGATAAGTGGGTGGCCAACTTTTGACTTGGTGACAATCCTTATCTTCACTTGTCTGCCCAAAACGTCATTGATAACATCAAAATTGGAGCCAGTTGTAAACACAAAAGTTGTAGGTAATTGTCTCATCTTTCTTGTGTAAAACATTGAGCTCATTTGGACTTCTAGAACTCCAGATATGGCCAAAATACCGAACAGTGCTCGGGCTGGAAGACAGATTCGGGCTTCTTTGTTGTTGCTACAATTTGGACTTGATAATGGCCTTTTTAGATCTTGGGCTCCATATGAAAGTTGTAGGCCTATGTCTTACCTTTCCATCCATATAAATTGGACCTAAATCTGAGATCTGTAGCTCCAGATATGACCCAATTACCGAACAGTGTTCCGGTTTGGATTGCACCGACATCTCTTCTCTAAGTTTGACCATCTCTTTATCCTTGCAATTTAAGTTCTTCAAGTCATCAATCAATCCTTTCATTTATGTGATAGGCCTGCATTAAAAATAGACATTTACCATAAATTATAGGTATCTTATATTATTAGATACATTATTATAAAACATATTTTAGTTAAGGAGTTATTGATACTTCAAGTGCAAAATGATAATATAAAACCATGATAAAAATGCACTTTTAAGTACTAATCACACCCCCCAACCAGCTTATTACTAGTCCCTAGTAATCAAAGCGTTAAAACAATTTGCAAATTTCAGAAAGCAAGGTATTCATCATTTAACTTCCATTAATCTATCTAGATAAACAAACTCTTATTAAATTTATATATCTGCTCAATACCTCTTAACAAGATAATAATAAACCCTTTTTTTTTTGTGCTCAATGTATCAACACATAATTATGGGGCTTTTCTTGGAAGAAAACAAAATTTTTATTCTAATGTTTAAGGTTAACTTCCTTGGGTTGGGATTACTATTTTTGTCCTTTTTTTGTTTTTTTTCTTTTTTGTTTTAAATCTATATACATATAATTTAAAAACATCATGCATCTTTAACCCATGTAACGAGCTTTCAGCTAATGACTCCCAGACCAGTTGGTCTTAGGGCATTAGGTGTTAAGACACCCCTACAAGCTTAGTAACTCGGGTCGCAGATACTGATATGTAGATAGTGCAATGTTTGATTCCCTTAAGCTTTTCTCCTCAACCCATGTAACAAGCGTTGGGCCAATAGCTCCCAAGTCAGTTGACTTTAGGGTATTAGGTGTTAAAACACCCCTTCGGGCTTAATTGCTTAGGTTAGGGAGGCTACGAAACCAAACTTATCTACATTTTTATTATCATCATTTTTTCTCTTTTTTTTCATGTTTTTCTTTTTTTTTTTAATTATATACAATCCCTTTCCCTTAGTTGTTACCTTTAACAAAAGAACATAAATAATGTAATAATCCAATATGTAACCCACAATCATATGTTAAAGTGTGTGTGTGTAAATTAAGGTTTAAGAATACATGTTAAATAAGTATATGAGCAGAATTAAGTGGTAACAATACGAGAGTTTGTAAACCTGAATATTTCAGGAAGTATTATAATAGACCTTGTTAAGAATGGTTACTAAGATGCGTCTCAAGAGTCACTTTAACAAAAGAGCTCCTTTACTCTGCCATCCTAGTAACAACAATTATGCACATGCTTTATGAAATGAAAAACAATTTTTTTTTTTTATCAACTACTACCCTCTCCCCCCAACCAAAACGAGACATTGTTCTCAATGTTCTAAGGTAGAAAGATAGAGTATAGAAGATATCACCTGAAATAACAAACACTGACAAAACCTGAAACACACTGAAACAAAAATAAGAAATAACAAAACACAATAATAAAACCAAAAGACACAAAAATTCACAAATGAAGGCTCAAATCCAATCTAAGCTTTTTACGGCTTCCCGTAGATGACCAATTTATGCGACTCATGGAAGGATCAATCACAGGAATGAAAGATTGTAGTTGGTCAATCAATTGTTTAGCAGTAGTAGCAGAGATTATGATTTGTCGTGCAGAAGATGTTAAAAATTCCTGTTCCACAGCATGATCAAGAAAAGACAACAACTTATCATAATAACCATTAACATTTAACAAACCTATGGGTTTATAGTGAATGTGCAATTGAGCCCAAGAGGAGATATGAAAGATCTCTTCCAATGTGCCTAGACCACCTGGTAAAGCAATGAAGGCATCAGCATGGTTAAACATTGCATTCATTCGAGCCGACATTGTGGAGACCTGAAGTTCCTCTCCAATTGTTTTTCCAATGATGTCCCCTTGTGCCAAAGCTTCAGGGACGACTCCTAAAACTTGACTACCTCCTAAAAAGGCAGCTATTGACACACCTCCCATTAACCCAAGACTGCCTCCCCCATACACTAAATGAATCTTTCTCTCAGCTAGCACCTGACCAAGATGATTTGCTGATTCTAAAAACTCCTTTTCTTTCCCAGGACTAGATCCACCAAAAACACAAATATTTCTTATTTGATGACTTGAGGAACTTGCCATTTCTACACACTTCTGTATTTGTTGAATGTATAGGTTGAGTAGAAATGAAAGGAAGGAAAAGAGGGTTTTATAGATGAGAAAATAGAAAGGCAATCATAACATCTATATGTAGGCCAGCTAGAGTCTCACACACACTCTCTCTCTTTTTATTTATTTATTTATTTACTTTTGAAAAAAACATGTGTATGTACAGGTAGTTGTGATTGTGGCTCACATCTTCCCTTGGTTTTACGTCCAAGAACGGCTTAAACGCCCTCTATGGGTCGGGGATAGGCTTCCCATCCAGTTTTCTTAAAAACTGGCAAACAGGGTCTTTTTTAGTCAGATTCCCAAGACTAAGTCGATCATGTTCTTTATGAAATAGTGGCCATAAATCATGAATTGCACGATGCACATCTCCACTAGGATGCGTCTCAAGAGTCAATAGAAGATTATCTAAAGACTCCTTACTCAGGCCATCCTTAATGAATTGTATTTTATCTTCACGATTTATAGATACCATTCCTAAAGAACGACATTGTGTATTACAAGTCCATCTAGCACATCGATGACAGACTTTCAGTCGTTTTGCACGACGCTTCTTTGCAAAAGTGCTTTTACCTGTTCCAGGCATGTGTGAAATGAAGGAGTTAGAGGACTCACCTGATAATCGGACCTTTGCTTCAATCAACCAGCGAATATGTTCAGGAATTCCATGATTCATTAACAATCTCAATCTTGCACATCTAGCACGGTAAATTTTTGTAATCGCATTCTGAGGTAGAGTGGGAAAATACTTTTTCAATTTTTCAAGATTAGTGTCCATTTTCAAATGAGAATTGGAAGAGAGATTCAAAGAATTGCACAGATATATACACAGATATCGGTTATTGTGGGAAACTGAAAGAACCGACTTAAGTCACGGAGTACCGTTATCCGCCATTTGACCGGGGTGAGAGAAACTTGCAAAAATCACTAAAAAAGAAACACAAAAACAATGTGAGAAAAAAATTAACCTTTATCTACAAGATCATTCAAACCAGTTGATTCATTTTCACTAGGAAAATTATCAAAGTAAGCTTTCAAACGATGTTTATTTTCCTTAAAATCATTGTCATTCATTGAATTCTCAATATCACAAGCCCCATAAGGATTGCTCCATCTAGGTCTTAGCTCTCTAGGGAATGCATAGAGTCGAGAATTATAAAACAAAACTTTTTGACCAGTATCAATCTTTTGACAATTTTCACAAGTTTTGCAGAATGCATGCGTATCCTTGAACATGGTGGGCCAATAAAATCCATTTTGAAAGATTTTTGCTGCTGTCGTTTTTGACGAGAAATAACTTCCATATGCTTTAGAATGGCAAAGTTTAATGACACTACTTACATCATTGTCGGGAATGAATCTTTTAAATATTTGATCAGGACAATATTTGAATAAGTTAGGGTCATCACAATAAAAATTCTTCACTTCGTTCAAAAACATTTCTTTGTCTTGAGTACTCCAATCAGCTGGCAAATCTTCTAAAGCAAGAAAATTGATATTTTTATCATACCAAGGCATTGGACTAAGAGAAAGCAAGGATTCGTTAGGAAAGTAATCATTGATTGGTGTGATGTCAGATGTCGAATATGTTGTCACTATTGATAAAAGATTCGCATCAACATTTTCGGTGCTTGTTTCATCCGTGATTTCTTCCTTAGAATAAATCATTTGCAAATCTTCAGATTCATCTAACTCATTTTTACTTAAAGTAGATTCAAGTTGATCATAAACTAATTCGTCAATATGATCTACTTCTTGTAAATCATTATCATCTCCAGGTTGCTTGCAAATGTTGAAAATATTCATCTCCAGTGTCATGTTTCCAAATGATAGCTTCATCAGTCCATTCCTACAATTAATCAATGCGTTAGAAGTTGCAAGAAATGGACGTCCTAAAATAACAGGAAATGAATTACATGCTTCAACAGGTTCTGTGTCCAAGACAATAAAATCCACAGGATAAATGAATTTATCAACTTGTACTAACACATCTTCAATTATTCCTCTAGGCACTTTTACAGATCTATCGGCAAGTAAAAGAGATATAGAAGTTGGTTTTAACTCACCTAGATTAAGACTTTGAAAAACTGAATATGGAAGTAAATTCACACTAGCTCCAAGATCAAGTAAGGCTCTTTCAATTTTATGCTCTCTAATAAAGCAAGAAATTGTAGGACAACCAGGGTCTTTATATTTCAAAGCATTATTATTTTGAAGAATAACACTTACTTGTTCGGCTAGAAAGGCTTTCTTTTTCACATTCAGTTTCCTCTTCACAGTGCATAGATCTTTCAAAAATTTAGCATAGGAAGGAACCTGTTTAATAGCATCTAGCAAAGGTATATTGATCCTTACCTGTTTGAAAATTTCATAAATTTCAGAGTTGTGATTAACTTTCCTTTGTTTGGTCATGGCTTGAGGAAATGGAAGTGCTGGCGGTGAATCAGTCGTTTCTTTGCAATTTTCAGATTCATCCCCTTCCTTACCCTCAGAGATTGACTCATCATCTTTCTCATAAGGTTCAAGAGAGGGTTTTTCAATAACCTTACCACTGCGTAGAGTAGTGACTGATTTGACTTGATCCATGTGTTGGCTTTCGGAACTACTTGCATTTGCATTGTATTGCCCCTTGGGATTTTGTTGTGGTTGAGATGGAAACTTACCTTTCTCTTGGAAACTAAGAGCAGATGTTAATTTAGCAAGAGTATGTTTCAAATCTGTCATGTTTTGAGCAAGTTGAGTATTGATTGTCTCTTGCTTTTCAATGAATGCATGCAATGTTTCCTCAAGATTTCTTCTAGGCGGTGGAGCATAAGGAGGTGCATATCCGTGAGAATTTTGGAAATTGTGGTGTGCTTGAAATGGTGGTTGTGAAGTTTGTGCATTGTTGTTCTCACTCTTCCAACTGAAATTTGGGTGGTTCCTCCAACCAGGGTTGTATGTTTGGGAGTATGGGTTGTGGTTGGCCCTTTGAAAACTGTTTAAAGCATGGGCTTGTTCATGGAGACATTCTTTAAAAGAAGGCAAGGTTGGACAATCGTTGGTTGAGTGTTCAATTGTTTCACAGATTTGACACACAATGTTTTCAACAGATTTTAATTGACCACTCTTTTTCAATTCTAGTGCCTCGACTTTTCTAGCTAAAGATGCAAATTTGGCTTGAAGGTCATGATCTTCTCTTAGGTTGTACATACCTCCACTAGATGTATGAGGTTGAGTTTTACTCGGTGCCTCATATGTACCTGCAGTGTCCCAATTTTGAGCATTTTCAGCTAACAAGTCTAAATACTCCATTGCTTCATCAGGGTCTTTATCTTCAAAAGTTCCATTGCACATCAATTCAACCATTTGCCTATCTTTAGGTGTTAACCCTTCATAGAAATGTGAAACCAATCTCCATGTTTCAAAACCATGATGAGGGCAAGTACTAAGCAAGTCTCGATACCTATCCCAACATTTATAAAATGTTTCTCCTGGTTTTTGAGTGAAAGTGGTGATTTGTCTTTTGAAAGAGTTTGTTCTATGAGATGGGAAAAACTTCTTTAAAAATTGTTGTTGCATTTCATCCCAAGCACGAATGGATCCTGGTCTCAAATTTTGTAGCCATGTTTTAGCTTTATCTTTTAATGAAAAAGGAAAAAGCTTTAATCTAATGGTGTTCATGCTACAATTTAAATTATTATATGTGTTGCAGACCTCCTCAAATTCTCTTAAATGCAAGTATGGATTTTCCAATTCCAAGCCATGAAATGAAGGTAAAAGTTGAATAATGCCTGGCTTAAAATTAAAATGAGATGCATCAGGAGGAAAAACTATGCATGATGGTGCACTTGTTCTTGTGGGATTATCATTAAAAGTGTTCTAGCACGGTTATTCTCATTATTCTCATTTTGAAGTGATTGATTATCTTCTTCGGCCATATTTTCTGAAAATGATGATGATATCCTACAAAGTCTACCACTTGATGTACGTGACCACACTCTCATGCACGTGTAGGAATAAAATAAAAGAAAACAGAAAACAAAAGAAGAAGAAACAAGAGAAAAGAAATAAAGTTATATACAAGAAAAGTGAAAAGAGAAAATAAAATAAATATTATAATTTATACAAGAACTTACCTCCCCAGCAACGGCGCCAAAAACTTGACACGACTAAAAGGTTGATGTCTTCTCCCAAGTGCAGGAGTGTCGAAGTAATAAATAACCCGGCAAGACCGGGGTCGAACCACAGGGAGGTTAATTGTACAAATTACAGACAACAATTATAAGCAACAATAATAGCAATAATAACAACAACAATAACAACAACAACAACAACTATAGTAGTAGTAGTAGTAGTAGTAGTAGTAGTAGTAGTAGTAGTAGTAATAATAAAGAAAAAGAAGAAGAAGAAGATGATGAGAGCTTGGAGATGGAAAATTAATGTAAGGATTAAACAATAATAATAACAAATGTCAAGGTTAGAGGTTCCACTAATGGTATATCAAACAAGTATAGTATAAACTCTTATTATTGAATTGGAAACTACACACAAAGAAGGTTCTAATCAGATTATATATTGTTAACATGATTACATTAGTCATCTTATTCAATTAATGCTAATACTTGTAAATCTCGTCAAGCATTCATGATTATAACTTATGTTAACAACAAATTAAGTTCCTTTCATAGCTCAGGTGTCGGTTATACCATACATTATGGGCTATGAAAGTGCCAAGCATTTGTTGTACCAAGTGTTATACAACATAAATCAAGATTAGTCATTTAACAAGCAAAGTATTAAAGAGTGAACAAGATAACAAATATAAAACATGTTAGTATCAAACATTAAGGTCCATATTAAGTTTACACTATACTTATTCTTCCACCATTAGTGTAACCTTTTCACCTTAACATAATTAACTTAGCTAGACATAATGAAAGAAAGGAAAACAAATAAACTAAATAAGAACATAAAAGCTAACTAAGTAAAGGAAAGAAAATGAAAGGCATAAACTTGATATTAATGAAAGTAAAGCATAAACATTACAAAAAATACAAAGAGAGAAAGAAAGAGCATGATCTTGATCTGAACACCAAGATGCCTAAATGCATGGCAAATGCCTCCTTTTATAGGCTAAAATTGGGAACTATTGATTTGATGACTAATTGATAAGTGGGTGGCCAACTTTTGACTTGGTGACAATCCTTATCTTCACTTGTCTGCCCAAAACATCATTGATAACGTCAAAATTGGAGCCAGTTGCAACACGAAAGTTGTAGGCAATTGTCTCAGCTTTCTTGTGTAAAAAATGCAGCTCATTTGGACTTCTAGAACTCCAGATATGTCCAAAATACCGAACAGTGCTCGGGCTGGAAGACAGATTCGGGCTTCTTTGTTGTTGCTACAATTTGGACTTGATAATGGCCTTTTTAGATCTTGGGCTCCATATGAAAGTTGTAGGCCTATGTCTTACCTTTCCATCCATATAAAGTGGACCTAAATCTGAGATCTGTAGCTCCAGATATGACCCAATTACCGAACAGTGTTCCGGTTTGGATTGCACCGACATCTCTTCTCTAAGTTTGACCATCTCTTTATCCTTGCAATTTAAGTTCTTCAAGTCATCAATCAATCCTTTCATTTATGTGATAGGCCTGCATTAAAAATAGACATTTACCATAAATTATAGGTATCTTATATTATTAGATACATTATTATAAAACATATTTTAGTTAAGGAGTTATTGATACTTCAAGTGCAAAATGATGATATAAAACCATGATAAAAATGCACTTTTAAGTACTAATCAGTGAACAAGATAACAAATACAAAACATGTTAGTATCAAACATTAAAGTCCATATTAAGTTTACACTATACTTATTCTTACACTATTAGTGTAACCTTTTCACCTTGACATGATAAACTTAGCTAGACATAATGAAAGAAAGAAAAATAGATAAACAAAATAAGAACATAAATAAGATAAAAGTTAACTAAGTAAAGGAAAGGAAATGAAAGGCATGAACTTGATATTAATGAAAGCAAAGCATAAACATTACAAAAAATACAAAGAGACATAGCAAGAGCATGATCTTGATTTGGACACCAGGATGCCTAAATGCATGGCAAATGCCTCCTTTTATAGGCCAAAATTGGGAACTATTGATTTGATGACTAATTGAGGAGTGGGTGACCAACTCTTGATTTGGTGACAATCCTTATCTTCTCTTGTATGCCCAAAATGTCATTGATAACGTCAAAATTGGAGCCACTTGAAACATGAAAGTTGTAGGAAATTGCCACAGCTTTTCTATGTGAAAACTTCAGCTCATTTCGACTATTAGAACTCAAAATATGGCCAAAATACTGAATAATGTTCGGGCTGGAGGACAGATTCAACTTTCTTTTTGTTGCTATAATTTGGACTTGAAAGTAACCTTTTTAGATCTTGGGCTCTATATAAAAGTTGTAGGCCTATGTCTTACCTTTCAATCCATATAAAGTAGACCTAAATCTGAGATTTATAGCTCCAGATATGACTCAATTACTGAATAGTATTCCAGTTTGGATTGCACCGACATCTCTTTTCTAAGTTTGGTCATCTATTTATCCTTTCAATTTCAGTTCTTAAATTCATCAATCAATCCTTTCATTTATGTGATAGGCCTACATTTAAAATAAACATTTACAGCAAATTAAATGTATCTTAAATTATTAGATATATTATTATAAAACATGCTTTAGTGAAGGAGTTATTGATACTTCAAGTGCAAAATGATGATATAAAACCTTGGTAAAAATGCACTTTTAAGTACTAATCACACCCCTCAACCAGCTTATTACTAGTCCCTAGTAATCAAAGTGTTAAAATAGAAAAACAATTTGCAAATTCCACAAAGTAAGGTATTCATCATTTAACTTCCATTAATCTATCCAAACAAACAAACTCTCATTAAATTTATATATCTGCTTAATACCTCTTAACAAGATATTAATAAACCTTTCTTTTGTGCTCAATTTATCAACACTTAATTATGGGGCTTTTCTTGGAAGAAAATAAAATTTTTGTTCTAATGTTTAAGGTTAACTTCCTTGGGTTGGGATTATTATTTTTGTCTTCTTTTTCTTTTTTATATATATACATATAACTTAAAACACTATGCATCTTTAACCCATGTAACGAGCTTTCAGCTAATGACTTTTAGACTAGTTGGTCTTAAGGCATTAGGTGTTAACACACCTCTACGAGCTTAGTAACTCAGGTCGCAGATACTGATATATAGATAGTGCAATGTTTGATTTCCTTAAGTTTTTCTCCTCAACCAATGTAATAAGTGTTGGGCCAATAGAACATAACCAAACTTATCTAAATTTTTTTTTATTATTTTTTTCTTTTTTCTTCTTTTTTTTTTCATTTTTTTAATTATATACTATCCCTTTCCCTTAGTTATTACCTTTAACAAGTTATCTACATTTTTATTATTATCATTTTTTTTTCTCTTTTTTTTTCATTTTTTTCTTAATTATATACAATCGCTTTCCCTTAGTTGTTACCTTTAACAAAAGAACATAAATAATATAATAATCCAATATGCAACCCACAATCATATGTTAAAGTGTGTATGTGTAAATTAAGGTTTAAGAATACATGTTAAATAACTATATGAACAGAATTAAGTGATAACAATGCGAGAGTTTGTAAATCTAAATTTTTTAAGAAGTATTATGATAGATCTTGTTACGAATGATTACTAAGATGCATCTCAAGAGTTATAAAAAATTCTCCTTACTTTGCTACGATAATAACAACAATTTTGCACATGCTTTATGAAATAGAAAACACAATTAGTTTTTTTTTTTTAGCTACTACCCTTTCCCCCCAACTAAAACGAGACATTGTCCTCAATGTTTAAAAGTATTAAGATAGTATAGAAGATATCACCTGGAGTAACAAACATTGTCAAACCTGGAACACCTAAAACAAATATGAGAAACAACAAAACACAATAATAAAACCAAAAGACATAAAAAATTCATAAATAAAGGCTCAAATCCAATCTAAGTTGTTTACGGTTTTCCTTAGTTGACCAATTTATGCGACTCATGGAAAGATCAATTACAGGAATGAAAGATTGTAGTTGGTCAATTAATTGTTCAGCAGTAGCAGTAGAGATTATGATTTGTTGTGCAGAAGATGTTAGAAATTCTTGTTCCACAGCATGATCAAGAAAAGATAACAACTTATCATAATAACCATTAATATTTAACAAACCTATGGGTTTATGGTGAATGTGCAGTTGGGCCCAAGAGGAAATATGAAAGATCTTTTCTTATGTGCCTAGACCACCTAGTAAAGCAATGAAGGCATCAACATGGTTAAACATTGTATTCATTCGAACTGACATTTGGAGACCTGAAGTTCCTCTCCAATTGTTTTTCCAATAATGTCCCCTTGTACTAAAGCTTCGAGGATGACTCTCTTGACTACCTCGTAAAAATGCAGCTATTGACACACCTTCCCATTAACCCAAGACTGTCTCCCCTATACACTGAATGAATCTTTCTCTCAGTTAGCATTTGACCAAGATAATTTGCTGATTCTAAAAACTTCTTTTCTTTCCCAGGACTAGATCCACCAAAAACACAAATATTTCTTATTTGATGACTTGAGGAACTTGTCATTTCTACACACTTCTATATTTGTTGAATGTATGGGTTGAGTCGAAATGAAAGGAAGAGAGGATTTTATATATGAGAAATTAGAAAGGCAATCATACCACCTATATGTAGGCCAGCTAGAGTCTCTCTCACACTCTCTCTCTCTCTCTCTCTTTATTTATTTACTTTTGAAAAAGCATGTGTATGTACAGGTAGTTATGGTTGTGGCTCACATCTTCCCTTGGTTTTACGTCCAAGAACGGTTTAAACGTCCTCTATGGATCGGGGATAGGCTTCCCATCTAATTTTCTTAAAAACTAGCAAACAAGGTCTTTTTTAGTCAGATTCCCAAGACTAAGTCGATCATGTTCTTTATGAAATAGTGGCTATAAATCATGAATAACACAATGCACATCTCCACTAGGATGCGTCTCAAGAGTCAATAGAAGATTATCTAAAGACTCCTTACTCAGACCATCCTTAATGAATTGTATTTTATTTTCACGGTTTATAGATACCATTCCTAAAAAATAACTTTGTTTATTACAAGTCCATCTAGCACATCGATGACAGACTTTCAATCATTTTTCATGACCTGTTCCAGGCATGTGTGAAATGAAGGAGTTAGAGGACTCACCTGATAATCGGATCTTTGCTTCAATCAACCAGCGAATATCTTTAGGAATTCCATGATTCATTAACAATCTCAATCTTGCACATCTAGCATAGTAAATTTTTGTAATTGCATTCTGAGGTAGAGCGGGAAAATACTTTTTTAATTTTTCAAGATTAGTATCCATTTTCAAATGAGAATTGGAAGAGAGATTCAAAGACTTGGAATTGCCTTTATCCATTTTGAAACATAATCTACTATGACTAATATGTATAAGAAACCAAATGATGGAGGGAATAGACCCATGAAATCTATACCCCAACAGTCAAAGATCTCAATAACAATAATAGGATTTAAAGGCATTATGTGACGTTTTGAAATAGATCCCAACTTTTGACAATTTTCACAAGACTTGTAGAATGCATGTGAGTCTTTGAACATGGTGGGCCAATAAAATCCACTTTGTAAGATTTTTACAGTTGTCTTTCTTGACGAGAAATGGCCCCCACATACCTCAGAATGATAAAATTTAATGACACTACTTACCTCATTGTTAGGAATGCATCTTCAAAATATTTGATCAGGATAATATTTGAATAAATAAGGGTCATCCCAATAAAAGTTCTTCACTTCGTTCAAGAATTTTCTTTTATCTTGGGTACTCCAATGAGCTGGCAATTGTCCTGAAACAAGAAAATTGACAATATTAGCAAACCAAGGCATTGTAGAGACATAAAGTAAAGATTCATCGGGAAAGTAGTCATCGATTAGTGTGATGTTAATTTTTAAATCTGTTGTTAATCTTGACAAGTGATCTACAACAACATTTTCGCTGCCTTTCTTATCTTCGATTGTGATATCAAATTCTTCAAGTAATAAAATCCACCACACCAATCTAGCTTTAAAATCTTTCTTAGAAAGAAGATATTTCAATGCTGCATGATCACTAAAAACAACAACAGGTGAGCCAATAAGATAAGACCTGAATTTTTCACATGCAAATACTACTGCAAGAAATTCTTTTTCAGTAGTGGTATAATTCATTTGAGAACTATTTAAAGTTTTACTTGCATAGTAAATTACATAAGGTTTCTTATCTTTTCTTTATCCCAAAACAGCACCTACGACATAATCACTAGCATCACACATTATTTCAAAAGGTAATGACCAATCGAGAGGTTGAATGATAGGAGCACAAGTAAGCAAGTTTTTAAGTTTAACAAAGACTTTCTCATAATGTTAAGTCCATTAAAAAATAGTATCCTTTGTTAGAAGGTTACTTAAAGGCTTAGATATTACACTAAAATCTTTGATGAACCTTTTATAAAAACCAACATGTCCTAGGAATGATCTAACATCTTTAAGAGATTTTGGTGTTGGCAAGTTTGCAATTAACTCGATTTTAGATTTGTCAACCTCAATTCCTTTTGATGAAATAATGTGACCAAGTACAATGCTGTTTGTTACCATAAAATGACATTTTTCCCAATTCAACACAAGATTCTTCTCTTCACACCTGGTCAAAACCTTTTCTAAGTTAGTCAAACAATCATCAAATGAATTGCCTAAAACAGAAAAATCATCCATGAAAATCTCAAGAAAATGTTCAACCATATCACTAAATATACTAAGTATGCATCTTTGAAATATGGCTGGTGCATTACATAATCCAAAAGGCATCCTTCGATATACAAAAGTACCAAATAGACTTCTTGGGACTAACTTGGGTAGGACCTATCCATTTGCTGTCAGAAATAGGATAAATGATTTCATTATCTAGAAGCTTAATAACTTCATTTTTCACTACATTTTTCATATTAGGATTTAGCCTTCATTGCATTTCTCAAGAGGGTTTAGCATTTTTCTCTAAATAAATTTTGTGTGTACAAATCAAAGGACTATTTCCTTTTATATCAGCTATGGTCCATCTTAATGCATTTTTGTGCATTTTCAGAGTTTGTGATAACTTACCTTCTTGATGTGCATTAAGTTTGGAAGAGATTATTATCAGAAAAGTTTCATTTTCTCCCAAAAATGAGTATTTGAGATTAGATGGCAACGACTTCAAATGAGGTTTTGGTGGTTGAACACTTAAAGGTATGGACTTAATTGATTCTGGTGACAATTCCTCAATTTATGGCCTCCAATTACTTGTATTTGATTCTTCTAGAAAATAAATCATTTGCAAATCATCAGATTCATCAATCTCAATTTCATTGGAAGTGGTTGGAAATTGATCATGAATTAATTTTTTAGTAAAGTCCACTTCCTGTGAATCATTATCATCTCCAAGTTGCTTGCAAATATTGAAAATATTCATCTCCAATGTCATGTTTCCAAATGATAGCTTCATTAGTCCATTCCTACAATTACTCAATGCGTTAGAAGTTGCAAAAAATGGACGTTCTAAAATAACAGGAAATGAATTACATATTTCAACAGGTTGTGTGTCCAAGACAATAAAATTCACAAGATAAATGAATTTATCAACTTGTACTAACACATCTTCAATTATTCCTCTAAGTACTTTTATAGATCTATCAACAAGTAAAAGAGTTATAGAAGTTGATTTTAACTCGCCTAGATTGAGACTCTGAAAAACTGAATATGGAAGTAAATTCACACCAGCACCGAGATCAAGTAAGACTCTTTCAATTTTATGCTCTCTAATAAAGAAAGAAATTGTTGGACAACCAGGGTCTTTATATTTCAAAGCATTATTATTCTGAAGAATAACACTTACTTGTTCGGCTAGAAAGGCTTTCTTTTTCACCTTCAGTTTCCTCTTCACAGTTGCGATGTCGCGGTCGCACAAATTAATTACCCTAGCTTAAAACACACAAGATAGTATAGAGCAAGCAAGGGATCGATCCCACGAGGAAGATTTAGTTCAGATTTTTATGCTATACGTTATGCAATTGGGGGGTTTTGATTTGTGATAATCTAAAATATGGAAGAAATTAAACTAGTGAACACAATCAATTGAAACTGAAATTTATCAAGAAAACAAACCTTGGTCACAAGCACACATCCACCTACAGAAATCAGAACCGATCCTTGAAACGAAACTCCAGTTTATATTCTGAATTTTTATCTTTTCTTAACTTTGGTTAATTAACGGATCCGCCGTATAACTAGCCCTAACCAACAAATAATCACAGTGTCCGCACTAATGATTTAGTCTAATGGCAGCCTTAAGATCTAGATAAATTCATTAATCTTAACAACCAAGTTGTCTGCTTGTGTTGCTTTGATCGAATGTTTTCCCTAAGTTTAATAACGTAGTTCCGCCACAATTATCAAGCTTAGTTGCTTCACAAGTTTATATACCCTAACTCCGGTTTTGATACCAAACTTAGCAATAGATTGTTCACAATAATAACTTAGAGTCCGCTCTAGCAATTATCAACAACAATCATAGAAAATATGCATAGGAAAACAATCATACTTATTCATAATACAAACTGAAAATAAATGGAAGAATAAATCTCACAGTTCTTGAAATCTGAAAGTTTCTGCGTCCTTGCAACCAAGAAAAGAGCTTAGCCTTGCATATCTATTGAACAACTACTCCTAAAGATAAAAGAAAGCATTATTTCTAGTATGTAGAGAGGAGAGTTTGTGTTTCTTCACTTCTAGTTGCTACCACCTTTCTTTGATTCTATTACACTCCCTCCTCTTCTTTCTTGGCTCTCTTGGTGTCTATATATAGGCTTCAATGGCAGCTCCTCTTGCTTCTTTATCAACAATGGTGGCTGCCAAACTTGCCAAACTTTGACATTAGTAGTCACCACAAACAACCCACCATTGTAGCCTCCTTCTTTGACAATGGCAGCATTCCAACTTGCGGCTGGTTTGTGGTTGGTGATTTGAGGTTGGTGGATTGAGGTTGGTGGCTACTTTTCTTGACCTTCTAGATTGATTTACTAGAGGGGCTAAATTGCTGAAATTATAACTTGGATGATAGTTTAGAAGCTTCGAAACATAATTTGGACTCATTTCTTCACGAAACCTGATTGCTGGCAGAATTCAGTTGTCATCTTTGAAAAATCATATCGCCCTCATCTGACATCGTTTTTGGCTGAAAATTGGAGCGTTTCTAGACCTTTGAGTCAGGAATCCAACAAAATTGAGTTTGAATCAATTGGACTTCTATAGCTCCAGATATGGAATTTTGAATGGACAAAGGTCAACAGTGGCAGAATACGAGATTTGACTTTGAAGGATGTGATTTCCATGATCTTCCTCTTTGTATTTTTCTTGCATTACATTTCCAGAAAGGTATGGATGTTAGCTTTTTAGAGCCACTGGAATCACTTCATTTCGATCTCTAGAACTCACACTCTGCACAAAACATCGACTGAACGTCAAATCTGCCAATTATCTCCAATTTACTCCTTTTTGCATTTTTCATCCAAAAGTGCCTTCAAAACATAAAACAAAGAATATCAAGGCATTTTACATATAAAACATGGACAAAACATTAGGTAAAAGTGGGTGAAACTATCGAATAATATGGTTACATCAGCTTTCTTTTTCACCTTCAGTTTCCTCTTCACAGTGCATAGATCTTTTAAAAATTTAGCATTGAAAGGAACCTATTTAATAGCATCCAACAAAGGTATATTGATGCTTACCTGTTTGAAAGTTTCAAAAATTTTAGAGTTGTGATTGACTTTCCTTTGTTTGGTCATGGCTTGAGGAAATGGAAGTGTGCTGGCGGAGAATCAGTCTTTTCTTTGCAATTTTCAGATTCAACCCCATCCTTACCCTCAAAGATTGACTCATCATCTTTCTTATAAGGTTCAAGAGAGGGTTTTTTAATAACCTTACCACTGCGCAGAGTAGTGACTGATTTGACTTGATCCATGTGTTGGCTTCCGGAACTAGTTGCATTTGCATTTTATTACCCCTTGGAATTTTATTGTGGTTAAGATAAAAACTTACCTTTCTCTAGGAAACTGAGAGCAGATGTTAATTTTGCTAGAGTATCTTTAAAATCTGTCATATTTTGAGCAAGTTGAGTATTGATTGTCTCTCGTTTTTCAATGAATGCATGCAATGTTTCCTCAAGATTTCTTCTACAAGGTGGCATAAGGAGGTGTATATCCATGAGAATTTTGAAAATTATAGTGTGCTTGAAACGGTGGTTGTGAAGTTTGTGCATTGTTATTATCACTCTTTCAACTTTGAGATGAAAAATTAACGTAAGGATTAAACAATGATAACAATAAATGTCAAGGTTAGAGGATTAACTAATGGTATGTCAAACAAGTATAATATAAACTCTTATTAGTCAATTGGAAACCACATACAAAGGAGGTTCCAATCAGATTATAGATTATTAACATGGTTACATTAGTAATCTTATTCAATTAATGCTAATACTTGTAAATCTCGTCAAGCATTCATGATTATAACTTATGTTAACAACAAATCAAGTTCCTTTCATAGCTCAGGTGTCGGTTATACCATATAGTATGGGCTATAAAAGTGCCAAGCATTTGTTGTACCAAGTGTTATACAACATAAATCAAGATTAGTCATTTAACAAGCAAAGTATTAAAGAGTGAACAAGATAACAAATATAAAACATGTTAGTATCAAACATTAAAGTCCATATCTATAGCTCCAGATATGACCCAATTACCAAATAGTGTTCTGGTTTTGATTGCACCGACATCTTTTTTCTAAGTTTTGCCATCTCTTTACCCTTTCAATTTCAGTTCTTAAATTCATCAATCAATCCTTTCATTTATGTGATAGGCCTGCATTTAAAATGAATATTTGCCACAAATTAAATGTATCTTATGTTATTAGATATATTATTATAAAACATGCTTTAGTTAACGAGTTATTGATACTTCAAGTGCAAAATGATGACATAAAACCTTAATAAAAACACACTTTTAAGTACTAATCATTGAGTGTTCATTTGTTTCACAGATTTAACACACAATGTTTTGAACAGATTTTAATTGACCACTCTTTTTTAATTCTAGTGCCTTGACTTTTGTTGCTAAAGATGCAAACTTGGCTTGAAGGTTATGATCTTTCCTAAGGTTGTACATACCTCCACTACATGTATGAGGTTGAGTTTTACTCGGTGCCTCATAAGTACCCGCGGTGTCCTCAGTTTGAGCATTTTCAGCGAACAAGTCTAAGTATTCCATTGCTTCACCAGGGTCTTTATCTTCAAAAGTTCCATTGCACATCAATTCAACCATTTGCCTATCTCTAGGTGTTAACCTTTCATAAAAATGTGAAACCAATCTCCATGTTTCAAAACCATGATGAGGGCAAGTACTAAACAAGTCTCGATACCTATCCCAACATTGGTAAAATGTTTCTCCTGGTTTTTGAGTGAAAGTAGCGATTTGTCTTTTAAAAGAGTTTGTTTTGTGAGATGGGAAAAACTTCTTCAAAAACTGTTGTTGCATTTCATCCTAAACACGTATGGATCCTGGTCTTATATTTTGTAGCCATGTTTTAGCTTTATCTTTTAATGAAAAAGGAAAAAGCTTTAATCTAATGGTGTTCATGCTACAATTTAAATTATTATATGTGTTGCAGACCTTCTCAAATTCCCTTAAATGCAAGTATGGATTTTCTAATTTTAAGCCATGAAAAGAAGGTAAAAGTTGAATAATGCTTGGCTTAAAATTAAAATCAGATGCATGGGGAGGAAAAACTATGCATGATGGTGCACTTGTTCTTGTGGGATTCATGTGGTCTCTAAGTGTTCTAGCACGGTTATTCTCATTATTTTCATTATGAAGTGATTGATTATCATCTTCGGCTATATTTTCTGAAAATGATGAGGATATCATACAAAGTCTACCACTTGATGTACATGACCACACTCTCATGCACGTGTAGGAATGGAATAAAAGGAAGAAGAAACAAGAGAAAAGAAATAAAGTTATATACAAGAAAAGTGAAAAGATAAAATAAAATAACTACTATAATTTATACAGAAACTTACCTCTACGGCAACAGCGCCAAAAACTTGACACAACTAAAAGATTGATGTCTTCTCCCAAGTGTAGGAGTGTCGAAGTAATAAATAACCCGGCAAGACCGGGGTCAAACCATAGGGCGGTTAATTGTACAAATTATAAACAACAATTATAAACAACAACAATAGTAACAATAACAACAACAACAATAAAAATAATAGTAGCAATAATAATAGTAGTAGTAGTAATAGTAATAGTAATAGTAATAGCAATAATAATAACAACAATAATAATAATAAGGAAAAAAATGGAGAAGAAGAAGAAGAAGATGAGAACTTTGGGATAGAATATTATTGTAAAGATTAAATAATGATAATAATAAATGTCAAGGTTAGAGGTTCCACTAATGGTATGTCAAAAAAATATGGTATAAACTCTTATTATTCAATTAGAAACCATACACAAAGGAGGTTCCAATTAGATTATTGATTAGTACTTAAAAGTGCATTTTTGTCATAGTTTTATATCATCATTTTGCATTTGAAGTATCAATAACTCCTTAACTAAAGCATGTTTTATAATAATATATCTAATAATATAAGATACCTTTAATTTATGGTAAATGTTCATTTTAAAAGCAGGCCTATCACATAACTGAAAATATTGATTGATGACTTTAAGAACTTAAATTGCAAAGGCAAAGAGATGGTCAAACTTAGAAAAGAGATGTCGGTGGAATCCAAACCGGAACACTGTTCGGTAATTGGGTCATATCTAGAGCTACAGATCTCATATTTAGGTCCAATTTATATGGATGGAAAGGTAAGACATAGGCCTACAACTTTCATATGGAGTCCAAGATCTAAATAGGCCATTATCAAGTCCAAATTGTAGCAACAACAAAGAAGCCCGAATCTGTCTTCCAGCCCGAGCACTGTTTGGTATTTTGGCCATATCTGGAGTTCTAGAAGTCCAAATGAGCTGAAGTTTTTACACAAGAAATCTGAGACAATTACCTACAACTTTCATGTTTACAACGGGCTCCAATTTGGATGTTATCAATGACGTTTTGGGCAGACAAGAGAAGATAAGGATTGTCACCAACTCAAAAGTTGGCCACCCACTTATCAATTAGTCATCAAATCAATAGTTCCCAATTTTGGCCTATAAAAGGAGGCATTTGCCATGAATTTAGGCATCTTGGTGTTCAGATCAAGATCATGCTCTTCCTTTCTCTCTTTGTATTTTTTGTAATGTTTATGCTTTGCTTTCATTAATATTAAGTTTATGCCTTTCATTTCCTTTCCTTAATTTAGTTAGCTTTTATGTTCTTATTTTGTTTATCTATTTTTCTTTCTTTCATTATGTCTAGCTAAGTTACTTATGTCAAGGTGAAAAGGTTACACTAATGGTGTAAGAATAAGTATAATGTAAACTTAATATGGACTTTAATGTTTGATACTAACATGTTTTATATTTGTTATCTTGTTCACTCTTTAATACTTTGCTTGTTAAATGACTAATCTTGATTTATGTTGTATAACACTGGGTACAACAAATGCTTGGCACTTTCATAGCCCATAATGTATGGTATAACCGACACCTGAGCTATGAAAGGAACTTGATTTGTTGTTAACATAAGTTATAATCATGAATGCTTGACGAGATTTACAAGTATTAGCATTAATTGAATAAAATGACTAATGTAATCATGTTAACAATATATAATCTGATTGGAACCTCCTTTGTGTGTGGTTTCCAATTCAATAATAAGAGTTTATACTATACTTGTTTGATATACCATTAGTGGAACCTCTAACCTTGACATTTGTTATTATTATTGTTTAATCCTTACATTAATTTTCCATCTCCAAGTTCTCATCATCTTCTTCTTCTTCTCTTTCTTTATTATTATTATTATTATTATTACTACTACTACTACTACTACTACTACTACTACTACTACTACTACTACTACTACTACTACTACTAGTATTATTATTATTATAGTTGTTGTTATTGTTGTTGTTATTGTTGTTGTTATTATTGCTATTATTGTTGCTTATAATTGTTATCTGTAATTTGTACAATTAACCTCCCTGTGGTTCGACCCCGGTCTTGCCGGGTTATTTATTACTTCGACACTCCTACACTTGAGAGAAGACATCAATCTTTTCGTCGTGTCAATTATAAATGTTAACATGATTACATTAGTCATCTTATTCAATTAATGCTAATACTTGTAAATTTCATCAAGCATTCATGATTATAACTTATGTTAACAACAAATCAAATTCCTTTCATAGCTCAATTGTCGATTATACCATATAGTATGAACTATGAAAGTGCCAAACATTTATTGTACCAAGTGTTATACAACATAAATCAAGATTAGTCATTTAACAAGCAAAGTATTAAAGAGTGAACAAGATAACAAATACAAAACATGTTAGTATCAAACATTAAAGTCCATATTAAGTTTACACTATACTTATTCTTACACTATTATTGTAACCTTTTCACCTTGACATAATAAACTTAGCTAGACATAATGAAAGAAAGAAAAATAGATAAACAAAATAATAACATAAAAGTTAACTAAGTAAAGAAAAGGAAATGAAAGGCATAAACTTGATATTAATGAAAGCAAAACATAAACATTACAAAAAATACAAAGAGAGAAAGGAAGAGCATGATCTTGATCTGGACACCAAAATGCCTAAATACATGGCAAATGCCTCCTTTTATAGGCCAAAATTGGGAACTATTGATTTGATGACTAATTGATAAGTGGGTGGCCAACTCTTCACTTGGTGACAATCCTTATCTTCTCTTGTCTGCCCAAAACATCATTGATAATGTCATAATTAGAGCCACTCGAACAAATGAAAGTTGTAGGCAGTTGTCTCAGCTTTCTTGTGTAAAACATTCAGCTCATTTGGACTTCTAGAACTTCAGATATGGCCAAAATACCGAACAGTACTCGGGCTGGAAGACAGATTTGGGCTTCTTTGTTGTTGCTACAATTTGGACTTGAAAATGGCCTTTTTAGATCTTGGGCTCCATATGAAAGTTGTAGGCCTATGTCTTACCTTTCCATCCATATAAAGTAGACCTAAGATCTATATCTCTAAATATGACTCAATTACCAAATAGTATTCCGGTTTGGATTGCACCGACATCTCTTTTCTAAGTTTGGCCATCTCTTTATCCTTTCAATTTCAGTTCTTAAATTCATCAATCAATCCTTTCATTTATGTGATAGGCCTGCATTTAAAATGAACATTTACCATAAATTAAAGGTATCTTATATTATTAGATATATTATTATAAAATATGCTTTAGTTAAGTAGTTATTGATACTTCAAGTACAAAATGATGATATAAAATCTTGATAAAAATGCACTTTTAAGTACTAACCATTACTCAAATGGAAACTACACAAAGAAAGTTTCAATCAGATTATAAATGGTTAACATGATTACATTAGTTATCTTATTCGAATAATATTAATACTTGTAAATGTTGTCAGGTATTCATGATTATATCTTATGTTAACAAAAATCAAGTTCCTTTCATAGCACAGTTGTTAGTTGTACCATACAGTATGAACTATGAAAGTGCCAAGCATTTGTTGTACCAAGTATTATACAACATAAATCAAGATTAGTCATTTAACAAGCAAAGTATTAAAGAGTGAATAAGATACCAAATACAAAACATGTTAGTATCAAACATTAAAGTCCCTATTGAGTTTATACTATACTTGTTTTTACACCATTAATATAACATTTTCACATTGACATAATAAACTAACTAATTAGTACTTAAAAGTGTATTTTTATTAAGGATTTATATCATCATTTTATACTTGAAGTATCAATAACTTCTTAACTAAATTATATATTTTTTTAGATTAACGTGGGTGTCCGGGCCAGCTTGCGCGCACCACGACTAATCCCACGGGCCCTGAAGTTAACGATCATGTAAGCCTCCAGTGGCCATCATATGAGCAACCAAGGACTCGAACTTGAGACCATAGAGGGAGCAAACCCCTTAATCCCAAGTCCTTACCACTAGGCCACCACCTAGATGGTTATATTTTATAACAACAAGTTTGAGACCATAAGGTACCTGTAATTTATAATAAATGTTCATCCTAAATGTAGGTCTATCATATAAATAAAAGGATTGATTAATGAGTCGAATTATTGAAATTGAAAGGTCAAAAAGAGGGCCAAATTTAGAAAAGAGATACTAGTATAGTCCAAACTGGAACACTGTTTGGTAATTGGGTAATATCTAGAGTTGTAGATCTCAGATTTAGATCTACTTTATATGGATGAAAAGCTAAGATATAGGCTTACTTTCATGTGAAGTCAAGACTCACTTTAATTGTTTGGAATTTAATTCTTAGCAACAACATAGAAGTCCAAATCTGTCCTATAGCCTAGACACTGTTCAATGTTCAGCCCATATCTTAAGTTCTAGAAGTTCAAATGACCTCAATTTTTTTTCCTGAAAAGATGAGATAATTTCCTAGAACTTTCATGTGGAAGTCTGGTTCAAATTTTGATGTCATCAATGATGTTTTATTCAGACAAGAAAATAGGGATTGTTGATTAGTATTTAAAAGTGTATTTTTATCAAGGCTTTATATCATTATTTTTGCACTTTAAGTATCAATAACTACTTAACTAAAACATGTTTTATAATAACATATCTAATAATATAAGATACCTTTAATTTGTGATAAATGTTCATCTTAAATACATGCCTATCACATAAATAAAATGATTGATTGATAAGTTTAAGTATTGAAATTGAAAGGAAAAAATATGGTCAATGATTAGTATTTAAAAGTGTATTTTTATCATGGTTTTATATCATCATTTTGCACTTGAAGTATCAATAACTCCTTAACTAAAATATGTTTTATAATAATGTATCTAATAATATAAGATACCTATAATTTATGATAAATGTCTATTTTTAATGCAGGCCTATCATATAAATGAAAGGATTGATTGATGACTTGAAGAACTTAAATTGCAAGGATAAAGAGATGGTCAAACTTAGAGAAGAGATGTCGGTGCAATCCAAACCGGAACACTGTTCGGTAATTGGGTCATATCTGGAGCTACAGATCTCAGATTTAGGTCCAATTTATATGGATGGAAAGGTAAGACATAGGCCTACAACTTTAATATGGAGCCCAAGATCTAAAAAGGCCATTATCAAGTCCAAATTGTAGCAACAATAAAGAAGCCCGAATCTGTCTTCCAGCCCGAGCACTGTTCGGTATTTTGGCCATATCTGGAGTTCTAGAAGTCCAAATGAGCTGAAGTTTTTACACACGAAAGCTGAGACAATTGCCTACAACTTTCATGTTACAACTGGCTCCAATTTTGATGTTATCAATGATGTTTTGGGCAGAAAAGAGAAGATAAGGATTGTCACCAAGTCAAAAGTTGGCCACCCACTTATCAATTAGTCATCAAATCAATAGTTCCCAATTTTGGCCTATAAAAGGAGGCATTTGCCATGCATTTAGGCATCTTGGTTTCCAGATCAAGATCATGCTCTTCCTTTCTCTCTTTGTATTCTTTGTAATATTTATGCTTTCCTTTCATTAATATCAAGTTTATGCCTTTCATTTCCTTTCTTTTACTTAGTTAGCTTTTATGTTCTTATTTTGTTTTTCTATTTTGCTTTCTTTCATTATGTCTAGCTAAGTTAATTATGTCAAGGTGAAAAGGTTACACTAATGGTGTGAGAATAAGTATAATGTAAACTTAATATGGACTTTAATGTTTGATACTAACATGTTTTATATTTGTTATCTTGTTCACTCTTTAATACTTTACTTGTTAAATGACTAATCTTGATTTATGTTGTATAACACTTGGTACAACAAATGCTTGGCACTTTCATAGCCCATAATGTATGGTATAACCGACACGTGAGCTATGAAAGGAACTTGATTTGTTGTTAACATAAGTTATAATCATGAATGCTTGACGAGATTTACAAGTATTAGCATTAATTGAATAAGATGACTAATGTAATCATGTTAACAGTATATAATCTGATTGGAACCTCCTTTGTGTGTGGTTTCCAATTCAATAATAAGAGTTTATACTATACTTGTTAGATATACCATTAGTGGAACCTCTAACCTTGACATTTGTTATTATCATTGTTTAATCCTTACTTTAATATTTCATCTCTAAGTTCTCATCATCATCATCTTCTTCTTCTTCTCTTTCTTTATTATTATTATTATTATTATTATTATTATTATTATTATTATTATTATTATTACTACTATTGTTGTTGTTATTATTGTTGTTTTATAATTGTTGTTTATAATTTGTACAATTAACCTCCCTGTGGTTCGACCCCGGTCTTGCCGGGTTATTTATTACTTCGACACTCCTGCACTTGGGAGAAGACATTAACCTTTTCGTCGTGTCAAGTTTTTGGCGCCGTTGCCGGGGAGGTAAGTTCTTGTATAAATTATAATATTTATTTTATTTTCTCTTTTCACTTTTCTTGTATATAACTTTGTTTCTTTTCTTTTGTTTATTTTTATTTTGTTTTGTTCCTCCTTCTTTTGTTTTCTGTTTTCTTTTATTCTATTCCTACACGTGCATGAGAGTGTGGTCACGTACATCAAGTGGTAGACTTTGTAGGATATCCTCATCATTTTCAGAAAATATGGCCGAAGAAGATAATCAATTACTTCAAAATGAGAATAATGAGAATAACCGTGCTAGAACACTTAGAGACCACATGAATCCCACAAGAACAAGTGCACCATCATGTATAGTTTTTTCTCCTGATGCATCTCATTTTAATTTTAAACCAGGCATTATTCAACTTTTACCTTCTTTTCATGGCTTCGAATTGGAAAATCCATACTTGCATTTAAGGGAATTTGAGGAGGTCTGCAACACATATAATAATTTAAATTGTAGCATGAACACCATCAGATTAAAGCTTTTTCCTTTTTCATTAAAAGATAAAGCTAAAACATGGCTACAAAATTTAAGACCAGGATCCATTCGTGCTTGGGATGAAATGCAACAACAGTTTTTAAAGAAGTTTTTCCCATCTCATAGAACAAACTCTTTCAAAAGACAAATCACCACTTTCACTCAAAAACCAGGAGAAACATTTTACAAATGTTGGGATAGGTATCGAGACTTGCTTAGTATTTGTCCTCATCATGGTTTTGAAACATGGAGATTGGTTTCACATTTCTATGAAGGGTTAACACCTAAAGATAGGCAAATGGTTGAATTGATGTGCAATGGAACTTTTGAAGATAAAGACCCTGATGAAGCAATGGAGTACTTACACTTGTTAGCTGAAAATGCTCAAAATTGGGACACTGCGGGTACATATGAGGCACCGAGTAAAACTCAACCTCATACATCTAGTGGAGGTATGTACAACCTTAGGGAAGATCATGACCTTCAAGCCAAATTTGCATCTTTAGCTAGAAAAGTTGAGGCACTAGAATTGAAAAAGAGTAGTCAATTAAAATCTGTTGAAAACATTGTGTGTCAAATCTGTGAAACAAATGAACACTCAACCAACGATTGTCCAACTTTGCCTTCTTTTAAGGAACACATTTGTTGTACCAAGTGTTATACAACATAAATCAAGATTAGTCATTTAACAAGCAAAGTATTAAAGAGTGAATAAGATAACAAATACAAAACATGTTAGTATCATACATTAAAGTCCATATTAAGTTTACATTATACTTATTCTTACACCATTAGTGTAACCTTTTCACCTTAATATAATAAACTTAACTAAACATAATAAAAGAAAGAAAAATAAATAAACAAAATAAGATAAAAGTTAACTAAGTAAATGAAAGGAAATTAAAGGCATAAACTTGATATTAATGAAAGCAAAGCATAAACATTACAAAAAATACAAAGAGAGAAAGTATGAGCATGATCTTGATCTGGAAACCAAGATGCCTAAATATATGGCAAATGCTTCCTTTCATAGGCTAAAATTGGGAACTATTGATTTGATGACTAATTGATGAGTGGGTGACCAACTCTTGACTTGGTGACAATCCCTATCTTCTCTTGTATGCCCAAAACATCATTGATAACGTCAAAATTAGAGCCACTTGAAACATGAAAGTTGTAGGACATTGTCTTAGCTTTCCTGTGTAAAACGTTCAGCTCATTTCAACTTCTAGAACTCCAAATATGGCCAAAATACTAAACAATGCTGGGGCGAGAGGAAAGATTCGGTCTTCTTTGTTATTGCTACAATTTGGACTTGAAAATGGCCTTTTTAAATCTTGGGCTCCATATGAAAGTTGTAGGCCTATGTCTTACCTTTCTATCTGTATAAAGTAGACCTAAATCTAAGATCTATATCTCCAAATATGACTCAATTACCAAATAGTATTCCGGTTTGGATTGCACCGACATCTCTTTTCTAAGTTTGGCCATCTCTTTATCCTTTCAATTCCAATTCTTAAATTCATCAATTAATTCTTTCATTTATGTGATAAGCCTCTATTTAAAATGAACATTTACCACAAATTAAAGGTATCTTATATTATTAGATATGTTATTATAAAACATGCTTTAGTTAGAGAGTTATTGATACTTCAAGTGCAAAATGATGATACAAAACCTTGATAAAAATGCACTTTTAAGTACTAATCACCCCCCCAACCAGCTTGTTACTAGTCTCTTGTAATCAAAGCGTTAAAATAGAAAAATAATTTATAAATTCCATAAAGTAAGGTATTCATCATTCAACTTCCATTAATCTATCTAGATAAACAAACTCTCATTAAATTTATATATCTGCTCAATACCTCTTAACAAGATATCAATAAACCTTTTTTTTATGATCAATTTATCAACACATAATTGTGGGGCTTTTTCTTGGAAGAAAACAAAATTTTTGTTTTAATATTTAAGGTTAACTTCCTTGGGTTGGGATTATTATTATTTTTTTATTTTTTTTAAAACATATATATATATATATATATATATATATATATATATAAAACTTAAAACAGCATGCATCTTTAACCCATGTAACGAGATTTCGACTATGAAACCAAACTTATCTACATTTTTATTATCATCATTTTTTTTGTTTTTCTTTTTTAATTATATACTATCCTTTTTCCCTTAGTTGTTACCTTTAACAAAAGAACATAAATAATGTAATAATCCAATATTGAACCCACAATCATATGTTAAAGTATGTGTGTGTAAATTAAGATTTAAGAATACATGTTAAATGAGTATATGGGCATAATTAAGTGAGAGGAATGCGAGAGTTTATAAACCTAAATATTTCAAGAAGTATTATGATAGACCTTATTAAAAATAGTTACTAAGATGCGTCTCAAGAGTCATAAAAAGATCTCCTTTACTCTGCCATCATAGGAACAACAATTTTGCACATACTTTATGAAATAGAAAACACAGTTAGTTTTTTTTTTAGCTACTATGCTTTCCCCCCAACTAAAACGAGACATTGTCCTCAATGTTATAAGGTAGAAAGATAGAGTATAAAAGATATCACTTAAAATAACAAACACTAACAAACCTGAAACACATTGAAACAAATATAAGAAACAACAAAACACAATAATAAAACCAAAAGACATAAAGATTCACAAATGAAGACTCAAATCTAATTTAAGCTTTTTACAATTTTCCTTAGATGACCATTTATGCGACTCATGGAGGGATTAATCATAGGAATGAAATATTGTAGTTGGTCAAGCAATTGTTCACTAGTAGCAGCAGAGATTATGATTTGTTATGTAGAAGATGTTAGAAATTCCTATTCCATAATGATCAAGAAAAGACAACAACTTATCATAATAACCATTAACATTTAACAGACTTATGGGTTTATGGTGAATGTGCAGTTGGGCCTAAGAGGACATATAAAAGATCTCTTCCAATGTGTCTAAACCACCTGATAAAGCAATGAAGGCATCAACATGGTTAAACATTGCATTCATTCGAGCTGACATTGTGGAGACTTCAAGCTCCTCTCAAATTGTTTTTCTAATGATGTCCCCTTGTGCTAAAGCTTCGGGGACGACCCCCAAAACTTGACTACCTCCTAAAAATAAAGTTATTGACACACCTCCCATTAACCCTAGACTACCTCTCTCATACACTAAATGAATCTTTTTCTCAACTAGCACCTGACCAAGATGATTTGGTGATTCTAAAAACTCCTTTTCTTTCCCAAGACTAGATTCACCGAAAACTCTTCTATATTTGTTGAATGTATGGGTTGAGTGGAAGTGAAGAGAAGGAAGAGAGGATTTTATAGATGAGAAATTAAAAGGGCAATCATACCGCATATGTGTAGGCCAACTAGAGTCTTACACACTCTCTCTCTCTTTATTTATTATATATATATATATATATCTGCATATTTTTTTTTGAAAAAGCATGTGTATGTACAGGTAGTTATGATTGTGGCTCATATCTTCCCTTGGTTTTATGTCCAAGAATGGCTTAAACGCCCTTTATAGGTTGGGGATAGGCTTCCCATCTAGTTTTCTTAAAAACTAGCAAACAAGGTCTTTTTTAGTTAGATTTCCAAGAGTAAGTTGAGCATGTTCTTTATGAAATAGTGGCTATAAATCATGAATTACATGATGCACATCTTCACTAGGAAGTATCTCAAGAGTCAATAGAAGATTATATAAAGACTCCTTACTTAGGCCATCCTTAATGAATTGTATTTTATCTTCACGGTTTATAGATACCATTCCTAAAGAACGACATTATGCATTAGAAGTCCATCTGGCACATCGATGATAGACTTTCAATCGTTACTTGTTCCAGGCATATGTGAAATGAAGGAATTAGAGGACTCACCTGATAATTGGACCTTTGCTTCAATTAACCAACGAATATCTTCAGGAATTCTATGATTCATTAACAACCTTAATCTTGCACATCTAGCATGATAAATTTTTCTAATTGCATTCTAAGGCAGAGCGGGAAAATACTTTTTTAATTTTTCAAGATTAGTATTCATTTTCAAATGAGAATTAGAAGAGAGATTCATAGAATTGCACAAATATATACACAAGTATCAGTTATTATGGGAAACTGAAAGAACTGACTTAAGTTATGGAGTACCTTTGTTTGCCATTTGACCGGGGTGAGAGAAACTATAAAAAATCACTCAAAAAGAAACAGAAAAACAATGTGAGAAAAACAAAATAATCAACCTTTATCTATAAGATCAATCAAACCAGTTGATTTATTTTCACTAGGAAAATTATCAAAGTAAGCTTTCAAACGATGTCCATTTTCCTTAAAAACATTGTCATTCATTGAATTCTCAATATCACAGGCCTCATAAGGATTGCTCCATCTTGATCTTAGCTCTCTAGGGAATGCATAGAGTTGAGAATTCTAAAATAAAACTTTTTGACCAGTATTAACTTTTTGACAATTTTCACAAGTTTTGTAGAATGCATGCGTGTCCTTGAACATGGTGGGCTAATAAAATCCATTTTGAAAGATTTTTGCAGTTGTCTTTTTTTACGAGAAATAACTTCCACATGCTTCAGAATGACAAAGTTTATTGACACTACTTACCTCATTATCGGGAATGAATCTTTGAAATATTTGATCAGGACAATATTTGAATAAGTTAGGGTCATCACAATAAAAGTTCTTCACTTCGTTCAAAAACTTTTCTTTATCTTGGGTACTTCGATCAGCTGGCAAATCTCCTAAAGTAAGAAAATTGATATTTTTATCATACCAAGACATTGGACTAAGAGAAAGGAAGGATTCGTTAGGAAAGTAATCATCGATTGGTGTGATGTCAGATGTCGAATCTGTTGTCACTATTGACAAAAGATTCGCATCAACATTTTCAGTGCTTGTTTCATCTGTGATTTCTTCCTTAGAATAAATCATTTACAAATCTTTAGATCATTCAACTCATTTTTACTTAAAGTAAATTCAAGTTGATCATAAACTAATTTGTCAATATGATCTACTTCTTGTAAATCATTATCATCTCCAGGTTGCTTGCAAATGTTGAAAATATTCATCTCCAATGTATGTTTCCAAATTAGCTTCATCAGTCCATTTCTACAATTAATCAATGCATTAGAAGTTGTAAGAAACAGACGTGCTAAAATAACAGGAAATGCATTACATGCTTCAAGAGGTTATGTGTCCAAGATAACAAAATCCATAGGATAAATGAATTTATTGACTTGTACTAACACATCTTTAATTATTCTTCTAGGCACTTTTACAGATCTATTGGCAAGTAAAAGAGTTATAGAAGTTGGTTTTAACTCACCTAGATTGAGACTGTGAAAAATTGAATATGGAAATAAATTCACATTGGCTCCAAGATCAAGTAAAGCTTTTTCAATTTTATATTCTCCAATAAAGCAAGAAATTATAGGACAACTAGGGTCTTTATATTTCAAAGCATTATTGTTTTGAAGAATAACACTTACTTATTCGGCTAGAAAGGCTTTTTTTTTCACATTCAGTTTCCTCTTCACCGTGCATAGATCTTTCAAAAATTTAGCATAGGAAGGAACTTGTTTAATAGCATCCAGCAAAGGTATATTGATTATAAACTGTTTGAAAGTTTCAAAAATTTCAGACTTGTGATTGAATTTTGTTTGTTTGGTCATGGCTTGGGGAAATGGAAGTACTGGCAGAGAATCAGTTGTTTCTTTATAATTTTTAGATTCAACCCTCAAAGATTGACTCATCATCTTTCTCATAAGGTTCAAGAGTGGGTTTTTTAATAACCTTACCATTGCGAAAAGTAGTGACTGATTTGACTTGATCCATATGTTGGCTTCTGGAACTACTTGCATTTGCATTCTATTACCCCTTGGGATTTTGTTGTGGTTGAGATGGAAACTTACCTTTCTCTTGGAAACGAAGAGCAGATGTCAATTTTGCAAGAGTATCTTTAAAATCTGTCATATTTTGAGCAAGTTGAGTATTGATTGTCTCTTGCTTTTCAATGAATGCATGCAATGTTTCCTCAAGATTTCTTCTAGGAGGTGGAGCATAAGGAGGTGCATATCCATGAGAATTTTAAAAATTGTGGTGTGCTTGAAATGGTGGTTGTGAAGTTTGTACATTGTTATTATCACTCTTTCAACTAAAATTTGGGTGATTTCTCCAACTAGGATTGTATGTTTGCGAGTATGGGTTATGGTTTGCCTTTTGGAAACTGTTTAAAGCATGAGCTTGTTAATGAAGACATTCCTTACAAGAAGGCATGGTTGGACAGTTACTGGTTGAGTGTTCATTTGCTTCACATATTTGACACACAATGTTTTCAATAGATTTTAATTGACTATTTTTTAATTTTAGTGCCTCGACTTTTCTAGCTAAAGATGCAACCTTAGCCTGGAGGTCATGATCTTCCCTAAGGTTATACATATCTCCACTAGATGTATGAGGTTGAGTTTTACTCGGTGCCTCATAAGTACCCGCGGTGTCCCAATTTTGAGCATTTTCAGCTAAGTCTAAGTACTCCATTACTTCATTAGGGTCTTTATCTTCAAAAGTTCCATTACACATCAATTCAACCATTTGCCTATCTCTAGGTGTTAACCCTCCATAAAAGTACGAAACCAATCTCCATGTTTCAAAACCATGATAATGGCAAGTATTAAGCAAGTCTCGATACCTATCCCAACATTGGTAAAATGTTTCTCTTGGTTTTTGAGTGAAAGTGGTGATTTGTCTTTTGAAAGAGTTTGTTGTGTGAGATAGAAAAATGACACGACTAAAAGGTTGATGTCTTCTCCCAAGTGCAGGAGTGTCGAAGAAATAAATAACCCGGCAAGACCGGGGTCGAACCACAGGGAGGTTAATTGTACAAATTATAAATAACAATAATAGCAATAACAACAACAACAATAAAAATAATAATACTAGTAGTAGTAGTAGTAATAATAATAATAATAATAATAATAAAGAAAAAGAAGGAGAAGAAGAAGAAGAAGAAGATGATGATGAGAACTTTGAGATGGAATATTAATGTAACGATTAAACAATGATAATAACAAATGTCAAGGTTAGAGATTCCACTAATGGTATGTCAAACAAGTATAATATAAACTCTTATTATTCAATGGGAAACCACACATAAAGGAGGTTGCAATCAGATTATAGATTGTTAACATGATTATATTAGTCATCTTATTCGATTAATGCTAATACTTGTAAATCTCGTCAAGCATTCATGATTATAATTTATGTTAACAACAAATCAAGTTCCTTTCATAGCTCAGGTGTCGGTTATACCATACAATATGGGCTATGAAAGTGTCAAGCATTTGTTGTGCCAAGTGTTATACAACATAAATCAAGATTAGTCATTTAACAAGCAAAGTATTAAAGAGTGAACAAGATAACAAATACAAAACATGTTAGTATCTAACATTAAGTTCATATTAAGTTTACACTATACTTATTCTTACACCATTAGTGTAACCTTTTCACCTTGACATAATTAACTTAGCTAGATATAATGAAAGAAAGAAAAATAGATAAACAAAATAAGAACATAAAAGTTAACTAAGTAAAGGAAAGGAAATGAAAGGCATAAAATTAATATTAATGAAAGGAAAGCATAAACATTACAAAAAATACAAAGAGAGAAAGGAAGAGCATGATCTTGATCTGAACACCAAGATGCCTAAATACATGGCAAAGGCCTCCTTTTATAGGCCAAAATTAGGAACTATTGATTTGATGACTAATTGATAAGTGGGTGGCCAACTCTTGATTTGGTGACAATCTTTATCTTCTCTTGTCTACCCAAAACGTCATTTATAACGTCATAATTGGAGCCAGTCGAAAACATTAAAGTTGTAGCCAATTATCTCAGCTTTCTTGTGTAAAAACTGCAGCTCATTTGGACTTCTAGAACTTCAGATATGGCCAACATACCAAACAGTACTCGGGCTGGAAGACAGATTCGGGCTTCTTTGTTGTTGCTACAATTTGGACTTGAAAATGGCCTTTTTAGATCTTGGGCTCCATATGAAAGTTGTAGACCTATGTCTTACCTTTCCATCCATATAAATTGGATCTAAATCAGAGATCTATTGGTCCAGATATGATCCGATTACCGAATAGTGTTCTGGTTTGGATTTCACCGACATCTCTTTTCCAAGTTTGGCCATCTCTTTATCCTTGCAATTTAAGTTCTGAAAGTCATCAATCAATCCTTTCATTTACGTGATAGGCCTGCATTTAAAATTCACATTTACCACAAATTAAAGGTATCTTATATTATTAGATATATTATTATAAAACATGTTTTAGTTAAGGAGTTATTGATACTTCAAGTGCAAAATGATGATATAAAACCATGATAAAAATGCACTTTTAAGTACTAATCACACCCCCAACCAGCTTATTACTAGTCCCTAATAATCAAAGCGTTAAAACAATTTGCAAATTTCACAAAGCAAGGTATTCATCATTTAACTTCCATTAATCTATCCATATAAATTTATATATCTGCTCAATACCTCTTAATAAGATATTAATAAACCTTTCTTTTGTGCTCAATGTATCAACACATAATTATGGGGCTTTTCTTGGAAGAAAACAAAACTTTTTGTTCTAATGTTTAAGGTTAACTTCCTTGGGTTGAGATTATTATTTTTGTTTTTCTTTTTTTTCTTTTTTTTAAATATATATATATAATTTAAAAACATCATGCATCTTTAACCTATGTAACGAGCTTTCAGCTAATGACTCCCAGACCAGTTGGTCTTAGGGCATTAGGTGTTAAGACACCCCTACGAGCTTAGTAACTCGGGTCGTAGATACTGATATGTAGATAGTGCAATGTTTGATTCCCTTAAGCTTTTCTCCTCAACCCATGTAAAAAGCGTTGGGCCAATAGCTCCCAAGTCAGTTGACTTTAGGGTATTAGGTGTTAAAACACCCCTTCGGGCTTAATTGCTTAGGTTAGGGAGGCTACGAAACCAAACTTATCTACATTTTTATTATTATCATTTTTTTTCTCTTTTTTTTTCATTTTTTTCTTAATTATATACAATCCCTTTCCCTTAGTTGTTACCTTTAACAAAAGAATATAAATAATGTAATAATCCAATATGCAACCCACAATCATATGTTAAAGTGTGTGTGTGTAAATTAAGGTTTAAGAATACATGTTAAATAAGTATATGAGCAGAATTAAGTGATAACAATGTGAGAGTTTGTAAACCTGAATATTTGAAGAAGTATTATAATAGACCTTGTTAAGAATGGTTACTAAGATGCGTCTCAATAGTCACTTTAACAAAAGAGCTTCTTTACTCTGCCATCCTAGTAACAACAATTATGCACATGCTTTATGAAATGAAAAACAATTTTTTTTATCAACTACTACCCTCTCCCCCTAACCAAAACGAGACATTATCCTCAATGTTCAAAGATAGAAAGATAGAGCATAAAAAATATCACCTAAAATAACGAACACTGACAAACCTGAAACGCACTGAAATAAAAATAAAAAATAACAAAACACAATAATAAAACCAAAAGAAACAAAAACTCACAAACGAAGGCTCAAATCCAATCTAAGCTTTTTATGACTTTCCTTAGATGACCAATTTATGCGGTTCATGGAAGGATCAATCATAAGAATGAAAGATTGTAGTTGGTCAATCAATTGTTCAACAGTAGCAGCAGAAGATGTTAGAAATTCCTGTTCCATAGCATGATCAAAAAAAGACAACTTATCATAATAACCATTAACATTTAACAAACCTATGGGTTTATGGTGAATGTGTAGTTCAACCCAAGAGAAAATATGAAAGATCTCTTCCAATGTGCCTAGACCACCTGGTAAAAGCAATGAAGGCATCAACATGGTTAAACATTGCATTCATTCGAGCTGACATTATAGAGACCTGAAGTTCCTCTCCAATTGTTTTTCCAATGATGTCCCCTTGTGCCAAAGCTTCGGGGACGACCCCCAAAACTTGACTACCTCCTAAAAATACAGCTATTGACACACCTCCCATTAACCCAAGACTACCTCCCCCATACACTAAATGAATCTTTCTCTCAATTAGCACCTGACCAAGATGATTTGCTGATTCTAAAAACTCCTTTTCTTTTCCAGGACTAGATCCACCGAAAACACAAATATTTCTTATTTGATGACTTGAGGAACTTGCCATTTCTACACACTTCTATATTTGTTGAATGTATGGGTTGAGTAGAAATGAAAGAAAGAGAGGGTTTTATAGATGAGAAATTAGAAACGCAATCATAACACATATATGTAGGCCAGCTGGAGTCTTACACTCTCTCTCTCTCTCTGTTTATTTATTTATTTATTTACTTTTGAAAAAGCATGTGTATGTACAGGTAGTTGTGATTTTGGCTCACATCTTCCCTTGGTTTTACGTCTAAGAACGGCTTAAATGCCCTCTATGGGTCGGGGATAGGCTTTCCATCCAATTTTCTTAAAAACTGGCAAACAGGGTCTTTTTTAGTCAGTGACACGACTAAAAGGTTGATGTCTTCTCCCAAGTGTAGGAGTGTCGAAGTAATAAATAACCCGGCAAGACCGGGGTTGAACCACAGGGAGGTTAATTGTACAAATTATAGACAACAATTATAAACAACAATAACAACAACAACAATAATAGTAATAATAATAATAATAATAGTAGTAGTAAAGAAAGAGAAGAAGAAGAAGATGATGAGAACTTGAAGATGGGAAATTAATGTAAGGATTAAACAATAATAATAACAAATGTCAAGGTTAGAGGTTTCACTAATGGTATATCAAACAAGTATAGCATAAACTCTTATTATTGAATTGGAAACCACACACAAAGGAGGTTCCAATCAGATTATATATTGTTAACATGATTACATTAGTCATCTTATTCAATTAATGCTAATACTTGTAAATCTCGTCAAGCATTCATGATTATAACTTATGTTAACAACAAATCAAGTTCCTTTCATAGCTCAGGTGTCGGTTATACCATACATTATGGGCTATGAAAGTGCCAAGCATTTGTTGTGCCAAGTGTTATACAACATAAATCAAGATTAGTCATTTAACAAGCAAAGTATTGAAGAGTGAACAAGATAACAAATATAAAACATGTTAGTATCAAACATTAAAGTCCATATTAAGTTTACATTATACTTATTCTTACACCATTAGTGTAACCTTTTCACCTTGACATAAGTAACTTAGCTAGACATAATGAAAGAAAGCAAAATAGATAAACAAAATAACAACATAAAAGTTAACTAAGTAAAGAAAAGGAAATGAAAGGCATAAACTTGATATTAATGAAAGCAAAGCATAAACATGACAAAAAATACAAAGAGAGAAAGGAAGAGCATGATCTTGATCTGAACACCAAGATGCCTAAATGCATGGCAAATGCCTCCTTTTATAGGCCAAAATTGGGAACTATTGATTTGATGACTAATTGATAAGTGGGTGGCCAACTTTTGACTTGGTGACAATCCTTATCTTCTCTTGTCAGCCCAAAACGTCAATGATAACGTCAAAATTGGAGCCATGAAAGTTGTAGGCAATTATGTCAGCTTTCTTGTGTAAAAAATGCAGCTCATTTGGACTTCTAGAACGCCAGATATGGCCAAAATACAGAACAGTGCTCAGGCTGGAAGACAGATTCGGGCTTTTTTGTTGTTGCTATAATTTGGACTTGATAATGGCCTTTTTAGATCTTGGGCTACATATGAAAGTTATAGGCCTATGTCTTACCTTTCCATCCATATAAATTGGACCTAAATCTGAGATCTGTACCTCCAGATATGGCCCAATTACCGAACAGTGTTCCGGTTTGGATTGCACCGACATCTCTTTTCTAAGTTTGACCATCTCTTTGCCCTTGCAATTTAAGTTCTTAAAGTCATCAATCAATCCTTTCATTTATATGATAGGCCTACATTTAAAATGAATATTTACCACAAATTAAAGGTATCTTATATTATTAGATATATTATTATAAAACATGCTTTAGTTAAGGAGTTATTGATACTTCAAGTGCAAAATGATGATATAAAACCATGATAAAAATGCACTTTTAAGTATTAATCACACCCCCCAACCAGCTTATTGCTAGTCCCTAGTAATCAAAGCGTTAAATAGAAAAACAATTTGCAAATTCCATAAAGCAAGGTATTCATCATTTAACTTCCATTAATCTATCCAGATAAACAAACTCTCATTAAATTTATATATCTGCTCAATACCTCTTAACAAGATATTAATAAACCTTTCTTTTGTGCTCAATGTATCAACACATAATTATAGGGCTTTTCTTGGAAGAAAACAAATTTTTTGTTCTAATGTTTAAGGTTAACTTGGGTTGAGATTATTATTTTTGTTTTTCTTTTTTTTCTTTTTTTTTAAATATATATATATAATTTAAAAACATCATGCATCTTTAACCTATGTAACGAGCTTTCAGCTAATGACTCCCAGAACAGTTGGTCTTAGGGCATTAGGTGTTAAGACACCCCTACGAGCTTAGTAACTCAGGTCGTAGATACTAATATGTAGATAGTGTAATGTTTGATTCCCTTAAGCTTTTCTCCTCAACCCATGTAACAAGCGTTGGGCCAATAGCTCCCAAGTCAGTTGACTTTAGGGTATTAGGTGTTAAAACACCCCTTCGGGCTTAATTGCTTAGGTTAGGGAGGCTACGAAACCAAACTTATCTACATTATTATTATCATTATTTTTTTTTCTTTTTTTTCATTTTTCATTTTTTTTTCATGTTTTTTTTTTAATTATATACAATCCCTTTCCCTTAGTTGTTACCTTTAACAAAAGAACATAAATAATGTAATAATCCAATATGCAACCCACAATCATATGTTAAAGTGTGTGTGTGTGTGTGTAAATTAAGGTTTAAGAATACATGTTAAATAAGTATATGAGCAAAATTAAGTGGTAACAATACGAGAGTTTGTAAACCTGAATATTTCAGGAAGTATTATAATAGACCTTGTTAAGAATGGTTACTAAGATGCGTCTCAAGAGTCACTTTAATAAAAGAACTCTTTTACTCTGCCATCCTAGTAACAACAATTATGCACATGCTTTATGAAATGAAAAATAATTTTTTTTTTATAAACTATTACCCTTCCCCCCCAACCAAAACGAGACATTGTCCTCAATGTTCTAAGGTAGAAAGATAGAGTATAGAAGATATCACCTGAAATAACGAACACTGACAAAACCTGAAACACACTGAAACAAAAATAAGAAATAACAAAACACAATAATAAAACCAAAAAACACAAAAATTCACAAATGAAGGCTCAAATCCAATCTAAGCTTTTTACGGCTTCCCGTAGATGACCAATTTATGCGACTCATGGAAGGATCAATCACAGGAATGAAAGATTGTAGTTGGTCAATCAATTGTTCAGCAGTAGTAGCAGAGATTATGATTTGTTGTGCAGAAGATGTTAGAAATTCCTGTTCCACAACATGATCAAGAAAAGACAACAACTTATCATAATAACCATTAACATTTAACAAACCTATGGGTTTATGGTGAATGTGCAATTGAGCCCAAGAGGAAATATAAAAGATCTCTTCCAATATGCGTAGACCACCTGGTAAAGCAATGAAGGCATTAGCATGGTTAAACATTGAATTCATTCGAGCCGACATTGTGGATACCTGAAGTTCTTCTCCAATTGTTTTTCCAATGATGTCCCCTTGTGCCAAAGGTTCAGGGACGACCCCCAAAACTTGACTACCTCCTAAAAATGCAGCTATTGACACACCTCCCATTAACCCAAGACTGCCTCCCCCATACACTAAATGAATCTTTCTCTCAGCTAGCACCTGACCAAGATGATTTGCTGATTCTAAAAACTCCTTTTCTTTCCCAGGACTAGATCCACCGAAAACACAAATATTTCTTATTTGATGACTTGAGGAACTTGCCATTTCTACACACTTCTGTATTTGTTGAATGTATGGGTTGAGTAGAAATGAAAGGAAGGAAAAGAGGGTTTTATAGATGAGAAATTAGAAAGGCAATCATAACATCTATATGTAGGCCAGCTAGAGTCTTACTCTCTCTCTCTCTTTATTTATTTATTTATTTACTTTTGAAAAAGCATGTGTATGTACAAGTAGTTGTGATTGTGGCTCACATCTTCCCTTGGTTTTACGTCCAAGAACGGCTTAAACGCCCTCTATGGGTCGGGGATAGGCTTCCCATCTAGTTTTCTTAAAAACTGGCAAACAGGGTCTTTTTTAGTCAGATTTCCAAGACTAAGTCGATCATGTTCTTTATAAAATAGTGGCCATAAATCATGAATTGCACTATGCACATCTCCACTAGGATGCGTCTCAAGAGTCAGTAGAAGATTATCTAAAGACTCCTCACTCAGGCCATCCTTAATGAATTGTATTTTATCTTCACGGTTTATAGATACCATTCCTAAAGAACGACATTGTGTATTACAAGTCCATCTAGCACATCGATGACAGACTTAAAGTAGATTCAAGTTGATCATAAACTAATTCGTCAATATGATCTACTTCTTGTAAATCATTATCATCTCCAGGTTGCTTGAAATGTTGAAAATATTCATCTCCAATGTATGTTTCCAAATGATAGCTTCATCAGTCCATTTCTACAATTAATCAATGCATTAGAAGTTGTAGGACAACCAGGGTCATTATATTTCAAAGCATTATTGTTTTGAAAAATAGCACTTACTTGTTCGGCTAGAAAGGCTTTCTTTTTCACATTCAGTTTCCTCTTCACAGTGCATAGATCTTTCAAAAATTTAGCATAGGAAGGAACCTGTTTAATAGCATCCAGCAAAGTTATATTGATTCTTACCTGTTTGAAAGTTTCAAAGATTTCAGAGTTGTGATTGAGTTTCCTTTGTTTAGTCATGGCATGAGGAAATGGAAGTGCTGGCGGTGAATCAACCGTTTCTTTATAATTTTAAGATTCAACCCCTTCGTTACCCTCAGAGATTGACTCATCATATCTCTCATAAGGTTCAAGAGAGGGTTTTTCAATAACCTTACCACTGCGCAGAGTAGTGACTGATTTGACTTGATCCATGTGTTGGCTTCCGGAACTACTTGCATTTGCATTGTATTGCCCCTTGGGATTTTGTTATGGTTGAGATGGAAACTTACCTTTCTCTTGGAAACTAAGAGCAGATGTTAATTTAGCAAGAGTATGTTTAAAATCTGTCATGTTTTGAGCAAGTTGAGTATTGATTGTCTCTTGCTTTTCAATGAATGCATGCAATGTTTCCTCAAGATTTCTTCTAAGAGGTGGAGCATAAGGAGGTGCATATCCATAAGAATTTTGGAAATTCTGGTGTGCTTGAAATGGTAGTTGTGAAGTTTGTGCATTGTTGTTCTCACTCTTCCAACTGAAATTTGGGTGATTTCTCCAACCAGGGTTGTATGTTTGAGAGTATGGGTTGTGGTTGGCCCTTTAAAAACTGTTTAAAGCATGAGCTTGCTCATGGAGACATTCCTTAAAAGAAGGCAAGGTTGGACAATCGTTGGTTGAGTGTTCATTTGTTTCACAGATTTGACACTTAATGTTTTCAACAGATTTTAATTGACCACTCTTTTTCAATTCTAGTGCCTCGACTTTTCTAGCTAAAGATGCAAACTTGGCTTGAAGGTCATGATCTTCCCTAAGGTTGTATATACCTCCACTAGATGTATGAGGTTGAGTTTTACTCGTTGCCTCATATGTACCCGCGGTATCCCAATTTTGAGCATTTTCAGCTAACAAGTCTAAGTACTCTATTACCTCATCAGGGTCTTTATCTTCAAAAGTTCTATTGCACATCAATTCAACTATTTGCCTATCTTTAGGTGTTAACCCTTCATAGAAATATGAAACCAATCTCCATGTTTCAAAACCATGATGAGGGCAAGTACTAAGCAAGTCTCGATACCTATCCCAACATTTGTAAAATGTTTGTCCTGGTTTTTGAGTGAAAGTGGTGATTTGTCTCTTGAAAGAGTTTGTTCTATGAGATGGGAAAAACTTCTTTAAAAACTGTTGTTGCATTTCATCCCAAGCACGAATGGATCGTGGTCTCAAATTTTGCAGCCATGTTTTAGCTTTATCTTTTAATGAAAAAGGAAAAAGCTTTAATCTGATGGTGTTCATGCTATAATTTAAATTATTATATGTGTTGCAGACCTCCTCAAATTCTCTTAAATGCAAGTATGGATTTTCCAATTCTAAACCATGAAAAGAAGGTAAAAGTTGAATAATACCTGGTTTAAAATTAAAATGAGATGCATCAAGAGGAAAAACTATGCATGATGGTGCACTTGTTCTTGTGGGATTCATGTGCTCTCTAAGTGTTCTAGCACGATTATTCTCATTATTCTCATTATAAAGTGATTGATTATCTTCTTCGACCATATTTTCTGAAAATGATGAGGATACCCTACAAAGTCTACCACTTGATGTACATGACCACACACTCATGCATGTATAGGAATAGAATAAAAGGAGGAATAAAACAAAAGAAGCAGAAACAAGAGAAAAGAAACAAAGTTATATACAAGAAAAGTGAAAAGAGAAAATAAAATAACTACTATAATTTATACAAGAACTTACCTCCCCGGCAACGGTGCCAAAAACTTGACATGATGAAGAGATTAATGTCTTCTCCCAAGTGCAGGAGTGTTGAAGTAATAAATAACCCGGCAAGACCGAGGTCGAACCACAAGGATGTTAATTGTACAAATTATAAATAACAACAATAATAAAACAATAACAACAACAACAACAACAACAACAACAACAACAACAATAGTAGTAGTAGTAGTACTAATAATAATAATAATAATAATAATAATAATAATAATAAAGAAAGAGAAGAAGAAGATGATGATGATGAGAACTTAGAGATGGAAAATTAATGTAAGGATTAAACAATAATAATAACAAATGTCAAGGTTAGAGGTTCCACTAATGATATGTCAAACAAGTATAGTATAAACTCTTATTATTCAATTGGAAACCACACATATAGGAGGTTCCAATCAGATTCTAGATTGTTAACATGATTACATTAGTCATCTTATTTGATTAATGCTAATACTTGTAAATCTTGTCAAGCATTCATGGTTATAACTTATTGACACGACTAAAAGATTGATGTCTTCTCCAAAGTGCAGGAGTGTCGAAGTAATAAATAACCCGGCAAGACCGGGGTCGAACCATAGGGAGGTTAATTGTACAAATTATAATAACAATAATACAACAACAATAACAATAACAATAACAATAATAGTAATAGTAATAATAATATTATTAATAGTAGTAGTAGTAGTAGTAGTAGTAGTAGTAGTAGTAATAATAATAATAAAGAAAGAGAAGAAGAAAATGATGATGATGATGAGAACTTAGAGATGAAATATTAATGTAAGGATTAAACAATAATAATAACAAATGTCAAGGTTAGAGGTTCCACTAATGGTATATCAAACAAGTATAGTATAAACTCTTATTATTGAATTGGAAACCACACACAAAGGAGGTTCCAATCAGATTATATATTGTTAACATGATTACATTAGTCATCTTATTCAATTAATGCTAATACTTGTAAATCTCGTCAAGCATTCATGATTATAACTTATGTTAACAACAAATCAAGTTCCTTTCATAGCTCAGGTGTCGGTTATACCATACATTATGGGCTATGAAAGTGCCAAGCATTTGTTGTACCAAGTGTTATACAACATAAATCAAGATTAGTCATTTAACAAGCAAAGTATTAAAGAGTGAACAAGATAACAAATATAAAACATGTTAGTATCAAACATTAAAGTCCATATTAAGTTTACACTATACTTATTCTTACACCATTAGTGTAACCTTTTCACCTTGACATAATTAACTTAGCTAGACATAATGAAAGAAATAAAAATAGATAAACAAAATAAGGACATAAAAGTTAACTAAATAAAGGAAAGGAATTGAAAGGCATAAACTTAATATTAATGAAAACAAAGCATAAAAAATACAAAGAGAGAAAGGAAGAGCATGATCTTGATCTGGAAACCAAGATGCCTAAATGCATGGCAAATGCCTCCTTTTATAGGCCAAAATTGGGAACTATTGATTTGATGACTAATTGATAAGTGGGTGGCCAACTTTTGACTTGGTGACAATCCTTATCTTCTCTTGTCTGCCCAAAACGTCATTGATAACGTCAAAACTGGAGCCAGGTGCAAACATGAAAGTTGTAGGAAATTGTCTCATATTTCTTGTGTAAAAAATTCAGCTCATTTAAACTTCTAGAACTCCAGATATGGCCAAAATACCGAACAGTGCTCGGGCTGGAAGACAGATTCGGGCTTCTTTGTTGTTGCTACAATTTGGACTTGATAATGGCCTTTTTAGATCTTGGGCTCCATATGAAAGTTGTAGGCCTATGTCTTACCTTTCCATCCATATAAATTGAACCTAAATCTGAGATCTATAGCTCCAGATATGACCCAATTACCGAACAGTGTTCCGGTTTGGATTGCACCGACATCTCTTCTCTAAGTTTGACCATCTCTTTATCCATGCAATTTAAGTTCTTCAAGTCATCAATCAATCCTTTCATTTATGTGATAGGCCTGCATTAAAAATAGACATTTACCACAAATTATAGGTATCTTATATTATTAGATACATTATTATAAAACATATTTTAGTTAAGGAGTTATTGATACTTCAAGTGCAAAATGATGATATAAAACCATGATAAAAATGCACTTTTAAGTACTAATCACACCCCCCAACCAGCTTATTACTAGTCTCTAGTAATCAAAGCGTTACAATAATTTGCAAATTTCACAAAGCAAGGTATTCATCATTTAACTTCCATTAATCTATCCAGATAAACAAACTCTCATTAAATTTATATATCTGCTCAATATCACTTAACAAGATATTAATAAACCTTTCTTTTGTGCTCAATGTATCAACACATAATTATGGGGCTTTTCTTGGAAGAAAACAAAATTTTTGTTCTAATGTTTAAGGTTAACTTCCTTGGGTTGGGATTATTATTTTTGTCTTTTTTTTTTTGTATTTTTTTTAAATGTATATACATATAATTTAAAAACATCATGCATCTTTAACCCATGTAACGAGCTTTCAGCTAATAACTCCCAGACCAGTTGGTCTTAGGGCATTAGGTGTTAAGACACCCCTACGAGCTTAGTAACTCGGGTCGCAGATACTGATATGTAGATAGTGCAATGTTTGATTCCCTTAAGCTTTTCTCCTCAACCCATGTAACAAGCGTTGGGCCAATAGCTCCCAAGTCAGTTGACTTTAGGGTATTAGGTGTTAAAACACCCCTTCGGGCTTAATTGCTTAGGTTAGGGAGGCTACGAAACCAAACTTATCTACATTTTTATTATCATCATTTTTTTTCTTTTTTTTTCTTTTTTTTCATGTTTTTCTTTTTTTTTTCTTTTTAATTATATACAATCCCTTTCCCTTAGTTGTTACCTTTAACAAAAGAACATAAATAATGTAATAATCCACTATGCAACCCACAATCATATGTTAAAGTGTGTGTGTGTAAATTAAGGTTTAAGAATACATGTTAAATAAGTATATGAGCAGAATTAAATGGTAACAGTATGAGAGTTTGTAAACCTGAATATTTCAGGAAGTATTATAATAGACCTTGTTAAGAATGGTTACTAAGATGCGTCTCAAGAGTCACTTTAACAAAAGAACTCCTTTACTCTGCCATCCTAGTAACAACAATTATGCACATGCTTTATGAAATGAAAAACAATTTTTTTTTTATCAACTACTACCCTCTCCCCCCAACCAAAACGAGACATTGTCCTCAATGTTCTAAGGTAGAAAGATAGAGTATAGAAGATATCACCTGAAATAACGAATACTGACAAAACCTAAAACACACTAAAACAAAAATAAGAAATAACAAAACACAATAATAAAACCAAAAGACACAAGTTTTTACAAACAAAAAAAATTCAAATCACAGTTGTGATTGTGGCTCACATCTTCCCTTGGTTTTACGTCCAAGAACAGCTTAAACGCCCTCAATGGGTCGGGGATAGGCTTCCCATCCAGTTTTCTTAAAAACTGGCAAACATGATCTTTTTAGTCAGATTTCCAAGACTATGCCAAGTATGTTCTTTATGAAAATGGGTTCATAAGTCATGAATTACACGATGCTTATCTCGACTATGATGAGACTTAAGAGTCAATAGAAGATTATCTAAAGACTCTCTGTGTTTTGAAATAAATCCCACCTTCTGACAATTTTCACAGTTTTTGTGGAATGCATCTGACTCCTTGAATATGATGGGCCAGTAAAATTCACTTTGTAAGATTTCTACAATCCTCTTTTTTGATGAGAAATGATCCCCACATGCCTTAGAGTAACAAAATTTAATGAAATTACTTACCTCATTGTCGAGAATGTATTTTTGAAATATTTGATCAGGACAATAATTGAATAAGTAAGGGTCATCCCAATAAAAATTTTGCTCGTTGCTCAAAAATTTTCTTTTGTCGTCAATACTCCAATGAGTTGGCAAAAATCCTGAAGCAAGAAAATTGATATTTTTAGCAAACCAAGGCATTGAATTAAGAGAAAGTAGAGATTCATCAGGAAAGTAATCATCGATTGGTGTGATGTCGGGTGTCGAATCTGTTGTCACTTTTGATAAAAGATTCGCATCAACCTTTTCGATGCCTTTTTCATCCTCGATTTCTTCCTGATTGGTCATGGCATGAGAAAATGGAAGTGCTGGCGGAGAATCAGTCGTTTCTTTGCAATTTTCAGATTCAACCCCTTCCTTTCCCTTAGAAATTGACTCATCATCTTTCTCATAAGGTTCAAGAGAGGGTTTTTCAATAACCTTACCACTGCGTAGAGTAGTGACTGATTTGACTTGATCCATGTGTTGGCTTCTGGAACTACTTGCATTTGCATTGTATTGCCCCTTAGGATTTTGTTGTGGTTGAGATGGAAACTTACCTTTCTCTTGGAAACTGAGAGCAGATGTGAATTTTGCAAGAGTATCTTTAAAATCTGTTATGCTTTGAGCAAGTTGAGTGTTGATTGTCTCTTGCTTTTCAATGAATGCATACAAAGTTTCCTCAAAATTTCTTGTAGGAGGTGGAGCATAAGGAGGTGCATATCCATGATAATTTTGGAAACTGTGGTTGTGAAGTTTGTGCATTGTCACTCTTCCAACTAAAATTTTGGTGATTTCTCCAACCAGGATTGTATGTTTGGGAGTATAGGTTGTAGTTGGGCCTTTGGAAAGTGTTTAAAGCATGGGCTTGTTCATGGAGACATTCCTTAAAAGAAGGCAAGGTTGGACAATCGTTGGTTGAGTGTTCATTTGTTTCACAGATTTGACACAATGTTTTCAACAAATTTTAATTGACCACTCCTTTTCAATTCTAGTGCCTCAACTTTTTTAGCTAAAGATGCAAACTTGGCTTGAAGGTCATGATCTTCCCTAAAGTTGTACATACCTCCACTAGATGTATGAGGTTGAGTTTTACTCAGTGCCTCATAAGTACCCGCGGTGTCCCAATTTTGAGCATTTTCAGCTAATAAGTCTAAGTACTCCATTGCTTCATCAGGGTCTTTATCTTTAAAAGTTCCATTGCACATTAATTCAACCATTTGCCTATCTTTAGGTGTTAACCCTTCATAAAAATGTGAAACCAATCTCCATGTTTCAAAACCATGATGAGGGCAAGTACTAAGCAAGTCTCGATACCTATCCCAACATTTGTAAAATGTTTCTCCTGGTTTTTGAGTGAAAGTGGTGATTTGTCTCTTGAAAGAGTTTGTTCTATGAGATGGGAAAAACTTCTTTAAAAACTGTTGTTGCATTTCATCCCAAGCACGAATGGATCGTGGTCTCAAATTTTGCAGCCATGTTTTAGCTTTATCTTTTAATGAAAAAGGAAAAAGCTTTAATCTGATGGTGTTCATGCTACAATTTAAGTTATTATATGTGTTGCACACCTCCTCAAATTCCCTTAAATGCAAGTATGGATTTTCCAATTCTAAACCATGAAAACAAGGTAAAAGTTGAATAATACCTAGTTTAAAATTAAAATGAGATGCATCAGGAGGAAAAACTATGCATGATGGTGCACTTGTTCTTGTGGGATTCATGTGCTCTCTAAGTGTTCTAGCACGGTTATTCTCATTATTCTCATTTTGAAGTGATTGATTATCTTCTTCGGCCATATTTTCTGAAAATGATGAGGATATCCTACAAAGTCTACCACTTGATGTACGTGACCACACTCTCATGCACGTGTAGGAATAAAATAAAAAAAAGAAGAAGAAAGCAAAAGAAGGAGGAAGGAAACAAAATAAAAAGAAACAAAAGAAAAGAAACAAAGTTATATACAAGAAAAGTGAAAAGTGAAAATAAAATAAATACTATAATTTATACAAGAACTTACCTCCCCGGCAACGGCGCCAAAAACTTGACACGACTAAAAGATTGATGTCTTCTCCCAAGTGCAGGAGTGTCGAAGTAATAAATAACCCGGCAAGACCGCGGTCGAACCACAGGGAGGTTAATTGTACAAATTATAATAACAATAATACAACAACAATAACAATAACAATAACAATAATAGTAATAGTAATAATAATATTATTAATAGTAGTAGTAGTAGTAGTAGTAGTAGTAGTAATAATAATAATAAAGAAAGAGAAGAAGAAAATGATGATGATGATGAGAACTTAGAGATGAAATAACAATAACTTATGTTAACTGATTAGTACTTAAAAGTGCATTTTTATCATGGTTTTATATCATCATTTTGCACTTGAAGTATCAATAACTCCTTAACTAAAATATGTTTTATAATAATGTATCTAATAATATAAGATACCTATAATTTGTGGTAAATGTCTATTTTTAATGCAGGTCTATCAGATAAATGAAAGGATTGATTGATGACTTGAAGAACTTAAATTGCATGGATAAAGAGATGGTCAAACTTAGAGAAGAGATGTCGGTGCAATCCAAACCGGAACACTGTTCGGTAATTGGGCTATATCTGGAGCTACAGATATCAGATTTAGGTCCAATTTATATGGATGGAAAGGTAAGACATAGGCCTACAACTTTCATATGGAGCCCAAGATCTAAAAAGGCCATTATCAAGTCCAAATTGTAGCAACAACAAAGAAGCCCGAATCTGTCTTCCAGCCCGAGTACTGTTCGGTATTTTGGCCATATCTGGAGTTCTAGAAGTCCAAATGAGCTGAATTTTTTACACAAGAAAGCTGAGATAATTGCCTACAACTTTCATGTTTGCACCTGGCTCCAGTTTTGACGTTATCAATGACGTTTTGGGCAGACAAGAGAAGATAAGGATTGTCACCAAGTCAAAAGTTGGCCACCCACTTATCAATTAGTCATCAAATCAATAGTTCCCAATTTTGGCCTATAAAAGGAGGCATTTGCCATGCATTTAGGCATCTTGGTGTTCAGATCAAGATCATGCTCTTCCTTTCTCTCTTTGTATTTTTTGTAATGTTTATGCTTTACTTTCATTAATATCAAGTTTATGCCTTTCATTTCCTTTCCTTTACTTAGTTAACTTTTATGTTCTTATTTTGTTTATTTGTTTTCCTTTCTTTCATTATGTCTAGCTAAGTTAATTATGTCAAGGTGAAAAGGTTACACTAATGGTGGAAGAATAAGTATAGTGTAAACTTAATATGGACTTTAATGTTTGATACTAACATGTTTTATATTTGTTATCTTGTTCACTCTTTAATACTTTGCTTGTTAAATGATTAATCTTGATTTATGTTGTATAACACTTGGTACAACAAATGCTTGGCACTTTCATAGCCCATAATGTATGGTATAACCGACACCTGAGCTATGAAAGGAACTTGATTTGTTGTTAACATAAGTTATAATCATGAATGCTTGACGAGATTTACAAGTATTAGCATTAATTGAATAAGATGACTAATGTAATCATGTTAACAATATATAATCTGATTGGAACCTCCTTTGTGTGTGGTTTCCAATTGAATAATAAGAGTTTATACTATACTTGTTTGACATACCATTAGTGAAACCTCTAACCTTGACATTTGTTATTATTATTGATTAATCTTTACATTAATTTTCCATCTCCACGTTCTCATCATCTTCTTCTTCTTCTCTTTCTTTATTATTATTAGTATTATTATTATTATTACTACTACTACTACTACTACTACTACTACTACTAGTATTATTATTATTATTATTATTACTATTATTATTATAGTTGTTGTTCTTATTGTTATTGTTGTTGTTATTATTGCTATTATTGTTGTTTATAATTGTTGTCTATAATTTGTACAATTAACCTCCCTGTGGTTCGACCCCGGTCTTGCCGGGTTATTTATTACTTCGACACTCCTGCACTTGGGAGAAGACATCAACCTTTTAGTCGTGTCAAGTTTTTGGCGCCGTTGCCGGGGAGGTAAGTTCTTGTATAAATTATAGTATTTATTTTATTTTCTTTTTTCACTTTTCTTGTATATAACTTTGTTTCTTTTCTTTTGTTTCTTTTTATTTTGTTTTCTTCCTCCTTCTTTTGCTTTCTTCTTCTTTCTTATTTTATTCCTACACGTGCATGAGAGTGTGGTCACGTACATCAAGTGGTAGACTTTGTAGGATATCCTCATCATTTTCAGAAAATATGGCCGAAGAAGATAATCAATCACTTCATAATGAAAATAATGAGAATAACCGTGCTAGAACACTTAGAGATCACATGAATCCCACAAGAACAAGTGCACCATCATGCATAGTTTTTCCTCCCGATGCATCTCATTTTAATTTTAAACCAGGTATTATTCAACTTTTACCTTCTTTTCATGGTTTAGAATTGGAAAATCCATACTTGCATTTAAGGGAATTTGAAGAGGTCTGCAACACATATAATAATTTAAATTGTAGCATGAACACCATCAGATTAAAGCTTTTTCCTTTTTCATTAAAAGATAAAGCTAAAACATGGCTACAAAATTTGAAACCAGGATCCATTCGTGTTTGGGATGAAATGCAACAACAATTTTTAAAGAAGTTTTTCCCATCTCATAGAACAAACTCTTTCAAGAGACAAATCACCACTTTCACTCAAAAACCAGGAGAAACATTTTACAAATGTTGGGATAGGTATCTAGACTTGCTTAGTACTTGCCCCCATCATGGTTTTGAAACATGGAGATTGGTTTCACATTTCTATGAAGGGTTAACATCTAAAGATAGGCAAATGGTTGAATTGATGTGCAATGGAACTTTTGAAGATAAAGACCCTGATGAAGCAATGGAGTACTTAGACTTGTTAGCTGAAAATGCTCAAAATTGGGATACTGCGGGTACATATGAGGCACCGAGTAAAACTCAACCTCATACATCTAGTGGAGGTATGTACAACCTTAGGGAAGATCATGACTTTCAAGCCAAATTTGCATCTTTAGCTAGAAAAGTCGAGGCACTAGAATTGAAAAAGAGTGGTCAATTAAAATCTGTTGAAAACATTGTGTGTCAAATCTGTGAAACAAATGAACACTCAACCAACGATTGTCCAACCTTGCCTTCTTTTAAAGAATGTCTCCATGAACAAGCTCATGCTTTAAACAGTTTTTAAAGGGCCAACCACAACCCATACTCCCAAACATATAACCCTGGTTGGAGGAATCACCCAAATTTCAGTTGGAAGAGTGAGAACAACAATGCACAAACTTCACAACCACCGTTTCAAGCACACCATAATTTCCAAAATTCTCATGGATATGCACCTTCTTATGCTCCACCTTCTAGAAGAAATCTTGAGGAAACATTGCATGCATTCATTGAAAAGCAAGAGACAATCAATACTCAACTTGCTCAAAACATGACAGATTTTAAAGATACTCTTGCTAAATTAACATCTGCTCTCAGTTTCCAAGAGAAAGGTAAGTTTCCATCTCAAACACAATAAAATCCCAAAGGGCAATACAATGCAAATGCAAGTAGTTCCGGAAGCCAACACATGGATCAAGTCAAATCAGTCACTACTCTGCGCAGTGGTAAGGTTATTGAAAAACCCTCTCTTGAACCTTATGAGAAAGATGATGAATCAATCTCTGAGGGTAAGGAAGGGGATGAATCTGAAAATTGCAAAGAAACGACTGATTCACCGCCAGCACTTCCATTTCCTCAAGCCATGACCAAACAAAGGAAAGTCAATCACAATTCTGAAATTTATGAAATTTTCAAACAGGTAAGGATCAATATACCTTTGCTGGATGCAATTAAACAGGTTCCTTCCTATGCTAAATTTTTGAAAGATCTCTGCACTGTGAAGAGGAAACTGAATGTGAAAAAGAAAGCCTTTCTAGCCGAGCAAGTAAGTGCTATTCTTCAAAACAATAATGCTTTGAAATATAAAGACCCTGGTTGTCCTACAATTTCTTGCTTTATTGGAGAGCATAAAATTGAAAGAGCCTTACTTGATCTTGGTGCTAGTGTGAATTTACTTCCATATTCAGTTTTTCAGAGTCTCAATCTAGGTGAGTTAAAACCAACTTCTATAACTCTTTTACTTGCCGATAGATCTATAAAAGTGCCTAGAGGAATAATTGAAGATGTGTTAGTACAAGTCGATAAATTCATTTATCCTGTGGATTTTATTGTCTTGGACACACAACCTGTTGAAGCATGTAATTCATTTCCTGTTATTTTAGGACGTCCATTTCTTGCAACTTCTAATGCATTGATTAATTGTAGGAATGGACTGATGAAGCTATCATTTGAAAACATGACATTGGAGATGAATATTTTCAACATTTGCAAGCAACCTAGAGATGATAATGATTTACAAGAAGTGGACTTTACTGAAAAATTAATTCATGATCAATTTCCAACCACTTCCAATGAAATTGAGATTGATGAATCTGATGATTTGGAAATGATTTATTTTCAGAAAGAATCAAAGACAAGTAATTGGAGGCCACAAATTGAGGAATTGCCACCACGACCAATTAAGTCCATACCTTCAAGTGTTCAACCACCAAAACCTGATTTGAAGCCGTTGCCATCCAATCTCAAATACTCATTTTTGGGAGAAAATGAAACTTTTCCGGTAATAATCTCTTCCAAACTTAATGCACATCAAGAAGGTAAGTTATTACAAACTCTGAAAATGCACAAAAAAGCATTAGGATGGACCATAGCTGATATAAAAGGAATTAGTCCTTTGATTTGTACACACAGAATTTATTTAGAGGAAAATGCTAAACCCTCTAGAGAAATGCAACGAAGGCTAAATCCTAATATGAAAGAAGTAGTGAAAAATGAAGTTATTAAGCTTCTAGATAATGAAATCATTTATCCTATTTCTGACAGCAAATGGGTAAGTCCTACCCAAGTTGTACCTAAGAAGTCTGGAGTCACTGTGATAACAAATGAGAACAATGAGTTAATTCCCACTAGAACTGTTACTGGTTGGCGCATGTGCATTGACTATAGGAAACTTAATTCAATGACTAGAAAAGATCATTTTCCTTTACCTTTCATGGATCAAATCCTAGAAAGAGTTGCAGGTCATGAATTTTATTGTTTCCTAGATGGCTATTCAGGTTACAACCAAATTGAAATTGCATTGGAAGATCAAGAAAAGACTACTTTCACATGTCCATTTGGTACTTTTGCATATCGAAGGATGCCTTTTGGATTATGTAATGCACCAGCCACATTTCAAAGATGCATGCTTAGTATATTTAGCGATATGGTTGAACATTTTCTTGAGATTTTCATGGATGATTTTTCTGTTTTTGGCGATTCATTTGATGATTGTTTGACTAATTTAGGAAAGGTTTTAACCAGGTGTGAAGAGAAGAATCTTGTGCTGAATTGGGAAAAATGTCATTTTATGGTAACAAATGGCATTGTACTTGGTCACATTGTTTCATCAAAAGAAATTGAGGTTGACAAATCTAAAATTGAGTTAATTGCAAACTTGCCAACACCAAAATCTCTTAAAGATGTTAGATCATTCCTGGGACATGCTGGTTTTTATAGAAGGTTCATCAAAGATTTTAGTGTAATATCTAAGCCTTTAAGTAACCTTCTAACAAAGGATACTATTTTTGAATGGACTGAACATTGTGAAGAAGCCTTTGTTAAACTTAAAAACTTGCTTACTTGTGCTCCTATCATTCAACCTCCCAATTGGTCCTTACCTTTTGAAATAATGTGTGATGCTAGTGATTATGCCGTAGGTGCTGTTTTGGGACAAAGAAAATATAAGAAACCTTATGCAATTTACTATGCAAGTAAAACTTTAAATAGTGCTCAAATGAATTATACCACCACTGAAAAAGAATTACTTGCAGTAGTATTTGCATGTGAAAAATTCAGATCTTATCTTGTTGGCTCACCTGTTGTTGTTTTTAGTGATCATGCAGCATTGAAATATCTTCTTTCTAAGAAAGATTCCAAGGCTAGATTGGTGCGGTGGATTTTATTACTTCAAGAATTTGATATCACAATCAAAGATAAGAAAGGCAGCGAAAATGTTGTCGCAGATCACTTGTCAAGATTGACAACAGATTCGAAAACTGACATCACACCAATCGATGACTACTTTCCTGATGAATCTTTACTTTCTGTCTCTACCATGCCTTGGTTTGCTAATATTGTCAATTTTCTTGTTTCAGGACAATTGCCAGCTCATTGGAATACCCAAGATAAAAGAAAGTTTTTGAACGAAGTGAAGAACTTTTATTGGGATGATCCTTATTTATTCAAATATTGTCCTGATCAAATATTTCGAAGATGCATTCCTGACAATGAGGTAAGTAGTGTCATTAAATTTTGTCATTCTGAGGCATGTGGGGGCCATTTCTCATCAAGAAAGACAACTGCAAAAATCTTATAAAGTGGATTTTACTGGCCCACCATGTTCAAAGACTCACATGCATTCTGCAAGTCTTGTGAAAATTGTCAAAAGTTGGGATCTATTTCAAAACGTCACATGATGCCTTTAAACCCTATTATTGTCATTGAGATCTTTGATTGTTGGGGTATAGATTTCATGGGCCCATTCCCTCCATCATTTGGTTTCTTATACATATTAGTCGCAGTAGATTATGTTTCAAAATGGATAGAGGCAATTCCAAGTCGAAACAATGATCACAAAACAGTGATAAAGTTTTTGAAAGAAAATATTTTGAGTCGATTTGGAGTCCCTCGAGCCATAATAAGTGATGGTGGAACACATTTCTGCAACAAGCCATTTGAGTCTTTAATGAAGAAATATGGAATCACACACAAAGTTGCCACCCCTTATCACCCTCAAACAAGTGGACAAGTAGAGCTTGCTAATAGGGAGATCAAACATATTTTGGAGAAAACAGTGAACCCTAATAGGAAAGACTGGTCTTTAAGACTTAATGATGCACTTTGGGCTTATCGAACTGCTTATAAAACATCATTAGGTATGTCACCGTATAGACTAGTCTATGGAAAACCTTGTCACTTGCCTGTGGAACTTGAACATAAAGCTTATTGGGCTATTAAAGCTTTCAATTCAAATCTGGATGATGCTAGTCAACTGCGAAAATTACAAATAAATGAGCTTGAGGAAATAAGAAATGATGTATATGAAAATTCAAGAATTCATAAAGCAAGAATTAAAGAGTTTCATGACAAGAAAATACAGAGAAAAACCTTCAATGTTGGTCAAAAAGTCTTGCTTTATAATTCTCGACTGCATTTATTTCCTGGAAAATTAAGATCAAGATGGAGTGGTCCTTTTATTGTGAAACATGTGTATCCATATGGGGCCTATGACATCGAGAATCCAAAGAATGGCAATGTTTTTAAGGTAAATGGACATCGTCTGAAAGTTTACTTTGACAATTTTTCAGTTGAACATAACTCTATTGAATTGGGTGATCCTGTATATAAAGATTGATTTTATTTTATTTTATTTTATTTTATTTTTGTTTCTTATATAAATATTGATTTTATTTTATTTTATTTTTGTTTCTTTTTGAGTGATTTTTGCTAGTTTCTCTCGCCCCAGTCAAATGGCGGATAACGGTACTCCGTGACTTAAGTCGGTTCTTTCAGTTTCCCATAATTACTGATATCTGTGTATATATCTGTGCAATTCTTCGAAGCTCTCTTCCAATTCTCATTTGAAAATGGACACTAATCTTGAAAAATTGAAAAAGTATTTTCCCGCTCTGCCTCAGAATGCGATTACAAAAATCTACCGTGCTAGATATGCAAGATTGAGATTGTTAATGAATCATGGAATTCCTGAAGATATTCGCTGGTTGATTGAAGCAAAAGTCCGATTATCAGGTGAGTCCTCTAATTTCTTTATTTCACACATGCCTGGAACAGGTAAAAGCACTTTTGCAAAGAAGCGTCGTGCAAAACGACTAGAAGTCTGTCATCGATGTGCTAGATGGACTTGTAATACACAATGTCGTTCTTTAGGAATGGTATCTATAAACCGTGAAGATAAAATACAATTCATTAAGGATGGCCTGAGTAAGGAGTCTTTAGATAATCTTCTATTGACTCTTGAGACGCATCCTAGTGGAGATGTGCATCGTGCAATTCATGATTTATGGCCACTATTTCATAAAGAACATGATCGACTTAGTCTTGGGAATCTGACTAAAAAAGACCCTGTTTGCCAGTTTTTAAGAAAACTGGATGGGAAGCCTATCCCCGACCCATAGAGGGCATTTAAGCCGTTCTTGGACGTAAAACCAAAGGAAGATGTGAGCCACAATCACAACTACCTGTACATACACATGCTTTTTTCTCAAAAGTAAATAAATAAATAAAAAGAGAGAGAGAGAGTGTGTGAGACTCCAGCTGGCCTACATATAGGTATTATGATTGCCTTTCTAATTTCTCATCTATAAAACCCTCTTTTCCTTCCTTTCATTTCTACTCAACCCATACATTCAACAAATACAGAAGTGTGTAGAAATGGCAAGTTCCTCAAGTCATCAAATAAGAAATATTTGTGTTTTCGGTGGGTCTAGTCCTGGGAAAGAAAAGGTGTTTTTAGAATCAGCAAATCATCTTGGTCAAGTGCTAGCTGAGAGAAAGATTCATTTAGTGTATGGGGGAGGCAGTCTCGGGTTAATGGGAGGTGTGTCAATAGCTGCATTTTTAGGAGGAAGTCAAGTTTTAGGAGTCGTCCCTGAAGCTTTGGCACAAGGGGACATCATTGGAAAAACAATTGGAGAGGAACTTCAGGTCTCCACAATGTCGGCTCGAATGAATGCAATGTTTAATCATGTTGATGCCTTCATTGCTTTACCAGGTGGTCTAGGCACATTGGAAGAGATCTTTCATATTTCCTCTTGGGCTCAATTGCACATTCACCATAAACCCATAGGTTTGTTAAATGTTAATGGTTATTATGATAAGTTGTTGTCTTTTCTTGATCATGCTGTGGAACAGGAATTTCTAACATCTTCTGCACGACAAATCATAATCTCTGCTTCTACTGCTGAACAATTGATTGACCAACTACAATCTTTCATTCCTGTGATTGATCCTTCCATGAGTCGCATAAATTGGTCATCTAAGGAAAGCCGTAAAAAGCTTAGATTGGATTTGAGCCTTCATTTGTGAATTTTTGTGTCTTTTGCTTTTATTATGTTTTGTTATTTCTTATTTTTGTTTCAGTGTGTTTCAGGTTTTGTCAGTGTTCGTTATTTCAGGTGATATCTTTTATACTCTATCTTTCTACCTTAGAACATTGAGGACAATGTTTCGTTTTGGTTGGGGGGAGAGGGTAGTAGTTGATAAAAAAAAAAAAATTGTTTTTCATTTCATAAAGCATGTGCATAATTGTTGTTACTAGGATGGCAGAGTAAAGGAGTTCTTTTGTTAAAGTGACTCTTGAGACGCATCTTAGTAACCATTCTTAACAAGGTCTATTATAATACTTCCTGAAATATTCAGGTTTACAAACTCTCGTATTGTTACCACTTAATTCTGCTCATATACTTATTTAACATGTATTTTTAAACCTTAATTTACACACACACACACTTTAACATATGATTGTGGGTTGCATATTGGATTATTACATTATTTATGTTCTTTTGTTAAAGGTAACAACTAAGGGAAAGGGATTGTATATAATTAAAAAAAAAAAACAAAAACAAACATGAAAAAAAAAATAAATAAATAAAAAATGATGATAATAAAAATGTAGATAAGTTTGATTTCGTAGCCTCCCTAACCTAAGCAATTAAGCCCGAAGGGGTGTTTTAACACCTAATACCCTAAAGTCAACTGACTTGGGAGCTATTGGCCCAACGCTTGTTACATGGGTTGAGGAGAAAAGCTTAAGGCAATCAAACATTGCACTATCTACATATTAGTATCTGCGACCCGAGTTACTAAGCTCGTAGGGGTGTCTTAACACCTAATGCCCTAAGACCAACTGGTCTGGGAGTCATTAGCTGAAAGCTCGTTACATGGGTTAAAGATGCATGATGTTTTTAAAATATATGTATATAGAGTTGAAAAAAAAAAAAGACAAAAATAGTAATCCCAACCCAAGGAAGTTAACCTTAAACATTAGAACAAAAATTTTGTTTTCTTCCAAGAAAAGCCCCATAATTATGTGTTGATACATTGAGCACAAAAGAAAGGTTTATTAATATCTTGTTAAGTGGTATTGAGCAGATATATAAATTTAATGAGAGTTTGTTTATCTGGATAGATTAATGGAAGTTAAATGATGAATACCTTGCTTTGTGAAATTTGCAAATTGTTTTAACGCTTTAATTACTAGGGACTAGTAATAAGCTGGTTGAGGGGTGTGATTAGTACTTAAAAGTGCATTTTTATCATGGTTTTATATCATCATTTTGCACTTGAAGTATCAATAACTCCTTAACTAAAATATGTTTTATAATAATGTATCTAATAATATAAGATACCTATAATTTGTGGTAAATGTCTATTTTTAATGCAGGTCTATCATATAAATGAAAGGATTGATTGATGACTTGAAGAACTTAAATTGCATGGATAAAGAGATGGTCAAACTTAGAGAAGAGATGTCGGTGCAATCCAAACCGGAACACTGTTCGGTAATTGGGCCATATCTGGAGCTACAGATATCCGATTTAGGTCCAATTTATATGGATGGAAAGGTAAGACATAGGCCTACAACTTTCATATGGAGCCCAAGATCTAAAAAGGCCATTATCAAGTCCAAATTGTAGCAACAACAAAGAAGCCCGAATCTGTCTTCCAGCCCGAGCACTGTTCGGTATTTTGACCATATCTGGAGTTCTAGAAGTCCAAATGAGCTGAATTTGTTACACAAGAAAGCTGAGATAATTGCCTACAACTTTCATGTTTGCACCTGGCTCCAGTTTTGACGTTATCAATGACGTTTTGGGCAGACAAGAGAAGATAAGGATTGTCACCAAGTCAAAAGTTGGCCACCCACTTATCAATTAGTCATCAAATCAATAGTTCCCAATTTTGGCCTATAAAAGGAGGCATTTGCCATGCATTTAGGCATCTTGGTGTTCAGATCAAGATCATGCTCTTCCTTTCTCTCTTTGTATTTTTTGTAATGTTTATGCTTTACTTTCATTAATATCAAGTTTATGCCTTTCATTTCCTTTCCTTTACTTAGTTAACTTTTATGTTCTTATTTTGTTTATTTGTTTTCCTTTCTTTCATTATGTCTAGCTAAGTTAATTATGTCAAGGTGAAAAGGTTACACTAATGGTGGAAGAATAAGTATAGTGTAAACTTAATATGGACTTTAATGTTTGATACTAACATGTTTTATATTTGTTATCTTGTTCACTCTTTAATACTTTGCTTGTTAAATGATTAATCTTGATTTATGTTGTATAACACTTGGTACAACAAATGCTTGGCACTTTCATAGCCCATAATGTATGGTATAACCGACACCTGAGCTATGAAAGGAACTTGATTTGTTGTTAACATAAGTTATAATCATGAATGCTTGACGAGATTTACAAGTATTAGCATTAATTGAATAAGATGACTAATGTAATCATGTTAACAATATATAATCTGATTGGAACCTCCTTTGTGTGTGGTTTCCAATTGAATAATAAGAGTTTATACTATACTTGTTTGACATACCATTAGTGAAACCTCTAACCTTGACATTTGTTATTATTATTGATTAATCTTTACATTAATTTTCCATCTCCAAGTTCTCATCATCTTCTTCTTCTTCTCTTTCTTTATTATTATTAGTATTATTATTATTATTACTACTACTACTACTACTACTACTACTACTACTACTACTAGTATTATTATTATTATTATTATTACTATTATTATTATAGTTGTTGTTCTTATTGTTATTGTTGTTGTTATTATTGCTATTATTGTTGTTTATAATTGTTGTCTATAATTTGTACAATTAACCTCCCTGTGGTTCGACCCCGGTCTTGCCGGGTTATTTATTACTTCGACACTCCTGCACTTGGGAGAAGACATCAACCTTTTAGTCGTGTCATTAACCACACAAATCAAGTTCCTTTCATAGCTCAGGTGTTGGTTATGCCATACAGTATGAGCTATGAAAGTGCCAAGCATTTGTTCTACCAAGTGTTATACAATATAAATCAAGATTAGTCATTTAACAAGCAAAGTATTAAAGAGTGAACAAGATAACAAATACAAAACATGTTAGTATCTAACATTAAAGTTTATATTAAGTTTACACTATATTTATTCTTACGCCATTAGTGTAACCTTTTCACCTTGACATAATAAACTTAACTAGATATAATGGAAGAAAGAAAAATAAATAAACAAAATAAGAACATAAATAAGATAAAAGTTAACTAAGTAAATGAAAGGAAATTAAAGGCATAAACTTGATATTAATTGATTGTGCATCAAAAGTGTCATTAAGTCTCTTATTTTACATATGTATTTATTTTTTTTATTTGGTTGTTTTTATAATAATTGATGTGTTTATCTTTACGTCAAACGACAGCTTGAAATATGAGTATGCAAAGCACTTTAAGTTTTTGACTTTGTGAGTAACTCGGTGCATTCATCACAAATGTTTGTATTCGTGTCACAAGGGAAGTGACAACTTAAAGACAAAGAATAAATCATATCTTCAAAAAAAAAGAAAAAAGAAAAAAGAAAAAAAATATATAAATATTTCTCTAGTTTGCTACCTTGTTTGTGTTAGTGTGAAGGGCAGATTACAAGTTGAGTTTTCATATGGATCAATTATGTTGGTTGCACGACAAATATGACTGAATTTGGAAATTTTGTATGGATATTTGATTTAGAGAATGTGAGTATGCTTATTTTTCTTTATTTGTTATTGTGTACACTAAGTTAGAGATACCAATATTTGCATGATAGGTCCTTCAAGTGTGATGAATCGAGCCTAATTATGGTTGTTATTATTATTATTATTTTTATTTCAAAGGTTTTATGTTTTGTTTTGCTTGAGGACTAGCAAAATCTAACTTAGGGGGTGATTGTGCATCAAAAGTGTCATTAAGTCTCTTATTTTACATATGTATTTATTGTTTTTATTTGGTTGTTTTTATAATAATTGATGTGTTTTTTAGTAATGAAGTTTGTTTTAATGTTTCGATAGGTTTTTGGAGCTTAAATGAATTAATTTAGAAAATTCAACACTGGAATTTAGAACAAAGAATTGAAGAGAAATTTAGTTGAATATTGAAGCAAATCTTGGTTCAAATAAGTGCTCCAAATTTGTCCCAAAAATCAATTCTATTCCAATTCTAGAAAAGAATATCATATGATCTATTTCGAGCCCAAACTTGCCTTATGTTGTGTGCAAATTTCAACCATTAAACACTCAAGGTTTTAATGTAAATCTTAGCCCAAATAATAAGTACATTTGTATACTTATTTGATGCTGAAATTCAACCCAAATTCAGCCTTAAATCAACCTTCAAATTAGCCCAAACACAATCCATGATCTTACATGTCCACACAACAAATAACAATTGATTTATTTTGGGTAATCCATTGATCCAAGAAGGCAAGCACATGGATGGAAAGTTGGAGGGGATATTTTTACATTATTTTGGGTCAAAAAGACGAAGGAGACACCTCATAAATGAGGAAGAAAAACGTGCACCAAAGTGGTTGTAAAGCTGTCCTAATTTGATTTTTCAGAACACCTTTCGGGGTTTTGCTCATAATTTTTGACTCAGGTGTCCAAATGAGATGTTCTTTAATGATCTGGAAAGGTGATAGAATTTACTATAAATATGTCTCTAATAGACATCTCGAAAAGAAGATTTGAAGAGGGTCAAATTGCTGTCCAAAGTTAGAGTCAGATTTGTGTCTGAATTTTTTCTGAAATTGTGTTGTGTTCTTCTTTATAGATTTCGATTCTTTAGTTTGTAAAACTTATTATTTCAGTTTGATTCAAGTTATTTAATGTTTATTAAAGTGTTCTTATATATAATTATGGTTGGCTAAACTCTTTCTTGGATCCAAATCAAGGATAATGGTGATTGAGGTGAGTTCTTTAGGATATGAATGAATCTTAATGTTTATCTTTTCATTTTCTTCATGAATGATTTATTATTGCAAATAAATTTTAGAAATCATTTAGGTAATGTTATAATCTTGAATTTTTATGCACAAACTTTAGTTTTGGTATAGAGATTGCTTGATTCAATGTCTTACTTAATATGAAAGTACTTGTTCATTCTTGAGCAATAATCAATCTTCATCTTTTTAAACTTCATTGTAATATCTTCCGATCTACTATCACCATCATTGATATTAGGTTGAGTTATCTTATATACGTTGAAGAAATCATCAATACATCACCATTAAAATTGATTTGGACCAAGACTTACTTTTTCTTGTCATTTAAAATCTATTTACACTTTTTCATCTTTGAAAACAAATCCATCAATTATTTTCAACCAAGTTATTGTTAATTTAATTTCTCTTGAGTTTTTTTTTGTTACCTAGCTTAATTTCCAGATCTAGCTCTCTGTGGATATGACATCGATTTTACCGAGTTAATTGCTACATCGCACACTCGTGCCCTTGCGAGTTAAAACAAGCCGATCATAAAAAGCGGTCAAGCATTAATGAAAGCAAAACATAAACATTATAAAAAATACAAAGAGAGAAAGTAAGCGTATGATCTTGATTTGGAATCCACGATATCTTAATGCATGGCAAATGCCTCTTTTTATAGGCCAAAATTAGGAACTATTGATTTAATGACTAATTGATGAGTGGGTGACCAACTCTTGACTTGGTGACAATCCTTATCTTCTCTTGTCTGCCCAAAACATCATTGATAACTTCAAAATTGGAGCCACTTGAAAACATGTTGTAGGAAATTGTCTCAGATCTCTTGTGTAAAAAATTCAGGTCATTTGGACTTCTAAAATTCCAGATATGGGCCAAACACTAAACAATGCTGAGGCTGGAAGACCGATTCAGACCTCTTTGTTGTTGCTCCAATTTGAACTTGAAAATGCCATTTTTAGATCTTCGACTCCATATGAAAGTTATAGGCCTATGTCTTACCTTTCCATCGATATAAAGTAGACCAAATAGTGTTCCGGTTTGGATTGCACTGACATCCCTTTTCTAAGTTTGACCATCTCTTTATCCTTTCAATTTCAGTTTTTAAATTCATCAATCAATCCTTTCATTTATGTGATAGACCTGCATTTAAAATGAACATTTACCATAAATTAAAGGTATCTTATATTATTAGATACGTTATTATAAAACATGTTTTAGTTAGGAAGTTATTTACCATAAATTAAAGGTATCTTATATTATTAGATACGTTATTATAAAACATGTTTTAGTTAGATACGTTATTTACCATAAATTAAAGGTTGAGGCTGTTTTAGGGCAAAGAAAAGACAAGAAGCCTCATGTCATATATTATGCTAGCAAGACTTTGAATGATGCTCAATTGAATTACACTACAACTGAAAAAGAACTCTTAGTTGTGCTCTTTGCATTAGACAAGTTTAGGTCTTATTTGGTTGGATCTCTTGTTATTGTTTTCACTGATCATGCAGCATTGAAAATGCTCACAAAACAAGATGCCAAACCACGTTTGATTCGATGGATCCTCCTACTCCAAGAGTTTAACCTTGAAATTCGAGATAAAAAGGGAGTAGAGAATGTAGTGGCTGATCATTTGTCGTCTTTCAAGGTATGAGACCATAATTGATGAATCTCCAATAAATGAACTCTTTGGTGATGAAAATTTATTTTGTGCAAGTACTGTCTCCTACATTTGTTGTCCATGGTATGCTGACATAGCAAATTACCTAGCCACAAGTCAGATTCCTTCTCATTGGTCTAAACTTGACAAACAAAAATTCTTGCGCAATGTGCGCACCTTTTTTTGGGATGACCCCTACCTATTTAAATACTGTCCTGACCAAATTATTAGGCGGTGCATCCCTGATCATGAAATTCCAAGTGTCATTAATTTTTGTCATGCATTAGCCTGTGGTGGACATTTCTCTTCCAAGAAAACCATTGCTAAAATCTTGCAGTGTGCTTTTTATTGACCCACCATGTTTAAAGATGTTCATGCCTTCTGTGTTGCATGTGACCGATGCCAACGACTAGGTAGCCTCACTAGGCGTAACATGATGCCCCTTAACCCCATCCTTGTTTTGGAAATATTTGATTGTTGGGGGATTGATTTCATGGGACCTTTTCCAAGTTCATTTGGTTACCAATGACCATCGAGTTGTGGTCAAATTCTTGGGAAAGTGAAGAGGGAATCAAAACACAGGTGACAAATGAGAGTTTAAGTGATGAAGAAGGTGGGGTAAATGAGAAAGAGATGAGTGAGAAAGGAGATGATTTAAGAAAAATTGAAGTCAAAGTGAGTGATTTAGAATTTGTTCCTAGAGCACCATTTCCACAAAGGTTAGGGAAACCTAAACAAGATCTTATGAACTCAAAAATCTATGAATTGTTCAAACAAGTGAAAGTCAATATTCCACTCCTTGATGCAATTAAACAAGTTCCATCTTATGCAAAGTTTCTTAAGGATTTATGCACAGTCAAAAGGAGATTGAATGTGAAAGAAAGAGCCTTTATGACTGAACATGCTAGTGCCATCATCCAGTTTAAGACCCCTCCCAAATACAAAGATCCTGGTTGTCCTACCATTTCATGCATTATTGGAAGTCATAAGATAGATCAAGCTTTGTTGGATTTAGGAGCAAGTGTGAATTTAATACCCTACACTGTTTACAAACAATTAGGTTTAGGAGAAATCAAGCCTACTCGAATCACCCTTCAATTAGCTGATAGGTCAATCAAGATTCCTAGGGGTATCGTTGAGGATGTGTTGGTCCAAGAAGATAAATTCTACTTTCCTGTTGATTTTGTAGTGTTAGACACAGCACCAATTCAAGGTTCTAATGCTCCCATCCCAGTCATCTTAGGGAGACCTTTCCTAGCTACATCCAATGCCTTAATTAACTATAGGAATGGGGTGATGAAATTGTCTTTTGGGAATATGACTGTGGAGATGAACATATTCAATGTCTCCAAACAAATCGGGGAACATGAGGACATTAGAGAGGTAGATTTCATCCAAACAGTTTGTCAAGAACACTTTGAGAGAGTGTGGATCAAGGATCCATTGGAGAGAACTTTAATTCATGATGAAAGATTTTGTTCTTTAGAATGTGTTGATGAGGAAGTAAGAGAACTTGAGACTTATCTAGATCCAATGCCTATTATGTCAATAGGTTAATGGACCCCATCATTTGAGCCGTTGATTTCACCCCAAGTGAAAGTTGAGGAATCTCTTGTCCAGCCTTATAAACCAGAAAGGAAGCCTTTACCGAGTGATCTTAAGTATGCATTTCTAGGGGAAGATGAATCATATCCTATTGTGATCTCATCAAAACTTAGCATAGAGCAAGAACAAAAACTTTTGAGAGTGGTGAGAAAACATAAGAAAGCAATTGGGTGGAAAATTACTGACTTGAAAGGAATTAGCCCTCTTTTATGTACACATAGAATCTATCTTGAAGAAGAGGCTAAATCTGTGCAAAGACAATTGAACCCAAACATGAAGGAAGTAGTGAGAGGTGAAGTGCTTAAGCTACTTGATGCAGGTATCATTTACCCTATTGCAAACTCAAAATGGGTTAGTCCAACCCAAGTTGTCCCTAAAAAATCTGGAGTAACGGTAGTGAAGAATGAAAATAATGAACTAGTACCAACTAGAATCCAAACTGGATGGTGTATGTGCATTGATTATTGTAAATTGAACATGGTGATTAGGAAGGACCATTTTTCACTTCCATTTTTAAACCAAGTGCTTGAAAGAGTAGCTGGAAGAGCTTTCTTTTGTTTTCTTAATGGATACTCAGGTTACAACCAAATTGAGATTTCTTTAGAAGACCAAGAAAAAACCACTTTCACTTGTCCTTTTGGTACCTATGCTTATAGAAGAATGCCTTTTGGTTTGTGTAATGCACTAGCCACTTTTCAAAGGTGTATGATGAGTATCTTTAGTGACATGGTGGAAAATTTTTTGGAAGTTTTCATGGATGATTTTTCAGTTTATGGGGATTCTTATGAGTTGTTTCTAATGCATTTAGAAAAAGTTCTTGAAAGGTGTGAAGAGAGCAATCTTGTACTCAATTGGGAGAAGTGTCATTTTATGGTGACACATGGCATTGTTTTAGGTCACATTGTCTCTTCAAAAGGGATAGAGGTAGATAAGTCAATAGTGGAAGTCATTCAAAAATTAACTACCCCTAAGACTGTGAAAGATGTGAGATCCTTTTTAGGACATGCTGGTTTTTATGGAAGATTCATTCATTCTTTTAGTACCATTGCCAAACCATTGTGTAACTTGTTGTCACAAGATGTCCACTTTGATTGGGCATCAAAATGTCAAGAAGCTTTTGAAAAGCTTAAAGGGTTGTTGACAACTGCACCAATCATGCAAGCTCCTGATTGGTCTTTACCATTTGAACTGATGTGTGATGCTAGTGATTTTGCGGTTGGGGCTGTTTTAGTGCAAAGAAAAGACAAGAAGCCTCATGTCATATATTATGCTAGCAAGACTTTGAATGATGCTCAATTGAATTACACTACAACTGAAAAAGAACTCTTTGTTGTGGTCTTTGCATTAGACAAGTTTAGGTCTTATTTGGTTTGATCTCTTGTTATTGTTTTCACTGATCATGCATCATTGAAAATGCTCACAAAACAAGATGCCAAACCACGTTTGATTCGATGGATCCTCTTACTCCAAGAGTTTAACCTTGAAATTCGAGATAAAAAGGGAGTAGAGAATATAGAGGCTGATCATTTGTCTCGTCTTTCAAGGTATGAGACCATAATTGATGAATCTCCAATAAATGAACTCTTTGGTGATGAAAATTTATTTTGTGCAAGTACTGTCTCCTACATTGGTTCTCCATGGTGTGCTGACATAGCAAATTACCTAGCCACAAGTCAGATTCCTTCTCATTAGTCTAAACTTGACAAACAAAAATTCTTGCGCAATGTGCGCACCTTTTTTTAGGATGACCCCTACCTATTTAAATACTGTCCTGACCAAATTATTAGGCGGTGCATCCCTGATCATGAAATTCCAAGTGTCATTAATTTTTGTCATGCATTAGCTTGTGGTGGACATTTCTCTTCCAAGAAAACCATTGATAAAATCTTGCAGTGTGCTTTTTATTGACCCACCATGTTTAAAGATGTTCATGCCTTCTGTGTTGCATGTGACCGATGCCAACGACTAGGTAGCCTCACTAGGCGTAACATGATGCCCCTTAACCCCATCCTTGTTTTGGAAATATTTGATTGTTGGGGGATTGATTTCATGGGACCTTTTCCAAGTTCATTTGGTTACCAATGACCATCGAGTTGTGGTCAAATTCTTTAAAAAAATTATTTTCTCTCGTTTTGGCATGCCCCGACTATGATTAGTGATGGGGGAAAACATTTTTGTAACAAACCCGTTGGGATTTTGTTGAGAAAATATGGTGTAATTCACAAGGTCAATACCCCCTATCACCCACAAATTAGTGGCCAAGCTGAGTTGTCTAATAGGAAGATCAAGAATATTTTAGAGAAAACAGTCACTCCAAACCGTAAAGATAGGTCCCTACGACTAGTTGATGCTTTGTGGGCATATCGCACTGCTTATAAGACCTATTTAGGAATGTCTCCTTATAGGCTAGTTTATGGAAAGCCTTGTCATCTCCCTGTTGAGATTGAGCATCGTGCATATTGGGCCATTCAGCAATTCAATGACAATGAAAACGAGGTTGGCAAAAATAGAAAGCTTCAATTGGATGAATTAGAAGAGTTGAGAAATGATGCATTTGAAAATGCAAAAATGTCAAAACATAAGATGAAAACTTTGCATGATAAACATATTCTTAGAAAATCCTTTCATGTTGGTCAAAAGGTTCTCTTGTATAATTCACGATTACATCTCTTTCCTAGGAAGTTAAGGACAGAATGGATTGGTCCATTTGTGATTAAATCCATCTCTGAGCATGTTGCATTTGAGGTAGAAAATCCCAAGAATGGAAATATTTTCAAAGTAAATGGTCATCGATTGAAACCTTATCTTGAAAACATTGTGGCTGAAGTTGAGACATTGGATCTTGAAGATCCAATACCATTGTACTATCAGAAGTAATGAGTTTTTATTTTTATTTTTATTTTTATTTTTATTTTCATTTTTTTTCTTTCTTCCATCTCTTATATTTTCTTGTTCATGCATTCAGGACAATGCATTATTTTAAGTTGGGGAGTGTGAGGTTCTTTATTTTCAAAAAAAAAAAACATCAATGTTTTCTTTTAGTTGTGATATGCAGGTTAAAAAAAAAAATCAATCAAGTAAGAAGTCAGCTCATGCGCAATTCAATCAGACATTCATCCTTAAAAACAGAAGGGGAGTAACAATTTTCTAATCTTTATACTTTTCTTCTCTTTCTCTTTTACATTGAGGATAATGTAAAACTTAATTTTAGATATTTCATTATGTTGAATGCTTGAGATGACCATGCTTGTTAAAAAAAAAAACATTAAAGAAGGTGGGGTAAATGAGAAAGAGATGAGTGAGAAAGGAGATGATTTAAGAAAAATTGAAGTCAAAGTGAGTGATTTAGAATTTGTTCCTAGAGCACCATTTCCACAAAGGTTAGGGAAACCTAAACAAGATCTTATGAACTCAGAAATCTATGAATTGTTCAAACAAGTGAAAGTCAATATTCCACTCCTTGATGCAATTAAACAAGTTCCATCTTATGCAAAGTTTTTTAAGGATTTATGCACAGTCAAAAGGAGATTGAATGTGAAAGAAAGAGCCTTTATGACTGAACATGCTAGTGCCATCATCAAGTTTAAGACCCCTCCCAAATACAAAGATCCTGGTTGTCCTACCATTTCATGCATTATTGGAAGTCATAAGATAGATCAAGCTTTGTTGGATTTAGGAGCAAGTGTGAATTTAATACCCTACACTGTTTACGAACAATTAGGTTTAGGAGAAATCAAGCCTACTCGAATCACCCTTCAATTAGCTGATAGGTCAATCAAGATTCCTAGGGGTATCGTTGAGGATGTGTTGGTCCAAGAAGATAAATTCTACTTTCCTGTTGATTTTATAGTGTTAGACACAACACCAATTCAAGGTTCTAATGCTCTCATCCCAGTCATCTTAGGGAGACCTTTCCTAGCTACATCCAATGCCTTAATTAACTATAGGAATGGGGTGATGAAATTATCTTTTGGGAATATGATTGTGGAGATGAACATATTCAATGTCTCCAAACAAATTGGGGAACATGAGGACATTAGAGAGGTAGATTTCATCCAAACAGTTTGTCAAGAACACTTTGAGAGAGTGTGGATCAAGGATCCATTGGAGAGAACTTTAATTCATGATGAAAGATTTTGTTCTTTAGAATGTGTTGATGAGGAAGTAAGAGAACTTGAGACTTATCTAGATCCAATGCCTATTATGTCAATAGGTTAATGGACCCCATCATTTGAGCCTTTGATTTCACCCCAAGTGAAAGTTGAGGAATCTCTTGTCCAGCCTTATAAACCAGAAAGGAAGCCTTTACCGAGTGATCTTAAGTATGCATTTCTAGGGGAAGATGAATCATATCCTATTGTGATCTCATCAAAACTTAGCATAGAGCAAGAACAAAAACTTTTGAGAGTGGTGAGAAAACATAAGAAAGCAATTAGGTGGAAAATTACTGACTTGAAAGGAATTAGCCCTCTTTTATGTACACATAGAATCTATCTTGAAGAAGAGGCTAAATCTGTGCAAAGACGATTGAACCCAAACATGAAGGAAGTAGTGAGAGGTGAAGTGCTTAAGCTACTTGATGCAGGTATCATTTACCCTATTGCAAATTCAAAATGGGTTAGTCCAACCCAAGTTGTCCCTAAAAAATCTGGAGTAACGGTAGTGAAGAATGAAAATAATGAACTAGTACCAACTAGAATCCAAACTGGATGGTGTATGTGCATTGATTATTGTAAATTGAACATGGTGATTAGGAAGGACCATTTTTCGCTTCCATTTTTAAACCAAGTGCTTGAAAGAGTAGCTGGAAGAGCTTTCTTTTGTTTTCTTGATGGATACTCAGGTTACAACCAAATTGAGATTTCTTTAGAAGACCAAGAAAAAACCACTTTCACTTGTCCTTTTGGTACCTATGCTTATAGAAGAATGCCTTTTGGTTTGTGTAATGCACCAGCCACTTTTCAAAGGTGTATGATGAGTATCTTTAGTGACATGGTGGAAAATTTTTTGGAAGTTTTCATGGATGATTTTTCAGTTTATGGGGATTCTTATGAGTTGTTTCTAATGCATTTAGAAAAAGTTCTTGAAAGGTGTGAAGAGAGCAATCTTGTACTCAATTGGGAGAAGTGTCATTTTATGGTGACACATGGCATTGTTTTAGGTCACATTGTCTCTTCAAAAGGGATAGAGGTAGATAAGTCAATAGTGGAAGTCATTCAAAAATTAACTACCCCTAAGACTGTGAAAGATGTGAGATCCTTTTTAGGACATGCTGGTTTTTATGGAAGATTCATTCATTCTTTTAGTACCATTGCCAAACCATTATGTAACTTGTTGTCACAAGATGTCCACTTTGATTGGACATCAAAATGTCAAGAAGCTTTTGAAAAGCTTAAAGGGTTGTTGACAACTGCACCAATCATGCAAGCTCCTGATTGGTCTTTACCATTTGAACTGATGTGTGATGCTAGTGATTTTGCGGTTGGGGCTGTTTTAGTGCAAAGAAAAGACAAGAAGCCTCATGTCATATATTATGCTAGCAAGACTTTGAATGATGCTCAATTGAATTACACTACAACTGAAAAAGAACTCTTTGTTGTGGTCTTTGCATTAGACAAGTTTAGGTCTTATTTCATTTGATCTCTTGTTATTGTTTTCACTGATCATGCAGCATTGAAAATGCTCACAAAACAAGATGCCAAACCACATTTGATTCGATGGATCCTCCTACTCCAAGAGTTTAACCTTGAAATTCGAGATAAAAAGGGAGTAGAGAATGTAGTGGCTGATCATTTGTCTCGTCTTTCAAGGTATGAGACCATAATTGATGAATCTCCAATAAATGAACTCTTTGGTGATGAAAATTTATTTTGTGCAAGTACTGTCTCCTACATTGGTTCTCCATGGTATGCTGACATAGCAAATTACCTAGCCACGAGTCAGATTCCTTCTCATTGGTCTAAACTTGACAAACAAAAATTCTTGCGCAATGTGCGCACCTTTTTTTGGGATGACCCCTACCTATTTAAATACTGTCCTGACCAAATTATTAGGCGGTGCATCCCTGATCATGAAATTCCAAGTGTCATTAATTTTTGTCATGCATTAGCCTGTGGTGGACATTTCTCTTCCAAGAAAACCATTGCTAAAATCTTGCAGTGTGTTTTTTATTTATTGGCCCACCATGTTTAAAAATGTTCATGCACAAAAGAACTCCTTTACTCTGCCATCCTAGTAACAACAATTATGCACATGCTTTATGAAATGAAAAATAATTTTTTTTTTTATCAACTACTACCCTCTCCCCCCAACCAAAACGAGACATTGTCCTCAATGTTCTAAGGTAGAAAGATAGAGTATAAAAGATATCACCTGAAATAATGAACACTGACAAAACCTGAAACACACTGAAACAAAAATAAGAAATAACAAAACATAATAAAACCAAAAGACACAAAAATTCACAAATGAAGGCTCAAATCCAATCTAAGCTTTTTACGGCTTTCCTTAGATGACCAATTTATGCGACTCATGGAAGGATCAATCACAGGAATGAAAGATTGTAGTTGGCCAATCAATTGTTCAGCAGTAGAAGCAGAGATTATGATTTGTCGTGCAGAAGATGTTAGAAATTCCTGTTCCACAGCATGATCAAGAAAAGACAACAACTTATCATAATAACCATTAACATTTAACAAACCTATGGGTTTATGGTGAATGTGCAATTGAGCCCAAGAGGAAATATGAAAGATCTCTTCCAATGTGCCTAGACCACCTGGTAAAGCAATGAAAGCATCAGCATGGTTAAACATTGCATTCATTCGAGCCGACATTGTGGAGACCTGAAGTTCCTCTCCAATTGTTTTTCCAATGATGTCCCCTTGTGCCAAAGCTTCAGGGACGATTCCTAAAACTTGACTACCTCCTAAAAATGCAACTATTGACACACCTCCCATTAACCCAAGACTGCCTCCCCCATACACTAAATGAATCTTTCTCTCAGCTAGCACCAGACCAAGATGATTTGCTGATTCTAAAAACTCCTTTTCTTTCCCAGGACTAGATCCACCGAAAACACAAATATTTCTTATTTGATGACCTGAGGAACTTGCCATTTCTACACACTTCTGTATTTGTTGAATGTATGGGTTGAGTAGAAATGAAAGGAAGGAAAAGAGGGTTTTATAGATGAGAAATTAGAAAGGCAATCATAACATCTATATGTAGGCCAGCTAGAGTCTCACACACTCTCTCTCTCTTTTTATTTATTTATTTATTTACTTTTGAAAAAAAAAACATGTGTATGTACAGGTAGTTGTGATTGTGGCTCACATCTTCCCTTGGTTTTACGTCCAAGAACGGCTTAAACGCCCTCTATGGGTCGGGGATAGGCTTCCCATCCAGTTTTCTTAAAAACTGGCAAACAGGGTCTTTTTTAGTCAGATTCCCAAGACTAAGTCGATCATGTTCTTTATGAAATAGTGGCCATAAATCATGAATTGCACGATGCACATCTCCACTAGGATGCGTCTCAAGAGTCAATAGAAGATTATCTAAAGACTCTTTACTCAGGCCATCCTTAATGAATTGTATTTTATCTTCACGGTTTATAGATACCATTCCTAAAGAACGACATTGTGTATTACAAGTCCATCTAGCACATCGATGACAGACATCCAGTCGTTTTGCACGACGCTTCTTTGCAAAAGTGCTTTTACCTGTTCCAGGCATGTGTGAAATGAAGTTAGAGGACTCACCTGATAATCGGACCTTTGCTTCAATCTACCAGCGAATATCTTTAGGAATTCCATGATTCATTAACAATCTCAATCTTGCACATATAGCATGGTAAATTTTTGTAATCGCATTACAGATATCAGTAATTGTGGGAAACTGAAAGAACCGACTTAACTCACGGAGTACCGTTATTCGCCATTTGACCGGGGTGAAAGAAACTAGCAAAAATCACTCAAAAAGAAACATAAAAAAGAAAATGTCAGAAAAACAAAATAATCAACCTTTATCTACAAGATCATTCAAACCAGCTGATTCATTTTCACTAGGAAAATTATCAAAGTAAGCTTTCAAACGATGTCCATTTTCCTTAAAATCATTGTCATTCATTGAATTCTCAATATCACAGGCCCCATAAGGATTGATCCATCTTAATCTTAGCTCTTTCGGGAATGCATAGAGTTGAGAATCATAAAACAAAACTTTTTGACCAGTGTCAATTTTTTGACAATTTTCACAAGTTTTGCAGAATGCATGTGTGTCCTTGAACATGGTGGGCCAATAAAATCCATTTTGAAAGATTTTTGCAACAGTCTTTTTTGACGAGAAATAACTTCCACATGCTTCAAAATGACAAAGTTTAATGACACAACTTACCTCATTGTCGGGAATGGATCTTTGAAATATTTGATCAGGACAATATTTGAATAAGTTAGGGTCATCACACAACTTTTCTTTGTCTTGCATACTCCAATCAGCTGACAAATCTTCTAAGGCAAGAAAATTGATATTTTTATTATACCAAGGCTTTGGACTAAGAGAAAGTAAGGATTCGTTAGGAAAGCAATCATCGATTGGTGTGATGTTAGATGTCGAATCTGTTGTCAATGTTGACAAAAGATTTGCATCAACATTTTCGGTGCTTGTTTCATCCGTGATTTCTTCCTCAAAATAAATCATTTGCAAATCTTCAGTTTCATCCAATTCATTTTTACTTAAAGTAGATTCAAGTTGATCATAAACTAATTCATCAATATGATCTACTTCTTGTAAATCATTATCATCTCCAGGTTGCTTGCAAATGTTAAAAATATTCATCTCCAATGTCATGTTTCCAAATGATAGCTTCATCAGTCCATTCCTACAATTAATCAATGCGTTAGAGGTTGCAAGAAACGGACGTCCTAAAATAACAGGAAATGAATTACATGCTTCAACAGGTTCTGTGTCCAAGACAATAAAATCCACAGGATAAATGAATTTATCGACTTGTACTAACACATCTTCAATTATTCCTCTAGGCACTTTTACAGATCTATCGGCAAGTAAAAGAGATATAGAAGTTGGTTTTAACTCACCTAGATTGAGACTCTGAAAAACTGAATATGGAAGTAAATTCACACTAGCACCAAGATCAAGTAAGGCTTTTTCAATTTTATGCTCTCCAATAAAGCAAGAAATTGTAGGACAACCAGGGTCTTTATATTTTAAAGCATTATTGTTTTGAAGAATAGCACTTACTTGTTCGGCTAGAAAGGCTTAATATGTACCCGCAGTGTCCCAATTTTGAGCATTTTCAGCTAACAAGTCTAAGTACTCCATTGCTTCATCAGGGTCTTTATCTTCAAAAGTTCCATTGCACATCAATTCAACCATTTGCCTATCTTTAGGTGTTAACCCTTCATAGAAATGTGAAACCAATCTCCATGTTTCAAAACCATGATGAGGGCAAGTACTAAGCAAGTCTCGATACCTATCCCAACATTTGTAAAATGTTTCTCCTGGTTTTTGAGTGAAAGTGGTGATTTGTCTCTTGAAAGAGTTTGTTCTATGAGATGGGAAAAACTTCTTTAAAAATTGTTGTTGCATTTCATCCCAAGCACGAATGGATCCTGGTCTTAAATTTTGTAGCCATGTTTTAGCTTTATCTTTTAATGAAAAAGGAAAAAGCTTTAATCTGATGGTGTTCATGCTACAATTTAAGTTATTATATGTGTTGCACACCTCCTCAAATTCCCTTAAATGCAAGTATGGATTTTCCAATTCTAAACCATGAAAAGAAGGTAAAAGTTGAATAATACCTGGTTTAAAATTAAAATGAGATGCATCGGGAGGAAAAACTATGCATGATGGTGCACTTGTTCTTGTGGGATTCATGTGGTCTCTAAGTGTTCTAGCTCGGTTATTCTCATTATTTTCATTATGAAGTGATTGATTATCTTCTTCAGCCATATTTTCTGAAAATGATGAGGATACCCTACAAAGTCTACCACTTGATGTACGTGACCACACTCTCATGCACGTGTAGGAATAAAATAAAAAAGAAGAAGAAAGCAAAAGAAAGAGGAAGAAAACAAAATAAAAAAAAGAAAAGAAAAGAAACAAAGTTATATACAAGAAAAGTGAAAAGAGAAAATAAAATAAATACTATAATTTATACAAGAACTTACCTCCCCGGCAACGGCGCCACAAAACTTGACATGACTAAAAGGTTGATGTCTTCTCCCAAGTGCAGGAGTGTCGAAGTAATAAATAACCCGGCAAGACCGGGGTCGAACCACAGGGAGGTTAATTGTACAAATTATAATAACAATAATAAAACAACAATAACAATAACAACAACAACAACAACAACAACAACAACAACAACAATAATAATAATAATAGTGGTAGTAGTACTAATAATAATAATAATAATAATAATAATAATAATAATAATAATAATAATAAAGAAAGAGAAGAAGAAGAAGAAGATGATGAGAACTTGGAGATGAAAAATTAATGTAAGGATTAAACAATAATAATAACAAATGTCAAGGTTAGAGGTTCCACTAATGGTATATCAAACAAGTATAGTATAAACTCTTATTATTGAATTGGAAACCACACACAAAGGAGGTTCCAATCAGATTATATATTGTTAACATGATTACATTAGTCATCTTATTCGATTAATGCTAATACTTGTAAATCTCGTCAAGCATTCATGATTATAACTTATGTTAACAACAAATCAAGTTCCTTTCATAGCTCAGGTGTCGGTTATACCATACATTATGGGCTATGAAAGTGCCAAGCATTTGTTGTACCAAGTGTTATACAACATAAATCAAGATTAGTCATTTAACAAGCAAAGTATTAAAGAGTGAACAAGATAACAAATATAAAACATGTTAGTATCAAACATTAAAGTCCATATTAAGTTTACATTATACTTATTCTCACACCATTAGTGTAACCTTTTCACCTTGACATAATTAACTTAGCTAGACATAATGAAAGAAAGGAAAATAGATAAACAAAATAAGAACATAAAAGCTAACTAAGTAAAGGAAAGGAAATGAAAGGCATAAACTTAATATTAATGAAAGCAAAACATAAACATTACAAAAAATACAAAGAGAGAAAGGAAGAGCATGATCTTGATCTGGAAACCAAGATGCCTAAATGCATGGCAAATGCCTCCTTTTATAGGCCAAAATTGGGAACTATTGATTTGATGACTAATTGATAAGTGGGTGGCCAACTTTTGACTTGGTGACAATCCTTATCTTCTCTTGTCTACCCAAAACATCATTGATAACGTCAAAATTGGAGCTAGTTGTAAACATGAAAGTTGTAGGCAATTGTCTCAGCTTTCTTGTATTCAGCTCATTTGGACTTCTAGAACTCCAGATATGGCCAAAATACCGAACAGTGCTCGGGCTGGAAGACAGATTCGGGCTTCTTTGTTGTTGCTACAATTTGGACTTGAAAATGGCCTTTTTAGATCTTGGGCTCCATATGAAAGTTGTAGGCCTATGTCTTACCTTTCCATCCATATAAATTGGACCTAAATCTGAGATCTGTAGCTCCAGATATGACCCAATTACCGAACAGTGTTCCGGTTTTGATTGCACCGACATCTCTTCTCTAAGTTTGACCATCTCTTTATCCTTGCAATTTAAGTTCTTCAAGTCATCAATCAATCCTTTCATTTATGTGATAGGCCTGCATTAAAAATAGACATTTACCACAAATTATAGGTATCTTATATTATTAGATACATTATTATAAAACATATTTTAGTTAAGGAGTTATTGATACTTCAAGTGCAAAATGATGATATAAAACCATGATAAAAATGCACTTTTAAGTACTAATCACACCCCTCAACCAGCTTATTACTAGTCCCTAGTAATCAAAGCGTTACAAAAATTTGCAAATTTCACAAAGCAAGGTATTCATCATTTAACTTCCATTAATCTATCCAGATAAACAAACTCTCATTAAATGTATATATCTGCTCAATACCTCTTAACAAGATATTAATAAACCTTTCTTTTGTGCTCAATGTATCAACACATAATTATGGGGCTTTTCTTCGAAGAAAACAAAATTTTTGTTCTAATGTTTAAGGTTAACTTCCTTGGGTTGGGATTATTATTTTTGTCTTTTTTTTTGTCTTTTTTTGTCTTTTTTTTTTTAAAAAATATATACATATAATTTAAAAACATCATGCATCTTTAACCCATGTAACAAGCTTTCAGCTAATGACTCCCAGACCAGTTGGTCTTAGGGCATTAGGTGTTAAGACACCCCAACGAGCTTAGTAACTCGGGTCGCAGATACTGATATGTAGATAGTGCAATGTTTGATTCCCTTAAGCTTTTCTCCTCAACCCATGTAACAATCGTTGGGCCAATAGCTCCCAAGTCAGTTGACTTTAGGGTATTAGGTGTTAAAACACCCCTTCGAGCTTAATTGCTTAGGTTAAGGAGGCTACGAAACCAAACTTATCTATATTTTTATTATCATCATTTTTTTTTCTTTTTGTTTTCTTTTTTTTTTGTTTTTGTTTTTGTTTTTTTTTTATTATATACAATCCCTTTCCCTTAGTTGTTACCTTTAACAAAAGAACATAAATAATGTAATAATCCAATATGCAACCCACAATCATATGTTAAAGTGTGTGTGTGTAAATTAAAGTTGAAGAATACATGTTAAATAAGTATATGAGCAGAATTAAGCGGTAACAATACGAGAGTTTGTAAACCTGAATATTTCAGGAAGTATTATAATAGACCTTGTTAAGAATGGTTACTAAGATGCGTCTCAAGAGTCACTTTAACAAAAGAACTCCTTTACTCTGCCATCCTAGTAACAACAATTATGCACATGCTTTATGAAATGAAAAACAATTTTTTTTTTTATCAACTACTACCCTCTCCCCCCAACCAAAACGAGACATTGTCCTCAATGTTCTAAGGTAGAAAGATAGAGTATAGAAGATATCACCTGAAATAACGAACACTGACAAAACCTGAAACACACTAAAACAAAAATAAGAAATAACAAAACACAATAATAAAACCAAAAGACACAAAAATTCACAAATGAAGGCTCAAATCCAATCTAAGCTTTTTACGGCTTCCCGTAGATGACCAATTTATGCGACTCATGGAAGGATCAATCACAGGAATGAAAGATTGTAGTTGGTCAATCAATTGTTCAGCAATAGTAGCAGAGATTATGATTTGTCGTGCAGAAGATGTTAGAAATTCCTGTTCCACAGCATGATCAAGAAAAGACAACAACTTATCATAATAACCATTAACATTTAACAAGCCAATGGGTTTATGGTGAATGTGCAATTAAGCCCAAGAGGAAATATGAAAGATCTCTTCCAATGTGCCTAGACCACCTGGTAAAGCAATGAAAGCATCAACATGGTTAAACATTGCATTCATTCGAGCCGACATTGTGGAGACCTGAAGTTCCTCTCCAATTGTTTTTCCAATGATGTCCCCTTGTGCCAAAGCTTCAGGGACGACCCCCAAACCTTGACTACCTCCTAAAAATGCAGCTATTGACACACCTCCCATTAACCCAAGACTGCCTCCCCCATACACTAAATGAATCTTTCTCTCAGCTAGCACCTGACCAAGATGATTTGCTGATTCTAAAAACTCCTTTTCTTTCCCAGGACTAGATCCACCAAAAACACAAATATTTCTTATTTGATGACCTGAGGAACTTGCCATTTCTACACACTTCTGTATTTGTTGAATGTATGGGTTGAGTAGAAATGAAAGGAAGGAAAAGAGGGTTTTATAGATGAGAAATTGGAAAGGCAATCATAACATCTATATGTAGGCCAGCTGGAGTCTCACACACTCTCTCTCTCTTTTTATTTATTTATTTATTTACTTTTGAAAAAAATATATGTATGTACAGGTAGTTGTGATTGTGGCGCACATCTTCCCTTGGTTTTACGTCCAAGAACGGCTTAAACGCCCTCTATGGGTCGGGGATAGGCTTCCCATCCAGTTTTCTTAAAAACTGGCAAACAGGGTTTTTTTTAGTCAGATTCCCAAGACTAAGTCGATCATGTTCTTTATGAAATAGTGGTCATAAATCATGAATTGCACGATGCACATCTCCACTAGGATGCGTCTCAAGAGTCAATAGAAGATTATCTAAAGACTCCTTCCTCAAGCCATCCTTAATGAATTGTATTTTATCTTCACGGTTTATAGATACCATTCCTAAAGAACGACATTGTATATTACAAGTCCATCTAGCACATCGATGACAGACATCCAGTCGTTTTGCACGACGCTTCTTTGCAAAAGTGCTTTTACCTGTTCCAGGCATGTGTGAAATGAAGTTAGAGGACTCACCTGATAATCGGACCTTTGCTTCAATCAACCAGCGAATATCTTCAGGAATTCCATGATTCATTAACAATCTCAATCTTGCACATCTAGCACGGTAAATTTTTGTAATCACATTCTGAGGCAGAGCGGGAAAATACTTTTTCAATTTTTCAAGATTAGTGTCCATTTTCAAATGAGAATTGGAAGAGAGATTCAAAGAATTGCACAGATATATATACAGATATCAGTAATTATGGGAAACTGAAAGAACCGACTTAAGTCACGGAGTACCGTTATCCGCCATTTGACCGGGGTGAGATAAACTAGCAAAAATCACTAAAAAAGAAACACAAAAACAATGTGAGAAAAAAAATAATCAACCTTTATCTACAAGATCATTCCAACCAGTTGATTCATTTTCACTAGGAAAATTATCAAAGTAAGCTTTCAAACGATGTCCATTTTCCTTAAAATCATTGTCATTCATTGAATTCTCAATATCACAGGCCCCATAAGGATTGCTCCATCTTGGTCTTAGCTCTCTAGGGACTGCATAGAGTTGAGAATCATAAAACAAAACTTTTTGACTAGTATCAATTTTTTGATAATTTTCACAAGTTTTGTAGAATGCATGCGTGTCCTTGAACATGGTGGGCTAATAAAATCCATTTTGAAAGATTTTTGCAGCTGTCATTTTTGACGAGAAATAACTTCCACATGATTCAGAATGACAAAGTTTAATGACACTACTTACCTCATTATCAGGAATGAATCTTTGAAATATTTGATCAGGACAATATTTGAATAAGTTAGGGTCATCACAATAAAAGTTCTTCACTTCGTTCAAAAACTTTTCTTTATCTTGGGTACTCCAATTAGCTGGCAAATCTCCTAAATCAAGAAAATTGATATTTTTATCATACCAAGGTATTGGACTAAGAGAAAGTAAGGATTCATTAGGAAAGTAATCATCGATTGGTGTGATGTCAGATGTCGAATCTGTTGTCACTGTTGACAAAAGATTCGCATCAACATTTTCGGTGCTTGTTTCATCCGTGATTTCTTCCTCAGAATAAACCATTTGCAAATCTTCAGTTTCATCCAATTCATTTTTACTTAAAGTAGATTCAAGTTGATCATAAACTAATTCATCAATATGATCTACTTTTGACTCAGGTGTCCAAATGAGCTTTTCTTTAATGATCTGGAAAGGTGATAGAATTTACTATAAATATGTCTCTAATAGACATCTCGAAAAGAAGCTTTGAAGAGGGTCAAATTGCTGTCCAAAGTTAGAGTCAGATCTGTGTTCGAATTTTTTCTGAAATTGTGTTGTGTTCTTCTTTATAGATTTCGATTCTTTAGTTTGTAAAACTTATTATTTCAGTTTGATTCAAGTTATTTAATGTTTATTGAAGTGTTCTTATATATAATTATGGTTGGCTAAACTCTTTCTTGGATCCAAATCAAGGATAATGGTAATTGAGGTGAGTTCTTTAGGATATGAATGAATCTTAATGTTTATCTTTTCATTTTCTTCATGAATGATTTATTATTGCAAATAAATTTTAGAAATCATTTAGTTAATGTTATAATCTTGAATTTTTATGCACAAACTTTAGTTTTGGTATAGAGATTGCTTGATTCAATGTCTTACTTAATATGAAAGTACTTGTTCATTCTTAAGCAATAATCAATCTTCATCTTTCTAAACTTCATTGTAATATCTTCCGATCTAATATCACCATCATTGATATTAGGTTGAGTTATTTTATATACATTGAATAAATCATCAATACATCACCATTAAAATTGATTTGGACCAAGACTTACTTTTTCTTGTCATTTAAAATCTATTTACACTTTTTCATCTTTGAAAACAAATCCATCAATTATTTTCAACCAAGTTATTCTTAATTTAATTTCTCTTGAGTTTTTTTTGTTACCTAGCTTAATTTCCAGATCTAGCTCTTTGTGGATATGACCTTGATCTTACCGAGTTAATTGCTACATCGCACACTCGTGCACTTGCGAGTTAAAACATGCCGATCATAAAAAGCGGTCAAGCATTAATGAAAGCAAAACATAAACATTATAAAAAATACAAAGAGAGAAAGTAAGCGCATAATCTTGATTTGGAATCCAAGATACCTTAATGCATGGCAAATGCGTCTTTTTATAGGCCAAAATTAGGAACTATTGATTTAATGACTAATTGATTTGTGGGTGACCAACTCTTGACTTGGTGACAATCCTTATCTTCTCTTGTCTACCAAAACATCATTGATAACATCAAAATTGGAGCCACTTGAAAACATGTTGTACGAAATTGTCTCAGATCTCTTGTGTAAAAAATTCAGGTCATTTGGACTTCTAAAACTCCAGATATGGGCCAAACACTAAACAATGTTGAGGCTGGAAAACCGATTCAGACCTCTTTGTTGTTGCTCCAATTTGAACTTGAAAATGCCATTTGTAGATCTTCGACTCCATATGAAAGTTATAGGCCTATGTCTTACTTTTCCATCCATATAAAGTAGACCAAATAGTATTCCGTTTTGGATTGCACTGACATCCCTTTTCTAAGTTTGACCATCTCTTTATCCTTTTAATTTCAGTTTTTAAATTCATCAATCAATCCTTTCATTTATGTGATAGACCTGCATTTAAAATGAACATTTACCATAAATTAAAGGTATCTTATATTATTAGATACGTTATTATAAAACATGTTTTAGTTAGGAAGTTATTCATACTTCAAGTGCAAAATGATGATACAAAACCTTGATAAAAATGCACTTTTAAGTACTAATTAGTAATGCTTAAGTTTTGTTTTCATTAATATCTTGTTTATGCTTTTTAATTCATTTCCTTTATTTAATTAACTTTTATTTTATTTATGTTCTTATCTTATTTATTTATGTTTCCCTCTTTCATTATGTTTAGCTAAGTTTATTATGTCAAGGTGAAAAGGTTATGCTAATGATGTAAGAATAAGTATAGTGTAAACTTAACATGGACTTTAATGTTTGGTACTAACATGTTTTGTATTTGTTATCTTGTTGACTATTTAATACTTTGCTTGTTAAATGACTAATCTACATTTATGTTGTATAACACTTGGTATAACAAATGCTTGAAACTTTTATTGCACAAACTGTATGGTATAACCGACACCTATGTTATGAAAGGAACTTGATTCGTTGTTAACACAAGTTATAATCATGAATACTTGACAACATTTACAAATATTTGCATTATTTGAATAAATTATAAATAAAAAAAAGAAGAAGAAAAAGAAGTTGATGAGAACTTTGAGATGGAAGATTAATGTAAGGATTAAACAATGATAACAACAAATGTCAAGGTTAGAGGATCCACTAATAGTATTTCAAACAAGTATAGTATACATTCTTATTACTCAAAAGGAAACCACACACAAAGAAGGTTTCAATCAGATTATAAATTATTAACATGATTACATTAGTTATCTTATTCGAATAATGCTAATACTTGTAAATATTGTCAGGCATTTATGATTATAACTTATGTTAACAATAAATCAAGTTCCTTTCATAGCACAAGTGTTAGGTTATACCATACGGTTGGACTATTAAAGTGCCAAGTATTTGTTATATAAAGTGTTATACAACATAAATCTAGATTAACCATTTAACAAGTAAAGTATTAAAAGTGAACAAGATAACAAATACAAAACATGTTAGTATCAAACATTAAGGTCAATGTTGAATTTACACTATACTTATTTTTACACCATTAATGTAACCTTTTCACCTCGACATAATAAACTTAGCTAAATATAATAAAAGTGAAAAACATAAATAAATAAGATAAGAACATAAATAAGATAAAAGTTAATTGAGTAAAGGAAAGGAAATGCAAGACATAAATAAGATATTGGTGGAACCAAAACTTAAGCATTACAAAAATATAAAGAGAGAAAGCAAGAGTATGATCTTGATGTGGAAACCAAGATGCTTAAATGCATGGCAAATGCCTCCTTTTATAGGCCAAAATTAAAAACTATTGATTTAATGACTAATTGATAAGTGGGTGACTAACTCTTAACTTAGTGACAATCCTTATTTTCTTTTGTCTGAATAAAACATCATTGATAACATCATAATTTGAACCAAACCTCTACATGAAAGTTGTAGAAAATTATCTCAGCTTTCCAGAAAAAGAAAATTTAAGATCATTTGGACTTTTAAAACTGTAAATATGAGTTGAACATTGAACAATGTCTAGGCTGGAGGACATATTAGGACTTCTTTGTTGTTGCAACAATTTGAACTTGAAAACGGCCTTATTAAAACCAGACCTTTACATGAAAGTTGTAGGCCTATGTCTTACCTTTCCATCCATATAAAGTATACTTAAATCCAAGATTTACAACTCCAGATAAGACCTAATTATCAAACAGTTTGGGCTATACCCGTATCTCTTTTCTAAGTTTGGTCATCTCTTTGTCCTTTCAATTTCAGTTCTTAAACTCATCAATGAATCCTTTCATTTATATGATAGGCCTGCATTTAAGATGAACATTTACCACAAATTAAAGGTATCTTATATTACTAGATATGTTATTATAAAACATGATTTAGTAAATGAGTTATTGATACTTCAAGTGCAAAACGATGATATAAAACCTTAATAAAAATACACTTTTAAGTACCAATCACACCCCTCAACTAGTTATTATTAGTCCCTAGTAATTAAAGTGTTAACATAGAAAAAAAACTTGTAAATTCCACACAATAAGGTATTCATCATTCAACTTTTATTAATCTATCTAAATAAATAAACACTCATTAAATTTATATATATGCTCAATACCTCTTAAACAAAATATTAATAAACCTTTATTTTGTGCTCAATATATCAACACATAATTATGGGGCTTTACTTGGAAGAAAATAAAATTTTTATTCTAATGTTTAAGGTTAACTTCCTTGGGTTGAGATTTTATTTTTATTTTTTTAATTTTTTAAACTTATATACATATAACTTAAAACCAATGTATCTTTAACCCATGTAATGAGCTTTCGGCTAGTGACTCTCAGACCAATTGATCTTAGGGCATTAGGTGTTGAGACACCCCTTCAAGCTTAATAACTCAGGTTGCAGATAGTGATACGTAGATAGTGCAATGTTTGATTCCCTTAAGCTTTTCTCCTCAACCTATGTAACATTGGGCCAAAGCTCCTAAGTTAGTTAACTTTTAGGTATTATGTGTTAAAACACTCCTTCGGGCTTAATTGCTTAGGTTAGAGAGGTGGCGAAACAAAACTTATCTACATTTTTATTATCATCATGTTTTTTTTTGTTTTTTTTGTTTTTTTTTAAATTATATACTATCCTTTTTTCTTAGTTGTTACCTTTAACAAAATAAAAACAATGTAATAATCTAATGTGCGGCCACAATCTTATGTTAAAATGTGTGTGTGAAAATTAAGGTTTAATAATACATGTTAAATGAGTATATGAGCAGAATTAAACGATAAGAATGCGAGAGTTTGTAAACCTGCATATTTCAAGAAGTATTATGATAGATCTTGTTAAGAATGATTAATACGATGCATCTCAAGAGTTACTTTAACAAAAGAGCTCTTTTACTCTGTCATTCTAGTAACAACAATTTTGCACATGCTTTATGAAATAGAAAACACAATTAGTTTTTTTTTGTCAACTACTATCCTCTCCCCCCAACTAAAATGAGACTTGTCCTTAATGTTTTAAGGTAAAAAGATAGAGTATAAAAGATATTACATGAAATAATAAACAGTAACAAACCTGAAGCTCATTTAAACAAATATAAAAAATAACAAAATACAATAATAAAACCAAAAGACACAAAAATTCACAAATGAAACTCAAATCCAATTTAAACTTTTTATGACTTTCCTTAAATGTCCAATTTATATGACTCACGGAGGGATCAATTACAAAAATGAAAGATTGTAGTTAGTTGATCAATTGTTTAGTAGTAGTAGTAGAGATTATGATTTATCGTGTTAAAGATGTTACAAATTCCTATTCTATAGCATGTTCAAGAAACGATAACAACTTATCATAATAACCATTAACATTTAATAGACCTATGAGTTTATGGTGAATGTGCGGTTGAGCTTAAGAGGAGATATAAAAGATCTCTTCTAATGTGTCCAAACCACTTGGTAAGATAATGAAGGCATTAGCCTAGTTAAACATTGCATTCCTTTGAGTAGTATTGCATAAACATATACACAGATATTAGTTATTATGGGAAACTAGAAGAACCAAATTAAGTCATGGAGTACCGTTATCCGCTATTTGATTGGGGTGAGAGAAACTAGCAAAACAAAAATAATAGAAAAAAAAGAGACAAAAACAATGTGAGGGAAAAAAATCAATCTTTATATACATGATCACCCAATTTAATAGAGTTATTTTCAATTAAAAAATTGTCAAAGTAAACTTTCAAATGATGTCCATTTACTTTGAAAACATTGTCATTCTTTGGATCCTTGATATCATGGGCCCTATATGGATACACATGTTTTCATAATAAAAGGACCACTTCATCTTGATCTTAGTTTTCTAAGATATAAATGGAGTTTAGAATTATAAAGCAAGACTTTTTAACCAGCATTAAATACTTTTCTTAGTATTTTCTTGTTATGAGACTCTTTGATTCTTGTTTTATGAATTCTTGAATTTTCATATGCATCATTTCTTATTTCCTCAACCTCATTTATTTGTAATTTTCACAGTTAACTAGCATCATCAAGATTTAAATTGAAAGCTTTAATAGCCTAATAAGCTTTATGTTCAAGTTCCACATGCAAGTGACAAGGTTTTTCATAGACTAGTCTATAAGGTGACATACCTAATAATATTTGATAAGCAAATTGATAAGCCCAAAGTGTATCTTTAATTTTTAAAGACTAGTTTTTCCTATTAGGGTTCACTATTTTCTCCAAAATTTGTTTGATCTCCCTATTAGCAAGCTCTACTTGTCCATTAGTCTGAGGGTAATAAGGGGTAGCAATTTTGTGTGTGATTCCATATTTCTTCATTAAAGACTCAAATGACTTGTTATAGAAATGTGTTCCACCATCACTTATCATGGCTCGAGGGATTCTAAATCGACTCAAAATATTTTCTTTCAAAAATTTTATTACTGTTTTGTGATCATTGTTTCAACTTGGAATTACCTCTATCCATTTTGAAACATAATCCACCGTAACTAATATGTATAAGAAACCAAATGATAGAGGGAATAGAACCATTAAATCTATACCCCAACAGTCAAAGATCTCAATGACAAGAATATGATTTAAAGGTATTATATGATGTTTTGAAATAAATCCCAACTTTTAACAATTCTTTTAAGTATTGTAGAATGCATGTCAGTCTTTCAACATGGTGGGCTAGTAAAATCCACTCTGTAAGATTTTTACAATTATCTCCTTTGATGAAAAATGGCCTTCACATGCCTTAGAATGACAAATACTAATGACACTACTAATTAGTACTTAAAAGTGCATTTTTTATCAAGGTTTTATATGATCATTTTGCACTTGAAGTATCAATAACTCCTTAACTAAAACATGTTTTATAATAACATATCTAATAATATAAGATACCTTTAATTTATGGTAAAGATTCATTTTAAATACAGGCTTATCGCATAAATGAAAGGATTGATTGATGAGCTTAAGAACTGAAATTGAAAGGACAAAAAGATGACCAAACTTAGAAAAGAGATGTTGGTGCAGTCCAAACCGGAACACTGTTCGGTAATTGGGTCATATCTATGGTTATAGATCTTAGATTTAGGTCTACTTTACATGGATGAAAATGTAAGACCTATGCCTACAACTTTTATAGCCCAAGATTTAAAAAGGTCATTTTCAAGTCAAATTGTAACAACAACGAAAAAGTCAGAATCTATCATGCAGCTTGAACACTATTTAATATTTGACCTATATCTAGAGTTTTAGAAGTCCAAATGATATTAATTTTTTTCTAGAAAGATGAGATAATTTCCTACAACTTTCATGTTTAAGTGGTTCCAATTCTAATGTTATCAATGATGTTTTGGGCAGACAAGAGAAGATAAGGATTGTCACCAAGTCAAGAGTTTGCCACCCACTTATCAATTAGTCATCAAATCAATAGTTTCCAATTTTAGCCATAAAAGGAGGCATTTTCCATGCATTTACGCATCTAAGTTTCCAGATCAAGATCATGTTCTTGCTTTCTCTATTTGGATTTTTGTAATGTTTAAGTTTTATTTTCATTAATATCTTGTTTATGCTTTTCATTTCCTTTCCTTTACTTAGTTAACTTTTATCTTATTTATTTATATTTCTCTCTTTCATTATGTTTCACTAAGTTTATTATTTCAAGGTGAAAAGGTTACACTAATGGTGTAAAAATAAGTATAATGTAAACTCAACATGGACATGTTTTGTATTTGTATCTTGTTACTTTTAATACTTTGCTTGTTAAATGGTTAATATAGATTTATGTTATATAACACTTGGTACAATAAATACTTGACACTTTTATAGCCCAACCATATGGTATAACCGACACATAAGTTATAATCATGAATGCTTGATAATATTTAAAAGTATTAGCATTATTCGAAAAAGATAACTAATGTAATCATGTTAACAAATTATAATTTGATTGGAACCTTCTTTATGTGTGGTTTTTGTTTGAGTAATAAGAGTTTATACTATATTTGTTTGACATACCATTAGTGGATCCTTTAACGTTGACTTTAGTTGTTATCCTTGTTTAATCTTTACATTAATCTTCCATCTCAAAGCTCTCATCATCATCTTCTTCTTCTTCTTTATTATTATTATTGCTATTAGTACTATTACTATTACTATTACTATTTTAGTAGTATTATTACTATTATAACTATTATTATTGTTGTTGTTGTTATATTATTATTATTTATTATTTATACAATTAAACTCCTTGTGGTTTGGGTTATTTATTACTTGGACACTCTTGCACTTGGGAGAAAACTAACACGACGAAAAGATTGATGTCTTCTCCCAAGTGCAGGAGTGTCGAAGTAATAAATAACCCAGCAAGACTTGGGTCGAACCATAGGAAGGTTAATTGTACAAATTATAAACAACAATTAAAAACAACAACAACAACAACAACAATAACAACAACAACAACAACAATAATAATAATAGTACTAATAATAATAATAATAATAATAATAATAATAATAATAAAGAAAAAGAAGGAAAAGAAGAAGAAGAAAATGAGATCTTTGAGATAGAATATTAATGTGAAAATTAAACAATGATAATAAAAATGTCAAGGTTAGAAATTCCACTAATGGTATGTCAAATAAGTATAATATAAACTCTTATTATTCAATTGGAAACCACATATAAAGGAGGTTCCAATCAGATTATAGATTGCTAACATGATCACATTAGTTATCTTATTTGATTAATGCTAATACTTGTAAATCTCGTCAGGCATTCATGATTATAACTTATGTTAACAACAAATCAAGTTCCTTTCATAGCTTAGGTGTCGATTATACCATACAGTATGAACTATGAAAGTGCCAAGCATTTGTTGTACCAAGTGTTATACAACATAAATCAAGATTAGTTATTTAACAAGCAAAGTATTAAAGAGTGAACAAGATAACAAATAGAAAACATGTTAGTATCAAACATTAAAGTCCATATTAAGTTTACATTATACTTATTCTTACACCATTAGTGTAACCTTTTCACCTTGACATAATTAACTTAGCTAGACATAATGAAAGAAAGAAAAATAGATAAACAAAACAAGAACATAAAAGTTAACTAAGTAAAGGAAAGGAAAGGAAAGCCATAAACTTGATATTAATGAAAGCAAAGCATAAACATTACAAAAAATACAAAGAGATAAAGAAAGAGCATGATCTTGATCTGGACACCAAGATGCCTAAATGCATGGCAAATGCCTCCTTTTATAGGCCAAAATTGAGAACTATTGATTTGATGACTAATTGATAAGTGGGTGGCCAACTCTTGACTTGGTGACAATCCTTATCTTCTCCTGTCTGCCCAAAACATCATTGATAACGTCAAAATTAGAGCCACTCGAACACATGAAAGTTGTAGGCAATTGTCTTAGCAATTGTCTCAATTGTTTTAGCTCATTTGGACTTTTAGAACTTGAGATATGACCAAAATACTGAACAGTGCTCAAGCTGGAGGATAAATTCAAGCTTCTTTGTTGTTGTTACAATTTGGACTTGAAAATGGTATTTTTAGATCTTAAGCTCCATATGAAAGTTAGAGGCATATGTCTTAACTTTCTATCCATATAGAGTAGATCTAAATCTGAGATCTATAGCTCCAGATATGACCCAATTACCGAATGGTGTTCCGGTTTGGATTGCACCGACATCTCTTTTCTAATTTTGGTCATCTCTTTGCCCTTGCAATTTAAGTTCTTAAAGTTATCAATCAATCCTTTCATTTATGTGATAGGCCTGCATTTAAAATGAACATTTACCATATATTAAAGGTATCTTATATTATTAGATATATTATTATAAAACATGTTTTAGTTAAGGAGTTATTGATACTTCAAGTGCAAAATGATGATATAAAACCATGATAAAAATGCATTTTTAAGTACTAATCACACCCCCGAACCAGCTTATTATTAGTCCCTAGTAATCAAAGCATTAAAATAGAAAAATAATTTGCAAATTCCACAAAGCAAGGTATTCATCATTTAACTTCCATTAATCTATCAAGATATACAAACTCTCATTAAATTTATATATCTGCTCAATACCTCTTAACAAGATATTAATAAACCTTTCTTTTGTGCTCAATGTATCAACACATAATTATGGAGCTTTTCTTGGAAGAAAACAAAATTTTTGTTCTAATGTTTAAGGTTAACTTCCTTGGGTTGGGATTATTATTTTTGTCTTCTTTTTTTCTTTTTGTTTTTAAAAAATATATATACATATAATTTAAAAACATCATGCATCTTTAACCCATGTAACGAGCTTTTAGCTAATGACTCCTAGACCAGTTGGTCTTAGGGCATTAGGTGTTGAGACACCCCTACGAGCTAGTAACTCGAATCGCAGATACTGATATGTAGATTGTGCAATGTTTGATTCCCTTAAGCTTTTCTCCTTAACCCATGTAACAAGTGTTGGGCCAATAGTTCTCAAGTCAGTTGACTTTAGGGTATTAGGTATTAAAACACCCCTTTAGGCTTAATTGCTTAGGTTAGGGAGGCTACAAAACCAAACTTATCTAAATTTTTATTATCATCATTTTTTTTCTTTTTTCTCATTTTTTTTAATTATATACCATCCCTTTTCCTTAGTTGTTACCTTTAACAAAAGAACATAAATAATGTAATAATCCAATATGCATCCCACAATCATATGTTAAAGTGTGTGTGTGTAAATTAAGGTTTAAGAATACATGTTAAATAAGTATATGAGCAGAATTAAGTGATAACAATGTGAGAGTTTGTAAACCTGAATATTTCAAGAAGTATTATAATAGACCTTGTTAAAAATGGTTACTAAGATGCGTCTCAAGAGTCACTTTAACAAAAGAGCTCCTTTACTCCGCCATCCTAGTAACAACAATGTTGCAGATGCTTTATGAAATGGAAAATAATTTTTTTTATCAATTACTAGCCTCTCCCCCCAATCAAAACGAGACATTGTCCTCAATGTTCTAAGGTAGAAAGATAGAGTATAGAAGATATCACCTGAAATAATGAACACTGACAAACCTGAAACACACTAAAACAAATATAAGAAACAACAAAACACAATAATAAAATCAACAGACACAAATATTCATAAATGAAGGCTCAAATCCAATGTACGCTTTTTACAACTTTCCTTAGATGACCAATTTATGCGACTCATGGAAGGATCAATCACAAGAATGAAAGATTGTAGTTGGTCAATCAATTGTTCAGCAGTAGGAGTAGAGATTATGATTTCTCATGCAGAAGATGTTAGAAATTTCTATTCCACAACATGATCAAGAAAAGATAATAACTTAGGGTGAATGTGTAGTTGAGCCCAAGAGGAAATATGAAAGATCTCTTCCAATGTGCCTAGACCACCTGGTAAAGCAATGAAGGCATCAGCATGGTTAAATATTGCATTCATTCGAGCCGACATTGTGGAGACTTGAAGCTCCTCTCTAATTGTTTTTCCAATGATGTCCCCTTGTGCTAAAGCTTCGGGGACGACCCCCAAAACTTGACTACCTCCTAAAAATACAACTATTGACACACCTCCCATTAACCCAAGACTGCCTTCCCCATACACTAAATGAATGTTTCTCTCAGCTAGCACTTGACCAAGATGATTTGCTGATTAACTCCTTTTCTTTCCTAGGACTAGATCCACTGAAAACATTAATATTTCTTATATGATGACTTGAGGAACTTGCCATTTCTACACACTTCTGTATTTGTTGAATGTATGGGTTGAGTAGAAATGAAAGGAAGGAAGAGAGGGTTTTATAAATGAGAAATTACAAAGACAATCATAACACCTATATATAGGCCAGCTGGAGTCTCACTCTCTCTCTCTCTCTCTCTATTTATTTATTTATTTATTTTTGAAAAAGCTTGTGTATATACAGGTAGTTGTGATTGTGGCTCACATCTTCCTTTGGTTTTACGTCCAACAACGGCTTAAACGCCCTTTTATGGGTTGGGGATAGACTTCCCATGCAGTTTCTTAAAAACTAGCAAACAAGGTTTTTTTTAGTCAGATTCCCAAGACTAAGTTGATCATGTTCTTTATGAAATAGTGGTCATAAATCATGAATTACACGATGCACATCTCACCTGATAATCAGACCTTTACTTCAATCAGCCAGCGAATATCTTCAGGAATTCCATGATTCATTAACAATCTTAATCTTGCACATCTAGCAAGGTAAATTTTTGTAATAGCATTCTGAGGCAAAGCGAGAAAATACTTTTTAAATTTTTCAAGATTAATGTCCATTTTCAAATGAGAATTGGAAGAAAGATTCAAAGAATTGCACAAATATATACACAAATATCAGTTATTATGGGAAACTGAAAGAACCGACTTAAGTCACGGAGTACCGTTGTCCGTCATTTGACCAGGGTGAGAGAAACTAGCAAAAATCAGTAAAAAAAAATACAAAAACAATGTGAGAAAAACAAAATAATCAACCTTTATCTACAAGATCATTCCAACCAGTTGATTCATTTTCACTAGGAAAATTATCAAAGTAAGCTTTCAAACGATGTCTATTTTCCTTAAAATCATTGTCATTCATTGAATTCTCAATATCACAGGCCCCATAAGGATTGCTCCATCTTAATCTTAGCTCTTTAGGGAATGCATAGAGTTGAGAATCATAAAACAAAACTTTTTGACTAGTATCAATTTTTTGATAATTTTCACAAGTTTTGTAGAATGCATGCGTGTCCTTGAACATGGTGGGCTAATAAAATCCATTTTGAAAGATTTTTGCAGCTGTCATTTTTGACGAGAAATAACTTCCACATGATTCAGAATGACAAAGTTTAATGACACTACTTACCTCATTATCAGGAATGAATCTTTGAAATATTTGATCAGGACAATATTTGAATAAGTTAGGGTCATCACAATAAAAGTTCTTCACTTCGTTCAAAAACTTTTCTTTATCTTGGGTACTCCAATTAGCTGGCAAATCTCCTAAATCAAGAAAATTGATATTTTTATCATACCAAGGTATTGGACTAAGAGAAAGTAAGGATTCATTAGGAAAGTAATCATCGATTGGTGTGATGTCTGATGTCGAATCTGTTGTCACTATTGACAAAAGATTCGCATTAACATTTTCGGTGCATTTTTCATCCGTGATTTCTTCCTTAGAATAAATCATTTGCAAATCTTCAGATTCATCTAACTCATTTTTACTTAAAGTAGATTTAAATTGATCATAAACTAATTTGTCAATATGTTCTACTTCTTGTAAATCATTATCATCTCCAGGTTGCTTGCAAATGTTGAAAATATTCATCTCTAATGTCATGTTTTGAAATGATAGCTTCATCAATCCATTCCTACAATTAATCAATGCGTTAGAGGTTGCAAGAAACGAACATCCTAAAATAACAGGAAATGAATTACATGCTTCAACAGGTTTTGTGTCCAAGACAATAAAATCCACAAGATAAATGAATTTATCGACTTGTACTAACACTTCTTCAATTATTCCTATAGGCACTTTTACAGATTTATCGGCAAGTAAAAGAGATATAGAAGTTGGTTTTAACTAGCCTAAATTGAGACTCTAAAAAACTAAATATGGAAGTAAATTCACACTAGCACCAAGATCAAGTAAGGCTCTTTCAATTTTATGTTCTTCAATAAAGTAAGAAATTGTAGGACAACCAGGGTCTTTATATTTCAGAGCATTATTGTTCTGAAGAATAACACTTACTTGTTCGGCTAGAAAGGCTTTCTTTTTCACATTCAGTTTCCTCTTCACAGTGCATAGATCTTTCAGAAATTCAGCATAGGAAGGAACCTGTTTAATAGCATCCAACAAAGGTATATTGATTCTTACCTGTTTGAAAGTTTCAAAGATTTCAGAGTTGTGATTGACTTTCCTTTGTTTAGTCATAACATGAGGAAATGGAAGTGCTGGCAGTGAATCAGTCATTTCTTTGCAATTTTCAGATTCAACCCCTTCCTTACCCTTAGAGATTGACTCATCATGTTTCTCATAAGGTTCAAAAGAGGGTTTTTCAATAACCTTACCACTGCGCAGAGTAGTGATTGATTTGACTTGATCCATGTGTTGGCTTCCAGAACTACTTGCATTTGCATTGTATTGCCCCTTGGGATTTTGTTGTTAATTTTCAATAAACTTACCTTTCTCTTGGAAACTGAGAGCAGATGTTAATTTTGCAAGAGTATCTTTAAAATCTGTCATGTTTTGAGCAAGTTGAGTATTGATTGTCTCTTGCTTTTCAATGAATGCATGCAATGTTTCCTCAAGATTTTTTCTAGAAGGTGGAGCATAAAGAGGTGCATATCCATGAGAATTTTGAAAATTATGGTGTGCTTGAAACGGTGGTTGTGAAGTTTGTGCATTGTTGTTCTCACACTTCTAACTCAAATTTGGGTGATTTCTCCAACCAAGGTTGTATGTTTGGGAGTATGGGTTGTGGTTGGCCCTTTGGAAACTGTTTAAAGCATGAGCTTGTTCATGGAGACATTCCTCAAAAAAAGGCAAGGTTGGACAGTTGTTGGTTGAGTGTTCATTTGTTTCACAGATTTGACATTCAATGTTTTCAACAGATTTTACTTGACCACTCTTTTTCAATTCTAGTGTCTTGACTTTTCTAGCTAAAGATGCAAATTTGGCTTGAAGATCATGATCTTCCCTAAAGATGTACATACCTCCACTAGATGTATGAGGTTGAGTTTTACTCGGTGCCTTATAAGTACCCGTGGTGTCCTAATTTTGAGCATTTTCAGCTAACAAGTCTAAGTACTCCATTGCTTCATCAGGGTCTTTATCTTCAAAAGTTCCATTGCACATCAATTCAACCATTTGCCTATCTCTAGGTGTTAACCCTTCATAAAAATATGAAACCAATCTCCATGTTTCAAAACCATGATGAGGGCAAGTATTAAGCAAGTCTCGATACCTATCCCAACATTGGTAAAATGTTTCTCCTGGTTTTTGAGTGAAAGTAGTGATTTGTCTTTTGAAAGAGTTTGTTCTGTGAGATGAGAAAAACTTCTTTAAAAACTATTATTGCATTTCATCCCAAGCACGAATGGATCCTGGTCTTAATTTTTGTAGCCATGTTTTAACTTTATCTTTTAATGAAAAAGAAAAAAAGCTTTAATCTAATGGTGTTCATGCTACAATTTAAGTTATTGTATGTGTTGCACACCTCCTCAAATTCCCTTAAATGCAAGTATGGATTTTCCAATTCCAAACCATGAAAAGATGGTAAAAGTTGAATAATGACTGGCTTAAAATTAAAATGAGATGCATCGGGAGAAAAAACTATGCATGATGGTGCACTTGTTCTTGTGAGATTTATGTGGTCTTTAAGTGTTCTGATACGGTTATTCTCATTATGAAGTGATTGATTATCTTCTTTGGCCATATTTTCTGAAAATGATGAGGATATCCTACCACTTGATGTACATGACCACACTCTCATACACGTGTAGGAATAGAATAAAAGGAAGAAGAAAACAAAAGAAGAAGAAACAAGAGAAAAGAAACAAATTTATATACAAGAAAAGTAAAAAGAGAAAATAAATTAACTACTATAATTTATACAAGAACTTACCTCCCCGACAACGGCGTAAAAAACTTGACACGACTAAAAGATTGATGTCTTCTCCCAAGTTTAGTAGTGTTGAAGTAATAAATAACCCGGCAAGACCGGGGTCGAACCACAAGGAGGTCGATTATACAAATTATAAACAACAATATAGGAATAATAACTACAATAATAATAATAATAATAATAATAATAATAATAATAATAATAATAATAATAATAATAGAAGTAGTAGTAGTAGTAGTAGTAATAATAATAGTACAAATAATAGTAGTAGTAGTAATACTACTACTACTACTACTACTACTAATAATAATAATAATAATAATAATCAATCTTTTTATTTATGTGATAGGCCTGCATTTAGAATGAAAATTTACCACAAATAAAAGGTATCTTATATTATTAGATATATTATTATAAAACATGCTTTAGTTAAGGAGTTATTGATACTTCAAGTGCAAAATGATGATATAAAACCTTGATAAAAATGCACTTTTAAGTACTAATCATCTATCATAATGCTTTTTGAAATATTCAGATTTACAAACTCTTGCATTGTGATCACTTAATTCTGCTCATATACTTATTTAACATGTATTCTTAAACCTTAATTTATACACACACACTTTAAACATATGATTATAGGTTGCATTTGGATTATTACATTATTTATGTTCTTTTGTTAAACGTAACAACTAAGGGAAAAAGATAATATATAATTAAAAAAAAAGAGAAAAAAAATAAGAAAAACAAAATGATGATAATAAAAATGTAGATAAGTTTTGTTTCGTAACCTCCCTAACTTAAGCAATTAAGCCCGGAAGGGTGTTTTAACACTTATTACCCTAAAGTCAACTGACTTGAGAGTTATTATCCCAACGCTTGTTACATGGGTTGAGGAGAAAAGCTTAAGGGAATCAAACATTGTACTATCTACATATGAGTATCTGTGACCCGAGTTATTAAGCTCGTAGGGGTGCTCAACACCTAAAGCCCTAAGACCAACTGGTTTGGGAGTCATTAGCCGAAAGCTTATTACATGGGTTAAAGATGCATGGTGTTTTAAGTTATATATGTGTGTGTGTGTGTGTGTGTGTGTGTGTGTGTGTCTATATATATATATAAAGACAAAAATAATAATCTCAACCCAAGAAAGTTAACCTTAAACATTAGAACAAAAAAATTGTTTTCTTCCAAAAAAAAAGCCCTATAATTAAGTGTTGATATATTAAGCACAAAAAAAAGGTTCATGAATATCTTGTTAAGAGGTATTCAGCAGATACATAAATTTAATGAGAGTTTGTTTATCTGGATAGATTAATGGAAGTTGAATGATGACTACCTTGCTTTATGGAATTTGCAAAGTATTTTTCTATTTTAATGCTTTGATTACTAGGGACTAGTAATAAGCTAGTTGGGGGGTGTGATTAATACTTAAAAATGTATTTTTATTAAGGTTTTATATCATTAGTATGCACTTGAAGTATCAATAACTCCTTTACTAAAGTATGTTTTATAATAATATAACTAATAATATAAGATAACTTTAATTTATGATAAATATTCATTTTAAATGCAGGACTATCACATAAATGAAAGAATTGATTGATAAATTTAAGAATTGAAATTGAAAGGACAAAGAGATGACCAAACTTAGAAAAGAGATGCCGATGTTGGGTCATATCTGGAGCTGTAGATCTCAGATTTAGGTCTACTTTATATGGATGGAAAGGTAATACATAGGCCTACAACTATCATATAGAGCCTAAGATCTACAAAGATCATTTTCAAGTTCAAATTGGAGTAACAACAAAGAAGTCTGAATGTTTACACACGAAAGCTGAGACGATTTCCTACAACTTTCATGTTTTCAAGTGGCTCCAATTTTGACATTATCAATGATGTTTTGGGTAGACAAGGGAAGATAAGGATTGTCACCAAGTTAAGAGTTGGCCACCTACTCATCAATTAGTCATCAAATCAATAGTTCCCAATTTTGACCTATAAAAGGAGGCATTTGCCATGCATTTAGGCATCTTGGTTTCTCGATCAAGATCATGCTCTTGCTTTCTATCTTTGTATTTTTTGTAATGTTTATGCTTTGCTTTCATTAATATCAAGTTTATGCCTTTCATTTCCTTTCGTTTACTTTGTTAAATTTTATCTTATTTATATTCTTATTTTGTTTATTTATTTTTCCTTCTTTCATTATGTCAAGGTGAAAAGGTTACACTAATTGTGTAAGAATAAGTATAGTGTAAACTTAATATCGACTTTAATGTTTGATACTAACATGTTTTGTATTTGTTATCTTGTTCACTCTTTAATACTTTGCTTGTTAAATGACCAATCTTGATTTATGTTGTATAACACTTGGTACAACAAATGCTTGGCACTTTCATAGCCCATACTGTATGGTATAACCAACACCTGAGCTGTGAAAGGAACTTGATTTGCTGTTAACATAAGTTATAATCATGAATGCTTGACGAGATTTATAAGTATTAGCATTAATTGAATAAGATGACTAATGTAATCATGTTAACAATCTATAATCAGATTGGAACCTCTTTTATGTATTGTTTCCAATTGAATAATAAGAGTTTATACTATATTTGTTTGACATACCATTAGTGGAACCTCTAACTTTGACATTTGTTATTATCATTGTTTAATCTTTACATTAATATTTCATCTCAAAGTTCTCATCTTCATCTTCTTTTTCTCCTTCTTTTTCTTTATTATTATTATTGTTATTATTACTACTACTATTATTGTTATTGTTGTTGTATTATTATTATTTATAATTTTTACAATTAACCTCCTTGTGGTTTGACCCCGGTCTTACCAGGTTATTTATTACTTCGACACTTCTGCACTTGGGAGAAGACATTAATCTTTTAGTCGTGTCATCCACCTCCTAGAAGAAATCTTGAGGAAACATTACATGCATTGAAAAGCAAGAGACAATCAATACTCAATTTGCTCAAAGCATGATAGATTTCATAGATACTCTTATAAAAATAAAATTGACATCTGCTCTTAGTTTCCAATAAAAAGGTAGTTTTGGAAGACAACTCATGAATCAAATTTAATCAATCACTACTCTTTACAGTGGAAAGGTTATTGAAAAACCCACTCTTAAACCTTGTGAAAAAAGATGATGAGTCAATTTCTAAGGGTAAGGAAGGGGTTGAATCTGAATATTGCAGGGAAAAGACTGTTTTCCTACTTGTACTTCCATTTCCTTATGTTATAACCAAACAAAAGGAAGTTGATCATGATTATGAAATCTTTGAAACTTTCAAATAGGAAGAAATCAAGGATAAAAAAAGCATTGAAAATATTGTCGCGAATCATTTGTGAAAATTGGCAATAGATTCAACGTTCGACATCACACCAATCAATGATTACTTTCTTGTTGAATCTTTACTTTCTCTTAGTTCAATGCTTGGTTTGCTAAAAATATCAATTTTCTTGCTTCAAGATTACTGCCAACTTATTTGAATAATCAAGACAAAAGAAAGTTTTTAAGCAATGTGCAAATTTTTTATTGTAATGACCCTTACTTATTCAAATATTGTTCTGATCAAATACTTCAAAGTTGCATTCCTGATAATAAGGTAAGTACTGTCATTAAATGTTTTTACTCTAAGGCATGTGGGAGTCATTTCTCATCAAAGAAAATCACTATAAAAATCTTACAAAGTAGATTTTACATGATTCACATGCATTTTATAAAACCTGTGAAAATTGTCAAAAGGTGAGATTTATTTTAAAACATAAAAAGCCTTTAAATAATCTTTTATTGACTCCTAAGTCTCATCATAGTGGATATATGCATCATGCAATTCATGACTTATGAACCTATTTTCATAAAAACCATGTTTGGCATAGTCTTGGGAATCAAACTAAAAACAGACCATATTTGCTAGTTTTTAAGAAAACTGGATAGAAAGCTTATCCCCGACCCATAGAGGATGTTTAAGCCATTCTTGGATGTAAAACTAAGGGAAGATGTGAGCCACAATCACAACTACCTGTACGTATAGATGTTTTTCATAACTAAATAAATAAATGAATGAAAAAAGAGAGAGAGAGAGAGAGAGAGAGAGTGTGTGTGTGTGTGAGAGAGAGAGTGAGACTCTAGCTGACCTATATATAGATGGTATGATTGCTTTTTTAATTTCTCATGTATAAAATCCTCTCTTCCTTCCATTTATTTCTACTCAACCCATATATTCAACAAATATAGAAGTGAGTGCTTGACCGCTTTTTATGATCGGCTTGTTTTAACTCGCAAATGCACGAGTATGCGATGTAGCAATTAACTCGGTAAGATCGAGGTCATATCCACAGATAGCTAGATCTGAAAATTAAGCTAGGTAACCAAAAAAAAACTCAAGAGAAATTAAATTAACAATAACTTGGTTGAAAATAATTGATGGATTTGTTTTCAAAGATAAAAAAAATATAAATATATTTTAAATGATAAGAAAAAGTAAGTCTTGGTCCAAATCAATTTTAATGGTGATGTATTGGTGATTTCTTCAACATATATAAGATAACTCAACCTAATATCAACGATAGTGATATTAGATCGGAAGATATTACAATGAAGTTTAGAAAGATGAAGATTGATTATTGCTTAAGAATGAACAAGTACTTTTATATTAAGTAAGACATTGAATCAAGCAATCTCTATACCAAAACTAAAGTTTGTGCATAAAAATTCAAGATTATAACATTACCTAAATGGTTTCTAAAATTTCTTTTCAATAATAAATCATTCATGAAGAAAATGAGAAGATAAACATTAAGATTCATTCATATCCTAAAGAACTCACCTCAATCACCATTATCCTTGATTTGGATCCAAGAAAGAGTTTAGCCAACCATGATTATATATAAGAACACTTCAATAAACATGAAATAACTTGAATAAAAAAGAAATAATAAGTTTTACAAACTAAAGAACCGAAATCTATAAAGAAGAACACAATACAATTTTAGAAAAAATTCGGACACAAATCTGACTCTAACTTTAGACAACAATTTGACCCCCTTAGAAGGTTTTTGTTTGAGATGTCTATTAGAGACATATTTATAGGAAATTCTTTCACCTTTCCAAATTATTAAAGAACAGCTCATTTGGGCACTTGAGTCAAAAGTTATGGGCAAAACACCGAAAGGTATTCTGAAAAATCAAATCACGACAGCTTTACAACCACTTTGGTGCACATTTTTCTTCCTCATTTATGAGGTGTCTCCTTCTTCTTTTTGACCCAAAATAATGCTAAAATATCCCCTCCAGCTTTCCATCCATGTGCTTGCCTTCTTGGATCAATGGCTTACCCAAAATAAATCAATTGTTATTTGTTGTGTGGACATGTAAGATCCTGGATTGTGTTTGGGTTGATTTGGGGTTGATTTAGGGCTGATTTGGGGCTGATTTTGGGCTGAATTTGAGCATCAAATAAGTATACAAATGTACTTATTATTTGGGCTAAGATTGACATTGAAACCTTGAGTGTTTAATGGTTGAAGTTTGCACACAACATAAGGCAAGTTGGGCTTGAAATAAATCATATGATATTCTTTTCTAGAATTGGAATAGAATTGATTTTTGGGGCAAATTTGGAGCACTTATTTGAACCAAGATTTGCTTCAATCTTCAACTAAATGTCTCTTCAATTCTTTGTTTTGAATTCCGACGTTGAATTTTCTGAATTAATTCATTTAAGCTCCAAAAACCTATCGAAACATTAAAACAAACTTCATTACTAAAAAACACATCAATTATTATAAAAATAACCAAATAAAAACAATAAATACATATGTAAAATAAGAGACTTAATGACACTTTTGATGCACAATCACACCTCCCAACTTAGATTTTGCTAGTCCTCAAGCAAAACAAAACATAAAACCTTTAAAATAACAATAATAATAATAACAACCATAATTAGGCTCGATTCATCACACTTGAAGGACCTATCATGCAAACATTGGTATCTTTAACTTAGTGTACACAATAGTAAATAAAGAAAAATAAGCATACTCACATTCTCTAAATCAAACATCCATACAAAATTTCCAAATTCAGTCATATTTATCGTGCAACCAACATAATTGATTCATATGAAAACTCAACTTGTAATCTTCCCTTCTCACCAACACAAACAAGGTAGCAATCTAGAGAAATATCTATATATATTTTTTTTCTTTTTTTCTTTTTTTTTAAAGATATGATTTATTCTTTGTCTTTAAGTTGTCACTTCCCTTTTGACGCGAATACAAACATTTGTGATGAATGCACCCGGTTACTCACAAAGTCACAAACTTAAAGTGCTTTGCATACTCATATTTCAAGCTGCTGTTTGACGTAAAGATAAACATTTGTGATGAATACCCCTAGTTATTGAGCAACTCAAAACATTGGAGTAGATAGAACTTTGTACACATTTATTTATTTATGTAATGATTATTACTCTATTTACTTAAACCTTGTTTAGGACTAGATCAAAAGGGATAATCACAAGTAAAGCATCATACTCATCTTTCATGCATATTCACACAACTCACACAACTTTTACAAGGAAAGATGTACTTTAGTAATCTTAAAAAAAAGTATGCTATATCTTTCTTTATAAGATATTATCTATCCCAAATTAAAGCATGCAATGTTCAACACAATAATGAACCCAAAAATGTAATGATGATCCTAAACAGGTCTCATTCACATACCAATGCAAGTATTTTTTTTTTTTTAACAAGCATGGTTATCTCAAGCATTCAACATAATGAAATATCTAAAATTAAGTTTTACATTATCCTCAATGTAAAAGAGAAAGAGAAGAAAAGTATAAAGATTAGAAAATTGTTACTCCCCTTCTGTTTTCAAGGATGAATGTCTAATTGAATTGGGCATGAGCTGACTTCTTGCTTGATTTTTTTTTAACCTGCATATCACAACTAAAAGAAAACATAAAAGAAAACATTGATTTTTTTTTTGTTTTTTTTAAATAAAGAACCTCACACCCCCCAACTTAAAATAATGCATTGTCCCGAATGCATGAACAAGAAAATATAAGAGATGGAAAAAAATGAAGAAAAAAATGAAAATAAAAATAAAAATAAAAATAAAATAAAAATAAAAACTCATTACTTTTGATACTACAATGGTATTGGATCTTCAAGATCCAATGTCTCAACTTCAGCCACAACATTTTCAAGATAAAGTTTCAATCGATGATCATTTACTCTGAAAATATTTCCATTCTTGGGATTTTCTACCTCAAATGCACCATGCTTAGAGATGGATTTAATCACAAATGGACCAATCCATTTTGTCCTCAACTTCCTAGGAAAGAGATGTAATCGTGAATTATATAAGAGAACCTTTTGAACAACATGAAAGGATTTTCTAAGAATATGTTTATCATGCAAAGTTTTCATCTTATGTTTTGAAATTTTTGCATTTTCAAATGCATCATTTCTCAGCTCCTCTAATTCATCCAATTGAAGCTTTCTATTTTTGCCAACCTCGTTTTCATTATCATTGAATTGCTGAATGGCCCAAAATGCACGGTGCTCAATCTCAATAGGGAGATGACAAGGCTTTCCATAAACTAGCCTATAAGGAGACATTCCTAAAGAGGTCTTATAAGTAGTGCGATATGCCTACAAAGCATCAACTAGTCGTAGGGACCAATCTTTACGGTTTGGATTGACTGTTTTCTCTAAAATGTTCTTGATCTCCTTGTGAATTACACCATATTTTCTCATCAAAATCCTAATGGGCTTGTTACAAAAATATTTTCCCCCATCACTAATCATAGCCCGAGGCATGCCAAAACGAGAGAAAATATTTTCTTTCAAGAATTTGACCACAACTCGATGGTCATTAGTTCGAGATGCAATGGCCTCCACCCATTTAGACACATAATCAACAGCTACAAGGATGAATTGGTAACCAAATGAACTTGGAAAAGGTCCCATGAAATCAATCCCCCAACAATCAAATATTTCCAAAACAAGGATGGGGTTAAAGGGCATCATGTTACGCCTAGTGAGGCTGCCTAGTCGTTGGCATCGGTCACATGCAACACAAAAGGCATGAACATCTTTAAACAGGGTAGGCCAATAAAAACCACACTGCAAGATTTTGGCAATGGTTTTCTTCGAAGAGAAATGCCCACCACAGGCTAATGCATGACAAAAATTAATGACCCTTGGAATTTCATGATCAGGGATGCACCGCCTAATAATTTGGTCAGGACAATATTTAAATAGGTAGGGGTCATCCCAAAAAAAGGTGCGCACATTGCGCAAGAATTTTTGTCTGTCAAGTTTAGACCAATGAGAAGGAATCTGACTTGTGGCTAGGTAATTTGCTATGTCAGCATACCATGGAGAACCAATGTAAGAGACAGTACCTGCACAAAATAAATTTTCATCAGTAAAGAGTTCATTTATTGGAGATTCATCAATTATGGTCTTATAGCTTGAAAGACGAGACAAATGATCAGCCACTACATTCTCTACTCCCTTTTTATCTCGAATTTCAATGTTAAACTCTTGGAGTAGGAGGATCCATCGAATCAAACGTGGTTTGGCATCTTGTTTTGTGAGCAAATATTTCAATGCTGCATGATCAGTGAAAACAATAACAAGAGATCCAACCAAATAAGACCTAAACTTGTCTAATGCAAAGACCACAACTAAGAGTTCTTTTTCAGTTGTAGTGTAATTCAATTGAGCATCATTCAAAGTCTTGCTAGCATAATATATGACATGAGGTTTCTTGTCTTTTCTTTGCCCTAAAACAGCCCCAACCGCAAAATCACTAGCATCACACATCAGTTTAAATGGTAAAGACCAATCAGGAGCTTGTATGATTGGTGTAGTTGTCAACAACCCTTTAAGCTTTTCAAAAGCTTCTTGACATTTTGATGTCCAATCAAATGGGACATCTTGTGACTACAAGTTACACAATGGTTTGGCAATGGTACTAAAAGAATGAATGAATCTTCTATAAAAACCAGCATGTCCTAAAAAGGATCTCACATCTTTCACAGTCATAGGGGTAGTTAATTTTTGAATGACTTCCACCTTTGACTTATCTACCTCTATCCCTTTTGAAGAGACAATGTGACCTAAAACATTGCCATGTGTCACCATAAAATGACACTTCTCCCAATTGAGTACAAGATTGCTCTCTTCACACCTTTCAAGAACTTTTTCTAGAACTCCAGATATGGCCAAAATACCGAACAGTGCTCGAGCTGGAAGACAGATTCGGGCTTCTTTGTTGTTACTACAATTTGGACTTGATAATGACCTTTTTAGATCTTGGGCTCCATATGAAAGTTGTAGGCCCATGTCTTACCTTTCCATCCATATAAATTGGACCTAAATCTGAGATCTGTAGCTCCAGATATGACCCAATTACCGAACAGTGTTCCGGTTTGGATTGCACCGACATCTCTTCTCTAAGTTTGACCATCTCTTTATCCTTGCAATTTAAGTTCTTCAAGTCATCAATCAATATTTTCATTTATGTGATAGGCCTGCATTTAAAATGAACATTTACCATAAATTAAAGGTATCTTATATTATTAGATATATTATTATAAAACATGCTTTAGTTAAGGAGTTATTGATACTTCAAGTGCAAAATGATGATATAAAACCATGATAAAAATGCACTTTTAAGTACTAATCACACCCCTCAACCAGCTTATTACTAGTCCCTAGTAATCAAAGCGTTAAAACAATTTGCAAATTTCACAAAGCAAGGTATTCATCATTTAACTTCCATTAATCTATCTAGATAAACAAACTCTCATTAAATTTATATATCTGCTCAATACCACTTAACAAGATATTAATAAACCTTTCTTTTGTGCTCAATGTATCAACACATAATTATGGGGCTTTTCTTGGAAGAAAACAAAATTTTTGTTCTAATATTTAAGGTTAACTTCCTTGGGTTGGGATTACTATTTTTGTCTTTTTTTTTTCGTTTTTTTTTTATCTATATACATATAATTTAAAAACATCATGCATCTTTAACCCATGTAACGAGTTTTCAGCTAATGACTCCCAAACCAGTTGGTCTTAGGGCATTAGGTGTTAAGACACCCCTACGAGCTTAGTAAATCGGGTCGCAGATACTGATATGTAGATAGTGCAATGTTTGATTCCCTTAAGCTTTTCTCCTCAACCCATGTAACAAGTGTTGGGCCAATAGCTCTCAAGTCAGTTGACTTTAGGGTATTAGGTGTTAAAACACCCCTTCGGGCTTAATTGCTTAGGTTAGGGAGGCTACGAAACCAAACTTATCTATATTTTTATTATCATCATTTTTTTTCTTTTTTTTATGTTTTTCTTTTTTTTAATTAATTATATACAATCCCTTTCCCTTGTTACCTTTAACAAAAGAACATAAATAATGTAATAATCCAATATGCAACCCACAATCATATGTTAAAGTGTGTGTGTGTAAATTAAGGTTTAAGAATACATGTTAAATAAGTATATGAGCAGAATTAAGTGGTAACAATATGAGAGTTTGTAAACCTGAATATTTCAGGAAGTATCATAATAGACCTTGTTAAGAATGGTTACTAAGATGCGTCTCAAGAGTCACTTTAACAAAAGAACTCCTTTACTCTGCCATCCTAGTAACAACAATTATGCACATGCTTTATGAAATGAAAAACAATTTTTTTTTATCAACTACTACCCTCTCCCCCCAACCAAAATGAGACATTGTCCTCAATGTTCTAAGGTAGAAAGATAGAGTATAGAAGATATCACCTGAAATAACGAACACTGACAAAACCTGAAACACACTGAAACAAAAATAAGAAATAACAAAACACAATAATAAAACCAAAAGACACAAGTTTTTACAAACAAAAAAAAATTCAAATCGCAGTTGTGAATGTGGCTCACATCTTCCCTTGGTTTTACGTCCAAGAACAGCTTAAACGCCCTCAATGGGTCGGGGATAGGCTTCCCATCCAGTTTTCTTAAAAACTGGCAAACAGGGTCTTTTTTAGTCAGATTCCCAAGACTAAGTCAAGTATGTTCTTTATGAAAATGGGTTCATAAGTCATGAATTACACGATGCTTATCTCGACTATGATGAGACTTAAGAGTCAATAGAAGATTATCTAAAGACTCTCTGTGTTTTGAAATAAATCCCACCTTCTGACAATTTTCACAGTTTTTGCGGAATGCATCTGACTCCTTGAATATGATGGGCCAGTAAAATTCACTTTGTAAGATTTCTACAATCCTCTTTTTTGATGAGAAATGATCCCCACATGCCTTACAAAAACAAAATTTAATGAAATTACTTACCTCATTGTCGAGAATGCATTTTTGAAATATTTGACCAGGACAATAATTGAATAAGTTAGGGTCATTCCAATAAAAATTTTGCTCGTTGCTCAAAAATTTTCTTTTGTCTTCGGTATTCCAATGAGCTGGCAAAAATCCTAAAGTAAGAAAATTGATATGTTTAGCAAACCAAGGCATTGAACTAAGAGAAAGTGTGATGTCGGGTGTGATGTCGGGTGTCGAATCTGTTGTCACTTTTGATAAAAGATCCGCATCAACATTTTCGGTGCCTTTTTCATCATCGATTTCTTCCTGATTGGTCATGGCATGAGGAAATGAAAGTGCTGGCAGGGAATCAGTCTTTTCCTTGCAATATTCAAATTCAACCCCTTCCTTACCCTTAGAGATTGACTCATCATCTTTCTCACAAGGTTCAAGAGTGGGTTTTTTTAATAACCTTACCATTGCGAAGAGTAATGACTGATTTGACTTGATCCATGTGTTGACTTCCATAACTACTTGCATTGGCATTATATTGCTTCTTGAGATTTTGCTGTGGTTGAGATGGAAACTTACCTTTTTCTTGAAAATTAAGAGCAGATGTGAATTTTGCAAGAGTATCTTTAAAATCTATTATGCTTTGAGCAAGTTGAGTGTTGATTGTCTCTTGCTTTTCAATGAATGCATACAAAGTTTCCTCAAAATTACTTCTAAGAGGTGGAGCATAAGAAGGTGCATATCCATAAGAATTTTGGAAATTATGGTGTGCTTGAAACTGTGGTGGTGAAGTTTGTGCATTGTCACTCTTCCAACTGAAATTTAGGTGATTTCTCCAACCAGGATTGTATGTTTGTGAATATGGGTTGTGATTGGACGTTTCGAAACTGTTTAAAGCATGGGCTTGTTCATGGAGACATTCCTTAAAAGAAGGCAAGGTTGGACAATCGTTGGTTGAGTGTTCATTTGTTTCACAGATTTGACACACAATGTTTTCAACAGATTTTAATTGACCACTCTTTTTCAATTCTAGTGCCTCAACTTTTCTAGCTAAAGATGCAAACTTGGCTTGAAGGTCATGATCTTCCCTAAGGTTGTACATACCTCCACTAGATGTATGAGGTTGAGTTTTACTCGGTGCCTCATAAGTACCCGCGGTGTCCCAATTTTGAGCATTTTCAGCCAACAAGTCTAAGTACTCCATTGCTTCCTCAGGGTCTTTATCTTCAAAAGTTCCATTGCACATCAATTCAACCATTTGCCTATCTTTAGGTGTTAATCCTTCATAAAAATGTGAAACCAATCTCCATGTTTCAAAACCATGATGAGGGCAAGTACTAAGCAAGTCTCGATACCTATCCCAACATTGGTAAAATGTTTCTCCTGGTTTTTGAGTGAAAGTGATGATTTGTCTCTTGAAAAAGTTTGTTCTATGAGATGGGAAAAACTTCTTTAAAAACTGTTGTTGCATTTCATCCCAAGCACGAATGGATCCTGGTCTCAAATTTTGTAGCCATGTTTTAGCTTTATCTTTTAATGAAAAAGGAAAAAGCTTTAATCTAATGGTGTTCATACTACAATTTAAATTATTATATGTGTTGCAGACCTCCTCAAATTCCCTTAAATGCAAGTATGGATTTTCTAATTCCAAACCATGAAAAGAAGGTAAAAGTTGAATAATACCTGGTTTAAAATTAAAATGAGATGCATCGGGAGGAAAAACTATGCATGATGGCGCACTTGTTCTTGTGGGATTCATGTGGTCTCTAAGTGTTCTGACACGGTTATTCTCATTATTCTCATTATAAAGTGATTGATTATCTTCTTCAGCCATATTTTCTGAAAATGATGAGGATATCCTACAAAGTCTACCACTTGATGTACGTGACCACACTCTCATGCACGTGTAGGAATAAACTAAGAAAGAAGAAGAAAGCAAAAGAAGGAGGAAGAAAACAAAATAAAAAGAAACAAAAGAAAAGAAACAAAGTTATATACAAGAAAAGTGAAAAGAAAAAATAAAATAACTACTATAATTTATACAAGAACTTACCTCCCCGGCAACGGCGCCAAAAACTTGACACGACGAAAAGATTGATGTCTTCTCCCAAGTGCAGGAGTGTCGAAGTAATAAATAACCCGGCAAGACCAGGGTCGAACCATAGGGAGGTTAATTGTACAAATTATAAACAACAATTATAAACAACAATAATAGTAATAACGATAACAATAACAATAATAATAATAATAATAATAATAATAATAATAATACTAGTAGTAGTAGTAGTAATAATAATAATATTACTAATAATAATAGTAATAATAATAATAATAATAACAATAACAATAATAATAAAGAACAAGAAGGGGAAGAAGAAGATGATGAGAACTTCAAGATGGAATATTAATGTAAAGATTAAACAATGATAAGAACAAATGTCAAGGTTAGAGATTCCACTAATGGTGTGTCAAACAAGTATAATATAAACTCTTATTATGCAATTGGAAACCACACATAAAGGAGGTTCCAATCAGATTATAAATTGTTAACATGATTACATTAGTCATCTTATTCGATTAATGCTAATACTTGTAAATCTCGTCAAGCATTCATGATTATAACTTATGTTAACAACAAATCAAGTTCCTTTCATAGCTTAGGTGTCAGTTATACCATACATTATGGGCTATGAAAGTGCCAAGCATTTGTTGTACCAAGTGTTATACAACATAAATCAAGATTAGTCATTTAACAAGCAAAGTATTAAAGAGTGAACAAGATAACAAATATAAAACATGTTAGTATCAAACATTAAAGTCCATATTAAGTTTACATTATACTTATTCTTACACCATTAGTGTAACCTTTTCACCTTGACATAATTAACTTAGCTAGACATAATGAAAGAAAGAAAAATAGATAAACAAAATAAGAACATAAAAGCTAACTAAGTAAAGGAAATGAAATGAAAGGCATAAACTTAATATTAATGAAAGCAAAGCATAAACATTACAAAAAATACAAAGAGAGAAAGGAAGAGCATGATCTTGATCTGGAAACCAAGATGCCTAAATGCATGGCAAATGCCTCCTTTTGTAGGCCAAAATTGGGAACTATTGATTTGATGACTAATTGATAAGTGGGTGGCCAACTCTTGACTTGGTGACAATCCTTATCTTCTCTTGTCTGCCCAAAACGTCATTGATAACGTCAAAATTGGAGCCAGTTGTAACATGAAAGTTGTAGGCAATTGTCTCAGCTTTCTTGTGTAAAAACTTCAGCTCATTTGGACTTCTAGAACTCCAGATATGGCCAAAATACCAAACAGTGCTCGGGCAAGAAGACAGATTCGGGCTTCTTTGTTTTTGCTACAATTTGGACTTGATAATGACCTTTTTAGATCTTGGGCTCCATATGAAAGTTGTAGGCCTATGTCTTACCTTTCCATCCATATAAATTGGACCTAAATCTGAGATCTGTAGCTCCAGATATGACCCAATTACCGAACAGTGTTCCGGTTTGGATTGCACCGATATCTCTTCTCTAAGTTTGACCATCTCTTTATCCTTGCAATTTATGTTCTTCAAGTCATCAATCAATATTTTCATTTATGTGATAGGCCTGCATTTAAAATGAACATTTACCATAAATTAAAGGTATCTTATATTATTAGATATATTATTATAAAACATGCTTTAGTTAAGGAGTTATTGATATTTCAAGTGCAAAATGATGATATAAAACCATGATAAAAATGCACTTTTAAGTATTAATCAATGATGCTCTAGGAACAAATTCTAAATCACTCACTTTGACTTCAATTTTTCTTGAATCATCTCCTTTCTCACTCATCTCTTTCTCATTTAGCTCACCTTTTTTATCTCTCAAACTCTCATTTGTCACTTGTGTTTTAATTCCCTCTTCACTTTCCCTAGATTTCTCCTCCACAATACCTTTAGGAATCCTAAAACCTACACCTTTGTCAACAATCTTTCCACTTCTAAGGGTAGTGATGGCTTGGACTTGTTCATGGTTTGAAGGTTCACTAGGTGAGGATTCACTCATGTGTACCTGACCTCTAGGATTGGGCATTGGTTGAGCTGGGATTTTTCCCTTCTCTTGAATGCTTAGTGATTGAGTCAACTTAGTTAGTTGACTTCGAATGTCGTCTAAGGTCCTATTGGTCTGGTCTTGGAATTTGTAAACTTGGTTATTGATTCCTCCTTGCGTTTGCATGAATTGTTGAAGAGTATCCTTTAAGGATCTCTTGTGAGGTGGTTGGTATGTGTTATATGTGGGAGCATGAAATGGTTGGGGTGGAGGTTGAAATGTTTGAGGTACTGAAGAGCCGTCATTTCTCCATCCAAAATTTGGGTGGTTCCTCCATCCAGGATTATAGGTCTCAGAGTAGGGATTGCCTACTTGGTTTGGAAATGGCTTTCTAACATTACTTCAATCAGAAGTTTGGCCATATAGCACTTCCTTGAAGGCTGGAATGGTAGGACACTCAATTGTCCTATGCCCTTTGCTTTCACAAACAACACAACTTTCCTCTTGTTGTTCACTTATGACATGCACTTTTTTAATCTCAAGAGACTCTACTTTCCTAGCCAATGAGGCTAATCTAGCATTGAGGTCATCAGTCTCTTTCAATTGAAACTTCCCATTTGAATGAGAAATGTTGTTTCTAGACTCAACATGAACTGGGAGAGAAGTCTCCCATTGCTTTGTGTTTTCAGCCAATTGATCAAAAAAATCAAAGGCCTCACTTGGTTCTTTGTCATAAAACTCACCATTACACGTGGTTGACACTAGCTTTTTAAAATCTGCGGTAAGAGAGTCATAAAAGAAACTCACTAACCTCCACATCTCAAAACCATGATGAGAGCATGCATTTAACAAGTCTTTGAACCTTTCCCAAGCTTGGTGAAATGACTCATTTGGACTACAAGAAAAATTCATCATTTGACGTTGTAAAGCTACTGTCCTATGAGTGGGGAAGTATTTTTTCAAAAATTCAGCTTGCATTTCTCTCCATGTACCTATAGACCTAGGGCGCAAGGAGTTTAGCCAAAGCTTGGCTTTATCCTTTAGAGAGAATGGGAACAATTTAAGCCGAATGGTTTCCTCTGTGCATGTTCTATCAATAAAAGTATTATATACCTCTTCAAAGTCTTTAATGTGTATGTATGGATTTTTAGAATCCATACCATGAAATGTGGGAAGAAGTTGAATCATGCCCGGTTTCAAATTGAAAGCTTGTTGGTTAAGAGGTAAGATAATACACGAAGGTGTACTTTGTCTAGCCGGGTGAAGATACTCTCTAAGAGTTCGAAAATTAGGTTGATCATTGAATTGTGGAGGTCCATTACCTTGAACACTCCCTTCACCCTCTACATCTTCAACATTAGCCATGATAAAATAATAATAATAATAATAATATAACAATTATATGAATATGAAAGGAAAGGAAAGAAAAAAAAATGCAAATAAAAGTAATAGCTCAAAAATAAAAATACAACACATTAAGAAATTCACTCTCCAACTAATAAGCACTATTAACAACAATAAACATTAAAAGATAATTATAAGAAGCTTGAATAAAAAGGCGGTGATACCGGCCAAGCACTTTAGACAATAAATATAAGAAAAATAACAACAATAAACATTAAAAAATAATTATAACAAGCATGAATAAACAAAAAACGGTAATACCGGTAAAGCACTTCAAACAATAAATATAAGAAAAATAATCATAACAAAACAACAAAATAAAAAGGAAATAAACAAGAGGCGGTAATACTGACCAAGCACTTCAAATAATAAATATAAGAAAAATAACAACAATAAACATTAAAAGATAATTATAACAAGCATTAATAAAAAATAAAACAATAAAATAAAATGAAATAAACAAGAAAAATATTAGAAACTAATAAGAATAGACAATAAAAGAAAAATGGTTGAACCAACCAAAATCCAACAATTAATAGTGCAGTCCATAGTCCAACATCCGAAATGTTAAGGTCAATTTTTTTTTTTGAGGCGGTAAAACCAGCTAATTTAATTTTTTTTATATGATTTTTTTTTAGTTTTCCAATAATCAAATCTAAATTTGTTACCTTTGCTTGCTAGCTCCCCGGCAACGGCACCAAAATTGCTTGACCGCTTTTTATGATCGGCTTGTTTTAACTCGCAAGTGCACGAGTGTGCGATGTAGCAATTAACTCGGTAAGATCGAGGTCATATCCACAGAGAGCTAGATCTGGAAATTAAGCTAGGTAACAAAAAAAAAACTCAAGAGAAATTAAATTAAGAATAACTTGGTTGAAAATAATTGATGGATTTCTTTTCAAAGATAAAAAAAATGTAAATAGATTTTAAATGACAAGAAAAAGTAAGTCTTGGTCCAAATCAATTTTAATGGTGATGTATTGGTGATTTCTTCAACATATATAAGATAACTCAACCTAATATCAATGATGGTGATATTAGATCGGAAGATATTACAATGAAGTTTAGAAAGATGAAGATTGATTATTGCTTAAGAATGAACAAGTACTTTCATATTAAGTAAGACATTGAATCAAGCAATCTCTATACCAAAACTAAAGTTTGTGCATAAAAATTCAAGATTATAACATTACCTAAATGGTTTCTAAAATTTCTTTTCAATAATAAATCATTCATGAAGGAAATGAGAAGATAAACATTAAGATTCATTCATATCCTAAAGAACTCACCTCAATCACCATTATCCTTGATTTGGATCCAAGAAAGAGTTTAGCCAACCATGATTATATATAAGAACACTTCAATAAACATGAAATAACTTGAATAAAACAAAAATAATAAGTTTTACAAACTAAAGAACCGAAATCTATAAAGAAGAACACAATACAATTTCAGAAAATTTTCGGACACAAATTTGACTCTAACTTTGGACAGCAATTTGACCCTCTTAGAAGCTTTTTTTCGAGAAGTCTATTAGCGATATATTTATAGGAAATTCTGTCACCTTTCCAGATCATTAAATAATAGCTCATTTGGACACCGGAGTCAACAATTATGTGCAAAACACCGAAAAGTGTTCTGAAAAATCAAATCAAGACAACTTTACAACTACTTTGGTGCATGTTTTTCTTCCTCATTTATGAGGTGTCTCCTTCTTCTTTTTGACCCAAAATAATGTTAAAATATCCCCTCCATCTTTCCATCCATGTGCTTGCCTTCTTGGATCAATGGATTATCCAAAATAAATCAATTGTTATTTGTTGTGTGGACATGTAAGATCATGGATTGTGTTTGGGTTGATTTGAAGGTTGATTTGGGGTTGATTTAGGGCTGATTTGGGGCTGATTTGGGGCTGAATTTGAGCATCAAATAAGTATACAAATATACTTATTATTTGGGCTAAGATTGACATTGAAACCTTGAGTGTTTAATGGTTGAAGTTTGCACACAACATAAGGCAAGTTTAGGCTTGAAATAAATCATATGATATTCTTTTCTAGAATTGGAATAGAATTGATTTTTGGGACAAATTTGGATCACTTATTTGAACCAAGATTTGCTTCAATCTTCAACTAAATGTCTCTTCAATTCTTTGTTCTAAATTCCGACGTTGAATTTTCTGAATTAATTTATTTAAGCTCCAAAAACCTATCGAAACATTAAAACAAACTTCATTACTAAAAAACACATCAATTATTATAAAAACAACCAAATAAAAACAATAAATACATATGTAAAATAAGAGACTTAATGACACTTTTGATGCACAATCAGTGAGTATAAATGGTAAGTTCCTCAGGTCATCACATAAGAAATGTTTGTGTTTTTGGTGGATCTAATCCTGGGAAAGAAAATGAGTTTTTAGAATCAACAAATCATCTCGGTCAGGTGCTAGCTAAGAGAAAGATCTGTTTAGTATATGAGGGAGACAGTCTTGGGTTAATGGAAGGTGTATGAATAGTTGTATTTTTAGGAGGTAATCAAGTTTTGGGGGTCATCTCCAAAGCTTTAGCACAAGAGGACATCATTGGAAAAACAATTGGAGAGGAACTACAGGTCTCCACAATGTCGCTTGAATGAATGCAATGTTTAACCATAATGATGCCTTAATTGTCTTACCAGGTGGTTTGGGTACATTGAAAGAGATCTTTCATATTTTCTCTTGAACCTAACTACACATTCACCATAAACCCATAGATCTGTTAAATGTTAATGGTTATTATGATAAGTTTTTATCTTTTCTTGATCATGCTGTGGAACATGAATTTCTAACATCTTTGACATGAAAAATCATAATCTCTGCTACTACTGCTGAACAATTGATTGACCAACTACAATCTTTCATTCCTGTAATTGATCTTTTAATGAGTTGTATAAATTGATCATATAAGGAAAGCCGTAAAAGGCTTACATTGGATTTACGTATTCATTTGTGAATATTTGTGTCTTTTGGTTTTATTATTGTATTTTATTGTTTATGATATTTGTTTAAGTGTGTTTCAGGTTTATCAGTGTTTCAGGTGATGTCTTCTATACTCTATTTTTCTACTTTAGAACATTGAGGACAATGTCTTGTTTTGGTTGTAACAATAAAAAAAATTAACTAACTATGTTTTCTATTTCATAAAGCATGTGCAAAATTATTGTTACTCGGATGATAGAGTAAAGGAGCTCTTTTGTTAAAGTGACTTTTGAGATGCATCTTAGTAACTATTCTTAATAAGGTCTATCATAATACTTCTTGGAATATTAAGGTTTACAAACTATCGCATTGTTATCATTAAATTCTGCTCATATACTCATTTAACATGTATTCTTAAACCTTAATTTTCACACACACACACACACACACACTTCAACATATGATTGTGGGTTGCATATTGTATTGTTACATTATTTATGTTCATTTGTTAAAGGTAACAACTAAGGGAAATGGATAGTATATAATTGTAAAAAAAGCAAAAAAATAATGATAATAAAAATGTAGATAAGTTTGGTTTCATAGCCTCCCTAACCTAAGTAATTAAGCCCGAAGGGGTGGTTTAACGCCTAATACCCTAAAGTCAATTGACTTGGGAGCTATTGGTCGAACGCTTGTTACATGGATTAAGAAGAAAAGCTTAAGGGAATCAAACATTGTACTATCTACGTATCAGTATCTGCAACTCGAGTTACTAAGTTTGAAAGAATGTCTCAACACCTAATGCCCTAAGACCAACTAGTCTAGGAGTCATTAGCTAAAATATTATTATATGGGTTAAAAATGCATTATGTTTTAAGCTACATGTGTGTGTGTGTGTATTTAAAGAAAAAAAAAGAAGAAAAAAATCACAACCCAAGAAAGTTAATCTTAAACATTAGAACAATTGTTTTTTTGTTTTCTTCCAAGTAAATCCCCATAACTATGTTTTGATATATCGAGCATATAAGAAAGGTTTATTAATATCTTGTTTAAGAGGTATTGAGCAAATATATAAATTTAATGAGAGTTCGTTTATCCGGATAGATTAATGGAAGTTGAATGATGAATATCTTGCTTTGTGGAATTTACAAATTATTTTTCTATTTTAACACTTTGATTACTAGGGACTAGTAATAAGCTAGTTGGGAGGTGTCATTAGTACTTGATTAGTACTTAAAAATACATTTTTATCATGGTTTTATATCATCATTTTGCACTTAAAGTATCAATAACTTCATAACTAAAGCATGTTTTATAATAATATATTTAATAATATAAGATACCTTTAATTTATGGTAAATGTTCATTTTAAATGCAGGCCTATCACATAAATGAAAGGATTGATTGATGACTTTAAGAACTTAAATTGCAAGGATAAAGAGATGGCCAAACTTGGAAAAGAGATGTTAGTGAAATCCAAACTGGAACACTATTCGGTAATTGGGTCATATCTGGAGCTATAGATCTCTGATTTAGATCCAATTTATATGGATGGAAAGTTAAGACATATACCTACAACTTTCATATGGAGCCCAAGATCTAAAAAGACCATTTTGAAGTCCAAATTGTAGCAACAACAAAAAAGCCCGAATCTGTCTTCCAGCCCGAGCACTGTTTGGTATTTTGGACATATCTGGAGTTCTAGAAGTCCAAATGAGCTGAATTTGTTACACAAGAAATCTGAGACAATTGCCTACAACTTTCATGTTTAGCTCCAATTTTGACGTTATTAACGACGTTTTAGGCAGACAAGAGAAGATAAGGATTGTCACCAAGTCAAGAGTTGACCACCCACTTATCAATTAGTCATCAAATCAATAGTTCCCAATTTTGGCCTATAAAATGAGGCATTTGCCATGCATTTAGGCATCTTGGTGTTCAGATCAAGATCATGCTCTTCCTTTCTCTCTTTGTATTTTTTGTAATGTTTATGCTTTGCTTTCATTAATATCAAGTTTATGCCTTTCATTTCCTTTCCTTTACTTAGTTAACTTTTATGTTCTTATTTTGTTTATCTATTTTTCTTTCTTTCATTATGTCTAGCTAAATTAATTATGTCAAGGTGAAAAGGTTACACTAATGGTGTAAGAATAAGTATAATGTAAACTTAATATGGACTTTAATGTTTGATACTAACATGTTTTATATTTGTTATCTTGTTCACTCTTTAATACTTAGCTTGTTAAATAACTAATCTTGATTTATGTTATATAACACTTGGTACAAAAAATGTTTGGCACTTTCATAGCCCATACTGTATGGTATAACCAACACCTAAGCTAAGAAAGGAACTTGATTTGTTGTTAACATAAGTTATAATCATGAATGCTTGACGAGATTTACAAGTATTAGCATTAATCGAATAAGATGACTAATGTAATCATGTTAACAATATATAATCTGATTGGAACCTCCTTTGTGTGTGGTTTCCAATTCAATAATAAGAGTTTATGCTATACTTGTTTGATATACCATTAGTGAAACCTCTAACCTTGACATTTGTTATTATTATTGTTTAATCCTTACATTAATTTCCCATCTTCAAGTTCTCATCATCTTCTTCTTCTTCTCTTTCTTTACTACTACTATTATTATTATTATTATTACTACTATTATTGTTATTGTTATTGTTATTATTATTACTATTATTATTAGTAATATTATTATTATTACTACTACTACTACTAGTATTATTATTATTATTGTTATTGTTATCGTTATTACTATTATTGTTGTTTATAATTGTTGTTTATAATTTGTACAATTAACCTCCCTGTGGTTCGACCCTGGTCTTGCCGGGTTATTTATTACTTCGACACTCCTGCACTTGGGAGAAGACATCAATCTTTTCGTCGTGTCAAGTTTTTGGCGTCGTTGCCGGGGAGGTAAGTTCTTGTATAAATTATAGTAGTTATTTTATTTTTTCTTTTCACTTTTCTTGTATATAACTTTGTTTCTTTTCTTTTGTTTCTTTTTATTTTGTTTTCTTCCTCCTTTTGCTTTCTTCTTCTTTCTTAGTTTATTCCTACACGTGCATGAGAGTGTGGTCACGTACATCAAGTGGTAGACTTTGTAGGATATCCTCATCATTTTCAGAAAATATAGCTGAAGAAGATAATCAATCACTTTATAATGAGAATAATGAGAATAACCGTGTCAGAACACTTAGAGACCACATAAACCCCACAAGAACAAGTGCACCATCATGCATAGTTTTTCCTCCCGATGCATCTCATTTTAATTTTAAGCCAGACATTATTCAACTTTTACCATCTTTTCATGGCTTGGAATTGGAAAATCCATACTTGCATTTAAGGGAATTTGAGGAGGTCTGCAACACATATAATAATTTAAATTGTAGCATGAACACCATCAAATTAAAGCTTTTTCCTTTTTCATTAAAAGATAAAGCTAAAACATGGCTACAAAATTTAAGACCAGGATCCATTCGTGCTTGAGATGAAATGCAAGAACAATTTTTAAAGAAGTTTTTCCCATCTCATAGAACAAACTCTTTCAATAGACAAATCACCACTTTCACTCAAAAACCAGGAGAAACATTTTACAAATGTTGGGATAGGTATTGAGACTTGCTTAGTACTTGCCCTCATCATGGTTTTGAAACATGGAGATTGGTTTCACATTTTTATGAAGGCTTAACACCGAAAGATAGGAAAATAGTTGAATTGATGTGCAATGAAACCTTTAAAGATAAAGACATTAATAAAGCAATGGAGTATTTAGACTTGCTAGCTGAAAATGCTCAAAATTGGGACACTGCGGGTACATATGAGGCACCAAGTAAAACTCAACCTCATACATCTAGTGGAGGTATGTACAACCTTAGGGAAGATCATGACCTTCAAGCCAAGTTTGCATCTTTAGCTAGAAAAGTTGAGGCACTAGAATTGAAAAAGAGTGGTCAATTAAAATATGTTGAAAACATTGTGTGTCAAATCTGTGAAACAAATGAACACTCAACCAACGATTGTCCAACCTTTCCTTCTTTTAAGGAATGTCTCCATGAACAAGGCCATGCTTTAAACAGTTTTCAAAGGGTCAACCACAACCCATACTCCCAAACATACAACTCTAGTTGGAGAAATCACCCAAATTTCAGTTGGAAGAGTGAGAACAACAATGCACAAACTTCACAACCACCATTTCAAGCACACCACAATTTCCAAAAATCTCATGGATATGCACCTCCTTATGCTCCACCTCTTAGAAGAAATCCTAAGGAAACATTGCATGCATTCATTGAAAAGCAAGAGACAGTCAATACTCAACTTGCTCAAAACATGATAGATTTTAAAGATACTCTTGCTAAATTAACATCTGCTCTTAGTTTCCAAGAGAAAGGTAAGTTTCCATCTCAACCACAACAAAATCCCAAGGGGCAATACAATGCAAATGCAAGTAGTTCTGGAAGCCAACACATGGATCAAGTCAAATCAGTCACTACTCTGCGCAGTGGTAAGGTTATTGAAAAACCCTCTCTTGAACCTTATGAGAGAGATGATGAGTCAATCTCTAACGGTAAGGAAGGGGTTGAATTTGAAAATTGTAAAGAAACGGCTAATTCACCGCCAGCACTTCCATTTCCTCATGCCATGACTAAATAAAGGAAAGTCAATCACAACTCTGAAATTTTTGAAATTTTCAAACAGGTAAGGATCAATATACCTTTGTTGGATGCTATTAAACAGGTTCCTTCCTATGCTAAATTTTTAAAAGATCTATGCACTGTGAAGAGGAAACTAAATGTGAAAAAGAAAGCCTTTTTAACCGAACAAGTGCTATTCTTCAGAACAATAATGCTTTGAAATATAAAGACCCTAGTTGTCCTACAATTTCTTGCTTTATTGGAGAGCATAAAATTGAAAGAGCCTTACTTGATCTTGGTGCTAGTGTGAATTTACTTCCATATTCAGTTTTTCAGAGTCTCAATCTAGGTGAGTTAAAACCAACTTCTATATCTCTTTTACTTGCCGATAGATCTGTAAAAGTGACTAGAGGAATAATTGAAGATGTGTTAGTACAAGTCGATAAATTCATTTATCTTGTGGATTTTATTGTCTTGGACACAGAACCTGTTAAAGCATGTAATTCATTTCCTGTTATTTTAGGACGTCCATTTCTTGCAACCTCTAACGCATTGATTAATTGTAGGAATGGACTGATGAAGCTATCATTTGGAAATATGACATTGGAGATGAATATTTTCAACATTTGCAAGCAACCTGGAGATGATAATGATTTACAAGAAGTAGATCATATTGAAGAATTAGTTTATGATCAACTTGAATCTACTTTAAGTAAAAATGAATTAGATGAATCTGAAGATTTGCAAATGATTTATTCTAAGGAAGAAATCATGGATGAAACAAGCACCAAAAATGTTGATGCGAATCTTTTGTCAACAATGACAACAGATTCGACATCTGAGTTATGAAAGGAACTTGATTTGTTGTTAACATAAGTTATAATCATGAATGCTTGACGAGATTTACAAGTATTAGTATTAATTGAATAAGATGACTAATGTAATCATGTTAACAATATATAATCTGATTGGAACCTCCTTTGTGTGTGGTTTCCAATTCAATAATAAGAGTTTATACTATATTTGTTTGATATACCATTAGTGGAACCTCTAACCTTGATATTTGTTATTATTATTGTTTAATCCTTACATTAATATTTCATCTCTAAGTTCTCATCATCATCATCATCTTCTTCTTCTCTTTCTTTATTATTATTATTATTATTATTATTATTGGTACTATTATTATTATTATTATTATTATTATTATTATTATTATTATTACTACTACTACTACTACTACTACTATTATTGTTATTGTTATTGCTGTTGTATTATTGTTATTTATAATTTGTACAATTAACCTCTCTGTGGTTCGACCCCGGTCTTGCCGGGTTATTTATTACTTCGACACTCCTGCACTTGGGAAAAGACATCAACCTTTTTGTCGTGTCAAGTTTTTGGCGCCGTTGCCGGGGAGGTAAGTTCTTGTATAAATTATAGTATTTATTTTATTTTCTCTTTTCACTTTTCTTGTATATAACTTTGTTTTTTTTCTTTTGTTTCTTTTTATTTTGTTTTCTTCCTCCTTCTTTTGCTTTCTTCTTCTTTTTTATTTTATTCCTACACGTGCATGAGAGTGTGGTCACGTACATCAAGTGGTAGACTTTGTAGGGTATCCTCATCATTTTCAGAAAATATGGCCGAAGAAGATAATCAATCACTTCAAAATGAGAATAATGAGAATAACCGTGCTAGAACACTTAGAGACCACATGAATCCCACAAGAACAAGTGCAACATCATGCATAGTTTTTCCTCCCGATGCATCTCATTTTAATTTTAAACCAGGTATTATTCAACTTTTACCTTCTTTTCATGGTTTGGAATTAGAAAATCCATACTTGCATTTAAGGGAATTTGAGGAGGTCTGCAACACATATAATAATTTAAATTGTAGTATGAACACCATTAGATTAAAGCTTTTTCCTTTTTCATTAAAAGATAAAGCTAAAACATGGCTACAAAATTTGAGACCAGGATCCATTCGTGCTTGGGATGAAATGCAACAACAGTTTTTAAAGAAGTTTTTCCCATCTCATAGAACAAACTTTTTCAAGAGACAAATCATCACTTTCACTCAAAAACCAGGAGAAACATTTTACCAATGTTGGGATAGGTATCGAGACTTGCTTAGTACTTGCCCTCATCATGGTTTTGAAACATGGAGATTGGTTTCACATTTCTATGAAGGATTAACACCTAAAGATAGGCAAATGGTTGAATTGATGTGCAATGGAACTTTTGAAGATAAAGACCCTGAGGAAGCAATGGAGTACTTAGACTTGTTGGCTGAAAATGCTCAAAATTGGGACACCGCGGGTACTTATGAGGCACCGAGTAAAACTCAACCTCATACATCTAGTGGAGGTATGTACAACCTTAGGGAAGATCATGACCTTCAAGCCAAGTTTGCATCTTTACCTAGAAAAGTCGAGGCACTAGAATTGAAAAAGGGTGGTCAATTAAAATCTGTTGAAAACATTGTGTGTCAAATCTGTGAAACAAATGAACACTCAACCAACGATTGTCCAACCTTGCCTTCTTTTAAGGAATGTCTCCATGAACAAGCCCATGCTTTAAACAGTTTCGAAACGTCCAATCACAACCCATATTCACAAACATACAATCCTGGTTGGAGAAATCACCTAAATTTCAGTCGGACAACAGATTCGACATCTGACATCACACCAATCGATGATTACTTTCCTAACAAATCCTTACTTTCTCTTAGTCCAATGCCTTGGTATGATAAAAAAAAATCAATTTTCTTACTTTAAGAGATTTGCCAGCTGATTGGAGTAGCCAAGACAAAGAAAAGTTTTTGAACGAGGTGAAGAATTTTTATTATGATGACCCTAACTTATTCAAATATTATCCTGATCAAATATTTTAAAGATTCATTCCCGACAATGAGGTAAGTAGTGTCATTAAACTTTGTCATTCTGAAGCATGTGGAAGTTATTTCTCGTCAAAAAAGACAACTGCAAAAATCTTACAAAGTGGATTTTATTGGCCCACCATGTTCAAGGACACGCATACATTCTGCAAAACTTGTGAAAATTGTCAAAAGATTGATACTGGTCAAAAAGTTTTGTTTTATAATTCTCAACTCTATGCAGTCCCTAGAGAGCTAAGACCAAGATGGAGCAATCCTTATGGGGCCTGTGATATTGAGAATTCAATGAATGACAATGATTTTAAGGAAAATGGACATCGTTTGAAAGCTTACTTTGATAATTTTCCTAGTGAAAATGAATCAGCTGGTTTGAATGATCTTGTAGATAAAGGTTGATTATTTTGTTTTTCTCACATTTTTTTGTGTTTCTTTTTGAGTGATTTTTGCTAGTTTCTCTCACCCTGGTCAAATGGCGGACAACGGTACTCCGTGACTTAAGTCGGTTCTTTCAGTTTCCTACAATAACTGATATTTATGTATATATTTGTGTAATTCTTGAAATCTCTCTTCCAATTCTCATTTGAAAATGGATACTAATCATAAAAAATTGAAAAAGTATTTTCCTGCTTTGCCTTAGAATGCAATTACAAAAATTTACCGTGCTAGATGTGCAAGATTGAGATTGTTAATGAATCATGGAATTTCTGAACATATTCGCTGGTTGATTGAAGCAAAGGTCCGATTATCAGGTAAGTCCTCTAACTCCTTCATTTCATATATGCTTGGAACAGGTAAAAGCACTTTTGCAAAGAAGCGTCGTGCAAAACGACTGAAAGTCTGTCATCGATGTGCTAGATAGACTTGTACTACATAATGTCGTTCTTTAGGAATGGTATCTATAAACCGTGAAGATAAAATACAATTCATTAAGGATGGCCTGAGTAAGGAGTCTTTAGATAATCTTCTATTGACTCTTGAGACGCATCCTAGTGGAGATGTGCATCATGTAATTCATGATTTATGGCCCTATTTTCATAAAAAACATGATCGACTTAGTCTTGGGAATCTGACTAAAAAAGACCTTATTTGCCAGTTTTTAAGAAAACTGGATGGGAAGCCTATCCCTGACCCATAGAGGGCGTTTAAGCCATTCTTGGACGTAAAACCAAGGGAAGATGTGAGCCACAATCACAACTACCTGTACATACATATGCTTTTTTAAAAGTAAATAAATAAATAAAAAGAGAGAGAAAGAATGTGAGACTCCAGCTGGCCTACATATAAGTTGTTATCTTTTCTTGATCGTGCTGTGGAACAGGAATTTGTAACATCTTCTGCACGACAAATCATAATCTCTGCTGCTACTGCTGAACAATTGATTGACCAACTACAATCTTTCATTCCTATGATTGATCCTTCCATGAGTCGCATAAATTGGTCATCTAAGGAAAGCCGTAAAAAGCTTAGATTGGATTTGAGCCTTCATTTGTGAATCTTTGTGTCTTTTGATTTTATTATTGTGTTTTGTTATTTCTTATTTTTGTTTCAGTGTGTTTCAGGTTTTGTCAATGTTTGTTATTTTAGGTGATATCTTTTATACTCTATCGTTCTACCTTAGAACATTGAGGACAATGTCTTGTTTTGGTTGGGGGGAGAGGGTAGCAGTTGATATAAAAAAGTAGTAGTTGATATAAAAAAAAATTATTTTTCATTTCATAAAGCATGTGCATAATTGTTATTACTAGGATGGCAGAGTAAAGGAGCTCTTTTGTTAAAGTGACTCTTGAGACGCATCTTAGTAACCATTCTTAACAAGGTCTATTATAATACTTCTTGAAATATTCAGGTTAGTAACCATCCAAAACAATGAAGTGATTCTAGTGGCTCTAAAAAGCTAACATCCATACCTTTCTGGAAATGTAATGCAAGAAAAATAAAAAGAGGAAGAGCATGGAAATCACATCCTTCAAAGTCAAATCTCGCATTCTGCCACTATTGACCTTTGTCCATTCAAAATTCTATATTTGGAGCTATAGAAGTCCAATTGATGCAAACTCAATTGTTTTGGATTCCTGACTCAAAGGTCTAGAAATACTCCAACTTTCAGCCAAACAGGATGTCAGATGAGGGAGATATGAGTTTTCAAAGATAACAACTAAATTCTACCAACAAACAGGTTTTGTGAAAAAATGAGTCCAAATTATGTTTCGAAGCTTCTAAACTGTCATCCAAGTTGTAATTTCAGCAATTTAGCCCCTCTAGTAAATCAATCTAGATGATCAAGGAAAATTGCCACCAACCTCAAACCACTAACCACAAACCACCTACAAGTTGGAATGCTGCCATTGTCAAAGAAAGAAGGTCAACTTGTGAGAGTAAAAGAGGATTGTTGGAGCAGCATTTGCAGCCTCTTGACATTGTCAAAGAAAGAGGCTACAATGGTGGGTTGTTAGTGGTAACTACTAATGTCAAAGTTTGGCAAGTTTGGCAACCACCATTGTTGATAAAAAAACAAGATGAGTTGTCATTGAAGCCTATGTATAAACACCAAGAGAGCCAAGAAAGAAGATGAGGGAGTGCAGTAGAATTAAAGAAATGTGGCAGCAGCCAGAAGTGAAGAAACACAAACTCTCCTCTCTGTATACTAGAAATAATGCTTTCTTTTATCTTTAGGAGTAGTTGTTCAATAGATATGTAAGGTTAAGCTCTTTTCTTGGTTGGAAGGACGCAGAAACCTTCAGATTTCAAGAACTGTGAGATTTATTCTTCCATTTATTTTCAGTTTGTATTATGAATGAGTATGATTGTTTTCCTATGCACATTTTCTATGATTGTTGTTGATAATTGATAGAGCGGACTCTAAGTTATTATTGTGCACAATCTATTGCTAAGTTTGGTATCAAAACCAAACTTATGGTATATAAACTTGTGGAGCAACTAAGCTTGATAATTATGGCGGAACTATGTTATTAAACTTAGAGAAAACATTCGATCAAAACAACACAAGCAGACAACTTGGTTGTTAAGATTAATGAATTTATCTAGATCTTAAGGCTGCCATTAAATTAAATCATTAGTGCGGACACTACAATTATTTGTTGGTTAGGGCTAGTTATATGATTAGTATTTAAAAGTGCATTTTTATCAAGGTTTTGTATGATCATTTTGCACTTGAAGTATCAATAATATAAGATATCTTTAATTTATGGTAAATGTTCATTTTAAATGCAGGCCTATCATGTAAATGAAAGGATTGATTGATGAGTTTAATAACTAAAATTGAAAGGACAAAAAGATGTCGGTGTAGTCCAAATCAGAACACTATTCGGTAATTTGGTCATATATGGAGTTGTAGATCTTGGATTTAGTTCTACTTTATATAGATGGAAAGGTAATTTTCAAGTCCAAATTGTACCAACAATAAAGAAGTTCGAATCTATCCTTTAGCCCGAGCATTATACAATGTACAAGATTCTGCTCTTCACACCTACTGAAAAATCTTTTCTAAGTTAGTCAAACAATCATCAAATGAATCGCCAAAAATAGAAAAATCATCTATAAAAATCTCAAGAAAATGTTCAACCATATCACTAAATATACTAATCATGCATCTTTGAAACGTGGTTGGTGCATTACATAATCCAAAAGGCATCCTTCGATATGCAAACGTACCAAAACGACATGTGAAAGTAGTCTTTATCTAGTCAAAATGATCAACAAGATTTAATTCATGAAAGGTAAAGCAAAATGATCTCTTATAGTCATTAAATTAAGTTTTCTATAGTCAATGCACACGCGCCAACCATTAATAGTCCGAGTTGGAATTAACTCATTTTTCGCATTTGTTATCACAGTGACTTCAAACTTCTTTGGGTACAACTTGGGTAGGACTTACCCATTTGTTGTCAGAAATAGGATAAATGATTCCATTATCTAGAAGCTTAATGACTTTATTTTTCACTACTTCTTTCGTATTAAGATTAGGCCTTTGTTGCATTTCTCTAGATGGTTAGCATTTTCCTCAAAATAAATCCTATATCTGTAACAACAACAAGAAGTCTGAATCTGTCCTCTAGCCTAGGTACTGTTCAGTGTTTGGCTTTATCTGGAGTTCTAAAAGTCCAAATAACCTCAATTTTTTATAGAAAAAGCTGAGACATTTCCTACAACTTTCATATTTTCAAGTGGTTCCAATTTTGATGTTATTAATGATGTTTTGGGCAGATTAGAGAAAATAAGGATTGTTACCAAGTCAAGAGTTAGCCATCCACTCATCAATTAGTCATCAAATCAATAGTTCCTAATTTTGGCCTATAAAAGGAGGCATTTGCCATGTATTTATCGTCTTGGTTTCCAGATCAAGATCATTCTGTTACCTTCTCTCTTTTTATTTTTGTATTACTTAAGTTTTATTTTTATTAATATCTTATTTATGCCTTTCATTTCTATTTCTTTACTCAGTTAACTTTTGTCTTATTTATGTTCTTATCTTGTTTATTTATGTTTCTCTCATTCATTATGTTTAGCTAAGTTTATTATGTCAAGGTGAAAAGGTTACACTAATGGTGTAAGAATAAGTATGGTGTAAATTTAATATGGACTTTAATGTTTGATACTAACATGTTTTGTATTTGTTATCTTGTTCACTTTTTAATACTTTGCTTGTTAAATGATTAATCTAGATTTATATTGTATAACACTTGGTACAACAAATGCTTGGCACTTTCATAGCCCATACTGTATGGTATAACCGACACCTAAGCTATGAAAGGAACTTGATTTGTTGTTAACATAAGTTATAATCATGAATGCCTGACGAGATTTACAAGTATTAGCATTAATCAAATAAGATAACTAATGTGATCATGTTAACAATTTATAATCTGATTGGAACGTCCTTTATGTGTGGTTTCCAATTGAATAATAAGAGTTTATACTATACTTGTTTGACATACCATTAGAACCTTGACATTTTTTATTGTCATTGTTTAATCCTTATATTAATATTTCATCTCAAAGTTTTCATATTCTTCTTCTTCTTCTCCTTTTTTTTCTTTATTATTGTTGTTGTTGTTGTTGTTGTTGTTATATTATTGTCATCTATAATTTATACAATTAACCTCCTGACACGACTAAAAGGTTGATGTCTTCTCCCAAGTGCAGGAGTGTCGAAGTAATAAATAACCCGGCAAGACCGGGGTCGAACCACAGGGAGGTTAATTGTACAAATTATAAACAACAATTATAAAACAACAATAATAGTACTAACAATAACAATAATAATAATAATAATAACAATAATAATAATAATACTAGTAGTAGTAGTAGTAGTAGTAATAATAATAATAATAATAATAATAATAAAGAAAGAGAAGAAGAAGAAGATGATGATGATGATGATGAGAACTTAGAGATGAAATATTAAAGTAAGGATTAAACAATAATAATAACAAATGTCAAGGTTAGAGGTTCCACTAATGGTATATCAAACAAGTATAGTATAAACTCTTATTATTGAATTGGAAACCACACACAAAGGAGGTTCCAATCAGATTATATATTGTTAACATGATTACGTTAGTCATCTTATTCAATTAATGCTAATACTTGTAAATCTCGTCAAGCATTCATGATTATAACTTATGTTAACAACAAATCAAGTTCCTTTCATAGCTCAGGTGTCGGTTATACCATACATTATGGGCTATGAAAGTGCCAAGCATTTGTTGTACCAAGTGTTATACAACATAAATCAAGATTAGTCATTTAACAAGCAAAGTATTAAAGAGTGAACAAGATAACAAATATAAAACATGTTAGTATCAAACATTAAGGTCCATATTAAGTTTACACTATACTTATTCTTCCACCATTAGTGTAACCTTTTCACCTTGACATAATTAACTTAGCTAGACATAATGAAAGAAAGGAAAACAAATAAACAAAATAAGAACATAAAAATTAACTAAGTAAAGGAAAGGAAATGAAAGGCATAAACTTGATATTAATGAAAGTAAAGCATAAACATTACAAAAAATACAAAGAGAGAAAGGAAGAGCATGATCTTGATCTGGAAACCAAGATGCCTAAATGCATGGCAAATGCCTCCTTTTATAGGCCAAAATTGGGAACTATTGATTTGATGACTAATTGATAAGTGGGTGGCCAACTTTTGACTTGGTGACAATCCTTATCTTCTCTTGTCTGCCCAAAACGTCATTGATAACGTCAAAATTGGAGCCAGGTGCAAACATGAAAGTTGTAGGCAATTGTCTCAGCTTTCTTGTGTAAAAACTTCAGCTCATTTGGACTTCTAGAACTCCAGATATGGCCAAAATACCGAACAGTGCTTGGGCTGGAAGACAGATTCGGGCTTCTTTGTTGTTGCTACAATTTGGACTTGATAATGGCCTTTTTAGATCTTGGGCTCCATATGAAAGTTGTAGGCCTATGTCTTACCTTTCCATCCATATAAATTGGACCTAAATCTGAGATCTGTAGCTCCAGATATGGCCCAATTACCGAACAGTGTTCCGGTTTGGATTGCACCGACATCTCTTCTCTAAGTTTGACCATCTCTTTATCCATGCAATTTAAGTTCTTCAAGTCATCAATCAATCCTTTCATTTATGTGATAGACCTGCATTAAAAATAGACATTTACCATAAATTATAGGTATCTTATATTATTAGATACATTATTATAAAACATATTTTAGTTAAGGAGTTATTGATACTTCAAGTGCAAAATGATGATATAAAACCATGATAAAAATGCACTTTTAAGTACTAATCACCTCCCTATGGTTCGACATCAATCTTTTATTATTTCAACACTCCTGCACTTGGGAGAAGACATCAATCTTTTGGTCGTGCCAATTTTTTGGCATCGTTGCTGGGGAGGTAAGTTCTTGTACAAATTATAGTATTTATTTTATTTTTACTTTTCACTTTTCACTTTTCTTGTATATAACTTTGTTTCTTTTCTCTTGTTTCTTCTTCTTTTTATTCTATTCCTACACGTGCATGAGAGTGTGGTCACGTACATTAAGTGGTAGACTTTGTAGGGTATCTTTATCATTTTCAGAAAATATGACTGAAGAAGATAATCAATCACTTAATAATGAGAATAACGAGAATACCGTGTTAGAACACTTAGAGACCACATAAATCCTATAAGAACAAGTGCACCATCATGCATAGTTTTCCTTCTTGATGCATCTTATTTTGATTTTAAGCCAAGCATTATTCAACTTTTACCTTTTTTTTATGACTTAGATTTAGAAAATTCATGCTTGCATTTAAGGGAATTTGATGAAGTCTGTAACACCTATAACAACTTAAATTGTAATATGAACACCATTAGATTAAAACATTTTCCTTTTGCATTAAAAGATAAAGCTAAAAATGGCTTCAAAATTTGAAACCAGTATCCATTTGTGCTTGGGATGAAATGCAACAATAGTTTTTCCCATCTCATAGAACAAACTCTTTTAAAAAACAAATCACCTTTTTCACTCAAAAACCAGGAGAAATATTTTACCAATGTTGGGATAGGTATCAAGACTTACTTAATACTTGCCCTCATTATGGTTTTGAAACATGGAGATTGGTTTCATATTTTTATGAAGGCTTAACATCGAAAGATAGGAAAATAGTTGAATTGATGTGCAATGAAACCTTTAAAGATAAAGACATTAATAAAGCAATGGAGTACTTAGACTTGTTAGTTGAAAATACTCAAAATTGGGATATCGCAGGTACTTATGAGGTACCGAGTAAAACTCAACCTCATATATCTAGTGGAGGTATGTACAACCTTAGGGAAGATCATGACCTCCAAGCCAAGTTTGCATCTTTAGCTAGAAAAGTCGAGGCATTAGAATTGAAAAAGAGGTCAATTAAAATGTGTTGAAAACATTGTGTGTCAAATATGTGAAACAAATGAACAATTAAACAATAACTATCCAACCTCACCTTCTTTTAAGGAATATCTCCATGAATAAGCTCATGCTTTAGATAGTTTCCAAATACCCAATCAGAACCCATACTCGCAAACATACAACCCTGGTTAGAGAAATCACCCAAATTTTAGTTGGAAGAGTGATAATAACAATGGACAAACTTCATAACCATCGTTTCAAGCACACCATAATTTTCAAAATTCTCATGGATATTCACCTTCTTATGCTCCACGTCCTACATGAAATTTTTAGGAAACTTTGTATGCATTTATTGAAAAGCAAGAGACAATCAACACTCAACTTGCTTAAAGTATAATAGATTTTAAAGACACTCTTGCAAAATTCACATCTGCTCTCAGTTTTTAAGAGAAAGGTAAGTTTCCATCTCAACCATAGCAAAATCCCAATGAGCAATACAATGCAAATGTAAGTAGTTCTAGAAGTCAACACATGAATCAAGTCAAATTAGTCATCACTCTTCGCAGTGGTAAGGTTATTGAAAAACCCACTTTTGAACCTTGTAAGAAAGATGATGAGTCAATCTCTAAAGGTAAGGAAGGGGTTGAATCTAAATATTGCAAGGAAAAGACTTATTCCCCACTAGTACTTCCATTTCCTCATGCCATGATCAAACAAAAGGAAGTTAATCACGATTGTGAAATCTTTGAAACTTTCAAACAGGAAATCACGGATGAAAAAAGCACTGAAAATATTTATGCAGATCTTCTGTCAAAAGTAATAACAGATTCAACATCTAACATCATACTAATTGGTGATTACTTTCTTGACGAATCCTTATTTTCCCTTAGTCCAATGCTTTGGTATGATAAAAATATCAATTTTCTTGCTTTAGGAGATTTGTCAATTGATTAGAGTGCCCAAGATAAAGAAAATTTTTTGAACAAAGTGAAGAACTTTTATTGGGATGACCCTAACTTATTCAAATATTATCCTGATCAAATATTTTAAAGAAGCATTCCCGACAATGAGGTAAGTAGTGTCGTTAAATTTTGTCATTCTAGGGCATATAAGCGTCATTTGTTATTAAGAAAGACAACTGCAAAAATTTTACAAAGTGGATTTTATTGGCCCACCATGTTCAAGGACTCATATGCATTCTACAAAGCTTGTAAAAATTGTCAAAAGTCAAGATTCATTTTAAAACATAAGGAATCTTTAGATAATCTTTTATTAACTTTTGAGACAGATCCTAGTGGAGATGTGCATTGTGCAATTCATGATTTATGGCCCCATTTTCATAAAGAACATGATCGACTTAGTCTTGGGAATCGGACTAAAAAAGACCCTGTTTGCTAGTTTTTAAGAAAACTGGATGGGAAGCCTATTCCCGACCCATAGAGGGCGTTTAAACCATTCTTGGATGTAAAACTAAGGGACGATGTGAGCCACAATCACAACTACGTGTACATACACATGTTTTTTCAAATAAATAAATAAAAAGAGAGAGAGTGTGTGTGTCTTAGATCCCACCTAGCCTACATATAGGTGGTATGATTGCCTTTTTAATTTCTCATCTATAAAATCCTTTCTTCCTTCCCTTCATCTCTACTCAACCCATAAATTCAACAAATATAGAAGTGTGTAGAAATGGCAAGTTCTTCAGGTCATCACATAAGAAATATTTGTGTTTTTGGTTGATCTAGTCTTGGAAAAGAAAAGAAGTTTTTAGAATCAGCAAATCATCTTGGTCAAGTGCTAGCTGAGAGAAAGATTCATTGAGTGTATGGCGAGGCAGTCTTGGGTTAATGGGAGGTGTGTCAATACTTGTATTTTTAGGAGGTAGTCAAGTTTTGGGGGTCGTCCCTGAAGCTTTAGCACAAGGGGACATCATTGGAAAAACAATTGGATAAGAACTACAAGTCTCCATAATGTCTGCTCTAATGAATGTAATGTTTAACTATGTTGATGCCTTCATTGCCTTACTAGGAGATCTAGGCACATTAGAAGAGATCTTTCATATTTCCTTTTGGGCCCAACTATACATTCACCATAAACTCATAGGTTTGTTAAATGTTCATGATTATTATGATAAGTTATTCTCTTTTCTTGATCATGCTGTGGAACAAGAATTTCTAACATTTTCTGCATGACAAATTATAATCTTTGCTGCTACTACTGAACAATTGATTGACCAATTATAATCTTTCATTCTTGTAATTGATCCCTCCATGAGTCACATAAATTGGTCATCTAAGGAAAGCCGTAAAAAGCTTAGATTAGATTTGAGTCTTCATTTGTAAATTTTTATGTCTTTTTGTTTTATTTTTATGTTTTGTTATTTTTTATTTTTATTTAAGTGTGTTTCAGGTTTGTCAATGTTTGTTATTTCAGGTGATGTCTTCTTTACTCTATCTTTCTACTTTAGAACATTAAGGACAATGCTTCGTTTTTGTTGAAGGGAGGGGGTAGTAGTTGACACAAAAAAAAACTAATTATGTTTTCTATTTCATAAAGCATGGACAAAATTGTTGTTACTAGGATGACAGAGTAAAGGAGCTCTTTTGTTAAAGTAACTCTTGAGACGTATCTTAGTAACCATTCTTAAGAAGGTCTATCATAATATTTTGTAAATATTGATATCTTCTCCCAAGTGTAGGAGTGTTGAAGTAATAAATAACCCGACTAAACTAGGGTGGAACCATAGGAAGGTTAATTGTATAAACAACAACAACAACAACAATACTAATAGTAGTAGTACTAGTAGTAGTAATAATAATAATAATAAAAAATAAGAGTAAAAACTTGATGAGAACCTTAAGATGGAACATCAATGTAAGGGTTAAACAATGATAACAACAAATGTCAAATCCAATCTAAGCTTTTGTCGTGTAGAAGATGTTAGAAATTCCTGTTCTACAGCATGATCAAGAAAAGACAACAACTTATCATAACAACCATTAACATTTAACAAACCTATGGGTTTATGGTGAATATGTAGTTGGACCCAAGAGGAAATATGAAAGATCTCTTCCAATGTGCCTAGACCACCTAGTAAAGTAATGAAGGCATCAGCATAGTTAAACGTTGCTGGTGATTTGTCTTTTGAAAGAGTTTGTTCTATGAATCTGTCTTCCAATTCTCATTTGAAAATGGACACTAATCTTGAAACATTGAAAAAGTATTTTTCCACTCTGCCTCAGAATGCGATTACAAAAATTTACCATGCTAGATGTGCAAGATTAAGATTGCTAATGAATCATGGAATTCCTAAAGATATTCGATGGTTGATTGAAGCAAATGTCCAATTATCAGGTGAGTCCAGATTCATTAGGAAAGTAATCATCGATTTGTGTGATGTCAGATGTCGAATTTGTTGTCACTATTGACAAAAGATTCACATCAACATTTTCTATGCTTGTTTCATCCGTGATTTCTTAGAATAAATCATTTGCAAATCTTCAGATTCATCTAACTCATTTTTACTTAAAGTAGATTCAAGTTGATCAGAAAATTTATATTTTTATCATACCAAGGCATTCGACTAAGAGAAAGTAAGGATTCGTTAGGAAAGTAATCATCGATTGGTGTGATGTTAGTTGTCGAATCTGTTGTCACTATTGATAAAAGATTCTGATTAGTACTTAAAAGTGCATTTTTATCATGGTTTTATATCATCATTTTGCACTTGAAGTATCAATAACTCCTTAACTAAAATATGTTTTATAATAATGTATCTAATAATATAAGATACCTATAATTTATGGTAAATGTCTATTTTTAATGCAGGCCTATCACATAAATGAAAGGATTGATTGATGACTTGAAGAACTTAAATTGCAAGGATAAAGAGATGGTCAAACTTAGAGAAGAGATGTCGGTGCAATCCAAACCGGAACACTGTTCGGTAATTGGGTCATATCTGGAGCTACAGATCTCAGATTTAGGTCCAATTTATATGGATGGAAAGGTAAGACATAGGTCTACAACTTTCATATGGAGCCCAAGATCTAAAAAGGCCATTATCAAGTCCAAATTGTAGCAACAACAAAGAAGCCCGAATCTGTCTTCCAGCCCGAGCACTGTTCGGTATTTTGGCCATATCTGGAGTTCTAGAAGTCCAAATGAGCTGAATTTTTTACACAAGAAAGCTGAGACAATTGCCTACAACTTTCATGTTTACAACTGGCTCCAGTTTTGACGTTATCAATGACGTTTTGGGCAGACAAGAGAAGATAAGGATTGTCACCAAGTCAAAAGTTGGCCACCCACTTATCAATTAGTCATCAAATCAATAGTTCCCAATTTTGGCCTATAAAAGGAGGCATTTGCCATGCATTTAGGCATCTTGGTTTCCAGATCAAGATCATGCTCTTCCTTTCTCTCTTTGTATTTTTTGTAATGTTTATGCTTTACTTTCATTAATATCAAGTTTATGCCTTTCATTTCCTTTCCTTTACTTAGTTAAGTTTTATGTTCTTATTTTGTTTATTTGTTTTTCTTTCTTTCATTATGTCTAGCTAAGTTAATTATGTCAAGGTGAAAAGGTTACACTAATGGTGGAAGAATAAGTATAGTGTAAACTTAATATGGACCTTAATGTTTGATACTAACATGTTTTATATTTGTTATCTTGTTCACTCTTTAATACTTTGCTTGTTAAATGACTAATCTTGATTTATGTTGTATAACACTTGGTACAACAAATGCTTGGCACTTTCATAGCCCATAATGTATGGTATAACCGACACCTGAGCTATGAAAGGAACTTGATTTGTTGTTAACATAAGTTATAATCATGAATGCTTGACGAGATTTACAAGTATTAGTATTAATGGAATAAGATGACTAATGTAATCATGTTAACAATATATAATCTGATTGGAACCTCCTTTGTGTGTGGTTTTCAATTCAATAATAAGAGTTTATACTATACTTGTTTGATATATCATTAGTGGAACCTCTAACCTTGACATTTGTTATTATTATTGTTTAATCCTTACATTAATTTTCCATCTCCAAGTTCTCATCATCTTCTTCTTCTTCTCTTTCTTTATTATTATTATTATTATTACTACTACTATTACTACTACTACTACTACTAGTATTATTATTATTATTATTATTATTATTGTTGTTGTTGTTGTTGTTGTTGTTGTTGTTGTTGTTGTTGTTGTTGTATTATTGTTATTTATAATTTGTACAATTAACCTCCCTGTGGTTCGACCCCGGTCTTGCCGGGTTATTTATTACTTCGACACTCCTGCACTTGGGAGAAGACATCAACCTTTTAGTCGTGTCAAGTTTTTGGCGCCGTTGCCGGGGAGGTAAGTTCTTGTATAAATTATAGTGGTTATTTTATTTTATTTTTCTTTTTGCTTCTCTTGTATATAACTTTGTTTCTTTTCTATTGTTTCTTCTTCTTTTGCTTTCTTCTTCTTCTTTTTTTTTTTTTTTACACATGCATGAGAGTGTGGTCACGTACATCAAGTGGTAGACTTTGTAGGGTATCCTCATCATTTTCAGAAAATATGGCTGAAGAAGATAATCAATCACTTCATAATGAAAATAATGAGAATAACCGTGCTAGAACACTTAGAGACCACATGAATCCCACAAGAACAAGTGCACCATCATGTATAGTTTTTCCTCCCGATGCATCTCATTTTAATTTTAAACCAGGCATTATTCAACTTTTACCTTCTTTTCATGGCTTAGAATTGGAAAATCCATACTTGCATTTAAGGGAATTTGAGGAGGTGTGCAACACATATAATAACTTAAATTGTAGCATAAACACCATCAGATTAAAGCTTTTTCCTTTTTCATTAAAAGATAAAGCTAAAACATGGCTACAAAATTTAAGACCAGGATCCATTCGTGCTTGGGATGAAATGCAACAACAGTTTTTAAAGAAGTTTTTCCCATCTCATAGAACAAACTCTTTCAAGAGACAAATCACCACTTTCACTCAAAAACCAGGAGAAACATTTTACAAATGTTGGGATAGGTATCAAGATTTGCTTAGTACTTGCCCTCATCATGGTTTTGAAACATGGAGATTGGTTTCACATTTCTATGAAGGGTTAACACCTAAAGATAGGCAAATGGTTGAATTGATGTGTAATGGAACTTTTGAAGATAAAGACCCTGATGAAGCAATGGAGTACTTAGACTTGTTAGCTGAAAATGCTCAAAATTGGGACACCGCGGGTACATGTGAGGCACCGAGTAAAACTCAACCTCATACATCTAGTAGAGGTATGAACAACCTTAGGGAAGACCATGACCTTCAAGCCAGATTTGCATCTTTAGCTAGAAAAGTTGAGGCACTAGAATTGAAAAAGAGTGGTCAATTAAAATCTGTTGAAAACATTATGTGTCAAATCTGTGAAACAAATGAACACTCAACCAACGAGTGTCCAACCTTGCCTTGTTTTAAAGAATGTCTCCATGAACAAGCCCATGCTTTAAACAGTTTTCAAAGGGCCAACCACAACCCATACTCCCAAACATACAACCCTGGTTGGAGAAATCACCCAAACTTCAATTGGAAGAGTGAGAACAACAATGCACAAACTTCACAACCACCTTTTCAAGCACACCACAATTTCCAAAATTCTCATGGATATGCACCTCCTTATGCTCCACCTCCTAGAAGAAATCTTGAGGAAACATTGCATGCATTCATTGAAAAGCAAGAGACAATCAATATTCAACTTGCTCAAAGCATAACAGATTTTAAAGATACTCTTGCAAAATTCACATCTGCTCTCAGTTTCCAAGAGAAAGGTGAGTTTCCATCTCAACCACAACAAAATCCTAAGGGGCAATACAATGCAAATGCAAGTAGTTCTAGAAGCCAACACATGGATCAAGTCAAATCAGTCACTACTCTATGCAGTGGTAAGGTTATTGAAAAACCCTCTCTTGAACCTTATGAGAAAGATGATGAGTCAATTTCTAAGGGAAAGGAAGGGGTTGAATCTGAAAATTGCAAAGAAACGACTGATTCTCCGCCAGCACTTCCATTTTCTCATGCCATGACCAATCAGGAAGAAATCGAGGATGAAAAAGGCATCGAAAAGGTTGATGCGAATCTTTTATCAAAAGTGACAACAGATTCGACACCCGGCATCACACCAATCGATGATTACTTTCCTGATGAATCTCTACTTTCTCTTAATTCAATGCCTTGGTTTGCTAAAAATATCAATTTTCTTGCTTCAGGATTTTTGCCAACTCATTGGAGTATTGAAGATAAAAGAAAATTTTTGAGCAACGAGCAAAATTTTTATTGGGATGACCCTTACTTATTCAATTATTGTCCTGATCAAATATTTCAAAAATGCATTCTCGACAATGAGGTAAGTAATTTCATTAAATCTTGTTACTCTAAGGCATGTGGGGATCATTTCTCATAAAAAAAGAGGATTGTAGAAATCTTACAAAGTGAATTTTACTGGCCCATCATATTCAAGGAGTCAGATGCATTCCGCAAAAACTGTGAAAATTGTCAGAAGGTGGGATTTATTTCAAAACACAGAGAGTCTTTAGATAATCTTCTATTGACTCTTAAGTCTCATCATAGTCGAGATAAGCATCGTGTAATTCATGACTTATGAACCCATTTTCATAAAGAACATACTTGACTTAGTCTTGGGAATCTGACTAAAAAAGACCCTGTTTGCCAGTTTTTAAGAAAACTGGATGGGAAGCCTATCCCCGACCCATTGAGGGCGTTTAAGCTGTTCTTGGACGTAAAACCAAGGGAAGATGTGAGCCACATTCACAACTGCGATTTGAATTTTTTTTTGTTTGTAAAAACTTGTGTCTTTTGGTTTTATTATTGTGTTTTGTTATTTCTTATTTTTGTTTTAGTGTGTTTCAGGTTTTGTCAGTGTTCGTTATTTCAGGTGATATCTTCTATACTCTATCTTTCTACCTTAGAACATTGAGGACAATGTCTCGTTTTGGTTGGGGGGAGAGGGTAGTAGTTGATAAAAAAAAAAATTGTTTTTCATTTCATAAAGCATGTGCATAATTGTTGTTACTAGGATGGCAGAGTAAAGGAGTTCTTTTGTTAAAGTGACTCTTGAGACGCATCTTAGTAACCATTCTTAACAAGGTCTATTATAATACTTCCTGAAATATTCAGGTTTACAAACTCTCGTATTGTTACCACTTAATTCTGCTCATATACTTATTTAACATATATTTTTAAACCTTAATTTACACACACACACTTTAACATATGATTGTGGGTTGCATATTGGATTATTACATTATTTATGTTCTTTTGTTAAAGGTAACAACTAAGGGAAAGGAATTGTATATAATTAAAAAAAAAACATAAAAAAAGAGAAAAAAAAAGAAAAAAAAAAAGAAAAAAAATGATGATAATAAAAATGTAGATAAGTTTGGTTTCGTAGCCTCCCTAACCTAAGCAATTAAGCCCGAAGGGGTGTTTTAACACCTAATACCCTAAAGTCAACTGACTTTGGAGCTATTGGCCCAACGCTTGTTACATGGGTTGAGGAGAAAAGCTTAAGGCAATCAAACATTGCACTATCTACATATCAGTATCTGCGACCCGAGTTACTAAGCTCGTAGGGGTGTCTTAACACCTAATGCCCTAAGACCAACTGGTCTGGGAGTCATTAGCTGAAAGCTCGTTACATGGGTTAAAGATGCATGATATTTTTAAAGTATATGTATATAGAGTTAAAAAAAAAAAAGACAAAAATAGTAATCCCAACCCAAGGAAGTTAACCTTAAACATTAGAACAAAAATTTTGTTTTCTTCCAAGAAAAGCCCCATAATTATGTGTTGATACATTGAGCACAAAAGAAAGGTTTATTAATATCTTGTTAAGTGGTATTGAGCAGATATATAAATTTAATGAGAGTTTGTTTATCTGGATAGATTAATGGAAGTTAAATGATGAATACCTTGCTTTGTGAAATTTGCAAATTATTGTAACGCTTTGATTACTAGGGACTAGTAATAAGCTGGTTGAGGGGTGTGATTAGTACTTAAAAGTGCATTTTTATCATGGTTTTATATCATCATTTTGCACTTGAAGTATCAATAACTCCTTAACTAAAATATGTTTTATAATAATGTATCTAATAATATAAGATACCTATAATTTATGGTAAATGTCTATTTTTAATGCAGGCCTATCACATAAATGAAAGGATTGATTGATGACTTGAAGAACTTAAATTGCAAGGATAAAGAGATGGTCAAACTTAGAGAAGAGATGTCGGTGCAATCCAAACCGGAACACTGTTCGGTAATTGGGTCATATCTGGAGCTACAGATCTCAGATTTAGGTCCAATTTATATGGATGGAAAGGTAAGACATAGGTCTACAACTTTCATATGGAGCCCAAGATCTAAAAAGGCCATTATCAAGTCCAAATTGTAGCAACAACAAAGAAGCCCGAATCTGTCTTCCAGCCCGAGCACTGTTCGGTATTTTGGCCATATCTGGAGTTCTAGAAGTCCAAATGAGCTGAATTTTTTACACAAGAAAGCTGAGACAATTGCCTACAACTTTCATGTTTACAACTGGCTCCAGTTTTGACGTTATCAATGACGTTTTGGGCAGACAAGAGAAGATAAGGATTGTCACCAAGTCAAAAGTTGGCCACCCACTTATCAATTAGTCATCAAATCAATAGTTCCCAATTTTGGCCTATAAAAGGAGGCATTTGCCATGCATTTAGGCATCTTGGTTTCCAGATCAAGATCATGCTCTTCCTTTCTCTCTTTGTATTTTTTGTAATGTTTATGCTTTACTTTCATTAATATCAAGTTTATGCCTTTCATTTCCTTTCCTTTACTTAGTTAAGTTTTATGTTCTTATTTTGTTTATTTGTTTTTCTTTCTTTCATTATGTCTAGCTAAGTTAATTATGTCAAGGTGAAAAGGTTACACTAATGGTGGAAGAATAAGTATAGTGTAAACTTAATATGGACCTTAATGTTTGATACTAACATGTTTTATATTTGTTATCTTGTTCACTCTTTAATACTTTGCTTGTTAAATGACTAATCTTGATTTATGTTGTATAACACTTGGTACAACAAATGCTTGGCACTTTCATAGCCCATAATGTATGGTATAACCGACACCTGAGCTATGAAAGGAACTTGATTTGTTGTTAACATAAGTTATAATCATGAATGCTTGACGAGATTTACAAGTATTAGTATTAATGGAATAAGATGACTAATGTAATCATGTTAACAATATATAATCTGATTGGAACCTCCTTTGTGTGTGGTTTTCAATTCAATAATAAGAGTTTATACTATACTTGTTTGATATATCATTAGTGGAACCTCTAACCTTGACATTTGTTATTATTATTGTTTAATCCTTACATTAATTTTCCATCTCCAAGTTCTCATCATCTTCTTCTTCTTCTCTTTCTTTATTATTATTATTATTATTACTACTACTATTACTACTACTACTACTACTAGTATTATTATTATTATTATTATTATTATTGTTGTTGTTGTTGTTGTTGTTGTTGTTGTTGTTGTTGTTGTTGTATTATTGTTATTTATAATTTGTACAATTAACCTCCCTGTGGTTCGACCCCGGTCTTGCCGGGTTATTTATTACTTCGACACTCCTGCACTTGGGAGAAGACATCAACCTTTTAGTCGTGTCAGATTCGCATCAACATTTTCGGTGCTTTTTTTTTGTTAAACATTGTATATTGATTCTTACCTGTTTGAAAGTTTCAAAAATTTCAGAGTTGTGATTGACTTTCCTTTGTTTGGTCATGACTTGAGGAAATGGAAGTGCTGGCGGAAAATCAGTTTTTTCTTTGCAATTTTCAGATTCAACCCCTTCCTTACCCTCAGAGATTAACTTATCATCTTTCTCATAAGGTTCAAGAGAGGGTTTTTCAATAACCTTACCACTACGAAGAGAACATTTACCACAAATTAAAGGTATCTTATATTATTAGATATATTATTATAAAACATGCTTTAGTTAAGGAGTTATTGATACTTCAAGTGCAAAATGATGATATAAAACCTTGATAAAAATACACTTTTAAGTACTAATCATTAACAACAAATCAAGTTTTTTTTATAACTTAGATGTCAATTATACCATACAGTATAGGCTATGAGAGTGCCAAGGATTTGTTGTACCAAGTTTTATACAACATAAATTTAGATTATTCATTTAGCAAGCAAAGTATTACAAAGTGAATAAGATAACACATACAAAATATATTAGTATCAAACATTAAAGTCTATATTATGTTTACATTATACTTATTCTTACACTATTAGTGTAACCTTTTCACCTTGACATAATAAACTTAACTAGACATAATGAAAGAAATAAAAATAAATAAACAGAATAAGAACATAAATAAGATAAAAGTTAACTAAGTAAATGAAAGGAAATGAAGGGCACAAACTTGATATTAATAAAAGCAAAGCATAAACATTACAAAAAATACAAAGAGAGAAAGCAAGAGCATGATCTTGATCTGGAAACCAAGATGCCTAAATGCATGGCAAATGTCTCCTTTTATAGGCCAAAATTGGAAACTATTGATTTGATGGCTAATTAATGAGTGAGTGACCAACTCTTGACTTGGTGACAATCCTTATCTTTTCTTATCTGCCCAAAATAATGTCAAAATTGAAATCACTTGAAAACATAAAAGCTATAGAAAATTGTCTCATATTTCTTATGTGAACAATTGAGGTCATTTGGACTTCTTGAACTCCATATATGGGCCAAACACTAAATAGTGCTCGGGATGGAGGACAGATTCAAACTTCTTTGTTGTTGCTACAATTTGGACTTGAAAATGACTTTTTTAAGTCTTGGGCTCCATATAAAAGTTGTAGGCCTATATCTTACCTTTCCATCCATATAAAGTAGATCTAAATCTGAGATCTACAGCTCTAGATATGACCCAATTACTAAATAGTATTCCAGTTTGGACTACACTAGCATCTCTTTTCTAAGTTTGACCATCTTTTTCCTTTCAATTTCACTTCTTAAACTTATCAATCAATCCTTTCATTTATGTGATAGGCCTATATTTAAAATGAATATTTATCACAAATTAAAGGTATCTTATATTATTAGATATGTTATTATAAAACATGTTTTAGTTAAGGAGATATTAATATTTCAAGTGCAAAATGATGATATAAAACCTTGATAAAAAATACACTTTTAAGTACTATTCATTAGGGGTGTTCGCGGTTTGGTTTGGTTTGGTTTAGACGCAAAAAACCAATCGAATTAAATTATAGTATTTTTATAAAAAAAAATTAACCAAACTAGATGGAAACCGGTTCAAACCAAACTGGTCCTGTTCGATTAGATTAGGTTTTTTAGGAAAAAATTGGGAAAGCTAATCCCATTGTTTGTTTTTTAAATTGGATTGGAGCAGTAGTATGAGAGGAATTTATTTCACTCTTGTTTAAATTTCTATAGATATGGTTTTGTTTTGATGGGAAAGGAGATTTCTGGATTTAAATCTATCATAAAGTCATTTTTGTTTGGATTACAACTGCAATAGCCATGGGAGAAACTCTGGCGATGGCTCTAGATATTTTGAAAGGGAACCAAATAGTAGCTTCTATCTTCAAGCTACTGGACCACAAGAAATAGGTGATTATGTATGTTGGAGAATAGTTGAAAAATATGGAAGGTACAATTAAGCTAAGAGGGGTCCAATTCAGCTATTCTTCTAGACCAGATACATTGATTTTCAAGGACTTCAATTTAAGAGTGTGTTTAGGCAAGTGTATGGCTTTAGTGGGCCAAAGTGGCTCTGGTGAAAGTTCTGTTCTTGCTCTAATTATTTGTTTCTATGATCCAACAACAGAGATAGAGATGTGAGCTTTTGTTCGACTAGAAAAGAGACAGATGAAAGAGGCAAAGTGGATAAAAGGGAAAGGAAAAGGAGAAAAATTGTCTCTGGTCTGGGCTGCGGTTTTGTGTTATGTTATTAGGGTTAAGTTAGAAAAGGAGGTAGAGTGGATGGTAGGGAAAGGAAGAAGAGAAAAATTGTCTTTAACGACTTTGTGTTGAGTTAATAGGGTTAGCCTTTGTGCAATATTTATACCTCCTTTATTTTATTATTGTTTTGATTCAGTTCACCAGATTTGGTTTTAAAACCAAAACCAAACCGAACCAGAAAATTTTCCAGTTTTTGTAATTGGTTTAATTGGTTTTTCATCTCGGTCCAGTTTTTCGGATAATTTTCTATCGGTTACTCGGTTTTTTTGAACACCCCTAATAATCATGATCTCTAAGTGTTCTAGCATGGTTATTCTTATTATTCTTATTATGGAGCGATTGGTTATCTTCTTCTATCTTATTTTCTAAAAACAGTGAGAATACCCTACAAAGTCTACCACTTAATATACGTGACAACACTCCCATACACATGTAGGAATAAAATAAAAGGAAGAAGAAAACAAAAGAAGCAAAGTTAGATACAAGAAAAGTGAAAAGAGAAAATAAAATAAATAATATAATCTATACAAAAATTTACCTCCTCGGTAACAGTGCTAAAGACATGACATAACCAAAAGATTGATATCTTCTCCCAAGTGCACGAGTGTCGAAGTAATAAATAACCCAGCAAGACCGAGGTCGAACCATAGAGAGATTAATTATATAAATTATAAATAACAATAATACAACAACAACAATAACAATAATAGTAGTAATCACAACAACAACAACAATAACAATAATAGTAGTAGTAGTAATAGTAATAGTAATAGTAATAGTAATAATAGTAAAGAAGAAGAAGAAAAAAAAGAAGGAGAACAAGAAGAAGAAGTTGATGAGAACTTTGAGATGGAAGATTAACATAAGGATTAAACACTGATAACAACAAATGTCAAGGTTAGAGGATCCTCTAATAGTATGTCAAACAAGTATAGTATAAACTCTTATTATTCAATTCAAAACCACACACAAAGAAGGTTCTAATCAGATTATAAATTGTTAACATGATTACATTAGTTATCTTATTCGATTAATGTGAATACTTGTAAATGTTGTCAAGCATTGATAATTATAACTTATGTTAACAACAAATCAAATTCTTTTCATAGCATAAGTCTCGGTTATACCATACAATATGGACTATGAAAGTGTCAAGCATTTGTTGTACCAAGTGTTATACAAAATAAATCTAGATTAGTCATTTAAAAAGCAAAGTATTAAAGCATGAACAAGATAACACATACAAACATGTTAGTATCAAACATTAAAGTTCATATTAATTTTACACTATACTTATTCTTACACTATTAGTGTAACCTTCTCACCTTGACATAATAAACTTAGCTAAACAGAATAAAAGAGAGAAACATAAATAAACAAGATAACAACATAAATAAGATAAAAGTTAACTAAGTAAAGGAAAAGAAATGAAAGACATAAATAAGATATTAATAAAAATAAAACTTAAAAATATAAAGGGAGAAAGTAAGAGCATGATCTTGATTTGGAAACCAAGATGTGTAAATACATGGCAAATGCCTCCTTTTATAGGCCAAAATTAGAAACTATTGATTTGATGACTAATTGATGAGTGGGTGACCAACTCTTGACTTGGTGAGAATTTTTATCTTCTCTTGTCTGCTCAAAACATCATTGATAACGTTAGAACTGAAATCTCTTGATACATGAAAGTTGTAGGAAATTGTCTCAACTTTTTAGAAAAAAACTTTGAAGTCATTTAAACTTCAAGAACTCCAGATATGGGCCAAAAACTAAACAGTGTTCTAGCTGGAGGATAGATTTAGACTTTCTTGTTGTTGCTCTAATTTGGACTTGAAAATAGTTTTTTTAAATCTTGGGCTCCATGAAAATTATAGGCCTATGTCTTACCTTTTTATCCATATAAAGTAGACCTAAATTCGAGATCTACAACTCCATATATGACCCAATTACTGAACAATGTTCCGGTTTGGACTATACCAACATCTCTTTTCTATGTTTGGCTATCTCTTTGTCCTTTCAATTTCAGTTCTTAAACTCATCAATCAATCCTTTCATTTATGTGATAGACCTGCATTTAAAATGAACATTTACCATTGCTCGACCGCTTTTTATGATCGGCTTGTTTTAACTCGCAAGTGCACGAGTGTGCGATGTAGCAATTAACTCGGTAAGATCGAGGTCATATCCACAGAGAGCTAGATCTGGAAATTAAGCTAAGTAAAAAAAAAAACTCAAGAGAAATTAAATTAACAATAACTTGGTTGAAAATAATTGATGGATTTGTTTTCAAAGATAAAAAAAAATGTAAATAGATTTTAAATGACAAGAAAAGTAAGTCTTGGTCCAAATCAATTTTAATGGTGATGTATTGGTGATTTCTTCAACATATATAAGATAACTCAACCTAATCTCAACGATGGTGATATTAGATCGGAAGATATTACAATGAAGATTAGAAAGATGAAGATTGATTATTGCTTAAGAATGAACAAGTACTTTCATATTAAGTAAGACATTGAATCAAGCAATCTCTATACCAAAACTAAAGTTTGTGCATAAACATTCAAGATTATAACATTACCTAAATGATTTCTAAAATTTCTTTACAATAATAAATCATTCATGAAGAAAATAAGAAGATAAACATTAAGATTCATTCATATCCTAAATAACTCACCTCAATCACCATTATCCTTGATTTGGATCCAAGAAAGAGTTTAGCCAACCATGATTATATATAATAACACTTCAATAAACATGAAAGAACTTGAATCCAACTGAAAAAATAAGTTTTACAAACTAAAGAACCGAAATCTATAAAGAAGAACACAATACAATTTCAGAAAAAATTCAGACACAAATTTGACTCTAACTTTGGACAGCAATTCGACCCTCTTAGAAGCTTTTTTTCGAGAAGTCTATTAGAAACATATTTATAGGAAATTCTGTCACCTTTCCAGATCATTAAAGAAAAGCTCATTTGGACACCTGAGTCAAAAGTTATGGGCAAAACACTGAAAGGTGTTCTGAAAAATCAAATCAAGACAGCTTTACAACTACTTTGGTGCACATTTTTCTTCCTCATTTATGAGGTGTCTCCTTCTTCTTTTTGACCCAAAATAATGTTAAAATATCCCCTCCAGCTTTCCATCCATGTGCTTGCCTTCTTGGATCAATGGATTACCCAAAATAAATCAATTGTTATTTGTTGTGTGGACATGTAAGATCATGGATTGTGTTTGGGTTGATTTGAAGGTTGATTTGGGGTTGATTTAGGGCTGATTTTGGGCTGAATTTGAGCATCAAATAAGTATACAAATGTACTTATTATTTGGGCTAAGATTGACATTGAAACCTTGAGTGTTTAATGGTTGAAGTTTGCACACAACATAAGGCAAGTTTGGGCTTGAAATAAATCATATGATATTCTTTTCTAGAATTGGAATAGAATTGATTTTTGGGACAAATTTAGAGCACTTATTTGAACCAAGATTTGCTTCAATCTTCAACTAATGTCTCTTCAATTCTTTGTTCTGAATTCTGACGTTGAATTTTCTGAATTAATTCATTTAAGCTCCAAAAACCTATCGAAACATTAAAACAAACTTCATTACTAAAAAACACATCAATTATTATAAAAACAACCAAATAAAAACAATAAATACATATGTAAAATAAGAGACTTAATGACACTTTTGATGCACAATCAACCATATATTAAAGGTATCTTATATTATTAGATATATTATTATAAAACATACTTTAGTTAAGGAGTTATTGATACTTCAAGTGCAAAATGATGACATAAAACCTTGATAAAAATGCACTTTTAAGTACTAATCACACCTCCCAACCAGCTTATTACTAGTCCCTAATAATCAAAGCATTAAAATAGAAAAATAATTTGTAAATTTCACAAAGCAAGATATTCATCATTCAACTTCCATTAATCTATCCGGATAAACAAACTCTCATTAAATTTATATATCTACTCACTACCTCCTAGACAAGATATTAATAAACCTTTTTTTTGTGCTCAATATATCAACATAACTTCCGTGGGTTGAGATTTTTTTTCTTTATATATATGTGTGTGTGTAACTTAAAACACAATGCATCTTTAACCTATGTAATGAGCTTTCAGCTAATGACTCCGAGACCAGTTGGTTTTAGGGCTTTAGGTGTTGAGACACCTCTACGAGTTTAATAACTCGGGTTGTAGATACTGATGCATAGATAGTACAATTTTTTATTCCCTTAAGGTTTTCTCCTCAACCTATGTAACAAGCGTTGGGCCAATAGCTCCCAAGTCAGTTGACTTTAAGGTATTAGATGTTAAAATACCCCTTCCGACTTAATTGCTTATGTTAGGGAGGCTACGAAACCAAACTTATTTACATTTTTTTTGTTTTTTTTTTCAAATTGTATACTATCCATTTTCTTTAGTTGTTACCTTTAACAAAAGAACATAAATAATATAATAATGCAATGTGCAACCTATAATCATATGTTAAAGTGTGTGTGTGTGTGAAAATTAAGGTTTAACAATACATGTTAAATGAATATATGAGCGGAATTAAGTGATAGTAATGCAAAAGTTTGCAAACCTGAATATTTCAAGAAGTATTATAATAGACCTTGTTATGAATATTGCAAATAACCATTGAAAAATATTTACCAAGATGCATCTGAAGAGTCAATAAAATTTCTTTTTACTCTGTTATCTTAGTAACAATAGTTTGCAAATAGTTTATGAAAAAGAAAACATAGTTAGTTTTTTATTTTTAATATCAACTACTACCCTCTCCCTCCAACCAAAATGAAACGTTGTCCATAATGTTCTAAGGTAGAAAGATAGAGTATAGAAGACATTACCTGAAACAACGACTACTAACAAACCTAAAACACACTTAAACAAATATATAAAGCAACAAAACACAAATATTACACTATTAATAAAATCAAAAGACACAAGTTTTTACAAACTAAGATTCAAATCATAGTTATAATTGTGGCTCTCATCTTCCCTTGGTTTTACATCCAAGAATAGCTTAAACGCCCTCTATAGGTCTGAGACAAGCTTCCCATCTATTCTTCCAATTAATCAATGCATTAGAAGTTGCAAGAAAAATAGACATCCTAAAATAATAGGAAATGAATTACATGCTTCAACAGGTTGTGTGTCCAAGATAATAAAATCCACAGGATGAATGAATTTATCGACTTGTACTAACACATCTTCAACTATTCCTTTAGGCACTTTTACTGATCTATTAGTAAGTAAGAGAGTTACAGAAGTTGGTTTTAACTCACCTAGATTGAGACTTAAAAGAATAAATATGGAAGTAAATTCACACTAGCTCCAATATCAAGTAAAACTCTTTTAATTTTATGTTCTCCAATAAATCAAGAAATTATAGGATAACCAAGGTCTCTATATTTAAAAGCATTATTGTTCTGAAGAATGACACTTACTTGTTCGGCTAAAAAGGCTTTATTTTTCACATTTAGTTTTCTCTTCACAGTGCACAAATCTTTTAAAAATTTAGCATAAGAAGGAACCTGTTTAACAGCATCTAGCAAAGGTATATTAATCCTTACCTGTTTGAATGTTTCAAAGATTTCAGAGTTATGATTGACTTTTCTTTGTTTGATAATGGCATGAGAAAATAGAAGTACTAGTGGGGAATCAGTATTTGTTTTTGTAATTTTTAGATTCAACCCCTTACTTACCCTCAAAGATTGACTCATCATCTTTCTCACAGGGTTTAATAATGGGTTTTTCAAAAACCTTACCACTACGAAGAGTAGTGACAAATTTGACTTGATCCATGTGTTGGCTTTCAAAACTACTTACATTTACATTATATTGCCCATTAGGATTTTGCTGTGGTTGGGATGAAAACTTACCTTTCTCTTAGAAACAGAGAGCAGATGTAATTTTGCAAGAGTATCTTTAAAATCTATCATGTTTTGAGCAAGTTGAGTATTGATTTTCTCTTACTTTTTAATAAATGCATGCAATGTGACACAACGAAAAGATTAATGTCTTCTCCCAAGTGCAGGAGTGTCGAAGTAATAAATAACCCGGCAAGACCAGGGTCAAACCACAGGGAAGTTAATTGTATAAATTATAGATAACAACAGTAACAATAACAACAACAACAACAACAATAATAATAATAATAATAAAGAAAGAGGAGAAGAAAAAGAGGATGAGAACTTGGAGATGGATTATTAATGTAACGATTAACGAGGATAATAACAAATGTCAAGATTAGAGGATCCACTAATGGTATGTGACATGACTAAAAGGTTAATGTCTTCTCCCAAGTGCAGGAGTGTCGAAGTAATAAATAACCCGGCAAGATCGGGGTCGAACCACAGGGAGGTTAATTGTACAAATTATAAACAACAATTATAAAACAACAACAACAACAACAACAACAACAACAACAATAACAAGAATAATAATAATAATAATAATAGTGGTAGTAGTAGTACTAATAATAATAATAATAATAATAAAGAAAGAGAAGAAGAAGAAGATGATGATGATGAGAACTTAGAGATGGAAAATTAATGTAAGGATTAAACAATAATAATAACAAATGTCAAGGTTAGAGGTTCCACTAATGGTATATCATACAAGTATAGTATAAACTCTCATTATTGAATTGGAAACCACACACAAAAGAGGTTCCAATCAGATTATATATTGTTAACATGATTACATTAGTCATCTTATTCAATTAATGCTAATACTTGTAAATCTCGTCAAGCATTCATGATTATAACTCATGTTAACAACAAATCAAGTTCCTTTCATAGCTCACGTGTCGATTATACCATACATTATGGGCTATGAAAGTGCCAAGCATTTGTTGTACCAAGTGTTATACAACATAAATCAAGATTAGTCATTTAACAAGCAAAGTATTAAAGAGTGAACAAGATAACAAATATAAAACATGTTAGTATCAAACATTAAAGTCCATATTAAGTTTACATTATACTTATTCTCACACCATTAGTGTAACCTTTTCACCTTGACATAATTAACTTAGCTAGACATAATGAAAGAAAGCAAAATAGATAAACAAAATAAGAACATAAAAGTTAACTAAGTAAAGGAAAGGAAATGAAAGGCATAAACTTGATATTAATGAAAGCAAAGCATAAACATTAAAAAAAAATACAAAGAGAGAAAGGAAGAGCATGATCTTGATCTGGAAACCAAAATGCCTAAATGCATGGCAAATGCCTCCTTTTATAGGCCAAAATTGGGAACTATTGATTTGATGACTAATTGATAAGTGGGTGGCCAACTTTTGACTTGGTGACAATCCTTATCTTCTCTTGTCTGCCCAAAACGTCATTGATAACGTCAAAATTGGAGCCAGTTGTAAACATAAAAGTTGTAGGAAATTGTCTCAGCTTTCTTGTGTAAAAACTTCAGCTCATTTGGACTTCTAGAACTCCAGATATGGCCAAAATACCGAATAGTGCTCGGGCTGGAAGACAGATTCGGGCTTCTTTGTTGTTGCTACAATTTGGACTTGCTAATGGCCTTTTTAGATCTTGGGCTCGATATGAAAGTTGTAGGCCTATGTCTTACCTTTCCATCCATATAAATTGGACCTAAATCTGAGATCTGTAGCTCTAGATATGACCCAATTTCTGAACAGTGTTCCGGTTTGGATCGCACAGGCATCTCTTTTCTAAGTTTGGCCATCTCTTTGCCTTTGCAATTTAAGTTCTTAAAGTCATCAATCAATATTTTCATTTATGTGATAGACCTGCATTTAAAATGAACATTTACCATAAATTAAAGGTATCTTATATTATTAGATATATTATTATAAAACATGCTTTAGTTAAGGAGTTATTGATACTTCAAGTGCAAAATGATGATATAAAACTATGACAAAAATGCACTTTTAAGTACTAATCACACCCCCCAACCAGCTTATTACTAGTCCCTAGTAATCAAAGCGTTAAAACAATTTGCAAATTTCACAAAGCAAGGTATTCATCATTTAACTTCCATTAATCTATCCAGATAAACAAACTCTCATTAAATTTATATATCTGCTCAATACCACTTAACAAGATATTAATAAACCTTTCTTTTGTGCTCAATGTATCAACACATAATTATGGGGCTTTTCTTGGAAGAAAACAAAATTTTTATTCTAATGTTTAAGGTTAACTTCCTTGGGTTGGGATTATTATTTGTCTTTTTTGTCTTTCTTTTTTTTAAAAAAAAAATCTATATACATATAATTTAAAAACATCATGCATCTTTAACCCATGTAACGAGCTTTCAACTAATGACTCCCAGACCAGTTGGTCTTAGGGCATTAGGTGTTAAGACACCCCTACGAGCTTAGTAACTCGGGTCGCAGATACTGATATGTAGATAGTGCAATGTTTGATTCCCTTAAGCTTTTCTCCTCAACCCATGTAACAAGCGTTGGGCCAATAGCTCCCAAGTCAGTTGACTTTAGGGTATTAGGTGTTAAAACACCTCTTCGGGCTTAATTGCTTAGGTTAGGGAGGCTACGAAACCAAACTTATCTACATTTTTATTATCATCATTTTTTTTTCTTTTTTTTTTTCCTTTTTTTTTAATGTTTTTCTTTTTTTTTAATTATATACAATCCCTTTCCCTTAGTTGTTACCTTTAATAAAAGAACATAAATAATGTAATAATCCAATATGCAACCCACAATCATATGTTAAAGTGTGTGTGTGTAAATTAAGGTTTAAGAATACATGTTAAATAAGTATATGAGCAGAATTAAGTGGTAACAATACGAGAGTTTGTAAACCTGAATATTTCAGGAAGTATTATAATAGACCTTGTTAAGAATGGTTATTAAGATGCGTCTCAAGAGTCATTTTAACAAAAGAACTCTTTTACTCTGCCATCCTAGTAACAACAATTATGCACATGCTTTATGAAATGAAAAACAATTATTTTTTTAATCAACTACTACCCTCTCCCCCCAACCAAAACGAGACATTGTCCTCAATGTTCTAAGGTAGAAAGATAGAGTATAGAAGATATCACATGAAATAACGAACACTAACAAAACCTAAAACACACTAAAACAAAAATAAGAAATAACAAAACACAATAATAAAACCAAAAACACAAGTTTTTACAAATAAAAAAATAATTCAAATCACAGTTGTGAATGTGGCTCACATCTTCCTTTGGTTTTACGTCCAAGAACAGCTTAAACGCCCTCAATGGATCGGGGATAGGCTTCCCATCCAGTTTTCTTAAAAACTAGCAAACAGGGTCTTTTTTAGTCAGATTCCCAAGACTAAGTCAAGTATGTTCTTTATGAAAATGGGTTCATAAGTCATGAATTACATGATGCTTATCTCGACTATGATGAGACTTAAGAGTCAATAGAAGATTATCTATAGACTCTCTGTGTTTTGAAATAAATCCCACCTTCTGACAATTTTCACAGTTTTTGCGGAATGCATCTGACTCCTTAAATATGATGGGCCAGTAAAATTCACTTTGTAAGATTTCTACAATCCTCTTTTTTTATGAGAAATGATCCCCACATGCCTTAAAGTAACAAAATTTAATGAAATTACTTACCTCATTGTCGAGAATGCATTTTTGAAATATTTGATCAGGACAATAATTGAATAAGTAAAGGTCATCCCAATAAAAATTTTGCTCGTTGCTCAAAAATTTTCTTTTATCTTCAATACTCCAATGAGTGTGCAAAAATCCTGAAGCAAGAAAATTGATATTTTTAGCAAACCAAGGCATTGAATTAAGAGAAAGTAAAGATTCGTCAGGAAAGTAATCATCGATTGGTGTGATGTCGGGTGTCGAATCTGTTGTCACTTTTGATAAAAGATTCGCATCAACCTTTTCGATGCCTTTTTCATCCTCGATTTCTTCCTGATTGGTCATGGCATGAGAAAATGGAAGTGTTGGCGGAGAATCAGTCGTTTCTTTGCAATTTTCAGATTCAACCCCTTCCTTTCCCTTAGAAATTGACTCATCATCTTTCTCATAAGGTTCAAGAGAGGGTTTTTCAATAACCTTACCACTACGTAGAGTAGTGAATGATTTAACTTGATCCATGTGTTGGTTTCTGGAACTACTTGCATTTGCATTGTATTGCCCCTTAGGATTTTGTTGTGGTTGAGATGGAAACTTACCTTTCTCTTGGAAACTGAGAACAGATGTTAATTTTGCAAGAGTATCTTTAAAATCTGTCATGTTTTGAGCAAGTTGAGTGTTGATTGTCTCTTGCTTTTCAATGAATGCATACAAAGTTTCCTCAAACTTTCTTGTAGGAGATGGAGCATAAGGAGGTACATATCCATGATAATTTTGGAAATTATGGTGTGCTTGGAACTGTGGTGGTGAAGTTTGTGCATTGTCACTCTTCCAACTGAAATTCAGGTGATTTCTCCAACCAGGATTATATGTTTGTGAGTATGGGTTATGGTTGGGCCTTTGGAAACTATTTAAAGCATGAGCTTGTTCATGGAGACATTTCTTAAAAGAAGGCAAGGTTGGACAGTTATTGGTTGAGTGTTCATTTGTTTCACAGATTTGACACACAATGTTTTCAACAGAGTTGAATTGACCACTCTTTTTCAATTCTAGTGCCTCGACTTTTCTAGCTAAAGATGCAAATTTGGCTTGAAGGTCATGATCTTCCCTAAGGTTGTACATACCTCCACTAGATGTATGAGGTTGAGTTTTACTCGGTGCCTCATATGTACCCGCGGTGTCCCAATTTTGAGCATTTTCAGCTAACAAGTCTAAGTACTCCATTGCTTCATCAGGGTCTTTATCTTCAAAAGTTCCATTGCACATCAACTCAACCATTTGCCTATCTTTAGGTGTTAACCCTTCATAGAAATGTGAAACCAACCTCCATGTTTCAAAACCATGATGAGGGCAAGTACTAAGCAAGTCTCGATACCTATCCCAACATTTGTAAAATGTTTCTCCTGGTTTTTGAGTGAAAGTGGTGATTTGTCTCTTGAAAGAGTTTGTTCTATGAGATGGGAAAAACTTCTTTAAAAATTGTTGTTGCATTTCATCTCAAGCACGAATGGATCCTGGTCTTAAATTTTGTAGCCATGTTTTACCTTTATCTTTTAATGAAAAAGGAAAAAGCTTTCATCTGATGGTGTTCATGCTACAATTTAAGTTATTATATGTGTTGCACACCTCCTCAAATTCCCTTAAATGCAAGTATGGATTTTCCAATTCCAAACCATGAAAAGAAGGTAAAAGTTGAATAATACCTGGTTTAAAATTAAAATGAGATGCATCAGGAGGAAAAACTATGCATGATGGTGCACTTGTTCTTGTGGGATTCATGTGGTCTCTAAGTGTTCTAGCACGGTTATTTCAAACATTAAAGTCCATATTGAGTTTACATTATACTTATTCTCACACCATTAGTGTAACCTTTTCACCTTGACATAATTAACTTAGCTAGACATAATGAAAGAAAGCAAAATAGATAAACAAAATAAGAACATAAAAGTTAACTAAGTAAAGGAAAGGAAATGAAAGGCATAAACTTGATATTAATGAAAGCAAAGCATAAACATTACAAAAAAATACAAAGAGAGAAAGGAAGAGCATGATCTTGATCTGGAAACCAAGATGCCTAAATGCATGACAAATGCCTCCTTTTATAGGCCAAAATTGGGAACTATTGATTTGATGACTAATTGATAAGTGGGTGGCCAACTTTTGACTTGGTGACAATCCTTATCTTCTCTTGTCTGCCCAAAACGTCATTGATAACGTCAAAATTGGAGCCAGTTGTAAACATGAAAGTTGTAGGAAATTGTCTCAGCTTTCTTGTGTAAACAATTCAGCTCATTTGGACTTCTAGAACTCCAGATATGGCCAAAATACCAAACAGTGCTCGGGCTGGAAGACAGATTCGGGCTTCTTTGTTGTTGCTACAATTTGGACTTGATAATGGCCTTTTTAGATCTTGGGCTCCATATGAAAGTTGTAGGCCTATGTCTTATATTAATACTAATATTTGTAAATCTCATCAAGTATTCATGATTATAACTTATATTAACAACAAATCAAGTTTCTTTCATAACTTAGGTGTCGGTTATACCATATAGTATGAACTGCGATAGTGTCAAACATTTGTTGTACCAAGTGTTATACAACATAAATTAAGATTAGTCATTTAACAAGCAAACCATTAAAGAGTGAACAAGATAACAAATACAAAACATGTTAGTATCAAACATTAAAGTCAATGTTATGTTTACACTATACTTATTCTTACACCATTAGTGTAACCTTTTTACCTTGACATAATAAACTTAGCTAAACATAATCAAAGAAAGAAAAATAAATAAACAAAATAAGAACATAAATAAGATAAGAGTTAGCTAAGTGAATGAGAGGAAATGAAAGGCATAAACTTGATATTAATGAAAGCAAAACATAAACATTACAAAAAATACAAAGCGAGAAAGAAAAAGCATAATCTTGATCTGGAAACTAAGATACCTAAATGCATGGCAAATGCCTCCTTTTATAGGCCAAAATTAGGAACTATTGATTTGATGACTAATTGATGAGAGGGTGACCAACTCGTGACTTAGTGACAATCCTTATCTTCTCTTGTATGCCCAAAACATCATTGATAACGTCAAACTTGGAGCCACCTTAAAATATAAAAGTTGTAGGAAATTGTCTCAGCTTTTTTGTGCAAACATTTCAGGTCATTTGGACTTTTAGAACTCCAGATATGGGCCAAAAACTAAATAGTGCTCGGGTTAGAAGATAGATTCGGACTTCTTTGTTGTTGCTATAATTTGGACTTGAAAATGGTTGTTTTAGATCTTGGGATCCATATGAAAGTTGTAGGCCTATATCTTACCTTTCCGTCCATATAAAGTAGATATAAATCTGAGATCTATAGTTCCAAATATGACCTAATTACTGAATAGTGTTTTAGTTTGGATTGCACTAACATCTTTTTTCTAAATTTGTCCATCTCTTTGTCCTTTCAATTTCAGTTCTTAAATTCATCAATCAATCCTTTCATTTATGTGATAGGATTGCATTTGAAATGAACATTTACCATAAATTAAAGGTATCTTATATTATTAGATATATTATTATAAAACATGCTTTAGTTTAGGAGTTATCGATACTTTAAGTGCAAAATGATAATATAAAACCTTGATAAAAATACATTTTTAACTACTAATCAATAAGCAAAGTATTAAAGAGCGAACAAGATAACAAATACAAAACATGTTAGTATCAAACATTACAGTCCATGTTATGTTTACACTATACTTATTCTTACACCGTTAGTGTAACCTTTTCACCTTGACAAAATAAACTTAGCTAAACATAATGAAAGAGAGAAACATAAATAAACATGATAAGAACATAAACGAGATAAAAGTAAACTAAGTAAATGAAAGGAAATGAATGGCATAAACAAGATAACAATACAAACAAAACTTAAGCATTACATAAAATACAAAGTGAGAAAGCAAGAGCATGATCTTGCTCTGGAAACCAAGATACCAAAATTCATAGCAAATACCTCCTTTTATATAGGTCAAAATTAGAAACTATTGATTTGATGACTAATTGATGAGCGGGTGGCCAACTCTTGACTTGATGATAATCCTTATCTTCTTTTGTCTGTCCAAAACATCATTAATAATGTCATAATTAGAACCACTTGAACAAGTTGTAGGAAATTGTCTCCACTTTCCAGGAAAAAACAATTAAGGTTATTTGGACTTCTAAAACTCCAAATATGGGTCAAACACTAAACAGTGTTCAAGCTACAGGATAGATTTGGACTTCTTTGTTGTTGTTATAATTTGGACTTGAAAATGAGTTTTTTAAATCTTGTTCTCCATAAAAGTTATAGGCCTATGTTTTATCTTTCCATCCATATAAAATAGACCTAAATCCAACATGTAGCTTTATATAGACTCAATTACTAAATAGTGATCTGCTTTGGACTATACCAACATCTCTTTTCTAAGTTTGATCATCTCTTTTTCCTTTTAATTTCAGTTCTTAAACTCATCAATCAATCCTTTTATTTATTTGATAGGCCTGCATTTAAAATGAACATTTACCATGAATTAAAGGTATCTTATATTATTAGATATGTTATTATAAAACATGTTTTAGTTGAGTTCTTGATACTTCAAGCGCAAAATGATGATATGAAAACTTGATAAAAATGTATTTTTAAGTACTAATCACCTAACAAGGTTTACCTATCTTGGAAGGCAAAATAGTTTTCCACAACTCGGATATTATAATAAAAAATACTAAAGTTAAAATTGATGAATACTTGAAATAATTCTTGAAATTTCCTAGTCAATTTTTGGTATTTAAATGTCAGTCTACTTGTAGGTCCAATATTTAAACTAGAATGTTGACCCGTTATTCTTATAAATTAAATTTTTTAGGGTATTGAAATAATGATCAAGTTCTCTTAAATTCAATAAACTACATATTAAAAAAAATGCACTTTTAAGTACTAATTAGTTTTTCACAGATTAATCTATAAGGTGATGATTAGTGCTTAAAAGTGTATTTTTATCAAGGTTTTATATCATCATTTTGCACTTGAAGTATCAATAACTCCTTAACTAAAGCATGTTTTATACTAACATATCTAATAATATAAGATACCTTTAATTTATGGTAAATGTTCATTTTAAATACGGGTCTATCACATAAATAAAAGGATTGATTGATAAGTTTAAGAATTGAAATTGAAAGGACAAAGAGATGGTCAAACTTAGAAAAGAGATGTTGATGCAGTCCAAATCAGAATACTGTTCGATAATTAGGTTATATCTAGAGCTGTAGATCTTGAATTTAAGTCTACTTTATATGGATGGAAAGGTAAGACAAAGACCTACAACTTTCATATGGAGCCTAAGTTTAATAAGATCATTTTCAAGTCCAAATTATAGCAACAATGAAGAAGTCCAAATCTGTCCTTCAGCCAGAAAACTGTTCAATTTTTTGCCCATATCTAGAGTTCTAGAAGTCCACATGACCTCCATCGTTTTTTCCTAGAAAGCTAAGATAATTTCCTACAACTTTCATGTTTTCAAGTGGTTCCAATTCTGACGTTATCAATAACGTTTTATGCAGACAAGAGAAGATAAAGATTGTCACCAAGGCATCTTGGTCTCCAGATCAAGATCATGCTTTTGCTTTCACTTTTTATATTTTTGTAATATGTGAAACAAATGAACACTTAACCAATGATTGTCCAACCTTGCCTTCTTTTAAGAAATGTCTCCATGAACAAGCTCATGCTTTAAATAGTTTTCAAAGGCCTAACCACAACCCATACTCGCAAACATATAACCTTGGTTGGAGAAATCACCCAAATTTAAGTTGGAAGAGTGATAATAACAATATACAAACTTCACTCTTGAATCTTGTGAGAAAGATGATAAGTCAATCTCTAAGGGATTGAATTTGAAATTTGCAAAGAAAAGACTAATTCCCCGCCAGCACTTTCATTTTCTCATGCCATGACCAAACAAAGGAAAGTCAATCACAACTCTAAAATCTTTGAAACTTTCAAACAGGTAAGGATTAATATACCTTTGCTGGATGCTCTTAAAAACGTTCCTTCTTGTGCTAAATTTTTGAAAGATATATGCAGTGTGAAGAGAAAATGTTTGAAAGCCCTTTTAGCCAAACAAGTAAGTGTCATTCTCCCAAACAATAATGTTTTGAAATATAAAGATCCTGGTTGTCGTACAATTTCTTGCTTTATTAGAAAACATAAAATTGAAATAGCAAGATCTTAGAGCTAGTGTGAATTTACTTTCATATTCAAGTTTTTAGAGTCTCAATCTAGGTGAGTTAAAACCAACTTCTATATCTCTTTTACTTGCTAATAGATTTGTAAAAGTGCCTAGAGGAACAGTTGAAGATGTGTTAGTACAAGTCGATAAATTCATTTATCCTATGGATTTTATTGTCTTGGACACATAACCTGTTAAAACATGTAATAAATTCCTTGTTATTTTAGGACGTCCATTTCTTGCAACTTCTAATGCATCGATTAATTGTAGGAATGGAATGATGAAGCTATCATTTGGAAACATGACATTAGAGATGAATATTTTTAATATTTGCAAGCAACCTGGAGATGATAATGAATTACAAGAAGTAGATCATATTGAGAAATTAGTTTATGATCATCTTCAATCTACTTTAAGTAAAAATGAGTTGAAAGAATTTGAAGATTTGCAAATGATTTATTCTCAGGAAGAAATCATGGATGGAAAAGGCACCGAAAATATTGATGTGGATCTTTTATCAAAGGTGACAATAGATTCAACATCTGACATCACAACAATTAATTATTACTTTTTTGACAAATCCTTTCTCTTCGTCCAATGTCTTGGTATGATAAAAATCTCAATTTTCTTGCTTTAGGAGATATGCTAGTTCATTGGAGTACCCAAGATAAAGAAAAGTTTGCAAACGAAGTGAAAAATTTTTATTGGAATGACCCTAACTTATTCGAATATTGTCCTGATCAAATATTTCAAAGAAGTATTCCTGACAATGAGGTAAGTAGTGTCATTAAACTTTGTCATTCTGAAGCATGTGGGAGTCATTTCTCATAAAAAAGGCAGTTGCGATAATCTTTCAAAATGGATTTTATTGGCCCACCATATTCAAGGACTCACATGCATTCTGCAAACATTGTGAAAATTGTCAAAAAGTTGATACTTGTAAACAACATTTGTTGTACAATTCTCAACTCTATTTATTCCCTGGAGAGCTAAGATCAAGATGGAGCAGTCCATTTATTGAAAAACATGTGTATCCTTATAGAGCCTTGGATATTGAGAATCAAAAGAATGATAATATTTTTATGGTAAATGGACATCGTTTGAAAGCTTACTTTGATAATTTTCCTAGTGAAAATGAATCCATTGGTTTGAATGGTCTTGTAGATAAAGGTTGATTATTTTGTTTTTTCACATTGTTTTTGTATTTTTTTTGTTTGACTCTTGGTTTGCTAGTCTCTTTCACCTCAATTAAATGGTAGATAACAGTACTCCACAACTCTTAAGTCAATTATTTTAGTTTCCTATGATAACTGATATCTGTGTATATATTTGTTCAATTCCTTGTTTCTTCTCTTCTCTTTACATCTCTTTTCCACTTCTCATCTTAAAAAATGGATATCAATCTTGAAAAATTGAAAAAGTATTTTCCTGTTTTGCCTTAAAATGCAATTACAAAAATTTATCGAGCTAGGTGTACAAAATTGAGGTTGCTAATGAACAATGGAATTCCTGAAGAGATTCGCTGGTTAATTGAAGCAAAGGTTTGATTATCAGGCGAGTCTTCCAATTATTTCATTTCACACATGTTTGGAACAAGTAAAAGCACTTTTACAAAGAAATGTCATGCAAAACAACTGAAACTTTGCTATTGATGTGCCAGATGAACTTACAATGCACAATGTCATTTTTTAAGAATGGTATCTGTAAACCGTGAAAATAAAATACTATTCATTAAGGATGGTCTGAGTAAGGGGTCTTTAGATAATCTTCTATTGACTCTTGAGATGTATCTTAGTGGAGATGTGCATCGTGTAATTCATTATTTATGGTCATTATTCCACAAAGAACATGCTCGATATAGTCTTGGGAATCTGACTAAAAAAGACCTTGTTTGCTGATTTTTAAGAAAATTTGAAGGGAAGGCTATCCTCGACTCATATAGGGTGTTTAAGTCATTCTTGAACGCAAAAAAAAGGGAAGATGTGAGCCACAATCACAACTGCGATTTGAGTTTTAGTTTGTAAAAACTTGTGTCTTTTGGTTTTATTAATAGCATAATATTTGTGTTTTGTCATTTTCTATATTTGTTTAAATGTGTTTCAGGTGATGTCTTCTATACTCTATCTTGCTACCTTAGAATATTGAGGACAATGTCTCATTTTGGTTAGGGGAAAGGGTAGTACTACTATTACTACTGTTATTATTATTGTTGTTATTGTTGTTGTTTTTGTTATTGTTACTATTGTTGTTGTTATATTTCTTCATTAAAAACTCAAATGACTTGTTGCAAAAATGTGTTTCACCATCACTTATCATGGCTTGAGGGATTCCAAATCAACTCAAAATATTTTCTTTCAAAAACTTTCTCACTATTTTGTGATTATTATTTTAACTTGGAATTGCCTCTATCCATTTTAAAACATAAGCTAATGCGACTAATATGTACATAAACCAAATGATGAAGGAAATGGACCCATAAAATCTATACCCCAATACTTAAAGATCTCAATGACAAGAATATGATTTAAAGGCATCATGTGATGTTTTGAAGTAAATCCCAACTTTTGATAATTTTCACTAGTCTTATAGAATGCATATAAGTCCTTGAACATGGTGGGCTAATAAAATCCAATTTGTAGGATTTTTGTAGTTGTCTTTCTTGATGAGAAATGACCCCCACATGCCTTAAAATGACAAAATTTAATGACATTACTTACCTTATTATTAAGAATGTCTCTTTGAAATATTTGATCAAGATAATATTTGAATAAATAAAGGTCACCCAATAAAAGTTCTTCACTTCGTTTAAGAAATTTCTTTTATCTTCGGTACTCCAATGAGCTTGCAATTGTCCTAAAAGAAAAAAAAATTGATAATGTTAGCAAACCAAGGCGTTAGAAAGATAGAAATTTTTTTTGATAATGTTAGCAAACCAAGGCGTTAGAAAGATAGAAAGTAAAGATTCATTGGGAAAGTAGTCATTGATTGGTATGATGTCAGTTTTTGAATATGTTGTCAATCTTGACAAATGATCTGTGACAATATTTTTGGTGTCTTTCTTGTCTTCGATTATGATATCAAATTCTTGAAGTAACAAAATCCACTACACCAATCTAGCTTCATAATCTTTCTTAAGAAGAAGATATTTCAATGTTGCATGATCATTAAAAACAACAACAGGTAAGCTAACAAGATAAGACCTAAATTTTTCACATGCAAATACTACCATAAGTAATTCTTTTTTAGTGGTGGTGTAATTCGTTTGAGCTCTATTTAAAGTTTTACATGCATATTAAATCACATAAGGTTTCTTATATTTTCTTTGTCCCAAAACAGCACCTATGGCATAATCACTAGCATCACACATTATTTTAAAAGGTAATGACCAATTAAGAGGTTGAATGATAAGAGAAGAAGTAAGCAAGTTTTTAAGTTTAACAAAAGCTTCTTTACAATGTTCAATCCATTAAAAAATTATTATTCTTTATTAGAACGTTACTTAAGGGCTTAGATATTATACTAAAATCTTTGATGAACCTTCTATAAAAACCAGCATGTCCTAAGAATGATCTAACATCTTTAATATATTTTGGTGTTGGCAAGTGATTAGTACTTAAAAGAGCATTTTTATCAAGATTTTATATCATCATTTTGCACTTGAAGTATCAATAACTCCTTAACTGCTTGACCGCTTTTTATGATCGGCTTGTTTTAACTCGCAAGTGCACGAGTGTGCGATGTAGCAATTAACTCGGTAAGATCGAGGTCATATCCACAGAGAGCTAGATCTGGAAATTAAGCTAAGTAACAAAAAAAAAACTCAAGAGAAATTAAATTAACAATAACTTGGTTGAAAATAATTGATGGATTTGTTTTCAAAGATAAAAAAAATGTAAATAGATTTTAAATGACAAGAAAAGTAAGTCTTGGTCCAAATCAATTTTAATGGTGATGTATTGGTGATTTCTTCAACATATATAAGATAACTCAACCTAATCTCAACGATGGTGATATTAGATCGAAAGATATTACAATGAAGATTAGAAAGATGAAGATTGATTATTGCTTAAGAATGAACAAGTACTTTCATATTAAGTAAGACATTGAATCAAGCAATCTCTATACCAAAACTAAAGTTTGTGCATAAAAATTCAAGATTATAACATTACCTAAATGATTTCTAAAATTTCTTTACAATAATAAATCATTCATGAAGAAAATAAGAAGATAAACATTAAGATTCATTCATATCCTAAAGAACTCACCTCAATCACCATTATCCTTGATTTGGATCCAAGAAAGAGTTTAGCCAACCATGATTATATATAAGAACACTTCAATAAACATGAAAGAACTTGAATCCAACTGAAAAAATAAGTTTTACAAACTAAAGAACCGAAATCTATAAAGAAGAACACAATACAATTTTAGAAAAAATTCAGACACAAATCTGACTCTAACTTTGGACAGCAATTCGACCCTCTTAGAAGCTTTTTTTCGAGAAGTCTATTAGAGACATATTTATAGGAAATTCTATCACCGTTCCAGATCATTAAAGAACAGCTCATTTGGACACCTGAGTCAAAAGTTATAGGCAAAACACCGAAAGGTGTTCTGAAAAATCAAATCAAGACAGCTTTACAACTACTTTGGTGCACGTTTTTCTTCCTCATTTATGAGGTGTCTCCTTCTTCTTTTTGACCCAAAATAATGTTAAAATATCCCCTCCAGCTTTCCATCCATGTGCTTGCCTTCTTGGATCAATGGATTACCCAAAATAAATCAATTGTTATTTGTTGTGTGGACATGTAAGATCATGGATTGTGTTTGGGTTGATTTGAAGGTTGATTTGGGGTTGATTTAGGGCTGATTTTGGGCTGAATTTGAGCATCAAATAAGTATACAAATGTACTTATTATTTGGGCTAAGATTGACATTGAAACCTTGAGTGTTTAATGGTTGAAGTTTGCACACAACATAAGGCAAGTTTGGGCTTGAAATAAATCATATGATATTCTTTTCTAGAATTAGAATAGAATTGATTTTTGGGACAAATTTGGAGCACTTATTTGAACCAAGATTTGCTTCAATCTTCAACTAAATGTCTCTTCAATTCTTTGTTCTGAATTTCGACGCTGAATTTTCTGAATTAATTTATTTAAGCTCCAAAAACCTATCGAAACATTAAAACAAACTTCATTACTAAAAAACACATCAATTATTATAAAAACAATAAATACATATGTAAAATAAGAGACTTAATAACACTTTTGATGCACAATCACACCCCCCAACTTAGATTTTGCTAGTCCTCAAGCAAAACAAAACATAAAACCTTTAAAATAACAATAATAATAATAACAACCATAATTAGGCTCGATTCATCACACTTGAAGGACCTATCATGCAAACATTGGTATCTTTAACTTAGTGTACACAATAGCAAATAAAGAAAAATAAGCATACTCACATTCTCTAAATCAAACATCCATACAAAATTTCCAAATTCAGTCATATTTATCGTGCAACCAACATAATTGATTCATATGAAAACTCAACTTGTAATCTTCCCTTCTCACCAACACAAACAAGGTAGCAAACTAGAGAAATATCTATATATTTTTTTTTCTTTTTTTTCTTTTTTTTTTGAAGATATGATTTATTCTTTGTCTTTAAGTTGTCACTTCCCTTTTGACGCGAATACAAACATTTGTGATGAATGCACTCGGTTACTCACAAAGTCACCAACTTAAAGTGCTTTGCATACTCATATTTCAAGCTGCCGTTTGACGTAAAGATAAACATTTGTGATGAATACCCCTAGTTACTGAGCAACTCAAAACATTGGAGTAGATAGAACTTTGTACATATTTATTTATTTATGTAATGATTATTATCTATCCCAAATTAAAGCATGCAATGTTCAACACAATAATGAACCCAAAAAGGTAATGATGATCCTAAACAAGTCTCATTCACATACGAATGCAAGTATTTTTTTTTTTTAACAAGCATGGTTATCTCAAGCATTCAACATAATGAAATATCTAAAATTAAGTTTTACATTATCCTCAATGTAAAAGAGAAAGAGAAGAAAAGTATAAAGATTAGAAAATTGTTACTCCCCTTCTGTTTTCAAGGATGAATGTCTGATTGAATTGGGCATGAGCTGACTTCTTTAAACAGAAGGCATGGACATCTTTAAACATGGTAGGCCAATAAAAACCACACTGCAAGATTTTGGCAATGGTTTTCTTGGAAGAGAAATGCCCACCACAAGCTAATGCATGACAAAAATTAATGACCCTTGGAATTTCATGATCAGGGATCCACCGCCTAATAATTTGGTCAGGACAATATTTAAATAGGTAGGGGTCATCCCAAAAAAAGGTGCGCACATTGCGCAAGAATTTTTGTTTGTCAAGTTTAGACCAATGAGAAGGAATCTGACTTGTGGCTAGGTAATTTGCTATGTCAGCATACCATGGAGAACCAATATAAGAGACAGTACCTGCACAAAATAAATTTTCATCAGCAAAGAGTTCATTTATTGGAGATTCATCAATTATGGTCTTATAGCTTGAAAGACGAGACAAATGATCAGCCACTACATTCTCTACTCCCTTTTTATCTCGAATTTCAATGTTAAACTCTTGGAGTAGGAGGATCCATCGAATCAAACGTGGTTTGGCATCTTGTTTTGTGAGCAAATATTTCAATGCTGCATGATCAGTGAAAACAATAACAAGAGATCCAACCAAATAAGACCTAAACTTGTCTAATGCAAAGACCACAGCTAAGAGTTCTTTTTCAGTTGTAGTGTAATTCAATTGAGCATCATTCAAAGTCTTGCTAGCATAATATATGACATGAGGTTTCTTGTCTTTTCTTTGCCCTAAAACAGCCCCAACCGCAAAATCACTAGCATCACACATCAGTTCAAATGGTAAAGACCAATCAGGAGCTTGTATGATTGGTGCAGTTGTCAACAACCCTTTAAGCTTTTCAAAAGCTTCTTGACATTTTGATGTCCAATCAAATGGGACATCTTGTGACAACAAGTTACACAATGGTTTGGCAATGGTACTAAAAGAATGAATGAATCTTCGATAAAAACAAGCATGTCCTAAAAAGGATCTCACATCTTTCATAGTCTTAGGGGTAGTTAATTTTTGAATGACTTCCACTTTTGACTTATCTACCTCTATCCCTTTTGAAGAGACAATGTGACCTAAAACAATGCCATGTGTCACCATAAAATGACACTTCTCCCAATTGAGTACAAGATTGCTCTCTTCACACCTTTCAAGAACTTTTTCTAAATGCATTAGAAACAACTCATAAGAATCCCCATAAACTGAAAAATCATCCATGAAAACTTCCAAAAAATTTTCCACCATGTCACTAAAGATACTCATCATACACCTTCGAAAAGTGGCTGGTGCATTACACAAACCAAATGGCATTCTTCTATAAGCATAAGTACCAAAAGGACAAGTGAAAGTGGTTTTTTCTTGGTCTTCTAAAGAAATCTCAATTTGGTTGTAACCTGAGTATCCATCCAGAAAACAATAGAAAGCTCTTTCAGCTATTCTTTCAAGCACTTGGTCTAAAAATGGAAGCGGAAAATGGTCCTTCCTAGTCACCATGTTCAATTTACGATAATCAATGCACATACGCCATCCAGTTTGGATTCTAGTTGGTACCAGCTCATTATTTTCATTCTTCATTACCGTGACTCCAGATTTTTTTGGGACAACTTGGGTTGGACTAACCCATTTTGAGTTTGCAATAGGGTAAATGATACCTGCATCAAGTAGCTTAAGCACTTCACCTCTCACTACTTCCTTCATGTTTGGGTTCAATCGTCTTTGCATTTGCCTCACAGATTTAGCCTCTTCTTCAAGATAGATTCTATGTGTACATAAAAGAGGGCTAATTCCTTTCAAGTCAGTAATTTTCCACCCAATTGCTTTCTTGTGTTTTCTCACCACTCTCAAAAGTTTTTGTTCTTGCTCTATGCTAAGTTTTGATGAGATCACAATAGGATATGATTCATCTTCCCCTAGAAATGCATACTTAAGATCACTCGGTAAAGGCTTCCTTTCTAGTTTATCAGGCTGGACAAGAGATTCCTCAACTTTCACTTGGGGTGAAATCAAAGGCTCAAATGATGGGGTCCATTGACCTATTGACATAATAGGCATTGGATCTAGATAAGTCTCGAGTTCTCTTACTTCCTCACACTCCAAAGAACAAAATCTTTCATCATGAATTAAAGTTCTCTCCAATGGATCCTTGATCCACACTCTCTCAAAGTGTTCTTGACAAATTGTTTGGATCAAATCTACCTCTCTAATGTCCTCATGTTCCCCAATTTGTTTGGAGACATTGAATATATTCATCTCCACAGTCATATTGCCAAAAGACAATTTCATTACCCCATTCCTACAATTAATTAAGGCATTGGATGTAGCTAGGTGACACGACGAAAAGATTGATGTCTTCTCCCAAGTGCAGGAGTGTCGAAGTAATAAATAACCCGGCAAGACCGGGGTCGAACCACAGGGAGGTTAATTGTACAAATTATAAACAACAATTATAAAACAACAATAACAACAACAACAATAGTAATAATAATAATAATAATAATAATAATAATAATAATAATAATAATAATAATAATAAAGAAAGAGAAGAAGAAGAAGATGATGAGAACTTGGAGATGGAAAATTAATGTAAGGATTAAACAATAATAATAACAAATGTCAAGGTTAGAGGTTCCACTAATGGTATATCAAACAAGTATAGTATAAACTCTTATTATTGAATTGGAAACCACACACAAAGGAGGTTCCAATCAAATTATATATTGTTAACATGATTACATTAGTCATCTTATTCAATTAATGCTAATACTTGTAAATCTCGTCAAGCATTCATGATTATAACTTATGTTAACAACAAATCAAGTTCCTTTCATAGCTCAGGTGTCGGTTATACCATACATTATGGGCTATGAAAGTGCCAAGCATTTGTTGTACCAAGTGTTATACAACATAAATCAAGATTAGTCATTTAACAAGTAAAGTATTAAAGAGTGAACAAGATAACAAATATAAAACATGTTAGTATCAAACATTAAAGTCCATATTAAGTTTACATTATACTTATTCTTACACCATTAGTGTAACCTTTTCACCTTGACATAACTAACTTAGCTAGACATAATGAAAGAAAGCAAAATAGATAAACAAAATAAGAACATAAAAGTTAACTAAGTAAAGGAAAGGAAATGAAAGGCATAAACTTGATATTAATGAAAGCAAAGCATAAACATTACAAAAAATACAAAGAGAGAAAGGAAGAGCATGATCTTGATCTGGAAACCAAGATGCCTAAATGCATGGCAAATGCCTCCTTTTATAGGCCAAAATTGGGAACTATTGATTTGATGACTAATTGATAAGTGGGTGGCCAACTTTTGACTTGGTGACAATCTTTATCTTCTCTTGTCTGCCCAAAACGTCATTGATAACGTCAAAACTGGAGCCAGTTGCAAAAATGAAAGTTGTAGGCAATTGTCTCAGCTTTCTTGTGTAAAACATTCAGCTCATTTGGACTTCTAGAACTCCAGATATGGCCAAAATACCAAACAGTGCTCGGGCTGGAAGACAGATTCGGGCTTCTTTGTTGTTGCTACAATTTGGACTTGATAATGGCCTTTTTAGATCTTGGGCTCCATATGAAAATTGTAGGCCTATGTCTTACCTTTCCATCCATATAAATTGGACCTAAATCTGAGATATATAACTCTAGATATGACTCAATTACCGAACAGTGTTCCGGTTTGGATTGCACCGACATCTCTTTTCTAAGTTTGGCCATCTCTTTATCCTTGCAATTTAAGTTCTCCAAGTCATCAATCAATCCTTTCATTTATGTGATAGGCCTGCATTAAAAATAGACATTTACCACAAATTAAAGGTATCTTATATTATTAGATATATTATTATAAAACATGCTTTGGTTAAGGAGTTATTGATACTTTAAGTGCAAAATGATGATATAAAACCATGATAAAAATACACTTTTAAGTACTAATCACTAGGAAAGGTCTCCCTAAAATGACTGGGATGGGAGCATTAGAACCTTGAATTGGTGCGGTGTCTAACACTATAAAATCAACAGGAAAGTAGAATTTATCTACTTGGACCAACACATCCTCAACGATACCCCTAGGAATCTTGATTGACCTATCAGCTAATTGAAGGGTAATTCGAGTAGGCTTGATTTCTCCTAAACCTAATTGTTCGTAAACAGTGTAGGGTATTAAATTCACACTTGCTCATAAATCCAACAAAGCTTGATCTATCTTATGACTTCCAATAATGCATGAAATGGTAGGACAACCAGGATCTTTGTATTTGGGAGGGGTCTTAAACTGGATGATGGCACTAGCATGTTCAGTCAGAAAAGCTCTTTCTTTCACATTCAATCTCCTTTTGACTGTGCATAAATCCTTAAGAAACTTTGCATAAGATGGAACTTGTTTAATTGCATCAAGGAGTGGAATATTGACTTTCACTTGTTTGAACAATTCATAGATTTCTGAGTTCATAAGATCTTGTTTAGGTTTCCCTAACCTTTGTGGAAATGGTGCTCTAGGAACAAATTCTAAATCACTCACTTTGACTTCAATTTTTCTTGAATCATCTCCTTTCTCACTAATCTCTTTCTCATTTAGCTCACCTTCTTTATTTCTCAAACTCTCATTTGTCACTTGTGTTTTGATTCCATCTTCACTTTCCCTAGATTTCTCCTCCACAATACCTTTAGACACAACTCATAAGAATCCCCATAAACTGAAAAATCATCCATGAAAACTTCCAAAAAAATTTCCACCATATCACTAAAGATACTCATCATACACCTTTGAAAAGTGGTGGTGCATTACACAAACCAAAAGGCATTCTTCTATAAGCATAGGTACCAAAAGAACAAGTGAAAGTGGTTTTTTCTTGGTCTTCTAAAGAAATCTCAATTTGGTTGTAACCTGAGTATCCATCAAGAAAACAATAGGAAACTCTTCCAGCTACTCTTTCAAGTACTTGGTCTAAAAATGGAAGCGGAAAATAGTCCTTCCTAGTCACCATGTTCAATTTACGATAATCAATGCACATACGCCATCCAGTTTGGATTCTAGTTGGTACTAGCTCATTATTTTCATTCTTCACTACTGTTACTCTAGATTTTTTAGGGACAACTTGGGTTGGACTAACCCATTTTGAGTTTGCAATAGGGTAAATGATACCTGCATCAAGTAGCTTAAGCACTTCACCTCTCACTACTTCCTTCATGTTTGGGTTCAATCGTCTTTGCATTTACCTCATAGATTTAGCCTTTTCTTGGAGATAGATTCTATGTGTATATAAAAGAGGGTTAATTCCTTTCAAGTCAGTAATTGTCCATCCAATTGCTTTTTTGTGTTTTCTCACCACTCTCAAAAGTTTTTGTTCTTGCTCTATGCTAAGTTTTGATGAGATCACAATAGGATATGATTCATCTTCCCCTAGAAATGCATACTTAAGATCACTCGGTAAAGGCTTCCTTTCTAGTTTATCAGGCTGGACAAGAGATTCCTCAACTTTCACTTGGGGTGAAATCAAAGGCTCAAATGATGGGGTCCATTGACCTATTGACATAATAGGCATTGGATCTAGATAAGTCTCGAGTTCTCTTACTTCCTCATCAACACATTCCAAAGAACAAAATCTTTCATCATGAATTAAAGTTCTCTCCAATGGATCCTTGATCCACACTTTCTCAAAGTGTTCTTGACAAACTGTTTGGATGAAATCTACCTCTCTAATGTCCTCATGTTCCCCGATTTGTTTGGAGACATTGAATATGTTCATCTCCACAGTCATATTCCCAAAAGACAATTTCATCACCCCATTCCTACAGTTAATTAAGGCATTGGATGTAGCTAGGAAAGGTCTCCCTAAGATGACTGGGATGGGGGTATTAGAACCTTGAATTGGTGTGGTGTCTAATACTACAAAATCAACAGGAAAGTAGAATTTATCTACTTGGACCAACACATCCTCAACGATACCCCTGGGAATCTTGATTGACCTATCAGCTAATTGAAGAGTGATTCGAGTAGGCTTGATTTCTCCTAAACCTAATTGTTCGTAAACAGTGTAGGGTATTAAATTCACACTTGCTCCTAAATCCAACAAAGCTTGATCTATCTTATGACTTCCAATAATGCATGAAATGGTAGGACAACCAGGATCTTTGTATTTGGGAGGGGTCTTAAACTGGATGATGGCACTAGCATGTTCAGTGAGAAAGGCTCTTTCTTTCACATTCAATCTCCTTTTGACTGTGCATAAATCCTTAAGAAACTTTGCATAAGATGGAACTTGTTTAATTGCATCAAGGAGTGGAATATTGACTTTCACTTGTTTGAACAATTCATAGATTTCCGAGTTCATAAGATCTTGTTTAGGTTTTCCTAACCTTTGTGGAAATGGTGCTCTAGGAACAAATTCTAAATCACTCATTTTGACTCCAATCTTTCTTGAATCATCTCCTTTCTCACTCATCTCTTTCTCATTTATCTCACCTTCTTTGTCACTCAAACTCTCATTTGTCACTTGTGTTTTGATTCCCTCTTCACTTTCCCTAGATTTCTCCTCCACAATACCTTTAGGAATCCTAAAACCTACACCTTTGTCAACAATCTTTCCACTTCTAAGGGTAGTGATGGCTTGGACTTGTTCATGGTTTGAAGGTTCACTAGGTGAGGATTCACTCATGTGTACCTGACCTCTAGGATTGGGCATTGGTTGAGCTGGGATTTTTCCCTTCTCTTGAATGCTTAGTGATTGAGTCAACTTAGTTAGTTGACTTTGAATGTCATCTAAGGTCCTATTGGTCTGGTCTTGGAATTTGTAAACTTGGTTGTTGATTCCTCCTTGCATTTGCATGAATTGTTGAAGAGCATCCTCTAAGGATCTCTTATGAGGTGGTTGGTATGTGTTATGTGTGGGAGCATGAAATGGTTGGGGTGGAGGTTGAAATGTTTGAGGTACTGAAGAGCCCTTATTTCTCCATCCAAAATTTGGGTGGTTCCTCCATCCAGGATTATAGGTCTCAGAGTAGGGATTGCCTACTTGGTTTGGAAATGGCTTTCTAACATTACTTGAATCAGAAGTTTGGCCATATAGCACTTCCTTGAAGGCTGGAATGGTAGGACACTCAGTTGTCCTATGCCCTTTGCTTTCACAAACAACACAACTTTCCTCTTGTTGTTCACTTATGACATGCACTTTTTTAATCTCAAGAGACTCTACTTTCCTAGCCAATGAGGCTAATCTAGCATTGAGGTCATCAGTCTCTTTCAATTGAAACTTCCCACTTGAATGAGAAATGGTGTTTCTAGACTCAACATGAACTGGGAGAGAAGTCTCCCATTGCTTTGTGTTTTCAGCCAATTGATCAAAAAAATCAAAGGCCTCACTTGGTTCTTTGTCATAAAACTCACCATTACACATGGTTGACACTAGCTTTTTAAAATCTGCGGTAAGAGAGTCATAAAAGAAACTCACTAACCTCCACATCTCAAAACCATGATGAGGGCATGCATTTAACAAGTCTTTGAACCTTTCCCAAGCTAGGTGAAATGACTCATTTGGACTACAAGAAAAATTCATCATTTGACGTTGTAAAGCTGCTGTCCTATGAGTGGGGAAGTATTTTTTCAAAAATTCAGCTTGCATTTCTCTCCATGTACCTATAGACCTAGGATGCAAGGAGTTTAGCCAAAGCTTGGCTTTATCCTTTAGAGAGAATGGGAACAATTTAAGCCGAATGGTTTCCTCTATGCATGTTCTATCAATAAAAGTATTACATACCTCTTCAAAGTCTTTAATGTGTATGTATGGATTTTCAGAATCCATACCATGAAATGTGGGAAGAAGTTGAATCATGCCCGGTTTCAAATTGAAAGCTTGTTGATTAAGAGGTAAGATAATACACGAAGGTGTACTTTGTCTAGCCGGGTGAAGATACTCTCTAAGAGTTCGAAAACTAGGTTGATCATTGAATTGTGGAGGTCCATTACCTTGAACACTCCCTTCACCCTCTACATCTTCAACATTAGCCATGATAAAATAATAATAATAATAATAATAATAATAATATAACAATTATATGAATATGAAAGGAAAGGAGAGAAAAAAAAATGCAAATAAAAGTAATAGCTCAAAAATAAAAATACAACAAATTAAGAAATTCACTCTCCAACTAATAAGCACTATTAACAATAATAAACATTAAAAGATAATTATAAGAAGCTTGAATAAAAAGGCGGTGATACCGGCCAAGCACTTTAAACAATAAATATAAGAAAAATAACAACAATAAACATTAAAAAATAATTATAACAAGCATGAATAAACAAAAGACGGTAATACCGGCCAAGCACTTCAAACAATAAATATAAGAAAAATAATCATAACAAAACAACAAAATAAAAAGGAAATAAGCAAGAGGCGGTAATACCGACCAAGCACTTTAGACAATAAATATAAGAAAAATAACAACAATAAACATTAAAAGATAATTATAACAAGCATTAATAAAAAAAACAAAGGCGGTAATACCGGCCAAACACTTTAGACAATAAATAAAAATAAAACAACAAAATAAAATGAAATAAACAAGAAAAATATTAAAAACTAATAAGAATAGACAATAAAAGAAAAATGGTTGAACCAACCAAAATCCAACAATTAATAGTCCAGTCCACAATCCAATATCTGAAATGTTAAGGTCAATTTTTTTTTTTGAGGCGGTAAAACCAGCCAATTTAATTTTTTTTATATGATTTTTTTTTTAGTTTCCAATAATCAAATCTAAATTTGTTACCTTTGCTTGCTAGCTCCCCGGCAACGGCGCCAAAATTGCTTGACCGCTTTTTATGATCGGCTTGTTTTAACTCGCAAGTGCACGAGTGTGCGATGTAGCAATTAACTCGGTAAGATCGAGGTCATATCCACAGAGAGCTAGATCTGGAAATTAAGCTAAGTAACAAAAAAAAAACTCAAGAGAAATTAAATTAACAATAACTTGGTTGAAAATAATTGATGGATTTGTTTTCAAAGATAAAAAAAATGTAAATAGATTTTAAATGACAAGAAAAGTAAGTCTTGGTCCAAATCAATTTTAATGGTGATGTATTGGTGATTTCTTCAACATATATAAGATAACTCAACCTAATCTCAACGATGGTGATATTAGATCGAAAGATATTACAATGAAGATTAGAAAGATGAAGATTGATTATTGCTTAAGAATGAACAAGTACTTTCATATTAAGTAAGACATTGAATCAAGCAATCTCTATACCAAAACTAAAGTTTGTGCATAAAAATTCAAGATTATAACATTACCTAAATGATTTCTAAAATTTCTTTACAATAATAAATCATTCATGAAGAAAATAAGAAGATAAACATTAAGATTCATTCATATCCTAAAGAACTCACCTCAATCACCATTATCCTTGATTTGGATCCAAGAAAGAGTTTAGCCAACCATGATTATATATAAGAACACTTCAATAAACATAAAAGAACTTGAATCCAACTGAAAAAATAAGTTTTACAAACTAAAGAACCGAAATCTATAAAGAAGAACACAATACAATTTCAAAAAAAATTCGGACACAAATCTGACTCTAACTTTGGACAGCAATTCGACCCTTTTAGAAGATTTTTTTCAAGAAGTCTATTAGAGACATATTTATAGGAAATTCTGTTACCTTTCTAGATCATTAAAGAACAGCTCATTTGGACACCTGAGTCAAAAGTTATGGGCAAAACACCGAAAGGTGTTCTGAAAAATCAAATCAAGACAGCTTTACAACTACTTTGGTGCATGTTTTTCTTCCTCATTTATGAGGTGTCTCCTTCTTCTTTTTGACCCAAAATAATGTTAAAATATCCCCTCCAGCTTTCCATCCATGTGCTTGCCTTCTTGGATCAATGGATTACCCAAAATAAATTAATTGTTATTTGTTGTGTGGACATGTAAGATCATGGATTGTGTTTGGGTTGATTTGAAGGTTGATTTGGGGTTGATTTAGGGCTAATTTTGGGCTGATTTTGAGCATCAAATAAGTATACAAATGTACTTATTATTTGGGCTAAGATTGACATTGAAACCTTGAGTGTTTAATGGTTGAAGTTTGCACACAACATAAGGCAAGTTTGGGCTTGAAATAAATCATATGATATTCTTTTCTAGAATTGGAATAGAATTGATTTTTGGGACAAATTTGGAGCACTTATTTGAACCAAGATTTGCTTCAATCTTCAACTAAATGTCTCTTCAATTCTTTGTTCTGAATTCCGACGTTGAATTTTCTGAATTAATTCATTTAAGCTCCAAAAACCTATCGAAACATTAAAACAAACTTCATTACTAAAAAACACATCAATTATTATAAAAACAACCAAATAAAAACAATAAATACATATGTAAAATAAGAGACTTAATGACACTTTTGATGCGCAATCATTAACTAAAGCATGTTTTATAATAACATATCTAATAATATAAGACACCTTTAATTTGTGGTAAATATTTATTTTAAATACAGGCCTATCACATAAATAAAAGGATTGATTGATGAGTTTAAGGATTGAAATTGAAAGGGCAAACAGATGACCAAACTTAGAAAAGAGATGTTGGTGTAGTCCAAACTAGAATACTGTTCAGTAATTGGGTCATAACTGGAGCTGTAGATCTTGGATTTAGGTCTACTTTATATGGATGGAAAAGTAAGACATATGCCTCCAACTTTTATATGGAGCCCAAGATTTAATAAGACCATTTTCAAGTCCAAATTATAGTAATAATAAAGAAGTCTGAATCTATCCTACAGCCCGATTACTGTTCAGTTTTTGGCCCATATCTGGAGTTCTAGAAGTCTAAATGACCTCTAGTATTTTTTCTTGGAAAGTTGAGACAATTTCCTACAACTTTCATATCTCAAGTGGTTCCAATTCTAATGTTATCAATGATATTTTGAGCAGGCAAGAGAAGATAAGGATTATCACCAAATCAAGAGTTTGTCACCCACAAATTAAGTAGTCATTAAATGAGTAGGTTCTAATTTTGGCCTCTAAAAGGAGGTATTTTCCATGCATTTAGGCATCTTGGTCTCTAAATCAAGATCATCCTTTTACTTTCTCCCCTTGTATTTTTGTAATGCTTAAGTTTTATTTTCATTAATATCTTGTTTATGTCTTTCATTTCCTTTTCTTTACTTAGTTAGGTTTTATCTTATTTTGTTTATTTATTTATCTTTCTTTCATTATTTTTAGGTAAGTTTATTTATGTCAAGGTGAAAAGGTTACACTAGTGGTGTAAGAATATCTGTAGTGTAAACTCAACATGACCTTTAATGTTTGATACTAACATGTTTTGTATTTGTTATCTTGTTCACTCTTTAATACTTTGCTTTTTAAATAACTAATCTAAATTTACATTATATAACACTTGGTACAACAAATGCTTGACACTTTTATAGCCCATACTGTATGGTATAACCGACACTTAAGTTGTGAAAGGAACTTGATTTGTTATTAATATAAGTTATAAGCATGAATTTCTAACAATATTTACAAGTATTAGCATGATTCAAATAAGATAACTAATGTAATCATGTTAACAATTTATAATCTGATTGGAACCTCCTTTGTGTGTGGTTTTCATTTAAGTAATAATAGTTTATATTATACTTGTTTGACATACCATTAGTGAATTCTTTAACCTTGACATTTATTGTTATCATTATTTAATCTTCCATCTCAAAGTTCTCATCAACTTCTTCTTCTTCTATTACTACTATTACTACTACTACTATTATTATTATTACTACTACTACAACTATTGTTGTTGTTGTATTATTGTTATCTACACTTTATAAGTTAATGAGAAATTTGAGATGGAAGATTAATATAGGATTAAACAATGATAATAATAAATATCAAGGTTAGAGGATCCATTAATGGTATGTCAAACAAGTATAGTATAAACTCTTATTATTCCATTGGAAACCAGCCACAAAAGAGGTTCCAATCATATTATAAATTGTTAACAAGGTTACATTAGTCATCTTGTTCAATTACTACTAATACTTGTAAATCTCCTCAGGCATTCATGATTATAACTTATGTTAACAACAAATCAAGTTCCTTTCATAGCTTAGGTGTTAGTTATACCATACACTATGGGCTATGAAAGTGCCAAGCATTTGTTGTACCAAGTGTTATACAACACAAATCAAGATTAGTCATTTAACAAACAAAGTATTAAAGAGTGAACAAGATAACAAATACAAACATGTTAGTATCAAACATTAAAGTTCATATTGAGTTTACATTATACTTATTCTTACACTATTAGTGTAATATTTTTACCTTGACATAATAAAATTACCTAAATATAATGAAGGAAAGAAAAATAAATAAACAACATAAGAACATAAACAAGATAAAAGTTAACTAAGGAAAGGAAATGAAAGGTATAAACTTGATATTAATGAAAGCAAAACATAAGCAACATAAAAAATATAAAGAGAGAAAGCAAGAGCAAGATCTTGATCTGGAAACCAAGATGCCTAAATGCATGGCAAATACCTTCTTTTATAGGCCAAAATTGATAAGTGGGTGGTCAACTCTTGACTTGGTGACAATCTTTATCTTCTCTTTTCTGAATAAAACATCGTTGATAATGTCATAATTTGAACTAGAACTCCACATGAAAGTTATAGCAATTATCTCAGCTTTTCAAAATAAAATAATTTAGGTCATTTGGACTTCTAGAACTCAAGATATGGGTTGAACACTAAATAGTATGTGGACTCTAGGACAGATTCAGACTTATTCATTAATGGTGCAATTTGGACTTGAAAACAACCTTTTAAAACCAAACCTCCAATTAAAGTTGTAGGCCTATGTCTTACCTTTCCATCTATATAAAGGGGATCCAAATCCGAGATCTACAACTCTAGATATGACCCAATTACCGAATAATGTTCCAGTTTAGATTACACCAGCAACTCTTTTCTAAGTTTAGCCATCTTTTTGTCCTTTCAATTTGAGTACTTAAACTCATCAATCAATCTTTTTATTTATGTGATAAGCTTGTATTTATGATAAACATTTACCATAAATTATAGGTATCTTATATTATTAGATATATTATTATGAAACATGCTTTAGTTAAGGAGTTGTTGATACTTCAAGTGCAAAATGATGATACAAAACCTTGATAAAAATGCACTTTTAAGTACTAATCATCAACCATGAAATTCATTTAGTTGATGATTTCTGAGTCCATAGTGACTTAGTTTTTCTTGATGATTTCTAAACCCACATGAACTATTTGCATTGTGGAACCACATTTCTATCTTGGTAGCAGTTTTGTTGTGATTTCTAAGAAGATAGTGACTTAGTTTTCATTAATGATTTAAGAGTCAACAGTTGTTGTTTGCCCTGTTGAATCCATGCCTTAGCTACGAAAGCGGTTTCATTGAGGATTTGTGAATCAACATCGATTTAGTTTTTATTGATGATTTCTGAGTCAACAATGGATGTGTGAGCTGTTGAATACATGTGTTGGTCATTGAAGCAATTTCATTGATGATTTCTGAGTCGGTAGGGAGTCAGTTTTTGTTATTGAATTCTAAGTCAACAAGGGAGATGTGAGTAGTTGAATCCATACGTCACATATAGTAGTAGTTTCATTAATGATTTTTAAGTCTACAACGACTCAGTTTTGTTTGATGATTTCTAGTCAGCAGCAGTTGTTTGCCCTGTTGAATCTATGTCGCAGTCATTGAAGTAGTTTCATTGATGATTTCTGAGTCAGTAGTTACTTAGTTTTTGTTGATGATTTATAAGCCCACAAGAACTGTTTGCGTCATGGAACAACGTTTCTCTTGTTAAATCCATGCCTCAATCATTGGAGCAGTTTCATTGATGATTTTTTTAGTTAGCAACTATTTAATTTTTGTTGATGATTTCTGAGTCAACAATGGATGTGTGAGTTGTCAAATACATGCATCAACCATGCAAGTAGTTTCTTCGATGCTTTTAAAGTCCACAATGACTCAATTTTCATTGATGATTTCCAGGCCCACATAAGCGGTTTGTGCTATCAAATCCATGTGTCACTAGTGGTAGCAGTTTCATCTATAATTTCTAAGTATATAGTGACTTAGTTTTTGTCGATAATTTCTGAGACAACAGCGGTTGTGTGTGTTGTTGAATCTAGGCGTCAACCGTGGAAGCAGTTTGGTTAATGATTTTTTAGGCGATAGAAACTCAGTTTTTGTTGATGATATATGAGTCCACAAGGGTTGTTAGCAATATCGAATCTATTTGTCACCATTGATTAATACTTAAAAGTGCATTTTTATCAAGGTTTTATATTATCATTTTTTCACTTAAAGTATCAATAACTCTAAACTAAAGCATATTTTATAATAATATATCTAATAATATAAGATACCTTTAATTTATGGTAAATATTCATTTTAAATGCAGGCCTATCACATAAATGAAAGGATTGATTGATGAATTTAAGAACTAAAACTTAAAGGACAAAGAGATGGCCAAACTTAGAAAAGAGATGCTAGTGTAGTCCAAACCAGAACACTGTTTGGTAATTGGGTCATATCTAGAGTTGTAGATCTCAGATTTAGGTCTGCTTTATATGGATGAAAAGGTAAGAGATAGCCCTAAAACTTTCATATGGAGCCCAAGATCTAAAAAGGCCATTTTCAAGTCCAAATTAGAGCAAAAACAAAGAAGTCTGAATCTATCTTCCAGCCCGAGCACTGTTCAGTATTTTGACCATATCAAGATTTCTAGAAGTCCAAATGATCTGAATTGTTTACACAAGAAAGCTGAGATAATTTCCTACAACTTTCATATTTCAAGTGGCTCAAATTTTGACGTTATTAATGATGTTTTGGGCAGACAAGAGAAGATAAGGATTGTCACCAAGTCAAGAGTTGGCCACCTACTCATCAATTAGTCATCAAATCAATATTTTTCAATTTTGGCCTATAAAATGAGGCATTTGCTATGCATTAAAGCATCTTGGTTTCCAGATCAAGATCATGCTCTTGCTTTCTCTCTTTGTATTTTTTGTAATGTTTATGTTTTGTTTTCATTAATATCAAGTTTATGCCTTTCATTTCTTTTCCTTTACTTAGTTAACTTTTATCTTATTTATATTCTTATTTTGTTTATTTATTTTTCTTTCTTTCATTATGTTTAATTAAGTTTACTATGTCAAAGTGAAAAGGTTACATTAATTGTGTAAGAATAAGTATAGTGTAAACTTAATATGGATTTTAATGTTTGATACTAACATGTTTTGTATTTGTTATCTTATTTACTCTTTAATACTTTGCTTGTTAAATGACTAATCTAGATTTATATTGTATAAAAATTGGTACAACAAATGCTTGGCACTTTTATAGTTCATACTGTATAGTATAACCGACACCTGAGCTATGAAAGGAACTTGATTTGTTGTTAACATAAGTTATAATCATGAATGCTTGACGAGATTTACAAGTATTAGCATTAATCGAATAAGATGATTAATGTAATCATGTTAACAATCTATAATCAGATAGGAACCTTCTTTGTGTGTGGTTTCCAATTGAATAATAAAAGTTTATATTATACTTGTTTGACATACCATTAGTAGATCCTCTAACCTTGACATTTGTTATTATCATTGTTTAATCCTTACATTAATATTTCATCTCAAAGTTCTCTTCTTCTTCTTCTTCTTCTCCTTCTCCTTTTTCTTTATTATCATTATTGTTATTGTTATTGTTATTACTATTATTATTATTGTTGCTGTTATTATTGTTGTTGTTGTATTATTATTATTTATAATTTGCACAATTAACCTTCTTGTAGTTCGACCCCGGTCTTGTCGGGTTATTTATTACTTCGACACTCCTGCACTTAAGAGAAGACATCATTCTTTTAGTCATGTCAAAAGGGTTTATATCCTGTTAATGATGAATTTTATGATTGTTTGCAAGTTTGAATTGTCTAATTTGAGGATTTAATAGTGAGAACTCTAGAATATAAAACCTTTTCTTAAAAAAAAAAAAAAAACACAATAACCCTCTGTATAAAAAAGAGCATGTAGCTTTCTTAGTAAAAAATATCTTTTAAATTTTTTATTTGTTTTTTATAAAATTATTCTGATCTCGTTATCAATATCATAAATTTAATATATTAATTTGAGTTGACTTAATTTTTTTTAATTAATATTTTTTTTTATTTCATCTTTTAATATTGAATTTGTTAAAAACTGGATTTTATTAAAAAAAGTCCTGATCACTTGACCTAAGATGTGAATTTGGCATTTAACTTAGGTTGACTCAAGTAGTTTTTTTTTAATTTAATTTTTTAAAATTTTATGATTCAATATTAAATTAATTAGTAATTAATTTTTATAATTTATTTTAATTTATTTTTTATAAAATTATTATAATCTTATAATCTAAATTTTATTTACATGGTAGTTTAGAGTTTGATAACATGAAAAAAATTATTTATTATTTGATGGGTCCCATAATTTTTTCCCTCGAACCTGCATCTTGCATACAACAACTAGTAGCTGCTTCTCATGCAATTCACCTAGGCACTATCTATAATAATGTCCATGCCAGGTGAATTATAGTTCATCTACAATGCGAGAAATATTAACTTGGCACTATTCACGTATTCACATCAACATTGCTAAGTGAATTTTTTTACTATTCACGTATTCACATGAACATTGCTAAGTGAATTTTTTTAACACTGTTCACGTAAATAATATTTATTAGACCACATCTTATAATTCTTATTAAATAAATTTAATATGTGATGAAATTATAATAAATTAATAGAATAATAAAAAAAATATTTAATGTAAAATATTATTTATTTAATGATATAATAATAATAGTTAAATATATAATATTTAAATTAAAAACCATCAATATTAATATATATATCTTTTTTATTTATTTTATAATCTCAATTTGAAAAGCATGTTTAACAAAAGATATTAAACTACATTTTATTCAACTTTAATTTCAACTACAGTTTTAATCAATTATATATAAATAAATAAACCTCAATCAAAAATATTTTTTATAAAACAATATTTTTCAAACCATAACTGTAATAGTTATTATAATACCAAACACATGTGTTCGTCTAAATTGATTTAATATATTGTTGTTTTAAAATAAAAAATAATAATGACATTCAATATTTAAAAAATAAATAGCATCCTATATAATATACATTAAAATTTAAGCTCATAATTAATTTTGTTAAAAAACATATTACTAACATTTAAAAGAAGAAATATGTTGAAAAATAATTTATATAATCACAGCGCAGCGTGTACCCAGAATTTAGTACTTACAATATTGCAATCTGAAGCAGCTTTGACTATAAGCAAATGCCCAAGTTCTGATGCATTTTACTCCTGTTAATGCAGAGCACCTTAACAAACGCAGAAAGGGAGATGAAAAATGTTGTGAAGAGAAAGCAGAGCGTACGGAGAAGTGAGATGGATAAGATCGGCTCGGTGGATCGCAGAGATGAGGAAATAAAGTGGGTTGAAGTATGACGAAAAGCCACCATTTTCGGTCACTTATGCTGCTGTTTATTAGCTGATTCCTAGGAGTAGTGTAGGAATGAACTCCAATTTCCATTCTCCGATTTTACAATAAAGAAATTGAGGTGGAAACTGGATTGTTTGGTCACCGGAAATAAAACGGGAAGGCTCTCGTTATGGGGGCTTTTCATGCTGCAAGTCGTCTATGACATGTCTTCTTCACTGTAAATCGCAATTTACATACACGGCCCGTCATTGATGGGGCAGATATTCTATATTTAAATAAAAATAAAATATAGCAACAATTAAAGATGTTGGATGTCTTGTAATGTTTTATGTTCAATATTAACAGTATTATAAAAAGGAAAGTAGAGATTAATTTTTTAGCTTTAAAATGATGCTTAAAAAGTGTTCGTAATCGCTTACTGTTGATACAGAAGCCAACTTATGACTTGCATATCATGGTTTGGCTGACTCAATGTGTTATGATATTACCCGATTGTTATTCATTAATTACATTTAAAAAAACCCAAAAGCTGGACTATTACATTTATGAAATTCATTAAACCTACCAGTATGAAATTTTACCATGAGCAAATCTATTCATATCCATGGAGTAAATATACGAGTTCAATCAAAGCTTTGTTTCTCCGCAGTACTAAAAGCATCTGATCCTATTGGAATTTGAGCAAACCGTATGTTCAAACTGGGATATACAAGTTGAATTCCTTTACAAGAACAAGAAATGGTAAAATATTAAATGCAAACCCTGTTTTACCCATTTACAATTATTTAAAAAAAAAATAATAATCTAGAAACTCGTGTATTTACATATGGAAGATATACTCTCATTTTATTGAACCTGATACGATCTAGCCCGTTTAACTTTAGCTAGTCTAATTTGGAGTTATAATAATAAATGTAATAGAGTTCATGCTTGAAAATCAACTGTCCAACTTGTTGCAACTACAATGTCTCCGATATAATTTCATTGCTCTTGCTGGTTACGTCCAGTGTAATTTCACTCCTCACTGGTTACTTGCAATTACAAGTTTCAGTTACATAAGCAACTCTACACTTGGCTACCGTAGTAATTGTTTTTTAAAAAAGAATAGTTTTTATGAGAAACAAATTTATAAAATATAGATTATTTTTCTATGATTGGTAATATTATAGAAAATAGGTTAAATAAATATTTTTCTTGAAAAATAAATGGAAAAATAATTTATCAGCATTTTATTTTTATTTTAAAGTTTATTAAAAAATTATATATTTAATTTTATAAATTATTTTAAATAAAATACATAACTACCAAAATAATATAAATCAAATTCCAGTTAAAAAAATAAAAAATTAAAAAATTAAAGAAAAATACAATTTCATAAATTATTTCTAATAAATAAAATAAAACTTTTTAATAAAAAATATAAAATAAAATTTTAAAAAATAAAATTAAAAAAATAAAAATAAAATAGACAAAAAAAGTTGAAAATCAAGTTTAATATAATAAAAAAAATTAAAATGTTTTTGAAATTTTTTTTGCAACTTTTAAAAGAAATCTTCCACCCAAAATAAAACAAGACCTTAAATAGTTTCAGTTCTGTATGAGAAAACCTTTTCATGCAAAACTTCATTTTTCATGCAAAACTTAATATATGAGCAAAGTATAAAGAAACAAAGAGGCATCAAGTATAAAAATTTCCCGAGTAGCAGGTTTCATAGCAACCATATCATGCACCATGCAACAATTGCAGCATTCAATTCAGGTAACAATGTCCGCATCTATCGATCTGTTTGATTATATATTTAGGATGGTGGGTAATAAGATAAAACATTTACTAATCACTAATCACCAAGACAAACTGCACCTAGACAATTTTCCTACAGCCGTCCGACAGTTATTGTCAAAATAGAGACGTGACACTAATCACAGAATGGTGTATCAACTTGTAGTGAGATCCCAACACATTATTATGTTAACAAAATAAAGGGGTACTCCTACTCCAGCCTAAATTACACATGCAGATCCTTTGACAGGCTTCTGGTGATTCCTCCTTCAATTTCATCAGGAGGCAATTTCATCAGGAGGCACGCCTGGGCCTCTTTGCAGCTTGCTGTTCATCTGATTCTATCATCATCACATCATCACCAATCATTTGCATATTATTCTCAATGACATCAGTCTTTTGCAAATCTTGATGCAATCCATTCTCTACCAAAGCGTGGTCTTGCAATGATGCAGACAATTTTTCCTGACAAGTGGCAATGCTGCCATTTTCTATGTCATAGCGAATCCTGTCAGTGTCATCAATACCTTCAAGGTTATGTATAACTTCAATTGCTTGCATATTATCCCGAGTGACCTTTGCCTTTTCCAAATCTTGATTCAACACAATCTCTACCAAGTTGGCGTCTTCTTGCAGTGATGCTGAGAAATTTCCCTGACAAGATGCAAGGCGAACATGCTCATTGCCATCATGAATCTTGTCAATGTCCTCAGTACTTCTAGGGTTCCGTATAACTCCAAAGGCAGAATTCTCAAGCATCTCGTCAGAGGCAGAAGCAAGGCTTACAGTCAAAAACCCTACATTTTCCATCGAAGGAGATTTTTGTTGATCAAATTTCTCTTTCTGACAAATACCTGCATCTTCCTTAGATGGAAAATTTTCAATGATTCCCACATCTGAATCATCAGAGGCACAGTCTGATGTTTCTGAAGATGAATCATTGTCATCTGCTTGCAAAGAAATCCCTGGATTCCAAGAATCATCAGCTCCAAAACCTTTAAAAGAACATGATATAGAACCATCTGGAGGTGTTATTCCTGCAACTTGCTGAAAAACAGTATCTCCAGAAGGGAAATACACAAACTGCTCACCAGTTTCGGTATCATCCTGCTGAAAAACCGAAAATATGTCATGCATGAAAGATCACAAGAGACTGTAGGTAAGACCTCCTTTTGGCTTTCAACTGGCAAAAACAAAGCATTCTAAATCACATACTCAAAAATCAATTAGCTGGAATAATAGATAATGCCAATACCTCTATCAGTGACCTCGTACCATTAAGGTTGTGATAAGACGATGGCTGGTCAAAGGATGGACACTGTGCAAGTAATGATCCAGCAGCAACTTGCGGATCAAAAAATTCCCTAAGAACCAAGCCAGGATCATTAACACAATGAGAATTCCTCATAGGTGATACTCCCAATAGAGTAATTTCAATGCCCTGACCATGGTCAGAGCTTGATAAATTAACACGACAAGCTCCATCAGGAGAGTATCTGTCAGAAACAAGCTCCAATCCAGATTCTTTCCCATTAATTTCAGGGAAATTAGACTGTTGTTCACTGCTGCAACCACTAGAAGAAACTTCCCGAGAACAATTTTGAAGCAGCTCAGAGATTAGCCTCTGGATAAGTGTACGCTTGAGAGAAGCTTCAGCAGGAGGAAACCAGTCCCCATTAAGCTGTTCATTTGAGGAAAAAATAAGAAAACAGAGGGAAGTAACTGTGTGACTAAACATCTGAAGAACCCAACAAACAAATACGCAATTACAGCATCAATGTTCAAGTAAAGCAATCGATGCATATTTCAGGCCTTTGGGGTTGCATTGCTCCATATAAATCAACCAAGAGTTAATTATCAACAGCATAGTCCAAGGCCTAGGAGCGAACCAACTCCCATGCATTTCAAAGATTTCTGTCCACTATCTTGCAGAATACAAAATGCACCTTTCTACCATGTGCAGAACTCTAGCTTTGGGAAAATAGAAATACAATAATATTCAGAGAAACAACTGATGGATTGAACTTACAAACTTAGTAAACCCGTTTATTCTGAAAGGGCTAAAATTCACTGGGGCCTCTACCAAAAAGAGTTCCAGATAGTGAAGCAGGAACAGGCCACAATCAAATGAATTTTCCTGTTGTGGCAGCTGACATGCCCATGAACAAAACGTCAGAACAATTACAATAACCCACCAGGATCACAAAAGTGCACATCAGACAAACACATTCATGCCAAAGCTTATAATATAACAATGCAACAAATTACTGCACAAATACACACTATCTTATCACATAAATCGACAAATTAATGCACAAATACACACTATCTTATCACATAAAGCAACACAAAATTGAAAAGAACTTCAACCAAACGAAATTTAGCCCAAGGAAATACTCTCCCCAACTTACTAGATATCATTTTCCATTTACAAGAACACGAGCAGTTCCATAAGATCTTAAGTGTTGGACTCATCTGATTTTGTAAGTCAAATGAAAGGAAGATCATGATCTATAATGGATGTGCAAAGAGTTGGTGCTAATAGGACCTGTGAAATCAGCCCCCTTCAAATTTTCCCTTTTCTATGTGCCTGGGTAACTAAAGATAGCTTCTATTGGAAAAGCTCTGTAGCAATCCACTTTTTGAGTAGTTAAATTAACTAACTGAGACCAGGCAAATACCTCAAGGGGGACAAACCGCAAATTCAAGAATTTTGAAGACATGTCTTCAGATGAGCCCTTCTGCCTCTCTTTCCACTCTTCCCATAAATAACTGTCATTTCAGTGCATGAAAGTGACATACAAATAACAAGAGGTTGCTTTCAGAAAATTATAAAATAAATTGCAGGTTGTCAACGAAAGGGATAATAGAGGATGAACAAGAAAAGGTTTGCCATAAAACTTGTATTGTTATACATGACTAAGATGATGGATGAAAAAAAAAATAACAACACTGCATTATGGTTTAGCCACGTGTGACTGACTCGTGTGGGCAAGAAAATTAGCTTTGTTTGATGTGCTGAATGCTATAATCAACAACATGAGAAGCCCAGCCCTTAAAACTTGTATTGTCATACATGACTAAGATGATGGATGAAAAAAAAATAACAGAGCAGCATTATGGTTTTGCCACATGTGACTGACTCGTGTGGGCAAGAAAATTAGCTTTGTTTGATGTGTTGAATGATATAATCAACAACAGGAATAGCCCAGGCCTTAAAGCACTTTTGTTTGATGTGTTGAATGATATAATCAACAACAGGAATAGCCCAGGCCTTAAAGCACTTTTGTTTGATGTGTTGAATGATATCAACAACAGGAATAGCCCAGGCCTTAAAGCACTTAACAAGGAAATATTTTGCAATTTCAGTACTTGTCATAATATATCATTCCGTGGCTCTGCTCAAAATGCACTAATCTGACAGAACACATCTGACATTGACAGCAACTTAGAAAAAGATTGGCATACTACATGTGGCATTTGCAAGACAAATTGAAGCAACATGTCACCCAGTCTAATGGGGACTGAATATGGACAACAATGAGAACTTGGGAATTAGTATTTGGTTATTTAAGAATTTAAATTTATAGGGTTACTAAAAATTCCTTCAATAATCATATGCCAATTCTCATTGTTGTCCATCTTATTCCCCATCATAGCGTGTCTAAAAATATACATGTGCAGATATGTTGTCAAACAAAAGGTACAATCAAGTTAATTTATACCTTTGAACAAGATTTTTGAGACCTGCATGAGTTCCTTTGATAGGATCCATGTGCAATATACATGGTACTTTGACAGATATTTCTGTGTCTTCATCTGAAATATGATCCAGATTTATAAACACAGGGCTGATGACCACTCAACATCATGCAATCCACTAAGAACTAACCTTTCACGCTAGCTATTTCACCCAGATGGCATATTACTAACAAACTCCAGTGAAGACTGTAATTAAAACATGCATACAAATTACACCAGTGAAGGATTTATAAAATCACAAACATGCATATTGTTTAACTATTTTCTTACTTGAAGTTTACAGGAATGAAAATGTAGTCTTTTCCAAACATATCCACTTTTCTGGTCCATTTATGGACACGTAAAAAAGCAGCTTTGCCATCTTTCACATTGGATGGATCTTTGTCAAGATCAGCAAGCTTCCTAAAGAAAAAGCTATTGAAAAAATGGTATCTTTGCTTCTCCCCAGATGGAATCTGATTCTTCAAATACCTGCCACCCAATCATTTGATTTCCTTTAAATGCACATTTAAATGTAACCCATTATAAATTAAAACAGATGTGGAATTTTCAAATAGTAATGGATTTGGAAATATAAATAATCAATCCCCTCTTCTTTTCAGAATTACCTCACAGACACAAGTTATGTGACAACCTTTACATCCTAACTACTAGGAATTGACTGGTTGAAACTAAAAGAAAAAATTGTTGTATGCAAATAAAATGTTGAAACTAAAAGAAAAAATTGTTGTAAGCAAATAAACCCACTTAATGTAAAAGTCAATGATTGTATCATTGATGAAAGTCTCTGGTTGTAATAGATCAACATCTCTCTTGCTAATAGAAACTGCATCCGAGTCCTCTTTTGGATAGATAACATCTTCAAACTCTGAATCAAAACTGCACAATGCCAAGATTATTCAGAAACTTACTACAACATAGATCATACACTCGAGCAGATGTGATGTATTTTTCCAACTACACCATCTTTTTGTACTATCAGCAAAAAATTTACATACCCCAATTGTATAGAAGAAGCACAGATCCTCTTCTCTAAAGATTAAGAATCAATGGATATGCACACCACTACAAGCACATAAATAAATACTACAATTATAGAAATCTTGAATCTTCATGTAAGAGCACATTCTGGCAAAGTGGATGAACTCAGTTAGAAAAATCCATCAAATTTTTCTTACAGTGTTTTATTAGTAACATATATATCTCAAAGAACACTTCATTTGAAGGCTTTTGGGAAGAGCTTGCATTTAAATCCTCTTGAACAACGGTAAATGTTTACATTGTGAAAGAAAAGAACACTTAAGCCCAAGCACCACAGATCTACTGCTTTAACGATCAAGCCTAATATGTCTACTAGCAATAGAAACAAAATCCATCCCACTAAACCAAAGATGAATTTGTTTTGACTGAATCTTGAGATGATAGGAAAGATCAAGAACTGTACTACCTAATTTACCTTAAATTGACCGACAGTTCATGCAATTTGATCCACAAGTAGAGAACATGGAGACGTGAAACCACTAAGGAAATCAGAACTAGCAGATAAAAGAGGTTAGATTGCTAGAGAATCAAGTAAATCACACCTGGGGAAATAGCGCCTCTGTTGAAGTGAGTCTACTCCATTCATTGCAATATCCATGCTACAAGCAAATGGATAAAAGAATAGGCAAGAAGAGTTAAATGATAAGAAAACATTGGGCAATAACAAAAATTCACAAAAAAAAAAAATGGAGAGAGAGAAGACACTTCCAAGCCAGCCTTCCTCAACCTTTTGAACAAAGTAATTCTTAGCATACCAACAGGATGCAAAAATCCTAAGAGTTGTGGCCATACAACAAGCACGTTTTTAGCCAATAACAACTAGCACCAAATGGAAAGAAAAAGAACTTATTAATGGGTAAATCATATGTTAATTGGAGGTCATATGTTAACTGGAGGCACAGGAAAAGGCCTCCAAAAGCAATTTAAGTATGATGCATGGCAAATTATATGAAAGCTAAATTGTAATAAATGACATCACAAGCAGGCAATTCAGAGAACTTACTCATGTATAACGCTCAGTAGAGCTGAGTACTTCACATTCAGAGATGTAATCTCCTCCCATTTCCTAGACCAATTTGGCTCAACAACCACAACCTCCAACTCCTCAACACCTACACAGAAAAATTAAATAAGTAAATTAAGAGACTTAAATCCAAATAATAAATGCAAAAGTATCTTCTAGACCAACCAGATTAAATATTGAAGCTAATAAAAAAATTTCTTCAGCAGAAATTTCATTACTAACATTGCTTCATGTTCTGTATTTCTAATCAAAACTTCTTACGAGCTCACCATTGTTAAGAAATAGCGTAAAGAACTTTAGTCTTGTATGATATAATCATACCAAAAAGCAATATGGAGCTTATCAGATTGATGAGTTCAATATTGTGGCAATTCCACTGTATATGTATCACCAAATTTGCAATTATGGCATTTGTGTGTAATATGTCTAAAATATAAGAAAAAAAGAAAGATGAATGTTTGCATAAAACTTGAGGGGGGAACTGGGAGGTCAGCACAAGTTGCAATTAGCCGGGGAACTTTTCAATACTTTTGGCTGTTGACGTGAATTTCCATATGCATTAGGAATCAAATGATACAGCATATGAAAATGTTGCAACTCAGGAGTTATAAAAATTACAAAAGTAAGAGAACAATAATATGCAAGCACTATACCACTTCAAGGTGACTAACCTGACATGCCTTGTGTGTTATCAGCTTGTACTTCATCCTTTGAAAGTATGTGAAGCTTAATCATAACAGTTTCAAACTGAACACATGATAAATACAACTTAATAAGCATGCTTAAATATCACAAGTTATAATCCCATAAGGTTGCCAGAACTTACTCTTTGAATATTCTGAGAGTCAATACTAACAATTTCATCAATTCCTGCTTCAAAGCTAAAGATTCCTTCATCTCCATGAGCAGTTGTACCATTAATTTTAATGCCACTGTTAGAAAATCTCACCAGACACCCAGTACAATATTTACCCCGGTATACAACATAATCAACAACAATACCAATGTCACTCTGCAAATTGCACAAAAAACACTTAATCTTGAAGCTTTTCTTTCTGAAAAAATGTATACAACTGAATGGTAGCCATCTTGCTCACCGAACAATATACATAAATCAAGTAGGAAAAATATTTATCCCCACCAAGCCATAAATGAAACAGATTGAAAGATTGATTTTGAAACATGGAGCACATATCTGAGGTTCAACTTCAATATGAACTGGTTAGTAATCCCTCCAGAATGCAATGAGTATAGCTTAACAAGTAGAAGGAGAAACAAAACCTGGGTACAAGTTCAAAAAGGTGGAATGGCCACAAGTCAAGCAGTAGCCATGGAGAAAGCTTTGTAATGTCTACCAATAGCAGCTAAACAAGTTAACCCCTCAGATTCCAAGATACTTGAGAAACAAATAAAACTCAAAATAGGAGTCCAGGTATTAGGAGGAAAGAGTACATGTTAGCTAATTCAAGAAAAATAACACAAGAATAAAGACCCAGACAGCCGTTTAAGAACAGACTAAAATAAGAAAACCTGCAAATGCTAAGTAACTTCAGTTACTGAAAACCTTGAAGCAGATATAATATGCAAGGATAACAAATAGAGGATCTTTAAAATTAAGAAAATAACAATCTGTCTCATTTGTAATTCAGCATAAACTTGACTAATTCATGACGGGGGAAATTTTGTACCATTTCTGAGTAGCTGAAACAATTGGTTGGTGTGAGGTCCTTTAAAATAACTGTAATCATGCAGAAAAACACAGTAAGTTTTCACTTGAATGCCCAAAATATCCAGGAAAAGAATATCATGAGAAAATACCACCAGCATCTGCAATATCAGGAGTGGGGCTTGATGGAGAACACTCCTCCATGTGTTCATCAACAAGCTCAGCCTGCAAGATTTTCAAACAAAGCAAAACGAGACTTCATAATCAATCACATAACTGAAAACATAACCCAGAAGACAGGAGAAGCCAACATACACTGGACGGAGGACCATCTCTAAGACCACAGTGTAACTGGCTTTCCCCAACTAAAGGAGCTTCATGGCATGAAATTCTTGTCACGTGTTCACTAAAAATCATTTTCGATTCAAAACCATCTACCGGAAAACAAGGGTCGTGTTCATGACTTAAAGAAGTTAAATGGGGAGCAACAGAATTTCCTTCTTCAGTGATTAAGTCCTCTCCAACAGTTCGGGGCCGAACACGAGTAGCAGCATTATCACAGTCAATAGCATCAGCATCTACACAAACTAAACTAGACGTTTCGTTTTTAGGAATATCACATTCCTGGGTGACTGAAAACACAGATAAGAGGATCAGTGATCTTAAACCTAAAATTAATCACCCAAAACATAATTTTACTTGCGCAAAAAAATTTAACACCCAATTTAATATATTTTTCACCATAGCATAACTAATTTCTTCTTCAGTTACATGATTATTACCATAATTTTCTTTCAAAAGTGATCGCACTCGAGAAACTAGTACTTTAAAATGGCCGGATTGTCGAGGCTAGGGTTTTAGAACTTGCCTAACAATTGACCAGCTGCTAATTCAGCTATCTCGTTTTCTTCATCCTTGAAATAGTTCTTCATCGTAGAGAGCGGGAGAGATCGCGATCAACAGCGAGTGAGTCAACTACCGAGTCAGTTAATGAGAGAGATTATTGGCGGACACAGTCACGTCGCAGGCTTCAAGGGTTTTTCACCTGTGTCGAAAATCGACTGAAAGAGAGACCAAAACTTTGCGAAGAGAGAAACAAACACCAATTAGAGGGTAAGGCTTAAAGTGTTAGAATGGGGATTCGTGATTCACGTGCCAATTTAGAAAATGGACAGCACGCGTTAATTAGTGGGAGTTCTGTTTTTGTTTCGGTACTTCCAAACTATTAAAAAGAGCGTGTGTTTGAGCTTGGTAGCTAGTAAGTAAGAACAGTTCTCCTATTAAAAACATGTGATTTACTAAGCTACCGGTGGTTGTTTTGTATTTTAAATATGGTTTTGAAAAAATTTAAAAAACATTATTTTTAATTGATATCTTTTTAATATTTTAAAATTATTTTTGTTAATAATAATTTTAAATAAAAAAAATATTATTTTTATATATTTTTAAATAAAAAAATATTTTAAAAATAAATATAATTATATCCTCTAGACTTTAAAATTTAAATTAAATTAACAACAAAACTAAAAATCATTATTATAAAATACAAAAAGAGATCAGGATGAATTATTATATTTTAGCATTTTTTATAACTCATAGAATACAATAAATTTATTATTTATTTTTTAATCATTTATTTTCATTCTCAAAAACTCTTTTTTAATTTAATATTAATTTAAAACTAATTATTTTTAGTTTTTTTTTAAATAAAATAATTAAAATGAAAAGTATATCAAATACAGTGGCATACAAGAGATTTCACAAAAAATACACTTAAGTTCCATTCATAAAAAATAATATAATTTATATAATTAAATTTCTTTACATTTTCAATGTTTACTTTTAGTACAAGTCATTAAATAAAAAAAAAGGTTATCATTCATGTTATTTTTTTTATCACTAAAATAGTTTTTTTAATATACACGTGTGTTTTATATGATGCGAGAGACTTGATAGTAGGCTTTTAAAGTCTTAACATTATTTTAATTTTGAGTTTTTGGAACTTTTGTGGGTATTTTGGGTTAATGTGTTTGTTTATATGTGATTTAAGAATGTTTGCAAGGTTTTTTGGGTTGAAATGAGTTAAGAGTTAGGTTTTTTAGGCAAAAACAATAGTTGGTTGATTAGTACTTAAAAGTGTATTTTTATCAAGGTTTTATATGATCATTTTGCAATTGAAGTATCAATAACTCCTTAACTAAAGCATGTTTTATAATAACATATCTAATAATATAAGATACCTTTAATTTATGGTAAATGTTTATCTTAAATGCAGGCCTATCATATAAATGAAATGATTAATTGATGAGTTTAAGAACTAAAATTGAAAGGACAAAGAGATAACCAAACTTATAAAAAAGATGCTAGTGTAGTCTAAACCGAAACACTGTTCGGTAATTAGATCATATCTGGAGTTGTAGATCTTGGATTTAGGTCTACTTTATATGGATTGAAAGGTAAGACATAAGCCTACAATTTTCATGTGGAGGTATGGTTTTAAAAAAGTTATTTTTAAGTTCAAATTATAACAACAATGAAGAAGTCCAAATCTGTCCTGCAATCCAAATACTATTCAGTGTTTGGCCCATATCTGGAATTCTAGAAGTCCAAATGACGTTATCATATTTTCAAATGGTTCCAATTCTAACGTTATAATTGATATTTTGGACAGACAAGAGAAAATAATGATTATCACTTAGTCAAAAGTTGGCTACCCACTTATCAATTAGTAATCAAATAAATAGTTTCTAATTTTAAAGCCTATAAAAGAAGGCATTTGCCATGCAATTAGGCATTTTGGTTTTTAGATTAAGATCATACTCTTGCTTTCTCTCGTTATATTACTTATGTTTTACTTTCATTACTTCATTAACTTTTATTTTATTTATATTCTTATTTTGTTATTTATTTTTCTTTTATTATGTTTAGTTAAATTTATTATGTTAAGGTGAAAAGGTTACACTAATGGTGTAAGAATAAGTATAGTATAAACTCAACATGGATCTTGATGTTTGATACTAACATATTTTATATTTGTTATTTTGTTCACTTTTAATACTTTACTTATTAAATAACTGATTAGTACTTAAAAGTACATTCTCATTAAGGATTTATGTCATCATATTGCACCTAAAGTATCATTAAATTCCCTAACAAAAGCATGTTTTATATTAGCAAGTCTAAAAATATAATATACTTTTAATTCATGGTAAATGTTCATCCTAAATACAGGTCTATCACATAAATAAAAGGATTGATTGATGAGTTTAAGGATTGAAATTGAAAGGATAAAAAGAAAGCCAAACTTAGCAAAGTGTTGCTGGTGCATTCCAAACTCGAACACCGTTCAGTAATTTGATCATATCTGGAGCTGTAGATATCAGATTTAGGTCCATTTTATATCGATGGAAAGGTAAGACATAGACCTACAACTTTCATATGAAGTCAAAGACTCAGTTCTGCCGTTTTCAAGCCCAAATCTTAGCAACAACGAAGACGTCGGAAGCTGTCCTGCAGCTCAAGCACTATTCGGTTTTTGGCTCCTATCTTGAGTTCTAGAAGTCCAAATGAGCTCTGGTTTTTTTTTATGGAAAGCTGAGACAATTGCCCACAGCTTCCACAATTCAGTTGGCTATAATTCTGATGTGAGCAATGACGTTTTGGCCAGCCAACAATATCAAAAATCAGCCCACAATATCAAAAAACCAGCAGCCATTAATGTCAAAAACCAGCCACCAAATCAATGGATGCCCACCAATTCTTCAATCAATCAATAGTTCTGAAACTTAGCCTATAAAATGAGGCATTGTCCATGTATTTAGTCATATTAATTTTCAGATCAAAGTTATCTTCTTGCTTTCTCTCTACATCTTTGTAATGTTCAAGTTTTCTTTTATGCTATAGTAATCTCTTGTTTATGCTCTTTCATTTCCTTTCCTATACTTAGTTAGCTTATATTATGTTTATGTTCTTATATTGTTTATTTGTGTTTTTCTCCTTCTTAATGTTTAGCTAAGTTAATTATGTTAAGGTGAAAAAGTTTCTCTAATGGTGTTAGAATAGGTATAATATAAACTCAACATGAGCTTTAAATGTTTATATCCAAGAAAGATTGTTGTTAACATGTTTTATCTTTTTATCTTACTAATTCTTAATACCTTGCTTATTAAATGTTTAATTTAGATTTGTGTTGTATAATATTTGGTACATCAAATGCTTGATCTTTCATAGTTTTCGGCCGAAATCGTTATTATGATAGAAACTTGATTTGTTGTTAACATAAACTAGCAACATGAATGCTTGATGATATTTATAAGTATGGTATTACTTATATAAGATAATTAATATGATCATGTTAGTAATTTATAATGAGCTAATAACGAGAAATCATCCGATTAGAACCTCCTTTGTGTGTGGTTTCTAGTTGAGTAATAAAAAGAGTTTATATTATATTTATTTGAAATACCATTAGTGAATCCTATAACCTTGACATATGTTTTGTTATTGTTTAATCCTTACATCAATATCACATCCCAAAACTTTCTTCAACTCCTTTTCTGTTATTATTCTCTTTAAATCTTTTTCTTTATTTGTAATTTATATAATTCACCTCCCTGTGGTTCGACCCCGGTCTTGCCGGGTTATTTTACTTTGACACTCCTACACTTGGGATAAGACATCAACTCTTTGATCGTGTCAAGTTTTTGGCGCCGTTGCCGGGGAGGTAAGTTCTTGTATAAATTAAATATTTTATTTTATTTTATTTTAACTTTTATTTGTTTTTCTAATTGTTGTTTCTTTTTCTTTTTCTTTTTTTTTCTTTTCTTTTGTATTTGTATGAGAGTTTGGACACGTACATTAAGTGGTAGACTTTCTAGAAAATCCTCATTTTCTTCAGAAAACATGGCCGAAGAAGATAACCAATCAATTCATAATGAGAATAATGAGAATAATCGTGTTAGAACACTTAGAGATCATATGAATCCAACAAGAACAAGTGCACCATCATGTATTGTTTTTCCTCCTGATGCATCTCATTTTAATTTTAAGCCAGGTATTATTCAACTTTTACCCACTTTTCATGGCTTAGAATTAGAAAATCCATACTTGCACTTAAGAGAATTTGAAGAAGTTTGTAACACTTATAATGACTTAAATTGTAGCATGAACACCATCAGATTAAAGCTTTTTCCTTTTTCGTTAAAAGATAAAGCTAAAACATGGCTACAAAATATTAGGTCAGGATCCATTCATGCTTGGGATGAAATGCAACAACAGTTTTTAAAGAAATTTTTCCCTTCTCATAGAACAAACTCTTTCAAAAGGCAAATCACCACTTTTACTCAAAAACCAGGAGAAACATTTTATAAATGTTGGGATAGATATAAAGATTTGCTTAATACCTGTCCTCATCATGGTTTTGAAACATGGAGATTGGTTTCACAATTTTATGAAGGGTTAACACCTAAAGATAGACAAATGGTAGAATTGATGTGCAATGGAACTTTTGAAAATAAAGACCTTGATGAAGCAATGGAGTACCTAGAGTTGCTAGCTGAAAATGCTCAAAATTGGGACACCACAGGTACTTGTGAGGCACCAGGTAAAACTCAACCTCATACATCTAATGGAGGCATGTATAGCCTTAGGGAAGATCATGACCTCCAAGCCAAATTTGCATCTTTAGCTAGAAAAGTTGAGGCACTAGAATTAAAAAAGAGTGGTCAAGTAAAATCTATTCAAGAAATTGTGTGTCAAATTTGTGAAACCAATGAACACTCAACCAATGATTGTCCCACGTTGCCTTCTTTTAAGGAATGTCTCCATGAACAAGCCAATGCTTTAAATAGTTTCCAAAGACCAAGTCATAACCCGTACTCACAAACGTACAACCCAGGTTGGAGAAATCACCCAAATTTTAGTTGGAAGAGTGGTAACAATAATGCACAAACTTCACAGCCACCATTTCAAACACAACATAATTTTCAAAATTCTCATGGATATGCACCTCCTTATATTCCCCCTCCTAAAAGAAATCTTGAGGAAACATTACATGCATTCATTGAAAAGCAAGAGACAATCAACACTCAAAATGCTCAAACCATGGCTGATTTGAAAGATACTCTTGCAAAGTTCACATCTGCTCTCAGTTTTCAGGAGAAAGGTAAGTTTCCATCTCAACCCCAGCAAAATCCCAAAGGGCAATACAATTCAAGTACAAGCAGTTCTGGAAGCCAACATCTAGATCAAGTCAAATCAGTCACTACTCTCCGCAGTGGTAAGGTTATTAAAAAACCTATTCTTGAACCTTGTGAGAAAGAAGATGAGTTAGTCTCCAAGGGTAAGGAAATGGTTGAACCTGATCATTGCAAGGAAGAGACCGATTCCCCACCAGCACTTCCATTTCCTCATACCATGACCAAACAAAGGAAAGTCAATCACAATTCTGAAATCTTTGAAACTTTCAAACAGGTAAGGATTAATATATCTTTGCTAGATGCTATTAAACAGGTACCATCTTATGCTAAATTTTTGAAAGATCTATGCACTGTAAAGAGAAAATTGAATGTGAAAAAGAAAGTCTTCTTAGCCGAACAAGTAAGTATCATTCTTCAGAACAATAATGCTTTGAAATATAAAGACCCTGGTTGTCCTACAATTTCTTGCTTTATTGGAGAACATAAAATTGACAGAGCTTTACTTGATCTTGGAGCTAGTGTGAATTTACTTCCATATTCGGTTTTTCAAAGTCTAAATCTCAGTGAGTTAAAACCTACTTCTGTTACTCTTTTACTTGCTGATAGATCTATAAAAATGCCTAGAGGAATAGTTGAAGATGTGTTAGTACAAGTTGATAAATTCATCTTTCCTGTGGATTTTATTGTCTTGGATACACAACCTGTTGAAGCATGCAATTCAATTCCTGTTATTTTAGGACGTCCATTTCTTGCAACTTCTAATGCATTGATTAATTGTAGGAATGGAGTGATGAAGTTATCTTTTGGAAACATGACATTAAAAATGAATGTTTTTAACATTTGCAAGCAACCTGGAGATGATAATGATTTACAGGAAGTAGATTTTATTGAAAAAATAATTTACGATCAATTTGAAAATTTTTCCAATGAAATTGAGTTTAATGAATCTGAAGATTTGCAAATGGTTTGTTTTCAGGAAGAATCAAAGGCAAATATTTGGAGACAAAAAATTGAGGAATTGCCACCACGATCAATTGGGTCCATACCTTCAAGTGTTCAACCACCAAAACCCGATTTGAAGCCATTACCATGTAATCTCAAATACTCATTTTTGGGAGAAAATGAAACTTTTCCGGTAATAATTTCTTCCAAACTTAATGTTCATCAAGAAGGTAAGTTATTACAAACTCTTAAAATGCACAAAAATGCATTAGGATGGACCATAGCGGACATAAAAGGAATTAGTCCTTTGATTTGCACACACAAGATTTATTTGGAGGAAAATGCTAAACCCTCTAGAGAAATGCAACGAAGGCTTAATCCTAATATGAAAGAAGTAGTGAGAAATGAAGTCATTAAACTTCTAGATAATGGAATCATTTATCCTATTTTTGACAGCAAATGGGTAAGTCCTACCCAAGTTGTACCTAAAAAGTCTGGAGTTACTGTGATAACAAATGAGAAAAATGAGTTAATTCCAACGAGGACTATTACTGGTTGGCGTATGTGCATTGACTATAGGAAACTTAATTCAATGACTAGAAAAGATCACTTTCCTTTACCTTTCATGGATCAAATTCTAGAAAGAGTTGCAGGTCATGAATTTTATTGTTTCCTAGATGGTTATTCAGGTTACAACCAAATTGAAATTGCATTTGAAGATCAAGAGAAAACTACTTTCACATGTCCATTTGGTACATTTGCATATCGAAGGATGCCTTTTGGATTATGTAATGCACCAGCCACGTTTCAAAGATGCATGCTTAGCATATTCAGTGATATGGTTGAACGCTTTCTTGAGATATTTATGGATGATTTTTCTGTTTTTGGTGATTCATTTGATAATTGTTTAACTAATTTGGAAAAGGTTTTGAACAGGTGTGAAGAGAAGAATCTTGTGTTGAATTGGGAAAAATGTCATTTTATGGTAACAAACGGCATTGTACTTGGTCACATTGTTTCATCAATAGGAATTGAGGTTGATAAATCTAAAATTGAGTTAATTGCCAACTTGCCAACACCAAAATCTGTTAAAAATGTTAGATCATTTTTAGGACATGCTGGTTTTTATAGAAGGTTTATCAAAGATTTTAGTATAATATCTAAGCCATTGTGTAACCTTCTAACAAAGGATAATGTTTTTGAATGGACTGAATATTATGAAGAAGCCTTTGTTAAACTTAAAAACCTGCTTACATCTGCTCCTGTTATTCAACCTCCTGATTGGTCATTACCTTTTGAAATAATGTGTGATGCTAGTGATTATGCCGTGGGTGCTGTTTTAGGACAAAGAAAAGATAAGAAACCCTATGTCATTTACTATGCAAGTAAAACTTTAAATAGTGCTCAAATAAATTACACAACCACTGAAAAAGAATTACTTGCTGTAGTATTTGCGTGTGAAAAATTCAGATCTTATCTTGTTGGCTCACCTGTTATTGTTTTTAGCGATCATGCAGCGTTGAAATATCTTCTTTCTAAGAAGGATTCTAAAGTTAGATTGGTACGGTAGATTTTGTTACTTCAAGAATTCGATATCACAATCAAGGATAAGAAAGGCACCGAAAATGTTGTCGTAGATCATTTGTCAAGATTGGCAACTGATTCGAAATCTGACATCACACCAATCGATGACTACTTTCCTGATGAATCTTTACTTTCTGTCACTACAATGCCTTGGTTTGCTAATATTGTTAATTTTCTTGTTTCAGGACATTTGCCAACGCATTGGGGCACTCAAGACAAAAGAAAATTCTTGAACGAAGTGAAGAACTTTTATTGGGATGACCCTTATTTATTCAAATATTGTCCTGATCAAATATTTCGAAGATGCGTTCCCGACAATGAGGTAAGTAATGTCATTAAATTTTGTCATTCTGAGGCATGTGGGGGTCATTTTTCGTCAAAAAAGATAGCCGCAAAAATCTTACAATGAGGAAAAATTGGCCCACCATGTTCAAGGACACGCATGCATTCTGTAAATCTTGTGAAAATTGTCAAAAGTTAGGATCTCTTTCAAAACGTCACATGATGCCTTTAAGCACTATTCTTGTCATTGAAATCTTTGACTGTTGGGGTATAGATTTTATGGGTCCATTTCCTCCATCATTTGGTTTTGTGTACATATTAGTCGCAGTAGACTATGTTTCAAAATGGATAGAAGCAATTCCAAGTCGTAACAACGATCATAAAACAGTCATTAAGTTTTTGAAAGAAAACATTTTGAGTCGATTTGGAATCCCTCGGGCCATGATAAGTGATGGTGGAACACATTTCTGTAACAAGCCATTTGAGTCTTTAATGAAAAAATATGGAATCACACACAAAGTTGCCACCCTTTATCACCCCAGACAAATGGACAAGTAGAACTTGCTAATAGGGAGATTAAACAAATCTTGGAAAAAACAGTGAACCCTAATCGAAAGGACTGGTCTTTAAGACTTAATGATGCACTTTGGGCTTATCGAACTGCTTTTAAAACATCATTAGGTATGTCACCTGATTAGTACTTAAAAGTGCATTTTTATCATGGTTTTATATCATCATTTTGCACTTGAAGTATCAATAACTCCTTAACTAAAATATATTTTATAGTAATGTATCTAATAATATAAGATACCTATAATTTGTGGTAAATGTCTATTTTTAATGCAGGCCTATCACATAAATGAAAGGATTGATTGATGACTTGAAGAACTTAAATTGCAAGAATAAAGAGATGGTCAAACTTAGAGAAGAGATGTCGGTGCAATCCAAACCGGAACACTGTTCGGTAATTGGGTCATATCTGGAGCTACAGATCTCAGATTTAGGTCCAATTTATATGGATGGAAAGGTAAGACATAGGCCTACAACTTTCATATGGAGCCCAAGATCTAAAAAGGCCATTATCAAGTCCAAATTGTAGCAACAACAAAGAAGCCCGAATCTCTCTTCCAGCCCGAGCACTGTTCGGTATTTTGGCCATATCTGGAGTTCTAGAAGTCCAAATGAGCTGAATTTTTTACACAAGAAAGCTGAGACAATTGCCTACAACGTTTATGTTTGCACCTGGCTCCAATTTTGACGTTATCAATGACGTTTTGGGCAGACAAGAGAAGATAAGGATTGTCACCAAGTCAAAAGTTGGCCACCCACTTATCAATTAGTCATCAAATCAATAGTTCCCAATTTTGGCCTATAAAAGGAGGCATTTGCCATGCATTTAGGCATCTTGGTGTTCAGATCAAGATCATGCTCTTCCTTTCTCTCTTTGTATTTTTTGTAATGTTTATGCTTTGCTTTCATTAATATTAAGTTTATGCCTTTCATTTCCTTTCCTTTACTTAGTTAGCTTTTATGTTCTTATTTTGTTTATCTATTTTTCTTTCTTTCATTATGTCTAGCTAAGTTAATTATGTCAAGGTGAAAAGGTTACACTAATGGTGTGAGAATAAGTATAATGTAAACTTAATATGGACTTTAATGTTTGATACTAACATGTTTTATATTTGTTATCTTGTTCACTCTTTAATACTTTGCTTGTTAAATGACTAATCTTGATTTATGTTGTATAACACTTGGTACAACAAATGCTTGGCACTTTCATAGCCCATAATGTATGGTATAACCGACACCTGAGCTATGAAAGGAACTTGATTTGTTGTTAACATAAGTTATAATCATGAATGCTTGACGAGATTTACAAGTATTAGCATTAATTGAATAAGATGACTAATGTAATCATGTTAACAATATATAATCTGATTGGAACCTCCTTTGTGTGTGGTTTCCAATTCAATAATAAGAGTTTATATTATACTTGTTTGATATACCATTAGTGGAACCTCTAACCTTGACATTTGTTATTATCATTATTTAATCCTTACATTAATATTTCATCTCTAAGTTCTCATCATCATCTTCTTCTTCTTCTTCTTCTCTTTATTATTATTGTTATTGTTGTTGTTATTATTATTATTATTATTATTAATATTATTATTATTATTATTACCGTTATTATTAGTATTATTATTATTACTACTACTACTATTACTATTACTATTATTATTGTTGTTGTTGTTGTTGTTGTTGTTTATAATTGTTGTTTATAATTTGTACAATTAACCTCCCTGTGGTTCGACCCCGGTCTTGCCGGGTTATTTATTACTTCGACACTCCTGCACTTGGGAGAAGACATCAACCTTTTAGTCGTGTCAAGTTTTTGGCGCCGTTGCCGGGGAGGTAAGTTCTTGTATAAATTATAGTATTTATTTTACTTTCTCTTTTCACTTTTCTTGTATATAACTTTGTTTCTTTTCTTTTGTTTTCTTCCTCCTTCTTTTGCTTTCTTCTTCTTTTTTTTTTATTTTATGCCTACACGTGCATGAGAGTGTGGTCACGTACATCAAGTGGTAGACTTTGTAGGGTATCCTCATCATTTTCAGAAAATATGGCTGAAGATGATAATCAATCACTTCATAATGAAAATAATGAGAATAACCGTGCTAGAACACTTAGAGACCACATGAATCCCACAAGAACAAGTGCACCATCATGTATAGTTTTTCCTTCTGATGCATCTCATTTTAATTTTAAACCAGGTATTATTCAACTTTTACCATCTTTTCATGGTTTAGAATTGGAAAATCCATACTTGCATTTAAGGGAATTTGAGGAGGTTTGCAACACATATAATAACTTAAATTGTAGCATGAACACCATCAGATTAAAGCTTTTCCCTTTTTCATTAAAAGATAAAGCTAAAACATGGCTACAAAATTTAAGACCAGGATCCATTTGTGCTTGGGATGAAATGCAACAACAATTTTTATAGAAGTTTTTCCCATCTCATAGAACAAACTCTTTCAAGAGACAAATCACCACTTTCACTCAAAAACCAGGAGAAACATTTTACCAATGTTGGGATAGGTATCGAGACTTCCTCAGTACTTGCCCCCATCATGGTTTTGAAACATGGAGATTGGTTTCACATTTCTATGAAGGGTTAACACCTAAAGATAGGCAAATGGTTGAATTGATGTGTAATGGAACTTTTAAAGATAAAGACCCTGATGAAGCAATGGAGTACTTAGACTTGTTAGCTGAAAATGCTCAAAATTGGGACACCGCGGGTACTTATGAGGCACCGAGTAAAACTCAACCTCATACATCTAGTGGAGGTATGTACAACCTTAGGGAAGATCATGACCTTCAAGCCAAGTTTGCATCTTTAGCTAGAAAAGTCGAGGTACTAGAATTGAAAAAGAGTGGTCAATTAAAATCTGTTGAAAACATTGTGTGTCAAATCTATGAAACAAATGAACACTCAACCAACGATTGTCCAACCTTGCCTTCTTTTAAGGAATGTCTCCATGAACAAGCCCATGCTTTAAACAGTTTCCAAAGGGCCAACCACAACCCATACTCCCAAACATACAACCCTGGTTGGAGGAATCACCCAAATTTCAGTTGGAAGAGTGAGAACAACAATGCACAAACTTCACAACCACCGTTTCAAGCACACCATAATTTCCAAAATTCTCATGGATATGCACCTTCTTATGCTCCACCTCCTAGAAGAAATCTTGAGGAAACATTGCATGCATTCATTGAAAAGCAAGAGACAATCAATACTTAACTTGCTCAAAACATGACAGATTTTAAAGATACTCTTGCTAAATTAACATCTGCTCTCAGTTTCCAAGAGAAAGGTAAGTTTCCATCTCAAACACAACAAAATCCCAAAGGGCAATACAATGCAAATGCAAGTAGTTCCGGAAGCCAACACATGGATCAAGTCAAATCAGTCACTACTCTGCGCAGCGGTAAGGTTATTGAAAAACCCTCTTTTGAACCTTATGAGAAAGATGATGAGTCAATCTCTGAGGGTAAGGAAGGGGATGAATCTGAAAATTGCAAAGAAACGACTGATTCACCGCCAGCACTTCCATTTCCTCATGCCATGACTAAACAAAAGAAAGTTAATCACAACTCTGAAATCTTTGAAACTTTCAAACAGGTAAGGATCAATATACCTTTGTTGGATGCTATTAAACAGGTTCCTTCCTATGCTAAATTTTTGAAAGATCTATGCACTGTGAAGAGGAAACTGAATGTGAAAAAGAAAGCCTTTCTAGCCGAACAAGTAAGTGCTATTCTTCAGAACAATAATGCTTTGAAATATAAAGACCCTGGTTGTCCTACAATTTCCTGCTTTATTGGAGAGCATAAAATTGAAAGAGCCTTACTTGATCTTGGTGCTAGTGTGAATTTACTTCCATATTCAGTTTTTCAGAATCTCAATTTAGGTGAGTTAAAACCAACTTCTATATCTCTTTTACTTGCTGATAGATCTGTAAAAGTGCCTAGAGGAATAATTGAAGATGTGTTAGTACAAGTCGATAAATTCATTTATCCTGTGGATTTTATTGTCTTGGACACAGAACCTATTGAAGCATGTAATTCATTTCCTGTTATTTTAGGACGTCCATTTCTTGCAACTTCTAACGCATTGAGTAATTGTAGGAATGGACTGATGAAGCTATCATTTGGAAACATGACATTGGAGATGAATATTTTCAACATTTGCAAGCAACCTGGAGATGATAATGATTTACAAGAAGTAGATCATATTCATGAATTAGTTTATGATCAACTTGAATCTACTTTAAGTAAAAATGAATTGGATGAAACTGAAGATTTGCAAATGATTTATTCTGAGGAAGAAATCACGGATGAAACAAGCACCGAAAATATTGATGCGAATCTTTTGTCAACAGTGACAACAAATTTGACATCTGACATCACACCAATGGATGATTACTTTCCTAACGAATCCTTACTTTCTCTTAGTCCAATGCCTTGGTATGATAAAAATATCAATTTTCTTACTTTAGGAGATTTGCCAGCTAATTGGAGTACCCAAGACAAAGAAAAGTTTTTGAACGAAGTGAAGAGCTTTTACTGTGATGACCCTAACTTATTCAAATATTGTCCTGATCAAATATTTCAAAGATTCATTCCCGACAATGAGGTAAGTAGTGTCATTAAATTTTGTCATTCTGAAGCATGTGGAAGTTGTTTTTCGTCAAAAAAGACAATTGCAAAAATCTTTCAAAATGGATTTTATTGGCCCACCATGTTCAAGGACACGCATGCATTCTGCAAAACTTGTGAAAATTGTCAAAAGATTGATACTGGTCAAAAAGTTTTGTTTTATAATTCTCAACTCTATGCATTCCCTAGAGAGCTAACACCAAGATGGAGCAATCCTTATAGGGCCTGTGATATTGAGAATTCAATGAATGACAATGATTTTAAGGAAAATGGACATCGTTTGAAAGCTTACTTTGATAATTTTCCTAGTAAAAATGAATCAACTGGTTTGAATGATCTTATAGATAAAGGTTGATTATTTTTTTCTCACATTTTTTTTTATGTTTCTTTTTGAGTGACTTTTGCTAGTTTCTCTCACCCGGTCAAATGGCGGATAACGGTACTCCGTGACTTAAGTCGGTTCTTTCAGTTTCCCACAATTACTGATATTTGTGTATATATTTGTGCAATTCTTTGAATCTCTCTTCCAATTCTCATTTGATAATGGACACTAATCTTGAAAAATTGAAAAAGTATTTTCCCGCTCTGCCTCAGAATGCGATTACAAAAATTTACCGTGCTAGATGTACAAGATTGAGATTATTAATGAATCATGGAATTCCTGAAGATATTCGTTGGTTGATTGAAGCAAAGGTCCGATTATCAGGTGAGTCCTCTAACTTCTTCATTTCACACATGCCTGGAACAGGTAAAAGCACTTTTGCAAAGAAGCGTCGTGCAAAACGACTGGATGTCTGTCATCGATGTGCTAGATGGACTTGTAATACACAATGTCATTCTTTAGGAATGGTATCTATAAACTGTGAAGATAAAATACAATTCATTAAGGATGGCCTGAGTAAGGAGTCTTTAGATAATCTTCTATTGACTCTTGAGACGCATCCTAGTGGAGATGTGCATCGTGCAATTCATGATTTATGGCCACTATTTCATAAAGAACATGATCGACTTAGTCTTGGGAATCTGACTAAAAAAGACCCTGTTTGCCAGATTTTAAGAAAACTGGATGGGAAGCCTATCCCCGACCCATAGAAGGCGTTTAAGCCGTTCTTGGACGTAAAACCAAGGGAAGATGTGAGCCACAATCATAACTACCTGTACATACACATGTTTTTTTCAAAAGTAAATAAATAAATAAATAAAAAGAGAGAGAGAGAGAGAGAGTGTGAGACTCCAGCTGGCCTACATATAGGTGTTATGATTGCCTTTCTAATTTCTCATCTATAAAACCCTCTTTTCCTTCCTTTCATTTCTACTCAACCCATACATTCAACAAATAGAGAAGTGTGTAGAAATGGCAAGTTCCTCAAGTCATCAAATAAGAAATATCTGTGTTTTTGGTGGATCTAGTCCTAGGAAAGAAAAGGAGTTTTTAGAATCCGCAAATCATCTTGGTCAGGTGCTAGCTGAGAGAAAGATTCATTTAGTGTATGGGGGAGGCAGTCTTGGGTTAATGGGAGGTGTGTCAATAGCTGCATTTTTAGGAGGTAGTCAAGTTTTGGGGGTCGTCCCTGAAGCTTTGGCACAAGGGGACATCATTGGAAAAACAATTGGAGAGGAACTTCAGGTCTCCACAATGTCGGCTCGAATGAATGCAATGTTTAACCATGCTGATGCTTTCATTGCTTTACCAGGTGGTCTAGGCACATTGGAAGAGATCTTTCATATTTCCTCTTGGGCTCAATTGCACATTCACCATAAACCCATAGGTTTGTTAAATGTTAATGGTTATTATGATAAGTTGTTGTCTTTTCTTGATCATGCTGTGGAACAGGAATTTTTAACATCTTCTGCACGACAAATCATAATCTCTGCTACTACTGCTGAACAATTGATTGACCAACTACAATCTTTCATTCCTGTGATTGATCCTTCCATGAGTCGCATAAATTGGTCATCTACGGGAAGCCGTAAAAAGCTTAGATTGGATTTGAGCCTTCATTTGTGAATTTTTTTTTTGTCTTTTGGTTTTATTATTGTGTTTTGTTATTTCTTATTTTTGTTTCAGTGTGTTTCAGGTTTTGTCAATGTTCGTTATTTCAGGTGATATCTTCTATACTCTTTCTTTCTACCTTAGAACATTGAGGACAATGTCTTGTTTTGGTTGGGGGGGAGAGGGTAGTAGTTGATAAAAAAAAAAAAATTGTTTTGCATTTCATAAAGCATGTGCATAATTATTGTTACTAGGATGGCAGAGTAAAGGAGTTCTTTTGTTAAAGTGACTCTTGAGACGCATCTTAGTAACCATTCTTAACAAGGTCTATTATAATACTTCCTGAAATATTCAGGTTTACAAACTCTCGTATTGTTATCACTTAATTCTGCTCATATACTTATTTAACATGTATTCTTAAACCTTAATTTACACACACACACTTTAACATATGATTGTGGGTTGCATATTGGATTATTACATTATTTATGTTCTTTTGTTAAAGGTAACAACTAAGGGAAAGGAATTGTATATAATTAAAAAAAAAACATAAAAAAAAAGAGAAAAAAAAAGAAAAAAAAATGATGATAATAAAAATATAGATAAGTTTGGTTTCGTAGCCTCCCTAACCTAAGCAATTAAGCCCGAATGGGTGTTTTAACACCTAATACCCTAAAGTCAACTGACTTGGGAGCTATTGGCCCAACGCTTGTTACATGGGTTGAGGAGAAAAGCTTAAGGGAATCAAACATTGTACTATCTACATATCAGTATCTACGACCCGAGTTACTAAGCTCGTAGGGGTGTCTTAACACCTAATGCCCTAAGACCAACTGGTCTGGGAGTCATTAGCTGAAAGCTCGTTACATGGGTTAAAGATGCATGATGTTTTTAAATTATATGTATATAGATTTTTTTTTTAAAAAAAAAAGAAAGAAAAAAAAAAGACAAAAATAATAATCCCAACCCAAGGAAGTTAACCTTAAACATTAGAACAAAAATTTTGTTTTCTTCCAAGAAAAGCCCTATAATTATGTGTTGATACATTGAGCACAAAAAAAAGGTTTATTAATATCTTGTTAAGTGGTATTAAGCAGATATATAAATTTAATGAGAGTTTGTTTATCTGGATAGATTAATGGAAGTTAAATGATGAATACCTTGCTTTGTGAAATTTGCAAATTGTTTTAACGCTTTGATTACTAGGGACTAGTAATAAGCTGGTTGGGAGGTGTGATTAGTACTTAAAAGTGCATTTTTATCATGGTTTTATATCATCATTTTGCACTTGAAGTATCAATAACTCCTTAACTAAAATATATTTTATAGTAATGTATCTAATAATATAAGATACCTATAATTTGTGGTAAATGTCTATTTTTAATGTAGGCCTATCCCATAAATGAAAGGATTGATTGATGACTTGAAGAACATAAATTGCAAGGATAAAGAGATGGCCAAACTTAGAAAAGAGATGTCGGTGCAATCCAAACCGGAACACTGTTCGGTAATTGGGTCATATCTGGAGCTATATATCTCAGATTTAGGTCCAATTTATATGGATGGAAAGGTAAGACATAGGCCTACAACTTTCATATGGAGCCCAAGATCTAAAAAGGCCATTATCAAGTCCAAATTGTAGCAACAACAAAGAAGCCCGAATCTGTCTTCCAGCCCGAGCACTGTTCGGTATTTTGGCCATATCTGGAGTTCTAGAAGTCCAAATGAGCTGAATTTTTTACACAAGAAAGCTGAGACAATTGCCTACAACTTTTATGTTTGCACCTGGCTCCAATTTTGACGTTATCAATGACGTTTTGGGCAGACAAGAGAAGATAAGGATTGTCACCAAGTCAAAAGTTGGCCACCCACTTATCAATTAGTCATCAAATCAATAGTTCCCAATTTTGGCCTATAAAAGAAGGCATTTGCCATGCATTTAGGCATCTTGGTGTTCAGATCAAGATCATGCTCTTCCTTTCTCTCTTTGTATTTTTTGTAATGTTTATGCTTTGCTTTCATTAATATTAAGTTTATGCCTTTCATTTCCTTTCCTTTACTTAGTTAGCTTTTATGTTCTTATTTTGTTTATCTATTTTTCTTTCTTTCATTATGTCTAGCTAAGTTAATTATGTCAAGGTGAAAAGGTTACACTAATGGTGTGAGAATAAGTATAATGTAAACTTAATATGGACTTTAATGTTTGATACTAACATGTTTTATATTTGTTATCTTGTTCACTCTTTAATACTTTGCTTGTTAAATGACTAATCTTGATTTATGTTGTATAACACTTAGTACAACAAATGCTTGGCACTTTCATAGCCCATAATGTATGGTATAACCGACACCTGAGCTATGAAAGGAACTTGATTTGTTGTTAACATAAGTTATAATCATGAATGCTTGACGAGATTTACAAGTATTAGCATTAATTGAATAAGATGACTAATGTAATCATGTTAACAATATATAATCTGATTGGAACCTCCTTTGTGTGTGGTTTCCAATTCAATAATAAGAGTTTATATTATACTTGTTTGATATACCATTAGTGGAACCTCTAACCTTGACATTTGTTATTATCATTATTTAATCCTTACATTAATATTTCATCTCTAAGTTCTCATCATCATCTTCTTCTTCTTCTTCTCTTTATTATTATTGTTATTGTTGTTATTATTATTATTATTATTATTATTAATATTATTATTATTATTATTACCGTTATTATTAGTATTATTATTATTACTACTACTACTATTACTATTACTATTATTATTGTTGTTGTTGTTGTTGTTGTTTATAATTGTTGTTTATAATTTGTACAATTAACCTCCCTGTGGTTCGACCCCGGTCTTGCCGGGTTATTTATTACTTCGACACTCCTGCACTTGGGAGAAGACATCAACCTTTTAGTCGTGTCAAGTTTTACCAATTCTTCAATCAATCAATAGTTCTGAAACTTAGCCTATAAAAGGAGGCATTGTCCATGTATTTAGTCATATTAATTTTCAGATCAAAGTTATCTTCTTGCTTTCTCTCTACATCTTTGTAATGTTCAAGTTTTCTTTTATGCTATAGTAATCTCTTATTTATGCTCTTTCATTTCCTTTCCTATACTTAGTTAGCTTATATTATGTTTATGTTCTTATATTGTTTATTTGTGTTTTTCTCCTTCTTAATGTTTAGCTAAGTTAATTATGTCAAGGTGAAAAGGTTTCTCTAATGGTGTTAGAATAGGTATAATATAAACTCAACATGAGCTTTAAATGTTTATATCCAAGAAAGATTGTTATTAACATGTTTTATCTTTTTATCTTACTAATTCTTAATACCTTGCTTATTAAATGTTTAATTTAGATTTGTGTTGTATAATATTTGGTACATCAAATGCTTGATCTTTCATAGTTTTCGGCCGAAATCGTTATTATGATAGAAACTTGATTTGTTGTTAACATAAACTAGCAACATGAATGCTTGATGATATTTATAAGTATGGTATTACTTATATAAGATAATTAATATGATCATGTTAGTAATTTATAATGAGCTAATAACGAGAAATCATCCGATTAGAACCTCCTTTGTGTGTGGTTTCTAGTTGAGTAATAAAAAGAGTTTATATTATATTTATTTGAAATACCATTAGTGAATCCTATAACCTTGACATATGTTTTGTTATTGTTTAATCCTTACATCAATATCACATCCCAAAACTTTCTTCAACTCCTTTTCTGTTATTATTCTCTTTAAATCTTTTTCTTTATTTGTAATTTATATAATTCACCTCCCTGTGGTTCGACCCCGGTCTTGCCGGGTTATTTTACTTTGACACTCCTACACTTGGGATAAGACATCAACTCTTTGATCGTGTCAATAACTAATCTAGATTTCAGTTTTAATACTTTGCTTGTTAAATAACTAATCTAGATTTATGTTGTATAACACTTGGTACAATAAATGTTTGACACTTTCATAGCACATGTTGTATGGTATAACCGACACCTGTGCTATGAAAGGAACTTGATTTATTATTAACATAAGTTATAATCATGAATGTCTAACAACATTTACAAGTATTAGTATTAATTGAATAAGATAACTAATGTAATCATGTTAACAATTTATAATCTGATTGGAATCTTCTTTGTCTATGGTTTCCAATTGAATAATAAGAGTCTATATTATAATTGTTTAAAATATTATTAGTGAATCCTCTAACCTTGACATTTGTTGTTATTATTGCTTAATCATTATATTAATCTTCCATCTCAAAGTTCTCGTCAACTTCTTCTTCTTTATTTTCTATTACTATTACTATTACTATTACTATTATTATTAGTATTAGTACTACTATTACTACTACTATTGTTGTTGTTGTTGTTGTTATTATTATTGTTATTATTATTGTTGTTTATTATTGTTATCTATAATTTATATAATTAACCTCCATGTGTTTCGACTCTGGTTTTGTCAGGTTATTTATTATTTCGACACTGCTACACATGGTAGAAGACATTAATCTTTTAGCCATGTCAAGTTTTTGGCACCGTTGCTGGGAAGGTAAGTTCTTGTACAAATTATAGTATTTATTTTATTTTTTCTTTTTACTTTTCTTATATATAATTGACATGACCAAAAAATTGATATCTTCTTCTAGGCGCAGGAGTGTCGAAGTAATAAATAACCTAGCAAGACCGGGGTCAAACCATAGGAAGGTTAATTGTATAAATTATAGATGACAATAATACAACAACAATAATAACAATAACAACAATAACAATAGTAGTAATAGTAGTAGTAAAGAAAAAGAAGGAAAAGAAGAAGAAGAAAATGAGAACTTTGAGATGAAATATTAATGTAAGGATTAAACAATGATAATAACAAATATGAAGGTTAGAGGTTCCACTAATGGTATGTCAAACAATTGGAAACCACATACAAAGGAGGTTCCAATCAGATTATAAATTGTTAACATGATCACATTAGTTGTGTTATTCGATTAATGCTAATACTTGTAAATCTCGTCAGACATTCATGATTATAACTTATGTTAACAACAAATTAAGTTTTTTTCATAGCTCAAGTGTCGGTGATACCATGCAGTATGGTCTATGAAAGTGTCAAGTATTTATTGTACCAAGTGTTATACAACATAAATCAAGATTAGTTATTTAACAAGTAAAGTATTAAAGAGTGAACAAGATAACAAATACAAAACATGTTAGTATCAAATATTAAAGTCCATATTAAGTTTATACTATATTTATTCTTACACCATTAGTGTAGCCTTTTCACCTTGACATAATAAACTTAGCTAAACATAATAAAACAAAAATAAATAAATAAATAAATAAATAAAATAAGAACATAAATAAGATAAAAGTTAACTAAGTAAATGAAAAGCATAAACTTCATATTAATAAAAGTAAAGTATAAGCATTACAAAAAATACAAAGAGAGAAAAGCAAGAGCATGAACTTGATCTGGAAACCAAGATGCCTTAATACATGGCAAATGCCTTCTTTTATAGGCAAAAATTGGAAACTATTGATTTGATGACTAATTGATGAGTGGGTAGTCAACTCTTGACTTGGTGACAATCCTTATCTTCTCTTGTTTGCCTAAAACATCATTGATAATGTCAAAATTGGAGCCACTTGAAAACATAAAACTTATAGAAAATTGTCTTAGCTTTTTATGTAAAAAATTAAGATCATTTGGACTTCTAAAACTCCAGATATGAGCCAAATACTGAACAGTGCTTGGGCTGGACAGATTCAGACTTCTTTGTTGTTGCTACAATTTGGACTTGAAGATGACCTTTTAATATCTTAGGCTCCACATGAAAGTTGTAGGCCTATGTCTTACCTTTCCTTCCATATAAAGTAAACCTAAATTTGAGATCTACAGCTCTAGATATGACCCAATTACTGAACAGTGTTCCGATTTGGACTGCAGCGACATCTCTTTTCTAAGTTAGGACATTTCTTTGTCCTTTCAATTTCAGTTCTTAAATTCATCAATCAATCCTTTCATTTATGTGATAGGCCTACATTTAAAATAAATATTTATCACAAATTAAAGGTATCTTATATTATTAGATATATTATTATAAAACATGTTTTAATTAAGAAGTTATTGATACTTTAGGTGCAAAAAATGATGACATAAAACCTTGATAAAAATACACTTAAAGTGCTAATCACACCTCTCAACCAGCTTATTACTAGTCCCTAGTAATCAAAGCATTAAAATAGAAAAATAGTTTGCAAATTCCACAAAACAAGGTGACATAACCAAAAGATTGATGTCTTGTCCCAAGTGTAGAGTGTCGAAGTAATAAATAACTCGGCAAGACCAGAGTCGAATCATAAGAAGGTTAATTGTACAAATTATAAATAACAATAACAATAACAATAACAACAACAATAATATTAGTAACAATAATAAAAACAATAATAGTAGTAATAGTAGTAGTAGTAGTAGTAGTAGTAGTAGTAGTAGTAGTATTAGTAGTAGTAATAATAATAAAGAAAAAGAATGAGAAGAAGAAGAAGATGATGAGAACTTTGAGATGGAATATTAATGTAAGGATTAAACAATGATAAGAACAAATGTCAAGGTTAAAGGATCCACTAATAGTATGTCAAACAAGTATAGTATAAACTCTTATTATTCCAATTAGAAACCATACATAAAGGAGGTTCCAATCAGATTATAGATTATTAACATGATTACATTAGTCATCTTATTTGATTAATGCTAATACTTGTAAATCTCGTCAAGTATTCATGATTATAACTTATGTTAACAAAAAATCAAGTTCCTTTCATAGCTCAGGTGTCGGTTATACCATACAATATCAGCTATGAGAGTGCCAAGTATTTGTTGTACTAAGTGTTATACAACATAAATCAAGATTAGTCATTTAACAAGCAAAGTATTACAGAGTGAACAAGATAACAAATACAAAACATGTTAATATCAAACATTAAATTCCATATTAAGTTTACACTATACTTATTCTTACACCATTACTGTAACCTTTCCACCTTAACATAATAAACTTAGCTAGACATAATAAAAGAAAGAAAAATAAATAAACAAAATAAGAACATAAATAAGATAAAAGTTAACTAAATAAATGAAAGGCATAAACTTGATATTAATGAAAGCAAAGCATAAACATTACAAAAAATACAAAGGGAGAAAGTAAAAGCATGATCTTGATCTGGAAACCAAGATGCCTAAATGTATGGTAAATGCCTCCTTTTATATGCTAAAATTGGGAATTATTGATTTGTTGACTAATTAATGAGTAGTTGACCAACTCTTGACTTGGTGATAATCCTTATCTTCTCTTATTTACCCAAAACGTCATTGATAACTTTAAAATTGGAGCCACTTGAAAACATGAAAGTTGTCAGACATTGTCTCAGCTTTTTTATGTAAAAAAATGAGATCATTTAGATTTCTAGAACTCTAGATATGAACCAAACACTGAACAATGCTCGGGCTGGAAGACAGATTTGGATCTCTTTATTGTTACTCTAATTTGGATATGAAAATAACATTTTTAGATCTTGGGCTCCATATAAAAGTTGTAGGCCTATGTCTTACCTTTCCATCCATATAAAGTATACCTAAATATGAGATCTACAACTGTTGCGATGTCGCGGTCGGACAAATTAATTACCCTTACACTTAAATCACACAAGATAGTATAGAGCAAGCAAGGGATCGATCCCGCGAGGAAGATTTAGTTCAGATTTTTATGCTATATGTTATGCAATTGGGGGGTTTTGATTTGTGATAATCTAAAATATGGAAGAAATTAAACTAGTGAACACGATCAATTAAAACTGAAATTTATCAAGAAAACAAACCTTGGTCACAAGCACACATCCACCTACAGAAATCAGAACTGATCCTTAAAACGAAACTCCAATTTATATTCTGAATTTTTATCTTTTCTTAACTTTGGTTAATTAACGGATCCGCCGTATAACTAGCCCTAACCAACAAATAATCACAGTGTCCGCACTAATGATTTAATCTAATGGCAGCCTTAAGATCTATATAAATTCATTAATCTTAACAACCAAGTTGTCTGCTTGTGTTGCTTTGATCGAATGTTTTCCCTAAGTTTAATAACGTAGTTCCGCCACAATTATCAAGCTTAGTTGCTTCACAAGTTTATATACCCTAACTCCGGTTCTGATATCAAACTTAGCAATAGATTGTTCACAATAATAACTTAGAGTCCGCTCTAGCAATTATCAACAACAATCATAGAAAACATGCATAGGAAAACAATCATACTCATTCATAATACAAACTGAAAATAAATGAAGAATAAATCTCACAGTTCTTGAAATCTGAAAGTTTCTGCGTCCTTGCAACCAAGAAAAGAGCTTAGCCTTGCATATCTATTGAACAACTACTCCTAAAGATAAAAAAAAGCATTATTTCTAGTATGTAGAGAGGAGAGTTTGTGTTTCTTCACTTCTAGTTGCTACCACCTTTCTTTGATTCTATTGCACTCCCTCCTCTTCTTTCTTGGCTCTCTTGGTGTCTATATATAGGCTTCAATGGCAGCTCCTCTTGCTTCTTTATCAACAATGGTGGCTGCCAAACTTGCCAAACTTGCCAAACTTTGACATTAGTAGTCACCACAAACAACCCACCATTGTAGCCTCCTTCTTTGACAATGGCAGCATTCCAACTTGCAGCTGGTTTGTGGTTGGTGATTTGAGGTTGGTGGATTGAGGTTGGTGGCTACTTTTCTTGACCTTCTAGATTGATTTACTAGAGGGGCTAAATTGCTGAAATTATAACTTGGATGATAGTTTAGAAGCTTCGAAACATAATTTGGACTCATTTCTTCACGAAACCTGATTGCTGGCAGAATTCAGTTGTCATCTTTGAAAAATCATATCACCCTCATCTGACATCGTTTTTGGCTGACAATTGGAGCGTTTCTAGACCTTTGAGTCAGGAATCCAACAAAATTGAGTTTGCATCAATTGGACTTCTATAGCTCCAGATATAGAATTTTGAATGGACAAAGGTCAACAGTGGCAGAATACGAGATTTGACTTTGAAGAATGTGATTTCCATGATCTTCCTCTTCTTATTTTTCTTGCATTACATTTCCAGAAAGGTATGGATGATAGCTTTTTAGAGCCACTAGAATCACTTCATTTTGATCTCTAGAACTCACGCTCTGCACAAAACATCGACTGAACGTCAAATCTGCCAATTATCTCCAATTTACTCCTTTTTGCATTTTTCATCCAAAAGTGCCTTCAAAACATAAAACAAAGAATATCAAGTTATTTTACATATAAAACATGGACAAAACATTAGGTAAATATGGGTGAAACTATCGAATAATATGGTTACATCAAATACCCCCACACTTAGCTCTTTCTCGTCCTCGAGAAAGGATAAATAAAATTAAATTGAAAATAACCATGATCAATCTCTTAATCTCCCATCAATGTCCAAGAGTACAGACATTATAAGTAAGAATATAATAAAAAAGGATAAAATAAATAAATTTTTATGAATTTGTTTACATGCAAACTTCAAAATTCAATCAATCATCGGTATTTAAATGAAATCTATGCGATGCCAAAGTGATAGGTCCTCTCATTGATATACACTCCAACACTCATGTGTTTAGGGTTTGTGTGTTTAAATCTCTCAAATTCAATCAAAGAGTATGTTCTACCATAAGCTTGCTTTTCAATCTCATATCCATTACTAACATATTATAAACAGTGCATGAATCAAAAGGTCTTATTTTCTGGTTTTAATGGGGCTAAGGTTAAGATGAGGTAAAAGAGAGTAAAAGAAAAGGTTCAAATCAAAGATAGTAGAGCATTATAAAAAAAATGATATTTCAAACAAGATATTCCATCAAAGCACATAAATTTTTCATCTTTAATCACCAATGCTTAATTTCGTTTGATTTCAAGCTTTTGCAACATAAAATCTTAAGAACATAAATGAACTTTTTTGTCTTTTTTTCTTCTTTCTTTTTTTTTTTTGTAATTTTTGCCCATCTTTTCATCAAGCATCACTTCTTTTTTCTTTTCACATAATTTCCAACCATAATTCCATGAAATATCACAAGTACATGCTCTACTAATCCTTGGCCAGGGGAAAAGGAAAACATATATAAAGTTAAGGCTTATACATGGATAAAGAAAAGATAAATAAGCTCAAAAGGGGCTCACTAAGGATAATATGCTTTAGGTTGGCTTTTTGGTTCAAGTGATTGAAATTCCTAATGCCTTTATCATCTTCATGTATATTTGTAATGTAATATAATCTCAATAAGATATAAAGCAAGTTCTAGAGATAGATATCATTGAAAGAATGCACACTCAAAGAATATAATGTTGAAGGCTCAAAAACTTGCAGTGGTATAACACTATAAAATCAACATGGCATATTCTCAAAGTCAATCCCTAAACCAATTAAACCTTAAAATTTGCATGCATACTCTTTCATTTGATTTATCTCTTCATCTATCTCAATTAATTCTCATACATAATACTCATATTCTCAAAAACCAATGGGAGTTAAAAAGATCAAACATAATTTTTTTTTTTGAACAACAAAGAAAACTAAAATAAGAAAATAAAAATTCTCCCAATACCCCCACACTTAAAACACAACATTTTTCTCAATGTTGAAATAAAAGAAAAGGAACATAAGAGAATGGCAGAAAATAAATTAAAATACAAAAAAGTAAAAGATAAGGAAAAAGAAAGCAAATCTGATATATATATATATTTTTTGTGCTGGGTGGCCTCCCAGTAAGCGCTTTTGTTTTATGTCATTGGCTTGACATGTGGCACGCTCATTCTTCATAGATTGGTTCAGCTAACTGATTAGTACTTAAAAGTGTATTTTTATCATGGTTTTATATCATCATTTTGCACTTGAAGTATCAATAACTCCTTAACTAAAATATGTTTTATAATAATGTATCTAATAATATAAGATACCTATAATTTATGGTAAATGTCTATTTTTAATGCAGGCCTATCAAATAAATGAAAGGATTGATTGATGACTTGAAGAACTTAAATTGCAAGGATAAAGAGATGGTCAAACTTAGAGAAGAGATGTCGGTGCAATCCAAACCGGAACACTGTTCGGTAATTGGGTCATATCTGGAGCTACAGATCTCAGATTTAGGTCCAATTTATATGGATGGAAAGGTAAGACATAGGCCTATAACTTTTATATGGAGCCCAAGATCTAAAAAGGCCATTTGCAAGTCCCAATTGTAGCAACAACAAAGAAGCCCGAATCTGTCTTCCAGCCCGAGCACTGTTCGGTATTTTAGTCATCAAATCAATAGTTCCCAATTTTGGCCTATAAAAGGAGGCATTTGCCATGCATTTAGGCATCTTGGTGTTCAGATCAAGATCATGCTCTTCCTTTATCTCTTTGTATTTTTTGTAATATTTATGCTTTACTTTCATTAATATCAAGTTTATGCTTTTCATTTCCTTTCCTTTACTTAGTTAACTTTTATGTTCTTATTTAGTTTATTTGTTTTCCTTTCTTTCATTATGTCTAGCTAAGTTAATTATGTCAAGGTGAAAAGGTTACACTAATGGTGGAAGAATAAGTATAGTGTAAACTTAATATGGACCTTAATGTTTGATACTAACATGTTTTATATTTGTTATCTTGTTCACTCTTTAATACTTTGCTTGTTAAATGACTAATCTTGATTTATGTTGTATAACACTTGGTACAACAAATGCTTGGCACTTTCATAGCCCATAATGTATGGTATAACCGACACTTGAGCTATGAAAGGAACTTGATTTGTTGTTAACATAAGTTATAATCATGAATGCTTGACGAGATTTACAAGCATTAGCATTAATTGAATAAGATGACTAATGTAATCATGTTAACAATATATAATCTGATTGGAACCTCCTTTGTGTGTGGTTTCCAATTCAATAATAAGAGTTTATACTATACTTGTTTGATATACCATTAGTGGAACCTCTAACCTTGACATATGTTATTATTATTGTTTAATTCTTACATTAATTTTCCATCTCCAAGTTCTCATCATCTTCTTCTTCTTCTCTTTCTTTGTTGTTATTATTATTATTATTATTATTATAGTTATTGTTGTTATTATTGCTATTATTGTTGCTTATAATTGTTGACTATAATTTGTACAATTAACCTCCCTGTGGTTCGACCCCGGCTTGCTGGGTTATTTATTACTTCGACACTCCTGCACTTGGGAGAAGATATCAATCTTTTCGTCGTGTCAAGTTTTTGGCGCCGTTGCCGGGGAGGTAAGTTCTTGTATAAATTATAGTAGTTATTTTATTTTCTCCTTTCACTTTTCTTGTATATATCTTTGTTTCTTTTCTTTTGTTTCTTTTTATTTTGTTTTCTTCCTCCTTCTTTTGCTTTCTTCTTCTTTTTCATTTTATTCCTACACGTGCATGAGAGTGTGGTCACGTACATCAAGTGGTAGACTTTGTAGGATATCCTCATCATTTTCAGAAAATATGGCTGAAGAAGATAATCAATCACTTCATAATGAAAATAATGAGAATAACCGTGCTAGAACACTTAGAGACCACATGAATCCCACAAGAACAAGTGCACCATAATGCATAGTTTTTCCTCCTAATGCATCTCATTTTAATTTTAAACCAGGTATTATTCAACTTTTACCTTCTTTTCATGGTTTGGAATTGGAAAATCCATACTTGCATTTAAGGGAATTTGAGGAGGTGTGCAACACATATAATAACTTAAATTGTAGCATGAACACCATCAGATTAAAGCTTTTTCCTTTTTCATTAAAAGATAAAGCTAAAATGTTGTGATGTCGTGGTCTCACAAATTAATTACCCTAGCTTAAAACACAACACACAAGATAGTATAGAGCAAGCAAGGGGTTGATCCCACAAGGAAGATTTAGTTCAGATTTTTATGCTATACGTTATGCAATTGGGGGGTTTTGATTTGTGATGATCTAAACTATGGAAGAAATTAAACTAGCAAACAAAATCAATTGAAATCGAAATTTATCAAGAAAACAAACCTTGGTTGCAAGCACACATCCACCAATGGAAATTAGAACCGATCCTTGAAACAAAACTACAATTTATATTCTGAATTTTTATCTTTTCTTAATGTTGGTTAATTAACGGATCCGCCGTATAATTAACCCTAACCAACAAATAATCACAATGTCCGCATTAATGATTTAGTTCAATGGCAGCCCTAAGAACTAGATATTTGAGTGTTTTCCCTAAGTTTAATAATGTAGTTCCGCCACAATTATCAAGCTTAGTTGCTTCACAAGTTCATACATCACAACTCCGGTTTTGATATCAAACTTAGCAATAAATTGTTCACAATAATAACTTAGAGTTCCGCTCTAGCAATTATCAACAACAATCATAGAAAATATGTATAGGAAAACAACCATACTTATTCATAATATAAACTGAAAATAAAAGGAAGAATAAATCTCACGGTTCTTGAAATCCGAAGGTTTGTTGTGTCCTTGCAACCAAGAAAAGAGCTTAGCCTTGCATAACCATTGAACAACTACTCTTAAAGAATGAAGAGAGCATGATTTTTTAGGTTTGTAGAGGAGAGAATTTGTGTTTCTTCACTTCTGGCTGCTGCCCCCCTTCTCTCCTCTCTCTCTTTCTTTTTATATGCTAAGAAACCCTAGTTCCTAATTTACAAAGTAGTCCTCCCTTAAGTTGACAATTGACATTTAAGTACTTCTATAACTATTTTCCGTAAAAAAGAGAAATAGCCTTGCATGAAATCTTCAAACTCTGACTTAGACGAGCTAAATTGCTGATATAAAAACTTGGATGACGGTTTAGAAGCTTCGAAACGTAATTTGGACTCATTTCTTCACGAAACCTGATTGCTGGCAGAATTCATTTGTCATCTTTGAAAAATCATATCTCCCTCATATGACTTCTTTTTTGGATGAAATTTGGAGCATTTATAGTCCTTTGAGTCAGGAATCCAAAACAATTGAGTTTGCATAAATTGGACTTCTATAGCTCCAGATATTGAATTTTGAATAGACAAAGGTCAACAGTGGCAGAATGCGAGATTTGACTTTGAAGGATGTGATTTCCATGATCTTCCTCTTTTTATTTTTCTTGCATTGCATTTCCAGAAAGGTATGGATGTTAGCTTTTTATTGCCACTAGAATCACTTCATTTCGATCTCTAGAACTCACGCTCTGCACAAAACATTGACTGAACGTCAAATCTGCCAATTATCTCCAATTTACTCCTTTTTGCATTTTTCATCCAAAAGTGCCTTCAAAACATAAAACAAAGAATATCAAGGCATTTTACATATAAAACATGGACAAAACATTAGGTAAATATGGGTGAAACTATCGAATAATATGGTTACATCAAATACCCCCACACTTAGCTCTTTCTCGTCCTCGAGAAAGGATAAATAAAATTAAATTGAATTGAAAATAACCATGATCAATCTCTTAATCTCCCATCAATATTGACACGACTGAAAGATTGATGTCTTCTCCCAAGTGCAGGAGTGTCGAAGTAATAAATAACCCGGCAAGACCGGGGTCGAACCACAGGGAGGTTAATTGTACAAATTATAAACAACAATTATAAAACAACAATAACAACAATAACAACAACAACAACAACAACAACAACAACAACAACAATAATAATAATAATAGTAATAGTAATACTAATAATAATAATAGTAGTAGTAGTAGTAGTAGTAGTAGTAGTAGTAGTAGTAGTAATAGTACTAATAATAATAATAAAGAAAGAGAAGAAGATGAAGATGATGAGAACTTGGAGATGAAAAATTAATGTAAGGATTAAACAATAATAATAACAAATGTCAAGGTTAGAGGTTCCACTAATGGTATATCAAACAAGTATAGTATAAACTCTTATTATTGAATTGGAAACCACACACAAAGGAGATTCCAATCAGATTATATATTGTTAACATGATTACATTAGTCATCTTATTCAATTAATGTTAATACTTGTAAATCTCGTCAAGCATTCATGATTATAACTTATGTTAACAAGAAATCAAGTTCCTTTAATAGCTCAGGTGTCGGTTCTACCATACATTATGGGCTATGAAAGTGCCAAGCATTTGTTGTACCAAGTGTTATACAACATAAATCAAGATTAGTCATTTAACAAGCAAAGTATTAAAGAGTAAACAAGATAACAAATATAAAACATGTTAGTATCAAACATTAAAGTCCATATTAAGTTTACATTATACTTATTCTGACACCATTAGTGTAACCTTTTCACCTTGACATAATTAACTTAGCTAGACATAATGAAAGAAAGAAAAATAGATAAACAAAATAAGAACATAAAAGCTAACTAAGTAAAGGAAAGGAAATCAAAGGCATAAACTTAATATTAATGAAAGCAAAGCATAAACATTACAAAAAATACAAAGAGAGAAAGGAAGAGCATGATCTTGATCTGGAAACCAAGATGCCTAAATGCATGGCAAATGCCTCCTTTTATAGGCCAAAATTGGGAACTATTGATTTGATGACTAATTGATAAGTGGGTGGCCAACTTTTGACTTGGTGACAATCCTTATCTTCTCTTGTCTGCCCAAAACGTCATTGATAACTTCAAAATTGGAGCCAGGTGAAAACATGAAAGTTGTAGGCCATTGTCTCAACTTTCTTGTGTAAAAAATTCAGCTCATTTGGACTTCTAGAACTCCAGAGATGGCCAAAATACCGAATAGTGCTCGGGCTGGAAGACAGATTCGGGCTTCTTTGTTGTTGCTACAATTTGGGCTTCATAATGGCCTTTTTAGATCTTAGGCTCCATATGAAAGTTGTAGGCCTATGTCTTACCTTTCCATTCATATAAATTGGACCTAAATCTGAGATATATAGCTCCAGATATGATCCAATTACCGAACAGTGTTCCGATTTGGATTGCACCGACATCTCTTTTCTAAGTTTGGCCATCTCTTTATCCTTGCAATTTAAGTTCTTCAAGTCATCAATCAATCCTTTCATTTATGGGATAGGCCTGCATTAAAAATAGACATTTACCACAAATTATAGGTATCTTATATTATTACATGCATTATTATAAAACATATTTTAGTTAAGGAGTTATTGATACTTCAAGTGCAAAATGATGATATAAAACCATGATAAAAATGCACTTTTAAGTACTAATCAAATATCTAAGAGTATAAGCATTATAAATAAGAATATAATAAAAAAGGATAAAATAAATAAATTTTTATGAATTTGTTTACATGCAAACTTCAAAATTCAATCAATCGTCGGGATTTAAATGAAATCTATGCCATGCCAAAGTGATAGGTCCTCTCATTGATATACACTCCAACACTCATGTGTTTAGGGTTTATGTGTTTAAATCTCTCAAATTCAATCAAAGAGTATGTTCTACCATAAGCTTGCTTTTCAATCTCATTTCCATTACTAACATATTACAAACAATGCATGAATCAAAAGGTCTTATTTTCCGGTTGTAATGGGGCTAAGGTTAAGGTGAGGTAAAAGAGAGTAAAAGAAAAGGTTCAAATCAAAGAAAGTAGAGCATTCCGAAAAATGATATTTCAAACAAGATATTCCATGAAAGCTCATAAATTTTTCATCTTTAATCACCAATGCTTAACTCCTTTTGATTGTAAGCTCTTTTAACATAAAATCTTAAGAACATAAAGGAACATTTTTTTTTCTTCTTTTTTTTTTCTTTTTTTTTTGTAATTTTGCCCATCTTTTCATCAAGCATCACTTCTTCTATCTTTTCATATAATTTCCAACCATAATTCCATGAAGTATCACAAGTACATGCTCTACTAATCCTTGGCCAGGGGAAAAGGAAAATATGTATAAAGTTAAGGCTTATACATGGATAAAGCAAAGAAAAGATAAATAAGCTCAAAAGGGGCTCACTAAGGATAATATGCTTTAGGTTGGCTTTTTTGGTTCAAGTGCTTTAAAATTCCTATTGCCTTTATCATCTTCATGTATATTTGTAATGTAATATAATCTCAATAAGATATGAAGCAAGTTCTAGAGATACATATCATTGAAAGAATGCACCTCAAAGAATACAATATTGAAGGCTCAAAAACTTGCAGTGGTATAACACTATAAAATCAACATGGCATATTCTCAAAGTCAATCCCTAAACCAATTAAACCTTAAAATTTGCATGCATACTCTTTCATTTGATTTATATCTTCATCTATCTCAATTAATTCTTATACATAATACTCATATTCTCAAAAACCAATGGGAGTTAAAAAGATCAAACACAATTTTTTTTTTTAAGAACAACAAAGAAAACTAAAATAAGAAAATAAAAATTCTCCCAATACCCCCACACTTAAAACACAACATTGTCCTCAATGTTGAAATAAAAGCAAAGGAACATAAGAGAATGACAGAAAATAAATTAAAATGCAAAAAAAAATAAAAGATAAGGAAAAAGAGAGCAAATCTGATTTTTCTTTTTGTGTGCTGGGTTGCCTCCCAGTAAGCGCTTTTGTTTTATGTCATTGGCTTGACATGTGGCATGCTCATTCTTCATAGATTGGTTCAGCTAACTCTACAGAAGCGGTGAGTTCTGCCGTCCAACCTTCATAGAAAGGTTTCAAACGATGTCCATTGACCTTGAGTACTTTGCTGGTTTCTAAACTTGTAATTTCAACTGCACCATAAGGAAAAATATTAGAAACAATAAAGGGTCCAATCCAACGAGAGCGCAATTTTCCAGGAAAAAGTTTTAAACGCGAATGATAAAGAAGGACTTTGTCTCCAACATGAAATTCCTTTCTTGTAAGCATTCGATCATGAAGATTCTTAGTCTTTTCTTTGTAAATTCTTGCATTCTCGTAAGCATCATTTTGAATTTCTTCCAACTCTTGCAGTTGCAATTTTCTTGCAATCCCAGCAGCATCATAATCCATGTTGCATTGTTTAATGGCCCAAAAAGTTTTGTGTTCAAGCTCCACCGGTAGATGACATGCTTTCCCATAAATCATTCTATAAGGTGACATTCCTATAGGTGATTTATAAGCAGTCCTATAAGCCCAAAGTGCATCTCCAAGGCGTAGACTCCAATCTCGTCGGTTAGGTTGCACTGTTTTCTCCAAAATGGACTTGATTTCTCGATTGGAAATTTCAGCTTGGCCATTCGTTTGCGGATGATATGCTGTGGATGTTCGATGAGTCACATGATATTTGCGTAGCAATGCTTCCATGGAACGATTGCAGAAATGAGTGCCACGATCACTAATGATAGCTTTAGGGATGCCAAACCTATCAAATATGTGAGTCCTAACAAAATCTAAAACAACCTTAGCATCGTTGGTTCGTGTGGCTTTCGCCTCAATCCATTTGGACACATAATCAACAGCAAGAAGAATATAAAGATTTCCAAAAGAAGAAGGAAATGGACCCATAAAGTCAATACCCCAAACATCAAAAATTTCACTTACAAGAATATTTGTTAAAGGCATTTGATTTTTATGAGTGATATTACCTGTTCTTTGGCATTTTTCACATGATTTGCAGAAGTGATATGCATCTTTAAAAATAGAAGGCCAATAGAAACCACTTTCAAGTACCTTGTGGGCTGTTCTTTTTGCTCCAAAATGCCCACCACAAGAATGAGAATGACAAAAAGTGAGAATGGAATGAAATTCATCCTGTGGTACACATCTCCTTACTACTTGATCCACACAAAATTTCCACAAGTAAGGAGTATCCCAAAAATAATATTTAGCATCAGCTCGTAACTTGTCCTTTTGGGATGTAGACGAACCTGGAGGGAATTCTTTGGTGACTAAATAGTTCACCAAATCAGCATACCATGGTCTTGTAGAGGAGTGCAACATATACAACTGTTCATCAGGAAATGTTTCTCTTATTGTTTCAGTTGGAATATCATCGGTCCTCAGTCGACTCAAGTGATCAGCCACATGGTTTTCGGCACCTTTTTTTGTCTTTGATCTCAAGATCGAATTCTTGTAAAAGCAAGATCCACCTAATCAGTCTTAGTTTAGACTCCTTCTTCTTCAAAAGATACCTGAGAGCTGCATGGTCAGTAAAAACAATGACTTTTGTACCAAGTAGATATGACCTGAATTTTTCAAGAGCAAACACCACTGCAAAAAGTTCCTTTTCAGTTGTATGGTAATTGCATTGTGCTCCATCCAACATGCGAGAAGCATAGGCGATAACATGCAAATTCTTCCCAATTCTTTGCCCAAGCACAACTCCTACTGCATAGTCACTCGCATCACACATTATCTCAAAAGGTTCATCCCAATTTGGTGGTTGGATGATAGGGGCAGATGTGACACGTCTCTTAAGCTCATCATGGGCATCTTTACAGGCTTGATCAAACACAAAATCCACTTCTTTGGCTAATAGTCTGCACAAAGGTGCTGTAATCTTCGAGAAATCTTTGATAAAGCGTCGATAGAAACCTGCATGACCTAGAAAAGAACGAACTTCCCTCACGCATGAGGGGTAAGGCAATGATGAAATAACATCTATCTTAGCTTTATCAACTTGTAATCCACGTGAAGACACAACATGCCCAAGAACTATTCCTTGTTCTACCATAAAATAACACTTTTCATAGTTCAAGACAAGGTTTGTTTCAATGCACCTTTTTAGGATCAAAGATAAATTTTCTAGACATTTATCAAAAGAATCACCATACACCGTGAAATCATCCATAAAAACCTCGATTATTCTTTCAACATAGTCAGAAAAAATACTCATCATGCATCTTTGAAAAGTTGCAGGAGCATTACAAAGACCAAAAGGCATTCTCCTATATGCATATGTACCAAATGGATAAGTAAATGTAGTTTTTTCTTGATCCTCAAGATTAATAACAATCTGATTGTATCCACTATATCCATCAAGAAAGCAATAAAAAGACTTACCTGCTAGGCGTTCAAGCATTTGATCTATGAATGGTAATGGGAAATGATCTTTGCGTGTAGAAAGATTGAGCTTTCTGTAATCAACACACATTCTCCATCCACTCGAGATGCGAGTAGGAATGAGCTCATCTTTTCTGTTTTTCACCAATGTGATTCCAGTCTTTTTAGGCACCGCATGGATTGGCGCCACCCATTTACTGTCAGTGATGGGGTAAATGACTCCTGCATCTAACAGTTTTAAAATTTCAGCTTTCACTACCTCTATCATAGGTGGGTTCAACCTCCTTTGCAGTTCCCTTGTTGGTTTTGCGTTGTCCTCTAATAGCATGTGATGCATACACATTGAGGGACTAATGCCCTTGATGTTAGCTAAAGTCCATCCAATGGCAGTTTTGTGATCACACAACAACTTCACAAGTTTTTCCTCTTGTATACTTGTCAAACCTTTTGCTATGATAACAGGAAGTGTATTATTGTCGCCAATGAATACATACTTCAAATTATCGGGCAAAGGTTTTAATTCTAACTCGGGGGCCTGTAAAATAGATGGCAAAAGCTTTTTATGTGAGAGTAATAAATCAATAAAGACATTACCATGGGGAACGGTTTGTAAAGCTTGTAAGGCCAATACTGATTCGTGCATGTTTTGGGGAACACATATGTGCCTCTCCATCTCTTCTATCTTGGTGAAATCATAGCCATAGCTCAAAGCTATGCTTAATCCATCTTCGCAATCAAAATCACAAACTTGCTGCACACACTTATCAATCTGGTCATAGCATGTGATAGAATAAACATTGCTATAAGGATATTTCATTGCATCATGAAAATTGAATTCAATTTTTTCATCTCCTACCTCCATAGACAAGGTATCCTTACCACAATCAATCTTTGTGTTGGCAGTTTTCAAGAATGGTCTTCCAAATAATATAGGAGTGTTGGTTGATGAATCACAAGAATCATGTTCCATATCAAGAATATAAAAGTCACATGGAATAACCAAAGTATCAATCTTGACTAGGACATCCTCTATCACACCAAGTGGGTAAACCAAACTACGATCCGCAAGTTGTATTACAATGCTAGTTTTATGCAAAGGCTCAAGACTAAGAGAATCATAAACATGTTTGGGCATAACACTAATGGATGCACCTAAATCACAAAAGGCCCTCTTGAAACTAGCATTACCAATAACACATGGGATAGTAAACGCACCTGGGTCCTTTTGCATCAAAGGCATATTCTTTTGAACAACAGCAGACACAACTTCACCCATACTTACCATTTCATGACCTTTCAATTTGAAAGCTCTCTTGGTAGTACACAACTCCTTCAAAAATTTAGCATACTTGGGAATTTGCTTGATAGCATCAAGTAAAGGAATGTTGAGTTCTACTTTTTTGAAAACCTCTAAAATCTCTTTTTCTTTGTCCTCTTTCTTTGACCTAGAAGAACTCACAGGAAAGGGTGGAATTGCTTTAAAACTGGAATTCATTGAGTGAGGAGTTACCTTTGGAGTGTTGGTCGATGTTTTAGTTTGTGAAGGAGGATGATGTTCCTTCTTTGTACTCAATTCAGTTTCTATCTCTTCTTCTTCCTCCATCTCAATTTGTTTTGACCTTTTCTCTTCAAGTTCTTTCCCACTTCTCAGCATGATCGCACTAACATTCTCTTTTGGATTCAATGCTTGGGAGGGCAATTTTCCGTTCATTTGTGCCTCCAATTTCCCTACACTTGAAGCTACTTGCCCCATTTGCTTCTCCAAGTTGTGAATACTTGACCTTGTTTCCTGTTGAAAAGACATGACATTTTGTTGCAAGGTAACAGTATTAGAAGCCAAAGTTTTCATCATCTCACGAAGATCATCATTGGATGACGACCCCGTAACATTGGAGTTTGTGAATGGAGGGGGTTGTCTTGCTTGATAATTCTGTTGGGGCTGAAATCCATGGGGATGGAATTGTCGGCCTTGATTGCCTTGTTGGGATGGGTTGCCATAGCGTAAGTTGGGATGATCTCTCCATCCGGGATTGTACGTGTTGGAAAAAGGATCATATTTATGCTGGGGCTGTCCGTTGAATGCTCCATCAATTGCATGAGCTTGTTCAATGTAATCTTCTTGCATTGTTGGGCACATATCCGAAGCATGTCCTTGTAAGGAGCATATGCTACAAACTTTCACCTGCTGCATATTTCCACAAGCCAAAGAACGCACAAGAGAAGTAAGATCATTAACTTTATTTTCAAGGTTAGAAATACTTACCTCATTTACTCGTTTGTTGGAGAAGTCTCTACGAGTGCCAAACTGTTTTGAGTTAGCTGCCATGTTTGAGATCAATTGGCGTGCAGCCTCAGGTGTCTTATCCACCAATGCGCCTCCACTTGCAGCATCAATGATACTACGGTTAGTAGGCATCAATCCTTCATAAAAATATTGAATGAGCAGTTGATCGGGTATTTGATGATGAGGGCATTGAATGCATAATTGCTCAAATCTTTCCCATTACTCGGAGAGTGTCTCTCCATGAGATTGCCGAATCCCACATATTTCTTTCCTTATGTTGGCAACTCGAGATGCTGGGAAATACTTCTCAAGAAAAATCTTTTTCATGGCATTCCAAGTTCCAATAGATCCTGGGAGAATAGAGAAAAGCCATGCCTTTGCTGGCCCTTTTAAAGAGAAAGGGAAAGCTTTCAACTTAACTTGTTCTTCATCAACTCCATTCGGTTTCATGCCAACACAAACCATATGGAACTCCTTGAGATGAGTATGAGGATCTTCTCCTGCAAGACCATTAAATGTTGGTAACAAATGTATAAAACCAGATTTGAGCTCAAAGTTTACATTATTGTCAATGTTTATGCATAGTGGCTGATTTTCCACGTTAGGAGCAGCAAGCTCCTTGAGTGTTTGTTATCGTGCAATAGCCATGGTGTTGAGGTGAGCTTCCTTGCGTAACTTGCGTAAAGTTTTTTCTATTTCGAGATCCAACTGCACTTGAATTTGATTAGTAGAACGGGTTACTGGCATAAATCATCAAGAAAACTCAAAAGAAACCAATCATACAAGAGACCGAAAACAATGCAAATTGTACGAAAATCCTACGCTAGAAAACTAAAACTACCTAAAACCCTTAGAAAACAGTGGAATTTGGCCTCAAAAGTTGAAACCTAATTCCACAAACAATTCTGTTTTGAACAGTACCGCCACCGCAAATAAACAGTACCGCCGCAAGAAAAAATTCTGTTTCTCTTTTTTTTTCAGAAATATAAATAAAAAATCACAGCAACTAAAAATAACAATACAAGCACAAGAATCAACTAAAATGACTTCCCCGGCAACGGCGCCAAAATTTGTTGCGATGTCGTGGTCGCACAAATTAATTACCCTAGCTTAAAACACAACACACAAGATAGTATAGAGCAAGCAAGGGGTCGATCCCACAAGGAAGATTTAGTTCAGATTTTTATGCTATACGTTATGCAATTGGGGGGTTTTGATTTGTGATGATCTAAACTATGGAAGAAATTAAACTAGCAAACAAAATCAATTGAAATCGAAATTTATCAAGAAAACAAACCTTGGTTGCAAGCACACATCCACCAATGGAAATTAGAACCGATCCTTGAAACAAAACTACAATTTATATTTTGAATTTTTATCTTTTCTTAATGTTGGTTAATTAACGGATTCGCCGTATAATTAACCCTAACCAACAAAGAGCTAAGATTAAGATGGACCAATCCTTATGGGCCTATGATATTGAGAATTCAATGAATGATAATGATTTTAAGGAAAATGGACATCGTTTGAAAACTTACTTTGATAATTTTCTTAATAAAAATGAATCAACTGGTTAGAATGATCTTGTAGATAAAGGTTGATTTTTTTTCTCACATTGTTTTTGTGTTTCTTTTTGAGTGATTGTTGCAAGTTTCTCTCACCCCGGTCAAATGGCGGATAACGGTACTCCGTGACTTAAGTCGGTTCTTTCAGTTTCCCACAATTACTGATATCTATGTATATATCTGTGCAATTCTTTGAATCTCTCTTCCAATTCTCATTTGAAAATGGACACTAATCTTGAAAAATTGAAAAAGTATTTTCCCGCTCTGCCTCAGAATGCGATTACAAAAAATTACCGTGCTAGATGTGCAAGATTGAGATTGTTAATGAATCATGAAATTCCTGAAGATATTCGCTGGTTGATTGAAGCAAAGGTCCGATTATCAGGTGAGTCCTCTAACTTCATTTCACACATGCCTGGAACAGGTAAAAGCACTTTTGCAAAGGAGCGTCGTGCAAAACGACTAGGAGTCTGTCATCGATGTGCTAGATGGACTTGTAATACACAATGTCATTCTTTAGGAATGGTATCTATAAACTGTGAAGATGAAATACAATTCATTAAGGATGGCCTAAGTAAAGAGTCTTTAGATAATCTTCTATTGACTCTTGAGGCGCATCCTAATGGAGATGTGCATCGTGCAATTCATGATTTATGACCACTATTTCATAAAGAACATGATCGACTTAGTCTTGGGAATCTGACTAAAAAAAACCCTGTTTGCCAGTTTTTAAGAAAACTGGATGGGAAGCCTATCCCCGACCCATAGAGGGCGTTTAAGCCGTTCTTGGACGTAAAACCAAGGGAAGATGTGAGCTACAATCACAACTACTTGTACATACACATGCTTTTTCAAAAAGTAAATAAATAAATAAATAAAAAGAGAGAGAGAGAGTGTGAGTCTCCAGCTGGCCTACATATAGGTGTTATGATTGCCTTTCTAATTTCTCATCTATAAAACCCTCTTTTCCTTCCTTTCATTTCTACTCAACCTATACATTCAACAAATATAGAAGTGTGTAGAAATGGCAAGTTCCTCAAGTCATCAAATAAGAAATATTTGTGTTTTCGGTGGATCTAATCCTGGGAAAGAAAAGGAGTTTTTAGAATCAGCAAATCATCTTGGTCAGGTGCTAGCTGAGAGAAAGATTCATTTAGTATATGGGGGAGGCAGTCTTGGGTTAACGGGAGGTGTGTCAATAGCTGCATTTTTAGGAGGTAGTCAAGTTTTAGGAGTCGTCCCTGAAGCTTTGGCACAAGGGGACATCATTGGAAAAACAATTGGAGAGGAACTTCAGGTCTCTACAATGTCGGCTCGAATGAATGCAATGTTTAACCATGCTGATGCTTTCATTGCTTTACTAGGTGGTCTAGGCACATTGGAAGAGATCTTTCATATTTCCTCTTGGGCTCAATTGCACATTCACCATAAACCCATAGGTTTGTTAAATGTTAATGGTTATTATGATAAGTTGTTGTCTTTTCTTGATCATGCTATGGAACAGGAATTTCTAACATCTTCTGCATGACAAATCATAATCTCTGCTACTACTGTTGAACAATTGATTGACCAACTACAATCTTTCATTCCTGTGATTGATCCTTCCATGAGTCGTATAAATTGGTCATCTACGGGAACCGTAAAAAACTTAGATTGGATTTGAGCCTTCATTTGTGAATTTTTATGTCTTTTGGTTTTATTATTGTGTTTTGTTATTTCTTATTTTTGTTTTAGTGTGTTTCAGGTTTTGTCAGTGTTTGTTATTTCAGGTGATATCTTCTATACTCTATCTTTCTACCTTAGAACATTGAGGACAATGTCTCGCTTTGGTTGGGGGGAAAGGGTAGTAGTTGATAAAAAAAAATGTTTTTCATTTCATAAAGCATGTGCATAATTGTTGTTACTAGGATGGCAGAGTAAAGGAGTTCTTTTGTTAAAGTGACTCTTGAGACGCATCTTAGTAACCATTCTTAACAAGGTCTATTATAATACTTCCTGAAATATTCGGGTTTACAAACTCTCGTATTGTTACCACTTAATTCTGCTCATATACTTATTTAACTTGTATTCTTAAACCTTAATTTACACACACACACACTTTAACATATGATTGTGGGTTGCATATTGGATTATTACATTATTTATGTTCTTTTGTTCAAGGTAACAACTAAGGGAAAGGGATTGTATATAATAAAAAAAAAACAAAAAAAAAAGAAAACAAAAAGAAAAAAAATGATGATAATAAAAATATAGATAAGTTTGGTTTCGTAGCCTCCCTAACCTAAGCAATTAAGCCCGAAGGGGTGTTTTAACACCTAATACCCTAAAGTCAACTGACTTGGGAGCTATTAGCCCAACGCTTGTTACATGGGTTGAGGAGAAAAGCTTAAGGGAATCAAACATTGGACTATCTACATATCAGTATCTGCGACCCGAGTTACTAAGCTCGTAGGGGTGTCTTAACACTTAATGCCCTAAGACCAACTGGTCTGGGAGTCATTAGTTGAAAGCTCGTTACATGGGTTAAAGATGCATGATGTTTTTAAATTATATGTATATAGAGTTAAAAAAAAAGAAGACAAAAATAGTAATCCCAACCCAAGGAAGTTAACCTTAAACATTAGAACAAAAATTTTGTTTTCTTCCAAGAAAAGCCCCATAATTATGTATTGATACATTGAGCACAAAAGAAAGGTTTATTAATATCTTGTTAAGAGGTATTGAGCAGATATATAAATTTAATGAGAGTTTGTTTATCTGGATAGATTAATGGAAGTTAAATGATGAATACCTTGCTTTGTGAAATTTGCAAATTGTTTTAACGCTTTGATTACTAGGGACTAGTAATAAGCTGGTTGAGGGGTGTGATTAGTACTTAAAAGTGCATTTTTATCATGGTTTTATATCATCATTTTGCACTTGAAGTATCAATAACTCCTTAACTAAAATATGTTTTATAATAATGTATCTAATAATATAAGATACCTATAATTTGTGGTAAATGTCTATTTTTAATGCAGGCCTATCAAATAAATAAAAGGATTGATTGATGACTTGAAGAACTTAAATTGCAAGGATAAAGAGATGGTCAAACTTAGAGAAGAGATGTCGGTGCAATCCAAACCGGAACACTGTTCGGTAATTGAGTCATATCTGGATCTACAGATCTCAGATTTAGGTCCAATTTATATGGATGGAAAGGTAAGACATAGACCTACAACTTTCATATGGAGCCCAAGATCTAAAAAGGCCGTTTGTAAGTCCCAATTGTAGCAACAACAAAGAAGCCCGAATCTGTCTTCCAGCCCGAGCACTGTTCGGTATTTTGGCCATATCTGGAGTTATAGAAGTCCAAATGAGCTGAATGTTTTACACAAGAAAGCTGAGACAATTGCCTACAACTTTCATGTTTACAACTGGCTCCAATGTTGACGTTATCAATGATGTTTTGGGCAGACAAGAGAAGATAAGGATTGTCACCAAGTCAAAAGTTGGCCACCCACTTATCAATTAGTCATCAAATCAATAGTTCCCAATTTTGGCCTATAAAAGGAGGCATTTGCCATGCATTTAGGCATCTTGGTGTTCAGATCAAGATCATGCTCTTCCTTTATCTCTTTGTATTTTTTGTAATATTTATGCTTTACTTTCATTAATATCAAGTTTATGCTTTTCATTTCCTTTCCTTTACTTAGTTAACTTTTATGTTCTTATTTAGTTTATTTGTTTTCCTTTCTTTCATTATGTCTAGCTAAGTTAATTATGTCAAGGTGAAAATGTTACACTAATGGTGGAAGAATAAGTATAGTGTAAACTTAATATGGACCTTAATGTTTGATACTAACATGTTTTATATTTGTTATCTTGTTCACTCTTTAATACTTTGCTTGTTAAATGACTAATCTTGATTTATGTTGTATAACACTTGGTACAACAAATGCTTGGCACTTTCATAGCCCATAATGTATGGTATAACCGACACTTGAGCTATGAAAGGAACTTGATTTGTTGTTAACATAAGTTATAATCATGAATGCTTGACGAGATTTACAAGCATTAGCATTAATTGAATAAGATGACTAATGTAATCATGTTAACAATATATAATCTGATTGGAACCTCCTTTGTGTGTGGTTTCCAATTCAATAATAAGAGTTTATACTATACTTGTTTGATATACCATTAGTGGAACCTCTAACCTTGACATATGTTATTATTATTGTTTAATCCTTACATTAATTTTCCATCTCCAAGTTCTCATCATCTTCTTCTTCTTCTCTTTCTTTGTTGTTATTATTATTATTATTATTATAGTTGTTGTTGTTATTATTGCTATTATTGTTGCTTATAATTGTTGACTATAATTTGTACAATTAACCTCCCTGTGGTTCGACCCCCGCTTGCTGGGTTATTCATTTCTTCGACACTCCTGCACTTGGGAGAAGACATCAATCTTTTCGTCGTGTCACTAACTCTACAGAAGCGGTGAGTTCTGCCGTCCAACCTTCATAGAAAGGGTTCAAACGATGTCCATTGACCTTGAGTACTTTGTTGGTTTCTAAACTTGTAATTTCAACTGCACCATAAGAAAAAATATTAGAAACAACAAAAGCTCCAATCCAACGAGAGCGCAATTTTCCAGGAAAAAGTTTTAAACGCGAATGATAAAGAAGGATTTTGTCTCCAACATGAAATTCCTTTCTTGTAAGCATTCTGTCATAAGATTCTTAGTCTTTTCTTTGTAAATCCTTGCATTCTCATAAGCATCATTTTGTTTTTCTCTCAACGTGGTGGCAGTCCTTTTGGGTACCAAAAGGATAGACACCACCCATTCACTGTCCGTGATGGGGGGAATGACTCCTGCATCATGAAAGATAATTTGAGAAGCTTGTAAAGCCAATGCTGATTCATGCACATTTTGGGGAACACATATATGCCTCTCCATCTCTTCTATCTTGGTAAAATCATAGCCATAGCTCAAAGCTATGCTTAATCCATCTTCGCTATCAAAATCACAAACCTGCTGCATACACTTATCAACTTGGTCATAACATGTGATAGAATAAACATTGTTATAAGGATATGTCATTGCATCATGAAAATTAAATTCAATCTTTTCATCTCCTACCTCCATAGACAAAGTATCCTTACCACAATCAATCTTTGTATTGGCAGTTTTCAAGAATGGTCTCCCAAACAATATAGGAGTGCTGGTTAATAAATCACAAGAATCATGTTCCATATCAAGAATATAAAAATCACATGGAATAACCAAACTATCAATCTTGACTAGCACATCTTCTATCACACCAAGTGGGTAAACAAAACTACGATCTGCAAGTTGTATTACAATGCTAGTTTCATTCAAAGGTTCCAGACTAAGAGAATCATAAACATGTTTAGGAATAACACTAATGGATGCACCTAAATCACATAAGGCTTTTTTAAAACTAGCATTACCAATAACACATGGGATAGTAAACGCACCTGGGTCTTTTTGCTTTAAAGGCATATTCTTTTGAACAATAGCAGACACAACTTCACCCATACTTACCATTTCATAACCTTTTAGTTTGAAAGCTCTCTTGGTAGTACACAACTCCTTCAAAAATTTGGCATACTTTGGAATTTGGTTGATAGCATCAAGCAAAGGAATGTTGAGTTCTACTTTCTTGAAAACCTCTAAAATATCTTTTTCTTTGTCCTCTTTCTTTGACCTAGAAGAACTAACAGGAAAGGGTGGAATTGCTTTAGAACTGGAATTCATTGAGTGAGGAGTTACCTTTGGAGTGTTGGTCAATGTTTTAGTTTGTGGAGAAGGATGATGTTCCTTCTTTGTACTCAATTCAGTTTCTATCTCTTCTTCTTCCTCCATCTCAATTTGTTTTGACCTTTTCTCTTCAAGTTCTTTCCCACTTCTCAGCATGATCGCACTAACATTCTCTTTTGGATTCAATGCTTGGGAAGGCAATTTTCCATTCATTTGTGCCTCCAATTTCCCTACACTTGAAGCTACTTGCCCCATTTGCTTCTCCAAGTTGTGAATACTTGACCTTGTTTCCTGTTGAAAAGACATGACATTTTGTTGCAAGGTAACAGTAGTAGAAGCCAAAGTTTTCATCATCTCACGAAGATCATCATTGGATGACGACCCCGTAACATTGGAGTTTGTGAATGGAGGGGGTTGTCTTGCTTGATAATTCTGTTGGGGCTGAAATCCATGGGGATGGAATTGTCGGCCTTGATTGCCTTGTTGGGATGGGTTGCCATAGCGTAAGTTGGGATGATCTCTCCATCCGGGATTGTACGTGTTGGAAAAGGGATCATATTTATGCTGGGGTTGTCCGTTGAATGCTCCATCAACTTCATTAGCTTGTTCAATGTAATCTTCTAGCATTATTGGGCACATATTCGAAGCATGTCCTTGTAAAGAGCATATGCTACAAACTTTCACCTGCTGCACATTTCCACAAGCCAAAGAACGCACAAGAGAAGTAAGATCATTAACTTTATTCTCAATGTTAGAAATACTTACCTCATTTACTCGTTTGTTGGAGAAGTCTCCACGAGTGCCAAACTGTTTTGAGTTGGCTGCCATATTTGAGATCAATTGGCGTGCAGCCTCGGGTGTCTTATCCACCAATGCGCCTCCACTTGCAGCATCAATGATACTACGGTCAGTAGGCATTAATCCTTCATAGAAATATGGAATGAGCAACTGATCGGGTATTTGATGATGAGGACATTGAATGCACAGTTGCTCAAATCTTTCCCAATACTCGGAGAGTGTCTCTCCATGAGATTGTCGAATCCCACATATTTCTTTTCTTATGTTGGCAACTCGAGATGCTGGGAAATACTTCTCAAGGAAAATCTTCTTCATGGCATTCCAAGTTCCAATAGATCCTGGGAGAATAGAGAAAAGCCATGCCTTTGCTGCCCCTTTTAAAGAGAAAGGGAAAGCTTTCAACTTATCCTGTTCTTCATCAACTCCATTCGGTTTCATGCCAACGCAAACCATATGGAACTCCTTGAGATGAGTATGTGGATCTTCTCCTGCAAGACCATTAAATGTTGGTAACAAATGTATAAAACCAAATTTGAGCTCAAAGTTTACATTATTGTCAATGTTTATGCATAGTGGCTGATTTTCCACATTAGGAGCAGCAAGCTCCTTGAGTGTTTGTTGTCGTGCAATAGCCATGGTGTTGAGGCGAGCTTCCTTTCTTAACCTGCGTAAAGTGCTTTCTATTTCAAAATCAACCTGCACTTGAATTTGATTAGTAGAACGGGTCACAAGCATCAATTGCTAAGAAAATTCAAAAGAAAGAAACCACACAAGAGACGAAAAATAATGCAAATTATATGAAAATCCAACGCTAGGAAACTAAAATTGCCTAAAAACCTTAGATAACAGAGGAATTTGGCCTCGAAATGGTAAGGTTAGTGGTGTACCACTAGTCTTGTTCAAAACGTCATTTCCCTTCAGGAAATAAAAGGTCGAACCTTAATTCCACAAACAAATCTGTTTTGAACAATACCGTTGCGGCAAGTGAACAGTACCGCCGCAAGCAAAAAACTTTTTTTGTTTTTTTTTTTCTGAATAATAATAAATAATAATCACAGCAAATAAAAATAACAGTACAAGCACAAGAATTAACTAAAATTACTTCCCCGGCAACGGCGCCAAAATTTATTGCGATGTCGCGGTCGCACAAATTAATTACCCTTACACTTAAATCACACAAGATAGTATAGAGCAAGCAAGGGATCGATCCCACGAGAAAGATTTAGTTCAGATTTTTATGCTATACGTTATGCAATTGGGGGGTTTTGATTTGTGATAATCTAAAATATGGAAGAAATTAAACTAGTGAACACGATCAATTAAAACTGAAATTTATCAAGAAAACAAACCTTGGTCACAAGCACACATCCACCTACAGAAATCAGAACTGATCCTTAAAACGAAACTCCAGTTTATATTCTGAATTTTTATCTTTTCTTAACTTTGGTTAATTAACGGATCCGCCGTATAACTAGCCCTAACCAACAAATAATCACAGTGTCCGCACTAATGATTTAATCTAATGGCAGCCTTAAGATCTAGATAAATTCATTAATCTTAACAACCAAGTTGTCTGCTTGTGTTGCTTTGATCGAATGTTTTCCCTAAGTTTAATAACGTAGTTCCGCCACAATTATCAAGCTTAGTTGCTTCACAAGTTTATATACCCTAACTCCGGTTCTGATATCAAATTTAGCAATAGATTGTTCACAATAATAACTTAGAGTCCGCTCTAGCAATTATCAACAACAATCATAGAAAACATGCATAGGAAAACAATCATACTCATTCATAATACAAACTGAAAATAAATGAAGAATAAATCTCACAGTTCTTGAAATCTGAAAGTTTTTGCGTCCTTGCAACCAAGAAAAGAGCTTAGCCTTGCATATCTATTGAACAACTACTCCTAAAGATAAAAGAAAGCATTATTTCTAGTATGTAGAGAGGAGAGTTTGTGTTTCTTCACTTCTAGTTGCTACCACCTTTCTTTGATTCTATTGCACTCCCTCCTCTTCTTTCTTAGCTCTCTTGGTGTCTATATATAGGCTTCAATGGCAGCTCCTCTTGCTTCTTTATCAATAATGGTGGCTGCCAAACTTGCCAAACTTTGACATTAGTAGTCACCACAAACAACCCACCATTGTAGCCTCCTTCTTTGACAATGGCAGCATTCCAACTTGCAGCTGGTTTGTGGTTGGTGATTTGAGGTTGGTGGATTGAGGTTGGTGGCTACTTTTCTTGACCTTCTAGATTGATTTACTAGAGGGGCTAAATTGCTGAAATTATAACTTGGATGATAGTTTAGAAGCTTCGAAACATAATTTGGACTCATTTCTTCACGAAACCTGATTGCTGGCAGAATTCAGTTGTCATCTTTAAAACATCATATCGCCCTCATCTGACATCTTTTTTGGCTGAAAATTGGAGCGTTTCTAGACCGTTGAGTCATGAATCCAACAAAATTGAGTTTGCATCAATTGGACTTCTATAGCTCCAGATATGGAATTTTGAATGGACAAAGGTCAACAGTGGCAGAATACGAGATTTGACTTTGAAGGATGTGATTTCCATGATCTTTCTCTTCTTATTTTTCTTGCATTACATTTCCAGAAAGGTATGGATGATAGCTTTTTAGAGCCACTAGAATCACTTCATTTTGATCTCTAGAACTCACGCTCTGCATAAAACATCGACTGAACGTCAAATCTGCCAATTATCTCCAATTTACTCCTTTTTGCATTTTTCATCCAAAAGTGCCTTCAAAACATAAAAAAAAGAATATCAAGGCATTTTACATATAAAACATGGACAAAACATTAGGTAAATATGGGTGAAACTATCGAATAATATGGTTACATCAACAACTCCATATATGACCCAATTACCGAACAGTGTTCTGGTTTGGATTGCACCGATTCTTTTCTAAGTTTGGCCATCTCTTTGTCCTTTCAATTTCAGTTCTTAAATTCATCAATCAATCATTTCATTTATATGATAGGCTTGTATTTAAAATGAACATTTACCATAAATTAAAGGTATCTTATATTATTAGATACGTTATTATAAAACATGTTTTAGTTAAAGAGTTATTGATATTTCAAGTGCAAAATGATGATACAAAACCTTGATAAAAATGCACTTTTAAGTACTAATCACACCTCCTAACCAGCTTATTACTAGTCCCTAGTAATTAAAACGTTAAACTAGAAAAATACTTTACAAATTTCACAAAGTAAGGTATTCATCATTCAACTTTCATTAATCTATCCAGATAAACAAACTCTTATTAAATTTATATATCTGCTCAATACCTCTTAACAAGATATTAGTAAACCTTTCTTTTGTGCTCAATATATCAACACATAATTATGGGGCTTTTCTAAGAAGAAAACAAAATTGTTGTTCTAATGTTTAAGGTTAACTTTCCTGGGTTGGGATTATTATTTGTTTCTTTTTTTTCTTTATTATTATTTTTATATATAAATATAACTTAAAACACCATGCATAAACCCATGTAACGAGCTTTTGGCTAATGACTTCTAGACTAGTTGGTCTTAGGGCATTAGGTGTTGAGACACCCCTACGAGCTTAGTAACTTGGGTCGTAGATATTGATACGTAAATAGTGTAATGTTTGATTCCGTTAAGCTTTTCTCCTCAACCCATGTAACAAGCATTGGGCCAGTAACTCCCAAGTAAGTTGACTTTAGGGTATTAGGTGTTAAAACACCCCTTTGGGCTTAATTGCTTAGGTTAGGGAGGTTACAAAACCAAACTTATTGATATGACTAAAAGATTGATGTCTTCTCCCAAGTACAGGAGTGTCGAAGTAATAAATAACCTAGCAAGACCGGGGTCGAACCATAGGGAGGTTAATTGTACAAATTATAAACAACAACAATAGTAACAATAACAACAACAATAATTATTGTAGCAATAATAATACTAGTAGTAATAGCAGCGGTAGTAGTAGTAGTACTAATAATAGTAGTAGTAGTAGTAGTAATAATAATAATAATAATAATAATAATAATAATAAAGATGATGAACTTTGAGATGGAATATTAATGTAAGGATTAAACGATGATAATAACAAATATCAAGGTTAGAGGTTCCACTAATGGTATGTCAAACAAGTATAGTATAAACTCTTATTAGTAAATTGAAAACCACACACAAAAGAGGTTCCAATCAGATTATAGATTGTTAACATGATTACATTAGTCATCTTATTCAATTAATATTAATACTTGTAAATCTCGTCAAGCATTCATGATTATAAATGATGTTAACAACAAATCAAGTTCCTTTCATATAGCTCAGGTGTTGGTTATAGCATACAGTATAAACTATGAAAGTGCCAAACATTTGTTGTACCGAGTGTTATACAACATAAATCAAGATTAGTCATTTAACAAGCAAAGTATTAAAGAGTGAATAAGATAACAAATACAAAACATATTAGTATCAAACATTAAAGTCCATATTAAGTTTACACTATACTTATTCTTATACCATTAGTGTAACCTTTTCACCTTGACATAATAAACTTAGCTAGACATAATGAAAGAAAGAAAAAAAATAAAAAAATAAGAACATAAATAAGATAAGAGTTAACAAAGCAAAGGAAATGAATTGAAAGACATAAATTTGATATTAAGGAAAACAAAGCATAAAAATTACAAAAAATACAAAGAGAGAAAACAACAACATGATCTTGATCTGAAAACCAAGATGTCTAAATGCATGGCAAATGCCTTCTTTTACAGGCTAAAATTGGGATCTATTGATTTGATGACTAATTGATGAATGGGTGGCCAACTCTTGACTTGGTGAAAAATCTTTATTTTCTCTTGTCTGCCTAAAACATCATTGATAACGTCAAAATTAGAGCTACTTGAAAAATGAAAGTTGTAGGAAATTGTCTCAGGTTTTTTGTGTAAACAATTCAGCTCATTTTGACTTCTAGAAGTCTAGATATGGGCCAAATACTAAACAGTGCTCGGGCTGGAAGACAGATTCCGGCTTCTTTGTTGTTACTCCAATTTGGACCTAGGATCTATATAAAAGTTATAGGCCTATGTCTTACCTTTCCATTCATATAAAGTATACCTAAATCTGAGATCTACAGCTCCAGATATGACCCAATTACCGAACAGTGTTTCGGCTTGGATTGCACCGACATCTCTTTTCAAAGTTTGGCCATCTCTTTGTCCTTTCAATTTCAGTTCTTAAATTCATCAATCAATCCTTTCATTTATGTGATAGACCTGTATTTAAAATGAACATTTACTATAAATTAAAGGTATCTTATATTATTAGATACGTTATTATAAAACATGCTTTAGTTAAAGAGTTAAAGTATCTTTATTATCATCATTTTTTTCTTTTTTTTTAATTATATAGTATCCCTTTTCCTTAGTTGTTACCTTTAACAAAAGAACATAAATAATGTAATAATCCAATATGTAACCCACAATCATATGTTAAAGTATGTGTGTGTAAATTAAGGTTTAAGAATACATGTTAAATAAGTATATGAGCAGAATTAAGTGATAACAATGTCAGAGTTTGTAAACCTGAATATTTCAAGAAATATTATGATAGACCTTATTAAGAATGGTTACTGAGATGCGTCTCAAGCGTTATAAAAGTTGTCCTTACTCTATTAACAACAATTTTGCATATGCTTTATGAAATAGAAAACACATTTTTCTTTTTAGCTACTACCTCTCACCCCAACTAAAACAAAATATTGTCCTCAATGTTTAAAGGTAGAAAAATAGAGTATAGAAGATATCACCTGAAATAATAAACACTGACAAACCTGAAACACACTAAAACAAATATAAATAACAACAAAACACAATAATAAAACCAAAAGACACAAAGATTGACAATTAAAGACTCAAATCTAATCTAAGCTTTTTACGGCTTTCCTTAGTTGACCAATTTATGCGACTCATGGAAGGATCAATTACAAGAATGAAAGATTGTAGTTGGTCAATCAATTGTTCAGCAGTAGCAGCAGAGATTATGATTTGTCGTGCAGAACATGTTAGAAATTCCTGTTCCACAGCATGATAAAAAAAAGACAACAACTTATCATAATAAGCATTAACATTTAACAAACCTATGGGTTTATGGTGAATATGCAGTTGAACCCAAGAGGAAATATGAAAGATCTCTTCCAATGTGCCTAGACCACCTGGTAAAGCAATGAAGGCATCAACATGGTTAAACATTGCATTCATTCGAGCCGACATTGTGGAGACCTAAAGTTCCTCTCTAATTGTTTTTCCAATGATGTCCCCTTGTGCTAAAGCTTTGGGGACGACCCCCAAAACTTGACTACCTCCTAAAAATGCAGCTATTGACACACCTTTCATTAACCCAAGACTGCCTCCCCTATACACTAAATGAATCTTTTTCTCAGCTAGAACCTGACTAAGATGATTTGCGGATTCTAAAAACTCCTTTTCTTTCCTAGGACTAGATCCACCAAAAACACAAATATTTCTTATCTGATGACTTGAGGAACTTGTCATTTCTACACGCTTCTGTATTTGTTGAATGTATGGGTTGAGTAGAAATGAAAGGAAGGAAGAGAAGATTTTATAGATGAAAAATTAGAAAAGCAATCATACCACCTATATGGAGGCCAACTAGAGTCTCACACACTCTCTCTCTCTTTTTATTTATTTACTTTTGAAAAAGCATGTGTAGGTACAAGTAGTTGTGATTGTGGCTCATGACTAAAAGGTTGATGTCTTCTCCCAAGTACAGGAGTGTCGAAGTAATAAATAACCCGGCAAGACCGGGGTCGAACCACAGGGAGGTTAATTGTACAAATTATAAACAACAATAATAGCAATAACAACAATAACTATAATAGTAATAATAATAATAATAATAATAATAATAATAATAATAATAATAATAGAGAAAGAGAAGAAGAAGATGATGATGAGAACTTGGAGAAGGAATATTAATGTAACGATTAAACAACAATAATAACAAATGTCAAGGTTAGAGGTTCCACTAACGGTATGTCAAACAAGTATAGTATAAACTTGTATTATTCAATTGGAAACCACACATAAAGGAGGTTCCAATATGATTATAGATTGTTAACATGATTACATTAGTCATCTTATTCGATTAATGCTAATACTTGTAAATCTCGTCAAGCATTCATGATTATAACTTATGTTAACAACAAATCAAGTTCCTTTCATAGCTCAGGTGTCGGTTATACCATACAATATGGGCTATGAAAGTGCCAAGCATTTGTTGTACCAAGTGTTATACAACATAAATCAAGATTAGTCATTTAACAAGCAAAGTATTAAAGAATGAACAAGATAACAAATATAAAACATGTTAGTATCAAACATTAAGGTCCATATTAAGTTTACATTATACTTATTCTCACACCATTAGTGTAGCCTTTTCACCTTGACATAATTAACTTAGCTAGACATAATGAAAGAAAGAAAAATAGATAAACAAAATAAGAACATAAAAGCTAACTAAGTAAAGGAAAGGAAATGAAAAGTATAAACTTCATATTAATGAAAGCAAAGCATAAACATTACAAAAAATACAAAGAGAGAAAGGAAGAGCATGATCTTGATCTGAACACCAAGATGCCTAAATGCATGGCAAATGCCTCTTTTTATAGGCCAAAATTGGGAACTATTGATTTGATGACTAATTGATAAGTGGGTGGCCAACTTTTGACTTGGTGACAAACCTTATCTTCTCTTGTCTGCCCAAAACGTCATTGATAACGTCAAAATTGGAGCTAGTTGAAAACATGAAAGTTGTAGGCAATTGTCTCAAATTTCTTGTGTAAACAATTCAGCTCATTTGAACTTCTACAACTCCAGATATGGCCAAAATACAGAACAGTGCTCGGGCTGGAAGATAGATTCAGGCTTCTTTGTTGTTGCTACAATTTGGACTTGATAATGGCCTTTTTAGATCTTGGGCTCCATATGAAAGTTGTAGGCCTATGTCTTACCTTTCCATCCATATAAAGTGTACCTAAATCTGAGATATGTAGCTCCATATATGACCCAATTACCAAATAGTGTTCCAGTTTGGATTGCACCGACATCTCTTTTCTAAGTTTGGCCATCTCTTTATCCTTGCAATTTAAGTTCTTAAAGTTATCAATCAATCCTTTCATTTATGTGATAAGCCTGCATTTAAAATGAACATTTACCACAAATTAAAGGTATCTTATATTATTAGATATATTATTATAAAATATGATTTAGTTAAGGAGTTATTGATACTTCACGGTATGAATTGTATTTTATCTTCACGGTTTATAGATACCATTCCTAAAGAACGACATTATGTATTACAAGTCCATCTAGCACATTGATGACATACTTTTAGTCGTTTTGCACGACGCTTCTTTGCAAAAGTGCTTTTACTTGTTCCAGACATGTGTGAAATGAAGGAGTTAGAGGACTCACCTGATAATCGAACAGGTAAATTTTTGTAATCGCATTATGAGGCAGAGCGAGAAAATACATTTTCAATTTTTCAAGATTAGTGTCCATTTTCAAATGAGAATTGGAAGAGAGATTCAAAGAATTGCACAAATATATACATAAATATCAATTATTGTGGGAAACTAAAAGAACCGACTTAAGTCACGGAGTACCATTGTCCTCCATTTAATCGGGGTGAGAGAAACTAGCAAAAATCACTATAAAAAAAACACAAAAACAATGCGAGAAAAACAAAATAATCAACCTTTATCTACAACATCATTGAAACTAGTTAATTCATTTTCAGTAGGAAAATTATCAAAGTAAGCTTTCAAATGATGTCCATTTTCCTTAAAATCATTGTCATTCATTGAATTCTCAATATCACAGGCCCCATAAGGATTGCTCCATCTTAATCTAAGCTCTTTAGGGAATGCATAGAGTTGAGAATTATAAAATAAAACTTTTTGACCAGTATCAACTTTTTGACAATTTTCACAAGTTTTGCAGAATGCATGCGTGTCCTTGAATATGGTGGGCTAATAAAATCCATTTTGAAAGATTTTTGCAGCTGCCTTTTTTTACGAGAAATAACTTCCACATGCTTCAGAATGACAAAGTTTAATGACACTACTTACCTTATTGTCGGGAATGAATCTTTGAAATATTTGATCAGGATAATATTTGAATAAGTTAGGGTCATCATAATAAAAGCTCTTCACTTTGTTCAAAAAATTTTCTTTGTCTTCGGTACTCGAATCAACTGGAAAATCTCCTAAAGCAAGAAAATTAATATTTTTATTATACCAAGACATTGGACTAAGAGAAAGTAAGGATTTGTTAGGAAAGTAATCATCGATTGGTGTGATGTTAGATGTCGAATCTGTTGTCATTGTTGACAAAAGATTCGCATCAACATTTTCGGTGCTTGTTTCATCCGTGATTTCTTCCTTAGAATAAATCATTTTCAAATCTTCAAATTCATCAAATTCATTTTTACTTAAAGTAGATTCAAGTTGATCATAAACTAATTCGTCAATATAATCTATTTCTTGTAAATCATTATCATCTCCAGGTTGCTTGCAAATGTTGAAAATATTCATGTCCAATGTCATGTTTCCAAATGATAGCTTCATCAGTCCATTCCTACAATTAATCAACGCGTTAGATGTTGTAAGAAACGGACATGCTAAAATAATAGGAAATGAATTATATACTTCAACAAGTTCTGTGTCCAAGACAATAAAATCCACAAGATAAATTCATTTATCGACTTGTACTAACACATCTTCAATTATTTCTCTAGGCCCTTTTATAGATCTATCGACAAGTAAAAGAGATATAGAAGTTGGTTTTAACTCACTTAGATTGTGACTCTGAAAAACTGAATATGGAAGTAAATTCACACTAACACCAAGATCAAGTAGGGCTTTTTCAATTTTATGCTCTCCAATAAAGCAAAAAATTGTAGGACAACCAGGGTCTTTATATTTCAAAGTATTATTGTTCTGAAGAATGACACTTACTTGTTCGGCTAGAAAGGCTTTCCTTTTCACATTCAGTTTCCTCTTCACAGTGCATAGATCTTTCAAAAATTTAGCATAGGAAGGAACCTGTTTAATAGCATCCAGCAAAGGTATATTGATCCTTACCTATGCTTGACGAGATTTACAAGTATTAGCATTAATCGAATAAGATGACTAATGTAATCATGTTAACAATCTATAATTAGATTGGAACCTCCTTTATATATGGTTTCCAATTGAATAATAAGAGTTTATACTATACTTGTTTGACATACCATTAGTGGATCCTCTAACCTTAACATTTATTGTTATCATTGTTTAATCCTTACATTAATATTACATCTCAAAGTTCTCATCATCATCATCATCTTCTTCTTCTTCTCCTTCTTTTTCTTTATTACTCCTCCTCCTCCTACTACTACTACTACTACCACTATTATTATTATTATTATTATTATTATTATTATTATTATTATTATTATTATTATTGCTACTAATATTATTGTTGTTGTTGTTTATAATTTGTACAATTAATTCCCCTATGGTTCAACCCTGGTCTTGCCAAGTTATTTATTACTTCAGCACTCCTGCACTAAGGAGAATACATCAATCTTTTAGTCGTGTCAATTTTTTGGCGCCGTTGCCAAGGAGGTAAATTCTTGTACAAATTATAGTATTTATTTTATTTTCTCTTTTCACTTTTCTTATATATAACTTTGTTTCTTTTGTTTTGTTTCTTCTTCTTTTTTTCTTCTTCCTTTTATTCTATTCCTACATGTGCACGAGAGTGTGGTCACATACATTAAGTGGTAGACTTTGTAGGGTATCCTTATCATTTTCAGAAAATATGGCCAAAGAAGATAATCAATCACTTCATAATGAGAATAATGAGAATAACCGTGCTAGAACATTTAGAGATCATATGAATCCCACAAGAACAAGTGCACCATCATGCATAGTTTTTTTCTCCTAATGCATCTCATTTTAATTTCAAACCAGACATTATTCAACTTTTACTTTCTTTTCATGGCTTAGAATTGGAAAATCCATACTTGCATTTAAGGGAATTTAAGGAGGTTTATAAGACATATAATGAGTCAAATTGTAGCATGAACACCATCAAATTAAAGTTTTTTCCTTTTTCATTAAAAGATAAAGCTAAAACATGGCTACAAAATTTAAGACTAGGATCCATTCGTGCTTGGGATGAAATGCAACAACAATTGTTAAAGAAGTATTGATTAATTGTAGGAATGGACTAATGAAGCTATCTTTTGGAAACATGACATTATATATTAATATTTTTAACATTTGCAAGCAATGTGAAGATGATAATGATTTATAAGAAGTGGACTTTACTGAAAAATTAGTTCATGATTAATTTCAAACCACTTCAAGTGAAACTAAGATTGATGAATTTGATGATTTGTGAATAGTTTATTTTTAGGAAGAATCAAAGGCAAGTAATTAGAGACCATAAATTGAAGAATTGCCACTATGATCAATTCAGTTCATTCCTTTAAGTGTCCAACCACCTAAACTTGATTTGAAGTTGTTATTATTCAATCTCAAATACTCATTTTTGGTAGAAAATGAAACATTTTCGATAATAATCTCTTCCAAACTTAATGCACATCAAGAAGTTAAGTTATTACAAACTCTAAATATGCAAAAAAAAAAAAGCATTAGAATGGACCATAGCTAACATAAAAGGAATTAGTCCTTTGATTTGCAAACACAAGATTTTTATCAAGGTTTTATATCATCATTTTGGACTTGAAGTATCACTAACTCCTTAACTAAAGCATGTTTTATAATAACATATCTAATAATATAAGATACCTTTAATTTGTGGTAAAAGTTCATTTTAAATACAGGCCTATCACATAAATGAAAGGATTAATTATTGAGTTTAGGTACTGAGATTGAAAGGACAAAGAGACAACTAAACTTAGAACATATATGCTGGTACAGTCCAAACTAGAATATTATTTAGTAATTGGGTCATATCTCGAGCTGTAGATCTTGGATTTAGATCTACTTTATATGGATGGATAGGGAAGACATGGACCTACAACTTTCATGTAAAGATCCATTTTAACAAGGCCTTTTTCAAGTCTAAATGGTAGCAACAACGAAGAAGTTTGAATGTGTCCTGCAGCCTAAACATCGTAGGTACTTAAAAGTGCATTTTCATCAAGGTTTTATATCATCATTTTGCACTTGAAGTATCAATAACTACTTAACTAAAACATATTTTATAATAACATATCTAATAATACAATATACTTTTAATTTATGGTAAATGTTCATTTTAAATGCAGGTCTATCACATAAATGAAATGATTGATTGATTAGTTTAAGAACTGAAATTAAAAGGACAAAGAGATGGTCAAACTTAGAAAAGATATGCTGCTAGTACAGTCTAAATTAGAACATTGTTCAGTAACTAGGTCATATATGAAGCTATAGATCTTAGATTTAGGTCTAATTCATGGGAGTCCCAGATTTAAAAATGTCATTTTCAAGTCCAAATTATAACAACAACATATAGTGTAAACTCAACATGGACCTTAATGTTTGATGCTAACATGTTTTGCATTTGTTATCTTGTTCACTTTTTAATACTTTGCCTGTTAAATGACTAATCTAGATTTATGTTGTATAACACTTGATACAACAAATGCTTGGCACTTTCATAGTTCATACTGTATGGTATAATCGATACCTAATCTATGAAAGGAACTTAATTTGTTGTTAATATATGTTATAACCTTCATATGATTCGACCTTGGTCTTACCAAGTTATTTATTATTTCGACACTTCTGCACTTAGGAGAAGACACTAATCTTTTGGTCGTGTCAAGTTTCTGGCGCTGTTGCTGGAGAGATAAGTACTTGTACAAATTATACTATTTATTTTATTTTTTCTTTTTCCTTTTCTTGTGTATAACTTTGTTTTTTTCCTTTTATTTTATTCCTACACGTGTATGAGAGTTTGGTCACGTATATTAAATGGTAGACTTTGTAGGGTATCTTCATCATTTTCAGAAAATATGGCCGAAGAGGATAACTAGTCACTTCTTAATGAGAATAATCATATTAGAACACTTAGACACCATATGAATCCTACAAGAACAAGTGCACCCTCATGCATGGTTTTCCCTCCTGATGCATCTCATTTTAATTTTAAGCCAAACATTATTCAACTTTTACCTTCCTTTCATGGTTTAGATTTAGAAAATTCATACTTGTATTTAAAGGAATTTGAGGAGGTTTGCAGCACGTACAATAACTCAAATTGTAGCATGAACACCATCAAATTAAAGCTTTTTATTTTTTCACTAAAAGATAAAGTTAAAACATGGCTATAAAATTTGAGATCAAGATCCATTCGTGCTTGGGATAAAATGCAGCAATACTTTTTAAAAAAGTTTTTCCCTTCTCACAGAACAAACTTTTTCAAAAGACAAATCACCACTTTCACTAAAAAACTAGGAGAAACATTTTACCAATGTTGGGATAGGTATCGAGACTTGCTTAATACTTGCTCTCATTATGGTTTTGAAATATGGAGATTGGTTTCATATTTTTATGAAGGGTTAACACCTAGAGATGGGCAAATGGTTGAATTGATGTGCAATGAAACTTTTGAAGATAAAGACCCTAATGAGGCAATGAAGTACTTATAATTGTTAGCTAAAAATGCTTAAAATTAGGACATCACAGGTACATATGAGGCACCGAGTAACATTCAACCTCATACATCTAGTGGAGGTATGTACAACCTTAGGGAAGATCATGACCTCCAAGCTAAGTTTGCATATGTAGTTAGAAAAGTTGAGGCACTAGAATAATAAAAGAGTAGTCAATTAAAATCTATTCAAGACTAATTATGCATCAAAACTGTTATTAAGTTTCTTATTTTACATATGTATTTATTGTTTTTATTTGGTTGTTTTTATAATAATTGATGTGTTTTTTAGTAATGTAGTTTGTTTTAATGTTTCGATAGGTTTTTGGAGCTTAAATGAATTAATTTAGAAAATTCAACGTCAGAATTCAGAACAAAGAATTGAAGAGACATTTAGTTGAAGATTGAAGCAAATCTTGGTTCAAATAAGTGCTTCAAATTTGTCCCAAAAATCAATTCTATTCTAATTCTAGAAAAGAATATCATATGATCTATTTCAAGCCCAAACTTGCCTTATGTTGTGTGCAAACTTTAACCATTAAACAGTTAAGGTTTCAATGTCAATCTTAGCCCAAATAATAGGTATTAATGCTTAAATTCAGCCCCAAATCAGCCCCCAATCAACCTTCAAATCAGCTCAAACACAATCCATGATCTTACATGTCCACACAACAAATAACAATTGATTTATTTTGGGTAATCCATTGATCCAAGAAGGCAAGCACATGAATGGAAAGCTGGAGGGGATATTTTTACATTATTTTGTTTATTTATTTTTCTTTCTTTCATTATGTTTAGCTAAGTTTATTATGTCAAGGTGAAAAGGTTACACTAATGGTGTCAGAATAAGTATAATGTAAACTTAATATGGACCTTAATGTTTGATACTAACATGTTTTATATTTGTTATCTTGTTCACTCTTTAATACTTTTCTTGTTAAATGACTAATCTTGATTTATGTTGTATAACACTTGGTACAACAAATGCTGATTTATGTTGTATAACACTTGGTACAACAAATGCTTGGCACTTTCATAGCCCATAATGTATGGTATAACCGACACCTGAGCTATGAAAGGAACTTGATTTGTTGTTAACATAAGTTATAATCATGAATGCTTGACGAGATTTACAAGTATTACCATTAATTGAATAAGATGACTAATGTAATCATGTTAACAATATATAATCTGATTGGAACCTCCTTTGTGTGTGGTTTCCAATTCAATAATAAGAGTTTATACTATACTTGTTTGATATACCATTATTGGAATCTCTAACCTTGATATTTGTTATTATCATTGTTTAATCGTTACATTAATATTCCTTCTCAAATTTCTCATCTTCTTCTTCTTCTTCTCCTTTTTTTTTTTACTACTACTACTACTACTACTACTACTACTACTACTATTATTGTTATTATTATTATTATTATTGTTGTTGTTGTTGTTGTTGTTGTTGTTGTTATTGTTGTTGTTGTTGTTGTATTATTGTTATTTATAATTTGTACAATTAACCTCCCTGTGGTTCGACTCCGGTCTTGCCGAGTTATTTATTACTTTGACACTCCTACACTTGGGAGAAGACATCAATCTTTTGGTCATGTCATTAGCTTTTGGTTGGTTCAACCATTTTTCTTTTGATGTTTATTCTAATTAGTTTATAATATTTATTGTTTATATTATAAGGTTGGTTTTACCGCCTCTTGTTTATTTTATTTTATCTTGTTGTATTGTTGTTGTTTGTTTGTTTTTTTGAAGTGCTTGGCTGGTATTACCGCCTCTTGTTTATTTTATTTTTTGTTATTTTATTGTAATTATTTTTCTTATATTTATTGTTTGAAGTACTTGGCTGGTATTACCGCCTCTTTATTCATGCTTGTTATAATTATCTTTATTCATGCTTGTTAGAATTTTCTAATTTGTTGTATTTTTATTTTTGAGCTATTACTTTATCTTTTACATTTCATTTACTTTTATTTGCAATATTCTTTTTCTTTTTCCTTTCTTTTCATATTCATATAAGCGTTATATTATTATTATTATTATTATTATTATTATTATTATTATTATTTTATCATGACTAATGTTGAAGATGTAGAAGGTGAAGGGAGTGTTCAAGGTAATGGACCTCCACAATTCAATGATCAACCTAATTTTCGAACTCTTAGAGAGTATCTTCACCCAACTAGACAAAGTACATCTTCGTGTATTATCTTGCCCCTGAACCAACAAGCTTTCAATTTGAAACCGGGCATGATCCAACTTCTTTCCACATATCATGGTATGGATTCTGAAAATCCATATATACACATTAAGGACTTTGAAGAGGTATGTAATACTTTTATTGATAGAACATGCACTGAAGAAACTATTCGACTTAAATTGTTCCCATTCTCTCTAAAGGATAAAGCTAAGCTTTGGCTAAACTCCCTACGTCCTAGGTCTATAGGTACATGGAGAGAAATGCAAGCTGAATTTTTGAAAACATACTTCCCCACTCATAGGACAATAGCCTTACAACGTCAAATGATGAATTTTTCTTGTAGTTCAAATAAGTCATTTCACCAAGCTTGGGAAAGGTTCAAAGACTTGTTAAATGTATGCCCCCACCATGGTTTTGAGATGTGGAGATTAGTGAGTTTCTTCTATGACTCTCTTACCGTAGATTTTAAAAAGCTAGTGTCAACCATGTGTAATGGTGAGTTTTATGACAAAGAACCAAGTGAGGCCTTTGATTTTTTTGATCAATTGGCTGAAAACACAAAGCAATGGAAGACTTCTCTCCCAGTTTATGTTGAGTCTAGAAACACCATTTCTCATTCAAGTGGGAAGTTTTAATTGAAAGAGACTGATGACCTCAATGTTAGATTAGCCTCATTGGCTAGGAAAGTAGAGTCTCTTGAGATTAAAAAAGTGCATGTCATGAGTGAATAACAAGAGGAAAGTTGTGTTGTTTGTGAGAGCAAAGGGCATAGGACAACTGAGTGTCTGATTAGTACTTAAAAGTGCATTTTTATCATGGTTTTATATCATCATTTTGCACTTGAAGTATCAATAACTCCTTAACTAAAGCATCTTTTATAATAATATATCTAATAATATAAGATACCTTTAATTTGTGGTAAATGTTCATTTTAAATACAGGCCTATCACATAAATGAAAGGATTGATTGATGACTTGAAGAACTTAAATTGCAAGGATAAAGAGATGACCAAACTTAGAAAAGAGATGTCGGTGCAATCCAAACCGAAACACTGTTTGGTAATTGGGTCATATCTGGAGCTGTAGCTCTCAGATTTAGGTCCAATTTGTATGGATGGAAAGGTAAGACATAGGCCTATAACTTTCATATGGAGCCAAAGATTTAAAAAGGTCATTTTCAAGTCCAAATTGTAGCAACAACAAAGAAGCCCGAATCTGTCTTCTAGCCCGAGCACTGTTCGGTATTTTGGCCATATCTGGAGTTCTAGAAGTCCAAATGAGCTGAATTTTTTACACAAGAAAGCTGAGACAATTGCCTACAACTTTCATGTTACAACTGGCTCTAATTTTGACGTTAACAATGACGTTCTGGGCAGACAAGAGAAGATAAGGATTGTCACCAAGTCAAAAGTTGGCCACCCACTTATCAATTAGTCATCAAATCAATAGTTCCCAATTTTGGCCTATAAAAGGAGGCATTTGCCATGCATTTAGGCATCTTGGTTTCCAAATCAAGATCATGCTCTTCCTTTCTCTCTTTGTATTTTTTGTAATGTTTATGCTTTGCTTTCATTAATACTAAGTTTATGCTTTTCATTTCCTTTCCTTTACTTAGTTAGCTTTTATGTTCTTATTTTGTTTATCTATTTTTCTTTCTTTCATTATGTCTAGCTAAGTTAATTATGTCAAGGTGAAAAGGTTACACTAATGGTGTGAGAATAAGTATAATGTAAACTTAATATGGACCTTAATGTTTGATACTAACATGTTTTATATTTGTTATCTTGTTCACTCTTTAATACTTTGCTTGTTAAATGACTAATCTTGATTTATGTTGTATAACACTTGGTACAACAAATGCTTGGCACTTTCATAGCCCATAATGTATGGTATAACCGACACCTGAGCTATGAAAGGAACTTGATTTGTTGTTAACATAAGTTATAATCATGAATGCTTGACGAGATTTACAAGTATTAGCATTAATTGAATAAGATGACTAGAGTAATCATGTTAACAATCTATAATCCAATTGGAACCTTCTTTATGTGTTGTTTCCAATTGAATAATAAGAGTTTATATTATACTTATTTGACATACCATTAGTGTAATCTCTAACCTTGACAATTTTTATTATCATTGTTTAATCGTTACATTAATATTCCTTCTCCAAGTTCTCATCATCATCTTCTTTTTCTCTTTCTTTATTATTATTGTTATTATTATTATTATTATTATTATTAGTACTACTACTACTACTACTACTACTACTACTGCTACTACTACTATTATTATTATTATTATTATTATTATTATTGTTGTTGTTGTTATTGCTATTATTGTTATTTATAATTGTTGTTTATAATTTGTACAATTAACCTCCATGTGGTTCGACCCCGGTCTTACCGGTTATTTATTACTTCGACACTCCTACACTTGGAGAAGACATCAATCTTTTGGTCGTGTCATGTTTTTGGCGCCGTTGCCAGGGAGGTAAGTTTTTGTATAAATTATAGTAGTTATTTTATTTTCAGTTTTCACTTTTCTTGTATATAACTTTGTTTCTTTTCTCTTGTTTCTTCTTTTTTTGTTTTATTTTTTGTTTTATTTTATTCTTACACGTGCATAAGAGTGTGGTCACGAACATCAAGTGGTAGACTTTGTAGGCTATCCTCATCATTTTTAGAAAATATGGCCGAAGAAGATAATCAATCACTTCATAATGAGAATAATGAGAATAATCGTGTTAGAACACTTAGAGACCACATGAATCCCACAAGAACAAGTGCACCATCATGCATAGTTTTTTCTCCCGATGCATCTGATTTTAATTTTAAGCCAATCATTATTCAACTTTTACCTTCTTTTCATGGATTAGAATTGGAAAATCCATACTTGTATTGAAGAGAATTTGAGGAGGTCTACAACACATATAATAATTTAAATTGTAGTATGAACACCATCAGATTAAAGCTTTTTCCTTTTTCATTAAAAGATAAAGCTAAAACATGACTACAAAATTTGAGACCAGGATCCATTCGTGCTTGGGATGAAATGCAACAACAGTTTTTAAAGAAGTTTTTCCCATCTCATAGAACAAACTCTTTCAAGAGACAAATCACCACTTTCACTCAAAAACCGGGAGAAACATTTTACCAATGTTGGGATAGGTATCGAGACTTGCTTAGTACTTGCCCTCATCATCGTTTTGAAACATGGAGATTGGTCTCACATTTCAATGAAGGGTTAACACCTAAAGATAGACAAATGGTTGAATTGACGTGCAATGGAACTTTTGAAGATAAAGACCCTGATAAAGCAATGAAGTACTTAGACTTGTTAGCTGAAAATGCTCAAAATTGGGACACTGCGGGTACATATGAGGCACCGAGTAAAACTCAACCTCATACATCTAGTGGAGATATGTACAACCTTAGGGAAGATCATGACCTTCAAGTCAAGTTTGCATCTTTAGCTAGAAAAGTCGAGGCACTAGAATTGAAAAAGAGTGGTCAATTAAAATCTGTTGAAAACATTGTGTGTCAAATCTGTGAAACAAATGAACACTCAACCAATGATTGTCCAACCTTGCCTTCTTTTAAAGAATGTCTCCATGAACAAGCCCATGCTTTAAACAGTTTCCAAAGGGTCAACCACAACCCATACTCCCAAACATACAACCCTGGTGGAGAAATCACCTAAATTTCAGTTGAAAGAGTGAGAACAACAATGCACAAACTTCACAGCCACCATTTCAAGCACACCAGAATTTCCAAAATTCTCATGGTTATGCACCTCTGATTAGTACTTAAAAGTGCATTTTTATCATGGTTTTATATCATCATTTTGCACTTGAAGTATCAATAACTCCTTAACTAAAATATGTTTTATAATAATGTATCTAATAATATAAGATACCTATAATTTGTGGTAAATGTCTATTTTTAATGCAGGCCTATCACATAAATGAAAGGATTGATTGATGCCTTGAAGAACTTAAATTGCAAGGATAAAGAGATGGTCAAACTTAGAGAAGAGATGTCGGTGCAATTCAAACAGGAACACTGTTCGGTAATTGGGTCATATCTGGAGCTACAGATCTCAGATTGACGTCCAATTTATATGGATGGAAAGGTAAGACATAGGCCTACAACTTTCATATGGAGCCCAAGATCTAAAAAGGCCATTATCAAGTCCAAATTGTATCAACAACAAAGAAGCCCGAATCTGTCTTCCAGCCCGAGCACTGTTCGGTATTTTGGCCATATCTGGAGTTCTAGAAGTCCAAATGAGCTGAATTGTTTACACAAGAAAGCTGAGACAATTGCCTACAACTTTCATGTTTACAACTGGCTCCAATGTTGACGTTATCAATGACGTTTTGGGCAGACAAGAGAAGATAAGGATTGTCACCAAGTCAAAAGTTGGCCACCCACTTATCAATTAGTCATCAAATAAATAGTTCCCAATTTTGGCCTATAAAAGGAGGCATTTGCCATGCATTTAGGCATCTTGGTGTTCAGATCAAGATCATGCTCTTCCTTTCTCTCTTTGTATTTTTTATAATGTTTATGCTTTGCTTTCATTAATACTAAGTTTATGCTTTTCATTTCCTTTCCTTTACTTAGTTAGCTTTTATGTTCTTATTTTGTTTATCTATTTTTCTTTCTTTCATTGTGTCTAGCTAAGTTAATTATGTCAAGGTGAAAAGGTTACACTAATGGTGTGAGAATAAGCATAATGTAGACTTAATATGGACCTTAATGTTTGATACTAACATGTTTTATATTTGTTATTTTGTTCACTCTTTAATACTTTGCTTGTTAAATGACTAATCTTGATTTATGTTGTATAACACTTGGTACAACAAATGCTTGGCACTTTCGTAGCCCATAATGTATGGTATAACTGACACCTGAGCTATGAAAGGAACTTGATTTGTTGTTAACATAAGTTATAATCATGAATGCTTGACGAGATTTACAAGTATTACCATTAATTGAATAAGATGACTAATGTAATCATGTTAACAATATATAATCTGATTGGAACCTCCTTTGTGTGTGGTTTCCAATTCAATAATAAGAGTTTATACTATACTTGTTTGATATACCATTAGTGGTACCTCTAACCTTGACATTTGTTATTATTATTGTTTAATCCTTACTTTAATATTTCATCTCTAAGTTCTCATCATCATCATCATCTTCTTCTTCTCTTTCTTTATTATTATTATTATTATTATTATTATTATTATTATTACTATTGTTGTTGTTATTATTGTTGTTTTATAATTGTTGTTTATAATTTGTACAATTAACCTCCTTGTGGTTCGACCCCGGTCTTGCCGGGTTATTTATTACTTCAACACTCCTGCACTTGGGAGAAGACATCAACCTTTTAGTTGTGTCAAGTTTTTGGCGCCGTTGCCGGGGAGGTAAGTTCTTGTATAAATTATAGTATTTATTTTATTTTCTCTTTTCACTTTTCTTGTATATAACTTTGTTTCTTTTCTTTTGTTTCTTTTTATTTTGTTTTCTTCCTCCTTCTTTTGCTTTCTTCTTTTTATTTTATTTTATTCCTACACGTGCATGAGAGTGTGGTCACGTACATCAAGTGGTAGACTTTGTAGGGTATCCTCATCATTTTCAGAAAATATGGCTGAGGAAGATAATCAATCACTTCATAATGAAAATAATGAGAATAACCGTGCTAGAACACTTAGAGACCACATGAATCCCACAAGAACAAGTGCACCATCATGTATAGTTTTTCCTCCTGATGCATCTCATTTTAATTTTAAACCAGGTATTATTCAACTTTTACCTTCTTTTCATGGTTTAGAATTGGAAAATCCATACTTTCATTTAAGGGAATTTGAGGAGGTGTGCAACACATATAATAACTTAAATTGTAGCATGAACACCATCAGATTAAAGCTTTTTCATTTTTCATTAAAAGATAAAGCTAAAACATGGCTATAAAATTTAAGACCAGGATCCATTCATGCTTGGGATGAAATGCAACAACAATTTTTAAAGAAGTTTTTCCCATCTCATAGAACAAACTCTTTCAAGAGACAAATCACCAGTTTCACTCAAAAACCAGGAGAAACATTTTACAAATGTTGGGATAGGTATCGAGACTTGCTTAGTACTTGCCCTCATCATGGTTTTGAAACATGGAGATTGGTTTCACATTTTTATGAAGGGTTAACACCTAAAGATAGGCAAATGGTTGAATTGATGTGAAATGGAACTTTTGAAGATAAAGACCCTGATAAAGTCAAATCAGTCACTACTCTGCTGACACGACTAAAAGGTTGATGTCTTCTCCCAAGTGCGGGAGTGTCGAAGTAATGAATAACCCGGCAAGACCGGGGTCGAACCATAGGGAGGTTAATTGTACAAATTATAGACAACAATTATAAACAACAATAACAACAACAACAATAGTAGTAGTAGTAATAATAATAATAATAATAATAATAATAATAATAATAATAATAATAATAATAATAAAGAAAGAGAAGAAGAAGAAGATGATGATGATGAGAACTTAGAGATGAAATATTAAAGTAAGGATTGAACAATAATAATAACAAATGTCAAGGTTAGAGGTTCCACTGATGGTATATCAAACAAGTATAATATAAACTCTTATTATTGAATTGGAAACCACACACAAAGGAGGTTCCAATCAGATTATATATTGTTAACATGATTACATTAGTCATCTTATTCAATTAATGGTAATACTTGTAAATCTCGTCAAGCATTCATGATTATAACTTATGTTAACAACAAATCAAGTTCCTTTCATAGCTCAGGTGTCGGTTATACCATACAATATGGGCTATGAAAGTGCCAAGCATTTGTTGTACCAAGTGTTATACAACATAAATCAAGATTAGTCATTTAACAAGCAAAGTATTAAAGAATGAACAAGATAACAAATATAAAACATGTTAGTATCAAACATTAAGGTCCATATTAAGTTTACATTATACTTATTCTCACACCATTAGTGTAGCCTTTTCACCTTGACATAATTAACTTAGCTAGACATAATGAAAGAAAGAAAAATAGATAAACAAAATAAGAACATAAAAATTAACTAAGTAAAGAAAAGGAAATGAAAAGTATAAACTTGATATTAATGAAAGTAAAGCATAAACATTACAGAAAAAAACAAAGAGAGAAAGGAAGAGCATGATCTTGATCTGGAAACCAAGATGCCTAAATGCATGGCAAATGCCTCCTTTTATAGGCCAAAATTGGGAACTATTGATTTGATGACTAATTGATAAGTGGGTGGCCAACTTTTGACTTGGTGACAATCCTTATCTTCTCTTGTCTGCCCAAAACGTCATTGATAACGTCAAAATTGGAGCCAGTTGTAACATGAAAGTTGTAGCCAATTGTCTCAGCTTTCTTGTGTAAACAATTCAGCTCATTTGGACTTCTAGAACTCCAGATATGGCCAAAATATTGAACAGTGCTCAGGCTGGAAGACAGATTCGGGCTTCTTTGTTGTTGCTAAAATTTGGACTTGATAATGGCCTTTTTAGATCTTGGGCTCCATATGAAAGTTGTAGGCCTATGTCTTACCTTTCCATCCATATAAATTGGACCTAAATATGAGATCTGTAGCTCCAGATATGACCCAATTACCGAACAGTGTTCCAGTTTGGATTGCACCGACATCTCTTCTCTAAGTTTGACCATCTCTTTATCAATGCAATTTAAGTTCTTCAAGTCATCAATCAATCCTTTCATTTATGTGATAAACCTGCATTAAAAATAGACATTTACCACAAATTATAGGTATCTTATATTATTAGATACATTATTATAAAACATATTTTAGTTAAGGAGTTATTGATACTTCAAGTGCAAAATGATGATATAAAACCATGATAAAAATGCACTTTTAAGTACTAATCACAGCAGCGGTAAGGTTATTGAGAAACCCTCTCTTGAACCTTATGAGAAAGATGATGAGTCAATCTTTGAGGGTAAGGAAGGGGTTGAATCTGAAAATTGCAAAGAAACGACTGATTCACCGCTAGCACTTCCATTTCCTCAAGCCATGACCAAACAAAGGAAAGTCAATCACAACTCAGAAATTTTTGAAATTTTCAAACAGGTAAGAATCAATATACCTTTGCTGGATGCTATTAAACAGGTTCCTTCCTATGCTAAATTTTTGAAAGATCTATGCACTGTGAAGAGGAAACTGAATGTGAAAAGGAAAGCCTTTCTAGCCGAACAAGTAAGTGTCATTCTTCAGAACAATAATACTTTGAAATATAAAGACCCTGGTTGTCCTACAATTTTTTGCTTTATTGGAGAGCATAAAATTGAAAAAGCCCTACTTGATCTTGGTGTTAGTGTGAATTTACTTCCATATTCAGTTTTTCAGAGTCACAATCTAAGTGAGTTAAAACCAACTTCTATATCTCTTTTACTTGCCGATAGATCTATAAAAGTGCCTAGAGGAATAATTGAAGATGTGTTAGTACAAGTCGATAAATTCATTTATCCTATGGATTTTATTGTCTTGGACACACAACCTGTTGAAGTATGTAATTCATTTCCTGTTATTTTAGGACATCCATTTCTTGCAACTTCTAATGCATTGATTAATTATAGAAATTGACTGATGAAGTTATCATTTGGAAACATGACATTGGAGATGAATATTTTCAACATTTGCAAGCAACCTAGAGATGATAATGACTTACAGGAAGTGGACTTTACTGAAAATTTAATTCATGATCAATTTCCAACCACTTCCAGTGAAATTGAGATTGATGAATCTGATGATTTGGAAATGATTTATTTTCAGGAAGAATCAAAGACAAGTAATTGGAGGCCACAAATTGAGGAATTGCCACCACGATCAATTAAGTCCATACCTTCAAGTGTTCAACCACCAAAACCTGATTTGAAGCCGTTGCCATCCAATCTCAAATACTCATTTTTAGGAGAAAATGAAACTTTTCCGGTAATAATCTATTCCAAACTTAATGCACATCAAGAAGGTAAGTTATTACAAACTCTAAAAATGCACAAAAATGCATTAGGATGGACCATAGCTGATATAAAAGGAATTAGTCCTTTGATTTGTACACACAGAATTTATTTAGAGGAAAATGCTAAACCCTCTAGAGAAATGCAACGAAGGCTAAATCCTAATATGAAAGAAGTAGTGAAAAATGAAGTCATTAAACTTCTAGATAATGAAATCATTTATCCTATTTCTGACAGCAAATGGGTAAGTCCTACCCAAGTTGTACCTAAGAAGTCTGGAGTAACTGTGATAACAAATGAGAACAATGAGTTAATTCCCACTAGAACTGTTACTGGTTGGCGCATGTGCATTGACTATAGGAAACTTAATTCAATGACTAGAAAAGATCATTTTCCTTTACCTTTCATGGATCAAATCCTAGAAAGAGTTGCAGGTCATGAATTTTATTCTTTCCTAAATGGCTATTCGGGTTACAACCAAATTGAAATTGCATTGGAAGATCAAGAAAAGACTACTTTCACATGTCCATTTGGTACTTTTGCATATCGAAGGATGCCTTTTGGATTATGTAATGCACCAGCCACATTTCAAAGATGCATGCTTAGTATATTTAGCGATATGGTTGAACATTTTCTTGAGATTTTCATGGATGATTTTTCTGTTTTTGGCGATTCATTTGATGATTGTTTAACTAACTTAGGAAAGGTTTAGACCAGGTGTGAAGAGAAGAATCTTGTGCTGAATTGGGAAAAATGTCATTTTATGGTAACAAACGGCATTGTACTTGGTCACATTGTTTCATCAAAAGGAATTGAGGTTGACAAATTTAAAATCGAGTTAATTGCAAACTTGCCAACACCAAAATCTCTTAAAGATGTTAGATCATTCCTAGGACATGCTGGTTTTTATAGAAGGTTCATCAAAGATTTTAGTGTAATATCTAAGCCTTTAAGTAACCTTTTAACAAAGGATACTATTTTTGAATGGACTGAACATTGTGAAGAAGCCTTTGTTAAACTTAAAAACTTGCTTACTTGTGCTCCTATCATTCAACCTCCCGATTGGTCATTACCTTTTGAAATAATGTGTGATGCTAGTGATTATGCCGTAGGTGCTGTTTTGGGACAAAGAAAAGATAAGAAACCTTATGTAATTTACTATGCAAGTAAAACTTTAAATAGTGCTCAAATGAATTATACCACCACTAAAAAAGAATTACTTGCAGTAGTATTTGCATGTGAAAAATTCAGATCTTATCTTGTTGGCTCACCTGTTGTTGTTTTTAGTGATCATGCAGCATTGAAATATCTTCTTTCTAAGAAAGATTCCAAGGCTAGATTGGTGCGGTGGATTTTATTACTTTAAGAATTTGATATCACAATCAAATATAAGAAAGGCAGCGAAAATGTTGTCGCAGATCACTTGTCAAGATTGACAACAGATTCGAAAACTGACATCACACCAATCAATGACTACTTTCCTGATAAATCTTTACTTTCTGTCTCTACAATGCCTTGGTTTGCTAATATTGTCAATTTTCTTGTTTCAGGACAATTGCCAGCTCATTGGAGTATCCAAGATAAAAGAAAGTTTTTGAACGAAGTGAAGAACTTTTATTGGGATGATCCTTATTTATTCAAATATTGTCCTGATCAAATATTTCGAAGATGCATTCCTGACAATGAGATAAGTAGTGTCATTAAATTTTGTCATTCTGAGGCATGTGGGGGCCATTTCTCATCAAGAAAGACAACTGCAAAAATCTTACAAAGTGGATTTTACTGGCCCACCATGTTCAAAGACTCACATGCATTCTGCAAGTCTTGTGAAAATTGTCAAAAGTTGGGATCTATTTCAAAACGTCACATGATGCCTTTAAACCCTATTATTGTCATTGAGATCTTTGATTGTTGGGGTATAGATTTCATGGGCCCATTCCCTCCATCATTTGGTTTCTTATACATATTAGTCGCAGTAGATTATGTTTCAAAATGGATAGAGGCAATTCCAAGTCGAAACAATGATCACAAAACAGTGATAAAGTTTTTGAAAGAAAATATTTTGAGTCGATTTGAAGTCCCTCGAGCCATACTAAGTGATGGTGGAACACATTTCTGCAACAAGCCATTTGAGTCTTTAATGAAGAAATATGGAATCACACATAAAGTTGCCACCCCTTATCACCCTCAAACAAGTGGACAAGTAGAGCTTGCTAATAGGGAGATCAAACATATTTTGGAGAAAACAGTGAACCCTAATAGGAAAGACTGGTCTTTAAGACTTAATGATGTACTTTAGGCTTATCGAACTGCTTATAAAACATCATTAGGTATGTCACCTTATAGACTAGTCTATGGAAAACCTTGTCACTTGCCTGTGGAACTTGAACATAAAGCTTATTGGGCTATTAAAGCTTTCAATTCAAATCTGGATGATGCTAGTCAACTGCGAAAATTACAAATAAATGAGCTTGAGGAAATAAGAAACGATGTATATGAAAAATTCAAGAATTCATAAAGCAAGAATTAAAGAGTTTCATGACAAGAAAATACAGAGAAAAACCTTCAATGTTGGTCAAAAAGTCTTGCTTTATAATTCTCGACTGCATTTTTTTCCTGGAAAATTAAGATCAAGATGGAGCGGTCCTTTTATTGTGAAACATGTGTATCCATATGGGGCCTATGACATCGAGAATCCAAAGAATGGCAATGTTTTCAAGGTAAATGGACATCGTCTGAAAGTTTACTTTGACAATTTTTCAGTTGAACATAACTCTATTGAATTGGGTGATCCTGTATATAAAGATTGATTTTATTTTTGTTTCTTTTTGAGTGATTTTTGCAAGTTTCTTTCACCCCGGTCAAATGGCGGATAACGGTACTCCGTGACTTAAGTCGGTTCTTTCAGTTTCCCATAATTACTGATATCTGTGTATATATCTATGCAATTCTTTGAATCTCTCTTCCAATTCTCATTTGAAAATGGACACTAATCTTGAAAAATTGAAAAAGTATTTTCCCGCTCTGCCTCAGAATGCGATTACAAAAATTTACCGTGCTAGATGTGCAAGATTGAGATTGTTAATGAATCATGGAATTCCTGAAGATATTCGCTGGTTGATTGAAGCAAAGGTCCGATTATCAGGTGAGTCCTCTAACTTCATTTCACACATGCCTGGAACAGGTAAAAGCACTTTTGCAAAGACGCGTCGTGCAAAACGACTGGATGTCTGTCATCGATGTGCTAGATGGACTTGTAATACACAATGTCGTTCCTTAGGAATGGTATCTATAAACCGTGAAGATAAAATACAATTCATTAAGGATGGCCTAAGTAAGGAGTCATTAGATAATCTTCTATTGACTCTTGAGACGCATCCTAGTGGAGATGTGCATCGTGCAATTCATGATTTATGGCTACTATTTCATAAAGAACATGATCGATTTAGTCTTGGGAATCTGACTAAAAAAGACCTTGTTTGCCAGTTTTTAAGAAAACTAGATGGGAAGCCTATCCCCGACCCATAGAGGGCGTTTAAGCCGTTCTTGGATGTAAAACCAAGGGAAGATGTGAGCCACAATCGCAACTACCTGTACATACACATACTTTTTTCAAAAGTAAGTAAATAAATAAATAAAAAGAGAGAGAGAGAGAGTGTGAGACTCCAGCTGGCCTAAATATAGGTGTTATGATTGTCTTTCTACTTTCTCATCTATAAAACCCTCTTTTCCTTCCTTTCATTTCTACTCAACCCATACATTCAACAAATACAGAAGTGTGTAGAAATGGCAAGTTCCTCAAGTCATCAAATAAGAAATATTTGTGTTTTTGGTGGATCTAGTCCTGGGAAAGAAAAGGAGTTTTTAGAATCAGCAAACCATCTTGGTCAGGTGCTAGCTGAGAGAAAGATTCATTTAGTGTATGGGGGAGGCAGTCTTGGGTTAATGGGAGGTGTGTCAATAACTGCATTTTTAGGAGGTAGTCAAGTTTTAGGAATCGTCCCTAAAGCTTTGGCACAAGGGGACATCATTGGAAAAACAATTGGAGAGGAACTTCAGGTCTCCACAATGTCTGCTCGAATGAATGCAATGTTTAACCATGCTGATGCTTTCATTGCTTTACCAAGTGGTCTAGGCACATTGGAAGAGATCTTTTATATTTCCTCTTGGGCTCAATTGCACATTCACCATAAACCCATTGGCTTGTTAAATGTTAATGGTTATTATGATAAGTTGTTGTCTTTTCTTGATCATGTTGTGGAACAGGAATTTCTAACATCTTCTGCACGACAAATCATAATCTCTGCTACTACTGCTGAACAATTTATTAACCAACTACAATCTTTCATTCCTGTGATTGATCCTTCCATGAGTCGCATAAATTGGTCATCTACGGGAAACCGTAAAAAGCTTAGATTGGATTTGAGCCGTCATTTGTGAATTTTTGTGTATTTTGGTTTTATTATTGTGTTTTGTTATTTCTTATTTTTGTTTTAGTGTGTTTCAGGTTTTATCAGTGTTCGTTATTTGAGGTGATATCTTCTATACTCTATCTTTCTACCTTAGAACATTGAGGACAATGTCTCGTTTTGGTTGGGGGGAGAGGGTAGTAGTTGATAAAAAAAAAATTGTTTTTCATTTCATAAAGCATGTGCATAATTGTTGTTACTAGGATGGTAGAGTAAAGGAGTTCTTTTGTTAAAGTGACTCTTGAGACGCATCTTAGTAACCATTCTTAACAAGGTCTATTATAATACTTCCTGAAATATTCAGGTTTACAAACTCTCGTATTGTTACCGCTTAATTCTGCTCATATACTTATTTAACATGTATTCTTAAACCTTAATTTACACACACACACTTTAACATATGATTGTGGGTTGCATATTGGATTATTACATTATTTATGTTCTTTTGTTAAAGGTAACAACTAAGGGAAAGGGATTGTATATAATTAAAAAAAAAAGAAAAAAAGAAAAAATAATGATGATAATAAAAATGTAGATAAGTTTGGTTTCGTAGCCTCCCTAACCTAAGCAATTAAGCCCGAAGGGGTGTTTTAACACCTAATACCCTAAAGTCAACTGACTTGGGAGCTATTGGCCCAACGCTTGTTACATGGGTTAAGGAGAAAAGCTTAAGGGAATCAAACATTGCACTATCTACATATCAGTATCTACGACCCGAGTTACTAAGCTCATAGGGGTGTCTTAACACCTAATGCCCTAAGACCAACTGGTCTGGGAGTCATTAGCTGAAAGCTCATTACATGAGTTAAAGATGCATGATGTTTTTAAATTATATGTATATAGATTTAAAAAAAAATGAAAAAAAAAGACAAAAATAGTAATCCCAACCCAAGGAAGTTAACCTTAAACATTAGAACAAAAATTTTGTTTTCTTCCAAGAAAAGCCCCATAATTATGTGTTGATACATTGAGCACAAAAAAAGGTTTATTAATATCTTGTTAAGTGGTATTGAGCAGATATATAAATTTAATGAGAGTTTGTTTATTTGGATAGATTAATGGAAGTTAAATGATGAATACCTTACTTTGTGAAATTTGCAAATTGTTTTAACGCTTTGATTACTAGGGACTAGTAATAAGCTGGTTGCGGGTGTGATTAATACTTAAAAGTGCATTTTTATCATGGTTTTATATCATCATTTTGCACTTGAAGTATCAATAACTCCTTAACTAAAGCATGTTTTATAATAATATATCTAATAATATAAGATACCTTTAATTTATGGTAAATGTTCATTTTAAATGCAGGCCTATCACATAAATGAAAGGATTGATTGATGACTTGAAGAACTTAAATTGCAAGGATAAAGAGATGGTCAAACTTAGAGAAGAGATGTCGGTGCAATCCAAACCGGAACACTGTTCGGTAATTGGGTCATATCTGGAGGTACAGATCTCATATTTAGGTCCAATTTATATGGATGGAAAGGTAAGACATAGGCCTACAACTTTCATATGGAGCTCAAGATCTAAAAAGGCCATTATCAAGTCCAAATTTTAGCAACAACAAAGAAGCCCGAATCTGTCTTCCAGCCCGAGCACTGCTCGGTATTTTGGCCATATCTGGAGTTCTAGAAGTCCAAATGAGCTGAATGTTTTACACAAGAAAGCTGCGAGAATTGCCTACAACTTTCATGTTTACAACTGGCTCCAATGTTGATGTTATCAATGACGTGTTGGGCAGACAAGAGAAGATAAGGATTGTCACCAAGTCAAAAGTTGGCCACCCACTTATCAATTAGTCATCAAATCAATAGTTCCCAATTTTGGCCTATAAAAGGAGGCATTTGCCATGCATTTAGGCATCTTGGTGTTCAGATCAAGATCATGCTCTTCCTTTCTCTCTTTGTATTTTTTGTAATGTTTATGCTTTGCTTTCATTAATACTAAGTTTATGCTTTTCATTTCCTTTCCTTTACTTAGTTAGCTTTTATGTTCTTATTTTGTTTATCTATTTTTCTTTCTTTCATTGTGTCTAGCTAAGTTAATTATGTCAAGGTGAAAAGGTTACACTAATGGTGTGAGAATAAGCATAATGTAAACTTAATATGGACCTTAATGTTTGATACTAACATGTTTTATATTTGTTATTTTGTTCACTCTTTAATACTTTGCTTGTTAAATGACTAATCTTGATTTATGTTGTATAACACTTGGTACAACAAATGCTTGGCACTTTCGTAGCCCATAATGTACGGTATAACCGACACCTGAGCTATGAAAGGAACTTGATTTGTTGTTAACATAAGTTATAATCATGAATGCTTGACGAGATTTACAAGTATTAGCATTAATTGAATAAGATGACTAATGTAATCATGTTAACAATATATAATCTGATTGGAACCTCCTTTGTGTGTGGTTTCCAATTCAATAATAAGAGTTTATATTATACTTGTTTGATATACCATTAGTGGAACCTCTAACCTTGACATTTGTTATTATTATTGTTTAATCCTTACTTTAATATTTCATCTCTAAGTTCTCATCATCATCATCATCTTCTTCTTCTCTTTCTTTATTATTATTATTATTATTATTATTATTATTATTATTATTATTATTATTATTACTATTGTTGTTGTTATTATTGTTGTTTTATAATTGTTGTTTATAATTTGTACAATTAACCTCCCTATGGTTCGACCCCGGTCTTGCCGGGTTATTTATTACTTCGACACTCCTACACTTGGGAGAAGACATCAACCTTTTAGTCGTGTCAACCTCCTTATGCTCCACCGCTTAGAAGAAATCTTGAGGAAACATTGCCTGCATTCATTGGAAAGCAAGAGACAATCAATACTCAACTTGCTCAAAACATGACAGATTTTAAAGATACTCTTGCAAAATTAACATCTGGTCTCAGTTTCCAAGAGAAAAGTAAGTTTCCATCTCAACCACAATAAAATCCCAAGGGGCAATACAATGCAAATGCAAGTAGTTCCGGAAACCAACACATGGATCAAGTCAAATCAGTCACTACTCTGCGCAGTGGTAAGGTTATTGAAAAACCCTCTCTTGAACCTTATGAGAAAGATGATGAGTCAATCTCTGAGGGTAAGGAAGGGGTTGAATCTGAAAATTGCAAAGAAACGACTGATTCACCGCCAGCACTTCCATTTCCTCATGCCATGACTAAACAAAGGAAAGTCAATCACAACTCTGAAATCTTTGAAACTTCAAACAGGTAAGAATCAATATACCTTTGCTGGATGCTATTAAACAGGTTCCTTCCTATGCTAAATTTTTGAAAGATCTATGCACTGTGAAGAGGAAACTGAATGTGAAAAAGAAAGCCTTTCTAGCTGAACAAGTAAGTGCTATTCTTCAAAACAATAATGCTTTGAAATATAAAGACCCTAGTTGTCCTACAATTTCTTGCTTTATTGGAGAGCATAAAATTAAAAGAGCCTTACTTGATCTTGGTGCTAGCGTTAATTTACTTCCATATTCAGTTTTTCAGAGTCTCAATCTAGGTGAGTTAAAACCAACTTCTATATCTCTTTTACTTGCCGATAGATCTATAAAAGTGTCTAGAGGAATAATTGAAGATGTGTTAGTACAAGTTGATAAATTCATTTATCCTATGGATCTTATTGTCTTGGACACAGAACCTGTTAAAGCATGTAATTCATTTCCTGTTATTTTAGGATGTCCATTTCTTGTAACGTCTAACGTATTGATTAATTGTAGGAGTGGACTGATGAAGCTATCATTTGGAAACATGACATTGGAGATGAATATTTTCAACATTTGCAAGCAACCTGGAGATGATAATGATTTACAAGAAGTAGATCATATTGACGAATTAGTTTATGATAAACTTCAATCTACTTTAAGTAAAAATAAATTGGATGAATCTGAAGTTTTGCAAATGATTTATTCTGAGAAAAAAATCACGGATGAAAAATGCACTGAAAATGTTGATGCAGATCTTTTGTCAAAAGTGACAGCAAATTCGACATCTGACATCACACCAATCAATGATTACTATCCTAACGAATCCTTACTTTCTCTTAGTTCATTGCCTTGGTATGATAAAAATATCAATTTTCTTGCTTTAAGAGATTTGCCAGCTGATTGGAGTACTCAAGACAAAGAAAAGTTTATGAACAAAGTGAAGAATTTTTATTGTGATGACCCTAACTTATTCAATTATTGTCCTGATCAAATATTTCAAAGATTCATTCCTGACAATGAGGTAAGTAGTGTCATTAAACTTTGTTATTCTAAAGCATATGGAAGTTATTTCTCGTAAAAAAAGACAGCTATAAAAATCTTTCAAAATAGATTTTATTGGCCCACCATGTTCAAGGACACACATGCATTCTGCAAAACTTGTGAAAATTGTCAAAAAGTTGATATTGGTAAAAAAGTTTTGTTTTATAATTCTCAACTCTATGCATTCCCTAAAGAGCTAAGATTAAGATGGAGCAATTCTTATGGGGCCTGTGATATTGAGAATTCAATGAATGACAATGGCCATCGTTTGAAAGCTTACTTTGATAATTTTCCTAGTGAAAATGAATCAACTGGTTGGACTGATCTTGTAGAGAAAGGTTAATTTTTTTTATTTTTCTCATATTGTTTTTGTGTTTCTTTTTGAGTGATTTTTGCTAGTTTCTCTCACCCCGGTCAAATTACGGACAATGGTACTCCGTGACTTAAGTCGGTTCTTTCAGTTTCCCACAATAACTGATATCTATGTATATATTTGTGCAATTCTTTGAATCTCTCTTCCAATTCTCATTTGAAAATAGACACTAATCTTGAAAAATTGAAAAAGTATTTTCCCGCTCTGCCTTAGAATGCGATTACAAAAATTGACCATGCTAGATGTGTAAGATTGAGATTGTTAATGAATCATAGAATTCCTGAAGATATTCGTTGGCTGATTGAAGCAAAGGTTCGATTATCAGGTGAGTTCTCTAACTCCTTCATTTCACACATGCCTGGAACAGGTAAAAGCACTTTAGCAAAGAAGCATCGTGCAAAACGACTGAAAGTTTGTCATCGATGCGCTAGATGGACTTGTAATACACAATGTCATTCTTTAGGAATGATATCTATAAACCGTGAAGATAAAATACAATTCATTAGGGATGGCCTAAGTAAGGAGTCTTTAGATAATCTTCTATTGACTCTTGAGACGCATCCTAGTGGAGATGTGCATCGTGCAATTCATGATTTATGGCCCCATTTTCATAAAGAACATGATCGACTCAGTCTTGGGAATCTAACTAAAAAAGACCTTGTTTGCCAGTTTTTAAAAAAACTAGATGGGAAGCCTATCCCCGACCCATAGAGGACGTTTAAGCCGTTCTTGGACGTAAAATCAAGGGAAGATGTGAGCCACAATCACAACTACCTATACATACACATGCTTTTTCAAAAGAAAATAAATAAATGAATAAAAAGAAAGAGAGAGAGAGAGTGTGAGACTCCAACTGGCCTACATATAGGTGTTATGATTGCCTTCCTAATTTCTCATCTATAAAACCCTCTCTTCCTTCCTTTCATTTCTACTCAACTCATGCATTCAACAAATATAGAAGTGTGTAAAAATGGCAAGTTCCTCAAGTCATCAAATAGGTTTGTAAAAACTGCACATTCACCATAAACCTATAGGTTTGTTAAATGTTAGTGGTTATTATGATAAGTTGTTGTCTTTTCTTGATCATGCTGTGGAACAGGAATTTCTAACATCTTCTACACAACAAATCATAATCGCTGCTGCTACTACTGAACAATTGATTGACCAACTACAATCATTCATTCCTGTGATTGATCCTTCCATGAGTTGCATAAATTGGTCATCTAAGGAAAGTCGTAAAAAGCTTAGATTAGATTTGAGCCTTCATTTGTGAATTTTTGTGTCTTTTGGTTTTATTATTGTGTTTTGTTATTTCTTATTTTTGTTTCAGTGTGTTTCAAGTTTGTCAGTGTTCGTTATTTCAGGTGATATCTTTTATACTCTATCTTTCTACCTTAAAACATTGAGGATAATGTCTCGTTTTGGTTGGGGGGAGAGGGTAGTAGTTGATAAAAAAAATTACCTAATTGTATTTTTTATTTCATGAAGCATGTGCAAAATTATTGTTACTAGGATGGTAGAGTAAAGGAGCTCTTTTGTTAATGTGACTTTTGAGACGCATCTTAGTAACCATTCTTAATATGGTCTATCATAATACTTCTTAAAATATTTAGGTTTACAAACTCTTACATTGTTATCACTTAATTATGCTCATATACTTATTTAACATGTATTCTTAAACCTTAATTTACACACACACACTTTAACATATGATTGTGGGTTGCATATTAGATTATTACATTATTTATGTTCTTTTGTTAAAGGTGACAACTAAGGGAAAGGGATTGTATATAATCTTAAAAAAAAAGAAAAAAAAGAAAAAAGAAAGAAGAACAAAAATGATGACAATAAAAATGATGATAAGTTTGGTTTCGTAGCCTCCCTAACCTAAGCAATTAAGCCCGAAGGGGTGTTTTAACACCTAATACCCTAAGGTCAACTCACTTGGGAGCTTTTGGCCCAACACTTGTTACATGGGTTGAGGAGAAAAGCTTAATGGAATCAAACATTGCACTATCTACACATCAGTATCTGCGACCCGAGTTACTAAGCTCGTAGGGGTGTCTTAACACGTAATGCCCTAAGACCAACTGGTTTGGGAGTCATTAGCTGAAAGCTCGTTACCTAAGTTAAAGATGAATGATGTTTTTAAATTATATGTATATATTTTTTAAAAAAAAAGAAAAAAAAGAAAAAAAAGAAGACAAAAATAATAATCCCAATCTAAGGAAGTTAACCTTAAACATTAGAACAAAAAAATTTGTTTTCTTCCAAGAAAAGCCCCATAATTATGTGTTGATATATTGAGCACAAAAGAAAGGTTTATTAATATCTTGTTAAGAGGTATTAAGCAGATATATAAATTTAATGAGAGTTTGTTTATCTGGATAGATTAATGGAAGTTAAATGATGAATATCTTGCTTTGTGAAATTTGCAAATTTGTTTTTTATTTTAACGCTTGGATTACTAGGGACTAGTAATAAGCTGGTTAGGGGGTGTGATTAGTACTTAAAAGTGCATTTTTATCATGGTTTTATATCATCATTTTGCATTTGAAGTATCAATAACTCCTTAACTAAAGCATGTTTTATAATAATATATCTAATAATATAAGATACCTTTAATTTGTGGTAAATGTTCATTTTAGATACAAGCTTATCACATAAATAAAAGGATTGAGTGATGACTTGAAGAACTTAAATTGCAAGGATAAAGAGATGGCCAAACTTAGAAAGGAGATGTCGGTGCAATCCAAACCGGAACACTGTTTGGTAATTGGGTCATATCTAGATCTATAGATCTCAGATTTAGGTCCAATTTATATGGATGGAAAGGTAAGACATAAGCCTATAACTTTCATATGGAGCTAAAGATTTAAAAAGGTCATTTTCAAGTCCAAATTGTAGAAACAATAAAGAAGCCCGAATCTGTCTTCCAGCCCGAGCACAGTTCAGTATTTTGGCTATATCTGGAGTCCTAGAAGTGCAAATGAGCTGAATTTTTTACACATGAATTCTGAGACAATTGCGTACAACTTTCATGTTCAACTGGCTCCAATTTTGACGTTATCAATGACGTTTTGGGCAGACAAGAGAAGATAAGGATTGTTACCAAGTCAAGAGTTGGCCACCCACTTATCAATTAGTCATCAAATCAATAGTTCCCAATTTTGGCCTATAAAAGGAGGCATTTGCCATCCATTTAGGCATCTTGGTGTTCAGATCAAGATCATGCTCTTCCTTTCTCTCTTTTTATTTTTTGTAATGTTTATGCTTTGCTTTCATTAATATTAAGTTTATGCTTTTCATTTTGTTTCCTTTACTTAGTTAGCTTTTATGTTCTTATTTTGTTTATCTATTTTTCTTTCTTTCATTATGTCTAGCTAAGTTAATTATGTCAAGGTGAAAAGGTTACACTAATGGTGTAAGAATAAGTATAATGTAAACTTAATATGGACTTTAATGTTTGATACTAACATGCTTTATATTTGTTATCTTGTTTACTCTTTAATACTTTGCTTGTTAAATGACTAATCTTGATTTATGTTGTATAACACTTGGTACAACAAATGCTTGGCACTTTCATAGTTCATATTGTATGGTATAATCAACACCTGAGCTATGAAAGGAACTTGATTTGTTGTTAACATATGTTATAATCATGAATGCTTCACGAGATTTACAAGTAGTAGCATTAATTGAATAAGATGACTAATGTAATCATGTTAACAATCTATAATCCAATTGGAACCTTCTTTATGTGTGGTTTCCAATTGAATAATAAGAGTTTATATTATACTTATTTGACATATCATTAGTGGAATCTCTAACCTTGACAATTTTTATTATCATTGTTTAATCGTTACATTAATATTTCTTCTCCAAGTTCTCATCATCATCTTCTTTTTCTCTTTCTTTATTATTATTATTATTATTATTATTATTAGTACTAGTACTACTACTACTACTATTATTACTACTACTACTACTACTACTACTATTATTATTATTATTATTATAGTTATTGTTGTTATTGCTATATTGTTGTTTATAATTGTTGTTTATAATTTGTACAATTAACCTTCCTGTGGTTCGACCTCGGTCTTACCAGGTTATTTATTACTTCGACACTCCTACAGTTGGGAGAAGACATCAATCTTTTAGTCGTGTCAGTGTCCTACCATTCCAGCCTTCAAGGAAGTGCTATATGGCCAAACTTCTGATTCAAGTAATGTTAGAAAGCCATTTCCTAACCAAGTAGGCAATCCCTACTCTGAAACCTATAATTCTAGATGGAGGAACCACCCAAATTTTGGATGGAGGAATGAGCGCTCTTCAGTACCTCAAACATTTCAACCTCCACCCCAACCATTTCATGCTCCCACACATAACACATACCAACCACCTCATAAGAGATCCCTAGAGAATACTCTTCAACAATTCATGCAAATGCAAGGAGGAATCAACAACTAAGCTTACAAATTCCAAGACTAGACCAATAGGACCTTAGATGACATTCAAAGTCAACTAACTAAGTTGAGTCAATCACTAAGTATTCAAGAGAAAGGAAAAATCCTAGCTCAACCAATGCCCAATCCTAGAGGTCAGGTACACATAAGTGAATCCTCACCTAGTGAACCTTCAAACCATGAACAAGTCCAAGCCATCACTACCCTTAGAAGTGGAAAGATTGTTGACAAAGGTATATATTTTAGAATTTCTAAAGGTATTGTGGAGGAGAAATTTAGGGAAAGTGAAGAGGGAATCAAAACACAAGTGAAAAATGAGAGTTTGAGTGACAAAGAAAGCGAGCTAAATGAGAAACAGATGAGTGAGAAAGGAGATGATTCAAGAAAAATTGGAGTCAAAGTGAGTGATTTAGAATTTGTTCCTAGAGCACCATTTCTACAAAGGTTAGGGAAACCTAAACAAGATCTTATGAACTCATAAATCTATGAATTGTTCAAATAAGTGAAAGTCAATATTCCACTCCTTGATGCAATTAAACAAGTTCCATCTTATGCAAAGTTTCTTAAGGATTTATGCACAGTCAAAAGGAGATTGAATGTGAAAGAAAGAGCCTTTTTGACTGAACATACTAGTGCCATCATCCAGTTTAAGACCCCTCCTAAATACAAAGATCCTGGTTTTCCTACCATTTCATGCATTATTGAAAGTCATAAGATAGATCAAGCTTTGTTGGATTTAGGAGCAAGTGTGAATTTAATACCCTACATTGTTTACAAACAATTAGGTTTAGGAGAAATCAAGCCTACTCGAATCACCCTTCAATTAGTTGATAGGTCAATCAAGATTCCTAGGGGTATCGTTAAGGATGTGTTGGTTCAAGTAGATAAATTCTACTTTCCTGTTGATTTTGTAGCATTAGACACCGCACCAATTCAGGGTTCTAATACTCCCATCCCAATCATCTTAGGGAGACCTTTCCTAGCTACATCCAATGCCTCAATTAACTGTAGGAATGGGGTGATGAAATTATCTTTTGGGAATATGACTATGGAGATGAACATATTCAATGTCTCCAAACAAATTGGGGGAACATGAGGACATTAGAAAGGTAGATTTGATCCAAACAGTTTGTCAAGAACACTTTGAGAGAGCGTGGATCAAGGATGCATTGGAGAGAACTTTAATTCATGATGAAAGACTTTGTTCTTTGGAATGTGTTGATGAGAAAGTAAGAGAACTTGAGACTTATCTAGATCCAATGCCTATTATATCAATAGGTCAATGGACCCCATCGTTTGAGCCTTTGATTTCACCCCAAGTGAAAGTTGAGGCATCTCTTGTCCAGCCTTATAAACCAGAAAGGAAGCCTTTACCGAGTGATCTTAAGTATGCATTTCTAGGGGAAGATGAATCATATCCTATTGTGATCTCATCAAAACTTAGCATAGAGCAAGAACAAAAACTTTTGAGAGTGGTGAGAAAACACAAAAAAGCAATTGGATGGACAATTACTGACTTGAAAGGAATTAACCCTCTTTTATATACACATAGAATCTATCTCCAAGAAAAGGCTAAATCTATGAGGTAAATACAAAGACGATTGAACCCAAACATGAAGGAAGTAGTGAGAGGTGAAGTGCTTAAGCTACTTGATGCAAGTATCATTTACCCTATTGCAAACTCAAAATGGGTTAGTCCAACCCAAGTTGTCCCTAAAAAATCTAGAGTCACAGTACTGAAGAATGAAAATAATGAGCTAGTACCAACTAGAATCCAAACTGGATGGCGTATGTGCATTGATTATCGTAAATTGAACATGGTGACTAGGAAGGACTATTTTCCGCTTCCATTTTTAGACCAAGTACTTGAAAGAGTAGCTGGAAGAGTTTCCTATTGTTTTCTTGATGGATACTCAGGTTACAACCAAATTGAGATTTCTTTAGAAGACCAAGAAAAAACCACTTTCACTTGTCCTTTTGGTACCTATGCTTATAGAAGAATGCCTTTTGGTTTGTGTAATGCACCACCACTTTTCAAAGGTGTATGATGAGTATCTTTAGTGATATGGTGGAAATTTTTTTGGAAGTTTTCATGGATGATTTTTCAGTTTATGGGGATTCTTATGAGTTGTGTCTAATGCATTTAGAAAAAGTTCTTGAAAGGTGTGAAGAGAGCAATCTTGTACTCAATTGGGAGAAGTGTCATTTTATGGTGACACATGGCATTGTCTTAGGTCACATTGTCTCTTCAAAAGTAATAGAGGTAGATAAGTCAAAAGTGCAAATCATTCAAAAATTACCTACCCCTAGGACTGTGAAAAATGTGAGATCCTTTTTAGGACACACTGGTTTTTATTGAAGATTCATTCATTCTTTTAGTACCATTGCCAAACCATTATGTAACTTGTTGTCACAAGATGTCCAATTTGATTGGACATCAAAATGTCAAGAAGCTTTTGAAAAGCTTAAAGGGTTATTGACAATTGCACCAATCATGCAAGCTCCTAATTGGTCTTTACCATTTAAACTAATGTGTGATGCTAGTGATTTTGCAGTTGGGGTTATTTTAGGGCAAAGAAAAGACAAGAAACCTCATGTCATATATTATACTAGCAAGACTTTGAATGATGCTCAATTGAATTACACTACAACTAAAAAAGAACTCTTAGTTGTGGTCTTTGCATTAGACAAGTTTAGGTCTTATTTGGTTGGATCTCTTGTTATTGTTTTCACTAATCATATAGCATTGAAATATTTGCTCACAAAACAAGATGCCAAACCACATTTGATTCGATGGATCCTCCTACTCCAAGAGTTTAACCTTGAAATTCGAGATAAAAAGGGAGTAGAGAATGTAGTGGCTAATCATTTGTCTCGTCTTTCAAGCTATGAGACCATAATTGATGAATCTCCAATAAATGAACTCTTTGCTGATGAAAATTTATTTTGTGGAGGTACTGTCTTCTACATTGGTTCTCCATGGTATGCTGACATACCAAATTACCTAGCCACAAGTCAGATTCCTTCTCATTGGTCTAAACTTGACAAACAAAAATTCTTGTGCAATGTGCACACCTTTTTTTGGGATGACCCTTACCTGTTTTTTAGTAATGAAGTTTGTTTTAATATTTTGATAGGTTTTTCGAGCTTAAATGAATTAATTCAGAAAATTCAACGTCAGAATTCAGAACAAAGAATTGAAGAGACATTTAGTTGAAGATTAAAGCAAATCTTGGTTCAAATAGGTGCTCTAAATTTGTCCCAAAAATCAATTCTATTCCAATTCCAGAAAAGAATATCATATGATCTATTTCAAGCCCAAACTTGCCTTATGTTGTGTGCAAACTTCAACCATTAAACACTCAAGGTTTCAATGTCAATCTTAGCCCAAATAATAGGTATTGATGCTTAAATTCAGCTTCAAATCAGCCCAAACACAATCCATGATCTTATATGTCCATACAACAAATAACAATTGATTTATTTCGGGTAATCCATTGATCCAAGAAGGCAAGCACATGGATGGAAAGCTAGAGGGGATATTTTTACATTATTTTGGGTCAAAAAGAAGAAGGAGACAACTCATAAATGAGGAAGAAAAACATGCACCAAAGTGGTTGCAAAACTGTCCTGATTTGATTTTTCAGAACACCTTTTGGTGTTTCGCCCATAACTTTTGACTCAAGTGTCCAAATGATATGTTCTTTAATGATCTGGAAAGGTGACAGAATTTCCTATAAATATGTCTAAGAGGGTCAAATTATTGTCCAAAGTTAGAGTCAGATTTGTGTCCGAATTTTTTCTGAAATTGTGTTGTGTTCTTCTTTATAGATTTTAGTTTTTTAGTCTGTAAAACTTATTATTTCAGTTTGATTCAAGTTATTTCATGTTTATTGAAGTGTTCTTATATATAATCATGGTTGGCTAAACTCTTTCTTGGATCCAAATCAAGGATAATGATGATTGAGGTGAGTTCTTTAGGATATGAATGAATCTTAATGTTTATCTTCTCATTTTCTTCATGAATGATTTATTATTACAAAGAAATTTTAGAAATCATTTAGGTAATGTTATAATCTTGAATTTTTATGCATAAACTTTAGTTTTGGTATAGAGATTGCTTGATTCAATGTCTTACTTAATATGAAAGTACTTGTTCATTCTTAAGCAATAATCAATCGTCATCTTTCTAAACTTCATTGTAATATCTTCCGATCTAATATCACCATCTTTAATATTAGGTTGAGTTATCTTATATATGTTGAAGAAATCACTAATATATCACTATTAAAATTGATTTGGACCAAGACTTACTTTTTCTTGTCATTTAAAATCTATTTACACTTTTTCATCTTTGAAAACAAATCCATCAATTATTTTCAACCAAGTTATTGTTAATTTAATTTCTCTTGAGTTTTTTTTTGTTACCTAGCTTAATTTCCAGATCTAGCTCTCTATGAATATGACCTCGATCTTACCGAGTTAATTGCTACATCGCACACTCGTGCACTTGCGAGTTAAAACAAGCCGATCATAAAAAGCGATCAAGCAAAGACATTGTGTGTCAAATCTGTGAAACAAATAAACAATCAACTAGTGACTATGCAACTTTGTCTTTTTTTAAGGAATGTTTCCATGAACAAGTCTATGCTTTAAACAGTCTCTAAAGGTCCAATCATAACCCATACTCATAAACATACAACCCTGGTTGGAGAAATCACCCAAATTTTAATTAGAAGAGTGATAATAACAATGCACAAACTTCATAACCATCATTTTAAGCACACTATAATTTTCAAAATTCTCATGGATATGCACCTCTTTATGCTTCACCTCCTAGAAGAAATTTTAAGGAAACTTTTTATGCATTCATTGATTTCAGCAAGAGACAATCAACACTCAACTGGCTCAAAGCATAATAGATTTTCAAGATACTCTTGCAAAATTCACATCAGCTCTTAGTTTTCAAGAGAAAGGTAAGTTTCCATCTCAACCACAACAAAATCCCAAGGGGCAATGCAATGCAAATGCTAGTTATGGAAGGCAATACATGGATCAAGTTAAATCAGTTATCACTCTTCGCAGTGGTAAGGTTATTGAAAAACCCACTCTTGAACCTTGTGAAAAAAATGATGAGTCAATCTCCAAGGATAAGGAAGGGGTTGGATTTGAATATTGCAAGGAAAAGACTGATTCGACACTAGTACATCCATTTCCTCATGCCATGACCAAAAAAAGGGAAATTAATCATGATTGTGAAATCTTTGAAACTTTCAAACAGGAAGAAATCAAGGATGAAAAAGGCACCGAAAATATTGTCAGGATCATTTGTCAAAATTAACAATAGATTCAACATCCGACATCACACCAATCAATGATTACTTTCTTATTGAATCTTTACTTTCTCTTATTTCAATGCCTTTGTTTGCTAAAAATATTAATTTTCTTACTTCAGGATTTTTTCCAGCTCATTTGGATAACCAAGATAAAAGAAAGTTCTTGAGTGACATGCAAAATTTTTATGGGGATATCCCTTATTCAAATATTATCCTGATTAAATATTTCAAAGTTGCTTTCTTGACAATAAGATAAGTAGTGTCATTAAATTTTATCATTTTGACGCATGTGGCAATCATTTTTCTTAAAAAAGACGACTACAAAAATCTTATAATGTAGGTTTTATTGGCCCATCATATTTAAGGATTCATATACATTCTGCAAAACCTATGAAAATTGTCAAAATATGGGATTTATTTCAAAATACAGGGAATCTTTAGATAATCTTCTATTGACTCTTAAGTCTCATCATGTTGGAGATAAGCATCATGCAATTCATGACTTATGAACCCATTTTCATAAAGAACATGATTGGCATGGTCTTAGAAATCTAACTAAAAAAAAGAACTTGGTTGCTAGTTTTTAAGAAAATTGGATGAAAAACCTATCCCTAACCTATAGAGGGTGTTTATGTCGTTCTTCGACGTAAAACCAAATGAAAATATGAGCCACAATCACAACTACCTGTATATACACATGTTTTTTCAAATAAATAAATAAAAAGAGAGTGTGAGTGAGACTCCAGCTGGCCTACATATAGGTGATATGATTGCTTTTTTAATTTCTCATCTATAAAATCCTCTCTTCCTTCCTTTCATTTCTACTTAACACATACATTCAACAACTATAGAAGTGTGTACAAATGGCAAGTTCCTCAAGTCATCACATAAAAAATGTTTGTGTTTTCGATGGATCTAGTCTTAGGAAAGAAAAAGGAGTTTTTAGAATCAGCAAATCATATTGGTTTGGTGCTAGCTGAGAGAAAGATTCATTTAGTGTATGGAGGAGGCAGTCTTGGGTTAATGGGAGGTATGTCAATAGCTATATTTTTAGGAGGTAGTCAAGTTTTAGGGGTCATCCCCAAAGGTTTTACACAAGAGGACATTATTGGAAAGATAATTGGAGAGGAACTACAGGTTTCCATAATATCTAATCAAATGAATACAATGCACGTTGATGCCTTCATTGCCTTACTAGGTGGTCTGAGCATATTCGAAGAGATCTTTCATATTAAATACCTGTACATACACATGCTTTTTCAAAAGAAAATAAATAAATAAATAAAAAGAAAGAGAGAGAGAGAGTGTGAGACTCCAACTGGCCTACATATAGGTGTTATGATTGCCTTCCTAATTTCTCATCTATAAAACCCTGTTTTCCTTCCTTTCATTTCTACTCAACTCATACATTCAACAAATACAGAAGTGTGTAAAAATGGCAAGTTCCTCAAGTCATCAAATAAAAAATATTTGTGTTTTTAGTGGATCTAGTCCTGGAAAAGAAAAGGAGTTTTTAGAATCAGCAAATCATTTTGGTCAAGTGCTAGCTGAGAGAAAGATTCATTTAGTGTATGGGGAAGGCAGTCTTGGGTTAATGGAAGGTGTGTCAATAGCTGCATTTTTAGGAGGTAGTTAAGTTTTGAGGGTCGTCCCCGAAGCTTTAGCACAAGGGGACATCATTGGAAAAACAATTGGAAAGGAACTTCAGGTCTCCATAATGTCGGCTCGAATGAATGCAATGTTTAACCATGCTGATGCCTTCATTACTTTACCAGGTGGTCTAGGCACATTGGAAGAGATCTTTCATATTTCCTCTTGGGCTCAACTGCACATTCACCATAAATCTATAGGTTTGTTAAATGTTAGTGGTTATTATGATAAGTTGTTGTCTTTTCTTGATCATGCTGTGGAACAGGAATTTCTAACATCTTCTACACAACAAATCATAATCGTTGTTGCTACTACTGAACAATTGATTGACCAACTACAATCATTCATTCCTGTGATTGATCCTTCCATGAGTTGCATAAATTGGTCATCTAAGGAAAGTCGTAAAAAGCTTAGATTAGATTTGAGCCTTCATTTGTGAATTTTTGTGTCTTTTGGTTTTATTATTGTGTTTTGTTATTTCTTATTTTTGTTTCAGTGTGTTTTAGGTTTGTCAGTGTTCGTTATTTCAGGTGATATCTTTTATACTCTATCTTTCTACCTTAAAACATTGAGGATAATGTCTCGTTTTGGTTGGGGGGAGAGGGTAGTAGTTGATAAAAAAAATTACCTAATTGTATTTTTTATTTCAAGAAGCATGTGCAAAATTATTGTTATTAGGATGGTAGAGTAAAGGAGCTCTTTTGTTAATGTGACTTTTGAGACGCATCTTAGTAACCATTCTTAATATGGTCTATCATAATACTTCTTAAAATATTCAGGTTTACAAACTCTTACATTGTTATCACTTAATTATGCTCATATACTCATTTAGCATGTATTCTTAAACCTTAATTTTCACACTCACACTTTAACATGTGATTGTGGGTTGCACATTGGATTATTACATTATTTATGTTTGTTTGTTAAAGGTAACAACTAAGGGAAAATGATAGTATATAATTTGTAAAAAACAAACAAAAAAAAAACAAAAGAAAAGCGAAAAAAAAGGATGATAATAAAAATATAGATAAGTTTGGTTTCGTAACCTCCATAACCTAAGCAATTAAGCCTAAAGGGGTGTTTTAACATCTAATACCCTAAAGTCAACTCACTTCGGAGTTATTGGCCCAACCCTTGATACATGGGTTGAGGAGAAAAGCTCAAGGGAATCAAACATTGCACTATTTATGTATCAATATCTGCAACCCGAGTTACTAAGCTCGTAGGGGTGTCTCAACACTTAATGCCCTAAGACCAACTGGTTTGGTATCATTAGCCGAAAGCTCATTACATGGGTTAAAGATGCATTGTGTATTAAGTTACATGTATGTTTATTTTTTTTAAAAAAAAAAAGAAGAAAAAATCTCAACCCAAGAAAGTTAACCTTAAATGTTAGAACAAAAATTTTATTTCTTCCAAGTAAAGCCCTATAACTATATGTTGATTTATTGAGTATAAAAACAAGGTTTATTAATATATTGTTTAAGAGGTATTGAGCAAATATATAAATTTAATGAGAGTTTGTTTATCTGGATAGATTAATGGAAATTAAATGATGAATACCTTGCTTTGTGGAATTTACAAATTAATTTTCTATTTTAACATTTTGATTACTAGGAACTAGTAATATGCTGGTTAGGGGGTGTGATTAGTACTTAAAAGTGCATTTTTATCAAGGTTTTATATTATCATTTTGCACTTGAAGTATCAATAACTCCTTAACTAAAGCATGTTTTATAAAAACATATCTAATAATATAAGATACCTTTAATTTATGGTAAATGTTTATTTTAAATGCAGGCCTATCACATAAATAAAAGAATTGATTGATGAGTCTAGGAACTAAAATTGAAAGGACAAAGAGATGCTAGTGTAGTCTAAATCGGAACATCATTCGGTAATTGGGTCATATCTTGAGCTGTAGATATCAAATTTAGGTATACTTTATATGGATAGAAAGGTAAGACATATGCCTACAACTTTCATGAAGCTCAAGATTTAAAAAAGCCATTTTCAAGTCCAAATTATAGCAACAACAAAGAAGTTTGAATCTATCCTACAACTCAAACACTATTCAATGTTTAGCCCATATCTAGAGTTCTAGAAGCGCAAATGACCTCCATTTGTTTCTAGAAAGCTGAGACAGTTTCCTACAACTGTGCTTCCAATTCTAACATTATCAATGATGTTTTGGGCAAATAAGAGAAGATAAGGATTTTATCATCTTAGACACACAACTTATTAAAGAAGCATGTAATTCATTTCCTGTTATTTTAGGACGTCCATTTCTTGTAAATTTTAACGCATTCATTAATTATAGGAATGGACTGCTAAAGCTATCATTTGGAAACATGACATTGGAGATGATTATTTTTAATATTTGCAAGCAACTTGAAGATAATAATGATTTACAAGAAGTAAATCATATTGAAGAATTAGTTTATGATCAACTTGAATCTACTTGAAATAAAATTGAGTTGGATGAATTTGAAGATTTGCAAATGATTTATTCTTAAGAAGAAATTAAGAATGAAAAAGGCATAAAAAATGTTGATGCAGATCTTTTGTTAAGAGTGGCAAGAGATTCAACATCCAACATCACACCAATCGATAATTACTTTCCTAACGAATCCTTACTTTCTCTTAGTTCAATGCCTTGGTTTACTAATAATATTAATTTTCTTGTTTCAGGAGATTTACCAGCTCATTCGAGTGCCCAAGACAAAGGAAAGTTTTTGAACTAAGTGAAGAAATTTTATTAGGATGACCTTTACTTATTTAAATATTATCTTGATCAAATATTTTGAAGATACCTTCTGATTAGTACTTAAAAGTGCATTTTTATCATGGTTTTATATCATCATTTTGCACTTGAAGTATCAATAACTCCTTAACTAAAATATGTTTTATAATAATGTATCTAATAATATAAGATACCTATAATTTGTGGTAAATATCTATTTTTAATGCAGGCCTATCACATAAATGAAAGGATTGATTGATGACTTGAAGAACTTAAATTGCAAGGATAAAGAGATGGTCAAACTTAGAGAAGAGATGTCGGTGCAATCCAAACCGGAACACTGTTCGGTAATTGGGTCATATCTGGAGCTACAGATCTCAGATTTAGGTCCAATTTATATGGATGGAAAGGTAAGACATACGCCTACAACTTTCATATGGAGCCCCAGATCTAAAAAGGCCATTATCAAGTCCAAATTGTAGCAACAACAAAGAAGCCCGAATCTGTCTTCCAGCCCGAGCACTGTTCGGTATTTTGGCCATATCTGGAGTTCTAGAAGTCCAAATAAGCTGAATGTTTTACACAAGAAAGCTGAGACAATTGCCTACAACTTTCATGTTTACAGCTGGCTCCAATTTTGACGTTATCAATGACGTTTTGGGCACACAAGAGAAGATAAGGATTGTCACCAAGTCAAAACTTGGCCACCCACTTATCAATTAGTCATCAAATCAATAGTTCCTAATTTTGGCCTATAAAAGGAGGCATTTGCCATGCATTTAGGCATCTTGGTGTTTAGATCAAGATCATGCTCTTTCTTTCTCTCTTTGTATTCTTTGTAATGTTTATGCTTTGCTTTCATTAATATCAAGTTTATGCCTTTCATTTCCTTTCCTTTACTTAGTTAGCTTTTATGTTCTTATTTTGTTTATCTATTTTGCTTTCTTTCATTATGTCTAGCTAAGTTAATTATGTCAAGGTGAAAAGGTTACACTAATGGTGGAAGAATAAGTATAGTGTAAACTTAATATGGACCTTAATGTTTGATACTAACATATTTTATATTTGTTATCTTGTTCACTCTTTAATACTTTGCTTGTTAAATGACTAATCTTGATTTATGTTGTATAACACTTGGTACAACAAATGCTTGGCACTTTCATAGCCCATAATGTATGGTATAACCGACACCTGAGCTATGAAAGGAACTTGATTTGTTGTTAACATAAGTTATAATCATGAATGCTTGACGAGATTTACAAGTATTAGCATTAATTGAATAAGATGACTAATGTAATCATGTTAACAATATATAATCTGATTGGAACCTCCTTTGTGTGTGGTTTCCAATTCAATAATAAGAGTTTATACTATACTTGTTTGATATACCATTAGTGGAATCTCTAACCTTGACATTTGTTATTATCATTGTTTAATTGTTACATTAATATTTCATCTCAAAGTTCTCATCATCATCATCTTCTTCTTCTTCTTCTCTTTCTTTATTATTATTATTATTATTATTATTATTATTATTATTATTATTATTATTATTATTGTTATTATTATTACTACTACTACTACTATTATTATTATTATAGTTGTTGTTGTTGTTGTTGTTGTTATTGTTGTTATTATTGCTGTTATTGTTGCTTATAATTGTTGTCTATAATTTGTACAATTAACCTACCTGTGGTTCGACCCCGGTCTTACCGGGTTATTTATTACTTCGACACTCCTACACTTGGGAGAAGACATCAACCTTTTGGTCGTGTCAATAGGGGCAAATGTGATACACTTTTTAAGCTCATCATGGGCATCTTTACATGCTTGATGAAACACAAAATCCACTTCTTTGGCTAATAGTTTGTATAAGGATGTTATAATCTTCGAGAAATCTTTGATAAAGTGTTGAAAGAAACCTGCATGACTAAGAAAAGAATGAATTTCCCTCATATAGGAGGGGTAGGGAAATGATGAAATAACATCTATTTTAGCTTTATCAACCTCTAATCCTTGTTCTACCATAGTTTAAGACAAGGTTGGTTTCAATGCACTTTTTCAAGATCAAAGACAAATTTTCTAGACATTTTTCAAAAAAATCACAATACACTGTGAAATCATTCATGAAAACCTCAATTATTCTTTCAATATAATCAGAAAAAATACTCACCATGCATCTTTGAAAAGTTGCAAGTGCATTACAGAGACCAAAGGGCATTGTCCTATATGCATATGTGCCAAATAGACATGTAAATGTAGTCTTTTCTTGGTCCTCAGGATTAATAACAATCTGATTGTATCCATTATATCCATCAAGAAAGCAATAAAAAGACTTACCTGCTAGGCGTTCAAGCATTTGATCCATGAATGATAATGGGAAATGATCTTTGTTTGTAACAAGATTTAGCTTTCTATAATCAACACACATTCTCCATCCACTCAAGATGCGAATAGGAATGAGCTCATCATTTTTGTTTTTCACCAACGTGATTCTGGTCTTTTTGGGTACCATATGGATTGGCTCCACCCATTTACTATCCGTGATGCGATAAATGACTCCTACATCTAATAGTTTCAAAATTTCAGCTTTCACTACCTTCATCATAGGCGAGTTCAACCTCCTTTACATTTTCCTTGTTAGTTTCACATTGTCCTCCAATAGTATATGATGCATACACATTGAGGGACTAATGCCCTTGATGTTAGCTAAAGTTTATCTAATGGTCGTCTTGTGATCACATAACAACTTCAAAAGTTTTTCCTCTTACATATTTGTCAAACATGTTGCAATAATAATGGGAAATGTATATTATTGTCGCCAATGAATACATATTTTAAATTATCGGGCAAAGGTTTCAACTTACTCAGGGGCCTATAAAATAGATGGCAAAAACTTTTTATGTGAAAGTATTAAATCAACAAAGACAATTTGCAAAGACTGCAAATTGCAAAGACTGCAAATTGCAAAGACTAAGAGAATCATAAACATGTTTGGCCAATGAATACATACTCCATAGGGAATAGTTTATAAAGAGTGCAAAGCCAAAGCTGATTTGTGCACGTTTTGGGGAACACATATATGCCTCTCTATCTCTTCTATCTTGGTAAAATCATAGTCATAGCTCAAAGCTACACTTAATCCATCCTCACAATCAAAATCAAAAACTTGTTGCAAACACTTATCAACTTGGTCATAACATATGATAGAATAAACATTGTTTTAAGGATATTTCATTCATCATGAAAATTAAATTCAATCTTTTCATCTCCTACTTTTATAGATAAAATATCTTTACCACAATCAATCTTTGTATTAGCAATTTTTAAGAATGGTCTCCCAAACAATATAGGAGTGTTGTTTAATGAATCACAAGAATTATGTTCCATATCAAGAATATAAAAGTTGCATGAAATGATCAAATTATCAATCTTGACTAGGACATCTTCTATTACACCAAATGGGTAAACAAAACTATGATCTGCAATTTGTATTTCAATGCTAGTTTTATTCAAAGGCTCAAGACTAAGAGAATCATAAACATGTTTAGGCATAACACTAATAGATGCACCTAAATTACATAAGGCCCTTTTGAAATTAGCATTATTAATAACACATGGGATAGTAAACGAACCTATGTCTTTTTGCTTTAAAAGCATATTCTTTTGAACAACAACAGATACAACTTCACCCATTCTTACCATTTCATGATCGTTTAGTTTAAAAGCTCTCTTGGTAGTACATACCTCCTTTAAAAATTTGGCATACTTGGGAATTTGCTTGATAGCATCAAGCAAAAGAATGTTGAGTTCTACTTTCTTGAAAACCTCTAAAATCTCTTTTTCTTTGTCCTCTTTCTTTAACCTAAAAGAACTCACAGGAAAGGGTGGAATTGTTTTAAAACTGGAAGTCATTGATTGAGGAGTTACCTTTGGAGTGTTATTCTTTGTTTTAATTTGTAGAGAAAGAGGATGTTCCTTTTTTGTACTCAATTTAGTTTCTTTCTCTTCTTCTTCCTCCATTTTAATTTGTTTCGACCTTTTCTCTTTAAGTTCTTTCCCACTTCATAAAATGATCACACTAACATTCTCTTTTGGATTTAATGCTTGGGAGGGCAATTTTCCATTCATTTGTGCTTCCAATTTCTCTACACTTGAAGCTACTTGCCCCATTTGTTTCTCCAAGTTGTGAATACTTGACTTTGTTTCCTGTTGAAAAGACATGTTATTTTGTTGCAAGGTTATAGTGTTAGAAGCCAAAGTTTTCATTATCTCACAAGGATCATCACTAGATGATGACCCCATAACATTGAAGTTGGTAAATAAAGGGGGTTGTCTTGCTTGATAATTCTGGTGGGGCTGAAATCCTTGAGGATGGAATTGTCAGCCTTGATTGCCTTGTTGAGGCTGGTTCCCATATCGTAGGTTGGAATAATCTCTCCATCCAAGATTGTAAGTGTGGGGAAAAGGGTCATACTTATGCTGAGGCTATCCATTAAATGCTCCATCAACTACATTAGCTTGTTCAATGTAATCTTCTTACATTGTTGGGCACATATTTAAAGTATGTCCTTGTAAATACCATATGTTATAAACTTTTATTTGTTGTACATTGCCATAAGCCAAAAAACACACAAGAGAAGTAAGATCATTAACTTTATTCTCAAGTTTAGAAATACTTACCTCATTTACTCATTTGTATGTGAAGTCTCTACGAGTGCCAAATTGTTTCAAGTTGGCTGCCATGTTTGAGATCAATTGGCATGCAACCTCGGGTGTCTTATCTACCAATGCTCCTCCACTTGCACCATCAATGATACTATGGTCAGTAAGCATCAATCTTTTATAGAAATATTGAATGAGCAGCTGATCAGGTATTTGATAATGAGGGCATTTAATACATAGCTGCTCAAATTTTTCCCAATACTCGGAAAGTATCTCTCAATGAAATTGTCAAATCCCACATATTTCTTTCCTTATGTTGGCAACTCAAGATGCTAGGAAATACTTCTCAAGGAAGATCTTCTTCATGCCATTCCAAGTTCCAACTGAACTTGGGAGAATAGAGAAAAGTCATGTCTTTGCTGCCCCTTTTAAAGAGAAAGGGAAAGTTTTCAACTTAACTTATTCGTCATGAGGATCCTCTCTTACAAGACCATTAAATGTTGGTAACACATGTACAAAACCAGATTTAAGCTCAAAGTTTACATTATTGTTGATGTTTATACACAATGGCTGATTTTTCACGTTAGGAGTAGTAAGTTTCTTGAGTGTTTGTTATAGTGCAACAGTCATGGTGTTGAGGCGAGCTTCCTTTCATAACCTGCGTAAAGTTTTTTTTATTTTGATATCTGTCTGTACTTGACTTTGATTAGTAGAATGGGTTATTGGCAAAAATCATTAAGAAAACTCAAAAGAAACCAACCACATAGTAGATAAAAAAAAAAAACAATGCAAATTGTACGAAAATACTATGCTAGAAAACTAAAACTGCCTAAAAACCCTAGTAAATAGTGGAATTTGGCCTCAATAAAGTGGGGCTAGTGTTGATCACTAGTCTTGTTTAGAACGTTGTTTCCTTTTAGGAAACAAAAGGCTGATACCTAATTCCACCAAAAAATCTATTTTGAACAACACTATTGTCGTAATGAACAACACCGCAACAAGCAAAAATTCTTTTTTTCTAAAAAAAATAAAAATCACACCAAATAAAAATAATAGCACAAGAATCAACTAAACTTACTTCCCCGGCAACGGCACCAAAATTTCTTACAATGTTGTGGTTGCACAAATTAATTACCCTAGCTTAAAACACAACACATAAGATAATATAGAGCAAGTAAAGGGACGATCCCACAAGGAAGGTTAAAGTCAAATTTTTATGTTAGATGATATACAACTTGTGGGGTTTGGATGCTATATAGGCTAAAGCAAAAGAAATTAGAAAACTATTAAGCGATATTAAATAAAATCAGAAAATTATCAAGAAAACAAATCTTGGTCGCAAGCACACATCCACCTACGAAAATCAAAACTGATCATGGAAACGAAACATCAATTTATATTCTGAATATTTTTCTCTTCTTAACATTGATTAGTTAACAGATCCACCATATAACTAACCCTAACCATCAAACAACCACAGTGTCTGTACTAGTAATTTAATTCAATGACAGCTTTAAGAACTAGATAAGTTGATTAATCAAGAAAACATAACTATCCACTGTCTATGTTTGATTTGATTGAATATACTCCCTAAGATTAATAACGTAGATCCGCGACAATTATTACACTCAGTTGCTTCACAAGTTCATATACCACAACTCTAGTTTTGATATCAAACTTAGTAATAGATTGCCTACAATAATAACTTAGAGTCTGCTTTAATAAACAATCATAGGAAAAAAAGCTTAAGAGAACAAACATATTCATCATATAAACTGAAAAGAAAAGGTAAAATAAATCCCATGGTTCATGAAATCTAAAGGTTTCTATGTCCTTGCAACTAAGAAAAAGTGTTTAGCCTTGCATGTTTGTTGAACAACTAATTAAAAAGAAGGAAGAATGCATAATTTTGATTTTCTTAGAGGAAAGGGGAATTTTTCCCTTCTTGGGTGGCTACCCCCTTCTCTTCTCTCATTCTTTTTACATCCTACGAAACACTAGTCTTTATTTTATAAAATAGTCCTCCATTAAGTAGAGAGTTTACATTTAAGTACTTTAATAACTATTCCTAAAAAAAAAGAAATAGCCTTGCATGAAATCTTCAAGCTATGACTTAGAGGAGCTAAATTGGTGAAATAAAATCTTGGATATTTGTTTAGATTCTTCGGAACATGATTTGGACTTGTTTCTTCATAAAACCTGTTTGCTTGCAGAATTCAGTTGTTATCTTTAAAAAAATCATATCCCCCTTATATGACATCCTTTTTGGCTAAAACTTTACTTGCTTATAAAACTTTGAGTTAGGAATCCAAAAAAAATGAGTTTGCATCAATTAGACTTTGGTAGCACTAGATATTCAAGTTGGAATGGTCAAAGGTCAACATTGGCAGATTGCAAGATTTGACTTTGAAAGCTGCGATGTCCATGCTCTTGCTTATTTTATTTTCCTGCTTTATGTGTCTAGAAAGGTATGGATATTAGTTTTTTAATTCCACTTTAATCACTTCATTTTGATCTCTAGAGCTCATGCTTTACACAAAACATCGATTGAAGGTGTGGATGTTCTAGTTTGGACTGCACGAACATCTCTTTTCTAATTTTAGGCATCTCTTTGTCCTTTCAATTTTAGTTTTTAAACTCATCAATCAATCCTTTCATTTATGTGATAGGCCTGCATTTAAAATGAATATTTACCACAAATTAAAGGTATCTTATATGATTAGATATGTTATTATAAAACATGCTTTAGTTAAGGAGTTATTGATACTTCAAGTGCAAAATGATGATATAAGTGATAAGCCTGCATTTAAAGTGGTGATTTGTCTTTTGAAAGAGTTTATTCTGTGAGATGGGAAAAACTCCCTTAAAAACTATTGTTTCTTTTCATCCCAAGCACGAATGGATCCAGGTCTCAAATTTTATATCCATGTTTTAGCTTTATCTTTTAATGAAAAAGGAAAAATCTTTAATCTGATGGTGTTCATGCTACAATTTAAATTATTATATGTGTTGCAGACCTCCTCAAATTCCCTTAAATGCAAGTATGGATTTTCAAAATCTAATCCATGAAAAGAAGGTAAAAGTTGAATAATGCCTAGCTTAAAATTAAAATGAGATGCATCAAGGAGGAAAATTACGCATAATGATGCACTTGTTCTTATAAGATTCATATGATCTCTAAGTGTTCTAACACGGTTATTCTTATTATTCTCATTATGAAGTGACTGATTATCTTTTTCAGCCATATTTTCTGAAAATAATGAGGATACCCTACAAAGTCTACCACTTAATATACGTAACCACACTCTCATGCACATGTAGGAGTAGAATAAAAGGAAGAAGAAAACAAAATGAAGGAGAAACAACACAAAAGAAACAAAGTAATATACAAGAAAGGTGAAAAGAGAAAATAAAATAAATATTATAATTTGTACAACTTTCCCTGGCAACAGTACCAAAAACTTGACATGACCAAACAATTGATGTCTTCTTCCAAGTACAAAAGTGTTAAAATAATAAATAACCCCGCAAGACCAATAGTAGTAGTTATAAACAACAATAATATTAGTAGTAGTAATAATTGTATAAATTATAAACAACAATAATATAACAACTATAACAATAATAATAGTAATAGTAGTAGTAATAATAATTATAATAGTAGTAGTAGTTGTAGTAGTAGTAATAGTAGTAAAGAAGAAGAAGATGATGAGAGCTTTGAGATGAAAGATTAATGTAAGAATTAAGCAATGATAATAACAAATGTCAAGGTTAGAGGATCCACTAATGGTATGTCAAATAAGTATAGTATAAACTCCTATTATTCAATTGAAAACCACACATAAAGGAGGTTCCATTCACATTATAAATTGTTAACATGATTACATTAGTTATCTTATTTGATTAATGTTAACAAATCAAGTTCCTTTCATAGCTCAGGTGTTGGTTATACCATACAGTATGGGCTATGTAAGTGCCAAGCACTTGTTGTACCAAGTGTTCTACAACATAAATCTAGATTAGTCATTTAAGAAGCAAAGTATTAAAGAGTGAACACGATAACAACAACACATGTTAGTATCAAACATTAAAGTCCATGTTAAGTTTATACTATACTTATTCTTACACCATTAGTATAACCTTTTCACCTTGACATACTAAATTTAACTAAATATAATGAAAGAAAGAAAAATAAATAAACAAAATAAGATAAAAGTTAACTAAGTAAAGAAAAGGAAATGAAAGACATGAACAAGATATTAATGAAAGCAAAACTTAAGCATTACAAAAATACAAAGAGAGAAAGCAAGAGCATGATCTTTATCTAGACACCAAGATGTCTAAATACATGGAAAATCCCTCCTTTTATAGATCAAAATTAGGAATTATTGATTTAATGACTAATTGATGAATGGGTGGCCACCTCTTGACTTGGTGACAATCTTTATCTTCTCTTATATGCCCATAATATTATTGATAATGTTAAAATTGAAACCACTTGAAATATGAAATTGTAGGAAATTATCCTAGCTTTCTAGGAAAAAAAACTAGAGGTTATTTGGTGATAGTACTTAAAAGTGTATTTTTTATCAAGGTTTTATATTATCATTTTGCACTTGTAGTATCAATAACTCCTTAACTAAAACATGTTTTATAATAATATATCTAATAATATAAGATACCTTTAATTTGTGATAAATATTGATTTTACATGCAGGCCTATCACATCAATGAAAGGATTGATTGATAAATTTAAGAATTGAAATTGAAAGGACAAAGAGATGGCCAAACTTAGAAAAGAGATGGCGGTACAATCCAAATCGGAACACTATTTGGTAATTGGGTCATAACTGGAGCTGTAGATCTCAAATTTAGGTCTACGTTATATGGATGTAAAGGTAAGAAATAGGCCTACAACTTTCATATGGAGCCTAAGACTTAAAATTAAAAAGGTCATTTTAAAGTTCAAATTGTAGCAACAACAAAGAAGTCCAAATCTGTCTTTCAGCCCAAGCACTATTTAGTTTATTATGTCAAGGTGAAAAGGTTATACTAATGATGTAAGAATAAATATAGTGTAAACTCAATATGGACTTTAATATTTGATACTAACATGTTTTGTATTTGTTATCTTATTCATTCTTTAATACTTTGCTTGTTAAATGACTAATCTTGATTTATGTTGTATAACACTTAGTACAATAAATGCTTGGCACTTTCATAGTTCATATTGTATGGTATAATCAACACCTGAGCTATGAAAGGAACTTGATTTGTTGTTAACATATGTTATAATCATGAATGCTTCACGAGATTTACAAGTAGTAGCATTAATTGAATAAGATGACTAATGTAATCATGTTAACAATCTATAATCTCATTGAAACCTCCTTTGTGTGTGGTTTCCAATTGAATAATAAGAGTTTATACTATACTTGTTTGACATACCATTAGTGGAACCTCTAACCTTGACATTTATTATTATCATTATTTAATCCTTACATTAATATTCCATCTCGAAGTTCTCATCTTCTTCTTCATCTTCTCCTTTTTATTTATTACTACTACTACTACTACTAATACTAATAATATTATTATTATTGTTATTGTTGTTGTTGTTGTTGTTGTTGTTGTTGTCAGATGTAATTTATACAATTAACCTCCATGTGGTTCAACCCCGGTCTTGCCGGGTGATTAGTGATTAGTACTTAAAAGTGCATTTTTATCATGGTTTTATATCATCATTTTGCACTTCAAGCATCAATAACTCCTTAACTAAAATATGTTTTATAATAATGTATCTAATAATATAAGATACCTATAATTTATGGTAAATGTCTATTTTTAATGCAGGCCTATCACATAAATGAAAGGATTGATTGATGACTTGAAGAACTTAAATTGCAAGGATAAAGAGATGGTCAAACTTAGAGAAGAGATGTCGGTGCAATCCAAACCGGAACACTGTTCGGTAATTGGGTCATATCTGGAGCTACAGATCTCAGATTTAGGTCCAATTTATATGGATGGAAAGGTAAGACATAGGCCTACAACTTTCATATGGAGCCCAAGATCTAAAAAGGCCATTATCAAGTCCAAATTGTAGCAACAACAAAGAAGCCCGAATCTGTCTTCCAGCCCGAGCACTGTTCGGTATTTTGGCCATATCTGGAGTTCTAGAAGTCCAAATGAGCTGAATGTTTTACACAAGAAAGCTGAGACAATTACCTACAACTTTTGTGTTTGCAACTGGCTCCAATTTTGATGTTATCAATGACGTTTTGGGCAGACAAGTGAAGATAAGGATTGTCACCAAGTCAAAAGTTGGCCACCCACTTATCAATTAGTCATCAAATCAATAGTTCCCAATTTTGGCCTATAAAAGGAGGCATTTGCCATGCATTTAGGCATCTTGGTGTTCAGATCAAGATCATGCTCTTTCTTTCTCTCTTTGTATTTTTTGTAATGTTTATGCTTTACTTTCATTAATATCAAGTTTATGCCTTTCATTTTCTTTCCTTTACTTAGTTAGCTTTTATGTTCTTATTTAGTTTATTTGTTTTCCTTTCTTTCATTATGTCTAGCTAAGTTAATTATGTCAAGGTGAAAAGGTTACACTAATGGTGGAAGAATAAGTATAGTGTAAACTTAATATGGACCTTAATGTTTGATACTAACATGTTTTATATTTGTTATCTTGTTCACTCTTTAATACTTTGCTTGTTAAATGACTAATCTTGATTTATGTTGTATAACACTTGGTACAACAAATGCTTGGCACTTTCATAGCCCATAATGTATGGTATAACCGACACCTGAGCTATGAAAGGAACTTGATTTGTTGTTAACATAAGTTATAATCATGAATGTTTGACGAGATTTACAAGTATTAGCATTAATTGAATAAGATGACTAATGTAATCATGTTAACAATATATAATCTGATTGGAACCTTCTTTGTGTGTGGTTTCCAATTCAATAATAAGAGTTTATACTATACTTGTTTGATATACCATTAGTGGAACCTCTAACCTTGACATTTGTTATTATTATTGTTTAATCCTTACATTAATTTTCCATCTCCAAGCTCTCATCATCTTCTTCTTCTTCTTTTTCTTTATTATTATTACTACTACTACTACTACTACTACTACTACTACTACTACTACTACTATTATAGTTGTTGTTGTTGTTGTTATTGTTGTTGTTATTATTGCTATTATTGTTGCTTATAATTGTTGTCTGTAATTTGTACAATTAACCTCCCTGTGGTTCGACCCCGGTCTTGCCGGGTTATTTATTACTTCGACACTCCTGCACTTGGGAGAAGACATCAACCTTTTAGTCGTGTCAAGTTTTTGGCGCCGTTGCCGGGGAGGTAAGTTCTTGTATAAATTATAATATTTATTTTATTTTCTCTTTTCACTTTTCTTGTATATAACTTTATTTCTTTTCTCTTGTTTCTTCTTCTTTTGTTTTCTGTTTTATTTTATTTTATTCCTACACGTGCATGAGAGTGTGGTCACGTACATCAAGTGGTAGACTTTGTAGGATATCCTCATCATTTTCAGAAAATATGGTCGAAGAAGATAATCAATCACTTCAAAATGAGAATAATGAGAATAACCGTGCTAGAACACTTAGAGACCACATGAATCCCACAAGAACAAGTGCACCATCATGCATAGTTTTTCCTCTTGATGCATCTCATTTTAATTTTAAGCCAGGCATTATTCAACTTTTACCTTCATTTCATGGCTTGGAATTGGAAAATCCATACTTGCATTTAAGAGAATTTGAGGAGGTCTGCAACACATATAATAATTTAACTTGTAGCATGAACACCATTAGATTAAAGCTTTTCCCTTTTTCATTAAAAGATAAAGCTAAAACATGGCTACAAAATTTGAGACCAGGATCCATTCGTGCTTGGGATGAAATGCAACAACAGTTTTTAAAGAAGTTTTTCCCATCTCATAGAACAAACTCTTTCAAGAGACAAATCACCACTTTCACTCAAAAACCAGGAGAAACATTTTACAAATGTTGGGATAGGTATCAAGACTTGCTTAGTACTTGCCCTCATCATGGTTTTGAAACATGGAGATTGGTTTCACATTTCTATGAAGGATTAACACCTAAAGATAGGCAAATGGTTGAATTGATGTGCAATGGAACTTTTGAAGATAAAGACCATGATGAAGCAATGGAGTATTTAGACTTGTTAGCTGAAAATGCTCAAAATTGGGACACTGCAGGTACATATGAGGCACCGAGTAAAACTCAACCTCATACATCTAGTTGGTCAATTAAAATCTGTTGAAAACATTGTGTGTCAAATCTGTGAAACAATTGAACACTCAACCAACGATTGTCCAACCTTGCCTTCTTTTAAAGAATGTCTCCATGAACAAGCCCATGCTTTAAACAGTTTTCAAAGGGCCAACCACAACCCATACTCCCAAACATACAACCCTGGTTGGAGGAATCACCCAAATTTCAGTTGGAAGAGTGAGAACAACAATGCACAAACTTCACAACCACCATTTCAAGCACACCACAATTTCCAAAATTCTCATGGATATGCACCTCCTTATGCTCCACCGCCTAGAAGAAATCTTGAGGAAACATTGCATGCATTCATTGAAAAGCAAGAGACAATCAATACTCAACTTGCTCAAAACATGACAGATTTTAAACATACTCTTGCTAAATTAATATCTGCTCTTAGTTTCCAAGAGAAAGGTAAGTTTCCATCTCAACCACAACAAAATCCCAAGGGGCAATACAATGCAAATGCAAGTAGTTCCGAAAGCCAACACATGGATCAAGTCAAATCAGTCACTACTCTGCGCAGTGGTAAGGTTATTGAAAAACCCTCTCTTGAACCTTATGAGAAAGATGATGAGTCAATCTCTGAGGGTAAGGAAGGGGATGAATCTGAAAATTGCAAAGAAACGACTGATTCACCGCCAGCACTTCCATTTCCTCAAGCCATGACCAAACAAAGGAAAGTTAATCACAACTCTGAAATTTATGAAATTTTCAAACAGGTAAGGATCAATATACCTTTGCTGGATGCTATTAAACAGGTTCCTTCCTATGCTAAATTTTTGAAAGATCTATGCACTGTGAAGAGGAAACTAAATGTGAAAAAGAAAGCCTTTCTAGCCGAACAAGTAAGTGCTATTCTTCAAAACAATAATGCTTTGAAATATAAAGACCCTGGTTGTCCTACAATTTCTTGCTTTATTGGAGAGCATAAAATTGAAAGAGCCTTACTTGATCTTGGAGCTAGTGTGAATTTACTTCCATATTCAGTTTTTCAAAGTCTTAATCTAGGTGAGTTAAAACCAACTTCTATATCTCTTTTACTTGCCGATAGATCTGTAAAAGTGCCTAGAGGAATAATTGAAGATGTGTTAGTACAAGTTGATAAATTCATTTATCCTGTGGATTTTATTGTCTTGGACACAGAACCTGTTGAAGCATGTAATTCATTTCCTGTTATTTTAGGACGTCCATTTCTTGCAACTTCTAACGCATTGATTAATTGTAGGAATGGATTGATGAAGCTATCATTTGGAAACATGACACTGGAGATGAATATTTTCAACATTTGCAAGCAACCTGGAGATGATAATGATTTACAAGAAGTAGATCATATTGATGAATTAGTTTATGATCAACTTGAATCTACTTTAAGTAAAAATGAATTAGATGAAACTGAAGATTTGCAAATGATTTATTCTAAGGAAGAAATCACGGATGAAACAAGCACCGAAAATGTTGATGCAAATCTTTTGTCAACAACGACAATAGATTCGACATCTAACATCACACCAATCGATGATTACTTTCCTAACGAATCCTTACTTTCTCTTAGTCCAATGCCTTGGTATGATAAAAATATCAATTTTCTTGCTTTAGGAGATTTGCCAGTTGATTGGAGTACTCAAGACAAAGAAAAGTTTTTGAACGAAGTGAAGAGCTTTTATTGTGATGACCCTAACTTATTCAAATATTGTCCTGATCAAATATTTCAAAGATTCATTCCCGACAATGAGGTAAGTAGTGTCATTAAACTTTGTCATTCTGAAGCATGTGGAAGTTATTTCTCGTCAAAAAAGACAGCTGCAAAAATCTGTCAAAATGGATTTTATTGGCCCACCATGTTCAAGGACACGCATGCATTCTGCAAAACTTGTGAAAATTGTTAAAAGATTGATACTGGTCAAAAAGTTTTGTTATATAATTCTCGACTCTATGCATTCCCTAGAGAGCTAAGACCTAGATGGAGCAATCCTTATGGGGCTTGTGATATTGAGAATTCAATGAATGACAATGATTTTAAGGAAAATAGACATCGTTTGAAAGCTTACTTTGATAATTTTCCTAGTGAAAATGAATCAACTGGTTTGAATGATCTTGTAGATAAAGGTTAATTTTTTTCTCACATTGTTTTTGTGTTTCTTTTTTAGTGATTTTTGCAAGTTTCTCTCACCCCGGTCAAATGGCGGATAACGGTACTCCGTGACTTAAGTCGGTTCTTTCAGTTTCCCACAATAACCGATATCTGTGTATATATCTGTGCAATTCTTTGAATCTCTCTTCCAATTCTCATTTGAAAATGGACACTAATCTTGAAAAATTGAAAAAGTATTTTCCCACTTTACCTCAGAATGCGATTACAAAAATTTACCGTGCTAGATGTGCAAGATTGAGATCGTTAATGAATCATGGAATTCCTGAACATATTCGCTGGTTGATTGAAGCAAAGGTCCGATTATCAGGTGAGTCCTCTAACTCCTTCATTTCACACATGCCTGGAACAGGTAAAAGCACTTTTGCAAAGAAGCGTCGTGCAAAACGACTGAAAGTCTGTCATCGATGTGCTAGATGGACTTGTAATACACAATGTCGTTCTTTAGGAATGGTATCTATAAATCGTGAAGATAAAATACAATTCATTAAGGATGGCCTGAGTAAGGAGTCTTTAGATAATCTTCTATTGACTCTTGAGACGCATCCTAGTGGAGATGTGCATCGTGCAATTCATGATTTATGGCCACTATTTCATAAAGAACATGATCGACTTAGTCTTGGGAATCTGACTAAAAAAGACCCTGTTTGCCAGTTTTTAAGAAAACTGGATGGGAAGCCTATCCCCGACCCATAGAGGGCGTTTAAGCCGTTCTTGGACGTAAAACCAAGGGAAGATGTGAGCCACAATCACAACTACCTGTACATACACATGTTTTTTTCAAAAGTAAATAAATCAATAAATAAAAAGAGAGAGAGTGTGTGTGAGACTCTAGCTGGCCTACATATAGATGTTATGATTGCCTTTCTACTTTCTCATCTATAAAACCCTCTTTTCCTTCCTTTCATTTCTACTCAACCTATACATTCAACAAATACAGAAGTGTGTAGAAATGGCAAGTTCCTCAAGTCATCAAATAAGAAATATTTGTGTTTTTGGTGGATCTAGTCCTGGGAAAGAAAAGGAGTTTTTAGAATCAGCAAATCATCTTGGTCAGGTGCTAGCTGAGAGAAAGATTCATTTAGTGTATGGGGGAGGCAGTCTTGGGTTAATGGGAGGTGTGTCAATAGCTGCCTTTTTAGGAGGTAGTCAAGTTTTAGGAGTCGTCCCTGAAGCTTTGGCACAAGGGGACATCATTGGAAAAACAATTGGAGAGGAACTTCAGGTCTCCATAAAGTCGGCTCGAATGAATGCAATGTTTAACCATGCTGATGCCTTCATTGCTTTACCAGGTGGTCTAGGCACATTGGAAGAGATCTTTCATATCTCCTCTTGGGCTCAATTGCACATTCACCATAAACCCATAGGTTTGTTAAATGTTAATGGTTATTATGATAAGTTGTTGTCTTTTCTTGATCATGCTGTGGAACAGGAATTTTTAACATCTTCTGCACGACAAATCATAATCTCTGCTACTACTGCTGAACAATTGATTGACCAACTACAATCTTTCATTCCTGTGATTGATCCTTCCATGAGTCGTGCTTGACCGCTTTTTATGATCGGCTTGTTTTAACTCGCAAGTGCACGAGTGTGCGATGTAGCAATTAACTTGGTAAGATCGAGGTCATATCCACAGAGAGCTAGATCTGGAAATTAAGCTAAGTAACAAAAAAAAACTCAAGAGAAATTAAGAAACTTTGCATAAGATGGAACTTGTTTAATTGCATCAAGGAGTGGAATATTGACTTTCACTTGTTTGAACAATTCATAGATTTCCGAGTTCATAAGATCTTGTTTAGGTTTTCCTAACCTTTGTGGAAATGGTGCTCTAGGAACAAATTCTAAATCACTCATTTTGACTCCAATCTTTCTTGAATCATCTCCTTTCTCACTCATCTCTTTCTCATTTATCTCACCTTCTTTGTCACTCAAACTCTCATTTGTCACTTGTGTTTTGATTCCCTCTTCACTTTCCCTAGATTTCTCCTCCACGATACCTTTAGGAATCCTAAAACCTACACCTTTGTCAACAATCTTTCCACTTCTAAGGGTAGTGATGGCTTGGACTTGTTCATGGTTTGAAGGTTCACTAGGTGAGGATTCACTCATGTGTACCTGACCTCTAGGATTGGGCATTGGTTGAGCTGGGATTTTTCCCTTCTCTTGAATGCTTAGTGATTGAGTCAACTTAGTTAGTTGACTTCGAATGTCATCTAAGGTCCTATTGGTCTGGTCTTGGAATTTGTAAACTTGGTTGTTGATTCCTCCTTGCGTTTGCATGAATTGTTGAAGAGTATCCTCTAAGGATCTCTTATGAGGTGGTTGGTATGTGTTATGTGTGGGAGCATGAAATGGTTGGGGTGGAGGTTGAAATGTTTGAGGTACTGAAGAGCCCTCATTTCTCCATCCAAAATTTGGGTGGTTCCTCCATCCAGGATTATAGGTCTCAGAGTAGGGATTGCCTACTTGGTTTGGAAATGGCTTTCTAACATTACTTGAATCAGAAGTTTGGCCATATAGCACTTCCTTGAAGGCTGGAATGGTAGGACATTCAGTTGTCCTATGCCCTTTGCTTTCACAAACAACAAAACTTTCCTCTTGTTTTTCACTTACGACATGTACTTTTTTAATCTCAAGAGACTCTACTTTCCTAGCCAATGAGGCTAATCTAGCATTGAGGTCATCAGTCTCTTTCAATTGAAACTTCCCACTTGAATGAGAAATGGTGTTTCTAGACTCAACATGAACTGGGAGAGAAGTCTCCCATTGCTTTGTGTTTTCAGCCAATTGATCAAAAAAATCAAAGGCCTCACTTGGTTCTTTGTCATAAAACTCACCATTACACATGGTTGACACTAGCTTTTTAAAATCTGCGGTAAGAGAGTCATAAAAGAAACTCACTAACCTCCACATCTCAAAACCATGGTGAGGGCATGCATTTAACAAGTCTTTGAACCTTTCCCAAGCTTGGTGAAATGACTCATTTGGACTACAAGAAAAATTCATCATTTGACGTTGTAAGGCTGCTGTCCTATGAGTGGGGAAGTATTTTTTCAAAAATTCAGCTTGCATTTCTCTCCATGTACCTATAGACCTAGGACGCAAAGAGTTTAGCCAAAGCTTGGCTTTATCCTTTAGAGAGAATGGGAACAATTTAAGCCGAATGGTTTCCTCGGTGCATGTTCTATCAATAAAAGTATTACATACCTCTTCAAAGTCTTTAATGTGTATGTATGGATTTTCAGAATCCATACCATGAAATGTGGGAAGAAGTTGAATCATGCCCGGTTTCAAATTGAAAGCTTGTTGGTTAAGAGGTAAGATAATACACGAAGGTGTACTTTGTCTAGCCGGGTGAAGATACTCTCTAAGAGTTCGAAAATTAGGTTGATCATTGAATTGTGGAGGTCCATTACCTTGAACACTCCCTTCACCCTCTACATCTTCAACATTAGCCATGATAAAATAACAATAATAATAATATAATAATAATTATATGAATATGAAAAGAAAGGAAAGAAAAAGAAAAAAAATTGCAAATAAAAGTAATAGCTCAAAAATAAAAATACAACAAATTAAGAAATTCACTCTCCAACTAATAAACACTATTAACAACAATAAACATTAAAAGATAATTATAACAAGCTTGAATAAAAAGGCGATAATACCAGCCAAGCACTTCAAACAATAAATATAAGAAAAATAATCATAACAAAACAACAAAATAAAATGAAATAAACAAGAGGCGGTAATACCGACTAAGCACTTTAGACAATAAATATAAGAAAAATAACAATAATAAACATTAAAAGATAATTATAACAGGCATGAATAAAAAGGCGGTAATACCGGCCAAGCACTTCAAACAATAAATATATAAAAAAAATAAGCATAACAAAACAACAAAATAAACTGAAATAAACAAGAGGCGGTAATACCGGCCAAACACTTTAGACAATAAATAAAAACAATATCAACAAAATAAAATGAAATAAACAAGAAAAATATTAGAACCTAATAAGAGTAGACAATAAAAGAAAAATGGTTGAACCAACCAAAATTCAACAATTAATAGTCCAGTCCACAGTCCAATATCCGAAACGTTAAGGTAAAATTTTTTTTTAGGCGGTAAAACCAGCCAATTGATTTTTTGATATGATTTTTTTTTAGTTTTCCAATAATCAAATCTAAATTTGTTACCTTTGCTTGCTAGCTCCCCGGCAACGGCGCCAAAATTGCTTGACCGCTTTTTATGATCGACTTGTTTTAACTCGCAAGTGCACGAGTGTGCGATGTAGCAATTAACTCGGTAAGATCGAGGTCATATCCACAGAGAGCTAGATCTGGAAATTAAGCTAAGTAACAAAAAAAACTCAAGAGAAATTAAATTAACAATAACTTGGTTGAAAATAATTGATGGATTTGTTTTCAAAGATAAAAAAAAATGTAAATAGATTTTAAATGACAAGAAAAGTAAGTCTTGGTCCAAATCAATTTTAATAGTGATGTATTGGTGATTTCTTCAACATATATAAGATAACTCAACCTAATCTCAACGATGGTGATATTAGATCGGAAGATATTACAATGAAGATTAGAAAGATGAAGATTGATTATTGCTTAAGAATGAACAAGTACTTTCATATTAAGTAAGACATTGAATCAAGCAATCTCTATACCAAAACTAAAGTTTGTGCATAAAAATTCAAGATTATAACATTACCTAAATGATTTCTAAAATTTCTTTACAATAATAAATCATTCATGAAGAAAATAAGAAGATAAACATTAAGATTCATTCATATCCTAAAGAACTCACCTCAATCACCATTATCCTTGATTTGGATCCAAGAAAGAGTTTAGCCAACCATGATTATATATAAGAACACTTCAATAAACATTAAAGAACTTGAATCCAACTGAAAAAATAAGTTTTACAAACTAAAGAACCGAAATCTATAAAGAAGAACACAATACAATTTCAGAAAAAATTCGGACACAAATCTGACTCTAACTTTGGACAGCAATTCGACCCTCTTAGAAGCTTTTTTTGGAGAAGTCTATTAGAGACATATTTATAGGAAATTCTGTCTTCTTTCCAGATCATTAAAGAACAGCTCATTTGGACACCTGAGTCAAAAGTTATGGGCAAAACACCGAAAGGTGTTCTGAAAAATCAAATCAAGACAGCTTTACAACTACTTTGGTGCACGTTTTTCTTCCTCATTTATGAGGTGTCTCCTTCTTCTTTTTGACCCAAAATAATGTTAAAATATCCCCTCCAGCTTTCCATCCATGTGCTTGCCTTCTTGGATCAATGGATTACCCAAAATAAATCAATTGTTATTTGTTGTGTGGACATGTAAGATCATGGATTGTGTTTGGGTTGATTTGAAGGTTGATTTGGGGTTGATTTAGGGCTGATTTGGGGCTGATTTTGGGCTGAATTTGAGCATCAAATAAGTATACAAATGTACTTATTATTTGGGCTAAGATTGACATTGAAACCTTGAGTGTTTAATGGTTGAAGTTTGCACACAACATAAGGCAAGTTTGGGCTTGAAATAAATCATATGATATTCTTTTCTAGAATTGGAATAGAATTGATTTTTGGGACAAATTTGGAGCACTTATTTGAACCAAGATTTGCTTCAATCTTCAACTAAATGTCTCTTCAATTCTTTGTTCTGAATTCTGACGTTGAATTTTCTGAATTAATTCATTTAAGCTCCAAAAACCTATCGAAACATTAAAACAAACTTCATTACTGAAAAACACATCAATTATTATAAAAACAACCAAATAAAAACAATAAATACATATGTAAAACAAGAGACTTAATGAAACTTTTGATGCACAATCACACCCCCCAACTTAGATTTTGCTAGTCCTCAAGCAAAACAAAACATAAAACCTTTAAAATAAAAATAATAATAATAACAACCATAATTAGGCTCGATTCATCACACTTGAAGGACCTATCATGCAAACATTGGTATCTTTAACTTAGTGTACACAATAGCAAATAAAGAAAAATAAGCATACTCACATTCTCTAAATCAAACATCCATACAAAATTTCCAAATTCAGTCATATTTATCATGCAACCAACATAATTGATTCATACGAAAACTCAACTTGTAATCTTCCCTTCTCACCAACACAAACAAGGTAGCAAACTAGAGAAATATCTATATATTTTCTTTCTTTCTTTTTTCTTTCTTTGTTTTTTTTTTGAAGATATGATTTATTTTTTGTCTTTAAGTAGTCACTTCCCTTTTGACGCGAATACAAACATTTGTGATGAATGCACCCGGTTACTCACAAAGTCACAAACTTAAAGTGCTTTGCATACTCATATTTTAAGCTGCCGTTTGACGTAAAGATAAACATTTGTGATGAATACCCCTAGTTACTGAGCAACTCAAAACATTGGAGTAGATAGAACTTTGTACACATTTATTTATTTATTTGTGTAATAATTATTACTCTATTTACTTAAACCTTGTTTAGGACTGGATCAAAAGGGATAATCACAAGTAAAGCATCATACTCATCTTTCATGCATAATCACACAACTCACACAACTTTTACAAGGAAAGATGTATTTCAGTAATCTTAAAAAAAAGTATGCTATATCTTGCTTTATAAGATATTATCTATCCCAAATTAAAGTATGCAATGTTCAACATAATAATGAATCCAAAAATGTAATGATGATCCTAAACAAGTCTCATTCACATACGAATGCAAGTTTTTTTTTTTTTAACAAGCATGGTTATCTCAAGCATTCAACATAATGAAATATCTAAAATTAAGTTTTACATTATCCTCAATGTAAAAGAGAAAGAGAAGAAAAGTATACAGATTAGAAAATTGTTACTCCCCTTCTGTTTTCAAGGATGAATGTCTGATTGAATTGGGCATGAGCTGACTTCTTGCTTGATTTTTTTTAACCTGCATATCACAACTAAAATAAAACATTGATTTTTTTTTTTTTTTTTTTTTGAAAATAAAGAACCTCACACCCCCCAACTTAAAATAATGCATTGTCCCGAATGCATGAACACGAAAATATAAGAGATGGAAGAAAGAAGAAAAAATAATAAAAATGAAAAATAAAAATAAAAATAAAATAAAAATAAAAACTCATTACTTCTAATACTACAATGGTATTGGATCTTGAAGATCCAATGTCTCAACTTCAGCCACAACATTTTCAAGATAAGGTTTCAATCGATGACCATTTACTTTGAAAATATTTCCATTCTTGGGATTTTCTACCTCAAATGCACCATGCTCAAAGATGGATTTAATCACAAATGGACCAGTCCATTTTGTCCTCAACTTCCCAGGAAAGAGATGTAATCGTGAATTATACAAGAGAACCTTTTGACCAACATGAAAGGATTTTCTAAGAATATGTTTATCATGCAAAGTTTTCATCTTATGTTTTGAAATTTTTGCATTTTCAAATGCATCATTTCTCAACTCCTCTAATTCATCCAATTGAAGCTTTCTATTTTTGCCAACCTCGTTTTCATTGTCATTGAATTGCCGAATGGCCCAATATGCACGGTGCTCAATCTCAACAGGGAGATGACAAGGCTTTCCATAAACTAGCCTATAAGGAGACATTCCTAAAGAGGTCTTATAAGCAGTGCGATATGCCCACAAAGCATCAACTAGTCGTAGGGACCAATCTTTACGGTTTGGATTGACTGTTTTCTCTAAAATGTTCTTGATCTCCCTATTTGCCAACTCAGCTTGGCCACTAGTCTGTGGGTGATAGGGGGTACTGACCTTGTGAATTACACCATATTTTCTCATCAAAATCCCAACGGGCTTGTTACAAAAATGTTTTCCCCCATCACTAATCATAGCCCGAGGCATGCCAAAACGAGAGAAAATATTTTCTTTCAAGAATTTGACCACAACTCGATGGTCATTGGTTCGAGATGCAATGGCCTCCACCCATTTAGACACATAATCAACAGCTACAAGGATGAATTGGTAACCAAATGAACTTGGAAAAGGTCCCATGAAATCAATCCCCCAACAATCAAATATTTCCAAAACAAGGATGGGGTTAAGGGGCATCATGTTACGCCTAGTGAGGCTACCTAGTCGTTGGCATCGGTCACATGCAGCACAAAAGGCATGAACATCTTTAAACATGGTAGGCCAATAAAAACCACACTGTAAGATTTTGGCAATGGTTTTCTTGGAAGAGAAATGCCCACCACAGGCTAATGCATGACAAAAATTAATGACCCTTGGAATTTCATGATCAGGGATGCACCGCCTAATAATTTGGTCAGGACAATATTTAAATAGGTAGGGGTCATCCCAAAAAAAGGTGCGCACATTGCGCAAGAATTTTTGTTTGTCAAGTTTAGACCAATGAGAAGGAATTTGACTTGTGGCTAGGTAATTTGCTATGTCAGCATACCATGGAGAACCAATGTAAGAGACAGTACCTGCACAAAATAAATTTTCATCAGCAAAGAGTTCATTTATTGGAGATTCATCAATTATGGTCTTATAGCTTGAAAGACGAGACAAATGATCAGCTACTACATTCTCTACTCCCTTTTTATCTCGAATTTCAATGTTAAACTCTTGGAGTAGGAGGATCCATCGAATCAAACGTGGTTTGGCATCTTGTTTTATGAGCAAATATTTCAATGCTGCATGATCAGTGAAAACAATCACAAGAGATCCAACCAAATAAGACCTAAACTTGTCTAATGCAAAGACCACAGCTAAGAGTTCTTTTTCAGTTGTAGTGTAATTAATTGAGCATCATTCAAAGTCTTGCTAGCATAATATATGACATGAGGTTTCTTGTCTTTTCTTTGCCCTAAAACAGCCCCAACCGCAAAATCACTAGCATCACACATCAGTTCAAATGGTAAAGACCAATCAGGAGCTTGTATGATTGGTGCAGTTGTCAACAACCCTTTAAGCTTTTCAAAAGCTTCTTGACATTTTGATGTCCAATCAAATGGGACATCTTGTGACAACAAGTTACACAATGGTTTGGCAATGGTACTAAAAGAATGAATGAATCTTCGATAAAAACCAGCATGTCCTAAAAAGGATCTCACATCTTTCACAGTCTTAGGGGTAGTTAATTTTTGAATGACTTCCACTTTTGACTTATCTACCTCTATCCCTTTTGAAGAGACAATGTGACCTAAAACAATGCCATGTGTCACCATAAAATGACACTTCTCCCAATTAAGTACAAGATTGCTCTCTTCACACCTTTCAAGAACTTTTTCTAGATTCATTAGACACAACTCATAAGAATCCCCATAAACTGAAAAATCATCCATGAAAACTTCCAAAAAATTTTCCACCATGTCACTAAAGATACTCATCATACACCTTTGAAAAGTGGCTGGTGCATTACACAAACCAAATGGCATTCATCTATAAGCATAAGTACCAAAAGGACAAGTGAAAGTGGTTTTTTCTTGGTCTTCTAAAGAAATCTCAATTTGGTTGTAACCTGAGTATCCATCCAGAAAACAATAGAAAGCTCTTCCAGCTACTCTTTCAAGCACTTGGTCTAAAAATGGAAGCGGAAAATGGTCCTTCCTAGTCACCATGTTCAATTTACGATAATCAATGCACATACGCCATCCAGTTTGGATTCTAGTTGGTACCAGCTCATTATTTTCATTCTTCACTACCGTGACTCCAGATTTTTTTGGGACAACTTGGGTTGGACTAACCCATTTTGAGTTTGCAATAGGGTAAATGATACCTGCATCAAGTAGCTTAAGCACTTCACCTCTCACTACTTCCTTCATGTTTGGGTTCAATCGTCTTTGCATTTGCCTCACATATTTAGCCTCTTCATCAAGATAGATTCTATGTGTACATAAAAGAGGGCTAATTCCTTTCAAGTCAGTAATTTTCCACCCAATTGCTTTCTTGTGTTTTCTCACCACTCTCAAAAGTTTGTGTTCTTGCTCTATGCTAAGTTTTGATGAGATCACAATAGGATATGATTCATCTTCCCCTAGAAATGCATACTTAAGATCACTCGGTAAAGGCTTCCTTTCTAGTTTATCAGGCTGGACAAGAGATTCCTCAACTTTCACTTGGGGTGAAATCAAAGGCTCAAATGATGGGGTCCATTGACCTATTGACATAATAGGCATTGGATCTAGATAAGTCTCGAGTTCTCTTACTTCCTCATCAACACATTCCAAAGAACAAAATCTTTCATCATGAATTAAAGTTCTCTCCAATGGATCCTTGATCCACACTTTCTCAAAGTGTTCTTGACAAACTGTTTGGATGAAATCTACCTCTCTAATGTCCTCATGTTCCCCGATTTGTTTGGAGACATTGAATATGTTCATCTCCACAGTCATATTCCCAAAAGACAATTTCATCACCCCATTCCTACAGTTAATTAAGGCATTGGATGTAGCTAGGAAAGGTCTCCCTAAGATGACTGGGATGGGGGTATTAGAACCTTGAATTGGTGCGGTGTCTAATACTACAAAATCAACAGGAAAGTAGAATTTATCTACTTGGACCAACACATCCTCAACGATACCCCTGGGAATCTTGATTGACCTATCAGCTAATTGAAGAGTGATTCGAGTAGGCTTGATTTCTCCTAAACCTAATTGTTCGTAAACAGTGTAGGGTATTAAATTCACACTTGCTCCTAAATCCAACAAAGCTTGATCTATCTTATGACTTCCAATAATGCATGAAATGGTAGGACAACCAGGATCTTTGTATTTGGGAGGGGTCTTAAATTGGATGATGGCACTAGCATGTTCAGTCAGAAAAGCTCTTTCTTTCACATTCATTCTCCTTTTGACTGTGCATAAATCCTTAAAAAACTACACCTTTGTCAACAATCTTTCCACTTCTAAGGGTAGTGATGGCTTGGACTTGTTCATGGTTTGAAGGTTCACTAGGTGAGGATTCACTCATGTGTACCTGACCTCTAGGATTGGGCATTGGTTGAGCTGGGATTTTTCCCTTCTCTTGAATGCTTAGTGATTGAGTCAACTTAGTTAGTTGACTTCGAATGTCATCTAAGGTCCTATTGGTCTGGTCTTGGAATTTGTAAACTTGGTTGTTGATTCCTCCTTGCGTTTGCATGAATTGTTGAAGAGTATCCTCTAAGGATCTCTTATGAGGTGGTTGGTATGTGTTATGTGTGGGAGCATGAAATGGTTGGGGTGGAGGTTGAAATGTTTGAGGTACTGAAGAGCCCTCATTTCTCCATCCAAAATTTGGGTGGTTCCTCCATCCAGGATTATAGGTCTTAGAGTAGGGATTGCCTACTTGGTTTGGAAATGGCTTTCTAACATTACTTGAATCAGAAGTTTGGCCATATAGCACTTCCTTGAAGGCTGGAATGGTAGGACATTCAGTTGTCCTATGCCCTTTGCTTTCACAAACAACACAACTTTCCTCTTGTTGTTCACTTACGACATGCACTTTTTTAATCTCAAGAGACTCTATTTTCCTAGCCAATGAGGCTAATCTAGCATTGAGGTCATCAGTCTCTTTCAATTGAAACTTCCCACTTGAATGAGAAATGGTGTTTCTAGACTCAACATGAACTGGGAGAGAAGTCTCCCATTGCTTTGTGTTTTCAGCCAATTGATCAAAAAAATCAAAGGCCTCACTTGGTTCTTTGTCATAAAACTCACCATTACACATGGTTGACACTAGCTTTTTAAAATCTGCGGTAAGAGAGTCATAAAAGAAACTCACTAACCTCCACATCTCAAAACCATGGTGAGGGCATGCATTTAACAAGTCTTTGAACCTTTCCCAAGCTTGGTGAAATGACTCATTTGGACTACAAGAAAAATTCATCATTTGACGTTGTAAGGCTGTTGTCCTATGAGTGGGGAAGTATTTTTTCAAAAATTCAGCTTGCATTTCTCTCCATGTACCTATAGACCTAGGACGCAAAGAGTTTAGCCAAAGCTTGGCTTTATCCTTTAGAGAGAATGGGAACAATTTAAGCCGAATGGTTTCCTCGGTGCATGTTCTATCAATAAAAGTATTACATACCTCTTCAAAGTCTTTAATGTGTATGTATGGATTTTCAGAATCCATACCATGAAATGTGGGAAGAAGTTGAATCATGCCCGGTTTCAAATTGAAAGCTTGTTGGTTAAGAGGTAAGATAATACACGAAGGTGTACTTTGTCTAGCCGGGTGAAGATACTCTCTAAGAGTTTGAAAATTAGATTGATCATTGAATTGTGGAGGTCCATTACCTTGAACACTCCCTTCACCCTCTACATCTTCAACATTAGCCATGATAAAATAATAATAATAATAATAATAATATAATTATATGAATATGAAAAGAAAGGAAAGAAAAAGAAAAAAAATTGCAAATAAAAGTAATAGCTCAAAAATAAAAATACAACAAATTAAGAAATTCACTCTCCAACTAATAAACACTATTAACAACAATAAACATTAAAAGATAATTATAACAAGCTTGAATAAAAAGGCGGTAATACCAGCCAAGCACTTCAAACAATAAATATAAGAAAAATAATCATAACAAAACAACAAAATAAAATGAAATAAACAAGAGGCGGTAATACCGACCAAGCACTTTAGATAATAAATATAAGAAAAATAACAATAATAAACATTAAAAGATAATTATAACAGGCATGAATAAAAAGGCGGTAATACCGGCCAAGCACTTCAAACAATAAATATATAAAAAAAATAAGCATAACAAAACAACAAAATAAACTGAAATAAACAAGAGGCGGTAATACCGGCCAAACACTTTAGACAATAAATAAAAACAATATCAACAAAATAAAATGAAATAAACAAGAAAAATATTAGAAACTAATAAGAGTAGACAATAAAAGAAAAATGGTTGAACCAACCAAAATCCAACAATTAATAGTCCAGTCCACAGTCCAATATCCGAAACGTTAAGGTAAATTTTTTTTTTAGGCGGTAAAACCAGCCAATTGATTTTTTTATATGATTTTTTTTTAGTTTTCCAATAATCAAATCTAAATTTGTTACCTTTGCTTGCTAGCTCCCCGGCAACGGCGCCAAAATTGCTTGACCGCTTTTTATGATCGGCTTGTTTTAACTCGCAGGTGCACGAGTGTGCGATGTAGCAATTAACTCGGTAAGATCGAGGTCATATCCACAGAGAGCTAGATCTGGAAATTAAGCTAAGTAACAAAAAAAACTTAAAAGTGCATTTTTGTCATGGTTTTATATCATCATTTTGCACTTGAAGTATCAATAACTCCTTAACTAAAATATGTTTTATAATAATGTATCTAATAATATAAGATACCTATGATTTGTGGTAAATGTCCATTTTTAATGCAGGTCTATCACATAAATGAAAGGATTGATTGATGACTTGAAGAACTTAAATTGCATGGATAAAGAGATGGTCAAACTTAGAGAAGAGATGTCGGTGCAATCCAAACCGGAACACTGTTCGGTAATTGGGACATATCTGGAGCTACAGATCTCAGATTTAGGTCCAATTTATATGGATGGAAAGGTAAGACATAGGCCTACAACTTTCGTATGGAGCCCAAGATCTAAAAAGGCCATTATCAAGTCCAAATTGTAGCAACAACAAAGAAGCCCGAATCTATCTTCCAGCCCGAGTACTGTTCGGTATTTTGGCCATATCTGGAGTTCTAGAAGTCCAAATGAGTTGAATTATTTACACAAGAAAGCTGAGACAATTGCCTACAACTTTTATGTTTACAACTGGCTCCAATTTTGATGTTATCAATGACGTTTTGGGCAGACAAGAGAAGATAAGGATTGTCACCAAGTCAAAAGTTGGCCACCCACTTATCAATTAGTCATCAAATCAATAGTTCCCAATTTTGGCCTATAAAAGGAGGCATTTGCCATGCATTTAGGCATCTTGGTGTTCAGATCAAGATCATGCTCTTCCTTTCTCTCTTTGTATTCTTTGTAATATTTATGCTTTACTTTCATTAATATCAAGTTTATGCCTTTCATTTCCTTTCCTTTACTTAGTTAGCTTTTATGTTCTTATTTAGTTTATTTGTTTTCCTTTCTTTCATTATGTCTAGCTAAGTTAATTATGTCAAGGTGAAAAGGTTACACTAATGGTGTGAGAATAAGTATAGTGTAAACTTAATATGGACCTTAATGTTTGATACTAACATGTTTTATATTTGTTATCTTGTTCACTCTTTAATACTTTGCTTGTTAAATGACTAATGTTGATTTATGTTGTATAACACTTGGTACAACAAATGCTTGGCACTTTCATAGCCCATAATGTATGGTATAACTGACACCTGAGCTATGAAAGGAACTTGATTTGTTGTTAACATAAGTTATAATCATGAATGCTTCACGAGATTTACAAGTATTAGCATTAATTGAATAAGATGACTAATGTAATCATGTTAACAATATATAATCTGATTGGAACCTCCTTTGTGTGTGGTTTCCAATTGAATAATAAGAGTTTATACTATACTTGTTTGATATACCATTAGTGGAACCTCTAACCTTGACATTTGTTATTATTATTGTTTAATCCTTACATTAATTTTCCATCTTCAAGTTCTCATCATCTTCTTCTTCTTCTCTTTCTTTATTATTATTATTATTATTATTATTATTATTACTGTTACTACTACTACTACTACTACTACTACTACTACTACTACTAGTACTATTATTACTATTATTATTATAGTTGTTGTTGTTATTGTTATTGTTGTTGGTATTATTGCTATTATTGTTGTTTATAATTGTTGTCTATAATTTGTACAATTAACCTCCCTGTGGTTCGACCCCGGTCTTACCGGGTTATTTATTACTTCGACACTCCTACACTTGGGAGAAGACATCAACCTTTTAGTCGTGTCAAATTTTTGGCGCCGTTGCCGGGGAGGTAAGTTCTTGTATAAATTATAGTATTTATTTTCTCTTTTCACTTTTCTTGTATATAACTTGTTTCTTTTCTTTTATTTCTTTTTATTTTGTTTTCTTCCTCCTTCTTTTGCTTTCTTCTTCTTTTTATTCTATTCCTACACGTGCATGAGAGTGTGGTCATGTACATCAAGTGGTAGACTTTGTAGGATATCCTCATCATTTTCAGAAAATATGGACGAAGAAGATAATCAATCACTTCATAATGAAAATAATGAGAATAACCGTGCTAGAACACTTAGAGACCACATGAATCCCACAAGAACAAGTGCACCATGATGCATAGTTTTTCCTCTTGATGCATCTCATTTTAATTTTAAGCCAGGCATTATTCAACTTTTACCTTCATTTCATGGCTTGGACTTGGAAAATCCATACTTGCATTTAAGAGAATTTGAGGAGGTCTACAACACATATAATAATTTAAATTGTAGCATGAACACCATCAGATTAAAGCTTTTTCCTTTTTCATTAAAAGATAAAGCTAAAACATGGCTACAAAATTTGAGACCAGGATCCATTCGTGCTTGGGATGAAATGCAACAACAGTTTTTAAAGAAGTTTTTCCCATCTCATAGAACAAACTCTTTCAAGAGACAAATCACCACTTTCACTCAAAAACCAGGAGAAACATTTTACAAATGTTGGGATAGGTATCAAGACTTGCTTAGTACTTGCCCTCATCATGGTTTTGAAACATGGAGATTGGTTTCACATTTCTATGAAGGGTTAACACCTAAAGATAGGCAAATGGTTGAATTGATGTGCAATGGAACTTTTGAAGATAAAGACCCTGATGAAGCAATGGAGTACTTAGACTTGTTAGCTAAAAATGCTCAAAATTGGGACACTGCGGGTACATATAAGGCACCGCGTAAAACTCAATTTCATACATCTAGTGGAGGTATGTACAACCTTAGGGAAGATCATGACCTTCAAGCCAAGTTTGCATCTTTAGCTAGAAAAGTAAAGGCACTAGAATTGAAAACGAGTGGTCAATTAAAATCTGTTGAAAACATTGTGTGTCAAATCTGTGAAACAAATGAACACTCAACCAACAATTGTCCAACCTTGCCTTCTTTTAAGGAATGTCTCCATGAACAAGCCCATTCTTTAAACAGTTTCCAAAGGCCCAACCACAACCCATACTCCCAAACATACAACCCTGGTTGGAGAAATCACCCAAATTTCAGTTGGAAGAGTGAGAACAACAATGCACAAACTTCACAACCACCATTTCAAGCACACCACAATTTTCAAAATTCTCATGGATATGCACCTACTTATGCTCCACCTCCTAGAAGAAATCTTGAGGAAACATTGCATGCATTCATTGAAAAGCAAGAGACAATCAATACTCAACTTGCTCAAAACATGACAGATTTTAAAGATACTCTTGCTAAATTAACATCTGCTCTTAGTTTCCAAGAGAAAGGTAAGTTTCCATCTCAAACACAACAAAATCCCAACATTTGTAAAATGTTTCTCCTGGTTTTTGAGTGAAAGTGGTGATTTGTCTTTTGAAAGAGTTTGTTCTATGAGATGGGAAAAACTTCTTTAAAAACTGTTGTTGCATTTCATCCCAAGCATGAATGGATCCTGGTCTCAAATTTTGTAGCCATGTTTTAGCTTTATCTTTTAATGAAAAAGGAAAAAGCTTTAATCGGATGGTGTTCATGCTACAATTTAAGTTATTATATGTGTTGCCCACCTCCTCAAATTCCCTTAAATGCAAGTATGGATTTTCCAATTCCAAACCATGAAAAGAAGGTAAAAGTTGAATAATACCTGGTTTAAAATTAAAATGAGATGCATCAGGAGGAAAAACTATACATGATGGTGCACTTGTTCTTGTGGGATTCATGTGGTCTCTAAGTGTTCTAGCACGGTTATTCTCATTATTCTCATTTTGAAGTGATTGATTATCTTCTTCAGCCATATTTTCTGAAAATGATGAGGATACCCTACAAAGTCTATCACTTGATGTACGTGACCACACTCTCATGCACGTGTAGGAATAAAATAAAAAAGAAGAAGAAAGCAAAAGAAGGAGGAAGAAAACAAAATAAAAAGAAACAAAAGAAAAGAAACAAAGTTATATACAAGAAAGGTGAAAAGAGAAAATAAAATAAATACTATAATTTATACAAGAACTTACCTCCCCGGCAACGGCGCCAAAAACTTGACACGACTAAAAGGTTGATGTCTTCTCCCAAGTGCAGGAGTGTCGAAGTAATAAATAACCCGGCAAGACCGGGGTCGAACCACAGGGAGGTTAATTGTACAAATTATAGACAACAATTATAAGCAATAATAAGAGCAAGAATAAGAATAACAATAATAATAATAACAATAATAATAATAATAATAATAATAATAACAATAATAATAATAATAATAATAATAGTAATAATAGTAATAGTAGTAGTAGTAGTAGTAGTAGTAGTAGTACTAGTAATAATAATAATAAAGAAAGAGAAGAAGAAGAAGATGATGAGAACTTGGAGATGGAAAATTAATATAAGGATTAAACAATAATAATAAAAAATGTCAAGGTTAGAGGTTCCACTAATGGTATATCAAACAAGTATAGTATAAACTCTTATTATTCAATTGGAAACCACACACAAAGGAGGTTCCAATCAGATTATATATTGTTAACATGATTACATTAGTCATCTTATTCAATTAATGCTAATACTTGTAAATCTCGTCAAGCATTCATGATTATAACTTATGTTAACAACAAATCAAGTTCCTTTCATAGCTCAGGTGTCGGTTATACCATACATTATGGGCTATGAAAGTGCCAAGCATTTGTTGTACCAAGTGTTATACAACATAAATCAAGATTAGTCATTTAACAAGCAAAGTATTAAAGAGTGAACAAGATAACAAATATAAAACATGTTAGTATCAAACATTAAAGTCCATATTAAGTTTACACTATACTTATTCTTACACCATTAGTGTAACCTTTTCACCTTGACATAATTAACTTAGCTAGACATAATGAAAGAAAGAAAAATAGATAAACAAAATAAGAACATAAAAGCTAACTAAGTAAAGGAAAGGAAATGAAAAGCATAAACTTAATATTAATGAAAGCAAAGCATAAACATTACAAAAAATACAAAGAGAGAAAGGAAGAGCATGATCTTGATCTGAACACCAAGATGCCTAAATGCATGGCAAATGCCTCGTTTTATAGGCCAAAATTGGGAACTATTGATTTGATGACTAATTGATAAGTGGGTGGCCAACTTTTGACTTGGTGACAATCCTTATCTTCTCTTGTCTGCCCAAAACGTCATTGATAACGTCAAAATTGGAGCCAGGTGTAAACATGAAAGTTGTAGCCAATTGTATCAGCTTTCTTCTGTAAAACATTCAGCTCATTTGGACTTCTAGAACTCCAGATATGGCCAAAATACCGAACAGTGCTCGAGCTGGAAGACAGATTCAGGCTTCTTTGTTGTTGCTACAATTTGGACTTGATAATGGCCTTTTTAGATCTTGGGCTCCATATGAAAGTTGTAGGCCTATGTCTTACCTTTCCATCCATATAAATTGGACCTAAATCTGAGATCTGTAGCTCCAGATATGACCCAATTACCGAACAGTGTTCTGGTTTGGATTGCACCGACATCTCTTCTCTAAGTTTGACCATCTCTTTATCCTTGCAATTTAAGTTCTTCAAGTCATCAATCAATCCTTTCATTTATGTGATAGGCCTGCATTAAAAATAGACATTTACCACAAATTATAGGTATCTTATATTATTAGATACATTATTATAAAACATATTTTAGTTAAGGAGTTATTGATACTTCAAGTGCAAAATGATGATATAAAACCATGATAAAAATGCACTTTTAAGTACTAATCAGTAATCATGTTAACAATATATAATCTGATTGGAACCTCCTTTGTGTGTGGTTTCCAATTGAATAATAAGAGTTTATACTATACTTGTTTGATATACCATTAGTGGAACCTCTAACCTTGACATTTGTTATTATTATTGTTTAATCCTTACATTAATTTTCCATCTCCAAGTTCTCATCATCTTCTTCTTCTTCTCTTTCTTTATTATTATTATTATTATTATTATTACTGTTACTACTACTACCACTACTACTACTACTATTATTATTATTATTATAGTTGTTGTTGTTATTGTTATTGTTGTTGTTATTATTGGTATTATTGTTGTTTGTAATTGTTGTCTATAATTTGTACAATTAACCTCCCTGTGGTTCGACCCCGGTCTTACTGGGTTATTTATTACTTCGACACTCCTACACTTGGGAGAAGACATCAACCTTTTAGTCGTGTCACCGGGTTATTTATTACTTCGACACCCCTGCACTTGGGAGAAGACATTAATCTTTTAGTCGTGTCACTACTACTACTACTACTACTACTACTACTATTATTAGTATTATTATTGTTGTTATTATTGTTATTGTTTATAATTTGTACATTTAACCTTCATGTGGTTCGACTCCGGTCTTACTGGATTATTTATTACTTTGACACTACTACACTTAGGAGAAAATATCAATTTTTTGGTCATGTTAAGTTTTTGGCGCTGTTGCCGGGGAGGTAAGTTCTTGCACAAATTATAGTATTGATTTTATTTTCACTTTTTACTTTTCATGTATATAACTTTGTTTCTTGTTTCTTGTCTCTTGTTTCTTCTTCTTTTGTTTTCTTCTTTCTTTTATTCTATTCCTACACATGCATGGGAGTGTGGTTACGTATATCAAGTGGTAGACTTTCTAGGGTATCCTCATCATTTTCAGAAAATATGGCCGAAGAAGATAATCAATCACTTTATAATGAGAATAATGAGAATAGCCGTGCTAAAACACTTAGAGACCACATGAATCCCATAAGAACAAGTGCACCATCATATATAGTTTTTCCTCTTGATGCATCTCATTTTAATTTTAAGCTAGACATCATTCAACTTTTACCTTCCTTTCATGTCTTAGATTTAGAAAATTCATACTTGCATTTAAGGGAATTTGAGGAGGTTTGTAAAACCTATAAGGACTCAAATTGTAGCATGAACACCATTAAATTAAAGCTTTTTCCTTTTTCATTAAAAGATAAAGCTAAAACATGGCTACAAAATTTAAGATCAGGATCCATTCATGCTTGGGATGAAATACAACAGTAGTTTTTAAAGAAGTTTTTCCCATCTCACAGAACAAACTCTTTCAAAAGACAAATCACCACTTTTACTCAAAAACCAGGAGAAACATTTTACCAATGTTGGGATAGGTATTGAGACTTACTTAATACTTGCCCTCATCATGGTTTTGAAACATGGAGATTGGTTTTATATTTTTATGAAGGGTTAACACCTAGAGATAGATAAATGGTTGAGTTGATGTGCAATGGAGCTTTTAAAGATAAAGACCCTAATGAAGCAATTGGGACATCGCGGGTACTTATAAGGCACCGAGTAAAACTTAACCTCATACATCTAATGGAGGTTTATACAACCTTAGGGAAGATTATGACCTTTAAGCCAAGTTTGCATCTTTAGCTAGAAAATTTGAGGCATTAGAATTGAAAAAGAGTGATCAATTAAAATGTGTTGAAAACATTGTGTATCAAATATGTGAAACAAATGAACACTCAACCAGTAACTGTCCAACCTTGCCTTCTTTTAAGGAATGTCTCTATGAACAAGCTCATGCTTTAAATAGTTTCTATAACCCATACTCGCAAACATATAACCTTGGTTGGAGAAATCACACAAATTTCAATTGGAAGAGTAATAATAACAATGTACAAACTTCACAACTATCGTTTCAAGCACACCACAATTTTCAAAATTCTCATAGATATGCACCTCCTTATGCTCCACCTCCTAGAAGAAATCTTAAAGAAACATTGCATGCATTCATTGAAAAGCAAAAGACAATCAATACTTAATTTGCTCAAAATATGACAAATTTTAAAGATACTCTTGTAAAATTAACATCTGTTTTTAGTTTTCAAGAGAAAGGTAAGTTTCTATCTTAATGATTAGTACTTAAAAGTGCATTTTTATCATGGTTTTATATCATCATTTTGCACTTGAAGTATCAATAACTCCTTAACTAAAGCATGTTTTATAATAATATATCTAATAATATAAGATACCTTTAATTTATGGTAAATGTTCATTTTAAATGCAGGCCTATCACATAAATGAAAATATTGATTGATGACTTTAAGAACTTAAATTGCAAAGGCAAAGAGATGATCAAACTTAGAGAAGAGATGTCGGTGCAATCCAAACCGGAATACTATTCGGTAATTGGGTCATATCTAGAGCTACAGATCTCAGATTTAGGTCCAATTTATATGGATGGAAAGGTAAGACATAGGCCTAGAACTTTCATATCGAGCCTAAGATCTAAAAAGGTCATTATCAAGTCCAAATTGTAGCAACAACAAAGAAGCCCGAATCTGTCTTCCAGCCCGAGCACTGTTCGGTATTTTGGCCATATCTAGAGTTCTAGAAGTCCAAATGAGCTGAATTTCTTATACAAGAAAGCTGAGACAATTGGCTACAACTTTCATGTTTACAACTGGCTCCAATTTTAATGTTATCAATAACGTTTTGGGCAGACAAGAGAAGATAAGGATTGTCACCAAGTCAAAAGTTGGCCACCCACTTATCAATTAGTCATCAAATCAATAGTTCCCAATTTTGGCCTATAAAAAGAGGCATTTGCCATGCATTTAGGCATCTTGGTGTTCAGATCAAGATCATGCTCTTCCTTTCTCTCTTTGTATTTTTTGTAATGTTTATGCTTTGCTTTCATTAATATTAAGTTTATGCTTTTCATTTCCTTTCTTTACTTAGTTAGATTTTATGTTCTTATTTTGTTTATCTATTTTCCTTTCTTTCATTATGTCTAGCTAAGTTAATTATGTCAAGGTGAAAAGGTTACACTAATGGTGTAAGAATAAGTATAGTGTAAACTTAATATGGACTTTAATGTTTGATACTAACATGTTTTATATTTGTTATCTTGTTCACTCTTTAATACTTTGCTTGTTAAATGACTAATCTTGATTTATGTTGTATAACACTTGGTACAACAAATGCTTGGCACTTTCATAGCCCATAATGTATGGTATAACCGACACCTGAGCTATGAAAGGAACTTGATTTGTTGTTAACATAAGTTATAATCATGAATGCTTGACGAGATTTACAAGTATTAGCATTAATTGAATAAGATGACTAATGTAATCATGTTAACAATATATAATCTGATTGGAACCTCCTTTGTGTGTGGTTTCCAATTGAATAATAAGAGTTTATACTATACTTGTTTGATATACCATTAGTGGAACCTCTAACCTTGACATTTTTTTTTATTATTGTTTAATCCTTATATTAATTTTCCATCTCCAAGTTCTCATCATCTTCTTCTTCTTCTCTTTCTTTATTATTATTATTACTAGTACTACTACTACTACTACTACTACTATTACTATTACTATTATTACTATTATTATTATTATTATTATTATTATTATTATTGTTATTCTTATTCTTGCTCTTATTATTGCTTATAATTGTTGTCTATAATTTGTACAATTAACCTCCCTGTGGTTCGACCCCGGTCTTGCCGGGTTATTTATTACTTCGACACTCCTGCACTTGGGAGAAGACATCAACCTTTTAGTCGTGTCAAGTTTTTGGCGCCGTTGCCGGGGAGGTAAGTTCTTGTATAAATTATAGTATTTATTTTATTTTCTCGTTTCACCTTTCTTGTATATAACTTTGTTTCTTTTCTTTTGTTTCTTTTTATTTTGGTTTCTTCCTCCTTCTTTTGCTTTCTTCTTCTTAGAGACTACATGAATCCCATACGAACAAGTGTACCATCATGCATAGTTTTTCCTCCTGATGCATCTCATTTTAATTTTAAACCAGGTATTATTCAACTTTTACCTTCTTTTCATGGTTTAGAATTGGAAAATCCATACTTGCATTTAAGGGAATTTGAGGAGGTTTGCAACACATATAATAATTTAAATTGTAGCATGAACACCATCAGATTAAAGCTTTTTTCTTTTTCATTAAAAGATAAAGCTAAAACATGGCTACAAAATTTGAGACCAGGATCCATTCGTGCTTGGGATGAAATGCAACAACAGTTTTTAAAGAAGTTGGGATAGGTATCGAGACTTGCTTAGTACTTGCCGTCATCATGGTTTTGAAACATGGAGATTGGTTTCACATTTCTATGAAGGGTTAACACCTAAAGATAGGCAAATGGTTGAATTGATGTGCAATGGAACTTTTGAAGATAAAGACCCTGATGAAGCAATGGAGTACTTAGACTTGTTAGCTGAAAATACTCAAAATTGGGACACCGCGGGTACTTATGAGGCACTAAGTAAAACTCAACCTCATACATCTAGTGGAGGTATGTACAATCTTAGGGAAGATCATGACCTTCAAGCCAAGTTTGCATCTTTAGCTAGAAAAGTCGAGGCACTAGAATTAAAAAAGAGTGGTGACATGATGTACGTGACCACACTCTCATGCACGTGTAGGAATAAAATAAAAAAGAAGAAGAAAGCAAAAGAAAGAGGAAGAAAACAAAATAAAAAGAAACAAAAGAAAAGAAACAAAGTTATATACAAGAAAAGTGAAAGGAGAAAATAAAATAACTACTATAATTTATACAAGAACTTACCTCCCCGGCAACGGCGCCAAAAACTTGACACGACTAAAAGATTGATGTCTTCTCCCAAGTGCAGGAGTGTCGAAGTAATAAATAACCCGGTGAAACCGGAGTCGAACCACAGGGAGGTTAATTGTACAAATTATAGACAACAATTATAAGCAACAATAATAGCAATAATAATAATAATAATAACAATAATAACAATAATAATAATAATAATAATAATAATAATAATAAAGAAAGAGAAGAAGAAGAAGATGATGATGATGAGAACTTAGAGATGAAATATTAATGTAAGGATTAAACAATAATAATAACAAATGTCAAGGTTAGAGGTTCCACTAATGGTATATCAAACAAGTATAGTATAAACTCTTATTATTGAATTGGAAACCACACACAAAGGAGGTTCCAATCAGATTATATATTGTTAACATGATTACATTAGTCATCTTATTCAATTAATGCTAATACTTGTAAATCTCGTCAAGCATTCATGATTATAACTTATGTTAACAATAAATCAAGTTCCTTTCATAGCTCAGGTATCGGTTATACCATACATTATGGGCTATGAAAGTGCCAAGCATTTGTTGTACCAAGTGTTATACAATATAAATCAAGATTAGTCATTTAACAAGCAAAGTATTAAAGAGTGAACAAGATAACAAATATAAAACATGTTAGTATCAAACATTAAGGTCCATATTAAGTTTACACTATACTTATTCTTCCACCATTAGTGTAACCTTTTCACCTTGACATAATTAACTTAGCTAGACATAATGAAAGAAAGGAAAACAAATAAACAAAATAAGAACATAAAAGCTAACTAAGGAAAGGAAATGAAAGGCATAAACTTAATATTAATGAAAGCAAAGCATAAACATTACAAAAAATACAAAGAGAGAAAGGAAGAGCATGATCTTGATCTGAACACCAAGATGCCTAAATGCATGGCAAATACCTCCTTTTATAGGCCAAAATTGGGAACTATTGATTTGATGACTAATTGATAAGTGGGTGGCCAACTTTTGACTTGGTGACAATCCTTATCTTCTCTTGTCTGCCCAAAACGTCATTGATAACGTCAAAATTGGAGCCAGTTGTAAACATGAAAGTTGTAGGCAATTATCTCATCTTTCTTGTGTAAAAACTTCAGCTCATTTGGACTTCTAGAACTCCAGATATGGCCAAAATACAGAACAGTGCTCGGGCTGGAAGATAGATTCGGGCTTCTTTGTTGTTGCTACAATTTGGACTTGATAATGGCCTTTTTAGATCTTGGGCTCCATATGAAAGTTGTAGGCCTATGTCTTACCTTTCCATCCATATAAATTGGACCTAAATCTGAGATCTGTAGCTCCAAATATGACCCAATTACCGAACAGTGTTCCAGTTTGGATTGCACCGACATCTCTTTTCTAAGTTTGGCCATCTCTTTATCCTTGCAATTTAAGTTCTTCAAGTCATCAATCAATCCTTTCATTTATGGGATAGGCCTGCATTAAAAATAGACATTTACCACAAATTATAGGTATCTTATATTATTACATACATTATTATAAAACATATTTTAGTTAAGGAGTTATTGATACTTCAAGTGCAAAATGATGATATAAAACCATGATAAAAATGCACTTTTAAGTACTAATCAAGTGGTCAATTAAAATCTGTTGAAAACATTGTGTGTCAAATCTGTGAAACAAATGAACACTCAACTAACGATTGTCCAACCTTGCCTTCTTTTAAGGAATGTCTCCATGAACAAGCCCATGCTTTAAACAGTTTTCAAAGGGCCAACCACAACCCATACTCCCAAACATACAACCCTGGTTGGAGGAATCACCCAAATTTCAGTTGGAAGAGTGAGAACAACAATGCACAAACTTCACAACCACCGTTTCAAGCACACCATAATTTCCAAAATTCTCCTGGATATGCACCTTCTTATGCTCCACCGCCTAGAAGAAATCTTGAGGAAACATTGCATGCATTCATTGAAAAGCAAGAGACAATCAATACTCAACTTGCTCAAAACATGACAGATTTGAAACATACTCTTGCTAAATTAACATCTGCTCTGAGTTTCCAAGAGAAAGGTAAGTTTCCATCTCAACGACAACAAAATCCCAAGGGGCAATACAATGCAAATGCAAGTAGTTCCGAAAGCCAACATATGGATCAAGTCAAATCAGTCACTACTCTGCGCAGTGGTAAGGTTATTGAAAAACCCTCTTTTGAACCTTATGAGAAAGATGATGAGTCAATCTCTGAGGGTAAGGAAGGGGATGAATCTGAAAATTGCAAAGAAACGACTGATTCACCGCCAGCACTTCCATTTCCTCATGCCATGACCAAACAAAGGAAAGTCAATCACAACTCTGAAATTTTTGGAATTTTCAAATAGGTAAGGATCAATATACCTTTGCTGGATGCTATTAAACAGGTTCCTTCCTATGCTAAATTTTTGAAAGATCTATGCACTGTGAAGAGAAAACTGAATGTGAAAAAGAAAGCCTTTCTAGCTGAACAAGTAAGTGCTATTCTTCAAAACAATAATGCTTTGAAATATAAAGACCCTGGTTGTCCTACAATTTCCTGCTTTATTGGAGAGCATAAAATTGAAAGAGCCTTACTTGATCTTGGTGCTAGTGTGAATTTACTTCCATATTCAGTTTTTCAGAGTCTCAATCTAGGTGAGTTAAAACCAACTTCTATATCTCTTTTACTTGCCGATAGATCTGTAAAAGTGCCTAGAGGAATAATTGAAGATGTGTTAGTACAAGTCGATAAATTCATTTATCCTGTCGATTTTATTGTCTTGGACACAGAACCTGTTGAAGCATGTAATTCATTTCCTGTTATTTTAGGACGTCCATTTCTTGCAACTTCTAACGCATTGATTAATTGTAGGAATGGACTGATAAAGCTATCATTTGGAAACATGACATTGGAGATGAATATTTTCAACATTTGCAAGCAACCTGGAGATGATAATGATTTACAAGAAGTAGATCATATTGATGAATTAGTTTATGATCAACTTGAATCTACTTTAAGTAAAAATGAATTGGATGAAACTGAAGATTTGCAAATGGTTTATTCTGAGGAAGAAATCACGGATGAAACAAGCACCGAAAATGTTGATGCGAATCTTTTGTCAACAGTGACAACAGATTTGACATCTGACATCACACCAATGGGTGATTACTTTCCTAACGAATCCTTACTTTCTCTTAGTCCAATGCCTTGGTATGATAAAAATATCAATTTTCTTGCTTTAGGAGATTTGCCAACTGATTGGAGTACCCAAGATAAAGAAGAGTTTTTGAACAAATTGAAGAGCTTTTATTGTGATGACCCTAACTTATTCAAATATTGTCCTGATCAAATATTTCAAAGATTCATTCCCGACAATGAGGTAAGTAGTGTCATTAAACTTTGTCATTCTGAAGCATGTGGAAGTTGTTTCTCGTCAAAAAAGATAATTTCAAAAATCTTTCAAAATGGATTTTATTGGCCCACCATGTTCAAGGACACGCATGCATTCTGCAAAACTTGTGAAAATTGTCAAAAGATTGATACTAGTCAAAAAGTTTTGTTTTATGATTCTCAACTCTATGCAGTCCCTAGAGAGCTAAGACCAAGATGGAGCAATCCTTATGGGGCCTGTGATATTGAGAATTCAATGAATGACAATGATTTTAAGGAAAATGGACATCGTTTGAAAGCTCACTTTGATAATTTTCTTAATGAAAACGAATCAACTGGTTTGAATGATTTTATAGATAAAGGTTCATTATTTTTCTCACATTGTTTTTGTGTTTCTTTTTGAGTGATTTTTGCTAGTTTCTCTCACCCGGTCAAATGACGGATAACGGTACTCCGTGACTTAAGTCGGTTCTTTCAGTTTCCCACAATTACTGATATCTATGTATATATCTGTGCAATTCTTTGAATCTCTCTTCCAATTCTCATTTGAAAATGGACACTAATCTTGAAAAATTGAAAAAGTATTTTCCCACTCTGCCTCAGAATGCGATTACAAAAATTTACCGTGCTAGATGTGCAAGATTGAGATTGTTAATGAATCATGGAATTCCTGAAGATATTCGCTGGTTGATTGAAGCAAAGGTCCGATTATCAGGTGAGTCCTCTAACTTCATTTCACACATGCCTGGAACAGGTAAAAGCACTTTTGTAAAGAAGCGTCGTGCAAAACGACTGGATGTCTGTCATCGTTGTGCTAGATGGACTTGTAATACACAATGTCGTTCTTTAGGAATGGTATCTATAAACCGTGAAGATAAAATACAATTCATTAAGGATGGCCTAAGTAAGGAGTCTTTAGATAATCTTCTATTAACTCTTGAGACGCATCCTAGTGGAGATGTGCATCGTGCAATTCATGATTTATGGCCACTATTTCATAAAGAACATGATCGACTTAGTCTTGGGAATCTGACTAAAAAAGACCCTGTTTGCCAGTTTTTAAGAAAACTGGATGGGAAGCCTATCCCCGACCCATAGAGGACGTTTAAGCCGTTCTTGGACGTAAAACCAAGGGAAGATGTGAGCCACAATCACAACTACCTGTACATACACATGTTTTTTTCAAAAGTAAATAAATAAATAAATAAAAAGAGAGAGAGAGTGTGTGAGACTCTAGCTGGCCTACATATAGATGTTATGATTGTCTTTCTACTTTCTCATCTATAAAACCCTCTTTTCCTTCCTTTCATTTCTACTCAACCCATACATTCAACAAATACAGAAGTGTGTAGAAATGGCAAGTTCCTCAAGTCATCAAATAAGAAATATTTGTGTTTTTGGTGGATCTAGTCCTGGGAAAGAAAAGGAGTTTTTAGAATCAGCAAACCATCTTGGTCAGGTGCTAGCTGAGAGAAAGATTCATTTAGTGTATGGGGGAGGCAGTCTTGGGTTAATGGGAGGTCTGTCAATAGCTGCATTTTTAGGAGGTAGTCAAGTTTTGGGGGTCGTCCCTGAAGCTTTGGCACAAGGGGACATAATTGGAAAAACAATTGGAGAGGAACTTCAGGTCTCCACAATGTCGCCTCCAATGAATGCAATGTTTAACCATGCTGATGCTTTCATTGCTTTACCAGGTGGTCTAGGCCCATTGGAAGAGATCTTTCATATTTTCTCTTGGGCTCAATTGCACATTCACCATAAACCTATAGGTTTGTTAAATGTTAATGGTTATTATGATAAGTTGTTGTCTTTTCTTGATCATGCTGTGGAACAGGAATTTCTAACATCTTTTGCACGACAAATCATAATCTCAGCTACTACTGCTGAACAATTGATTAACCAACTACAATCTTTCATTCCTGTGATTGATCCTTCCATGAGTCGCATAAATTGGTCATCTACGGGAAGCCGTAAAAAGCTTAGATTGGATTTGAGCCTTCATTTGTGAATTTTTGTGTATTTTGGTTTTATTATTGTGTTTTGTTATTTCTTATTTTTGTTTCAGTGTGTTTCAGGTTTTGTCAGTGTTTGTTATTTCAGGTGATATCTTCTATACTCTATCTTTCTACCTTAGAACATTGAGGATAATGTCTCGTTTTGGTTGGGGGGAGAGGGTAGTAGTTGATAAAAAAAATCGTTTTTCATAAAGCATGTGCATAATTGTTGTTACTAGGATGGCAGAGTAAAGGAGTTCTTTTGTTAAAGTGACTCTTGAGACGCATCTTAGTAACCATTCTTAACAAGGTCTATTATAATACTTCCTGAAATATTTAGGTTTACAAACTCTCGTATTGTTACCGCTTAATTCTGCTCATATACTTATTTAACATGTATTCTTAAACCTTAATTTACACACACACTTTAACATATGATTGTGGGTTGCATATTGGATTATTACATTATTTATGTTCTTTTATTAAAGGTAACAACTAAGGGAAAGGGATTGTATATAATTAAAAAAAAAGAAAAATAAAATAAAATGATGATAATAAAAATGTAGATAAGTTTGGTTTCGTAGCCTCCCTAACCTAAGCAATTAAGCCCGAAGGGGTGTTTTAACACCTAATACCCTAAAGTCAACTGACTTGGGAGCTATTGGCCCAACGCTTGTTACATGGGTTGAGGAGAAAAGCTTAAGGGAATCAAACATTGCACTATCTACATATCAGTATCTGCGACCCGAGTTACTAAGCTCGTAGGGGTGTCTTAACACCTAATGCCCTAAGACCAACTGGTCTGGGAGTCATTAGCTGAAAGCTCGTTACATGGGTTAAAGATGCATGATGTTTTTAAATTATATGTATATAGATTTAAAAAAAAAAAAAGAAGAAAAAAATGAAAAAAAAAGACAAAAATAGTAATCCCAACCCAAGGAAATTAACCTTAAACATTATAACAAAAAAATTTGTTTTCTTCCAAGAAAAGCCCCATAATTATGTGTTGATATATTGAGCACAAAAGAAAGGTTTATTAATATCTTGTTAAGAGGTATTGAGCAGATATATAAATTTAATGAGAGTTTGTTTATCTGGATAGATTAATGGAAGTTAAATGATGAATACCTTGCTTTGTGAAATTTTCAAATTTTTTTAACGCTTTGATTACTAGGGACTAGTAATAAGCTGGTTGAGGGGTGTGATTAGTACTTAAAAGTGCATTTTTATCATGGTTTTATATCATCATTTTGCACTTGAAGTATCAATAACTCCTTAACTAAAGCATGTTTTATAATAATATATCTAATAATATAAGATACCTTTAATTTATGGTAAATGTTCATTTTAAATGCAGGCCTATCACATAAATAAAAATATTGATTGATGACTTTAAGAACTTAAATTGCAAAGGCAAAGAGATGATCAAACTTAGAGAAGAGATGTCGGTGCAATCCAAACCGGAATGCTATTCGGTAATTGGGTCATATCTAGAGCTACAGATCTCAGATTTAGGTCCAATTTATATGGATGGAAAGGTAAGACATAGGCCTACAACTTTCATATGGAGCCCAAGATCTAAAACGGCCATTATCAAGTTCAAATTGTAGCAACAACAAAGAAGCCCGAATCTGTCTTCCAGCCCGAGCACTGTTCGGTATTTTGGCCATATCTAGAGTTCTAGAAGTCCAAATGAGCTGAATTGTTTACACAAGAAAGATGAGACAATTGCCTACAACTTTCATGTTTACAACTGGCTCCAATTTTGATGTTATCAATAACGTTTTGGGCAGACAAGAGAAGATAAGGATTGTCACCAAGTCAAAAGTTGGCCACCCACTTATCAATTAGTCATCAAATCAATAGTTCCCAATTTTGGCCTATAAAAGGAGGCATTTGCCATGCATTTAGGCATCTTGATGTTCAGATCAAGATCATGCTCTTCCTTTCTCTCTTTGTATTTTTTGTAATGTTTATGCTTTACTTTCATTAATATCAAGTTTATGCCTTTCATTTCCTTTCCTTTACTTAGTTAACTTTTATGTTCTTATTTTATTTATTTGTTTTCCTTTCTTTCATTATGTCTAGCTAGGTTAATTATGTCAAGGTGAAAAGGTTACACTAATGGTGTGAGAATAAGTATAATGTAAACTTAATATGGACTTTAATGTTTGATACTAACATGTTTTATATTTGTTATCTTGTTCACTCTTTAATACTTTGCTTGTTAAATGACTAATCTTGATTTATGTTGTATAACACTTGGTACAACAAATGCTTGGCACTTTCATAGCCCATAATGTATGGTATAACCGACACCTGAGCTATGAAAGGAACTTGATTTGTTGTTAACATAAGTTATAATCATGATTGCTTGACGAGATTTATAAGTATCAGCATTAATTGAATAAGATGACTAATGTAATCATGTTAACAATATATAATCTGATTGGAACCTCCTTTGTGTGTGGTTTCCAATTCAATAATAAGAGTTTATACTATACCTGTTTGATATACCATTAGTGGAACCTCTAACCTTGACATTTTTTATTATTATTGTTTAATCCTTATATTAATTTTCCATCTCCAAGTTCTCATCATCTTCTTCTTCTTCTCTTTCTTTATTATTATTATTATTATTATTATTATTATTATTATTACTAGTACTACTACTACTACTACTATTACTATTATTACTATTATTATTATTATTATTATTATTATTATTATTATTATTGTTATTCTTGCTCTTATTATTGCTTATAATTGTTATCTATAATTTGTACAATTAACCTCCCTGTGGTTCGACCCCGGTCTTGCCGGGTTATTTATTACTTCGACACTCCTGCACTTGGAAGAAGACATCAACCTTTTAGTCGTATCACTTAACTACAACAAAATCCCAAAGGGTAATACAATGCAAATGCAGTTAGTTCCAGAAGCCAACACATGGATCAAGTCAAACTAGTCACTACTCTTCGCAGTGGTAAGATTATTGAAAAACTCACTTTTGAACCTTGTGAGAAAGATGATGAGTCAATCTCTAAGGGTAAGAAGGGGTTGAATTTCAAATTTGCAAAGAAAAGATTGATTCCCTATCAACGCTTCCATTTCCTCATGCCATGACCAAACAAAGAAAAGTCAATCATAACTCTAAAATCTTTGAAACGTTCAAACAGGTAAGAATCAATATACTTTGCTGGATGCTTTCTTTTTTTGTATTTTTTGTAATGCTTAAGTTTTGCTTTCATTAATATCAAGTTTATGCCTTTTATTTCCTTTCCTTTACTTAGTTAACTTTTATCTTACTTATATTTTTATTTTTATTTATTTATCTTTCTTTCTTTCATTATGTTCAACTAAGTTTATTATGTTAAGGTGAAAATGCTATACTAATGGTGTAAGAATAAGTATAATATAAACTCAACATGGATCTTAATGTTTAATACTAACATGAATAAGTATAATATAAACTCAACATGGACCTTAATATTTAAAACTAACATATTTTATATTTGTTATCTCATTCACTTTTAATACTTTGCTTGTTAAATGATTAATCTAAATTGGTATTGTATAACACTTGGAACAACAAATACTTGATACTTTCATAGCTCATATTGTATGGTATAACCAACACCTATGCTATGAAAAGAACTTGATTTGTTGTTAACATAAGTTATAATCATGAATGCCTAACAACATTTACAAATATTAGCATTAATCGAATAAGATAACTGATATAATCATATTAACAATTTATAATCTGATTGGAACCTCTTTTATGTGTGGTTTTCAATTGAATAATAAGAGTTTATACTATACTTGGTAGACATACCATTAGTGGATCCTCTAACCTTGACATTTGTTGTTCTCATTGTTTAATCCTTACGTTAATTTTTCATCTCAAAGTTCTCATCAACTTCTTCTTCTTCTTTATTATTATTAATACTACTACTACTACTACTACTACTACTACTACTACTATTATTATTGTTAGTATTGTTACTTTTATTGTTATTTTTGTTGTTGTATTATTGTTATCTATAATTTATACAATTAACCTCTCTATTGTTCGACTTCGATCTTGCCGGGTTATTTATTACTTCGACACTCCTACACTTGAAAAAATACATCAATCTTTTTATTATATCAAACTCCTTTTCATTTATTGTTTATAATTTTATATAATTCACCTCTAGATGATTCGATCCCAGTCTTACCGAGTTATATATTACTTCAACACTCTTGCAATTAGAAAAAAATATTAATTTTTTAATCATATCACTAATCAAATCAAGAACTAGAAATTAAAAAATATAAAGTTGTGTATCAAAATAAACATTCCATAACTTTGAATTCACCACCTAATTTTTTCATTTTAGTTCTCATTTTAGTTCTCTAGCTTTATTTGACCCGTTCTTAACAAACTAGAAGCAATGGAGTATTAATTTGACAATAAAATAATCAATGAATGAGAAACAATATGATTACCAAATTTTTTTTAAAAAAAACTTCTACAGGAAATCATGGTGTTTTTTTTATTTGTAATATAATTCTTTCAATTAAGTTACAAACTCAAACTAATTAATGTTTGTCAAACTGTGAAAGCGACATGTTCCTGAATCACTCGACAGGGGTTAGGAGTGTAAATAGGGAGAAAGTGGAGGCAGCAGCAGTGGAATTCAATATTTATGACTGCCTTGGCTGCTTCGTGTCACCTGTTGTCTAGCTTCACCATCCCCGAACTAACCGTTGTGCGATCAAAGGCTCCAAACATAGAAAGCCGGTAGACCACCTAGACCTTTTATTCCCAGTCTCCTGTGGCAGTTCAGACAAGTTTAAATGAACGGATACACAAGGCAGATAATATTGAGACCATGTATATCTGAGAAAACTAGTCAGAGAATTCTCGGTATGTAACTGATTCATTCAGTAAATTAAGCCTGCTACAATTGAATCAAAGCTAAAAGACAGTTCAATCGGACTTCCAAACATGCACTGTAGAAGCTCTACCTTCTTCACTTACAGGCTCACAAGATGTCAGAAAACCCTACAGCAGAAAAGCTGTCCAAGCCAAAGTGAATCACGCTGGGACAATAATGTAAACAGACTTAACCATCATCGACAAATATTGACAACTTCAATGCCTGTTAAAAATAATTTTCAACTTCATTTTTCTTTTCAGCTTTGATAATTACACATGCCAATGCAGACAGAAAAGAAAATCAGGAAGAACCTAAAATCTGGCCAGATGACCTAAGTCTACATTTCCATTTCCACTTGAACTAAAACAAGTCTCTTTTTCATTTGGGCTTTTTACCAACAATGCGATCCAGCAGCCATGTTTGAAACACACAGAATGGAGCATGTTTGGAGATTGATCTAAAAACATTCTTTGACAGTTCTGAGGACAACCATGCAATCCCCAATGAACAGGTAAAAAGAATAAAAGAGCTTATGCAGCATAAAAAGAACATGGTTAGAAACATAACCCGGTGCCCTGAGATCGACATCCCAACCAAGACATCATGGGAAAGACTCCAACAACTACTAAACAAGGACAATGCCAACATTGAGCTATTCTGATGAAAGGAGCTAGAAACAACTTCTAATGATTTGCATTTGAACCAAAATTATGCTAGACCTTTTGAACTTCAAGATTCTAGTATATTGTGCCCCTGAAATGAAAGTAAAATGATGCACGAGAAGAATAAAAAGATCATCCAATTTCTACATGATGACTGTAAGAACAGTTGTTTAGTTGACTTTCAGTAAAAGGAGCAGGAACTTGACCATCTAGTTAATATGAATAAAAACCGTAATAAATCAATTGACATATCTGGAGAGATTTTAAAACACACGCAGCAATGTTGATGACAACTAAAAGTATTGGCATAGTTCGATGATAGGATACGTATGCATGCAGACATATAGATCTATAGTCATGAAAAAATATATTCCTAATTACTTTGAACTTTCAAGTAGCATTTACCTACATTTACTCCCCACATTCCAACATTAAAAATCATTGACTTCATATAGAATGCCTGCATTTTTTTATTTTTAATTATTATTATTATTATTTGAAACTAAATGCCTAAAATGTTCAGCATAGAACAGATAACCATCGTACAAAATGTACATTTAGTGAAACACGGAACAAGTTTTACAGACACATTGCATAAACTGCTGAAAGGACATTGCTACACATCATAAAATGTTACATATCAACTATACGCAGTCAGTTGCATCATAACATTTGAACTCTATAAAACAACTAAAAGCAAAAAGGTTACAACAACAATACCTACGAAGTCCTGAAAGTTAGCCAGCTGCCAATCCTTCAGCCGTCAACCACCTTCACATTCTATTCCTTTCCACCCAATTGCAGTTGCTGACTACACATCAGACATCACAAACTACGCCTGCACAGGATATTTCCTAGGCCTTCCTCTCTTCCTGGGCCCTGTGATCCCCGTAGAATTCCCAGCCATGCCCGTTGCACTCCCAGACATTCCCTTTGCACTCCTACCAGAAGCGGCCACCATTCTATCCTTACTCTCCCCATCAACCCTCACTGGCGTGGCAGTTGCAGCATCACTCCTCATACCAGCGCCACCATGGCCACCACCGCTACAACTCTTACCGCCCACATTTACCGCCACATTGACACAATTCTTATCACCTCCTTGCAGCTGCTCCGTTCCAAACATTGGCGGCATCCAATTAGGAAACCCCGCACCTCCCCCGCCATTTTTCTCCCCACTACCTGCAATACCAAGTGTAAACCCCAAAGGAAAGAACCCCCAGCAACAATAATAAGACTCCTGCCCTGGAACCAGAGGAGGCAGTGACGGTATTAAAACCGCATGAAACCCTCTCTGGCAGTTTTGACACCGCAAACAACAATTCTCGTAAACCCTAGGATACTCATACAAAATATAACAATACGGACAGGCGGTCCAGAACGAAGATAATTTAGCTCTCTGTCCCTGCCCTTCTTGTTGATTACTCACGTGATTGATATTAGTTTTCAAATTTTCAGCCTTTTTATGGCCAACCGGTCTCTGGCTTCTTCTGACCGGTAATTTCTCTGAAGTAGACAAATCAATCTTCCAAAACAAACTCAATTCATTATCGTACAACGTTTTTTTACCCGTATCAGACAAAACAGCCCAAGCATCAGCGACAAGCTTGAAGGCATGGTCCGCAAAAGGGTACCTGTTCTTGTCTGGATGGAGGAGTAATGCGAGGCGACGATACTGCTTTTTTATAAGTTCGGAATCGTCAGTTTTTTGGCTGATTTGCAGGATCGAGTACCAGTCGTGGTGATTGTTGATGCGTTTTTCGGCTGATAAAAGTACATCGGCAACCGCTAAGATCTGATCTGAGCCTTCCAGAAGGGGTTCGGTTTCTTGAGCTAAAACTGCGAAGTCTTTTGTGCCGCTGAGATCTCGTGATTGTAAGAGTTTCTCTGCGATTCCGAGAAGGCGCTCGGCTTCGGCTCTGTTGGGATTTTCGTTCATTTTGGCCGACGGAGCTGATGCTGTTTTTGGTTTTAACCGTTTGTTATGGAAGGCGAGGAAATGTTCGAGGGAGGAGATTAAAATGGTACATGCTCGTCGCTAATGGCTGGATGCTTTTTCTTTATTGGACTGAATTGGGCTTGCTTTTGAGTTTTATAGGGAAATGGCGTGGAAATGAGCATTGTTATTTTAGTCTTTTAAGGTTCAAAACTCAATGAGAAGATAAACTATCACAATAACTGAGTTGCACATGTTTTTTTTTTAAAACAAATTTATTTTTTTATTTTAATATTTAAAATAATTTAAAAAAAATAATAAAATATTATTTTAATATATTATCAAATAAAAAATATTTTAAAAAATAATTACTATTATCTTTTTAAACACTCCCGGTAAGATATGACTCTTAACTTTTTTATATTTTACTATACTGTAAAAAATTAGTTTAGTAAAAAAGATATAAAATTTAAATGAAAAAGTTTTTTTATCTAAAAATTAAAAAAATACTTTTCATTAAATATTTAAAAACTAAAATGGTACATTATTATTATTATTATTATTATTATTATTATTATTATTATTATTATTATTATTATTATACTTTAAAATATAATATTATTAAAAAATTAAAAATATATTTATATAACAAATAACATATTAGGATATAATAATATACAAAAGTATATTAATTTGATATATTAGTGCATATAATACTTTAATTTAAATACAATTACTAGAAAATACATTCGAACACAAAAATATTATATTTAACAATAATCATATATTTTAAATCATAAAAATTATATTATAAATTTAGAATACTATACAAAAAAGTTTATTTTTAATTTTCTCTAAACACCCAAAAATAGTTATATGTTTATAATATTATATTTAAAATACTTATATTATATTATGTTATATAATAAATACGTTTGAATATTTTATAAAAATACTATATATAAATATATGATATAATAAAAAAAATTCTACCATTACACTTTTATATATAATTTTTTTCTTATAAGTAATAAAATAGTTATAGTTATAGTTATATTTAATATTCTATATATGTTAGATAAACTTTAAAAAAATTAATAAATAAAATTTTAATTTATTTTTTATGAGATAGCCAAATACTATACAATATTTTTTAATATAATATACAAAATTAGAAACTATTGATTTGATGAGTAATTGATGAATGAGTGGTCAACTCTTGACTTGGTTACAATCCTTACCTTCTATTGTCTGCCCAAAACATCATTGATAACATCAGAATTGGAACCATTTGAAAACATAAAAGTTGTAGGAAATTGTTTAAACTTCTAAAAAAAAAGGTCTTTGGAGTTCTAGAACTCTAGATATGGGCCCAAAACTAAACAGTATTCGAGCTGCAGGATAGATTCGAACTTCTTCGTTGTTGTTGCAATTTAGATTTGAAAATGACTTTTTTAAATCTTGAACTCCCATGAAAGTTTTAGGCCTATGTTTTACCTTTCTATTTATATAAAGTAAACCTAAATTCGAGATCTACAACTCTAGATATGACTAAATTACCGAACAGTATTCTAGTTTGGACTACACCATCATCTCTTTGTTCTTTTAATTTCAATACTTAAACTCATCAATCAATCCTTTTATTTATATGATAAATTTGCATTTCAGATGAAAATTTACCACAAGTTAAAGGTATCTTACATTATTAGATATGTTATTATAAAACATGTTTTAGCTAAGGAGTTATTGATACTTCAAGTGCAAAATGAAGATATAAATGGCACGATCAAGGAGTTGATGTCTTATCCCAAGTGCATGAGTGTCAAAGTAATAAATAACCTGGCAAGATCGGAGTCGAACCACGTGGAGGTTAACTATATAAATTATAAATAAAAACAACAACAACAACAACAACAATAATGATGGTGGTGAAGATAAGTTAAAGAGGACTTTGAGATGTAAGATTAATGTGAAAATTATACAATGATAAAAAAAAATATATCAAGGTTAGAGGATACAATAATAGTATTAGAGATAAGTAAGGTATAAACTCTTTATTAATTATCAACATGATCATAGTAATCATCTTATTTACATAACACCATACTTATAAATTTTATCAAGTATTCATGATGCTAACTTACATTGACAACAAATCAAGTTCCTCTCATAATAACGACATTGGTCGAATACCACGAAGGATCAGGCACTTGATGTACCAATTGTTATACAACACAAATCTAGATTAATCATTTAACAAGTAAGGTATTAAGAATTAATAAGATAAAAATGATAAGACATGTTAATAGCAAGTTGTTTAAGATACAAGCATTGAAGTCCATATTGAGTTTATATTTACTTATCCTAACACCATTAGTGAAACCTTTTCACCTTGACATAATTAACTTAGCTAGACATTATGAAGGAGAAAAACTTAAAGAAACAATATAAGAATATAAACATGATATAAGTTAACTAAGTATAGTAAAGGAAATGAAAAGCATGAACAAGAGATTAATTAAAGCAAAACTTAAGCATTACAAAAATATAAAGAGAAAGAGCAAGAACATGATCTTGATATGGAAAACAAGATGCCCAAATGAATGGCAAATGTCTCTTTTTATAGGCTAAAATTCAGAACTATTCATGTGGTAATTGATAATTGATGTAGTAGCCAACTATTGATTAATGGACTTGGTAGATAGCATCACTCAAGCACATTCGATGGATGAATTGACATTGATAGAATTAGAATTTGGCAAAGTTTTCTTCATAAATGTTGTTGTAAATTGTCTTTTCCTTCGACATACCAAATTTCAGATCATTTGGAGTACTACAGAGCTAGATATGTTTAAAATACTAAGTAGTGTTGCTGGTGGACGTGGTGGATAACCCTCATGCTCTTGTCTATATGAAATCTTATTTTTACCATTAGAATTTGAGCTGGTCCTCTTATGAAAGTTGTTAGAAATTGTCTTTTCCTTCCACCCACCAAATTTCAGATCATTTGGACTTCTAGAACTCTAGTTATGGCTAAAACTCTAAGTAGTGTTTAGGTTGGATTGTAAGACAGATTCAGACTTCTCTTTTGTGGCCAAACTTTTAATTTGTAAATGACAAATTTAGGTTTTTCCATACTATTAAAAGTTGTTGGCCTATTTCTTATCTTTCCAACCATATAAATTAATATGAAATCTAAGATTTATAGCTCTAGATATGATCCGATGACTGAACAGTATTCGAATTTGAAGTAAATCGGCATCTCCTTCGTAAGCTTAGCCTTTTCTTTGTCCTTTCACTTCCAATAGTTAATCACAATAATCAATCCTTTGAATTGTGAGAATACCTGAATTTAAAATGAGCATTTACCATAAATTGAAGGTATCTTATATTATCAGACTTGTTATTATAAAACATGCTCTAGTTAAGGAGTTATTGATACTTCAAGTGCAAAATGATGATATTTAGCCTTGATAAAAATGCACTTTTAAGTACTAATCACACCCCCCCAACCAACTTATTACTAGTCCCTAGTAATCAAATCATTTAAATAGAAAAATAATTTGTGAATTCTATAGAGAAAGGTATTCATTATGCAACTTCTATTAATTTATCCAGATAAGCAAACTCTCATTAAATTTATATATTTGCTCAATAATCTTAAACAAGATATTTATAAACCTTCCTTTTATGCTCAATATATCAACACATAGTTATGAGGCTTTACTTAGAAGAAAATAAAATTTTGCTCTAATGTTTAAGGTTAACTTTCATATAAAAGGTTGGGTCAAATTCGGACGTTATCAATGACATTTTATATAGACATGAACATAAAGATTGTCACCAAGTTAAGATGTGGCTACCCACTCAATAATTAATCATCAAATCAATAATTCCATATTTTAGCCTATAAAGGGAGGCACTTGTCATGCATTTAGACATCTTGGTTTCCAGATAAAGATTGTGCTCTTGTTTTTTCTCTTTGTATTTTTATAATGCTTAAGTTTTGCTTTCATTAATATCTTTTTCATGCGTTTCATTTCCATTTCTTTACTTAGTTAAATTTTATCTTATTTATGTTCTTATCTTATTTATTTATGTTTCTCTTTTTCATTATATTTAGCTAAGTTTATTATATCAAGGTAAAAAGGTTATAGCGATAGTGTAAGAATAAGTATATTGTAAACTGAAGATGGAGTTTAATATTTGATACTAACATGTTTTGTATTTGTTATCTTGTTAACTCTTAATACTTTGCTTGTTAAATGGTTAATCTAGATTTATATTATATAATACTTAGTACACAAATACTTGCCTCTTTCATAGCCAATTGTATGGTGTAACCAACACTTATGCTATGAAAAGAACTTGATTTGTTGTTAATGTAAGTTATAATCATGAATGCCTAACAACATTTACAAGTATTAGCATTATTCGAATAAGATAACTAATGTAATCATGTTAATAATTTATAATTTGATTGGATCCTTTTTTATATGTGGTTTTCAATTGAATAATAAAAGTTTATACTATTCTTATTGAAATATCATTAATGGATCTTCTAACCTTAATATTTGTTGTTATCATTATTTAATCCTCACATTGATCTTTCATCTCAAAGTTATCATCAACTTCTTTATTACTATTACTATTATTGTTGTTGTTGTTGTTGTATTATTATTATTTATAATTTATACAATTAACCTCCTTATGGTTCGACCTTGGTCTTGCCGGATTATTTATTAGTTCGACACTCCTACACTTGGGAGAAAACATCACAATCCAAAGGGGTAATACAATACAAATACAACTAATTCTGGAAGCCAATACATTGATCAAGTCAATCACAATTCTGAAATCTTTGAAACTTTCAAACAGGAAGAAATCAAGGATGAAAAAGGTACAAAAAATGTTGTCATGAATCATTTGTCAAAATTGACAATAAATTCAACATCTGACATCACACCAATCAATGATTAATTTCCTAAGAAATCCTTACTTTCTCTTAGTTCAATGCATTGGTTTGCTAAAAATATCAATTTTCTTACTTCAAGATTTTTGCCAACTCATTGAAGTATCAAAGATAAAAAAAGTTTTTGGACGATATGCAAAACTTTTATTGGGATGACCCTTACTTATTCAAATATTGTTGTGATCAAATATCTCAGGTTGTATTCCGAACAATTACGTAAATAGTTTCACTAAATTTTGTAACTCTAAGGTATATGAGAGTCATTTCTCATAAAAAAATATGAATGTAAAAACTTATATATGGATTTTATTAGCCCACCATGTTTAAAGACATCCATGTATTCTATAAAACCTGTGAAAATTGTCAAAAGGTGGGATTTAGAACAAACTCTTTCAAAACACAAATCACTACTTTTACTAAAAAACTAGGAAAAACATTTTACTAAAGTTAGGATAGCTATCGAGACTTGCTTAATGATTAGTACTTAAAAGTGTATTCTTATCAAGGTTTTATGTCCTTATTTTTGCATTTGAAATATCAATAACTCCTTAACTAAAACATGTTTTATAATAATATATCTAATAATATAAGATACCTTTAATTTATGGTAAATGTTAATTTTAAATGTAGGCCTATCACATAAATGAAAAGATTGATTGATGAATTTAAGAACTGAAATTGAAAGGACAAAAAGATGGCCAAACTTAGAAAAGAGATGTCGGTGCAATCCAAACTAGAATACTGTTAAGTAATTGGGTTATATCTGGAGCTATAGATCTCCGGTTTAGGTCTACTTTATATGGATGGAAAGGTAACACATAGGCCTACAACTTTCATATAGAGCTCAAGACTTAAAAAGACCATTTTCAAGTCCAAATTTTAGCAACAACAAAGAAGTATAAATCTGTCCTCTAGCCTGAGCATTGTTCAGTGTTTGGCCCATATCTGGAGTTCTAAAAGTCCAAATGACTTGAATTTTTTACACAAGATATTTGAGATAATTTCCTACAACTTTCATGTAGTGAGTCTAACTTTGACGTTATCAATGATCTTTTGGGCGGGTAAAAGAAGATAAGGATTATCACCAAGTCAAGAGTTGGCCACCCACTCATCAATTAGTTATCAAATCAATAGTTTTCAATTTTGGCCTATAAAAGGAGGCATTTGCCATGCATTTAGGCATCTTGGTTTTCAGATCAAGATCATGCTCTTCCTTTCTCTCTTTGTATTTTTTGTAATGTTTATGTTTTGCTTTCATTAATATCAAGTTTATGCCTTTCATTTCCTTTCCTTTACTTAGTTAACTCTTATCTTATTTATGTTCTTATTTTGTTTATTTGTTTTTCTTTCTTTCATTATGTTTAACTAAGTTTATTATGTCAAGGTGAAAAGGTTACACTAATGGTGTAAGAATAAGTATAATGTAAACTTAATATGGACTTTAATGTTTGATACTAACATGTTTTATATTTATTATCTTGTTCACTCTTTAATACTTTGCTTGTTAAATGGCTAATCTTGATTTATATTGTATAACACTTGGTAAAAAAAATGTTTGACACTTTTATAACCCATACTGTATGATATAACCGACACCTGAGCTATAAAAGGAACTTAATTTGTTATTTACATAAGTCATAATCATGTTAACAATTTATAATCTGATTGGAACCTCTTTTGTGTGTAGTTTCTAATTAAATAATAAGAGTTTATACTATACTTGTTTGACATACCATTAGTGGATCCTCTAATCTTAACATTTGTTATTATCATTTTTTAATCCTTACATTAATATTCCATCTCAAAGTTCTTATCTTCTTCTTCTTCTTCTTCTCCTTTTCGTTACTACTACTACTACTATTGTTATTGTTATTGTTGTTGTTGTTATTGTTATTGTTATTATTGTTGTGTTATTGTCATTTATAATTTATACAATTAACCTCCGTCTGGTTCGACCCCAGTCTTACTAGGTTATTTGTTACTTCGACATTCTTGAATTTAGGAGAAGACATCAATCTTTTAGCCGTATCAAGTTTTTTGGCGTCGTTGCTAGGGAGGTAAGTTCTTGTACAAATTATAGTATTTATTTTATTTTCTCTTTTCACTTTTCTTGTATATAACTCTGTTTCTTTTCTCTTCTTTTGTTTTCATCTTCCTTTTATTCTATTCCTACACGTGCATGAGAGCATGGTCACATACATTATGTGGTAGACTTTGTAGGGTATCCTCATCATTTTCAGAAAATATAGTCGAAGAAGATAATCAGTCACTTCATAATGAGAATAACCATGCTAGAACAGTTAGAGACCACATGAATCCCATAAGAACAAGTGTACCATCATGCATTGACTATAGGAAACTTAATTCAATGACTAGAAAAGATCATTTTCCTTTACCTGTCATGGATCAAATCCTAGAAAGAGTTGCAGGTCATGAATTTTATTGTTTCCTAGATGGCTATTCAGGTTACAACCAAATTAAAATTGCATTGGAAGATCAAGAGAAGACTACTTTCACATGTCCATTTGATATTTCTACATATCGAAGGATGCCTTTTGGGCAGACAAGAGAAGATAAGGATTGTCACCAAGTCAAGAGTTGGTCACCTAGTCATTAAATCAATAGTTCTCAATTTTGGCCTATAAAAGGAGGCATTTGCCATGTATTTAGGCATCTTGGTCTTCAGATCAAGATCATGCTCTTGCTTTCTCTCTTTGTATTTTTTTGTAATGTTTATGTTTGCTTTCATTCATATCAAGTTTATGCATTTCATTTCCTTTCCTTTACTTAGTTAACTTTTATCTTATTTATGTTCTTATTTTGTTTATCTATTTTTTTTCTTTTATTATGTCTAACTAAGTTTATTATGTCAAGGTGAAAAGGTTACACTAATGGTGTAAGAATAAGTATAGTGTAAACTTAATATGGACTTTAATGTTTGATACTAACATGTTTTATATTTGTTATCTTGTTCACTCTTTAATACTTTGCTTGTTAAATGACTAATCTTGATTTATGTTGTATAACACTTGGTACAACAAATGCTTGATACTTTTATAGCACATACTGTATGGTATAACCGATATTTGAGCTATGAAAGGACCTTGATTTGTTGTTAACATAAGTTATAATCATGAATACTTGACGAGATTTACAAGTATTAGCATTAATCGAATAAGATGACTAATGTAATCATGTTAACAATCTATAATTTGATTGGAACCTCCTTTGTGTGTGGTTTCCAATTGAATAATAAGAGTTTATACTATACTTGTTTGACATGCCATTAGTGGAACCTCTAACCTTGACATTTTTTATTATCATTGTTTAATCCTTATATTAATATTCCATCTCCAAGTTCTCATCATCATCTTCTTCTTCTTCTCTTTCTTTATTATTATTATTATTATTATTAGTACTACTACTACTATTATTAGTACTATTATTATTATTATTATTATTATTATTGTTGTTGTTGTTGTTGTTGTTGTTGGTGGTGGTGGTGGTGTTGTTATTGTCATTGCTATTGTTATTATTGTTGTATTATTGTTATTTATAATTTGTATAATTAACCTCCCTATGGTTCGATTCCAATCTTGTCGGGTTATTTATTACTTCGACACTCCTGCACTTGGGAGAAGACATCAACCTTTTAGTCGTGTCAAGTTTTTGGCGCTGTTGCTGCGGAGGTAAGTTTTTGTATAAATTATAATATTTATTTTATTTTCTCTTTTCACTTTTCAAGTATATAACTTTGTTTCTTTTTCTCTTGTTTCTTCTTCTTTTCTTTTCTTTTTTCTTTTATTCTATTCCTACACGTGCATGAGAGTGTGGTCATATACATCAAGTGGTAGACTTTGTAGGGTATCCTCATCATTTTCAGAAAATATGGCCGAAGAAGATAATCAATCACTTTATAATGGGAATAATGAGAATAACCGTGTCAGAACACTTAGAGACCACATGAATCCCACAAGAACAAGTGCACTATCATGCATAGTTTTTTCTCCCGATGCATCTCATTTTATTTTTAAGCCAAGCATTATTCAACTTTTACCTTCTTTTCATGGCTTAGAATTGGAAAATCCATACCTGCATTTAAGGGAATATGAGGAGGTCTGCAACACATATAATAACTTAAATTGTAGCATGAACACCATCAAATTAAAGTTTTTTCCTTTTTCATTAAAAGATAAACCTAAAACATGGCTACAAAATTTAAGACCAGGATCCATTCGTGCTTAGGATGAAATGCAACAACAGTTTTTGAAGAAGTTTTTCCCATCTCACAGAACAAACTCTTTCAAAAGACAAATCACTACTTTCACTCAAAAACCAGGAGAAACATTTTACCAATGTTGGGATAGGTATCGAGACTTGCTTAGTACTTGCCCTCATCATGGTTTTGAAACATGGAGATTGGTTTCACATTTCTATGAAGGGTTAACACCTAAAGATAGACAAATGGTTGAATTGATGTGCAATGGAACTTTTGAAGATAAAGACCCTGATGAAGGAATGGAGTACTTAGACTTGTTAGCTGAAAATACTCAAAATTGGGACACCGCGGGTACTTATGAGGCACCGAGTAAAACTCAACCTCATACATCTAGTGAAGGTATGTACAACCTTAGGAAAGATCATGACCTTGAAGCCAAGTTTGCATCTTTAGCTAGAAAAGTCAAGGCACTAGAATTGAAAAAGAGTGGTCAATTAAAATATGTTGAAAACATTGTGTGTCAAATTTGTGAAACAAATGAACACTCAACCAACGATTGTCCAACCTTGCCTTCTTTTAAGGAATGTCTCCATGAACAAGCTCATGCTTTAAACAGTTTTGCAAAGGGCCAACCACGACCCATACTCCCAAACATACAACCCTGGTTGGAGAAATCACCCAAATTTCAGTTGGAAGAGTGAGAACAACAATGCACAAACTTCACAACCACCATTTCAAGCACACCACAATTTCCAAAATTCTCATGGATATGCACCTCCTTATGCTCCACCTTCTAGAAGAAATCTTGAGGAAACATTGCATGCATTCATTGAAAAGCTAGAGACAATCAATACTCAACTTCCTCAAAACATGACAGATTTTAAAGATACTCTTGCAAAATTAACAGATGCTCTCAGTTTCCAAGAGAAAGGTAAGTTTCCATCTCAACCATAACAAAATCCAAAGGGGCAATATAATGCAAATGCAAGTAGTTCGGGAAGCCAACACATGGATCAAGTCAAATCAGTCACTACTCTACGCAGTGGTAAGGTTATTGAAAAACCCTCTCTTAAACCTCATGAGAAAGATGATGAGTCAATCTCTGAGGGTAAGAAAGGGGTTGAATCTGAAAATTGCAAAGAAAAGACTGATTCTCCACCAACACTTCCATTTCCTCAAGCCATGACCAAACAAAGGAAAGTCAATCACAACTCTGAAATTTTTGAAATTTTCAAACAGGTAAGGATTAATATACCTTTGTTGGATGCTATTAAACAGGTTCCTTTCTATGCTAAATTTTTAAAAGATCTATGCACTGTGAAGAGGAAACTGAATGTGAAAAAGAAAGCCTTTCTAGCCGAACAAGTGTTATTCTTCAGAACAATAATGCTTTGAAATATAAAGACCCTGGTTCTCCTACCATTTCTTGCTTTATTGGAAAGCATAAAATTAAAAGAGTCTTACTTGATCTTGGTGCTAGTGTGAATTTACTTTCATATTCAGTTTTTCAGAGTCTTAATCTAGGTGAGTTAAAACCAACTTCTATAACTCTTTTACTTGCCGATAGATCTATAAAAGTACCTAGAGGAATAATTGAAGATGTGTTAGTACAAGTTGATAAATTCATTTATCCTGTGGATTTTATTGTCTTGGACACACAACCTGTTGAAGTATGTAATTAATTTCCTGTTATTTTAGAACGTCCATTTCTTGCAACTTCTAAGGCATTAATTAATTATAGGAATGGATTGATGAAGCTATCATTTGGAAACATGACATTGGAGATGAATATTTTCAACATTTGCAAGCAACCTAGAGATGATAATGATTTACAAGAAGTGGACTTTACTGAAAAATTAATTCATGATCAATTTCCAACCACTTCCAGTGAAATTGAGATTGATGAATCTGATGATTTGTAAATGATTTATTTTCAAGAAGAATCAAAGACAAGAAATTGGAGGCCACAAATTAAGGAATTGCCACCACGATCAATTAAGTCCATACCTTCAAATGTTCAACCACCAAAACCTGATTTGAAGCCATTGCCATCCAATCTCAAATACTCATTTTTGGGAGAAAATGAAACTTTTCCAGTAATAATCTCTTCCATACTTAATGCACATCTAGAAGATAAGTTATTACAAACTCTGAAAATGCACAAAAATGCATTAGGATGGACCATAACTGATATAAAAGGAATTAGTCCTTTGATTTGTACACATAAAATTTATTTAGAGAAAAATGCTAAACCCTCTAGAGAAATGCAATGAAGGTGATTAGTACTTAAAAGTGTATTTTTATTATGGTTTTATATCATCATTTTGCACTTGAAGTATCAATAACTCCTTAACTAAAGCATGTTTTATAATAATATATCTAATAATATAAGACACCTTTAATTTGTGGTTAATGTTCATTTTAAATGCAGGTCTATCACATAAATGAAAGGATTAATTGATGACTTTAAAAACTTAAATTACAAGGGAAAAGAGATGACCAAAATTAGAAAAGAGATGTTGGTGCAATCCAAACCAGAACACTATTCAGTAATTGGGTCATATCTGGAGCTATAGATCTCAGATTTAGGTCTACTTTATATGGATGAAAAGGTAAGACATAGGCCTAAAACTTTCATATGGAGCCCAAGATCTAAAAAGGTCATTTTCAAGTCCAAATTATAGCAACAACAAAGAAGCCTGAATCTGTCCTCTAGCCCGAGCACTTTTTAGTATTTTAGCCATATCTGGAGTTCTAGAAGTCCAAATGAGCTGAATTGTTTACACAAGAAAGCTGAGACAATTGTCTACAACTTTCATGTTTTCAGCTGGCTCCAATTTGGACGTTATCAATGACGTTTTGGGCAGACAAGAGAAGATAAGGATTGTCACCAAGTCAAAAGTTGGCCACCCACTTATCAATTAGTCATCAAATCAATAGTTTCCAATTTTGGCCTATAAAAGGAGGCATTTGCCATGCATTTAGGCATCTTGGTCTCCAGATCAAGATCATGCTTTTGCTTTCTCTCTTTGTATTTTTGGTAATGTTTATGCTTTACTTTCATTAATATCAAGTTTATGTCTTTCATTTCCTTTAATTTACTTAGTTAACTTTTATCTTATTTATTTTCTTATTTTGTTTATTTTTTTTCTTTCTTTCATTATGTTTAGCTAAGTTTATTATGTCAAGGTGAAAAGGTTACACTAACGGTGTAAGAATAAGTATATTGTAAACTTAATATGGACTTTAATATTTGATACTAACATGTTTTATATTTGTTATCTTGATCACTCTTTAATACTTTGCTTGTTAAATGATTAATCTTGCTTTATGTTGTATAACACTTGGTACAACAAATGCTTGACACTTTCATAGCCCATAATACTATATGGTATAACCGACACTTAAGCTTTAAAAGGAACTTGATATGTTGTTAACATAAGTTATAATCATGCATGCTTGACGAGATTTACAAGTATTAGCATTAATCGAATAAGATGACTAATGTAATCATGTTAACAATTTATAATTTGATTGGAACCCCCTTTGTGTGTGGTTTCCAATTGAATAATAAGAGTTTATACTATACTTGTTTGACATATCATTAATGGATCCTCTAACCTTAACATTATTTGTTATCATTGTTAAATCTTTAAGTTAATATTCCATCTCAAATTTCTCATCTTCTTTTTCTTCTTCTTTTTCTTTATTACTATTATTATTAGTATTACTAATACTACTACTACTATTATAGTTGTTGTTGTTGTTATTGTTGTTGTTGTTGTTATTGTTACTACTACTACTACTATTATAGTTGTTGTTGTTGTTATTGTCATTGTTGTTGTTATTATTGCTATTATTGTTGCTTATAATTGTTATCTATAATTTGTACAATTAACCTCCCTATGGTTCGACCCCGGTCTCGCCAGGTTATTTATTACTTCAACACTCCTGCACTTGGGAGAAGACATTAATCTTTTCGTCGTGTGAAGTTTTTGGCGCCGTTGTCGGGGAGGTAAGTTCTTGTATAAATTATAGTAGTTATTTTATTTTCTCTTTTCACTTTTCTTGTATATAAGTTTGTTTCTTTTCTCTTGCTTCTTCTTCTTTTATTTTCTTTTTCCTTTTATTCTATTCCTACACGTGCATGAGAGTGTGGTCACGTACATCAAGTGGTAGACTTTGTAGGATATCCTCATCATTTTTGAAAAATATGGCCGAAGAAGATAATCAATCACTTTATAATAGGAATAATGAGAATAACTGTGCTAGAACACTTAGAGACCATATGAATCCCACAAGAACAAGTGCACCATCATGCATAGTTTTTCCTCCCGATGCATCTCATTTTAATTTTAAGCGAGGCATTATTCAACTTTTACCTTCTTTTCATCGCTTAGAATTTGAAAATCCATACTTGCATTTAAGGGAATATGAGGAGGTCTCCAACACATATAATAACTTAAATTATAGCATGAACACCATCACATTAAAGCTTTTTCCTTTTTCATTAAAAGATAAAGCTAAAACATGGCTACAAAATTGAAGACCAGGATCCATTCGTGCTTGGGATGAAATGCAACAACAGTTTTTAAAGAAGTTTTTCCCATCTCACAGAACAAACTCTTTCAAAAGATAAATCACTACTTCCACTCAAAACACCAGGAGAATCATTTTATCAATGTTGGGATAGGTATTGAGACTTGCTTAGTACTTGCCCTCATCATGGTTTTGAAACATGGAGATTCGTTTCACATTTCTATGAAAGGTTAACACCTAAAGATAGGCAAATGGTTGAATTGATATGCAATGGAACTTTTGAAGATAAAGACCCTGATGAAGCAATGGAGTACTTAGACTTATTAACTGAAAATGCTCAAAATTGGGACACCACGGGTACTTATGAGGCACCGAGTAAAACTCAACCTCACACATCTAGTGGAGGTATGTACAACCTTAGGGAAGATCATGACCTTGAAGCCAAGTTTGCATCTTTAGCTAGAAAAGTCGAGGCACTAGAATTGAAAAAGAGTGGTCAATTGAAATCTATTGAAAACATTGTGTGTCAAATCTGTGAAATAAATGAACACTCAACCAATGATTGTCCAACCTTGCCTTCTTTTAAGGAATGTCTCCATGAAAAAGCCCATGCTTTAAACCATTTTCAAAGGGCCAACCACAACCCATACTCATAAACATACAACCCTGGTTGGAGAAATCACCCAAATTTTGGTTGGAAGAGTGAGAACAACAATGCACAAACTTCACAAACACCGTTTCAAGCACACCACAATTTCCAAAATTCTCATGGATATGCACCTCCTTATGCTCCACCTCCTACAATAAATTTTGAGGAAACTTTGTGTTGTAACCCATTTTTGGGTCCCCGTGTAAAATATATATATATATATATATATATATATATATATATAGAAAAATAAGAAATTTAAAAATAATAATAAATAATTGAAAAATAATAACAGTAAAAAAAAAAGGGATGTTAGAATGCTCAGAAAATGGTCAAAAATTAGTTGAGGAGGTTTACAATTACAAAGATTAAAATTTGGCAGTATTTTGTTAACTAATGAGAACCTTGTTGACAAAGAAAATTCAATTTTAGGAAGAAAAATCCAAAATAAGATGTTTATGGATTCAATTAAAGTTTAATAAAGGTTTAATTGAATTTACGGAGGTTTTGATTGTAAGAAAATTTGATTTTTAGTTAATTTGGGCTTTTATTAGAAGAAATTAAAGTTCTGGGGTCAAAATATAATTTTTGAGAGTTAATTCGGTCAAATCAGGGACTTAATTGCATAAATATTGAAGTTTGATGGCCAATTAGGGACTTAATTGAACAAATCCAAAACCAAGGACCAAATTGTAAAACACGCCCAAATGGAAGGCCTGATTTTGAATCTAACGCATTTTGGCGCCAAATCTCATTTAAATGAAACGACGTGTTTTGGGAAAAACGACGTCGTTTTATGCACTGTTCATATGCACTATTCATTAAAAAACAAAACAGAAAACTCAAAACGGTGCCGTTTTGAAAGCACCATCATCTTCGTCCCCTTGACACGTAGAGAATAGGGGAAGAAAATGTGTTTTTCTCCTCTATTTTCACCAATCTTTTTACTGACAATTCAACTTGAAAAAGACGCCGACACAACCCACTTTCCATGTGCTTGAAGAACGATGGAGGAGCAGCTGCACAGTGGCCACCCCAGCCATGTCCCCTCCCCTGTTTTTTGCCTATAAAAGCAGGGGAGGCAGCAAGTCATAAAAAAAAAGAGACACAAAGAGAGGGAGAAAAAGAAGGAGAGAAGGAAACCAAACACGAGAGAGAGGAGAAGAGAAAAGAGAGCAAAAAAAAAAGGGAAGAAGAAGCAGAAAACTGTGAAAAACCGAGGAGAGAGAGAAGAAAAACACAGCAAAAACATAGCAAAAACGTCGGCCACGTGTCACCACCGCCAGCAGCACCTCCTCGACACCAATCCCAGGTAATCTCCGGCTGCCCTATCTCTTTATTCTTTCAGTCTGCATTAGCATGCAGAATGTGAATTAATTCACATTCTGCAGCAAATGAAGGAGGGGGGGCTGGTTACTGTACATTTGGTTTTGGGCCGGGTCCAGCCCAACCCACTGATCTGGGCCGAGTCTAGCCCATTTAAAAAAAAATTATTTTTTTATTTTTTTATTATTTATGTCTTTTTGCTTAGTATTGGTCTATATTTTATGTCAAAAAAATACAAATCTGTTATTAAAAATACCCGGGTTTTTTTATGAAATAAAAAAAAAATTAAATCAATAAAAAAAAAATGTTTTTGTGCATACGACCAAGTGTCTGAAAGCTATAAAAATAAAAAAAATCATATTGTATTTTTCATACATCAAAAACAATATTTTAGCATGCATTTTGGCTTTAATAACAAGTTTATTAAAGTCAAGAGAACATTGGCCAAAATATCAAAAACAACAAGAAATTTTTTTTTTGTTTAGTATCAGGGATTATGAGGTTATACGTAATACATATTCTTGATATTAAAAGGTTATTTGGTTTTATTAACGACATAGAACAACTAGGTTTTACCCGATAAGATAAAGATCTCCTTACAAACGGGGATTTTTCTTAAACCTTAGATACACATATAATTATATGCCACAACATGATTTCATATTTTATCAGACAAAACAATGCAGCCTACCTTAGGTAGGGCGTAGTTGGGCTGCTAATACCTTCCCTTTACGCAACCAGTCTCCGTACCCGATCTCTAAAAACCAGTTAGGGTTCCTAGTTATCAGAATACTAGATGGCAACTCCCATTCAATTTTTTCACTAATAAGAGACAAGAATTCCTTGTCTCTTCATATCTTGCTAGAAATACACCACATCCCATCGTTAGCATGGATGGTGGATGATCGCCGTGACGCCGCACACGTGCGACACTTTGTATGCATTCATTGAAAAGCAAGAGACAATCAACACTCAACTTGCTCAAAGCATAATAGATTTTAAAGATACTCTTACAGAATTCACATCCGCTCTCAATTTTGAAGAGAAAGGTAAGTCTCCATCTCAACCACAACAAAATCCCAAGGGGCAATACAATGCAAATGCAAGTAGTCCTGGAAGTCAACATATGGATCAAGTCAAATCAGTCATCACTCTTTGTAGTGGTAAGGTTATTCAAAAACCAATTCTTGAACCTTGTGAGAAAGATGATGAGTCAATCTCTGAGGGTAAGGAAGAGGTTGAATCTAAACATTGCAAAGAAAAGACTGATTCCCCTCCAGCACTTCTATTTTCTCATGCCATGACCAATCAGGAAGAAATCAAGGATGAAAAAGGCACAAAAAATGTTGATGCAGATCTTTTATCAAAAGTGACAAGCGATTCGACATTCGACATCACACCAATCGATGATTACTTTCTTGATGAATATTTACTTTCTCTTAGTTCAATGCCTTGGTTTGCTAAAAATATCAATTTTCTTATTTCAGGATTTTTGTCAGCTCACTAGAGTACCAAAGACAAAAGATAATTTTTGAGGAACGTGCAAAATTTTTATTTGGATGACCCTTACTTATTCAATTATTGTCCTAATCAAATATTTAAAAAATACATTCCTGATAATGAGGTAAGTAATTTCATTAAATTTGGTCACTCTAAGGCACGTGGGGATCATTTCTCATAAAAAAAAGGACTGTAGAAATCTTACAAAATGGATGGGAAGCCTATCCCCGACCCATAAAGGGCGTTTAAGCCGTTTTTAGACGTAAAACCAAGGGAAGATGTGAGCCAAAATCATAATTACTTGTACATACACATGCTTTTTCAAAAGTAAATAAATAAATAAAGAGAGAGAGTGTGTGTGCGAGACTCCAGCTGGCCTACACATAGGTGGTATGAAGCCTTGTATGGTAGGAGGTGCAGAACTCCTTTATGTTGGGAGGAAATCAGGGACTGGAAGTTATATGGCGCAGAATTGGTCCAAGTCACCACGGAGAAAGTGAGAACTATCAGGGATTGTATCAAAGCTGCATAAGATAGACAGAAGAAGTATGCTGATATGAGGAGAAGACCTCTCAAGTTCAGTACAGGGGACCAGGTATTCCTAAAGGTAGCCCCATGGAAGAATATGTTACGGTTTGGATTGAAAGGGAAGCTAACTCCCCACTTCATTGGAGCCTTCAAAATCTTACAGCGAGTAGGACCAGTAGCCTACAAAGTGGACTTGCCCCCACAGTTAGCCAAGGTCCATGATGTGTTCCATGTCTCATTGTTAAGAAAGGCTGATGTGGACCCCACCCGAATCCTACCCCAGGTTCCAGTAGAAGTCAAGGAAGACTTAACACTAGAATTGAGGCCCATAAGGATACTTGATCAGGAAGTGAAGAAGCTACGAAGCAAAAAGATCCTCATTGTCAGAATCTTATGGCGAAATGCTCAAGTAGAAGAGGAAACTTGGGAGAGGGAGGCTGAGATAAGGAAAAGGTACCCTAATTTTTGCTTCGATTTCTCGATCGGCAGCGATGCAGTTTTAGCTGCCGATTTTTGCATCTGCAGCAAAGCAGTTTTCGCTGCCAATTTCTCGATCGACAGCGACGTAGTTTCCTTAGCTGATTTCTGCATCGACAGCGACACGGTTTCCGCTGCAGATTTCTACACCTGTAGCGGAGCAGTTTTTATTGCCGATTTTTGCATCGACAACGACGCAGTTTCTGCTGCCGATTTATGCATCTGCAGCGAAGCAATTCTCGCTGCCGATTTCTGCTTCGGCAGTGATGCAATTTTTGTCTTAAAAAATAAAATAATAATAATTTTTTTAAGGAGTTGAGAGGGAGGGGTAAAACTGGTTTTAGATAGACCAAAACAAGGATAAGAACACATCTAAACCAATCCCCAAACACCCACCTCATTTAATGGGGAGTATAAATATAAGGAGGAGAGAGAAGGTAACCCTAGCTTTTATCAAAGTTGCTGCAACTGTATGTCCAGCTGCTTGTTACTCTCCCTTTCTCCTCCCTAATAGAAACCTAAGCCTTGTGAATGTGTGAGGGAGAGAAAGGAGACCTTGACAGAAGATTGGACAATCACCTAGAGAGAGAGGAGAAGGGAACCAACATGAGAGGAAAAAGAAGGAAGAAAACCAGCAGGAGAGGAGGAAGAACACTATCAAACCTTCCTCAAACCTAGCTAGATTCGTAAGGTATGGGTCATGAAACTTCCTTCCTCTTCTCCTTAAGATTTAGAACTGGAAATGAAGAAGAAAAACCCTAAGAAAATTGAACTATGACCTAAGCTAGTTGTGAAGAAAACAAAAATTTACTAAGAGGATAAAGAAAACAGAAATGAAATGAAGCCAATTTCAGAACATCTAACAAAGAAAAATGAATAAAATAGAAACAACAAATCATAGTAGGGGGCTGGCTTTAACTTTGGGGTTGGCCAGCATGCAATGTGTGTGTTTTGAAAGATATATGCTGTAATTGATGGTTTTCAATATGTGTGTTCTGCAGCGAAATTTCAATTCGCTGCCCAAATTGAGTCTTCTGCAGTGAATTAGAATTCGCTGCTGAATTGGGTGTTCTGTAGCGAAATTTCAATTTGCTGCCAAAAAAGTGTCGACTGTAGTGAATCAGCATTCGCTGTAGAATTGTGTGTGATTAGTACTTAAAAGTGCATTTTTATCATGGTTTTATATCATCATTTTACACTTGAAGTACCAATAACTCCTTAACTAAAATATGTTTTATAATAATGTATCTAATAATATAAGATACCTATAATTTGTGGTAAATGTCTATTTTTAATGCAGACCTATCACATAAATGAAAGGATTAATTGATGACTTGAAGAACTTAAATTGCATGGATAAAGAGATGGTCAAACTTAGAGAAGAGATGTCGGTGCAATCCAAACCAGAACACTATTTGGTAATTGGGTCATATCTGGAGCTACAGATCTCAGATTTAGGTCCAATTTATATGGATAGAAAGGTAAGACATAGGCCTACAACTTTCATATGGAGCCCAAGATCTAAAAATGCCATTATCAAGTCCAAATTGTAGCAACAACAAAGAAGCCCGAATCTGTCTTTCAGCCCGAGCACTGTTCGGTATTTTGGCCATAGCTGGAGTTCTAGAAGTCCAAATGAGCTGAAGGTTTTACACAAGAAAGCTGAGACAATTGCCTACAACTTTCATGTTTACAACTAGCTCCAATTTTGACATTATCAATGATGTTTTGGGCAGATAAGAGAAGATAAGGATTGTCACCAAGTCAAAAGTTGGCCACCCACTTATCAATTAGTCATCAAATCAATAGTTCCCAATTTTGGCCTATAAAAGGAGGCATTTGCCATGCATTTAGGCATCTTGGTGTTCATATCAAGATCATGCTCTTCGTTTCTCTCTTTGCATTCTTTGTAATATTTATGCTTTGCTTTTTCATTAATATCAAGTTTATGCCAAGGTGAAAAGGTTACACTAATGGTGTGAGAATAAGTATAATGTAAACTTAATATGGACTTTAATGTTTGGTACTAACATGTTTTATATTTGTTATCTTGTTCACTCTTTAATACTTTGCTTGTTAAATGACTAATCTTGATTTATGTTGTATAACACTTGGTACAACAAATGCTTGGCACTTTCATAGCCCATAATGTATGGTATAACCGACACCTGAGCTATGAAAGGAACTTGATTTGTTATTAATATAAGTTATAATCATGAATGCTTGACGAGATTTATAAGTATTAACATTAATTGAATAAGATGACTAATATAATCATGTTAACAATATATAATCTGATTGGAACCTCTTTTGTGTGTGGTTTCCAATTCAATAATAAGAGTTTACACTATACTTGTTTGATATACCATTAGTGAAACCTCTAACCTTGACATTTGTTATTATTCAAAAAATGAAAGGCATAAACTTGATATTAATGAAAGCAAAACATAAACATTACAAAAAATACAAAGAGAGAAAGGAAGAGCATGATCTTGATTTGGACACCAAAATGCCCAAATACATGGCAAATGCCTCCTTTTATAGGCCAAAATTGGGAACTATTGATTTGATGACTAATTGATAAGTGGATGGCCAACTCTTGACTTGGTGACAATCCTTATCTTCTCTTGTCTGCCCAAAACGTCATTGATAACGTCAAAATTGGAGCCAGTTGAAAACATGAAAGTTGTAGGCAATTGTCTCAACTTTCTTGTGTAAACAATTCAGCTCATTTGGACTTCTAGAACTCCAGATATGGCCAAAATACCGAATAGTGCTCGGGCTGGAAGACAAATTCGGGCTTCTTTGTTGTTGCTACAATTTGGACTTGAAAATGGCCATTTTAGATCTTGGGCTCCATATGAAAGTTGTAGGCCTATGTCTTACCTTTCCATCCATATAAATGGGACCTAAAGCTGAGATATATAGCTCCAAATATGACCCAATTACCGAATAGTGTTCCGGTTTGGATTGCATCGATATCTCTTTTCTAAGTTTGACCATCTCTTTGCCCTTGCAATTTAAGTTCTTAAAGTGATCAATCAATCCTTTCATTTATGTGATAGGACTGCATTTAAAATGAATATTTACCACAAATTAAAGGTATCTTATATTATTAGATATATTATTATAAAACATGCTTTAGTTAAGGAGTTGTTGATACTTCAAGTGCAAAATGATGATATAAAACCATGATAAAAATGCACTTTTAAGTACTAATCAGGTAACAACTAAGGTAAAGGGATAATGTATAATTAAAAAATAAAAAAAAAATGAAATGATGATAATAAAAATGTAAATAAGTTTGGTTTCGTAGCCTGAAGGTGTGTTTTGACATGACGAAAAGATTGATGTCTTCTCCCAAGTGCAGGAGTGTCGAAGTAATAAATAACCCAACAAGACCGGGGTTGAACCACAGGGAGGTTAATTGTACAAATTATAAACAACAATAATAGCAATAACAACAACTTATCTACATTTTTATTATTATCATTTTTTTTCTCTTTTCTTTTTTTTTCAATTTTTTTTCTTATTATATACAATCCCTTTCCCTTAGTTGTTACATTTAACAAAAGAACATAAATAATGTAATAATCCAATATGCAACCCACAATCATATGTTAAAGTGTGTGTGTGTAAATTAAGGTTTAAGAATACATGTTAAATAAGTATATGAGCAGAATTAAGTGATAACAATGCGAGAGTTTGTAAACCTGAATATTTCAAGAAGTATTATAATAGACCTTGTTAAGAATGGTTACTAAGATGCGTCTCAAGAGTCACTTTAATAAAAGAGCTCCTTTACTCTGCCATCCTAGTAACAACAATTATACACATGCTTTATGAAATGAAAAATAATTTTTTTTATCAACTACTACCCTCTCCCCCCAACCAAAACGAGACATTATCCTCAATTTTCTAAGGTAGAAAGATAGAGTATAGAAGATATCACCTGAAATAACGAGCACTGACAAAACCTGAAACACATTGAAACAAAAGTAAGAAATAACAAAACACAATAATAAAACCAAAAGACACAAAAATTCACAAATGAAGGCTCAAATCCAATCTAAGCTTTTTACGGCTTTCCTTAGATGACCAATTTATGCGACTCATGGAAGGATCAATCATAGGAATGAAAGATTGTAGTTGGTCAATCAAGTGTTCAGCAATAGTAGCAGAGATTATGATTTGTCATGCAAAAGATGTTAGAAATTCCTGTTCCACAGCATGATCAAGAAAAGACAACAACTTATCATAATAACCATTAACATTTAACAAACCTATGGGCTTATGGTGAATGTGAAATTGAGCCCAAGAGGAAATATGAAAGATCTCTTCCAATGTGCCTAGACCACCTCGTAAAGCAATGAAGGCATCAACATGGTTAAACATTGCATTCATTCGAGCTGACATTGTGGAGACCTGAAGTTCCTCTCCAATTGTTTTTCTAATGATGTCCCCTTGTGCTAAAGCTTCGGGGACGACCCCCAAAACTTGACTACCTCCTAAAAATGCAGCTATTGACACACCTCGCATTAACCCAAGACTGCCTCCCCCATACACTAAATGAATCTTTCTCTCAGCTAGCACTTGACCAAGATGATTTGCTGATTCTAAAAACTCCTTTTGTTTCCTAGGACTAGATCCACCGAAAACAAAAATACTTTTTATTTGATGACTTGAGGAACTTGCCATTTCTACACACTTCTATATTTATTGAATGTATGGGTTGAGTAGAAATGAAAGGAAGGAAAAGAGGGTTTTATAGATGTGAAATTAGAAAGGCAATCATAACACCTATATGTAGGCCAGCTGGAGTCTCACACACTCTCTCTCTCTTTTTATTTATTTATTTATTTACTTTTGAAAAAGCATGTATATGTATAGGTAGTTGTGATTGTGGCTCACATCTTCCCTTTGTTTTATGTCCAAGAACGGCTTAAACGCCCTCTATGGGTCGGGGATAGGCTTCCCATCCAGTTTTCTTAAAAACTGGCAAACAAGGTCTTTTTTAGTCAGATTCCCAAGACTAAGTCGATCATATTCTTTATGAAATAGTGGCTATAAATCATGAATTACACGATGCACATCTCCACTAGGATGCGTCTCAAGAGTCAATAAAAGATTATCTAAAGACTCCTTACTCAGGGCATCCTTAATGAATTGTATTTTATCTTCACGGTTTATAGATACCATTCCTAAAGAACGACATTGTGTATTACAAGTCCATCTAGCACATCGATGACAAACTTTTAGTCGTTTTGCACGATGCTTCTTTGCAAAAGTGCTTTTACCTGTTCCAGGCATGTGTGAAATGAAGGAATTAGAGGACTCACCTGATAATCGGACCTTTGCTTTAATCAACCAGCAAATATCTTCAGGAATTCCATGATTCATTAACAAGCTCAATCTTGCACATCTAGCATGGTAAATTTTTGTAATCGCATTATAAGGCAGAGCGAGAAAATACTTTTTCAATTTTCTAAGATTAGTGTCCATTTTGAAATGAGAATTGGAAGAGAGATTCAAAGAGTTACACAAATACATACACAGATATTAGTTATTGTGGGAAACTGAAAGAACCGACTTAAGTTACGGAGTATCGTTGTCTGCCATTTGACCGGGGTGAGAGAAACTAGCAAAAATCACTCAAAAAGAAACACAAACAATGTGAGAAAAAAAAATTAACCTTTATCTACAAGATCAGTCCAACCAGTAAGCTTTCAAACGATGTCCATTTTCCTTAAAATCATTGTCATTCATTGAATTCTCAATATCACAGGCCCCATAAGGATTGCTCCATCTTAATTTGAGCTCTTTAGGGAATACATAGAGTTGAGAATTATAAAACAAAACTTTTTGACCAGTATCAACTTTTTGACAATTTTCACAAGTTCTGCAGAATGCATGTGTGTCCTTGAACATGGTGGGCCAATAAAATCCATTTTGAAAGATTTTTGCAGCTGTTTTTTTTTACGAGAAATAACTTCCACATGCTTCAGAATGAAAACGTTTAATGACACTACTTACCTCATTGTCGGGAATGAATCTTTGAAATATTTGATTAGGACAATATTTGAATAAGTTAGGGTCATCACAATAAAGGTTCTTCACTTCGTTCAAAAACGTTTCTTTGTCTTGAGTACTCCAATCAGCTGGCAAATCCTAAAGCAAGAAAATTGATATTTTCATCATACCAAGGCGTTGGACTAAGAGAAAGTAAGGATTCATTAGGAATGTAATCATCGATTAGTGTAATGTTAGATGTTGAATCTGTTGTCACTATTGACAAAAGATTCGCATCAACATTTTTGGTGCGTTTTTCATCTCTGATTTCTTCCTCAGAATAAATCATTTGCAAATCTTGAGATTCATCCAATTCATTTTTACTTAAAGTAGATTCAAGTTGATCATAAACTAATTCATCAATATGATCTACTTCTTGTAAATCATTATCATGTCCAGGTTGCTTGCAAATGTTGAAAATATTCATCTCCAATGTCATGTTTCCAAATGATAGCTTCATCAGTCCATTCCTACAATTAATCAATGCGTTAGAGGTTGCAAGAAACAAACGTCCTAAAATAACAGGAAATGAATTACATGCTTCAACAGGTTCTGTGTCCAAGTGATTAGTACTTAAAAGTGCATTTTTATCATGGTTTTATATCATTATTTTGCACTTGAAATATCAATAACTCCTTAACTAAAGCATGTTTTATAATAATATATCTAATAATATAAAATACCTTTAATTTGTGGTAAATGTTCATTTTAAATGCAGGCTTATCACATAAATGAAAGGATTGATTGATGACTTTAAGAACTTAAATTGCAAGGATAAAGAGATGGCCAAACTTAGAAAAGAGATATCGATGCAATCCAAACCGGAACACTATTCGGTAATTGGGTCATATTTGGAGCTATATATCTCAGCTTTAGGTCCCATTTATATGGATGGAAAGGTAAGACATAGGCCTACAACTTTCATATGGAGCCCAAGATCTAAAAAGGCCATTATCAAATCCAAATTATAGTAACAACAAAGAAGCCCGAATTTGTCTTGGTTTCCAGATCAAATCAATAGTTCTCAATTTTGGCCTATAAAAGGAGGCATTTGCCATGCATTTAGGCATCTTGGTTTCCAGATCAAGATCATGCTCTTGCTTTCTCTCTTTGTATTTTTTGTAATGTTTATGCTTTGCTTTCATTAATATTAAGTTTATGCCTTTCATTTCCTTTCATTTACTTAGTTAACTTTTATCTTATTTATGTTCTTATTTTTTTTTTATTTTTTTTTCTTTTATTATGTTTAGCTAAGTTTATTATGTGAAGGTGAAAAGGTTACAGTGTAAACTTAATATGGACTTTAATGTTTGATACTAACATGTTTTGTATTTGTTATCTTGTTCACTCTTTAATACTTTGCTTGTTAAATGACTAATCTTGATTTATGTTGTATAACACTTGGTACAACAAATGCTTGGCACTTTCATAGCCCATACTGTATGGTATAACCGACACCTAAGCTATGAAAGGAACTTGATTTGTTGTTAACATCAGTTATAATCATAAATGCTTGACGAGATTTACAAGTATTAGCATTAATCGAATAAGATGACTAATGTAATCATGTTAACAATATATAATCTGATTGGAACCTCCTTTATGTGTGGTTTCTAATTGAATAATAAGAGTTTATACTATACTTGTTTGACATACCATTAGTGGATCCTCTAACCTTGACATTTGTTATTATCATTCTTTAATCGTTACATTAATATTCCATCTCAAAGTTCTCATCTTCTTCTTTTTCTTATCCTTCTTTTTCTTTATTATTATTATTATTATTATTATTATTATTATTATTAGTATTACTACTACTACTAGTATTATTATTATTATTATTGTTGTTGTTGTTGTTGTTGTTATTAGTATTAGTATTATTATTACTACTAGTATTATTAGTATTCTTATTGCTACTATTATTATTGTTGTTGTTTATAATTATTGTTTATAATTTGTACAATTAACCTCCTTGTGGTTCGACCCCGGTCTTGCCTGGTTATTTATTACTTTGACACTCCTACACTTGGGAGAAGACATCTTCAATTAATAAAATCCACAAGATAAATGAATTTATCGACTTGTACTAACACATCTTCAATTATTCCTCTAGGCACTTTTAGAGATCTATCGGCAAGTAAAAGAGATATAGAACTTGGTTTTAACTCACTGATTAGTACTTAAAAGTGTATTTTTATCATGGTTTTATATTATCATTTTGCACTTGAAGTATCAATAACTCCTTAACTAAAATATGTTTTATAATAATGTATCTAATAATATAAGATACCTATAATTTGTGTTAAATGTCTATTTTTAATGCAGGCCTATCACATAAATAAAAGGATTGATTGATGACTTGAAGAACTTAAATTGCAAGGATAAAGAGATGGTCAAACTTAGAGAAGAGATGTCGGTGCAATCCAAACCGGAACACTGTTAGGTAATTGGGTCATATCTGGAGCTACAGATCTCAGATTTAGGTCCAATTTATATGGATGGAAAGGTAAGACATAGGCCTACAACTTTCATATGGAGCCCAAGATCTAAAAAGGCCATTATCAAGTCCAAATTGTAGCAACAACAAAAAAGCCCGAATCTGTCTTCCAGCCCGAGCACTGTAAGAATAAGTTAACTAAGTAAACTAAAATAAGAACATAAAAGTTAACTAAGTAAAGGAAAGGAAATGAAAGGCATAAACTTAATATTAATGAAAGCAAACATTAAATATTACAAAGAATATAAAGAGAGAAAGGAAGAGCATGATCTTGATCTGGAAACCAAGATGCCTAAATGCATGGCAAATGCCTCCTTTTATAGGCCAAAATTAGGAACTATTGATTTGATGACTAATTGATAAGTGGGTGGCCAACTTTTGACTTGGTGACAATCCTTATCTTCTCTTGTCTGCCCAAAACGTCATTGATAACGTCAAAATTGGAGCCAGTTGTAAACATGAAAGTTGTAGGAAATTGTCTCAGCTTTCTTGTGTAAAACATTCAGCTCATTTGGACTTCTAGAACTCCAGATATAGCCAAAATACCGAACAGTGCTCGGGCTGGAAGACAGATTCGGGCTTCTTTATTGTTGCTACAATTTGGACTTGATAATGGCCTTTTTAGATCTTGGGCTCCATATGAAAGTTGTAGGCCTATGTCTTACCTTTCCATCCATATAAATTGGACCTAAATCTGAGATCTGTAGCTCCAGATATGACCCAATTACCTAACAGTGTTCCGGTTTGGATTGCACCGACATCTCTTCTCTAAGTTTGACCATCTCTTTATCCTTGCAATTTAAGTTCTTCAAGTCATCAATCAATCCTTTTATTTATGTGATAGGCCTGCATTAAAAATAGACATTTAACACAAATTATAGGTATCTTATATTATTAGATACATTATTATAAAACATATTTTAGTTAAGGAGTTATTGATACTTCAAGTGCAAAATGATAATATAAAACCATGATAAAAATACACTTTTAAGTACTAATCAGTGAGTTAAAACCAAGTTCTATATCTCTTTTACTTGCCGATAGATCTCTAAAAGTGCCTAGAGGAATAATTGAAGATGTGTTAGTACAAGTCGATAAATTCATTTATCTTGTGGATTTTATTAATTGAAGATGTCTTCTCCCAAGTGTAGGAGTGTCAAAGTAATAAATAACCAGGCAAGACCGGGGTCGAACCACAAGGAGGTTAATTGTACAAATTATAAACAATAATTATAAACAACAACAATAATAATAGTAGCAATAAGAATACTAATAATACTAGTAGTAATAATAATACTAATACTAATAACAACAACAACAACAACAACAACAACAATAATAATAATAATACTAGTAGTAGTAGTAATACTAATAATAATAATAATAATAATAATAATAATAATAATAATAATAATAAAGAAAAAGAAGGATAAGAAAAAGAAGAAGATGAGAACTTTGAGATGGAATATTAATGTAACGATTAAACAATGATAATAACAAATGTCAAGGTTAGAGGATCCACTAATGGTATGTCAAACAAGTATAGTATAAACTCTTATTATTCAATTAGAAACCACACATAAAGGAGGTTCCAATCAGATTATATATTGTTAACATGATTACATTAGTCATCTTATTCGATTAATGCTAATACTTGTAAATCTCGTCAAGCATTTATGATTATAACTGATGTTAACAACAAATCAAGTTCCTTTCATAGCTCAGGTGTCGGTTATACCATACAGTATGGGCTATGAAAGTGCCAAGCATTTGTTGTACCAAGTGTTATACAACATAAATCAAGATTAGTCATTTAACAAGCAAAGTATTAAAGAGTGAACAAGATAACAAATACAAAACATGTTAGTATCAAACATTAAAGTCCATATTAAGTTTACACTGTAACCTTTTCACCTTCACATAATAAACTTAGCTAAACATAATAAAAGAAAAAAAAATAAAAAAAAATAAGAACATAAATAAGATAAAAGTTAACTAAGTAAATGAAAGGAAATGAAAGGCATAAACTTAATATTAATGAAAGCAAAGCATAAACATTACAAAAAATACAAAGAGAGAAAGCAAGAGCATGATCTTGATCTGGAAACCAAGATGCCTAAATGCATGGCAAATGCCTCCTTTTATAGGCCAAAATTAGGAACTATTGATTTGATGACTAATTGATAAGTGGGTGGCCAACTTTTAACTTGGTGACAATCCTTATCTTCTGTTGTCTGCCCAAAACGTCATTGATAACGTCAAAATTGGAGCCAGTTGTACATGAAAGTTGTAGGCAATTGTCTCAGCTTTCTTGTGTAAAAAATTCAGCTCATTTGGACTTCTAGAACTCCAGATGTGGCCAAAATACCGAACAGTGCTCGGGCTGGAAGACAGATTCGGGCTTCTTTGTTGTTGCTACAATTTGGACTTGATAATGGCCTTTTTAGATCTTGGGCTCCATATGAAAGTTGTAGGCCTATGTCTTACCTTTCCATCCATATAAATTGGACCTAAATCTGAGATCTGTAGCTCTAGATATGACCGAATTACCGAACAGAGTTCCGGTTTGGATTGCACCGACATCTCTTTTCTAAGTTTGACCATCTCTTTGCCTTTGCAATTTAAGTTCTTAAAGTCATCAATCAATATTTTCATTTATGTGATAGGCCTGCATTTAAAATGAACATTTACCATAAATTAAAGGTATCTTATATTACTAGATATATTATTATAAAACATGTTTTAGTTAAGGATTTATTGATACTTCAAGTGCAAAATGATGATATAAAACCATGATAAAAATGCACTTTTAAGTACTAATCACACCCTCAACCAGCTTATTACTAGTCCCTAGTAATCAAAGCGTTAAAACAATTTGCAAATTTCACAAAGTAAGGTATTCATCATTTAACTTCCATTAATCTATCCAGATAAACAAACTCTCATTAAATTTATATATCTGCTCAATACCTCTTAACAAGATATTAATAAACCTTTCTTTTATGTTCAATATATCAACACATAATTATGAGGCTTTTCTTGGAAGAAAACAAAATTTTTGTTCTAATGTTTAAGGTTAACTTCCTTGGGTTGGGATTACTATTTTTGTCTCTTTTTTTTTCTTTTTTCTTTTTTTAACTCTATATACATATAATTTAAAAATGTCATGCATCTTTAACCCATGTAACGAGCTTTCAGCTAATGACTCCCAGACCAGTTGGTCTTAGGGCATTAGGTGTTAAGACACCCCAATGAGCTTAGTAACTCGGGTCGCAGATACTGATATGTAGATAGTGCAATGTTTGATTCCCTTAAGCTTTTCTCCTCAACCCATGTAACAAGCGTTGGGCCAATAGCTCCCAAGTCAGTTGACTTTAGGGTATTAGGTGTTAAAACACCCCTTCGGGCTTAATTCCTTAGGTTAGGGAGGCTACAAAACCAAACTTATCGACATTTTTATTATCATCATTTTTTTTTCTTTTTTCTTTTTTTTTTTCATGTTTTTGTTTTTTAATTATATACAATCCCTTTCCCTTAGTTGTTACCTTTAACAAAAGAACATAAATAATGTAATAATCCAATATGCAACCCACAATCATATGTTAAAGTGTGTGTGTGTGTAAATTAAGGTTTAAGAATAGATGTTAAATAAGTATATGAGCAGAATTAAGTGGTAACAATATGAGAGTTTGTAAACCTGAATATTTCAGGAAGTATTATAATAGACCTTGTTAAGAATGGTTACTAAGATGCGTCTCAAGAGTCAATTTAACAAAAGAACTCCTTTACTCTGCCATCCTAGTAACAACAATTATGCACATGCTTTATGAAATGAAAAACAATTTTTTCTTATTTATCAACTACTACCCTCTCCCCCCAACCAAAACGAGACATTGTCCTAAATGTTCTAAGGTAGAAAGATAGAGTATAGAAGATATCACCTGAAATAACGAACACTGACAAAACCTGAAACACACTGAAACAAAAATAAGAAATAACAAAACACAATAATAAAACCAAAATACATAAAAATTCACAAATAAAGGCTCAAATCCAATCTAAGCTTTTTACGGCTTCCCGTAGATGACCAATTTATGCGACTCATGGAAGGATCAATCACAGGAATGAAAGATTGTAGTTGGTCAATCAATTGTTCAGCAGTAGTAGTAGAGATTATGATTTGGCGTGCAGAAGATGTTAGAAATTCCTGTTCCACAACATGATCAAGAAAAGACAACAACTTATCATAATAACCATTAACATTTAACAAACCAATGGGTTTATGATGAATGTGCAATTGAGCCCAAGAGGAAATATGAAAGATCTCTTCCAATGTGCCTAGACCACCTAGTAAAGCAATGAAAGCATCAGCATGGTTAAACATTGCATTCATTCGAGCCGACATTGTGGAGACCTGAAGTTCCTCTCCAATTGTTTTTCCAATGATGTCCCCTTGTGCCAAAGCTTCAGGGACGACCCCCAAAACTTGACTACCTCCTAAAAATGCAGCTATTGACACACCTCCCATTAACCCAAGACTGCCTCCCCCATACACTAAATGAATCTTTTTCTCAGCTAGCACCTGACCAAGATGGTTTGCTGATTCTAAAAACTCCTTTTCTTTCCCAAGACTAGATCCACCAAAAACACAAATATTTCTTATTTGATGACTTGAGGAACTTGCCATTTCTACACACTTCTGTATTTGTTGAATGTATGGGTTGAGTAGAAATGAAAGGAAGGAAAAGAGGGTTTTATAGATGAGAAATTAGAAAAGCAATCATAACATCTATATGTAGGCCAGCTGGAGTCTCACTCTCTCTCTCTCTCTCTCTTTATTTATTTATTTATTTACTTTTGAAAAAGCATGTGTATGTACAGGTAGTTGTGATTGTGGCTCACATCTTCCCTTGGTTTTACGTCCAAGAACAGCTTAAACGCCCTCTATGGGTCGGGGATAGGCTTCCCATCCAGTTTTCTTAAAAACTGGCAAACAAGGTCTTTTTTAGTCAGATTCCCAAGACTAAGTCGATCATATTCTTTATGAAATAGTGGTCATAAATCATGAATTGCACGATGCACATCTCCACTAGGATGCGTCTCAAGAGTCAATAGAAGATTATCTAAAGACTCCTTACTCAGGTCATCCTTAATGAATTGTATTTTATCTTCACGGTTTATAGATACCATTTCTAAAGAACGACATTGTGTATTACAAGTCCATCTAGCACATGGATGACAAACATCCAGTCGTTTTGCATGACGCTTCTTTGCAAAAGTGCTTTCACCTGTTCCAGGCATGTGTGAAATGAAGTTAGAGGACTCGCCTGATAATCGGACCTTTGCTTCAATCAACCAGCGAATATCTTCAGGAATTCCATGATTCATTAACAATCTCAATCTTGCACATCTAGCACGGTAAATTTTTGTAATCGCATTCTGAGGCAGAGCGGGAAAATACTTTTTCAAGATTAGTGTCCATTTTCAAATGAGAATTGGAAGAGAGCTTCAAAGAATTGCACAAATATATACACAAATATCAGTAATTGTGGGAAACTGAAAGAACCGACTTAAGTCATGGAGTACCGTTGTCCGCCATTTGACCGGGGTGAGAGAAACTAGCAAAAATCACTCAAAAAGAAACATAAAAAAAAAATGTGAGAAAAACAAAATAATCAACCTTTATCTACAAGATCATTCAAACCAGCTGATTCATTTTCACTAGGAAAATTATCAAAGTAAGCTTTCAAACGATGTCCATTTTCCTTAAAATCATTGTCATTCATTGAATTCTCAATATCACAGGCCCCATAAGGATTGGTCCATCTTAATCTTAGCTCTTTAGGGAATGCATAGAGTTGAGAATCATAAAACAAAACTTTTTGACCAGTGTCAATTTTTTGACAATTTTCACAAGTTTTGCAGAATGCATGTGTCCTTGAACATGGTGGGCCAATAAAATCCATTTTGAAAGATTTTTGCAGCAGTCTTTTTTGATGAGAAATAACTTCCACATGCTTCAAAATGACAAAGTTTAATGACACTACTTATCTCATTATCCGGAATGAATCTTTGAAATATTTGATCAGGACAATATTTGAATAAGTTAGGGTCATCACAATAAAAGCTCTTCACTTCATTCAAAAACTTTTCTTTATCTTGAATACTCCAATCAGTTGGCAAATCTCCTAAAGCAAGAAAATTGATATTTTTATCATACCAAGGCATTGGACTAAGAGAAAGTAAGGATTCGTTAGGAAAGTAATCATCCATTGGTGTGATGTCAGATGTCGAATCTGTTGTCACTGTTCACAAAAGATTCGCATCAACATTTTCGGTGCTTGTTTCATCCGTGATTTCTTCCTCAGAATAAACCATTTGCAAATCTTCAGTTTCATCCAATTCATTTTTACTTAAAGTAGATTCAAGTTGATCATAAACTAATTATCAATAAACTAATTATCAATATGATCTACTTCTTGTAAATCATTATCATCTCCAGGTTGCTTGCAAATGTTGAAAATATTCATCTCCAATGTCATGTTTCCAAATGATAGCTTCATCAGTCCATTCCTACAATTAATCAATGCGTTAGAGGTTGCAAGAAACGGACGTCCTAAAATAACAGGAAATGAATTACATGCTTCAACAGGTTCTGTGTCCAAGACAATAAAATCCACAGGATAAATGAATTTATCGACTTGTACTAACACATCTTCAATTATTCCTCTAGGCACTTTTACAGATCTATCGGCAAGTAAAAGAGATATAGAAGTTGGTTTTAACTCACCTAGATTGAGACTTTGAAAAACTGAATATGGAAGTAAATTCACACTAGCTCCAAGATCAAGTAAGGTTTTTTTAATTTTATGCTCTCCAATAAAGCAAGAAATTGTAGGACAACCAAGGTCTTTATATTTCAAAGCATTATTGTTTTGAAGAATGGCACTTACTTGTTCGGCTAGAAAGGCTTTCTTTTTCACATTCAGTTTTCTCTTCACAGTGCATAGATCTTTCAAAAATTTAGCATAGGAAGGAACCTGTTTAATAACATCCAACAATGGTATATTGATCCTTACCTGTTTGAAAATTTCAAAAATTTCAGAGTTGTGATTAACTTTCCTTTGTTTGGTCATGGCTTGAGGAAATGGAAGTGCTGGCGGTGAATCAGTCGTTTCGTTGCAATTTTCAGATTCAACCCCTTCCTTACCCTCAGAGATTGACTCATCATCTTTCTCATAAGGTTCAAGAGAGGGTTTTTCAATAACCTTACCATTGCGGAGAGTAGTGACTGATTTGACTTAATCCATGTGTTGGCTTCCGGAACTACTTGCATTTGTATTGTATTGCCCCTTGAGATTTTGCTGTGGTTCAGATGGAAACTTGCCTTGCTCTTGAAAATTGAGAGCAGATGTGAATTTTGCAAGAGTATCTTTAAAATCTGTTATGCTTTGAGCAAGTTGATTGTTGATTATCTCTTGCTTTTCAATGAATGCATATAAAGTTTCCTCAAAATTTCTTGTAGGAGGTGGAGCATAAGGAGGTGCATATCCATGATAATTTTGGAAATTATGGTGTGCTTGAAACGGTGGTTGTGAAGTTTGTGCATTGTTGTTCTCACTCTTCCAAGTGAAATTTGGGTGATTTCTCCAACCAAGGTTGTATGTTTGGGAGTATGGGTTATGGTTGGGCCTTTGAAAACTATTTAAAGCATGGGCTTGTTCATGGAGACATTCCTTAAAAGAAGGCAAGGTTGGACAATCGTTGGTTGAGTGTTCATTTGTTTCACAGATTTGACACACAATGTTTTTAACAGATTTTAATTGACCACTCTTTTTCAATTCTAGTGCCTCGATTTTTCTAGCTAAAGATGCAAACTTGGCTTGAAGGTCATGATCTTCCCTAAGGTTGTACATACCTCCACTATATGTATGAGGTTGAGTTTTACTCGATGCCTCATAAGTACCCGCGATGTCCCAATTTTAAGCATTTTCAGCTAACAAGTCTAAGTACTCCATTGCTTCATCAGGGTCTTTATCTTCAAAAGTTCCATTGCACATCAATTCAACCATTTGCCTATCTTTAGGTGTTAACCCTTCATAGAAATGTGAAACCAATCTCCATGTTTCAAAACCATGATGAGGGCAAGTACTAAGCAAGTCTCGATACCTATCCCAATATTTGTAAAATGTTTCTCCTGGTTTTTGAGTGAAAGTGGTGATTTGTCTCTTGAAAGAGTTTGTTCTATGAGATGGGAAAAACTTCTTTAAAAACTGTTGTTGCATTTCATCCCAAGCACGAATGGATCCTGGTCTTAAATTTTGTAGCCATGTTTTAGCTTTATCTTTTAATGAAAAAGGGAAAACCTTTAATCTGATGGTGTTCATGCTACAATTTAAGTTATTATATGTGTTGCACACCTCCTCAAATTCCCTTAAATGCAAGTATGGATTTTCCAATTCTAAGCCATGAAAAGAAGGTAAAAGTTGAATAATGCCTGGTTTAAAATTAAAATGAGATGTATCAGGAGGAAAAACTATGCATGATGGTGCACTTGTTCTTGTGGGATTCATGTGGTCTCTAAGTGTTCTAGCACGGTTATTCTCATTATTTTCATTATGAAGTGATTGATTATCTTCTTCAGCCATATTTTCTGAAAATGATGAGGATACCCTACAAAGTCTACCACTTGTTGTACGTGACCACACTCTCATGCACGTGTAGGAATAAAATAAAAGGAAGAAGAAAATAAAAGAAGAAGAAACAAGAGAAAAGAAACAAAGTTATATACAAGAAAAGTGAAAAGAGAAAATAAAATAACTATTATAATTTATACAAAACTTACCTCTCCGGCAACGGCGCCAAAAACTTGACACGACTAAAAGGTTGATGTCTTCTCCCAAGAGTAGGAGTGTCGAAGTAATAAATAACCCGGCAAGACTGGGTCGAACCACAGGGAGGTTAATTGTACAAATTATAAATAACAATTATAAGCAACAATAATAGCAATAATAACAAAAACAATAACAACAACAACAACAACTATAATAATAATAATAGTAGTAGTAGTAGTAGTAGTAGTAGTAGTAGTAGTAATAGTAGTAGTAGTAATAATAATAATAATAATAATAATAATAATAATAATAATAATAATAAAGAAAGAGAAGAAGAAGAAGATGATGAGAACTTGGAGATGAAAAATTAATGTAAGGATTAAACAATAATAATAACAAATGTCAAGGTTAGAGGTTCCACTAATGGTATATCAAACAAGTATAGTATAAACTCTTATTATTGAATTGGAAACCACACATAAAGGAGGTTCCAATCAGATTATATATTGTTAACATGATTACATTAGTCATCTTATTCAATTAATGCTAATACTTGTAAATCTCGTCAAGCATTCATGATTATAACTTATGTTAACAACAAATCAAGTTCCTTTCATAGCTCAGGTGTCGGTTATACCATACATTATGGCTATGAAAGTGCCAAGCATTTGTTGTACCAAGTGTTATACAACATAAATCAAGATTAGTCATTTAACAAGCAAAGTATTAAAGAGTGAACAAGATAACAAATATAAAACATGTTAGTATCAAACATTAAAGTCCATATTAAGTTTACATTATACTTATTCTTACACCATTAGTGTAACCTTTTCACCTTGACATAATTAACTTAGCTAGACATAATGAAAGAAAGGAAAACAAATAAACAAAATAAGAACATAAAAGTTAACTAAGTAAAGGAAAGGAAATGAAAGGCATAAACTTAATATTAATGAAAGCAAAGCATAAACATTACAAAAAATACAAAGAGAGAAAGGAAGAGCATGATCTTGATCTGAACACCAAGATGCCTAAATACATGGCAAATGCCTCCTTTTATAGGCCAAAATTGGGAACTATTGATTTGATGACTAATTGATAAGTGGGTGGCCAACTTTTGACTTGGTGACAATCCTTATCTTCTGTTGTCTGCCCAAAACGTCATTGATAACGTCAAAATTGGAGCCAGTTGTACATGAAAGTTGTAGGCAATTGTCTCAGCTTTCTTGTGTAAAACATTCAGCTCATTTGGACTTCTAGAACTCCAGATATGGCCAAAATACCGAACAGTGCTCGGGCTGGAAGACAGATTCGGGCTTCTTTGTTGTTGCTACAATTTGGACTTGATAATGGCCTTTTTAGATCTTGGGCTCTATATGAAAGTTGTAGGCCTATGTCTTACCTTTCCATCCATATAAATTGGACCTAAATCTGAGATCTGTAGCTCCAGATATGACCGAATTACCAAACAGAGTTCCGGTTTGGATTGCACCGACATCTCTTTTCTAAGTTTGACCATCTCTTTGCCTTTGCAATTTAAGTTCTTAAAGTCATCAATCAATATTTTCATTTATGTGATAGGCCTGCATTTAAAATGAACATTTACCATAAATTAAAGGTATCTTATATTACTAGATATATTATTATAAAACATGCTTTAGTTAAGGAGTTATTGATACTTCAAATGCAAAATAATAATATAAAACCATGATAAAAATGCACTTCTAAGTACTAATCAGTAGGATATCCTCATCATTTTCAGAAAATATGGCCGAAGAAGATAATCAATCACTTCATAATGAGAATAATGAGAATAACCGTGCTAGAACACTTAGAGACCACATGAATCCCACAAGAACAAGTGCACCATCATGCATAGTTTTTCCTCCCGACGCATCTCATTTTAATTTTAAACCAGGTATTATTCAACTTTTACCTTCTTTTCATGGTTTAGAATTGGAAAATCCATACTTGCATTTAAGGGAAATTGAGGAGGTGTGCAACACATATAATAACTTAAATTATAGCATGAACACCATTAGATTAAAGCTTTTTCCTTTTTCATTAAAAGATAAAGCTAAAACATGGCTACAAAATTTGAGACCAGGATCCATTCGTGCTTGGGATGAAATGCAACAACAGTTTTTAAAGAAGTTTTTCCCATCTCATAGAACAAACTCTTTCAAGAGACAAATCACCACTTTCACTTAAAAACCAGGAGAAACATTTTACAAATGTTGGGATAGGTATCGAGACTTGCTTAGTACTTGCCCTCATCATGGTTTTGAAACATGGAGATTGGTTTCACATTTCTATGAAGGGTTAACACCTAAAGATAGGCAAATGGTTGAATTGATGTGCAATGGAACTTTTGAAGATAAAGACCTTGATGAAGCAATGGAGTATTTAGACTTGTTAGCTGAAAATGCTCAAAATTGGGACACCGCGGGTACTTATGAGGCACTGAGTAAAACTCAACCTCATACATCTAGTGGAGGTATGTACAAACTTAGGGAAGATCATGACCTTCAAGCCAAGTTTGCATCTTTAGCTAGAAAAGTCGAGGCACTAGAATTAAAAAAGAGTGGTCAATTAAAATCTGTTGAAAACATTGTGTGTCAAATCTGTGAAACAAATGAACACTCAACCAACGATTGTCCAACCTTGCCTTCTTTTAAGGAATGTCTCCATGAGCAAGCCCATGCTTTAAACAGTTTTCAAAGGCCTAACCATAACCCATACTCCCAAACATACAACCCTGGTTGGAGAAATCACCCAAATTTCAATTGGAAGAGTGAGAACAACAATGCACAAACTTCACAACCACCATTTCAAGCACACCACAATTTCCAAAATTCTCATGGATATGCACCTCCTTATGCTCCACCTCCTAGAAGAAATCTTGAGGAAACATTGCATGCATTCATTGAAAAGCAAGAGACAATCAATATTCAACTTGCTCAAAACATGACAGATTTTAAAGATACTCTTGCAAAATTAACATCTGCTCTCAGTTTCCAAGAGAAAGGTAAGTTTCCATCTCAACCACAACAAAATCACAAGGGGCAATACAATGCAAATGCAAGTAGTTCCGGAAGCCAACATATGGATCAAGTCAAATCAGTCACTACTCTGCGCAGTGGTAAGGTTATTGAAAAACCCTCTCTTGAACCTTATGAGAAAGATGATGAGTCAATCTCTGAGGGTAAGGAAAGGGATGAATCTGAAAATTGCAAAGAAACGACTGATTCTCTGCCAGCACTTCCATTTCCTCAAGCCATGACCAAACAAAGGAAAGTTAATCACAACTCTGAAATCTTTGAAACTTTCAAACAGGTAAGGATCAATATACCTTTGCTGGATGCTATTAAACAGGTTCCTTCCTATGCTAAATTTTTGAAAGATCTATGCACTGTGAAGAGGAAACTAAATGTGAAAAAGAAAGCCTTTCTAGCCGAACAAGTAAGTGTTATTCTTTAAAACAATAATGCTTTGAAATATAAAGACCCTGGTTGTCCTACAATTTCCTGCTTTATTGGAGAGTGACACGACTGAAAGATTGATGTCTTCTCCCAAGTGCAGGAGTGTCGAAGTAATAAATAACCCGGCAAGACCGGGGTCGAACCACAGGGAGGTTAATTGTACAAATTATAAACAACAATTATAAAACAACACTAACAACAACAACAACAACAACAAGAACAACAAGAATAATAATAATAATAATAATAATAATAATAATAATAATAATAATGGTAGTAGTACTAATAATAATAACAATAATAATAAAGAAAGAGAAGAAGAAGAAGATGATGATGATGAGAACTTAGAGATCAAATATTAATGTAAGGATTAAGCAATAATAATAACAAATGTCAAGGTTAGAGATTCCACTAATGGTATATCAAACAAGTATAGTATAAACTCTTATTATTGAATTGGAAACCACACACAAAGGAGGTTCCAATCAGATTATATATTGTTAACATGATTACATTAGTCATCTTATTCAATTAATGCTAATACTTGTAAATCTCGTCAAGCATTCATGATTATAACTTATGTCAACAACAAATCAAGTTCCTTTCATAGCTCAGGTGTCGGTTATACCATACATTATGGGCTATGAAAGTGCCAAGCATTTGTTGTACCAAGTGTTATACAACATAAATCAAGATTAGTCATTTAACAAGCAAAGTATTAAAGAGTAAATAAGATAACAAATATAAAACATGTTAGTATCAAACATTAAAGTCCATATTAAGTTTACATTATATTTATTCTTACACCATTAGTGTAACCTTTTCACCTTGACATAATTAACTTAGCTAGACATAATGAAAGAAAGAAAAATAAACAAACAAAATAAGAACATAAAAGTTAACTAAGTAAAGGAAAGGAAATGAAAGGCATAAACTTGATATTAATGAAAGTAAAGCATAAACATTACAAAAAATACAAAGAGAGAAAGGAAGAACATGATCTTGATCTGGAAACCAAGATGCCTAAATGCATGGCAAATGCCTCCTTTTATAGGCCAAAATTGGGAACTATTGATTTGATGACTAATTGATAAGTGGGTGGCCAACTTTTGACTTGGTGACAATCCTTATCTTCTCTTGTCTGCCCAAAACGTCATTGATAACGTCAAAACTGGAGCCAGGTGCAAACATGAAAGTTGTAGGCAATTGTCTCAGCTTTCTTGTGTAAAAAATTCAGCTCATTTGGACTTCTAGAACTCCAGATATGGCCAAAATACCGAACAGTGCTCGGGCTGGAAGACAGATTCGGGCTTCTTTGTTGTTGCTACAATTTGGACTTGATAATGGCCTTTTTAGATCTTGGGCTCCATATGAAAGTTGTAGGCCTATGTCTTACCTTTCCATCCATATAAATTGGACCTAAATCTGAGATCTGTAGCTCCAGATATGGCCCAATTACCGAACAGTGTTCCGGTTTGGATTGCACCGACATCTCTTCTCTAAGTTTGACCATCTCTTTATCCATGCAATTTAAGTTCTTCAAGTCATCAATCAATCCTTTCATTTATGTGATAGACCTGCATTAAAAATAGACATTTACCACAAATTATAGGTATCTTATATTATTAGATACATTATTATAAAACATATTTTAGTTAAGGAGTTATTGATACTTCAAGTGCAAAATGATGATATAAAACCATGATAAAAATGCACTTTTAAGCACTAATCACACCCCTCAACCAGCTTATTACTAGTCCCTAGTAATTAAAGCGTTAAAACAATTTGCAAATTTCACAAAGCAAGGTATTCATCATTTAACTTCCATTAATCTATCCAGATAAACAAACTCTCATTAAATTTATATATCTGCTCAATACCTCTTAACAAGATATTAATAAACCTTTCTTTTGTGCTCAATGTATCAACACATAATTATGGGGCTTTTCTTGGAAGAAAACAAAATTTTTGTTCTAATATTTAAGGTTAACTTCCTTGGGTTGGGATTACTATTTTTGTCTTTTTTTTTTTTGTTTTTTCTTTTTTTTTTTAAATCTATATACATATAATTTAAAAACATCATGCATCTTTAACCCATGTAACGAGCTTTCAGCTAATGACTCCCAGACCAGTTGGTCTTAGGGCATTAGGTGTTAAGACACCCCACGAGCTTAGTAACTCGGGTCGGAGATACTGATATGTAGATAGTGCAATGTTTGATTCCCTTAAGCTTTTCTCCTCAACCCATGTAACAAGCGTTGGGCCAATAGCTCCCAAGTCAGTTGACTTTAGGGTATTAGGTGTTAAAACACCCCTTCGAGCTTAATTGCTTAGGTTAGGGAGGCTACGAAACCAAACTTATCTACATTTTTATTATCATCATTTTTTTTTCTTTTTTTTTTCTTTTTTTTTTCTTTTTTTTTTCATGTTTTTTTTTTAATTATATACAATCCCTTTCCCTTAGTTGTTACCTTTAACAAAAGAACATAAATAATATAATAATCCAATATGCAACCCACAATCATATGTTAAAGTGTGTGTGTGTAAATTAAGGTTTAAGAATACATGTTAAATAAGTATATGAGCAGAATTAAGTGGTAACAATACGAGAGTTTGTAAACCTGAATATTTCAGGAAGTATTATAATAGACCTTGTTAAGAATGGTTACTAAGATGCGTCTCAAGAGTCACTTTAACAAAAGAACTCCTTTACTCTGCCATCCTAGTAACAACAATTATGCACATGCTTTATGAAATGAAAAACAATTTTTTTTTTTTATCAACTACTATCTCCCCCCAACCAAAACGAGACATTGTCCTCAATGTTCTAAGGTAGAAAGATAGAGTATAAAAGATATCACCTGAAATAACGAACACTGACAAAACCTGAAACACACTGAAACAAAAATAAGAAATAACAAAACATAATAATAAAACCAAAAGACACAAAAATTCACAAATGAAGGCTCAAATCCAATCTAAGCTTTTTACGGCTTCCCGTAGATGACCAATTTATGCGACTCATGGAAGGATCAATCACAGGAATGAAAGATTGTAGTTGGTCAATCAACTGTTCAGCAGTAGCAGCAGAGATTATGATTTGTCGTGCAGAAGATGTTAAAAATTCCTGTTCCACAGTATGATCAAGAAAAGACAACAACTTATCATAATAACCATTAACATTTAACAAACCTATGGGTTTATGGTGAATGTGCAATTGAGCCCAAGAGGAAATATGAAAGATCTCTTCCAATGTGCCTAGACCACCTGGTAAAGCAATGAAAGCATCAGCATGGTTAAACATTGCATTCATTCGAGCCGACATTGTAGAGACCTGAAGTTCCTCTCCAATTGTTTTTCCAATGATGTCCCCTTGTGCTAAAGCTTCGGGGACGACCCCCAAAACTTGACTACCTCCTAAAAATGCAGCTATTGACACACCTCCCATTAACCCAAGACTGTCTCCCCCATACACTAAATGAATCTTTCTCTCAGCTAGCACCTGACCAAGATGATTTGCTGATTCTAAAAACTCTTTTTCTTTCCCAGGACTAGATCCACCGAAAACACAAATATTTCTTATTTGATGACTTGAGGAACTTGCCATTTCTACACACTTCTGTATTTGTTGAATGTATGGGTTGAGTAGAAATGAAAGGAAGGAAAATAGGGTTTTATAGATGAGAAAGTAGAAAGGCAATCATAACATCTATATGTAGGCCAGCTAGAGTCTCACACACTCTCTCTCTCTTTTTATTTATTTATTTATTTACTTTTGAAAAAAAATGTGTATATACAGGTAGTTGTGATTGTGGCGCACATCTTCCCTTGGTTTTACGTCCAAGAACGGCTTAAACGCCCTCTATGGGTCGGGGATAGGCTTCCCATCCAGTTTTCTTAAAAACTGGCAAACAGGGTCTTTTTTAGTCAGATTCCCAAGACTAAGTCGATCATGTTCTTTATGAAATAGTGGCCATAAATCATGAATTACACGATGCACATCTCCACTAGGATGCGTCTCAAGAGTCAATAGAAGATTATCTAAAGACTCCTTACTTAAGCCATCCCTAATGAATTGTATTTTATCTTCACGATTTATAGATACCATTCCTAAAGAACGACATTGTGTATTACAAGTCCATCTAGCACATCGATGACAGACATCCAGTCGTTTTGCACGACGCTTCTTTGCAAAAGTGCTTTTACCTGTTCCAGGCATGTGTGAAATGAAGTTAGAGGACTCACCTGATAATCGGACCTTTGCTTCAATCAACCAGCGAATATCTTCAGGAATTCCATGATTCATTAACAATCTCAATCTTGCACATCTAACACGATAAGTTTTTGTAATCGCATTCTGAGGCAGAGCGGGAAAATACTTTTTCAATTTTTCAAGATTAGTGTCCATTTTCAAATGAGAATTGGAAGAGAGATTCAAAGAATTGCATAGATATATACACAGATATCAGTAATTGTGGGAAACTGAAAGAACCGACTTAAGTCACGGAGTACCGTTATCCGCCATTTAACCGGGGTGAGAAAAACTAACAAAAATTACTCAAAAAGAAACACAAAAACAATGTGAGAAAAAAAAATTAACCTTTATCTACAAGATCAGTCCAACCAGTTGATTCATTTTCTCTAGGAAAATTATCAAAGTAAGCTTTCAAACGATGTCCATTTTCATTAAAATCATTGTCATTTATTGAATTCTCAATATCACAGGCCCCATAAGGATTGCTCCATCTTGGTCTTAGCTCTCTAGGGAATGCATAGAGTTGAGAATTATAAAACAAAACTTTTTGACCTGTATCAATCTTTTGACAATTTTCACAAGTTTTGCAGAATGCATGCGTGTCCTTGAACATGGTGGGCCAATAAAATCTATTTTGAAAGATTTTTGTAGCTGTCTTTTTTGACGAGAAACAACTTCCACATGCTTCAGAATGACAAAGTTTAATGACACTACTTACCTCATTGTCGGGAATGAATCTTTGAAATATTTGATCAGGACAATATTTGAATAAGGTAGGGTCATCACAATAAAAGCTCTTCACTTCGTTCAAAGACTTTTCTTTGTCTTGGGTACTCCAATCAGGTGGCAAATCTCTCAAAGCAAGAAAATTGATATTTTTATCATACCAAGGCATTGGATTAAGAGAAAGTAAGGATTCGTTAGGAAAGCAATCATCGATTGGTGTGATGTTAGATGTCGAATCTGTTGTCACTGTTGACAAAAGATTTGCATCAACATTTTCGGTGCTTGTTTCATCCGTGATTTCTTCCTCAGAATAAATCATTTGCAAATCTTCAGTTTCATCCAATTCATTTTTACTTAAAGTAGATTCAAGTTGATCATAAACTAATTCATCAATATGATCTACTTCTTGTAAATCATTATCATCTCCAGGTTGCTTGCAAATGTTGAAAATATTCATCTCCAATGTCATGTTTCCAAATGATAGCTTCATCAGTCCATTCCTACAATTAATCAATGCGTTAGACGTTGCAAGAAACGGACGTCCTAAAATAACAGGAAATGAATTACATGCTTCAACAGGTTCTGTGTCCAAGACAATAAAATCCACAGGATAAATGAATTTATCGACTTGTACTAACACATCTTCAATTATTCCTCTAGGCACTTTTACAGATCTATCAGCAAGTAAAAGAGATATAGAAGTTGGTTTTAACTCACCTAGATTGAGACTTTGAAAAACTGAATATGGAAGCAAATTCACACTAGCTCCAAGATAAAGTAAGGCTCTTTCAATTTTATGCTCTCCAATAAAGCAAGAAATTGTAGGACAACCAGGGTCTTTATATTTCAAAGCATTATTGTTTTGAAGAATAGCACTTACTTGTTCGGCTAGAAAGGCTTTCTTTTTCACATTCAGTTTCCTCTTCACAGTGCAGAGATCTTTCAAAAATTTAGCATAGGAAGGAACCTGTTTAATTGCATCCAGCAAAGGTATATTGATCCTTACCTGTTTGAAAATTTCATAAATTTCAGAATTGTGATTGACTTTCCTTTGTTTGGTCATGGCTTGAGGAAATGGAAGTGCTGGCGGTGAATCAGTTGTTTCTTTGCAATTTTCAGATTCATCCCCTTCCTTACCCTCAGAGATTGACTCATCATCTTTCTCATAAGGTTCAAGAGAGGGTTTTTCAATAACCTTACCACTGCGCAGAGTAGTGACTGATTTGACTTGATCCATGTGTTGGCTTCCGGAACTACTTGCATTTGCATTGTATTGCCCTTTGGGATTTTGTTGTGTTTGAGATGGAAACTTACCTTTCTCTTGGAAACTGAGAGCAGATGTTAATTTTGCAAGAGTATCTTTAAAATCTGTCATGTTTTGAGCAAGTTGAGTATTGATTGTCTCTTGCTTTTCAATGAATGCATGCAATGTTTCCTCAAGATTTCTTCTAGGAGGTGGAGCATAAGGAGGTGCATATCCATGAGAATTTTGGAAATTGTGGTGTGCTTGAAACGGTGGTTGTGAAGTTTGTGCATTGTTGTTCTCACTCTTCCAATTGAAATTTGGGTGATTTCTCCAACCAGGGTTGTATGTTTGGGAGTATGGGTTGTAGTTGGCCCTTTGGAAACTGTTTAAAGCATGGGCTTGTTCATGGAGACATTCCTTAAAAGAAGGCAAGGTTGGACAATCGTTGGTTGAGTGTTCATTTGTTTCACAGATTTGACACACAATGTTTTCAACAGATTTTAATTGACCACTCTTTTTCAATTCTAGTGCCTCGACTTTTCTAGCTAAAGATGCAAACTTGGCTTGAAGGTCATGATCTTCCCTAAGGTTGTACATACCTCCATTAGATGTATGAGGTTGAGTTTTACTCGGTGCCTCACAAGTACCCGCGGTGTCCCAATTTTGAGCATTTTCAGCTAACAAGTCTAAGTACTCCATTGCTTCATCAGGGTCTTTATCTTCAAAAGTTCCATTGCACATCAATTCAACCATTTGCCTATCTTTAGGTGTTAACCCTTCATAGAAATGTGAAACCAATCTCCATGTTTCAAAACCATGATGAGGGCAAGTACTAAGCAAGTCTCGATACCTATCCCAACATTTATAAAATGTTTCTCCTGGTTTTTGAGTGAAAGTGGTGATTTGTCTCTTGAAAGAGTTTGTTCTATGAGATGGGAAAAACTTCTTTAAAAACTGTTGTTGCATTTCATCCCAAGCACGAATGGATCCTGGTCTTAAATTTTGTAGCCATGTTTTAGCTTTATCTTTTAATGAAAAAGGAAAAAGCTTTAATCTGATGGTGTTCATGCTACAATTTAAGTTATTATATGTGTTGCACACCTCCTCAAATTCCCTTAAATGCAAGTATGGATTTTCCAATTCCAAACCATGAAAAGATGGTAAAAGTTGAATAATGCCTGGTTTAAAATTAAAATGAGATGCATCAGGAGGAAAAACTATGCATGATGGTGCACTTGTTCTTGTGGGATTCATATGATCTCTAAGTGTTCTAGCACGGTTATTCTCATTATTTTCATTATGAAGTGATTGATTATCTTCTTCGGCCATATTTTCTGAAAATGATGAGGATACCCTACAAAGTCTACCACTTGATGTACGTGACCACACTCTCATGCACGTGTAGAAATAAAATAAAAAAAGAAAAAAGAAAAAAGCAAAAGAAGGAGGAAGAAAACAAAATAAAAAGAAACAAAAGAAAAGAAACAAAGTTATATACAAGAAAAGTGAAAAGAGAAAATAAAATAAATACTATAATTTATACAAGAACTTACCTCCCCGGCAACGGCGCCAAAAACTTGACACGACTGAAAGATTGATGTCTTCTCCCAAGTGCAGGAGTGTCGAAGTAATAAATAACCCGGCAAGACCGGGGTCGAACCACAGGGAGGTTAATTGTACAAATTATAAACAACAATTATAAAACAACACTAACAACAACAACAACAACAACAAGAACAACAAGAATAATAATAATAATAATAATAATAATAATAATAATAATAATAATAATAATAATGGTAGTAGTACTAATAATAATAACAATAATAATAAAGAAAGAGAAGAAGAAGAAGATGATGATGATGAGAACTTAGAGATCAAATATTAATGTAAGGATTAAGCAATAATAATAACAAATGTCAAGGTTAGAGATTCCACTAATGGTATATCAAACAAGTATAGTATAAACTCTTATTATTGAATTGGAAACCACACACAAAGGAGGTTCCAATCAGATTATATATTGTTAACATGATTACATTAGTCATCTTATTCAATTAATGCTAATACTTGTAAATCTCGTCAAGCATTCATGATTATAACTTATGTCAACAACAAATCAAGTTCCTTTCATAGCTCAGGTGTCGGTTATACCATACATTATGGGCTATGAAAGTGCCAAGCATTTGTTGTACCAAGTGTTATACAACATAAATCAAGATTAGTCATTTAACAAGCAAAGTATTAAAGAGTAAATAAGATAACAAATATAAAACATGTTAGTATCAAACATTAAAGTCCATATTAAGTTTACATTATATTTATTCTTACACCATTAGTGTAACCTTTTCACCTTGACATAATTAACTTAGCTAGACATAATGAAAGAAAGAAAAATAAACAAACAAAATAAGAACATAAAAGTTAACTAAGTAAAGGAAAGGAAATGAAAGGCATAAACTTGATATTAATGAAAGTAAAGCATAAACATTACAAAAAATACAAAGAGAGAAAGGAAGAACATGATCTTGATCTGGAAACCAAGATGCCTAAATGCATGGCAAATGCCTCCTTTTATAGGCCAAAATTGGGAACTATTGATTTGATGACTAATTGATAAGTGGGTGGCCAACTTTTGACTTGGTGACAATCCTTATCTTCTCTTGTCTGCCCAAAACGTCATTGATAACGTCAAAACTGGAGCCAGGTGCAAACATGAAAGTTGTAGGCAATTGTCTCAGCTTTCTTGTGTAAAAAATTCAGCTCATTTGGACTTCTAGAACTCCAGATATGGCCAAAATACCGAACAGTGCTCGGGCTGGAAGACAGATTCGGGCTTCTTTGTTGTTGCTACAATTTGGACTTGATAATGGCCTTTTTAGATCTTGGGCTCCATATGAAAGTTGTAGGCCTATGTCTTACCTTTCCATCCATATAAATTGGACCTAAATCTGAGATCTGTAGCTCCAGATATGGCCCAATTACCGAACAGTGTTCCGGTTTGGATTGCACCGACATCTCTTCTCTAAGTTTGACCATCTCTTTATCCATGCAATTTAAGTTCTTCAAGTCATCAATCAATCCTTTCATTTATGTGATAGACCTGCATTAAAAATAGACATTTACCACAAATTATAGGTATCTTATATTATTAGATACATTATTATAAAACATATTTTAGTTAAGGAGTTATTGATACTTCAAGTGCAAAATGATGATATAAAACCATGATAAAAATGCACTTTTAAGCACTAATCAGAGAGCATAAAATTGAAAGAGCCTTACTTGATCTTGGTGCTAGTGTGAATTTACTTCCATATTTAGTTTTTCAGAGTCTCAATCTAGGTGAGTTAAAACCAACTTCTATATCTCTTTTACTTGCCGATAGATTTGTAAAAGTGCCTAGAGGAATAATTGAAGATGTGTTAGTACAAGTCGATAAATTCATTTATCCTGTCGATTTTATTGTCTTGGACACAGAACCTGTTGAAGCATGTAATTCATTTCCTGTTATTTTAGGACGTCCGTTTCTTGCAACCTCTAACGCATTGATTAATTGTAGGAATGGATTGATGAAGCTATCATTTGGAAACATGACATTGGAGATGAATATTTTCAACATTTGCAAGCAACCTGGAGATGATAATGATTTACAAGAAGTAGATCATATTGATGAATTAGTTTATGATCAACTTGAATCTACTTTAAGTAAAAATGAATTGGATGAAACTGAAGATTTGCAAATGGTTTATTCTGAGGAAGAAATCACGGATGAAACAAGCACCGAAAATGTTGATGCGAATCTTTTGTGAACAGTGACAACAGATTCGACATCTGACATCACACCAATGGATGATTACTTTCCTAACGAATCCTTACTTTCTCTTAGTCCAATGCCTTGGTATGATAAAAATATCAATTTTCTTGCTTTAGGAGATTTGCCAGCTGATTGGAGTACCCAAGAAAAAGAAAAGTTTTTGAACGAAGTGAAGAATTTTTATTGTGATGACCCTACCTTATTCAAATATTGTCCTGATCAAATATTTCAAAGATTCATTCCCGACAATGAGGTAAGTAGTGTCATTAAACTTTGTCATTCTGAAGCATGTGGAAGTTATTTCTTGTTAAAAAAGACAATTGCAAAAATCTCTCAAAATGGATTTTATTGGCCTACCATGTTCAAGGACACGCATGCATTCTGCAAAACTTGTGAAAATTGTCAAAAGATTGATACTGGTCAAAAAGTTTTGTTTTATGATTCTCAACTCTATGCAGTCCCTAGAGAGCTAAGACGAAGATGGAGCAATCCTTATGGGGCCTGTGATATTGAGAATTCAATGAATGACAATGATTTTAAGGAAAATGGACATCGTTTGAAAGCTCACTTTGATAATTTTCTTAATGAAAACGAATCAACTGGTTTGAATGATCTTGTAGATAAAGGTTGATTATTTTTTTCTCACATTGTTTTTGTGTTTCTTTTGGAGTGATTTTTGCTAGTTTCTCTCACCCCGGTCAAATGGCGGACAACGGTACTCCGTGACTTAAGTCAAATTTACCGTGCTAGATGTGCAAGATTGAGATTATTAATGAATCATGGAATTCCTGAAGATATTCGCTGGTTGATTGAAGCAAGTCCGATTATCAGGTGAGTCCTCTAACTTCATTTCACACATGCCTGGAATAGGTAAAAGCACTTTTGCAAAGAAGCGTCGTGCAAAACGACTAGATGTCTGTCATCGATGTGCTAGATGGACTTGTAATACACAATGTCGTTCTTTAAGAATGGTATCTATAAATCATGAAGATAAAATACAATTCATTAAGGATGGCCTGAGTAAGGAGTCTTTAGATAATCTTCTATTGACTCTTGAGACGCATCCTAGTGGAGATGTGCATCGTGTAATTCATGATTTATGGCCACTATTTCATAAAGAACATGATCGACTTAGTCTTGGGAATCTGACTAAAAAAGACCCTGTTTGCCAGTTTTTAAGAAAACTGGATGGAAAGCCTATCCCCGACCCATAGAGGGCGTTTAAGCCGTTCTTGGACGTAAAACCAAGGGAAGATGTGAGCCACAATCACAACTGCGATTTGAATTTTTTTTGTTTGTAAAAACTTGTGTCTTTTGGTTTTATTATTGTGTTTTGTTATTTCTTATTTTTGTTTCAGTATGTTTCAGGTTTTGTCAGTGTTCGTTATTTCAGGTGATATCTTCTATACTCTATCTTTCTACCTTAGAACATTGAGGACAATGTCTCGTTTTGGTTGGGGGAGAGGGTAGTAGTTGATAAATAAAAAAAAATTGTTTTTCATTTCATAAAGCATGTGCATAATTGTTGTTACTAGGATGACAGAGTAAAGGAGTTCTTTTGTTAAAGTGACTCTTGAGACGCATCTTAGTAACCATTCTTAACAAGGTCTATTATAATACTTCCTGAAATATTCAGGTTTACAAACTCTCGTATTGTTACTGCTTAATTCTGCTCATATACTTATTTAACATGTATTCTTAAACCTTAATTTACACACACACACTTTAACATATGATTATGGGTTGCATATTGGATTATTACATTATTTATGTTCTTTTGTTAAAGGTAACAACTAAGGGAAAGGGATTGTATATAATTTAAAAAAAAAAGAAAAATAAAATAAAATGATGATAATAAAAATGTAGATAAGTTTGGTTTCGTAGCCTCCCTAACCTAAGCAATTAAGCCCGAAGGGGTGTTTTAACACCTAATACCCTAAAGTCAACTGACTTGGGAGCTATTGGCCCAACGCTTGTTACATGGGTTGAGGAGAAAAGCTTAAGGGAATCAAACATTGCACTATCTACATATCAGTATCTACGACCCGAGTTACTAAGCTCGTAGGGGTGTCTTAACACCTAATGCCCTAAGACCAACTGGTCTGGGAGTCATTAGCTGAAAGCTCGTTACATGGGTTAAAGATGCATGATGTTTTTAAATTATATATATATAGATTAAAAAAAAAGAAAAAAAATGAAAAAAAAAGACAAAAATAGTAATCCCAACCCAAGGAAGTTAACCTTAAACATTAGAATAAAAATTTTGTTTTCTTCCAAGAAAAGCCCCATAATTATGTGGTGATACATTGAGCAAAAAAAAAAAAAAGGTTTATTAATATCTTGTTAAGAGGTATTGAGCAGATATATAAATTTAATGAGAGTTTGTTTATCTGGATAGATTAATGGAAGTTAAATGATGAATACCTTGCTTTGTGAAATTTGGAAATTGTTTTAATGCTTTGATTACTAGGGACTAGTAATAAGCTGGTTGGGGGGTGTGATTAATACTTAAAAGTGTATTTTTATCATGGTTTTATATGATCATTTTGCACTTGAAGTATCAATAACTCCTTAACTAAAATATGTTTTATAATAATGTATCTAATAATATAAGATACCTATAATTTGTGTTAAATGTCTATTTTTAATGCAGGCCTGTCACATAAATGAAAGGATTGATTGATGACTTGAAGAACTTAAATTGCAAGGATAAAGAGATGGTCAAACTTAGAGAAGAGATGTCGGTGCAATCCAAACCGGAACACTGTTCGGTAATTGGGTCATAGCTGGAGCTACAGATCTCAGATTTAGGTCCAATTTATATGGATGGAAAGGTAAGACATAGGCCTACAACTTTCATATGGAGCCAAAGATCTAAAAAGGCCATTATCAAGTCCAAATTGTAGCAACAACAAAGAAGCCCGAATCTATCTTCCAGCCCGAGCACTGTTCGGTATTTTGGCCATATCTGGAGTTCTAGAAGTTCAAATGAGCTGAATCTTTTATACAAGAAAGCTGAGACAATTTCCTACAACTTTCATGTTTACAACTGGCTCTAATTTGGACGTTATCAATGACATTTTGGGCAGACAAGAGAAGATAAGGATTGTCACCAAGTCAAAAGTTGGCCACCCACTTATCAATTAGTCATCAAATCAATAGTTCCCAATTTTGGCCTATAAAAGGAGGCATTTGCCATGCATTTAGGCATCTTGGTTTCTAGATCAAGATCATGCTCTTCCTTTCTCTCTTTGTATTCTTTGTAATATTTATGCTTTGCTTTCATTAATATTAAGTTTATGCCTTTCATTTCCTTTCCTTTACTTAGTTAACTTTTATGTTCTTATTTTGTTTATCTATTTTGCTTTCTTTCATTATGTCTAGCTAAGTTAGTTATGTCAAGGTGAAAAGGTTACACTAATGGTGTAAGAATAAGTATAATGTAAACTCAATATGGACTTTAATGTTTGATACTAGCATGCTTTATATTTGTTATCTTGTTCACTCTTTAATACTTTGCTTGTTAAATGACTAATCTTGATTTAAGTTGTATAACACTTGGTACAACAAATGCTTGGCACTTTCATAGCCCATAATGTATGGTATAACCGACACCTGAGCTATGAAAGGAACTTGATTTGTTGTTAACATAAGTTATAATCATGAATGCTTGACGAGATTTACAAGTATTAGCATTAATTGAATAAGATGACTAATGTAATCATGTTAACAATATATAATCTGATTGGAACCTCCTTTGTGTGTGGTTTCCAATTCAATAATAAGAGTTTATACTATACTTGTTTGATATACCATTAGTGGAACCTCTAACCTTGACATTTGTTATTATTATTGTTTAATCCTTACATTAATTTTCCATCTCCAAGTTTTCATCATCTTCTTCTTCTTCTCTTTCTTTATTATTATTATTATTATTATTATTATTATTATTACTACTACTACTACTACTACTACTACTACTACTACTACTAGTATTATTAGTATAGTTGTTGTTGTTGTTGTTATTGTTTTTGTTATTATTGCTATTATTGTTGCTTATAATTGTTGTCTATAATTTGTACAATTAACCTCCCTGTGGTTCGACCCCGGTCTTGCCGGGTTATTTATTACTTCGACACTCCTACACTTGGGAGAAGACATCAACCTTTTAGTCGTGTCACTCACCTACATTGAGACTCTGAAAAACTGAATATGGAAGTAAATTCACACTAGCACCAAGATCAAGTAAGGCTTTTTCAATTTTATGGTCTCTAATAAAGCAAGAAATTGTAGGACAACTAGGGTCTTTATATTTCAAAGCATTATTGTTCTGAAGAATAGCACTTACTTGTTCGGTTAGAAAGGCTTTCTTTTTCACATTCAGTTTCCTCTTCACAGTGCATAGATCTTTCAAAAATTTAGCATAGGAAGGAACCTGTTTAATAGCATCCAGCAAAGGTATATTGATCCTTACCTGTTTGAAAATTTCAAAAATTTCAGAGTTGTGATTGACTTTCCTTTGTTTGATCATGGCTTAAGGAAATGGAAGTGCTGGTGGTTGCCCCTAAAATTTGGATGATTTCTCCAACCAAGGTTATATGTTTGGGAGTATAGGTTGTGGTTGCCCCTTTGAAAACTATTTAAAGCATGAGCTTGTTCATGGAGACATTCCTTAAAATAAGGTAAGGTTGGACAATCATTGGTTGAGTGTTCATTTGTTTCACAGATTTGACACACAATATTTTCAACAGATTTTAAGTGACCACTCTTTTTCAATTCTAGTGCCTCGACTTTTCTAGCTAAAGATGCAAACTTGGCTTGAAGGTCATAATCTTCCCTAAGATTGTACATATCTCCACTAGATGTATGAGGTTGAGTTTTACTCGGTGCCTCATATGTACCCGCGGTGTCCTAATTTTGAGCATTTTCAGCTAACAAGTCTAAGTACTCCATTGCTTCATCAGGGTCTTTATCTTCAAAAGTTCCATTGCACATCAATTCAATCATTTGCCTATCTTTAGGTGTTAACCCTTCATAGAAATGTGAAACCAATCTCCATGTTTCAAAACCATGATGAGGGCAAGTACTAAGCAAGTCTCGATACCTATCCCAATATTGGTAAAATGTTTCTCCTGGTTTTTGAGTGAAAGTGGTGATTTGTCTCTTGAAAGAGTTTGTTCTATGAGATGGGAAAAACTTCTTTAAAAACTGTTGTTGCATTTCATCCCAAGCACGAATGGATCCAGGTCTTAAATTTTGTAGCCATGTTTTAGCTTTATCTTTTAATGAAAAAGGAAAAAGCTTTAATCTGATGGTGTTCATGCTACAATTTAAATTATTATATATGTTGCAGACCTCCTCAAATTCCCTTAAATGCAAGTATGGATTTTCCAATTCTAAGCCATGAAAAGATGGTAAAAGTTGAATAATGTCTGGTTTAAAATTAAAATGAGATGCATCGGGAGGAAAAACTATGCATGATGGTGCACTTGTTCTTGTGGGATTCATGTGGTCTAGCACGGTTATTCTCATTATTTTCATTATGAAGTGATTGATTATCTTCTTCGGCCATATTTTCTAAAAATGATGGGGATATCCTACAAAGTCTACCACTTGATGTACGTGACCACACTCTCATGCACGTGTAAGAATAAAATAAAAAAGAAGAAGAAAGCAAAAGAAGGAGGAAGAAAACGAAATAAAGACAAACAAAATAAAAGAAACAAACTTATATACAAGAAAAGTAAAAAAAGAAAATAAAATAAATATTATAATTTATACAAAAACTAACCTTCCCGGGAACGACACCAAAAACTTGACACGACGAAAAGATTGATGTCTTCTCCCAAGTGCAGGAGTGTCGAAGTAATAAATAACCCGGCAAGACTGGGGTCGAACCATAGGGAGGTTAATTGTACAAATTATAAACAACAATAATAGCAATAACAACAACAACAACAACAACAACAACAATAATAATACTAGTAGTAATAGTAGTAGTAGTAGTAGTATTAGTAGTACTAATAATAATAATAGTAATAGTAGTAATAATAATAATAATAATAATAAAGAAAAATAAGGAGAAGAAGAAGATGAGAACTTTGAGATGAAATATTAATGTAACGATTAAACAATGCTAATAACAAATGTCAAGGTTAGAGATTCCACTAATGGTATGTCAAACAAGTATAATATAAACTCTTATTATTCAATTGGAAACCACACATAAAGGAGGTTCCAATCAGATTATAGATTGTTAACATGATTACATTAGTCATCTTATTCGATTAATGCTAATATTTGTAAATTTCGTCAAGCATTCATGATTATAACTTATGTTAACAACAAATCAAGTTCCTTTCATAGCTCAGGTATCGGTTATATCGTACAATATGAACTATGAAAGTGCCAAGCATTTGTTGTACCAAGTGCTATACAACATAAATCAAGATTAGTTATTTAACAAGTGATTAGTACTTAAAAGTGCATTTTTATCATGGTTTTATATCATCATTTTGCACTTGAAGTATCAATAACTCCTTAACTAAAATATGTTTTATAATAATGTATCTAATAATATAAGATACCTATAATTTGTCGTAAATGTCTATTTTAAATGCAGGTTTATCACATAAATGAAAGGATTGATTGATGACTTGAAGAACTTAAATTGCATGGATAAAGAGATGGTCAAACTTAGAGAAGAGATGTCGGTGCAATCCAAACCGGAACACTGTTCGGTAATTGGGCCATATCTGGAGCTACAGATCTCAGATTTAGGTCCAATTTATATGGATGGAAAGTTAAGACATAGGCCTACAACTTTCATATGGAGCCCAAGATCTAAAAAGGCCATTATCAAGTCCAAATTGTAGCAACAACAAAGAAGCCCGAATCTGTCTTCCAGCCCGAGCACTGTTCGGTATTTTGGCCATATCTGGAGTTCTAGAAGTCCAAATGAGCTGAAGTTTTTACACAAGAAAGCTGAGACAATTGCCTACAACTTTCATGTTTGCACCTGGCTCCAGTTTTGACGTTATCAATGACGTTTTGGGCAGACAAGAGAAGATAAGGATTGTCACCAAGTCAAAAGTTGGCCACCCACTTATCAATTAGTCATCAAATCAATAGTTCCCAATTTTGGCCTATAAAAGGAGGCATTTGCCATGCATTTAGGCATCTTGGTTTCCAGATCAAGATCATGCTCTTCCTTTCTCTCTTTGTATTTTTTGTAATGTTTATGCTTTGCTTTCATTAATAGTAAGTTTATCCCTTTCATTTCCTTTCCTTTACTTAGTTAACTTTTATGTTCTTATTTTGTTTATCTATTTTTCTTTCTTTCATTATGTCTAGCTAAGTTAATTATGTCAAGGTGAAAAGGTTACACTAATGGTGTAAGAATAAGTATAATGTAAACTTAATATGGACTTTAATGTTTGATACTAACATGTTATATGTTTGTTATCTTGTTCACTCTTTAATACTTTGCTTGTTAAATGACTAATCTTGATTTATGTTGTATAACACTTGGTACAACAAATGCTTGGCACTTTCATAGCCCATAATGTATGGTATAACCGACACCTGAGCTATGAAAGGAACTTGATTTGTTGTTAACATAAGTTATAATCATGAATGCTTGACGAGATTTACAAGTATTAGCATTAATTGAATAAGATGACTAATGTAATCATGTTAACAATATAAAATCTGATTGGAACCTTCTTTGTGTGTGGTTTCCAATTCAATAATAAGAGTTTATACTATACTTGTTTGATATACCATTAGTGGAACCTCTAACCTTGACATTTGTTATTATCATTGTTTAATCGTTACATTAATATTCCATCTCAAAGTTCTCATCTTCTTCTTCTCCTTCTTTTTCATTATTATTATTATTACTAGTACTATAACTATTACTATTATTATTATTATTATTATTATTATTATTATTATTATTATTATTATTATTATTATTATTATTATTATTATTATAGTTGTTGTTATTATTGTTGTTGTTGTTATATTGTTGTTTATAATTTGTACAATTAACCTCCTTGTGGTTCGACCCCGGTCTTGCCGGGTTATTTATTACTTCGACACTCCTGCACTTGGGAGAAGACATCAACCTTTTAGTCGTGTCAAGTTTTTGGCGCCGTTGCCGGGGAGGTAAGTTCTTGTATAAATTATAGTATTTATTTTATTTTCTCTTTTCACTTTTCTTGTATATAACTTTGTTTGTTTTCTTTTGTTTCTTTTTATTTTGTTTTCTTCCTCCTTCTTTTGCTTTCTTCTTCTTCTTTTTTTATTTTATTTCTACACGTGCATGAGAGTGTGGTCACGTACATTAAGTGGTAGACTTTGTAGGGTATCCTCATCATTTTCAGAAAATATGGCTGAAGAAGAAAATCAATCACTTCATAATGAAAATAATGAGAATAACCGTGCTAGAACACTTAGAGACCACATGAATCCCACAAGAACAAGTGCACCGTCATGCATAGTTTTTGCTCCTGATGCATCTCATTTTAATTTTAAACCAGGCATTATTCAACTTTTACCTTCTTTTCATGGCTTAGAATTGGAAAATCCATACTTGCATTTAAGGGAATTTGAGGAGATCTGCAACACATATAATAATTTAAATTGTAGCATGAACACCATTAGATTAAAGCTTTTTCCTTTTTCATTAAAAGATAAAGCTAAAACATGGCTACAAAATTTGAGACCAGGATCCATTCGTGCTTGGGATGAAATGCAACAACAGTTTTTAAAGAAGTTTTTCCCATCTCATAGAACAAACTCTTTCAAGAGACAAATCACCACTTTCACTCAAAAACCAGGAGAAACGTTTTACCAATGTTGGGATAGGTATCGAGACTTGCTTTGTACTTGCCCTCATCATGGTTTTGAAACATGGAGATTGGTTTCACATTTCTATGAAGGGTTAACACCTAAAGATAGGCAAATGGTTGAATTGATGTGCAATGGAACTTTTGAAGATAAAGACCCTGATGAAGCAATGGAGTACTTGGACTTGTTAGCTGAGAATGCTCAAAATTGGGACACTGCGGGTACATATGAGGCACCAAGTAAAACTCAACCTCATACATCTAGTGGAGGTATGTACAACCTTAGGGAAGATCATGACCTTCAAGTCAAATTTGCATCTTTAGCTAGAAAAGTTGAGGCACTAGAATTGAAAAAGAGTGGTCAATTAAAATTTGTTGAAAATATTGTGTGTCAAATCTGTGAAACAAATGAACACTCAACAAACGATTGTCCAACCTTGCCTTCTTTTAAGGAATGTCTCCATGAGCAAGCCCATGCTTTAAACAGTTTCCAAAGGCCCAATCATAACCCATATTTGCAAACATACAACCCTGGTTGGAGAAATCACCAAAATTTCAGTTGGAAGAGTGATAATGCACAAACTTCACAACCACAGTTTCAAGCACACCATAATTTCCAAAATTCTTATGGATATGCACCTTTTTATGCTCCACCTCTTAGAAGTAATTTTGAGGAAACTTTGTATGCATTCATTGAAAAGCAAGAGACAATCAACACTCAACTTACTCAAAGCATAACAGATTTTAAAGACACTCTTGCAAAATTCACATCTGCTCTGAGTTTTCAAGAGCAAGGTAAGTTTCCATCTCAACCATAGCAAAATCTCAAGGGGCAATACAATGCAAATGTAAGTAGTTATGGAAGTCAACACATGGATCAAGTCAAATCAGTCATTACTCTTCGCAATGGTAAGGTTATTAAAAAACCCACTCTTGAACCTTGTGAGAAAGATGATGAGTCAATCTCTAAGGGTAAGGAAGGGGTTGAATCTGAATATTGCAAGGAAAAGACTGATTCCCTGCCAGCACTTTCATTTCCTCATGCCATGACCAATCAGGAAGAAATCGATGATGAAAAAGGCACCGAAAATGTTGATGCGGATCTTTTATCAAAAGTGACAACAGATTCGACACCCGACATCACACCAATCGATGATTACTTTCCTGATGAATCTCTACTTTCTCTTAATTCAATGCCTTGGTTTGCTAAAAATATCAATTTTCTTGCTTCAGGGTTTTTGCCAACTCATTGGAGTATTGAAGACAAAAGAAAATTTTTGAGCAACGAACAAAATTTTTCTTGGGATGACCCTTACTTATTCAATTATTGTCCTGATCAAATATTTCAAAAATACATTCTCGACAATGAGGTAAGTAATTTCATTAAATTTTGTCACTCTAAGGCATGTGGGGATCATTTCTCGTCAAAAAAGAGGATTGTAGAAATCTTACAAAGGGGATTTTACTGGCCCACCATATTCAACGAGTCACATGCATTCCGTAAAAACTATGAAAATTGTCAAAAGGTGGGATTTATTTCAAAACACAGAGAGTCTATAGATAATCTTCTATTGACTCTTAAGTCTCATCATAGTCGAGATAAGCATCGTGTAATTCATGACTTATGAACCCATTTTCATAAAGAACATACTTGACTTAGTCTTGGGAATCTGACTAAAAAAGACCCTGTTTGCCAGTTTTTAAGAAAACTGGATGGGAAGCCTATCCCCGACCCATTGAGGGCGTTTAAGCTGTTCTTGGACGTAAAACCAAGGGAAGATGTGAGCCACATTCACAACTGTGATTTGAATTTTTTTTGTTTGTAAAAACTTGTGTCTTTTGGTTTTATTATTGTGTTTTGTTATTTCTTATTTTTGTTTTAGTGTGTTTCAGGTTTTGTCAGTGTTCGTTATTTCAGGTGATATCTTCTATACTCTATCTTTCTACCTTAGAACATTGAGGACAATGTCTCATTTTGGTTGGGGGAGAGGGTAGTAGTTGATAAATTTTTTTTTTTTTTCATTTCATAAAGCATGTGCATAATTGTTGTTACTAGGATGGCAGAGTAAAGGAGTTCTTTTGTTAAAGTGACTCTTGAGACGCATCTTAGTAATCATTCTTAACAAGGTCTATTATAATACTTCCTGAAATATTCAAGTTTACAAACTCTAGTATTGTTACCACTTAATTCTGCTTATATACTTATTTAACATGTATTCTTAAACCTTAATTTACACACACACACTTTAACATATGATTGTGGGTTGCATATTGGATTATTACATTATTTATGTTCTTTTGTTAAAGGTAACAACTAAGGGAAAAGGATTGTATATAATTAAAAAAAAAACATGAAAAAAAAAGAAAAATAATAAAAAATGATGATAATAAAAATGTAGATAAGTTTGATTTCGTAGCCTTCCTAACCTAAGCAATTAAGCCCGAAGGGGTGTTTTAACACCTAATACCCTAAAGTCAACTGACTTGGGAGCTATTGGCCCAACGCTTGTTACATGGGTTGAGGAGAAAAGCTTAAGGAAATCAAACATTGCACTATCTACATATCAGTATCTGCGACCCGAGTTACTAAGCTCGTAGGGGTGTCTTAACACCTAATGCCCTAAGACCAACTGGTCTGGGAGTCATTAGCTGAAAGCTCGTTACATGGGTTAAAGATGCATGATGTTTTTAAAGTATATGTATATAGAGTTAAAAAAAAAAGACAAAAATAGTAATCCCAACCCAAGGAAGTTAACCTTAAACATTAGAACAAAAATTTTATTTTCTTCCAAGAAAAGCCCCATAATTACGTGTTGATACATTGAGCACAAAAAAAAGGTTTATTAATATCTTGTTAAGTGGTATTGAGCAGATATATAAATTTAATGAGAGTTTGTTTATCTGGATAGATTAATGATGAATACCTTGCTTTGTGAAATTTGCAAATTGTTTTAACGCTTTAATTACTAGGGACTAGTAATAAGCTGGTTGAGGGGTGTGATTAGTACTTAAAAGTGCATTTTTATCATGGTTTTATATCATCATTTTGCACTTGAAGTATCAATAACTCCTTAACTAAAATATGTTTTATAATAATGTATCTAATAATATAAGATACCTATAATTTGTCGTAAATGTCTATTTTAAATGCAGGTTTATCACATAAATGAAAGGATTGATTGATGACTTGAAGAACTTAAATTGCATGGATAAAGAGATGGTCAAACTTAGAGAAAAGATGTCGGTGCAATCCAAACCGGAACACTGTTCGGTAATTGGGCCATATCTGGAGCTACAGATCTCAGATTTAGGTCCAATTTATATGGATGGAAAGGTAAGACATAGGCCTACAACTTTCATATGGAGCCCAAGATCTAAAAAGGCCATTATCAAGTCCAAATTGTAGCAACAACAAAGAAGCCCGAATCTATCTTCCAGCCCGAGCACTGTTCGGTATTTTGGCCATATCTGGAGTTCTAGAAGTCCAAATGAGCTGAATGTTTTACACAAGAAAGCTGAGACAATTGCCTACAACTTTCATGTTTGCACCTGGCTCCAGTTTTGACGTTATCAATGACGTTTTGGGCAGACAAGAGAAGATAAGGATTGTCACCAAGTCAAAAGTTGGCCACCCACTTATCAATTAGTCATCAAATCAATAGTTCCCAATTTTGGCCTATAAAAGGAGGCATTTGCCATGCATTTAGGCATCTTGGTTTCCAGATCAAGATCATGCTCTTCCTTTCTCTCTTTGTATTTTTTGTAATGTTTATGCTTTGCTTTCATTAATAGTAAGTTTATCCCTTTCATTTCCTTTCCTTTACTTAGTTAACTTTTATGTTCTTATTTTGTTTATCTATTTTTCTTTCTTTCATTATGTCTAGCTAAGTTAATTATGTCAAGGTGAAAAGGTTACACTAATGGTGTAAGAATAAGTATAATGTAAACTTAATATGGACTTTAATGTTTGATACTAACATGTTTTATATTTGTTATCTTGTTCACTCTTTAATACTTTGCTTGTTAAATGACTAATCTTGATTTATGTTGTATAACACTTGGTACAACAAATGCTTGGCACTTTCATAGCCCATAATGTATGGTATAACCGACACCTGAGCTATGAAAGGAACTTGATTTGTTGTTAACATAAGTTATAATCATGAATGCTTGACGAGATTTACAAGTATTAGCATTAATTGAATAAGATGACTAATGTAATCATGTTAACAATATAAAATCTGATTGGAACCTTCTTTGTGTGTGGTTTCCAATTCAATAATAAGAGTTTATACTATACTTGTTTGATATACCATTAGTGGAACCTCTAACCTTGACATTTGTTATTATCATTGTTTAATCGTTACATTAATATTCCATCTCAAAGTTCTCATCTTCTTCTTCTCCTTCTTTTTCATTATTATTATTATTACTAGTACTATAACTATTACTATTATTATTATTATTATTATTATTATTATTATTATAGTTGTTGTTATTATTGTTGTTGTTGTTATATTGTTGTTTATAATTTGTACAATTAACCTCCCTGTGGTTCGACCCTGGTCTTGCCGGGTTATTTATTACTTCGACACTCCTGCACTTGGGAGAAGACATCAACCTTTTAGTCGTGTCAACAAGCAAAGTATTAAAGAGTGAATAAGATAACAAATATAAAACGTGTTAGTATCAAACATTAAAGTCCATATTAAGTTTACATTATACTTATTCTTACACCATTAGTGTATCCTTTGCACCTTGACATAATAAACTTAGCTAGATATAATGAAAGAAAGAAAAATAGAGAAACAAAATAAGAACATAAATAAGATAAAAGTTAACTAAGTAAATGAAAGGCATAAACTTGATATTAATGAAAACTAAACATAAACATTACAAAAAATACAAAGAGAGAAAGGAAGAGCATGATCTTGATCTGGAAACCAAGATGCCTAAATGCATGGCAAATGCCTCCTTTTATAGGCCAAAATTGGGAACTATTGATTTGATGACTAATTGATAAGTGGGTGGCCAACTCTTGACTTGGTGAGAATCCTTATCTTCTCTTATCTGCCCAAAACATTATTGATAACATCACACTTGGAGCCAGTCAAAAACATGAAAGTTGTATGCAATTGTCTCAGCTTTCTTATGTAAAAACTTTAGCTCATTTGGACTTCTAGAACTCCAGATATGGCCAAAATACTGAATAGTGCTCGGGCTAGAAGATAAATTCAGGCTTCTTTGTTGTTGCTACAATTTGGACTTGAAAGTTGCGTTTTTAGATCTTGGGCTCCATATGAAAGTTGTAGGCCTATGTCTTACCTTTCCATCCATATAAATTGGACCTAAATCTGAGATCTATAGCTCCAGATATTACCCAATTACCGAGCAGTGTTCCGGTTTGGATTGCACCGACATCTCTTTTCTAATTTTGGCCATCTCTTTGCCTTTGCAATTTAAGTTCTTAAAGTCATCAATCAATTCTTTCATTTATGTGATAGGCCTGCATTTAAAATGAACATTTACCACACATTAAAGGTATCTTATATTATTAGATATATTATTATAAAACATGTTTTAGTTAAGGAGTTATTGATACTTTAAGTGCAAAATGATGGTATAAAACCATGATAAAAATGCACTTTTAATTACTAATCATGTTTTAACACCTAATACCCTAAAGTCAACTAACTTGGGAGTTATTGGCCCAACGGTTGTTATATGGGTTGAGGAGAAAAGCTTAAGGGAATCAAACATTGCACTATTTACATATCAGTATCTACGACCTGAGTTACTAAGCTTATAGGGATGTCTCAACACCTAATGCCCTAAGACCAACTAGTCTGGGAGTCATTAGCCGAAAGCTCGTTACATGAGTTAAAGATGCATGGTGTTTTAAGTTATATGTATATATATTTAAAAAAAAAGATAAAAAAATCTCAACCCAAGGAAGTTAACCTTAAACATTAGAACAACAATTTTGTTTTCTTCCAAGAAAGCCCCATAATTATGGATTGATATATTGAGCATAAAAGAAAGGTTTATTAATATCTTGTTAAGAGGTATTGAGCAGATATATAAATTTAATGAGATTTTGTTTATCTGGATAGATTAATGGAAGTTGAATGATGAATACCTTGCTTTGTAGAATTTGCAAATTGTTTTTCTATTTTAACGCTTTGATTACTAGAGACTAGTAATAAGCTTGTTGGGGGGGTGTGATTAGTACTTAAAAGTGCATTTTTATCAAGGTTTTATATCATCATTTTGCACTCGATTATCAATAACTTCTTAACTAAAACATGTTTTATAATAATATATCTAATAATATAAGATACCTTTAATTTATAGTAAATGTTTATTTTAAATGCAGGCCTATCACATAAAATGAAAGGATTGATTGATGAATTTAACAATTGAAATTGAAAGGACAAAGAGATGACCAGACTTAGAAAAGAGATGATCAAAATTTGTTGTGATGTCGCGGTCGCACAAATTAATTACCCTAGCTTAAAACATATAAGATAGTATAGAGCAAGCAAGGAATCGATCTTACGAGGAAGATTTAGTTCAGATTTTTATGCTATATACGTTATGTAATTGGGGGGTTTTGATTTGTGATAATCTAAACTATGGATGAAATTAAACTAGTGAATACAATCAATTACAACTGAAATTTATCAAGAAAATAAACCTTGGTCACAAGCACACATCCACCTATAGAAATCAGAACTGATCCTTGAAACGAAACTCTAGTTTATATTCTGAATTAATAATGACACGACGAAAAGATTGATGTCTTCTTCTAAGTGCAGGAGTGTCGAAGTAATAAATAACCCGGCAAGATCGGGGTCGAACCACAAGGAGGTTAATTGTACAAATTATAAACAACAATAATAGCAATAACAACAATAACTATAATAACAATAATAATAACAATAATAATAATAATAATAATAATAATAATAATAGTAATAGTAATAGTAATAATAATAATAATAATAATAAAGAAAAAGAAGGAAAAGAAGAAGATGAGAACTTTAAGATGGAATATTAATGTAACAATTAAACAATGATAATAACAAATGTCAAGGTTAGAGATTCCACTAATGGTATGTCAAACAAGTATAATATAAACTCTTATTATTCAATTAGAAACCACACAAAAAGAAGGTTACAATCAGATTATAAATTGTTAACATGATTACATTAGTCATCTTATTCGATTAATGCTAATACTTGTAAATCTCGTCAAGTATTCATGATTATAACTTATGTTAACAACAAATCAAGTTCCTTTCATAGCTTAGGTGTCGGTTATACCATACAGTATGGGCTATGAAAGTGCCAAGCATTTATTGTACCAAGTGTTATACAACATAAATCAAGATTAATTATTTAACAAGTAAAGTATTAAAGAGTGAACAAGATAACAAATATAAAACATGTTAGTATCAAACATTAAAGTCCATATTAAGTTTATATTATACTTATTCTTACACCATAAATATAACCTTTTCACCTTGACATAATTAACTTAGCTAGACATAATGAAAGAAAGAAAAATAGATAAACAAAATAAGAACATAAAAACTAACTAAGTAAAGGAAAGGAAATGAAAGGCATAAACTTGATATTAATGAAAGCAAAGCATAAACATTACAAAAAAATACAAAGAGAGAAAGCAAGAGCATGATCTTGATCTGGAAACCAAGATGCCTAAATGCATGGCAAATGCCCCCTTTTATAGGTGAAAATTGGGAATCATTGATTTGATGACTAATTGATAAGTGGGTGGCCAACTCTTGACTTGGTGACAATCCTTATCTTCTCTTGTCTACCCAAAATGTTATTGATAACGTCACAATTGGAGCCAGTTGAAAACATTAAAGTTGTAGGAAATTGTCTCAACTTTCTTGTGTAAACAATTCAGCTCTACAACTCCAGATATGGCCAAAATACTGAACAGTGCTCGGGCTAGAGGATAGATTCAGGCTTCTTTGTTGTTGCTACAATTTGGACTTGAAAATGACCTTTTTAGATCTTGGGCTCCATATGAAAGTTGTAGGCCTATGTCTTACCTTTTCATCAATATAAATTGGATCTAAATCTGAGATATGTAGCTTCAGATATGACCCAATTACCGAATAGTGTTCCGATTTGGATTGCACCGACATCTCTTTTCTAAATTTAGCCATTTCTTTATCCTTGCAATTTAAGTTCTTAAAGTCATCAATCAATCCTTTCATTTATGTGATAGGCCTGCATTTAAAATGAACATTTACCATAAATTAAAGGTATCTTATATTATTAGATATATTATTATAAAACATGCTTTAGTTAAGGAGTTATTGATACTTCAAGTGCAAAATGATGATATAAAACCATGATAAAAATGCACTTTTAAGTACTAATCATATAACTAGCCCTAACCAACAAATAATTGTAGTGTCCGCACTAATGATTTAATCTAATGGCAGCCTTAAGATCTAGATAAATTCATTAATCTTAACAACCAAGTTGTCTGCTTGTGTTGTTTTGATCGAATGTTTTCCTTAAGTTTAATAACGTAGTTCCGCCATAATTATCAAGCTTAGTTGCTCCACAAGTTTATATACCATAAGTTTGGTTTTGATACCAAACTTAGCAATAGATTGTGCACAATAATAACTTAGAGTCCGTTCTATCAATTATCAACAACAATCATAGAAAATGTGCATAGGAAAATAATCATTCTCATTCATAATACAAAGTGAAAATAAATGGAAGAATAAATCTCACAGTTCTTGAAATCTGAAGGTTTCTGCGTCCTTCTAACCAAGAAAAGAGCTTAGCCTTGCATATCTATTGAACAACTACTCCTAAAGATAAAAGAAAGCATTATTTCTAGTATATAGAGAGGAGAGTTTGTGTTTCTTCACTTCTGGCTGCTGCCACCTTTCTTTGATTCTACTGCACTCCCTCGTCTTCTTTCTTGGCTCTCTTGGTGTTTATACATAGGCTTCAATGACAGCTCATCTTGCTTTTTATCAACAATGGTGGTTGCCAAACTTTGACATTAGTAGTTACCACTAACAACCCACCATTGTAGCCTCTTTCTTTGACAATGTCAAGAGGCTGCAAATGCTACTCCAACAGCCCTCTTTTACTCTCACAAATTGGCCTTCTTTCTTTGACAATGGCAGCATTCCAACTTGCAGATGGTTTGTGGTTTGTGGTTGGTGGTTTGAGGTTGGTGGAAATTTTCCTTGATTGTCTAGATTGATTTACTAGAGGGGCTAAATTGCTGAAATTACAACTTGGATGACAGTTTAGAAGCTTCGAAACATAATTTGGACTCATTTTTTCACGAAACCTGTTTGTTGGCACAATTTAGTTGTTATCTTTGAAAACTCATATCTCCCTCATCTGACATCCTGTTTGGATGACAGTTGGAGTGTTTCTAGACCTTTAAGTCAGGAATCCAAAACAATTGAGTTTGCATCAATTGGACTTCTATAGCTCCAGATATGGAATTTTGAATGGATAAAGGTCAACAGTGGCAGAATGCGAGATTTGACTTTGAAGGATGTGATTTCCATGCTCTTCCTCTTTTTATTTTTCTTGCATTACATTTCCAGAAAGGCATGGATATTAGCTTTTTAGATCCACTAGAATCACTTCATTTTGATCTTTAGAACTCATGCTCTACACAAAACATCGACTGAACGTCAAATCTACCAATTATCTCCAATTTACTCCTTTTTGCATTTTTCATCCAAAAGTGCCTTCAAAACATAAAATAAAGAATATCAAGGCATTTTACATATAAAACATGAACAAAACATTAGGTAAATATGGGTGAAACTATCGAATAATATGCTTACATCAAATACCCCCACACTTAGCTCTTACTCGTCCTCGAGAAAGGATAAATAAAATTAAATTGAAAATAACTATGATCAATCTCTTAATCTCCCATCAATGTCCAAGAGTACAAGCATTATTAATAAGAATATAATAAAACAAGATAGAAAAACATAAATGTTCATGAATTTATTTACATGCAAACTTAAAAACTCAATCAATCATCATGATTTAAATGAAATCTATATCATGCCAAAGTGACAGGTCCTCTCATTGATATACACTCCAACACTCATGTGTTTAGGGTTTATGTGTTTAAATCTCTCAAATTCCATCAAAGAGTATGTTCTACCATAAGATTGCTTTTCAATCTCATATCCATTACTAACATATTACAAATAGTGCATGAATCAAAAGGTCTTATTTTTTGGTTTTAATGGGGCTAAGGTTAAGGTGAGGTAAAAGAGAGTAAAAGAAAAGGTTCAAATCAAAGAGCATTCTAAAAAAAATAATATTTCAAACAAGATATTCCATCAAAGCACATAAATTTTTCATCTTTAATCACCAATACTTAATTTCGTTTGATTTCAAGCTTTTGCAACATAAAATCTTAACATAAATGAACTTTTTTTTCTTTTCTTTTTCTTTTTTTTTCTTTTTTTTGTAATTTTGCCCATGTTTTCATCAAGCATCACTTCTTCTTTCTTTTCACATAATTTCCAACCATAATTCCATGAAATATCACAAGTATATGCTCTACTAATCGTTGGCCAAGGGAAAAGGAAAACATATATAAAGTTAAGGCTTATACATGGATAAAGTAAAGAAAAGATAAATAAGCTTAAAAGGGGCTCACTAAGGATAATATGATTTAGGTTGGCTTTTTGGTTCAAGTGATTGAAATTTCTAATGCCTTTATCATCTTCATGTATATTTGTAATGGAATATAATCTTAAAAAGATATGAAGCAAGTTTTAGAGATACATATCATTGAAAGAATGCACACTCAAAGAATATAATGTTAAAGGCTCAAAAGCTTGCGTTGGTATAACACTATAAAGTCAACATGACATATTCTCAAAGTCAATCCCTAAACCAATTAAACCTTAAAATTTGCATGCATACTCCTTCATTTGATTTATATCTTCATCTAAATCAATTAATTCTCATACTTAATACTCATATGCTCAAAAATCAATGGGAGTTAAAAAGATCAAACACAATTTTTTTTTTAAAGAACAACAAAGAAAACCAAAATTCTCCCAATAAATATGTAACAACCCAGCTTTTCAAGCCCCAAAACAACAATTTTTTTTTCTTTGACACATCATGTCGGTAAATTGCGAACCTATTTTCCTCACATCATCAAAATGCAATCCATACATCAACAACATTCAACATTTCATTTAAAAGGGAAATTTACATAAACACATAATATTATGTTTGCATATGAGATTAGGTTGAGTTATCTTATATATGTTGAAGAAATCACCAATACATCACCATTAAAATTGATTTGGACCAAGACTTACTTTTCTTGTCATTTAAAATCTATTTATATTTTTTTTTATCTTTGAAAACAAATCCATCAATTATTTTCAACCAAGTTATTGTTAATTTAATTTCTCTTGAGTTTTTTTTTGTTACTTAGCTTAATTTCCAGATCTAGCTCTCTGTGGATATGACCTCGATCTTACCGAGTTAATTGCTACATCGCACACTCGTGCACTTGCGAGTTAAAACAAGCCGATCATAAAAAGCGGTCAAGCAATTTTGTCAAAATGAGGCTCTACTTTCACAAACAACACAACTTTCCTCTTGTTGTTCACTTATGACATGCACTTTTTTAATCTCAAGAGACTTTACTTTCCTAGCCAATGAGGCTAATCTAGCATTGAGGTCATCAGTCTCTTTCAATTGAAACTTCCCACTTGAATGAGAAATGGTGTTTCTAGACTCAACATGAACTGGGAGAGAAGTCTCCCATTTCTTTGTGTTTTCAGCCAATTGATCAAAAAAATCAAAGGCCTCACTTGGTTCTTTGTCATAAAACTCACCATTACACATGGTTGACACTAGCTTTTTAAAATCTGCGATAAGAGAGTCATAAAAGAAACTCACTAACCTCCACATCTCAAAACCATGATGAGGGCATGCATTTAACAAGTCTTTGAACCTTTCCCAAGCTTGGTGAAATAACTCATTTGGACTACAAGAAAAATTCATCATTTGACGTTGTAAGGCTGCTGTCCTATGAGTGGGGAAGTATTTTTTCAAAAATTCAGCTTGCATTTCTCTCCATGTACCTATAGACCTAGGACACAAAGAGTTTAGCCAAAGCTTGGCTTTATCCTTTAGAGAGAATGGGAACAATTTAAGCCGAATGGTTTCCTCGGTGCATGTTCTATCAATAAAAGTATTACATACCTCTTCAAAGTCTTTAATGTGTATGTATGGATTTTCAGAATCCATACCATGAAATGTGGGAAGAAGTTGAATCATGCTCGGTTTCAAATTGAAAGCTTGTTGGTTAAGAGGTAAGATAATACACGAAGGTGTACTTTGTCTAGCCGGGTGAAGATACTCTCTAAGAGTTCATTCACCCCGATCATCCATTTCGAATGCCTTTAGTAGAAGCTAATCAATCACTTGTCCCGATCATCCTTTCGGATGCCATTAGCTGAGGCTAATCATTCCCTTGTTCCAGTCATCCATTCGGATGCCATTAGCCGAGGCTAATCATTTCTTTATCCCGGTCATCCATTCGGATGCCATTAGCCGCGGCTAATCATTCCTTTATCCCGGTCATCCATTTGGATGCCATTAGCCGAAGCTAATCAAACTTTTGACAACATTTAACATTTGACAATCTATTATCTATTCTAACCCAATGTGGTAACATTCATGTTAAAGTATCACATTATTTAGCGTATGAAAAAGGAAAGTTAAAGTCACCTACCTACTCCACCTGTGGGTTGTTCTTATCTTAACGATGGTCCGATCCCGACCGCACCACCTAAGACAACAATGGTCACAATTCAATACATTTGTATTTTTGAATCACATTTTTCACACTTATTTCAAAAGTTCATATATTCACATTCAAGTGTTCCACATTTTACACCATCATACCATGAAATTGTTACTAGCATTTAAGTCATTTTTGCCTAGGAGGCTTATTGTAGAAATCGGCAGCGAGAACTGGTTCGATGCAGGCTCCCAAATTTGGCAGCGAGAATTGGTTCGCTGCAGGCTGCCTAACACGACTAAAAGGTTAATGTCTTCTCCCAAGTGCAGGAATGTCGAAGTAATAAATAACCCGGTAAGACCGGGGTCGAACCACAGGGAGGTTAATTGTACAAATTATAAATAACAATAATACAACAACAATAACAATAACAATAACAATAACAACAACAACAACAACAACAACAACAACAACAACAACAATAATAATAATAGTAGTAGTAGTAGTAGTAGTAGTAGTAGTAGTAGTAGTAGTAGTAATAACAAAAGAAAAAGAAGGAGAAGTAGAAGAAGAAGATGAGAACTTTGAGAAGGAATATTAATATAACGACTAAACAATGATAATAAAAAATATCAAGGTTAGAGATTCCACTAATGGTATGTCAAACAAGTATAACATAAACTCTTATTATTCAATTGGAAACCACATATAAAAGAACTTTGAGAAGGAATGCTAATTTGCTGCGGCCGACACATTTTTTGCAGCAAATTGAAATTTCGCTGCAAAACACCCAATTCGGCAACAAATTCTAATTCACTGTAAAAGACTCAATTTCGGCAGCGAATACTAATTCGCTGCAGCCGATACATTTTCGGTAGCAAATTGAAATTTCGCTGTAGAACACACACATTGAAAACCATCAATTACAACATATATCTTTCAATCATTCTAGCAAAATACACACATTGAAACTATCCATTCCAGAACATAATCCTTCAGCCAATCCTAGCAAAACACACACATTGCATGCCAGCCAATCCCATAGTTAAAGTCGACCCCCTACTATGATTTGTTGTTTCTATTTTATTCATTTTTCTTTGTTAGATGTTCTGAAATTGGCCTCATTTCATTTCTGTTTTCTTTGTCCTCTTAGTAAATTTCTGTTTTCTTCACAGCTAGCTTAGGTCATAGTTCAATTTTCTTAGGGTTTTTCTTCTTCATTTCCAGTTCTAAATCTTAAGGAGAAGAGGAAGGAAGTTTCATGACCCATACCTTACGAATCTAGCTAGGTTTGAGGAAGGTTTGACAGTGTTCTTTCTCCTCTCCTGCTGGTTTTCTTCCTTCTTTTTCCTCTCATGTTGGTTCCCTTCTCCTCTCTCTCTAGGTGGTTGTCCAATCTTCTGTCAAGGTCTCCTCTCTCTCCCTCACACATTCACAAGGCTTAGGTTTCTGTTAGGGAAGAGAAAGGGAGAGTAACAAGCAGTTGGACATACAGTTGCAGCAACTTTGATAAAAGCTAGGGTTACCTTCTCTGTCCTCCTTATATTTATACTCCCCATTAAATGAGGTGGGTGTTTGGGGGTTGGTTTAGATGTGTTCTTATCCTTGTTCTAGTCTATCTAAAACCAGTTTTACCCCTCCCTCTCAACTCCTTAAGAAAATTATTATTATTTTATTTTTTAAGACAAACACTGTTTCGCTGCCAATGTAGAAATCGACAACGAAAACTACGTCGCTGCAGATCGAGAAATCAGTAGCGAAAGCTGCATCGCTACCGATCAAGAAATCAATAGCAAAAACTGTATCACTGTCATTGCAGAAATCGACAGCGAAAACTCCTTCGCTGCAGATGCAGAAATCGGCAGCGAAAACTACGTCGCTGTCAATGTAGAAATCGGCAGCAAAAACTGCTTTGCTGCAGATGTAGAAATTAGCAGCAGAAACTGCATCGCTGCCGATCGAGAAATCAGCAGCGAAAACTGCTTCATCAGTTCTCTCTCTCTCTCTCTCTCTATATATATATATATAGATATAGATATAGATATATTTTTCTTTTGGGTGTTACATTCTCCCCCCCTTAATAGGAATTTCATCCTCGAAATTTAAGAGGTTTTATACTGCATACCTGGTAGTTTAAATAAATTAGGGTACTTTTTCCTCATCTTAGCCTCCTTCTCCCAAGTTTCCTCTTCTACTTGAGCATTTCACCATAAAATTCTGATGATGGGGATCTTTTTGCTTCGTAGCTCCTTCACTTCCTGATCAAGTATCCTTATGGGCCTCAATTCTAGTGTTATGTCTTCCTTGACTTCTACTGGAACCTGGGGTAGGATTCGGGTGGGGTCCACGTCAGCCTTTCTTAACAATGAGACATGGAACACATCATGGACCTTGGCTAACTGTGGGGGCAAGTCCACTTTGTAGGCTACTGGTCCTATTCGCTGTAAGATTTTGAAGGCTCCAAAGAAGCGGGGAGTTAGCTTCCCTTTCAATCCAAACCGTAACATATTCTTCCATGGGGCTACCTTCAGGAATACCTGGTCCCTTGTACTAAACTTGAGAGGTCTTCTCCTCATATTAGCATACTTCTTCTGTCTATGTTGTGCAACTTTGATGCAATCCCTGATAGTTCTCACTTTCTCCATGGTGACTTGGACCAATTCTGCGCCATATAACTTCCAGTCCCCGATTTCCTCCCAACATAAAGGAGTTCTGCACCTCCTATCATACAAGGCTTCATATGGGGCCATCCCTATTGTGGCTTGGTGACTATTGTTATACGTGAACTCCACTAATGCCATGTGTTCCTCCTAGTTTCCTTTAAATTCTAAAACACAGGCCCATAATAGGTCTTCCAAGACTTGGATGATTCTTTCTGATTGGCCATCTGTTTGAGGGTGAAACGCAGTGCTCATTTCCAATCTTGTTCCCAAGGCATGTTGTATGCTTGGCCAAAGTCGAGAGGTGAACTTGGGATCTCGATCTGATACAATGGACATTGGAATCCCATGAAATTGTACCACCTCATTTATATAAATCTTGGCAAGCTTGTCCACCGAGTCGATCATCTTTATAGGTAAGAATAGTGCGGATTTCGTCAACCAATCTACGATAACCCATATCGCGTCATTTCCTTTCCTCCCTTTGGGAAATCCTGAAATGAAATCCATGGTGATCATCTCCCACTTCCATTCTGAAATTTGTAATGGTTGTAATGGTCCCGCAGGCCTTTGGTGTTCAACCTTGACTTGTTGACATATCCCACACTTAGACACATACTCAGCTATTTCCCTTTTCATATTAGGCCACCATTATAGGTGTTTCAGGTCTCGATACATCTTAGTGCTGTCAGGATGTATGGAGAATCGAGACTCATGTGCTTCTTGTAAAACCATTCGTTTGACTGTTTTGTCACTAGGCACATATAACTGTTGTCCCATCATCAAGGATCCATCATCCACTACTCAGAATTTCATTTCTACTCCCCTCCACATTCCTCCTAATCTTACACCCCTCCTTGTCATGGAATTGGGCATGTAGTATCTGTTCCCGATACGTTGGTCGCACCAATAATTGGGCTACTAACCCACCTCCGGCATTAATGTCCAAATCTGCACCCATCTCTTTCAATTCTACCAATTGCCGCTCCTTTCCCACTGTTAACCTTCCTAAGGTGGCTTTATTTTTACAACTGAGGGCATTTACCACCACGTTTGCTTTCCCCGGATGGTATTCTATGGTGCAGTCATAATCCTTAATGAGCTCTATCCACCTTCTTTGTCGCATGTTCAACTCCTTTTGCAACATCAGATACTTCAGACTCTTATGATCAGTAAAAATTTGGGTTCGAGACCCATACAAATAGTGTCTCCATATCCTCAAGGCAAAAACTACAACAGCCAACTCCAGGTCGTGCACTGGTTAGTTCACCTCATGAGTCTTTAACTATCTTGATGCATAGGCGATCACTTTCCCATGTTGCATCAGAACACACCCCAATCCCTTCCCCGAAGCATCACTATATACCACAAAACCCTTTGTCCCTAAGGGAAGGGTCAATACTAGAGCAGTGGTGAGCCTTCTCTTCAATTCTTGGAAGCTTTTCTCACATTCTTCTGACCACACTCATTTCTTATTCTTCCTAGTTAGCTGGGTTAAAGGGGTTGCAATCAGGGAAAAACCTTTGATAAACCTCTAATAGTATCCTGCAAGTCCTAGGAAGCTATGTATTTTGGTGACCGAAGTTAGTCTTTCCCATTTCAAGACTGCCTCAACTTTTTGGGGGTCTGCAAAAACACATTCAACTAAAATGACATGTCCCAGAAACGTCACTCCCTTCAACCAAAATTCACATTTACTCAGTTTTGCATATAATTGGTGATCTCTCAAGGTTTGTAAGGTTTGTCTCAAGTGTTTTTCGTGCTCCTCGAAAGAATTTGAGTACACTAGTATATCGTCAATGAACACCACCATAAACTTATCAAGATATGGTTGGAAAACCCGATTCATCAAGTCCATAAAGAGGGCTAGGGCATTCGTCAACCCGAATGGTAGCACCAAAAATTCATAGTGTCCGTAACGAGTTCTAAATGCGGTCTTCGCTACATCCACTTCTTTAATCTTCATCTGATAGTACCCTGATCTCATATCTATCTTCGAAAATGCCCTCGCTCCCTTTAATTGATCAAAAAAATAATCTATCTGAGGTAATGGATACTTGTTTTTCATTGTTATCTTGTTCAGTTGTTGGTAGTCAATACAAAGTCTATGAGTTCCATCTTTCTTTCTTACAAATAACACAGGTGCTCCCCATGGAGAATTACTAGGCCGTATGAACCCTTTGTCTAACAATTCTTGTAGTTGAGTCTTTAATTCATTCAGTTCTTCTGGAGCCATCCGATACGGTTGTTGGGCTATAGGTGGGACTCGAGGAAAAGTGTCTATAGACACTTCTACCTCTCGCTCCGGGGGTAGTCTCGGTAGTTCTTCGGGAACACATTTGGGAATTCCTTCACCACAGGAATATCCTTTAGTCGTGGACCCTCATCATCACACTTTAAGATGTATGCAAGGTATCCCATACATCCCCTTTCTTAAAAGTTTTTGAGTTGTTACCACCGATATCAAGGCAATTGGTTTGAGAATTCTCTCTCCTTCAAAAATCATTCTCTCGCCCTTAGGGGTTTGGAAAGTAACAATTTCAGCATAACAATCTATTAGAGCCTTGTATTTACTCAACCAATTCATGCCTAGGATTATGTCAAAATCATGCAACTCTAAGGGAATCAAGTCTACTTTTGTTTCATACCCAAATAGACTAACCCCCACATCCACATACATAATATTTGTTTCAACCATGTTTCCCATTGGAGTTCCAATTAAGAATCCCTTCTCTACCTTTTCTACTCCCTTTCTCAGTTTAGTGACAATTCTCTTAGCAATAAATGAGTGGGTGGCACCCAGATCAAACAACACATGCACATTAAAATCATTCAATAGTAGTGTACCTGCCACCACATCAGATGCAGCCCTAACCTCCTCCTGTGTCAGGTGGAAGACCCTCCCCAAGGTCCTATCATTTTGTGCTCTCGGTCTCCCTCGACTAGAGTTTGCTCCTGATTGAGAAGATCTCACTGGCCTATTCACGATGACTAATTGTTGTTGGCTTTGGCTGGGTTGCCTATAGCTTTGTACCTGTCCAGTGTTCCTTTTTGGGCAGTCCCTCTTAAAATGACCTCTTCCGCCACAGTAATGACACCCTTGATTCAAATACTGGCAATTCCTCTACCTATGACCTTCTCCTCTGCACACAAAGCATCGCTCGGGGGAAACTGAGCAATCCCCAGGGTGTTTTTGCCCACATTTCATACAAAAAGGATAGTCAATACCCTTGCGGTCACCAGTCCCAGTTGAAGAGTTTTCCCTCGAGTGCGACCGTCCAACCATCACTCTCCCACTTGACTGTTGGTGGGGCGGTAACATCAAACTCCCCTTCTTCTTGTACTGCTCAAACACTCCACTTTTTCCTTTCTTCGGGAATGGTGGTCTGCTGCTGAAAAAGTCCCCATCTCTCTTTTTGCCTATGCCCTAATATCCCCCCTTGGCCTCTAAAGCTTGGGCAGCCTCAATCAACTCTCTCACTGATTTAAATCATAAGGCGATCAATCCTTGTCTCAAGTCCTGTTGCAAACCATCTCTTAACTTCTCAATCATATGTTCCTCTATTGGCACATAGTGTGTGGCAAACAATGAGAGATCATGGAACTTCCTTTCGTACTCCAATACTAATATATCACCCTGTCTTAATGCCAAGAACTCTTGTTCTTTCACCTTACGATGGTAACTAGAATAAAACTGATTCTCAAACTCTATCTTGAAATCACTCCAAGTTTGTCTCTCAGTTGCACGCCACAACTGAACTGTTTCCCACCATGTCATGGCCCTATCAGACAACAACTGGGTAGCACAGTTTACCCTCAACCCCTTGGGTATGCTTATTTGAACCATGGTCTTTTCTACCTTCCTAATTGATTAGTACTTAAAAGTGTACTTTTATCATGGTTTTATATCATCATTTTGCACTTGAAGTATCAATAACTCCTTAACTAAAGCATGTTTTATAATAATATATCTAATAATATAAGATACCTTTAATTTGTGGTAAATGTTCATTTTAAATGCAGGCCTATCACATAAATGAAAGGATTGATTGATGACTTTAAGAACTTAAATTGCAAGGATAAAGAGATGGCCAAACTTAGAAAAGAGATGTCGGTGCAATCCAAACCAGAACATTGTTCGGTAATTGGGTCATATCTGGAGCTATATATCTCAGATTTAGGTCCAATTTATATGGATGGAAAGGTAAGATATATGCCTACAACTTTCATATGGAGCCCAAGATCTAAAAAGGTCATTATCAAGTCCAAATTGTAGCAACAACAAAGAAGCCCGAATCTGTCTTCCAGCCCGAGCACTGTTCGGTATTTTGGCCATATCTGGAGTTCTACAAGTCCAAATGAGCTGAATGTTTTACACAAGAAAGCTGAGACAATTTCCTACAACTTTCATGTTTGCAACTGGCTCCAATGTTGACGTTATCAATGACGTTTTGGGCAGACAAGAGAAGATAAGGATTGTCACCAAGTCAAAAGTTGGCCACCCACTTATCAATTAGTCATCAAATCAATAGTTCCCAATTTTGGCCTATTAAAAAAGGCATTTGCCATGCATTTAGGCATCTTGGTGTTCAGATCAAGATCATGCTCTTCCTTTCTCTCTTTGTATTTTTTGTAATGTTTATGCTTTGCTTTCATTAATATCAAGTTTATGCCTTTCATTTCCTTTCCTTTACTTAGTTAACTTTTATGTTCTTATTTTGTTTCTCTATTTTGCTTTCTTTAATTACATCTAGCTAAGTTAATTATGTCAAGATGAAAAGGTTACACTAATGGTGTGAGAATAAGTATAATGTAAATTTAATATGGACTTTAATGTTTGATACTACCATGTTTTATATTTGTTATCTTGTTCACTCTTTAATACTTTGCTTGTTAAATGACTAATCTTGATTTATGTTGTATAACACTTGGTACAACAAATGCTTGGCACTTTCATAGCCTATAATGTATGGTATAACCGACACCTGAGCTATGAAAGGAACTTGATTTGTTGTTAACATAAGTTATAATCATGAATGCTTGACGAGATTTACAAGTATTAGCATTAATTGAATAAGATGACTAATGTAATCATATTAACAATATATAATCTGATTGGAACCTCCTTTGTGTGTGGTTTCCAATTCAATAATAAGAGTTTATACTATACTTGTTTGATATACCATTAGTGGAACCTCTAACCTTGACATTTGTTATTATTATTGTTTAATCCTTACATTAATTTTCCATCTCCAAGTTATCATCATCTTCTTCTTCTCTTTCTTTATTATTATTATTACTACTACTACTACTACTACTACTACTACTACTACTACTACTATTATTGTTGTTGTTGTTGTTGTTGTTGTTGTTGTTGTTATTGTTGTTGTTATTATTGCTGTTATTGTTGCTTATAATTGTTGTCTATAATTTGTATAATTAACCTCCCTGTGGTTCGACCCCGGTCTTGCCAGGTTATTTATTACTTCGACACTCCTGCACTTGGGAGAAGACATCAACCTTTTAGTCGTGTCACTAATCCATATTCCAGTTATCTCTACATCTTGTTCCCCCATATACGGTTCACAACCCATTTCCCTCATACTCTTGACTAGTCGCACCAATGGCACCACAATATCCGTAGTCATGCTTGTCATAGGGGCTGCTTGTGGAATCTGCGTGGTGGGAGTTGCTTGTGTCGTCGAACCCACCATACCCTCCATCACTGCTTTAACTATTTGTATAAGGAGTCCCGGGTCTACATATTATGGGGGCACACCAGTTCGAATAGTCGATGGTTGTGCTTCTGATCTTTCTTGCTGCGCTACTACAACTGGGGTACTCCCTCTGTTTGGTTAGACATCCCGCTCAAAAGTGTCATTAAGTCTCTTATTTTACATATGTATTGATTGTTTTTATTTGGTTGTTTTTATAATAATTGATGTGTTTTTTAGTAATGAAGTTTGTTTTAATGTTTCGATAGGTTTTTGGAGCTTAAATGAACTAATTCATAAAATTCAATGTCGGAATTCAGAACAAAGAATTGAAGAGACATTTAGCTGAAGATTGAAGCAAATCTTGGTTCAAATAAGTGCTCCAAATTTGTCCCAAAAATAAATTCTATTCTAATTCTAGAAAAGAATATCATATGATCTATTTTAAGCCCAAACTTGCCTTATGTTGTGTGCAAACTTCAACCATTAAACACTCAAGGTTTCAATGTCAATCTTAGCCCAAATAATAAGTACATTTGTATACTTATTTGATGCTCAAAAGCAACCCAAAATCAGCCCCAAATCAACCCTAAATCAACCCCAAATCAACCTTCAAATCAGCCCAAACACAATCCATGATCTTACATGTCCACACAACAAATAACAATTGATTTATTTTGGGTAATCCATTGATCCAAGAAGGCAAGCACATGGACGGAAAGCTGGAGGGGATATTTTTACAGTATTTTGGGTCAAAAAGAAGAAGGAGACAACTCATAAATGAGGAAGAAAAATGTGCACCAAAGTGGTTGCAAAGCTGTCCTGATTTGATTTTTCAGAACACATTTCGGTGTTTTGCCCATATCTTTTTATTCAGGTGTCCAAATGAGCTGATCTTTAATGATCTGGAAAGGTGACAAAATTTCCTATAAATATGTCTCTAATAGACATCTCGAAAAAAAGCTTCTAAAAGGGTCAAATTGCTGTCCAAAGTTAGAGTCAGATTTGTGTCCGAATGTTTTCTGAAATTGTGTTGTGTTCTTCTTTATAGATTTCGGTTCTTTAGTTTGTAAAACTTATTATTTTAGTTTGATTCAAGTTATTTCATGTTTATTGAAGTGTTCTTATATATAATCATGGTTGGCTAAACTCTTTCTTGGATCCAAATCAAGGATAATGGTGATTGAGGTGAGTTCTTTAGGATATGAATGAATCTTAATGTTTATCTTCTCATTTTCTTCATGACTGATTTATTATTGCAAAGAAATTTTAGAAATCATTTAGGTAATGTTATAATCTTGAATTTTTATGCATAAACTTTAGTTTTTGTATAGAGATTGCTTGATTCAATGTTGAAGAAATCAGCAATACATCACCATTAAAATTGATTTGGACCAAGACTTACTTTTTCTTGTCATTTAAAATCTATTTACACTTTTTCATCTTTGAAAACAAATCCATCAATTATTTTCAACCAAGTTATTATTAATTTAATTTCTCTTGAGTTTTTTTTTGTTACCTAGCTTAATTTCCTGATCTAGCTCTCTGTGGATATGACCTCGATCTTATCGAGTTAATTGCTACATCGCACACTCGTGCACTTGCAAGTTAAAACAAGTCGATCATAAAAAGGTAACAAGCAATTTTGGCACCGTTTTCGGGGAGCTAGCAAGCAAAGGTAAAAAAATTAGATTTTTTTATTGGAAAAATAAAAAAAAAAACATATAAAAAAAATTAGTTGGCTAGTTTTACCGCCTCAAAAAAATTGACCTCAACTTTTCGGATATTGGACTGTTGGACTACTAACTGTTAGCTTTTGTTTGGTTCAACCATTTTTCTTTTGATGTTTATTCTAATTAGTTTATAATATTTATTGTTTATATTATAAGGTTTGTTTTACAGTCTTTTGTTTATTTTATTTTATCTAGTTGTATTGTTGTTATTTTTTTTTATACTTGGCTGGTATTTCCACCTCTTGTTTATTTTTTTGTTGTTGTTTTATTGTGATTATTTTTCTTATATTTATTGTTTGAAGTGCTTGGCCGGTATTACCACCTTTTTATTCAAGCTTGTTATAATTATCTTTTAATGTTTATTGTTGTTAATAGTGCTTATTAGTTGGAGAGTGAATTTCTTAATTTATTGTATTTTTATTTTTGAGCTATTATTTTTATTTGCAATTTTTTTTCTTTCCTTTCCTTTCATATTCATATAATTGTTATATTATTATTATTATTATTATTATTATTTTATCATGGCTAAGGTTGAAGATGTAGAGGGTGAAGGGAGTGTCCAAGGTAATGGACCTCTACAATTCAATGATCAACCTAATTTTCAAACTCTTTATGTTATCTTACCTCTTAACCAACAAGCTTTCAATTTGAAACCGGGCATGATTGAACTTCTTCCCACATTTCATGGTATGGATTCTGAAAATCCATACATACACATTAAAGACTTTGAAAAGGTATGTAATACTTTTATTGATAGAACATGCACCGAGGAAACCATTCAGCTTAAATTGTTCCCATTCTCTCTAAAGGATAAAGCCAAGCTTTGGCTAAACTCCTTGCGTCCTAGGTCTATAGGTATATGGAGAGAAATGCAAGCTGAATTTCTAAAAAAATACTTCCCCACTCATAGGACAGCAGCCTTACAACGTCAAAATGAGTCATTTCAACAAGTTGGGAAATGTTCAAAGACTTGTTAAATGCATGCCCTCACCATGGTTTTGAGATATGGAGGTTAGTGAGTTTCTTTTATGACTCTCTTACCGCAGATTTTAAAAAGCTAGTGTCAACCATGTGTAATGGTGAGTTTTATGACAAAGAACTAAGTGAGGCCTTTGATTTTTTTAATCAATTGGCTGAAAACACAAAGCAATGGGAGACTTCTCTCCCAGTTCATGTTGAGTCTAGAAACATCATTTCTCATTCAAGTAGGAAGTTTCAATTGAAAGAGACTGATGACCTCAATGCTAGATTAGCCTCATTATCTAGGAAAGTAGAGTCTCTTGAGATTAAAAAAGTGCATGTCATAAGTGAACACCAAAAGGAAAGTTGTGTTGTTTGTGAGAGAAAAGGGCATAGGACAACTAAGTGTCCTACCATTCCAGCCTTCAAGGAAGTGCTATATGGCCAAACTTTTAATTCAAGTAATGTTAGAAAGCCATTTCCAAACCAAGTAAGCAATCCCTACTCTAAGACCTATAATCCTGGATGGAGGAACCACCCAAATTTTGGATGGAGAAATGAGGGCTCTTCAGTACCTCAAACATTTCAACCTCCACCCCAACCATTTCATGCTCCCATATGTAACACATACCAAGCACCTTATAAGAGATCCTTAGAGGATACTCTTCAACAATTCATGCAAACGCAAGGAGGAATCAACAACCAAGCTTACAAATTCGAAGACCAGACTAATAGGACCTTAGATGACATTCGAAGTCAACTAACTAAGTTGACTCAATCACTAAGCATTCAAGAGAAGGGAAAAATCCCAGCTCAACCAATGCCCAATCCTAGAGGTCAGGTACACATGAGTGAATCCTCACCTAGTGAACCTTCAAACCATGAACAAGTCCAAGCCATCACTACCCTTAGAAGTGGAAAGATTATTGACAAAGGTGTAGGTTTTAGGATTCCTAAAGGTATTGTGGAGGAGAAATTTAGGGAAAGTGAAGAGGGAATCAAAACACAAGTGGCAAATGAGAGTTTGAGTGACAAAGAAGGTGAGATAAATGAGAAAGAGATGAGTGAGAAAGGAGATGATTCAAGAAAGATTGGAGTCAAAATGAGTGATTTAGAATTTGTTCCTAGAGCACCATTTCCACAAAGGTTAGGGAAACCTAAACAAGATCTTATGAACTCAGAAATCTATGAATTGTTCAAACAAGTGAAAGTCAATATTCCACTCCTTGATGCAATTAAACAAGTTCTATCTTATGCAAAGTTTTTTAAGGATTTATGCACAGTCAAAAGGAGATTCAATGTGAAAGAAAGAGCCTTTCTAACTGAACATGCTAGTGCCATCATCCAGTTTAAGACCCCTCCCAAATACAAAGATCCTGGTTGTCATACCATTTCATGCATTATTGGAAGTCATAAGATAGATCAAGCTTTGTTGGATTTAGGAGCAAGTGTGAATTTAATACCCTACACTGTTTACAAACAATTAGGTTTAGGAGAAATCAAGCCTACTCGAATCACCCTTCAATTAGCTGATAGGTCAATCAAGATTCCCAGGGGTATCATTGAGGATGCGTTGGTCCAAGTAGATAAATTCTACTTTCCTGTTGATTTTGTAGTGTTAGACACCGCACCAATTCAAGGTTCTAATGCTCCCATCCCAGTCATCTTAGGGAGACCTTTCCTAGCTACATCTAATGCCTTAATTAATTGTAGGAATGGGGTGATGAAATTATCTTTTGGGAATATGACTGTGGAGATGAACATATTCAATGTCTCCAAACAAATTGGGGGAACATGAGGACACTAGAAAGGTAGATTTGATCCAAATAGTTTGTCAAGAACACTTTGAGAGAGCGTGGATCAAGGATGCATTGGAGAGAACTTTAATTCATGATGAAAGATTTTGTTCTTTGGAATGTGTTGATGAGGAAGTAAGAGAACTTGAGACTTATCTAGATCCAATGCCTATTATGTCAATAGGTCAATGGACCTTATCATTTGAGCCTTTGATTTCACCCCATGTGAAAGTTGAGGCATCTTTTGTCCAGCCTTATAAACCAGAAAGAAAGCCTTTACCGAGTGATCTTAAGTATGCATTTCTAGGGGAAGATGAATCATATCCTATTGTGATCTCATCAAAACTTAGCATAGAGCAAGAACAAAAACTTTTGAGAGTGGTGAGAAAACACAAGAAAGCAATTGGGTGGAAAATTATTGACTTGAAAGGAATTAGCCCTCTTTTATGTACACATAGAATCTATCTTCAAGAAGAGGCTAAATCTGTGAGGCAAATGCAAAGACGATTGAACCCAAACATGAAGGAAGTAGTGAGAGGTGAAGTGCTGAAGCTACTTGATGCAGGTATCATTTACCCTATTGCAAACTCAAAATGGGTTAGTCCAACCCAAGTTGTCCCTAAAAAATCTGGAGTCACGGTAGTAAAGAATAAAAATAATGAACTAGTACCAACTAGAATCCAAACTGGATGGCGTATGTGCATTGATTATCATAAATTGAACATGGTGACTAGGAAGGACCATTTTCTGCTTCCATTTTTAGACCAAGTGCTTGAAAGAGTAGCTGGAAGAGCTTTCTATTGTTTTCTTGATGGATACTCAGGTTACAACAAAATTGAGATTTCTTTAGAAGACCAAGAAAAAACCACTTTCACTTGTCCTTTTGGTACCTATGCTTATAGAAAAATGTCTTTTGGTTTGTGTAATGCACCAGCCACTTTTCAAAGGTGTATGATAAGTATCTTTAGTGACATGGTGGAAAATTTTTTGGAAGTTTCCATGGATGATTTTTCAGTTTATGGGGATTCTTATGAGTTGTGTCTAATGCATTTAGAAAAAGTTCTTGAAAGGTGTGAAAAGAGCAATCTTATACTCAATTGGGAGAAATGTCATTTTATGGTGACACATGGCATTGTTTTAGGTCACATTGTCTCTTCAAAAGAGATAGAGGTAGATAAGTCAAAAGTGAAAGTCATTCAAAAATTAACTACCCCTAAGACTGTGAAAGATGTGAGATCCTTTTTAGGATATGCTGGGTTTTATCGAAGATTCATTCATTCTTTTAGTACCATTGCCAAACCATTGTGTAACTTGTTATCACAAGATGTCCAATTTGATTGGACATTAAAATGTCAAGAAGGTTTTGAAAAGCTTAAAGGGTTGTTGACCACTACACCAATCATGCAAGCTCCTGATTGGTCCTTACCATTTGAATTGATGTGTGATGCTAGTGATTTTGCAATTGGGGCTGTTTTAGGGCAAAGAAAAGACAAGAAACCTCATGTCATTTATTATGCTAGCAAGACTTTGAATGATGCTCAATTGAATTACACTACAACTAAAAAAGAACTCTTAGCTGTAATTTTTGCATTAGAGAAGTTTAGGTCTTATTTGGTTGGATCTCTTGTTATTGTTTTCACTGATCATACAGTATTGAATATTTGCTCACAAAACAAGATGCCAAACCACGTTTGATTCGATGGATCCTCCTACTCCAAGAGTTTAACCTTGAAATTCGAGATAAAAAGGGAGTAGAGAATGTAGTGGCTGATCATTTGTCTTGTCTTTCAAGCTATGAGACCATAATTGATGAATCTCCAATAAATGAACTCTTTGCTGATGAAAATTTATTTTGTGCAGGTACTATCTCCTACATTGGTTCTCCATGGTATGCTGACATAGCAAATTACCTAGCCACAAGTCAGATTCCTTCTCATTGGTGTAAACTTGACAAACAAAAATTCTTGCGTAATGACACGACCAAAAGATTGATGTCTTCTCCCAAGTGCAGTAGTGTCGAAGTAATAAATAACCCGACAAGACTGGGGTCGAACCACAGGGAGGTTAATTATACGAATTATAAATAACAATAACAACAACAACAACAATAATAGTAATAACAGCAATAATAATAATAATAATAATAATAATAATAATAATAATAATAATAGTAATAGTAATAATACTAATAGTAATAGAATAATAATAATAATAATAATAATAATAATAATAAAGAAAAAGAAGGAGAAGAAGAACATGAGAACTTTGAGATGGAATATTAATGTAACGATTAAACAATAATAATAACAAATGTCAAGGTTAAAGATTCCACTATTGGTATGTCAAACAAGTATAATATAAGCTCTTATTATTCAATTGGAAACCACACATAAAGGAGGTTCCAATCAAATTATAGATTGTTAGCATGATTACATTAGTCATCTTATTCGATTAATGTTAATACTTGTAAATCTCGTCAAGCATTCATGATTATAACTTATGTTAACAACAAATCAAGTTCCTTTCATAGCTCAGGTGTCAGTTATACCATACAATATGAACTATAAAAGTGCCAAGCATTTGTTGTACCAAGTGTTATACAACATAAATCAAGATTAGTTATTTAACAAGCAAAGTATTAAAGAGTGAACAAGATAACAAATATAAAACATGTTAGTATCAAACATTAAAGTCCATATTAAGTGTACATTATACTTATTCTTACACCATTAGTGTAACCTTTTCACCTTGACATAATTAACTTAGCTAGACATAATGAAAGAAAGAAAAATAAATAAACAAAATAAGAACATGAATAAGATTAAAGTTAATTAAGTAAGTGAAAGGAAATGAAAGGCATAAACTTTATATTAAAGAAAGCAAAGCATAAACATTACAAAAAATACAAAGAGAGAAAGCAAGAGCATGATCTTGATCTGGAAACCAAGATGCCTAAATGCATGGCAAATGCCTCCTTTTATAGGCCAAAATTAGGAACTATTGATTTGATGACTAATTGATGAGTGGGTGGCCAACTCTTGACTTGGTGACAATCCTTATCTTCTCTTGTTTGCCTAAAATGTCATTGATAACATCAAATTTGGAGCCACTTGAAAACATGCAAAATTGTAGGAAATTGTCTCAACTTTCTTGTGTAAGAACTTCAGCTCCTTTGGACTTCTAGAACTCTAGATATGGCCAAAATACTGAACAATGCTCACGTTGGAGGACAGATTCGTTCCTTTTTAGATCTTGGGCTCCATATGAAAGTTGTAGGCCTATGTCTTACCTTTCCATTAATATAAATTAGATCTAAATCTGAGATATGTAGCTTCAGATATGACCCAATTACCGAATAATGTTCCGGTTTGGATTTCACCGACATCTCTTTTCTAAATTTGGCCATTTCTTTATCCTTGCAATTTAAGTTCTTAAAGTCATTAATCAATCCTTTCATTTATGTGATAGGCCTGCATTTAAAATCAACATTTACCATAAATTAAAGGTATCTTATATTATTAGATATATTATTATAAAACATGCTTTAGTTAAGGAGTTATTGATACTTCAAGTGCAAAATGATGATATAAAACCATGATAAAAATGCACTCTTAAGTACTAATCACGTAATGTGCGCACCTTTTTTTGGGATGACCCTTACCTATTTAAATATTGTCCTAACCAAATTATTAGGCGGTGCATCCTTAATCATGAAATTCTAAGGGTCATTAATTTTTGTCATGCATTAGCCTGTGGTGGGCATTTTTCTTCCAAGAAAACCATTGCCAAAATCTTGCACTGTGGTTTTTATTGGCCCACCATGTTTAAAGATGTCCATGCCTTCTGTGTTGCATGTGATCGATGCCAACGACTAGGTAGCCTCACTAGGCATAACATGATACCCCTTAACCCCATCCTTGTTTTGGAAATATTTGATTATTGGGGGATTGATTTCATGGGACCTTTTCCAAGTTCATTTGGTTACCAATTCATCGTTGTAGCTATTGATTATGTGTCTAAATGGGTGAAGGTCATAGCATCTCGAACCAATGACCATCAATTGTGGTCAAATTCTTGAAAGAAAATATTTTCTCTCGTTTTGGCATGCCCCAAGCTATGATTAGTGATGGGGGAAAATATTTTTGTAACAAGCCCGTTGGGATTTTGATGAGAAAATATGATGTAATTCACAAGGTTAGTAGCCCTTATCACCCACAAACAAGTGGCCTAGCTAAGTTAGCAAATAGGGAGATCAAGAACATTTTAGAGAAAACAGTCAATCCAAACCGTAAAGATTGGTCCCTACGACTAGTTGATGCTTTGTGGGCATATCGCACTGCTTATAAGACCTCTTTAGGAATGTCTCTTTATAGGCTAGTTTATGAAAAACCTTGTCATCTCCCTATTAAGATTGAGCATCGTGCATATTGGGCCATCTGGCAATTCAATGACAATGAAAACGAGGTTGGCAAAAATAGAAAGCTTCAATTGGATGAATTAGAGCTGAGAAATGATGCATTTGAAAATGCAAAAATTTCAAAACATAAGATGAAAACTTTGCATGATAAACATATTCTTAGAAAATCCTTTCATGTTAGTCAAAAGGTTCTCTTGTATAATTCATGATTACATCTCTTTCCTGGGAAGTTGAGAACAAAATGGATTGGTCCATTTGTGATTAAATCCATCTCTAAGCATGGTGCATTTGAGGTAGAAAATCCCAAGAATGGAAATATTTTCAAAGTAAATGGTCATCGATTGAAACCTTATCTTGAAAACGTTGTGGCTGAAGTTGAGACATTGGATCTTGAAGATCCAATACCATTGTAGTATCAAAAGTAATGAGTTTTTTTATTTATTTTTTTTCTTCTTTCTTCCATCTCTTATATTTTCTTGTTCATGCATTCGGGACAATGCATTATTTTAAGTTGGAGGGTGTGAGGTTCTTTATGTTAAAAAAAAAAACAAAATCAATGTTTTCTTTTAGTTGTGATCTGCAAGTTAAAAAAAAATCAAGCAAGAAGTCAGCTCATGTCCAATTCAATCAGACATTCATCCTTGAAAACAGAAAAGGAGTAACAATTTTCTAATCTTTATATTTTTCTTCTCTTTCTCTTTTACATTGAGGATAATGTAAAACTTAATTTTAGATATTTCATTATGTTGAATGCTTGAGATAACCATGCTTGTTAAAAAAAAAAAACTTGCATTCGTATGTGAATGAGACTTGTTTAGGATCATCATTACATTTTTGGGTTCATTATTGTGTTGATCATTGCATGCTTTAATTTGGGATAGATAATATCTTATAAAGCAAGTTATAACATACTTTTTTTTAAGATTACTAAAGTACATCTTTCCTTGTAAAAGTTGTGTGAGTTGTGTGAATATGCATGAAAGATGAGTATGATGCTTTACTTATGATTATCCCTTTTGATATAGTCCTAAACAAGGTTTAAGTAAATAGAGTAATAATTATTACATAAATAAATAAATGTGTAAAACGTTCTATCTACTCCAATGTTTTGAGTTGCTCAGTAACTAGGGGTATTCATCACAAATGTTTATCTTTATGTCAAACGGCAGCTTGAAATATGAGTATGCAAAGCACTTTAAGTTTATGACTTTGTGAGTAACCGGGTGCATTCATCACAAATGTTTGTATTCGCGTCAAAAAGGAAGTGACTACTTAAAGACATAATAAATCATATCTTCAAATATATATATATATATATATATATACATATATATACATATTTCTTTAGTTTGCTATCTTGTTTGTGTTGGTGAGAAGGGAAGATTACAAGTTGAGTTTTTGTATGAATCAATTATGTTGGTTGCATGATAAATATGACTGAATTTGGAAATTTTATATGGATGTTTGATTTAGAGAATGCGAGTATGCTTATTTTTCTTTATTTTCTATTGTGTACATTAAGTTAAAGATACCAATGTTTGCATGATAGGTCCTTCAAGTGTGATGAATCGAGCCTAATTATGATTGTTATTATTCTTTTTATTTCAAAGGTTTTATGTTTTGTTTTGCTTGAGGACTAGCAAAATCTAAGTTGGGGGGTGTGATTGTGCATCAAAAGTGTCATTAAGTCTCTTATTTTACATATGTATTTATTGTTTTTATTTGGTTGTTTTTATAATAATTGATGTGTTTTTTAGTAATGAAGTTTGTTTTAATGTTTCGATAGGTTTTTGGAGCTTAAATGAATTAATTCAGAAAATTCAACGTCGGAATTCAGAACAAAAAATTGAAGAGACATTTAGCTGAAGATTGAAGCAAATCTTGGTTCAAATAAGTGCTCCAAATTTGTCCCAAAAATAAATTCTATTCCAATTCTAGAAAAGAATATCATATGATCTATTTTAAGCCCAAACTTGCCTTATGTTGTGTGCAAACTTCAACCATTAAACACTCAAAGTTTCAATGTCAATCTTAGCCCAAATAATAAGTACATTTGTATACTTATTTGATACTCAAATGCAGCCCAAAATCAGCCCCAAATCAACCCCAAATCAACCTTCAAATCAGCCTAAACACAATCCATGATCTTACATGTCCACACAACAAATAACAATTGATTTATTTTGGGTAATCCATTGATCCAAGAAGGCAAGCACATGGATGGAAATCTAGAGGGGGTATTTTTACATTATTTTGGGTCAAAAATAAGAAGGAGACAACTCATAAATGAGGAAGAAAAACATGCACCAAAGTGGTTGCAAAGTTGTCCTGATTTGATTTTTCAGAACACATTTCGGTGTTTTGCCCATACCTTTTGATTCAGGTGTCCAAATGAGCTGCTCTTTAATGATCTAGAAAGGTAACAAAATTTCCTATAAATATGTCTCTAATAGACATCTAAAAAAAAAAGCTTTGAAGAGGGTCAAATTGCTGTCCAAAGTTAGAGTCAAATTTATGTCCGAATTTTTTTTTGAAATTATGTTGTGTTCTTCTTTATAGATTTCGGTTCTTTAGTTTGTAAAACTTATTATTTCATTTTGATTCAAGTTATTTCATATTTATTGAAGTGTTCTTATATATAATCATGGTTGACTAAACTTTTTCTTGGATCCAAATCAAGGATAATGGTGATTGAGGTGATTTCTTTAGGATATGAATGAATCTTAATGTTTATCTTCTTATTTTCTTCATGAATGATTTATTATTGCAAAGAAATTTATAAATCATTTAAGTAATGTTATAATCTTGAATTTTTATGTACAAACTTTAGTTTTGGTACAGAGATTGCTTGATTCAATATCTTACTTAATATGAAAGTACTTGTTCATTCTTAAGTAATAATCAATCTTTATCTTTCTAAACTTCATTGTAATATCTTCCGATCTAATATCACCATCGTTGATATTAGGTTGAGTTATCTTATATATGTTGAAAAAATCACCCATCACCATTAAATTGATTTGGACTAAGACTTACTTTTTCTTGTCATTTAAAATCTATTTACACTTTTTCATCTTTAAAAACAAATCCATCAATTATTTTCAACCAAGTTATTGTTAATTTAATTTCTCTTGATTTTTTTTTGTTACCTAACTTAATTTCCAGATCTAGCTCTCTATAGATATGACCTCGATCTTACCGAGTTAATTGCTACATCGCACACTCCTGTACTTGCGAGTTAAAACAAGCCGATCATAAAAAACGGCCAAGCAATAAGATCTGAATTTTTCACATGCAAATACTACTGCAAGTAATTCCTTTTCAATGGTAGTGTAATTTATTTGAGTACTATTTAAAGTTTTACTTGCATAGTAAATCACATAGGGTTTCTTATATTTTCTTTGTCCTAAAACAGCACCCACGACATAATCACTAGCATCACACATTATTTCAAAAGGTAATGACCAATCAGGAGGTTGAATGATAGGAGCAGATGTAAGCAGGTTTTTAAGTTTAACAATGGCTTCTTCACAATGTTCAGTCCATTTAAAAATATTATCCTTTGTTAGAAGATTACACAATGGCTTAGGTATTACACTAAAATCTTTGTAAACCTTCTATAAAAACCAGCATGTTCTAAGAATGATCTAACATTTTTATCAAATTTTAGTGTTGGCAAGTTGGCAATTAACTCAATTTTAGATTTGTCAACCTCAATTCCTATTGATGAAACAATGTGACCAAGTACAATGCCGTTTGTTATCATAAAATGATATTTTTCCCAATTCAGCACAAGATTCTTTTCTTCACACCTGTTCAAAACCTTTCCCAAAATAGTTAAACAATTATCAAATGAATCACCAAAAACAAAAAAATCATCCATAAAAATCTCAAAAAAACGTTCAACCATATCACTGAATATGCTAAACATGCATCTTTGAAATGTGGCTGGTGCATTACATAATCCAAAAGGCATCCTTCAGTATGCAAACGTACCAAATGGACATGTGAAAGTAGTTTTCTGTTGATCTTCAAATGCAATTTCAATTTGGTTGTAACTCGAATAACCATCTAGAAAACAATAAAATTCATGACCTGCAACTCTTTCTAGAATTTGATCCATGAAAGGTAAAGGAAAATGATCTTTTCTGATCATTGAATTAAGTTTCATATAGTCAATGCACATATGCCAACCAGTAATAGTCCTCGTTGGAATTAACTCATTTTTCTCACTTGTTATCATAGTAACCCAGACTTTTTAGGTACAACTTGGGTAGGACATACCCATTTGCTATAAAAAATAAGATAAATGATTTCATTATCTAGAAGTTTAATGACTTCATTCCTCACTACTTCTTTCATATTAGGATTAAGCCTTCGTTGCATTTCTCTAGAGGGTTTAACATTTTCCTCCAAATAAATCTTATGTGTGCAAATCAAAGGACTAATTCTTTTTATATTAGTTATGGTCCATCCTAATGTATTTTTGTGAATTTTCAAAGTTTGTAATAACTTACCTTCTGGATGAACATTAAGTTCGAAAGAAATTATTACCGAAAAAGTTTCATTTTCTCCCAAAAATGAGTATTTGAGATTACATGGCAATGACTTCAAATCGGGTTTTGGTGGTTGAACACTTGAAGGTATGGACTTAATTGATCGTGATGGAAATTCCTCAATTTTTGGTCCCCAACTTTTTGCCTTTGATTCTTCCTAAAAACAAACCATTTGCAAATCTTCAAATTCATTAAACTTAGTTTTATTGGAAGAATATTCAAATTGATCATAAATTATTTTTTCAATAAAATCTACTTCCTGTAAATCATTATCATCTCTAGGTTGCTTGTAAATGTTAAAAATATTCATCTCCAATGTCATGTTTCCAAAAGATAACTTCATCACTCCATTCCTACAATTAATCAATGCATTAGAAGTTGCAAGAAATGGACACCCTAAAATAACAGGAATTGAATTGCATGCTTCAACAGGTTGTGTATCCAAGACAATAAAATCCATAGGAAAGATGAATTTATCAACTTGTACAAAAACATCTTCAATTATTCCTCTAGGCATTTTTACAGATCTATCAGCAAGTAAAAGAGTTACAGAAGTAGGTTTTAACTCACATAGATTGAGATTTTGAAAACCGAATATGGAAGTAAATTCACACTAGCTACAAGATCAAGTAAAGCTTTATCAATTCTATGTTCTCCAATAAAGCAAGAAATTGTAGGACAACCAGAGTCTTTATATTTCAAAGCATTATTGTTCTAAAGAATGACACTTACTTGTTCGGCTAAGAAGACTTTCTTTTTCACATTCAATTTTCTCTTTATAGTGCATAGATCTTTCAAAAATTTAGCATAAGATGATACCTATTTAATAGCATCTAGCAAAGGTATGTTAATCCTTACCTGTTTAAAAGTTTCAAAGATTTCAGAATTGTGATTGACTTTCCTTTGTTTGGTCATGGCATGAGAAAATGAAGTGCTGGTGGGGAATCAGTCTCTTCCTTACAATGTTCAGGTTCAACCATTTCTTTACCCTTGGAGACTAACTCATCTTCTTTCTCACAAGGTTCGAGAATGAGTTTTTTTAATAACCTTACCACTGCAGAAAGTAGTGACTAATTTGACTTGATCTAGATGTTGGCTTCTGGAATTGCTTTTACTTGAATCGTATTGCTCTTTGAGATTTTGCTGGGGTTGAGATGGAAACTTACCTTTCTCCTGAAAACTGAGAGCAGATGTAAACTTTACAAGAGTATCTTTCAAATCAACCATGGTTTGAGCATTTTGAGTGTTGATTATTGACACGACTGAAAGATTGATGTCTTCTCCCAAGTGCAGGAGTGTCGAAGTAATAAATAACCCGGCAAGACCGGGGTCGAACCACAGGGAGGTTAATTGTACAAATTATAAACAACAATTATAAAACAACAACAACAACAACAAGAATAATAATAATAATAATAATAATAATAATAATAATAATAATAATAATAGTAGTAGTAGTAGTAGTAGTAGTAGTAGTAGTAGTAGTAGTAGTAATAATAATAATAATAAAGAAAGAGAAGAAGAAGAAGATGATGATAACTTGGAAATGGATAATTAATGTAAGGATTAAACAATAATAATAACAAATGTCAAGGTTAGAGGTTCCACTAATGGTATATCAAACAAGTATAGTATAAACTCTTATTATTGAATTGGAAACCACACACAAAGGAGGTTCCAATCAGATTATATATTGTTAACATGATTACATTAGTCATCTTATTCAATTAATGCTAATACTTGTAAATCTCGTCAAGCATTCATGATTATAACTTATGTTAACAACAAATCAAGTTCCTTTCAGAGCTCAGGTGTCGGTTATACCATACATTATGGGCTATGAAAGTGCCAAGCATTTGTTGTACCAAGTGTTATACAACATAAATCAAGATTAGTCATTTAACAAGCAAAGTATTAAAGAGTGAACAAGATAACAAATATAAAACATGTTAGTATCAAACATTAAGGTCCATATTAAGTTTACACTATACTTATTCTTCCACCATTAGTGTAACCTTTTCACCTTGACATAATTAACTTAGCTAGACATAATGAAAGAAAGAAAAACAAATAAACAAAATAAGAACATAAAACTTAACTAAGTAAAGGAAAGGAAATGAAAGGCATAAACTTGATATTAATGAAAGTAAAGCATAAACATTACAAAAAATACAAAGAGAGAAAGGAAGAGCATGGTCTTGATCTGGAAACCAAGATGCCTAAATGCATGGCAAATGCCTCCTTTTATAGGCCAAAATTGGGAACTATTGATTTGATGACTAATTGATAAGTGGGTGGCCAACTTTTGACTTGGTGACAATCCTTATCTTCTCTTGTCTGCCCAAAACGTCATTGATAACATCAAAACTGGAGCCAGTTGTAAACATGAAAGTTGTAGGCAATTGTCTCAGCTTTCTTGTGTAAAACATTCAGCTCATTTGGACTTCTAGAACTCCAGCTATGGCCAAAATACCGAATAGTGCTCGGGCTGGAAGACAGATTCGGGCTTCTTTGTTGTTGCTACAATTTGGACTTGATAATGGCCTTTTTAGATCTTGGGCTCCATATGAAAGTTGTAGGCCTATGTCTTACCTTTCCATCCATATAAATTGGACCTAAATCTGAGATCTGTAGTTCCAGATATGACCCAATTACCGAACAGTGTTCCGGTTTGGATTGCACCGACATCTCTTCTCTAAGTTTGACCATCTCTTTATCCTTGCAATTTAAGTTCTTCAAGTCATCAATCAATCCTTTCATTTATGTGATAGGCCTACATTAAAAATAGACATTTGCCATAAATTATTGGTATCTTATATTATTAGATACATTATTATAAAACATATTTTAGTTAAGGAGTTATTGATACTTCAAGTGCAAAATGATGATATAAAACCATGATAAAAATGCACTTTTAAGTACTAATCACACCCCTCAACCAGCTTATTACTAGTCCCTAGTAATCAAAGCGTTAAAACAATTTGCAAATTTTACAAAGCAAGGTATTCATCATTTAACTTCCATTAATCTATCCAGATAAACAAACTCTCATTAAATTTATATATCTGCTCAATACCACTTAACAAGATATTAATAAACCTTTCTTTTGTGCTCAATGTATCAACACATAATTATGGGGCTTTTCTTGGAAGAAAACAAAATTTTTGTTCTAATGTTTAAGGTTAACTTCCTTGGGTTGGGATTATTATTTTTGTCTTTTTTCTTTCTTTCTTTTTTTTTTTAAAAAAAAAATCTATATACATATAATTTAAAAACATCATGCATCTTTAACCCATGTAACGAGCTTTCAGCTAATGACTCCCAGACCAGTTGGTCTTAGGGCATTAGGTGTTAAGACACCCCTACGAGCTTAGTAACTCGGGTCGCAGATACTGATATGTAGATAGTGCAATGTTTGATTCCCTTAAGCTTTTCTCCTCAACCCATGTAACAAGCGTTGGGCCAATAGCTCCCAAGTCAGTTGACTTTAGGGTATTAGGTGTTAAAACACCCCTTCGGGCTTAATTGCTTAGGTTAGGGAGGCTACGAAACCAAACTTATCTACATTTTTATTATCATCATTTTTTTTTCTTTTTTGTTTTCTTTTTTTCTTTTTTTTTTCTTTTTTTTTTAATTATATACAATCCTTTTCCCTTAGTTGTTACCTTTAACAAAAGAACATAAATAATGTAATAATCCAATATGCAACCCACAATCATATGTTAAAGTGTGTGGGTGTAAATTAAGGTTTAAGAATACATGTTAAATAAGGATATGAGCAGAATTAAGTGGTAACAATACGAGAGCTTGTAAACCTGAATATTTCAGGAAGTATTATAATAGACCTTGTTAAGAATGGTTACTAAGATGCGTCTCAAGAGTCACTTTAACAAAAGAACTCCTTTACTCTGCCATCCTAGTAACAACAATTATGCACATGCTTTATGAAATGAAAAACAATTTTTTTTTTATCAACTACTACCCTCTCCCCCCAACCAAAACGAGACATTGTCCTCAATGTTCTAAGGTAGAAAGATAGAGTATAGAAGATATCACCTGAAATAACGAACACTGACAAAACCTGAAACACACTGAAACAAAAATAAGAAATAACAAAACACAATAATAAAACCAAAAGACACAAAAATTCACAAATGAAGGCTCAAATCCAATCTAAGCTTTTTACGGCTTCCCGTAGATGACCAATTTATGCGACTCATGGAAGGATCAATCACAGGAATGAAAGATTGTAGTTGGTCAATCAATTGTTCAGCAGTAGTAGCAAAGATTATGATTTGTCGTGCAGAAGATGTTAAAAATTCCTGTTCCACAGCATGATCAAGAAAAGACAACAACTTATCATAATAACCATTAACATTTAACAAACCTATGGGTTTATGGTGAATGTGCAATTGAGCCCAAGAGGAAATATGAAAGATCTCTTCTAATGTGCCTAGACCACCTGGTAAAGCAATGAAAGCATCAGCATGGTTAAACATTGCATTCATTCGAGCCGACATTGTGGAGACCTGAAGTTCCTCTCCAATTGTTTTTCCAATGATGTCCCATTGTGCCAAAGCTTCAGGGACGACTCCTAAAACTTGACTACCTCCTAAAAATGCAGTTATTGACACACCTCCCATTAACCCAAGACTGCCTCCCCCATACACTAAATGAATCTTTCTCTCAGCTAGCACCTGACCAAGATGATTTGCTGATTCTAAAAACTCCTTTTCTTTCCCAGGACTAGATCCACCGAAAACACAAATATTTCTTATTTGATGACTTGAGGAACTTGCCATTTCTACACACTTCTGTATTTGTTGAATGTATGGGTTGAGTAGAAATGAAAGGAAGGAAGAAAGGGTTTTATAGATGAGAAATTAGAAAGGCAATCATAACACCTATATGTAGGCCAGTTGGAGTCTCACACTCTCTCTCTCTCTTTTTATTTATTTATTTATTTACTTTTGAAAAAAAAACATGTGTATGTACAGGTAGTTGTGATTGTGGCTCACATCTTCCCTTGGTTTTACGACGAAGAACGGCTTAAACGCCCTCTATGGGTCGGGGATAGGCTTCCCATCCAGTTTTCTTAAAAACTAGCAAACAAGGTCTTTTTTAGTCAGATTCCCAAGACTAAGTCGATCATGTTCTTTATGAAATAGTGGCCATAAATCATGAATTGCACGATGCACATCTCCACTAGGATGCGTCTCAAGAGTCAATAGAAGATTATCTAATGACTCCTTACTCAGGCCATCCTTAATGAATTGTATTTTATCTTCACGGTTTATAGATATCATTCCTAAAGAATGACATTGTGTATTACAAGTCCATCTAGCACATCGATGACAGACATCCAGTCGTTTTGCACGACGTTTCTTTGCAAAAGTGCTTTTACCTGTTCCAGGCATGTGTGAAATGAAGGAGTTAGAGAACTCACCTGATAATCGGACCTTTGCTTCAATCAACCAGCGAATATCTTTAGGAATTCCATGATTCATTAACAATCTCAATCTTGCATATCTAGCACGGTAAATTTTTGTAATCGCATTCTGAGGCAGAGCGGGAAAATAATTTTTCAATTTTTCAAGATTAATGTCCATTTTCAAATGAGAATTGGAAGAGAGATTCAAAGAATTACACAGATATATACACAGATATCAGTTATTATGGGAAACTGAAAGAACCGACTTAAGTCACGGAGTACCGTTGTCCGCCATTTGACCAGGGTGAGAGAGACTAGCAAAAATCACTCAAAAAGAAACACAAAAAAAATATAAGAAAAACAACATAATCAACCTTTATCTACAAGATCATTCCAACCAGTTGATTCATTTTCACTAGGAATCTTATCATGGTAAGCTTTCAAACAATGTTCATTTTCCTTAAAATCATTGTCATTCATTGAATTCTCAATATCACAGGCCCCATAAGGATTGCTCCATCTTAATCTTATCTTTTTAGGGAATGCATAAAGTTGAGAATTATAAAACAAAACTTTTTGACCAGTATCAATTTTTTGACAATTTTCACAAGTTTTGCAGAATGCATGCGTGTCCTTGAACATGGTGGGCCAATAAAATCCATTTTGAAAGATTTTTGCAGCTGTCTTTTTTGACGAGAAATAACTTCCACATGCTTCAGAATGACAAAGTTTAATGACACTACTTACCTCATTGTCGGGAATGAATCTTTGAAATATTTGATTAGGACAATATTTGAATAAGTTAGGGTCATCACAGTAAAAGCTCTTCACTTCGTTCAAAAACTTTTCTTTGTCTTGGGTGCTCCAATCAGCTGGCAAATCTCCTAAAGTAAGAAAATTGATATTTTTATCATACCAAGGCATTGGACTAAGAGAAAGTAAGGATTCGTTAGGAAACTAATCATCGATTGGTGTGATGTTAGATGTCGAATCTGTTGTCACTGTTGACAAAAGATTCGCATCAACATTTTCGATGCTTGTTTCATCCGTGATTTCTTCCTCCGAATAAATCATTTGCAAATCTTCAGATTCATCCAACTCATTTTTACTTAAAGTAGATGCAAGTTGATCATAAACTAGTTCGTCAATATGATCTACTTCTTGTAAATCATTATCATCTCCAGGTTGCTTGCAAATGTTGAAAATATTCATCTCCAATGTCATGTTTCCAAATGATAGCTTCATCAATCCATTCCTACAATTAATCAATGCGTTAGAGGTTGCAAGAAACGGACGTCCTAAAATAACAGGAAATGAATTACATGCTTCAACAGGTTCTGTGTCCAAGACAATAAAATCCACAGGATAAATGAATTTATCGACTTGTACTAACACATCTTCAATTATTCCTCTAGGCACTTTTACAGATCTATCGGCAAGTAAAAGAGATATAGAAGTTGGTTTTAACTCACCTAGATTGAGACTCTAAAAAACTGAATATGGAAGTAAATTCACACTAGCACCAAGATCAAGTAAGGCTTTTTCAATTTTATGCTCTCCAATAAAGCAAGAAATCGTAGGACAACCAGGGTCTTTATATTTCAAAGCATTATTGTTTTGAAGAATAGCACTTACTTGTTCGGCTAGAAAGGCTTTCTTTTTCAGATTCAGTTTCCTCTTCACAGTGCATAGATCTTTCAAAAATTTAGCATAGGAAGGAACCTGTTTAATAGCATCCAGCAAAGGTATATTGATCCTTACCTGTTTGAAAATTTCATAAATTTCAGAGTTATGGTTGACTTTCCTTTGTTTGGTCATGGCATGAGGAAATGGAAGTGCTGGCGGTGAATCAGTCGTTTCTTTGCAATTTTCAGATTCAACCCCTTCCTTACCCTCAGAGATTAACTCATCATCTTTCTCATAAGGTTCAAGAGAGGGTTTTTCAATAACCTTACCACTGCATAGAGTAGTGACTGATTTGAGTTGATCCATGTGTTGGCTTCCGGAACTACTTGCATTTCCATTGTATTGCCCCTTGGGATTTTGCTGTGGTTGAGATGGAAACTTACCTTTCTCTTGGAAACTAAGAGCAGATGTTAATTTAGCAAGAGTATCTTTAAAATCTGTCATGTTTTGAACAAGTTGAGTATTAATTGTCTCTTGCTTTTCAATGAATGCATGCAATGTTTCCTCAAGATTTCTTCTAGGAGGTGGAGCATAAGAAGGTGCATATCCATGAGAATTTTGGAAACTGTGGTGTGCTTGAAACAGTGGTTGTGAAGTTTGTGCATTGTTGTTCTCACTCTTCCAACTGAAATTTGGGTGATTTCTCCAACCAGGGTTGTATGTTTGGGAGTATGGGTTGTGGTTGGCCCTTTGAAAACTGTTTAAAGCATGGGCTTGTTCATGGAGACATTCTTTAAAAGAAGGCAAGGTTGGACAATCGTTGGTTGAGTGTTCATTTGTTTCACAGATTTGACACACAATGTTTTCAACAGATTTTAATTGACCACTCTCTTTCAATTCTAGTGCCTCGACTTTTCTAGCTAAAGATGCAAACTTGGCTTGAAGGTCATGATCTTCCCTAAGGTTGTACATACCTCCACTAGATGTATGAGGTTGAGTTTTACTCAGTGCCTCATAAGTACCCGCGGTGTCCCAATTTTGAGCATTTTCAGCTAACAAGTCTAAGTACTCCATTGCTTCATCAGGGTCTTTATCTTCAAAAGTTCCATTGCACATCAATTCAACCATTTGCCTATCTTTAGGTGTTAACCCTTCATAGAAATGTGAAACCAATCTCCATGTTTCAAAACCATGATGAGGGCAAGTACTAAGCAAGTCTCGATACCTATCCCAACATTTGTAAAATGTTTCTCCTGGTTTTTGAGTGAAAGTGGTGATTTGTCTCTTGAAAGAGTTTGTTCTATGAGATGGGAAAAACTTCTTTAAAAACTGTTGTTGCATTTCATCCCAAGCACGAATGGATCCTGGTCTTAAATTTTGTAGCCATGTTTTAGCTTTATCTTTTAATGAAAAAGGAAAAAGCTTTAATCTGATGGTGTTCATGCTACAATTTAAGTTATTATATGTGTTGCACACCTCCTCAAATTCCCTTAAATGCAAGTATGGATTTTCCAATTCTAAACCATGAAAAGAAGGTAAAAGTTGAATAATACCTGGTTTAAAATTAAAATGAGATGAATCGGGAGGAAAAACTATGCATGATGGTGCACTTGTTCTTGTGGGATTCATGTGGTCTCTAAGTGTTCTAGCACGGTTATTCTCATTATTTTCATTATGAAGTGATTGATTATCTTCTTCGGCCATATTTTCTGAAAATGATGAGGATATCCTACAAAGTCTACCACTTGATGTACGTGACCACACTCTCATGCACGTGCAGGAATAAAATAAAAGGAAGAAGAAAATAAAAGAAGAAGAAACAAGAGAAAAGAAACAAAGTTATATACAAGAAAAGTGAAAAGAGAAAATAAAATAAATATTATAATTTATACAAGAACTTACCTCCCCGGCAACGGCGCCAAAAACTTGACACGACTGAAAGATTGATGTCTTCTCCCAAGTGCAGGAGTGTCGAAGTAATAAATAACCCGGCAAGACCGGGGTCGAACCACAGGGAGGTTAATTGTACAAATTATAAACAACAATTATAAAACAACAACAACAACAACAAGAATAATAATAATAATAATAGTAGTAGTAGTAGTAGTAGTAGTAGTAGTAGTAGTAGTAGTAGTAGTAGTAGTAGTAGTAGTAGTAGTAGTAGTAGTAGTAGTAGTAGTAATAATAATAATAATAAAGAAAGAGAAGAAGAAGAAGATGATGATAACTTGGAAATGGATAATTAATGTAAGGATTAAACAATAATAATAACAAATGTCAAGGTTAGAGGTTCCACTAATGGTATATCAAACAAGTATAGTATAAACTCTTATTATTGAATTGGAAACCACACACAAAGGAGGTTCCAATCAGATTATATATTGTTAACATGATTACATTAGTCATCTTATTCAATTAATGCTAATACTTGTAAATCTCGTCAAGCATTCATGATTATAACTTATGTTAACAACAAATCAAGTTCCTTTCATAGCTCAGGTGTTGGTTATACCATACATTATGGGCTATGAAAGTGCCAAGCATTTGTTGTACCAAGTGTTATACAACATAAATCAAGATTAGTCATTTAACAAGCAAAGTATTAAAGAGTGAACAAGATAACAAATATAAAACATGTTAGTATCAAACATTAAGGTCCATATTAAGTTTACACTATACTTATTCTTCCACCATTAGTGTAACCTTTTCACCTTGACATAATTAACTTAGCTAGACATAATGAAAGAAAGAAAAACAAATAAACAAAATAAGAACATAAAACTTAACTAAGTAAAGGAAAGGAAATGAAAGGCATAAACTTGATATTAATGAAAGCAAAGCATAAACATTACAAAAAATACAAAGAGAGAAAGGAAGAGCATGATCTTGATCTGGAAACCAAGATGCCTAAATGCATGGCAAATGCCTTCTTTTATAGGCCAAAATTGGGAACTATTGATTTGATGACTAATTGATAAGTGGGTGGCCAACTTTTGACTTGGTGACAATCCTTATCTTCTCTTGTCTGCCCAAAACATCATTGATAACGTCAAAACTGGAGCCAGTTGTAACATGAAAGTTGTAGACAATTGTCTCAGCTTTCTTGTGTAAAAACTTCAGCTCATTTGGACTTCTAGAACTCCATATATAGCTAAAATACCGAACAGTGCTCGGGCTGGAAGACAGATTCGGGCTTCTTTGTTGTTGCTACAATTTGGACTTGATAATGGCCTTTTTAGATCTTGGGCTCCATATGAAAGTTGTAGGCCTATGTCTTACCTTTCCATCCATATAAATTGGACCTAAATCTGAGATCTGTAGCTCCAGATATGACCCAATTACCGAACAGTGTTCCGGTTTGGATTGCACCGACATCTCTTCTCTAAGTTTGACCATCTCTTTATCCTTGCAATTTAAGTTCTTCAAGTCATCAATCAATCCTTTCATTTATGTGATAGGCCTACATTAAAAATAGACATTTACCATAAATTATTGGTATCTTATATTATTAGATACATTATTATAAAACATATTTTAGTTAAGGAGTTATTGATACTTCAAGTGCAAAATGATGATATAAAACCATGATAAAAATGCACTTTTAAGTACTAATCAATTATCTCTTGCTTTTCAATGAATGCATGTAATTTTTCCTTAAGATTTCTTCTAGGAGGGGGAATATAAAGAGGTACATAACCATGAAAATTTTGAAAATTATGTTGTGCTTGAAATGGTGGCTGTGAAGTTTGTACATTATTGTTACCACTCTTCCAACTAAAATTTGGGTGATTTCTCCAACTAGGATTGTACATTTGTGAGTATAGGTTATGACCTGGTCTTTGGAAACTATTTAAAGCATTGGCTTTTTCATGGAGACATTCCTTAAAAAAAGCCAAAGTTGGACAATCATTGGTTGAGTGTTCATTGATTTCATAAATTTAACACACAGTTTCTTAAATAGATTTTAATTGACCACTCTTTTTTAATTCTAATGCCTCAACTTTTCTAGCTAAAGATCCAAATTTGGCTTGGAGGTCATGATCTTCTCTAAGGTTATACACGCCTCCATTAGATGTATGAGGTTGAGTTTTACCGGGTGCCTCATAAGTATCTATGGTGTCCTAATTTTGAGCATTTTCAGCTAGCAAGTCTAGGTACTCCATTGCTTCATCGGGGTCTTTATTTTTAAAAGTTTCATTACACATCAATTCCACCATTTGTCTATCTTTAGGTGTTAGCCCTTTATAAAATTGTGAGACCAATCTCCATGTTTCAAAACCATGATGAGGACAGGTATTAAGCAAGTCTTTATATCTATCCCAACATTTAAAAAATATTTCTCCTGGTTGTTGAGTAAAAGTGGTGATTTGTCTTTTGAAAGAGTTTGTTCTATGAGAAGGAGAAAATTTCTTTAAAAATAGTTGTTGCATTTCATCCCAAACATGAATGGATCCTGACATAATATTTTGTAGCCATGTTTTAGCTTTATCTTTTAATGAAAAAGAAAAAAACTTTAATCTGATGGTGTTCATGCTATAATTTAAGTCATTATACGTGTTACAAACTTCTTCAAATTCTCTTAAATGCAAAGTATGGATTTTCTAATTCTAAACCATGAAAAGTGGGTAAAAGTTGAATAATACCTGGCTTAAAATTAAAATGAGATGCATCAGGAGGAGAAACAATACATGATGGTGCACTTGTTCTTATTGGATTCATATGATCTCTAAGTGTTTTAACACGATTATTCTTATTATTCTCATTATGAATTGATTGGTTATCTTCTTCGACCATGTTTTCTGAAGAAAATAAGGATTTTGTAGAAAGTCTACCATTTAATGTACGTGTCCAAACTCTCATGCAAATGCAAAAGAAAAGAAAAGAAAAAGAAACAACAATTAGAAAAATAAATAAAAGTGAAAATAAAATATTTAATTTATACAATAACTTATCTCCCCAGCAACGACCCCAAAAACTTGACATGATCAAAGAGTTGATGTCTTATCCCAATTGTAGGAGTGTCAAAATAAAATGACTCGGCAAGATCAAGGTTGAACCACAGGAAGGTGAATTATATAAATTACAAATAAAGAAAAAGATTTGAATAGAATAATAAGAGAAAATGAGTTGAAGAGAGTTTTGAGATGTGATATTGATGTAAAGATTAAACAATAATAAAACATATGTCAAGGTTATAAGATTCACTAATGGTATTTCAAATAAATATAATATAAATTCTTTTTATTACTCAATTGAAAACCACACTGATTAGTACTTAAAAGTGAATTTTTATCATGGTTTTATATCATCATTTTGCACTTGAAGTATCAATAACTCCTTAACTAAAGCATGTTTTATAATAATATATCTAATAATATAAGATACCTTTAATTTATGGTAAATGTTCATTTTAAATGCAGGCCTATCACATAAATGAAAATATTGATTGATGACTTTAAGAACTTAAATTGCAAAGGCAAAGAGATGGTCAAACTTATAAAAGAAATGTCGGTGCAATCCAAATTGGAACACTGTTCGGTAATTGGGTCATATCTGGAGCTACAGATCTCAGATTTAGGTCCAATTTATATGGATGGTAAGGTAAGACATAGGCCTACAACTTTCATATGGAGCCCAAGATCTAAAAAGGCCATTATCAAGTCCAAATTGTAGCAACAACAAAGAAGCCCGAATCTATCTTCCAGCCAGAGCACTGTTTGGTATTTTGGCCATATCTGGAGTTCTAGAAGTCCAAATGAGCTGAATTTTTTACACAAGAAAGCTGAGACAATTGCCTACAACTTTCATGTTACAACTGGCTCCAATTTTGACGTTATCAATGACGTTTTGGGCAGACAAGAGAAGATAAGGATTGTCACCAAGTCAAAAGTTGGCCACCCACTTATCAATTAGTCATCAAATCAATAGTTCCCAATTTTGGCCTATAAAAGGAGGCATTTGCCATGCATTTAGGCATCTTGGTTTGCAGATCAAGATCATGCTCTTCCTTTCTCTCTTTGTATTTTTTGTAATGTTTATGCTTTGCTTTCATTAATATCAAGTTTATGCCTTTCATTTCCTTTCCTTTACTTAGTTAACTTTTATGTTCTTATTTTGTTTATCTATTTTGCTTTCTTTCATTATGTCTAGTTAAGTTAATTATGTCAAGGTGAAAAGGTTACACTAATGGTGTGAGAATAAGTATAATGTAAACTTAATATGGACCTTAATGTTTGATACTAACATGTTTTATATTTGTTATCTTGTTCACTCTTTAATACTTTGCTTGTTAAATGACTAATCTTGATTTATGTTGTATAACACTTGGTACAACAAATGCTTGGCACTTTCATAGCCCATAATGTATGGTATAACCGACACCTGGGCTATGAAAGGAACTTGATTTGTTGTTAACATAAGTTATAATCATGAATGCTTGACGAGATTTACAAGTATTAGCATTAATTGAATAAGATGACTAATGTAATCATGTTAACAATATATAATCTGATTGGAACCTCCTTTGTGTGTGGTTTCCAATTCAATAATAAGAGTTTATACTATACTTGTTTGATATACCATTAGTGGAACCTCTAACCTTGACATTTGTTATTATTATTGTTTAATTCTTACATTAATTTTTCATCTCCAAGTTCTCATCATCTTCTTCTTCTTCTTCTCTTTCTTTATTATTATTATTATTATTATTATTATTATTATTATTATTATTATTAGTACTACCACTATTATTATTATTATTATTATTATTATTATTATTATTATTATTGTTGTTGTTGTTGTTGTTGTTGTTGTTGTTATTGTTGTTGTTGTTGTTGTTGTTGTTGTTATTGTTGTTGTTGTTGTTGTTGTTGTTGTTGTTGTTATTGTTGTTTTATAATTGTTGTTTATAATTTGTACAATTAACCTCCCTGTGGTTCGACCCCGGTCTTGCCGGGTTATTTATTACTTCGACACTCCTGCACTTGGGAGAAGACATCAATCTTTCAGTCGTGTCACACACACAAAGGAGGTTCCAATCGGATGATTTCTCGTTATTAGCTTATTATAAATTACTAACATGATCATATTAATTATCATATCTAAGTAACATCATACTTATAAATATCATCAAGCATTCATGTTGCTAGTTTATGTTAACAATAAATCAAGTTCCTACCATAATAACGATGTCGTCCGAAGACTATGAAGGATCAACCATTTGATGTACTAAGTATTATACAACACAAATCTAGATTAACCATTTAATAAGCAAGGTATTAAGAATTAATAAGATAAAAAAATAAAACATGTTAATAACAATCTTTCTTGGATATAAAGATTTAAAGCCATATTGAGTTTATATTATACCTATTCTAACACCATTAGAGAAACTTTTTCACCTTGATATAATTAACTTAGCTAAACATTATGAAGGAGAAAAACATAAATAAACAATATAAGAACATAAACATAATATAAGCTAACTAAGTATAGAAAAGGAAATGAAAGAACATAAACATAATATAAGCTAACTAAGTATAGAAAAGGAAATAAAAGAACATAAACATAATATAAGCTAACTAAGTATAAGAAATGAAACGAAAGAACATAAATAAGAGATTACTATAACGTGAAAGAAAAGTTGAACATTACAAAAATATAGAGAGAAAGCAAGAAGATGACTTTGATCTGAAAAATTAATATGTCTAAATACATGGCAAATGCCTCCTTTTATAGGCTAAGATTTAGAACTATTGATTGATTGAATAATTGGTGGCCATACATTGATCTGGTGGCTGGTTTTTGACATTAGTGACTGCTCTTTTTTTTATATTGTGGGTTAATTATTGATATTGTTGGCTGGTTAAAACGTCATTGTTAACATCAGAATTATAGCCAACTGAATTATGGAAGTTGTGGGCAATTATCTCAGCTTTCCAACAAAAAAAAGCCAGAGCTCATTTAGACTTCTAGAACTCAAGATATGAGCCAAAAACCGAATAGTGTTTGAGCTGCATGACAGCTTCTAATGTCTTCGTTGTTACTAAGATTTGAACTTGAAAACGGTAGCATTGAGTCTTTGAGTCCACATGAAAGTTGTAGGTCTATGTCTTACCTTTCTATCCATATAAAATAGACCTAAATCTGATTTCTACAGCTCCAGATATGATCCAATTACCGAATGGTGTTCGAGTTTGGAATGCACCAACAACACTTTGTTATGTTTGACCATCTCTTTATTCTTTGAATTTCAATACTTAAACTCATCAATTAATCCTTTTATTTATGTGATAGACCTGCATGCAGGATGAACACTTACCATGAATTAAAGGTATATTATATTTTTAGACTTGCTAATATAAAACATGCTTTTGTTAGGGAATTTAATGATACTTTAGGTGCAACATGATGACATAAATCCTTAATGAGAATGCACTTTTAATTACTAATCAACTTCCATTTCATGGCCATGATGAATATGAATGTGAATGTGAATATGAATATTTAAACAACCAAAGAGATTATCTAAAGCTCTTATATTTTCTTTTAAAAAATAATGAAGCTATTAAAAAAATTACTTTTAGTAAAACTCCTAGACATAATAAATTGCATTCTCTAGATGTTCAAAAAGACATTACTCAAGCTACTGCAGAGGAGATTACAAATGTGATTATCAAAGATCTAGATGACTCATTATTTTCAATTTTAATTGTGAGTCACATGACATATCAATCAAGGAATAAATAATAGTTGTTCTATGATATATAGACAACAATGAATATATAATTAAATGATTTTTTGGTATTCAACATGTGTCAGATACAACTATTAGTTCACTCAAGATAGTTATTAAAAGCTTTGTTTTCTAAACATAGGTTAAGCATATCAAGATTACGTGGTTAGGGATATGATAAAGCTAGTAACATGCGAGGTGAAACTCTATTTATTCTGGTGTGGATGGCAAGCATGCCTATATTTCTTGGTTTCAATAAGACTCTTTACGAGCATTCTTTCTATCTACTATTATCTAAAAATAATCATGTTATTAATGACTGCTTGAAAGCACTTATTCTAAATAGCAATCCAAGTGCACACTATTTATATTATTTTGGTTATAGACTTCAACTCTTGTGGTATTGCAAAGAAGCGTAATGAAGTTGGAGATGTCTTCAATTTTATTTCTAGCATTATAAACATAGTTGGAGCATCATTAAAAGGATGGAGGTGATTAGAGAAAAAAAATGCTAGAATTATTGAAAGACTTAAAAATATAGAAATTCTATTAGACAGGGTTTGAATCAAGAAACCTCTTTTAGAAGGTATGGTGACACCCGTTGGGGTGCTTACTATGTTACAATTATTTGTCTACTTGTAATGTTTTCATCAATTTTTGATGTGCTTAAGATTATAAGGGAGGATGGGATGAACTCAAAATAGAGAACGAAAGCAGTTGTTTTAACATATATTATAGAATCATTTAATTTTATGTACATGCTTCATTGTTTGAAAATGATACTAGTAGTTACTAATAAGTTCTTACAATCATTACAAAGAAAAGATCAAGACATAGAAAATGTTGTGAATTTATTGAAAACATCAAAGGAACGTTTTAAAACGATGAGAGAATGATTGGGAATTTTTATTAAAAGAAGTGTCATTTTTTTGCATCAAACATGATATTGACATTCTAAACAAGGATAATGAGTACAAGCTCCTTGGGTATTCAAGGCAAAAATCTCAAGGGATTACAAACCTATACCATTTTTATTATTAATTGTTTAACAATATCATTGATATGCAACTTACTGAGTTGGATGATCGTTTTACTGAAACGAGAATAAAGTTACTTCTTTATGTGTCATGTGTAAACTCAAGTGATTCTCTACTTTCAACAAAGAAAAATTTATTTGTCTTGCTCTTTTTTATCATATTAAATTTTCTATAATGGACCTTATGGTATTTGGTGACTAACTTGATATGTATATTATTGATTAACATGGTGATGATAGGTTTTCTAGTATTGAAAGTATTGCTAGTTTTATAGAGAAAATAGTAAAAACAAAAAGAAGAAGAATTTAATATTTTCATTGATATATGTTTATCAAATTGTCATTATTTTTACCAATTACAATTGCTACAGTGAAGAAAGTTTTTTCTGCTATGCACATTGTTTAGAATAGATTGCAGAATATGATAAGAAATAAGTTGATGAATGATAATTTCATTGTATATATTGAAAAAAATATCTTTAATAAGATTGATAATAAAAATAATTATGAAATGGTTTTAAAATATAAAAACTAGAAAAAACAACTATAATGTAATTTGTTTATTTTAAAAGTATTTCATAATATAGTATAACAACTATAGTTAGTATATATATATTTGAAATTAATTTATAATATATTTCTATATAATATAGTATTTATTAATATTTTAATTTTTTATTTTAAAAAAATTGATTTATAATATGTTTCTATATAATATAATATTTATTAATAATTTATTCTTTCATTTAAAAAAACCTGTCTCCACCTTGCACAAGTTGGGCGTAACATCCATGCTATGATAATAAGATCAGTTGGTCATCACATGATATGCCGAAACCTCAACCTCTAGATGAAAGAGCATTTCGTTAATTGTTTTTTTATTTTCTTTTCCACGTGGAGCTTGCAAAGTAGAAGCAATGCAAAGGCAGTTTCTACGAGAAGCACGCATATCATATTCTGGCGAGGTACGCATATCATATTCTGGCGAGGTCCTTCAAGGAATACAGTAACACTTGAAAACTAAAAGAAGATAATCAGAACAGAAGTACTCGATAGCAAAAGAATGGACCTCATTTTTACTCCCATGAACCAGAATAGAAAAGAAAAGGTCCGTAGACAATTGGTCGAACAGTTCGTGAGCATGTCCAAAACCAAAGAAAATGCTAATTTCCTTTTCCATTTCCATTTTGAACAGAGTATTCCATCAAATTCCTCGAGGAAACGTAAATTACACTAAACTTTATGTAAATCCAAGACAATCGAAAGACACGGTACAGGAGCCTCTCAAGAAGTTTCAAAGGATCTGGATAGCCTAAGACACTCACTTTGGCACCTCCGAAGGCAAATATCATTCCAGTTAGGTACTTGGTGTTGATTAACACAAACAGTTCTGGCACACGCATCGGCACAAGCATCGAGCTCAGAAACACCACAAACAGTCACGCAGGTATCAATAGTTGGATCTTTACATAATGCACCAACCTTCTTTAGCATCCTCTTCGAAGTGCATACCCTCTCGCAAACAAAAATGTCATCGGGGCTCTTTTCACGGCCTCTGGCACTCTTTAACCTCTGCTCATCAGCTCTTCTTTTCTTCATCCTCAATGCTTGCCCTGCAATTATAGCGGGTATTGCTGCACCCAATAAAGACCACCATGGGTCCACCATTACACTTTCAATACACAAGCTCTTGGAATTTATCAGCAGGAAGATTTCCACTTAACGAGGGTAGACTCCTATTTATAAACATTTGAGACATCATATTCAAAATAAGCAAAACTGATATTAGATTAAACTGAAAAACCGTAATTTTAGAACAGAAATGAAATTTCTAACAAATTTTTCAGGAGATATAAACAGGTTGATTTTTTTGAACTAATTACCCTTGATATAGTTTTTTCTTTCTTCTTTTTTATAAATGAAACTTTCGTTAATCAAGACCAAACGGGAATTTGAAACAATTATTCAAGTACAAGAAAAGAGAGAGGCGGAGAGATTACTAACCGGGAAATGGTGGTGGATCCTTGAGGGAGGAGAAAGAGTGAGGGTTTGCTTCTACTGTTATATGAGGGGTTGGGTTTGACTGCGGGAGTTTTTTATCCAACGGCTAAGGATTGCTGTTTTGTGGGACCAGAGTTTTGGATCAGTCTTCGCCGATTGTACAAGTCACGCGTTGGAATTTTGGCGCAGATAATCTTAATTTTAGGACCTTAACTTTCGATACTTCATCTTTATTTTCCTCTTCTTTTAAGTTCCCAAACTCTTCAAATTTGATTAATTATATAACTCCTTTTTTCCCCCCCGAAAACATTAACAAAAACATAAACTTGCTTGGTTTTTCACTCAGAGGTATTTTAATATTTTTAAAGTATAATAAAATGATTAAATTAATTTTTAAAATAACATTTTTTAAATTAACATCTAGAGATTTTTTTGTATTTTTATTTTTTAAAGTACATGAAATAACTCAATTATCTTTAAAATAATTTTTTAAAAAAAATGATGTCTAGGGACATTTTCATTTTTTTCATCTTATTTTCTTTAGTTATTATCGAGTTTACTAAGCGACAATTTGATATTTTAATAAATATAAAATATTATTTAAAAATTAAAATTGGCTACCATGTGCTAGTGACACAACCAAAAGATTAATGTCTTCTTCCAAGTGCAGAAATATCAAAGTAATAAATAACCCGGCAAGACGGAGGTCGAACCACAAGGAAATTAATTATATAAATTATAGATAATAATAATAATGCAACAACAATAACAATAACAACAACAACAACAACAATAATAATAATACTAGTAGTAGTAGTAATAAAGAAGAAGAAGTTAATGAGAACTTTAAGATGAAATATTAACGTACAAATTAAACAATTATAACAATAAATGTCAAGGTTAGAGGATCCACTAATGGTATTTTAAATAAGTATAATATAAACTATTATTACTCAAATGGAAACCACACACAAAGAAAGTTCTAATCATATTATAAATTATTAACATGATTATATTAGTTATCTTATTCAATTAATGTTAATACTTGTAATGTTGTTAGACATTTGACACGACTAAAAGATTAATGTCTTTTCCCAAGTGCAAGAGTGTTGAAGTAATAAATAACCCAGCAAGACCGGGGTCGAACCACAGGGAGGTTAATTGTACAACACACAAAGGAGGTTCTAATCAGATTATAGATTGTTAACATGATTACATTAGTCATCTTATTCAATTAATGCTAATACTTGTAAATCTCGTAAAGCATTCATGATTATAACTTATATTAACAACAAATCAAGTTCCTTTCTTAGCTCAGGTGTCGGTTATACCATACAGTATGGGCTATAAAAGTACCAAGCATTTGTTGTACTAAGTGTTATACAACATAAATCAAGATTAGTCATTTAATAAGCAAAGTATTAAAGAGTGAAAAAGATAATAAATATAAAACATGTTAGTATCAAACATTAAAATCCAAATTAAGTTTACACTATACTTATTTCTTACACCATTAGTGTAACCTTTTCACCTTGAGATAATAAACTTAGCTAGACATAATGAAAGAAAGAAAAATAAATAAACAAAATAAGAACATAAATAAGATAAGAGTTAACAAAGCAAAGGAAAGGAATTGAAAGGCATAAACTTGATATTAAGGAAGCAAAAAAATACAAAGAGAGAAAGCAAAAGCATGAACTTGATCTGGAGACCAAGATGCCTAAATGCATGACAAATACCTCCTTTTATAGGCGAAAATTGGGAACTATTGATTTGATGACTAATTGATGAGTGGGTGACCAACTCTTGACTTGATGATAATCCTTATGTTCTCTTGTTTGCCCAAAACGTCATTGATAACGTCAAAATTGGAGCCACTCGAAACATGAAAGTTGTAGGCAATTGTCTCAGCTTTCTTGTGTAAAACATTCAGCTCATTTGGACTTCTAGAACTTAAGATATGGCCAAAATACTGAACAGTGCTCGGGCTGGAGGACAGATTCGAGCTTCATTATTATTGCTACAATTTGGACTTGAAAATGACCTTTTTAGATCTTGGGCTCCATATGAAAGTTGTAGGCCTATGTCTTACCTTTCCATCCATATAAAGTAAACCTAAATCTGAGATCTATAGCTCTAAATATGACCCAATTACCAAACAGTGTTCTAGTTTGGATTGCACCGACATCTCTTTTCTAATTTTGGTCATCTCTTTGCCCTTGCAATTTAAGTTCTGAAAAGTCATCAATCAATCCTTTCATTTATGTGATAGGCCAGCATTTAAAATGAACATTTACCACAAATTAAAGGTATCTTATATTATCAAATATATTATTATAAAACATGTTTTAGTTAAGGAGTTATTGATACTTCAAGTGCAAAATGATGATATAAAACCATGATAAAAATGCGCTTTTAAGTACTAATCACACCCCCTCACCTAGCTTATTACTAGTCCTTAGTGATCAAAGCATTAAAATAGAAAAACAATTTGCAAATTCCACAAAGCAAGGTATTTATCATTTAACTTCTATTAATCTATCCAGATAAACAAACTCTCATTAAATTTATATATCTGCTCAATACCTCTTAACAAGATATTAATGAACTTTTATTTTGTGCTCAATGTATCAACACATAATTATGAGGCTTTTCTTGAAAGAAAATAAAATTTTTGTTCTAATGTTTAAGATTAACTTCCTTGGGTTGGGATTATTATTTTTGTCTTCTTTTTAAAAAAATATATATACATATAATTTAAAAACACCATGCATGTTTAACCCATGTAACGAGCTTTCGGCTAATGACTCTCAGACCAATTGGTCTTAGGGCATTAGGTGTTGAGACACCCCTATGAGCTTAATAACTCACGTCACAGATATTGATATGTAGATAGTGCAATGTTTGATTCCCTTAAGCTTTTCTCCTTAACCCATGTAACAAGCATTGGGCCAATAACTCCCAAGTCAGTTAACTTTAGGGTATTAGGTGTTAAAAACCCCTTCGGGCTTAATTGCTTAGGTTAGTGAGGCTACGAAACCAAACTTATCTATATTTTTATTATCAACATTTTTTTTTTCTTTTTTTTTCTTTTTTTTATTATATACAATCCCTTTGCCTTAATTGTTACCTTTAACAAAAGAACATAAATAATGTATTAATCCAATATGCAATCCACAATCATATGTTGAAGTGTGTGTATGAAAATTAAGGTTTAAGAATACATGTTGAATGAGTATATGAGCAGAATTAAGTGATAATAATGTGAGAGTTTGTAAATCTCAATATTTCAAGAAGTATTGTAATAGACATTATTAAGAATGGTTACTAAGATGCGTCTCAAGAGTCACTTTAACAAGAGAGCTCCTTTACTCTATCGTAACAACAATTATACACAAGTTTTATGAAATGGGAAACAATTTTTTTTTATCAACTACTACCCTCTCCTCCCAACCAAAACGAGATATTGTCCTCAATGTTTTAAGGTAGAATGATAGAGTATAGAAGATATCACCTGAAATAACGAACATTGACAAACCTGAAACACACTTAAACAAAAATAAGAAATAACAAAACACAATAATAAAACCAAAAGACACAAAAATTCACAAATGAAGGCTCAAATCCAATTTAGCTTTTTATGGCTTTCTTTAGTTGACCAATTTATGCGACTCATGGAAGGATCAATTATAGGAATGTAGGATTGTAGTTGCTCAATTAATTGTTCAGTAGTAGCAGTAGAGATTATGATATGTCGTGCAAAAGATGTTAAAAATTCCTGTTCCACAACATGATCAAGAAAAGACAATAACTTATCATAATAACCATTAACATTTAACAAACCTATGGGTTTATAGTGAATGTGCAGTTGAGCCCAAAAGGAAATATGAAAGATCTCTTCCAATATGCCTAGACCACCTGGTAAAGCAATGAAGACATCACCATGGTTAAACATTGCATTCATTTAAGCCGATATTGTGGAGACCTGAAGTTCCTCTCCAATTGTTTTTCCAATGATGTCCCCTTGTGCTAAAGCTTCGGGGACGACCCCCAAAACTTGACTACCTCCTAAAAATACAACTATTGACACACCTCCCATTAACCCAAGACTGCCTCCCCTATACACTAAATGAATATTTCTCTCAGTTAGTACTTGACCAAGATGATTTGCTGATTCTAAAAACTCCTTTTCTTTCCCAAGACTAGATCCACCGAAAACACAAATATTTCTTATATGATGACTTGAGGAACTTTCCATTTCTACACACTTTTGTATTTGTTGAATGTATGGGTTAAGTAAAAATGAAAGGAAGGAAGAGAGGGTTTTATAGATGAGAAATTAGAAAGGCAATCATAACACCTATATGTAGGCTAGCTGGAGTCTCACACTCTCTCTCTCTCTTTTTATTTATTTATTTAATTTTGAAAAAGCATGTGTATGTACAAGTAGTTGTGATTGTGGCTCACATCTTTCCTTGGTTTTACGTCCAAGAATAGCTTAAACACCCTCTATGGGTCGGGGATAGGCTTCCCATCCAATTTTCTTAAAAACTAGCAAACAAGGTGTTTTTTAGTTAGATTCCCAAGACTAAGTTGAGCATGTTCTTTATGAAATAGTGGCCATAAATCATGAATTTCACAATGCACATCTCCACTAGGATGCGTCTCAAGAGTCAATAGAAGATTATCTAAAGACTCCTTACTCAAGCCATCCTTAATGAATTGTATTTTATCTTCACGGTTTATAGATACCATTCCTAAAGAACGACACTGTGTATTGCAAGTCCATCTAGCACATCGATGATAGACTTTCAGTCATTTTGCACAAAGTTTCTTTGCAAAAGTGTTTTTACCTATTCCAAGCATGTGTGAAATGAAGGAGTTAGAGGACTCACCTGATAATCGAACCTTTGCTTCAATCAACCAGCGAATATCTTCAAGAATTTCATGATTCATTAACAATCTCAATCTTGCACATCTAGCATGGTAAATTTTTGTAATCGCATTTTGAGACAAAGCGGGAAAATACTTTTTCAATTTTTCAAGATTAGTGTCCATTTTCAAATGAGAATTGGAAAGAGATTCAAAGAATTACACAAATATATACACAAATATCAATTATTGTGGGAAACTAAAAGAACTGACTTAAGTCACGGAGTACCGTTGTCCGCCATTTGACCGGGGTGAGAGAAACTAGCAAAAATCACTCAAAAAGAAACACAAAAACAATGTGAGAAAAACAAAATAATCAACCTTTATCTACAAGATCATTCTAACCAGTTGATTCATTTTCACTAGGAAAATTATCAAAGTAAGCTTTCAAACGATGTCCATTTTCCTTAAAATCATTGTTATTCATTAAATTCTCAATATCACAGATCCCATAAGAATTGCTCCATCTTGATCTTAGCTCTTTAGGGAATGCATAGAGTTGAAAATTATAAAACAAAACCTTTTGACCAGTATCAACTTTTTGACAATTTTCACAAGTTTTGTAGAATGCATACGTGCCCTGGAACATGGTGGGCCAATAAAATCCATTTTGAAAGATTTTTGCCGCTGTCTTTTTGACGAGAAATAACTTCCACATGCTTCAGAATGACAAAGTTTAATGACACTATTTACCTCATTGTTGGGAATGAATCTTTGAAATATTTGACCAGGATAATATTTGAATAAGTTAGTGTCATCACAATAAAAGTTCTTCACTTCGTTCAAAAACGTTTCTTTGTCTTGGGTACTCCAATCAGCTGGCAAGTCTCCTAAAGCAAGAAAATTGATATTTTTATCATACCAAGGCATTGGACTAAGAGAAAGTAAGGATTTGTTAGGAAAGTAATCATCGATTGATGTGATATCAGATGTCGAATTTGTTATCATTGTTGACAAAAGATTCACATCAACATTTTCGGTGCTTTTTTCATCCGTGATTTCTTCCTCAAAATAAATCATTTGCAAATCTTCAGATTCATCCAACTTATTTTTACTTAAAATAGATTCGAGTTGATCATAAACTAATTCATCAATATGATCTACTTCTTGTAAATCATTATCATCTCCAGGTTGCTTGCAAATTTTGAAAATATTCGTCAATATGATTTACTTAAAGAAGTTTTTTTTTTTGAGGTGGTCTTATTGTAATGGGTGACCTACCTGGGTGAAAAATGTGAAGATTTTTCAAAGAGGTGAAAAATTTAAAGATATTTCAAAGTGGTGAAAAATATAGAGATTTTCTCAAAATAGTTTCATTATAATGGGCACCCAGCCCGAATGGAAGATTTTGGAGGTGGTAAGAAATACGAGGATTCCTCAAAACATAGTTTAATTGTACTGGACAATTGAGTCATATCTTATGATCTTGACCCCTGGGAAGGATATGAAATCAACATACCCCTTTTATCCATGAGCCTTTATCTAAAGGATAGTCACCTCTACACCAAATCTCTTGTTTTCTTAAAAGGAATTATAGAGCCGACCCTATGTGTTTTGCTGGATTGTCGCTCAACTTGATTATGCCTGCAAGTATTTTTTTGGGGTTTTCTTTGTGGGTAAGACTTTGAAAGAAAATTGGGTTGTTTACAAGGAATTATTTTCACAAAGAACTTTTGGAATTTCAAAGCTATTCCGAACAAAAATCATTTTGATGTTTGTTTAAAACAAACTTGTTCTGACAATTCAAGTGATTTCTATGGATAGGCTTGTATAAGTGTTGTTTTTGGTGAAAATGGGAAGTGGTGTTTTGTTGGTTAAAAGGGGTTCAAGATCCAATATGAAGGCTTCAAAGAACCAATTTTCATTTTGAAAGCATGAATAATGACTTGTTTCGCATGGGAAAGCATTATCCATCGATCCAAACTATCTGCTTTTGATTAGAAAGGGCTTGATTGGGCATGTAATGTAGGGTCAAGCTCTTGGTTATGAAGAGAAAGGATATATATAGGCTCAAAGATGTTTGAAGGATTTTAAAACTAAGGATCACTAGTGCTTATTTCCCAAACTCTTCTGTTTTCTTTCTTTCTTTTCTTTCTTCTTATGAATTTCCAGATCTTGGAATCAATGGGTCATGGTGCCCCTCCCAGGGTTGGGCTTTTTCTTCTTTTGATTTTAAACATTATTATGTTAGTAATTTTTATGGAACGCTCAAAATTTTAGACTTTTTCATGCCCTCCTTGCTCTGTTTGGGCACCTTTAGTCATTAAAGATTTTTGCATATGCCCCCTTAGTGTAGGGTGCAATCCTAGCCAAGGTTATTATTTTTTCAAGAAAGATACATTGGGCTCTAAAGGGGATCGCAATGGATTTTTTTAGACTTTGTGAAAGGATGATCAAAGATGGCCTTTTTTTCATTTCAAATACCTGTAGTTAGAATCAACAAGCTCTACTTTCTCTCATACGAGTATGCAAAAATGGTTTCTCATTATTCATATAGTCAAAGCTTAACTTTAAAGTTATTTCATGGTGTTTGGGTTGTCTTTCAGGACTTTCTTTTGGTGTTAGGATGTCACTTGAATTTTCAGAACTTGTTTGTAGTATAGACACCAAACTTTGAATTCCTAAAATTCTTTATCAAAACATGGGATCAGGCGTAAATTTTTAGGGGAAGCACACCAAATAAATCTTGGCCAAACTTTGATTTTATTGATTCATAAGGATAGATACATCAAGCATAGTACTTCTTTATGACATTTGAGTTTACAGGTCTTGGTAGATCCTTTCCATCCATATTAGTTAGAATAAAGGCCCCTCTAGAAAAAAGCCTTTTTCACCATATAAGGCCCTTCGTAGTTTGGTGCCCACTTACTTTGATCATCTCCTGCTGCTAGTGATATCTTCCTTAACACCAAATCCCCCTCCTTGAACACCTTTGGTTTGACCTTCTTGTTGTAAGCTTTGACTATCTTGCTTTGATATAACTGGTGATGGCAAATGGCTGCCAGTCTTCTCTCATCGATCAAATTTAGTTGCTCAAATCTTAACTTTGCCCATTCTGCTTCGTTCAGTTCTGCATCCTTTAGGATCCGCAGTGATGGGATTTCTACTTCTAAGGGTATAACCGCCTCCATTCCATATACTAAAGAATATGGGGTTGCATGATTAGTACTTAAAAGTGCATTTTTATCATGGTTTTATATCATCATTTTGCACTTGAAGTATCAATAACTCCTTAACTAAAATATGTTTTATAATAATGTATCTAATAATATAAGATACCTATAATTTGTGGTAAATGTCTATTTTTAATGCAGGCCTATCACATAAATGAAAGGATTGATTGATGACTTGAAGAACTTAAATTGCAAGGATAAAGAGATGGTCAAACTTAGAGAAGAGATGTCGGTGCAATCCAAACCAGAACACTATTCGGTAATTGGGTCATATCTGGAGCTACAGATCTCAGATTTAGGTCCAATTTATATGGATGGAAAGGTAAGACATAGGCCTACAACTTTCATATGGAGCCCAAGATCTAAAAAGGCCATTATCAAGTCCAAATTGTAGCAACAACAAAGAAGCCCGAATCTGTCTTCCAGCCCAAGCACTGTTCGGTATTTTGGCCATATCTAGAGTTCTAGAAGTCCAAATGAGCTGAATTGTTTACACAAGAAAGCTGAGACAATTGTCTACAATTTTCATGTTTACAACTGGCTCCAATTTTGACGTTATCAATGACGTTTTGGGCAAACAAGAGAAGATAAGGATTGTCACCAAGTCAAAAGTTGGCCACCCACTTATCAATTAGTCATCAAATCAATAGTTCCCAATTTTGGCCTATAAAAGGAGGCATTTGCCATGCATTTAGGCATCTTGGTTTTCAGATCAAGATCATCCTCTTCCTTTCTCTCTTTGTATTTTTTGTAATGTTTATGCTTTGCTTTCATTAATATTAAATTTATGCTTTTCATTTTCTTTCCTTTACTTAGTTAGCTTTTATGTTCTTATTTTGTTTATCTATTTTTCTTTCTTTCATTATGTCTAGCTAAGTTAATTATGTCAAGGTGAAAAGGTTACACTAATGGTGTAAGAATAAGTATAATGTAAACTTAATATGGACTTTAATGTTTGATACTAACATGTTTTATATTTGTTATCTTGTTCACTCTTTAATACTTTGCTTGTTAAATAACTAATCTTAATTTATGTTGTATAACACTTGGTACAACAAATGCTTGGCACTTTCATAGCTCATAATGTATGGTATAACCGACACCTGAGCTATGAAAGGAACTTGATTTGTTGTTAACATAAGTTATAATCATGAATGCTTGACGAAATTTACAAGTATTAACATTAATCGAATAAGATGACTAATGTAATCATGTTAACAATCTATAATTTGATTGGAACCTCCTTTATGTGTGGTTTCCAATTGAATAATAAGAGTTTATATTATACTTATTTGACATACCATTAGTGGAACCTCTAACCTTGACATTTGTTATTATTATTGTTTAATCCTTACATTAATTTTCCATCTCCAAGTTTTCATCATCTTCTTCTTCTTTTCTTTCTTTATTATTACTACTACTACTACTATTACTACTACTACTACTACTACTACTAGTATTATTATTATTATTATTATAGTTGTTGTTGTTATTGTTATTGTTGTTGTTATTATTGCTATTATTGTTGCTTATAATTATTGTCTATAATTTGTACAATTAACTTCCCTGTGGTTCGACCCCGGTCTTGCCGAGTTATTTATTACTTCGACACTCCTGCAGTTGGGAGAAGACATCAACCTTTTTGTCGTGTCATTGCATTTGTAGAAGTTTTAATTATGGTGTGATACGCATAAAGTGCGTATGTGAGCATCTCATGTCAATCCTTGTAGGTGACCACCATTTTCTGGATAATCTTTTTGAGATTCTTGTTAGCTGCTTCGACTGGCCCATTCATCTTTGGTCTATAAGGGGAAGAATTGAGGTGTTTAATCTTTCATTTGGTGCATAGTTCATCGACCAACTTCCCATTGAAATTTTGAGCATTATCAGATATCAATCTTGCTAGCAAGCCATAACGACAAACCAAACCTTTTTCAATGAATCTCTTGACTACTTTTTGCATTACATGGGCATAAGAATTGGCTTCTACCCATTTGGTGAAGTAGTCAATGGCCACTAAAATGAATCTATGCCCATTGCTCATTTTAGGGTTGATTGGTCCTATAACATCCAACCCCTACATATCGAAAGGCCAAGGCGAGATCATATTAAATAGAGGTGTTGGAGGTGCATTTATCTTGTCATCATATATTTGACACTTATGACATTTCCTAATGTATTCTATACAATCTCTCTCCATGGACAACTAGAAATATCCAGACCTTTGTATTTGTTTTGCCATTGTATGCCCATTAGCATGTGTAGCATAAATCCCCTTATGAACTTCTTTTAATGCTTGTTCAATCTCATTTTCATTTAGACACCTAAGTAGAGTCCCATCAAATGACCTTTTATATAAAATTTCTCCATCTAAGTAAAAATTCATGGTCATTCTCCTCAGTCCTTTCATTTGTCTTATAAATCCTTTATGGATATTCTCGATGTTGGAGAACCTTCTTAATGTCATTATACCAGGGCTTCCCATTTGGAGATTCTTCAACCAAGCAGCAATGGGCTTGGAAACTTCTGACTTCGATATTTATTGGCTGAATCTTGCTTTTGATATCAATTTGTGTCATTGAGGTTAAGGTTGCCAAGGCATCAGCAAATTGATTCTTATCTCTACTTATGTGTGTGAATTTGATCTCCTCAAATTCATTGACTAACCTCAAGAGATAATTTTGATATAGCTTCAATTTCTCATCCTTAGTTTGCCACTCGCCTTTGACTTGGCAGATAATTAGTGAGGAATCCCCGAAGACCTCCAACTTCTTGGCCCTAAGTTCTAAAGCCATTTCCAAGCCGATAATGCAGGCTTCATAATCAGCTATATTATAGGTACATTCAAATAGTAACCTTACTGCAATCGAATACTGCTTATTTTCTAGGGAGATTACTACTGCTCCTACCCCATTTCTCGATACATTTACTGCACCATCAAAGTAAAGGGTCTAGGTATCGTTTTCCCCACCTGCATTCTTGATTACTATCACATTTTTATCTGGGAGGTTAAAGTTTAGAGGCCTATAGTTTTCTATGGCATGATCTGCAAGATGATCAGCGATTACACTTCCTTTTACAGCTTTTCTTGTCATAAAGACAATGCCATATTCTACCAACAACACTTGCCACCTTACTATTCTACTTAATGACACGACCAAAAGATTGATGTCTTCTCCCAAGTGTAGGAGTGTCGAAGTAATAAATAACCCGGCAAGACCGGGGTCGAACCACAAGGAGGTTAATTGTACAAATTATAAACAACAATAATAGCAATAACAACAATAACTATAATAATAATAATAATAATAATAATAATAATAATAGTAGTAGTAGTAGTAGTAGTAGTAGTAGTAGTAGTAGTAGTAGTAGTAGTACTAATAATAATAATAATAATAATAATAATAAAGAAAGAGAAGAAGAAGATGATGATGAGAACTTGGAGAAGGAATATTAATGTAACGATTAAACAATGATAATAAAAATTGTCAAGGTTAGAGATTCTACTAATGGTATGTCAAACAAGTATAATATAAACTCTTATTATTCAATTGCAAACCACACATAAAAAAGGTTCCAATTGGATTATAGATTGTTAACATGATTACATTAGTCATCTTATTCAATTAATGCTAATACTTGTAAATCTCGTCAAGCATTCATGATTATAACTTATGTTAACAATAAATCAAGTTCCTTTCATAGCTCAGGTGTCGGTTATACCATACAATATGAACTATGAAAGTGTCAAGCATTTGTTGTACCAAGTGTTATACAACATAAATCAAGATTAGTTATTTAACAAGCAAAGTATTAAAGAGTGAACAAGATAACAAATATAAAACATGTTAGTATCAAACATTAAAGTCCATATTAAGTGTACATTATACTTATTCTTACACCATTAGTGTAATCTTTTCACCTTGACATAATTAACTTAGCTAGACATAATGAAAGAAAGAAAAATAGATAAACAAAATAAGAACATAAATAAGATAAAAGTGAACTAAGTAAAGGAAAGGAAATGAAAGGTATAAACTTGATATTAATGAAAGCAAAGCATAAATATTACAAAAAATACAAAGAGAGAAAGGAAGAGCATGATCTTGATCTGGACACCAAGATGTCTAAATACATGGCAAATGCCTCCTTTTATAGGCCAAAATTGGGAACTATTGATTTGATGACTAATTGATAAGTGGGTGGCCAACTCTTGACTTGGTGACAATCCTTATCTTCTCTTGTCTACCCAAAACGTCATTGATAACCTCACAATTAGAGCTAGTCAAAAACATTAAAGTTGTAGGAAATTGTCTCAGCTTTCTTGTGTAAAACATTCAGCTCATTTGGACTTCTAGAACTCCAGATATGGCCAAAATACTGAACAGTGCTCGGGCTGGACGACAGATTCGAGCTTCTTTGTTGTTGGTACAATTTGGACTTGAAAATGACCTTTTTAGATCTTAGGCTTCATATGAAAGTTGTAGGCCTACGTCTTACCTTTCCATCCATATAAAGTAAACCTAAATGTGAGATCTATAGCTCCAAATATGAACCAATTACCAAATAGTGTTCTAGTTTGGATTGCACCGACATCTCTTTTCTAATTTTGGTCATCTCTTTGCATTTAAAATGAACATTTACCACAAATTAAAGGTATCTTATATTATCAGATATATTATTATAAAACATGTTTTAGTTAAGGAGTTATTGATACTTCAAGTGTAAAATGATGATATAAAACCATGATAAAAATGTGCTTTTAAGTACTAATCACACCCCTCACCTAGCTTATTACTAGTCCTTAGTAATCAAAGCATTAAAATAGAAAAACAATTTGCAAATTCCACAAAGCAAGGTATTTATCATTTAACTTCTATTAATCTATCCAGATAAACAAACTCTCATTAAATTTATATATCTGCTCAATACCTCTTAACAAGATATTAATGAACTTTTATTTTGTGCTCAATGTATCAACACATAATTATGAGGCTTTTCTTGAAAGGTTTAAGGTTTAAGGTTTAAGAATACATGTTAAATAAGTATATGAGCAGAATTAAGTGATAACAATGCAAGAGTTTGTAAACTTGAATATTTCAATTATAATAGAGTCACTTTAACAAAAGAGCTCCATTACTCTGCCATCCTAGTAATAACAATTATGCACATGCTTTATGAAATGGAAAACAAATTTTTTTTATATCAACTACTACTCTCTCCCCCCAACCAAAACGAGACATTGTCCTCAATGTTCTAAGGTAGAAAGATAGAGTATAGAAGATATCACTTGAAATAACAAACACTAACAAAACCTGAAACACACTGAAACAAAAATAAGAAATAACAAAACACAATAATAAAATCAAAAGACACAAAGATTCACAAATGAAGGCTCAAATCCAATCCAAGCTTTTTACGGCTTTCCTTAGATGACCAATTTATGCAACTCATGGAAGGATCAATCACACGAATGAAAGATTGTAGTTGGTCAATCAATTGTTCAGCAGTAGCAGCAGAGATTATGATTTGGCGTGCAGAAGATAGAAATTCCTGTTCCACAGCATGATCAAGTAAAGACAACAACTTATCATAATAACCATTAACATTTAACAAACCTATGGGTTTATGATGAATGTGCAATTGAGCCCAAGAGGAAATATGAAAGATCTCTTCTAATGTGCCTAGACCACCTGGTAAAGCAATGAAGGCATCAGTATGGTTAAACATTGCATTCATTCGAGCCGACATTGTGGAGACCTGAAGTTCCTCTCCAATTGTTTTTTCAATGATGTCCCCTTGTGCTAAAGCTTCGGGGACGACCCCCAAAACTTGACTACCTCCTAAAAATGCAGCTATTGACACACCTCCCATTAACCCAAGACTGTCTCCCTCATACACTAAATGAATCTTTCTCTCAGCTAGCACCTGACCAAGATGATTTGCTGATTCTAAAAACTCCTTTTCTTTTCCAGGACTAGCTCCACCAAAAACACAAATGTTTCTTATTTGATGACTTGAGGAACTTGCCATTTCTACACACTTCTGTATTTGTTAAATGTATGGGTTGAGTAGAAATGAAAGGAAGGAAGAGAGGGTTTTATAGATGAGAAATTAGAAAGGCAATCATAACACATATATGTAGGCCAACTAGAGTCTCATATTCTCTCTCTCTCTTTTTATTTATTTATTTATTTACTTTTGAAAAAGCATGTGTATGTACAGGTACTTGTGATTGTGGCTCACATCTTCCCTTGGTTTTACGTCCAACAACGGTTTAAACGCCCTCTATGGGTATGGGATAAGCTTCCCATCCAATTTTCTTAAAAACTAGCAAACAGGGTCTTTTTTAGTCAGATTCCCAAGACTAAGTCGATCATGTTGTTTATGAAAATAGGGCCATAAATCATGAATTGCACGATGCACATCTCCATTAGGATGCGTCTCAAGAGTCAATAGAAGATTATCTAAAGACTCCTTACTCAAGCCATCCTTAATGAATTATATTTTATCTTCACGGTTTATAGATACCATTCCTAAAGAATGAAATTGTGTATTACAAGTCCATCTAGCACATCGATGACAGACTTTCAGTCATTTTGCACGACGCTTCTTTGCAAAAGTGCTTTTACCTGTTCCAGGCATGTGTGAAATGAAGGAGTTAGAGGACTCACCTGATAATCGGACCTTTGCTTCAATCAACCAGCGAATATCTTTAGGAATTCCATGATTCATTAACAATCTAAATCTTGCACATCTAGTACAGTAAATTTTTGTAATCGCATTCTGAGACAGAGGAGGAAAATACTTTTTCAATTTTTCAAGATTCGTGTCCATTTTCAAATGAGAATTGGAAGAGAGATTCAAAGAATTGCACAGATATATACACAGATATCAGTAATTGTGGGAAACTAAAAGAACCGACTTAAGTCACGGAGTACCGTTATCCACCATTTGACCGGGGTGAGAGAAACTAGCAAAAATCACTAAAAAAAGAAATAAAAATCAATCTTTATAGAGTCATGTTCAATTGAAAAATTATCAAAGTAAACTTTCAGACGATGTCCATTTACCTTGAAAATATTGGCATTTGTTGGATTCTCGATGTCATAGGCCCTATATGGATACACATGTTTCACAATAAAAGGACCGCTCCATCTTGATCTTAATTTTCCAGGAAATAAATGCAGTCGAGAATTATAAAGCAAGACTTTTTGACCAACATTGAATGTTTTTCTCAGTATTTTCTTGTCATGAAACTCTTTAATTCTTGCTTTATGAATTCTTGAATTTTCATATGCATCATTTCTTATTTCCTCAAGCTCATTTATTTATAATTTTCGCAGTTGACTAGCATCATCCAGATTTGAATTGAAAGCTTTAATAGCCCAATAAGCTTTATGTTCAAGTTCCACAGGCAAGTGACAAGGTTTTCCATTGACTAGTCTATAAGGTGACATACCTAATGATGTTTTATAAGCAGTTCGATAAACCTAAAGTGGATCATTAAGTCTTAAAGACCAGTCTTTCCTATTAGGGTTCACTGTTTTCTCCAAAATATGTTTGATCTCCCTATTAGCAAGCTCTACTTGTCCACTTGTTTGAGGGTGATAAGGGGTGGTAACTTTGTGTGTGATTCCATATTTCTTTATTAAAGACTTAAATGCCTTGTTGCAGAAATGTGTTCCACCATCACTTATTATGGCTCGAGGGACTCCAAATCGACTCAAAATATTTTCTTTTAAAAACTTTATCACTGTTTTGTGATCATTGTTTCGACTTGGAATTGCCTCTATCCATTTTGAAACATAATCTACTGCAACTAATATGTCTAAGAAACTAAATGATGGAGGGAATGGACCCATGAAATCTATACCCTAACAATCAAAGATCTCAATGACAATAATAGGATTTAAAGGCATCATGTGATGTTTTGAAATAGATCCTAACTTTTGACAATTTTCACAAGACTTGCAGAATGCATGTGAGTCTTTGAACATGGTGGGCCAGTAGAATCCACTTTGTAAAATTTTTGCAGTTGTCTTTCTAGATGAGAAATGGCCCCCACTTGCCTCAGAATGACAAAATTTAATGACACTACTTACCTCATTGTCAGGAATGCATCTTCGAAATATTTGATCAGGACAATATTTGAATAAATAAGGATCATCCAATAAAAGTTCTTCACTTCATTCAAGAATTTTCTTTTATCTTAGGTACTCCAATGAGTTGGCAATTGTCCTGAAACAAGAAAATTGACAATATTAGCAAACCAAGGCATTGTAGAGATAAAAAGTAAAAATTCATCGGGAAAGTAGTCATCGATTGATGTGATGTCAGTTTTCGAATCTGTTGTCAATCTTGACAAGTGATCTGCGACAATATTTTCGCTGCTTTTCTTATCTTTGATTGTGATATCAAATTTTTGAAGTAATAAAATCCACCGCACCAATCTAGTCTTAGAATTTTTTTTAGAAAGAAGATATTTCAATGCTGCATGATCACTAAAAACAACAATAGGTGAGCCAACAAGATAAGATCTGAATTTTTCACATGCAAATACTACTGCAAGTAATTCTTTTTCAGTGGTGGTATAATTCATTTGAGCACTATTTAAAGTTTTACTTGCATAGTAAATTACATAAGGTTTCTTATTTTTTCTTTGTCCCAAAACAGCACCTACGACATAATCACTAGCATTACACATTATTTCAAAAGGTAATGACCAATCAGGAGGTTGAATGATAGGAGCACACGTAAGCAAGTTTTTAAGTTTAACAAAGGGTTTTTCACAATGTTCAGTCTATTCAAAAATAGTATCCTTTGTTAGAAGGTTACTTAAAGGCTTAGATATTATACTAAAATCTTTGATGAACCTTCTATAAAAACCAGCATGTTCTAGGAATGATCTAACATCTTTAAGAGATTTTGGTGTTGGCAAGTTTGCAATTAACTCGATTTTAGATTTGTCAACCTCAATTCCTTTTGATGAAACAATGTGACCAAGTACAATGCCTTTTGTTACCATAAAATGACATTTTTCCCAATTCAGCACAAGATTCTTCTCTTCACACCTGGTCAAAACCTTTTCTAAGTTAGTCAAACAATCAACAAATGAATCGCCAAAAATAGAAAAATCATCCCTGAAAATCTCAAGAAAATGTTCAACCATATCACTAAATATACTAAGCATGCATCTTTGAAATGTGGCTGGTGCATTACATAATCCAAAAGGCATCCTTCGATATGCAAAAGTACCAAATGGACATGTGAAAGTAGTCTTCTCTTGATCTTCCAATGCAATTTCAACTTGGTTGTAAGCCGAATAGCCATCTAGGAAACAATAAAATTCATGACCTACAACTCTTTCTAGGATTTGATCCATGAAAGGTAATGGAAAATGATCTTTTCTAGTAATTGAATTAAGTTTCCTATAGTCAATGCACATGCGCCAACCAGTAACAGCTCTAGTGGGAATTAACTCATTGTTCTCATTTGTTATCATAGTGACTCCAAACTTCTTGGGTAGGACTTACCCATTTGCTGTCAGAAATGGGATAAATGATTTCATTATCTAGAAGTTTAATGACTTCATTTTTCACTACTTCCTTCATATTAGGATTTAGCCTTCGTTGCATTTCTCTAGAGGGTTTAGCATTTTCCTCTAAATAAATTATATGTGTATAAATCAAAGGACTAATTCCTTTTATATCAGCTATGGTCCATCCTAATGCATTTTTGTGCATTTTCAGAGTTTGTAATAACTTACCTTCTTGATGTGCATTAAGTTTGGAAGAGATTATTACCGAAAAAGTTTCATTTTCTCCCAAAAATGAGTATTTGAGATTGGATGGCAATGGCTCCAAATCAGGTTTTGGTGGTTGAACATTTGAAGGTATGGACTTAATTGATCGTGGTGGCAATTCCTCAATTTGTGGCCTCCAATTACTTGTCTTTGATTCTTCCTGAAAATAAATCATTTCCAAATCATCAAATTCATCAATCTCGATTCCACTGGAAGTGGTTGAAAATTGATCATGAATTAATTTTTCAGTAAAGTCCACTTCTTGTAAATCATTATCATATCTAGGTTGCTTGCAAATGTTGAAAATATTCATCTCCAATGTCATGTTTCCAAATGATAGCTTCATCAGTCCATTCCTACAATTAATCAATGCATTAGAAGTTGCAAGAAATGGACGTCCTAAAATAACAGGAAATGAATTACATACTTCAACAGGTTATGTGTCCAAGACAATAAAATCCACAGGATAAATGAATTTATCGACTTGTACTAACACATCTTTAATTATTCCTCTAGGCACTTTTATAGATCTATCAGCAAGTAAAAGAGTTATAGAAGTTGGTTTTAACTCACCTAGATTGAGACACTGAAAAACTGAATATGGAAGTAAATTCTCACTAGCATCAAGATCAAGTAAGGCTCTTTCAATTTTATGCTCTCTAATAAAGCAAGAAATTGTAGAGCAACCAGGGTCTTTATATTTCAAAGCATTATTGTTTTGAAGAATGACACTTACTTGTTCAGCTAGAAAGGCTTTTGACACGACTAAAAGGTTGATGTCTTCTCCCAAGTGCACGAGTGTCGAAGTAATAAATAACCCGGCAAGACCGGGGTCGAACCACAGGGAGGTTAATTGTACAAATTATAAACAACAATTATAAACAACAATAACAACAATAACTATAATAATAATAATAATAATAATAATAATAATAATAATAATAATAATAATAATAAAGAAAGAGAAGAAGAAGATGATGATGATGATGAGAACTTGGAGATGAAATATTAATGTAAGGATTAAACAATAATAATAACAAATGTCAAGGTTAGAGGTTCCACTAATGGTATATCAAACAAGTATAGTATAAACTCTTATTATTGAATTGGAAACCACACACAAAGGAGGTTCCAATCAGATTATATATTGTTAACATGATTACATTAGTCATCTTATTCAATTAATGCTAATACTTGTAAATCTCGTCAAGCATTCATGATTATAACTTATGTTAACAACAAATCAAGTTCCTTTCATAGCTCAGGTGTCGGTTATACCATACATTATGGGCTATGAAAGTGCCAAGCATTTGTTGTACCAAGTGTTATACAACATAAATCAAGATTAGTCATTTAACAAGCAAAGTATTAAAGAGTGAACAAGATAACAAATATAAAACATGTTAGTATCAAACATTAAAGTCCATATTAAGTTTACATTATACTTATTCTCACACCATTAGTGTAACCTTTTCACCTTGACATAATTAACTTAGCTAGACATAATGAAAGAAAGGAAAACAAATAAAGAAAATAAGAACATAAAAGTTAACTAAGTAAAGGAAAGGAAATGAAAGGCATAAACTTGATATTAATGAAAGTAAAGCATAAACATTACAAAAAATACAAAGAGAGAAAGGAAGAGCATGATCTTGATCAGAACACCAAGATGCCTAAATGCATGGAAAATGCCTCCTTTTATAGGCCAAAATTGGGAACTATTGATTTGATGACTAATTGATAAGTGGGTGGCCAACTTTTGACTTGGTGACAATCCTTATCTTCTCTTGTCTGCCCAAAACGTCATTGATAACGTCAAAATTGGAGCCAGTTGTAAACATGAAAGTTGTAGGCAATTGTCTCAGCTTTCTTATGTAAAACATTCAGCTCATTTGGACTTCTAGAACTCCAGATATGGCCAAAATACCGAACAGTGCTCGGGCTGGAAGACAGATTCGGGCTTCTTTGTTGTTGCTACAATTTGGACTTGATAATGGCCTTTTTAGATCTTGGGCTCCATATGAAAGTTTTAGGCCTATGTCTTACCTTTCCATCCATATAAATTGGACCTAAATCTGAGATATATAGCTCCAGATATGACCCAATTACCGAACAGTGTTCCGGTTTGGATTGCACCGACATCTTTGTTCTAAGTTTGGCCATCTCTTTATCCTTGCAATTTAAGTTCTTCAAGTCATCAATCAATCCTTTCATTTATATGATAGGCCTGCATTAAAAATAGATATTTACCACAAATTATAGGTATCTTATATTATTAGATACATTATTATAAAACATATTTTAGTTAAAGAGTTATTGATACTTTAAGTGCAAAATGATGATATAAAACCGTGATAAAAATGCACTTTTAAGTACTAATCACACCCCCCAACCAGCTTATTACTAGTCCCTAGTAATCAAAGCGTTAAAAGAATTTGCAAATTTCACAAAGCAAGGTATTCATCATTTAACTTCCATTAATCTATCCAGATAAACAAACTCTCATTAAATTTATATATCTGCTCAATACCACTTAACAAGATATTAATAAACCTTTCTTTTGTGCTCAATGTATCAACACATAATTATGGGGCTTTTCTTGGAAGAAAACAAAATTTTTGTTCTAATGTTTAAGGTTAACTTCCATGAGTTGGGATTATTATTTTTGTCTTTTTTTTTGTCTTCTTTAAAAAAAAACAAATATATATACATATAATTTAAAAACATCTTGCATCTTTAACCCATGTAACGAGCTTTCAGCTAATGACTCCCAGACCAGTTGGTCTTAGGGCATTAGGTGTTAAGACACCCCAACGAGCATAGTAACTCGGGTCGCAGATACTGATATGTAGATAGTGCAATGTTTGATTCCCTTAAGCTTTTCTCCTCAACCCATGTAACAAGCGTTGGGCCAATAGCTCCCAAGTCAGTTGACTTTAGGGTATTAGGTGTTAAAACACCCCTTCGAGCTTAATTGCTTAGGTTAGGGAGGCTACGAAACCAAACTTATCTACATTTTTATTATCATCATTTTTTTTCTTTTTTCTTTTTTTTCATGTTTTTCTTTTTTTTTTAATTATATACAATCCCTTTCCCTTAGTTGTTACCTTTAACAAAAGAACATAAATAATGTAATAATCCAATATGTAACCCACAATCATATGTTAAAGTGTGTGTGTGTAAATTAAGGTTTAAGAATACATGTTAAATAAGTATATGAGCAGAATTAAGTGGTAACAATACGAGAGTTTGTAAACCTGAATTTTGCAGGAAGTATTATAATAGACTTTGTTAAGAATGGTTACTAAGATGCGTCTCAAGAGTCATTTTAACAAAAGAACTCCTTTACTCTGCCATCCTAGTAGCAACAATTATACACATGCTTTATGAAATGAAAAACAATTTTTTTTTTATCAACTACTACCCTCTCCCCCCAACCAAAAGGAGACATTGTCCTCAATGTTCTAAGGTAGAAAGATAGAGTATAGAAGATATCACCTGAAATAACAAACACTGACAAAACCTGAAACACACTGAAACAAAAATAAGAAATAACAAAACACAATAATAAAACCAAAAGACACAAGTTTTTACAAAAAAAAATAAATTCAAATCACAGTTGTGATTGTGACTCACATTTTCCCTTGGTTTTACATCCAAGAACAACTTAAACGACCTCAATGGGTCGGGGATAGGCTTCCCATCCAGTTTTCTTAAAAACTGGCAAACAGGTCTTTTTTAGTCAGATTCCCAAGACTAAGTCGATCATGTTCTTTATAAAATAGTGGCCATAAATCATGAATTGCACGATGCACATCTCCACTAGGATGCGTCTCAAGAGTCAATAGAAGATTATCTAAAGACTCCTTACTCAGGCCATCCTTAATGAATTGTATTTTATCTTCACGGTTTATAGATACCATTCCTAAAGAACGACATTGTGTATTACAAGTCCATCTAGCACATCGATGACAAACATCCAGTCGTTTTGCACGACGCTTCTTTGCAAAAGTGCTTTTACCTGTTCCAGGCATGTGTGAAATGAAGTTAGAGGACTCACCTGATAATCGAACCTTTGCTTCAATCAACCAGCGAATATCTTCAGGAATTCCATGATTCATTAACAATCTCAATCTTGCACATCTAGCACGGTAAATTTTTGTAATCGCATTCTGAGGTAGAGCGGGAAAATACTTTTTCAATTTTTCAAGATTAATGTCCATTTTCAAATGAGAATTGGAAGAGAGATTCAAAGAATGACACAGATATATACAAAAATATCAGTAATTGTGGGAAACTGAAAGAACCGACTTAAGTTATCCGCCATTTGACCGGGGTGAGAGAAACTAGCAAAAATCACTCAAAAAGAAACATAAAAAAGAAAATGTGAGAAAAACAAAATAATCAACCTTTATCTACAAGATCATTCAAACCAACTGATTCATTTTCACTAGGAAAATTATCAAAGTAAGCTTTCAAATGATGTCCATTTTCCTTAAAATCATTGTCATTCATTGAATTCTCAATATCACAGGCCCCATAAGGATTGGTCCATCTTAATCTTAGCTCTTTAGGGAATGCATAGAGTTGAGAATCATAAAACAAAACTTTTTGACCAGTGTCAATTTTTTGACAATTTTCACAAGTTTTACAGAATGCATGTGTCCTTGAACATGGTGGGCCAATAAAATCCATTTTGAAAGATTTTTGCAGCAGTCTTTTTTGATGAGAAATAACTTCCACATGCTTCAAAATGACAAAGTTTAATGACACTACTTACCTCATTGTCCGGAATGAATCTTTGAAATATTTGATCAAGACAATATTTGAATAAGTTAGGGTCATCACAATAAAAGCTCTTCACTTCGTTCAAAAACTTTTCTTTGTCTTGAATACTCCAATCAGTTGGCAAATCTCCTAAAGCAAGAAAATTGATATTTTTATCATACCAAGGCATTGGACTAAGAGAAAGTAAGGATTCGTTAGGAAAGTAATCATCGATTGGTGTGATGTTAGATGTCGAATCTGTTGTCACTGTTGACAAAAGATTCGCATCAACATTTTTGGTGCTTGTTTCATCCGTGATTTCTTCCTCAGAATAAATCATTTGCAAATCTTCAGATTCATCCAATTCATTTTTACTTAAAGCAGATTCAAGTTGATCATAAACTAATTCATCAATATGATCTACTTCTTGTAAATCATTATCATCTCCAGGTTGCTTGCAAATGTTGAAAATATTCATCTCCAATGTCATGTTTCCAAATGATAGCTTCATCAATCCATTCCTACAATTAATCAATGCGTTAGAGGTTGCAAGAAACGGACGTCCTAAAATAACAGGAAATGAATTACATGCTTCAATAGGTTCTGTGTCCAAGACAATAAAATCCACAGGATAAATGAATTTATCGACTTGTACTAACACATCTTCAATTATTCCTCTAGGCACTTTTACAAATCTATCGGCAAGTAAAAGAGATATAGAAGTTGGTTTTAACTCACCTAGATTGAGACTCTGAAAAACTGAATATGGAAGTAAATTCACACTAGCACCAAGATCAAGTAAGGCTCTTTCAATTTTATGCTCTCCAATAAAGCAGGAAATTGTAGGACAACCAGGGTCTTTATATTTCAAAGCATTATTGTTTTGAAGAATAACACTTACTTGTTCGGCTAGAAAGGCTTTCTTTTTCACATTCAGTTTCCTCTTCACAGTGCATAGATCTTTCAAAAATTTAGCATAGGAAGGAACCTGTTTAATAGCATCCAGCAAAGGTATATTGATCCTTACCTGTTTGAAAGTTTGAAAGATTTCAGAGTTGTGATTAACTTTCCTTTGTTTGGTCATGGCTTGAGGAAATGGAAGTGCTGGCAGAGAATCAGTCATTTCTTTGCAATTTTCAGATTCATCCCCTTCCTTACCCTCAGAGATTGACTCATCATCTTTCTCATAAGGTTCAAGAGAAGGTTTTTCAATAACCTTACCGCTGCGCAGATGACACGACTAAAAGGTTGATGTCTTCTCCCAAGTGCAGGAGTGTCGAAGTAATAAATAACCCAGCAAAACCGGGGTCGAACCACAGGGAGGTTAATTGTACAAATTATAAACAACAATTATAAAACAACAATAGCAACAACAACAATAGTAATAATAATAATAATAATAATAATAATAATAATAATAATAATAATAATAATAATAGTACTAATAATAATAATAATAATAATAATAATAATAATAATAATAATAGTACTAATAATAATAATAATAATAATAATAATAATAATAATAATAATAATAATAATAATAATAAAGAAAGAGAAGAAGAAGAAGATGATGATGATGAGAACTTAGAGATGAAATATTAATGTAAGGATTAAGCAATAATAATAACAAATGTCAAGGTTAGAGGTTCCACTAATGGTATATCAAACAAGTATAGTATAAACTCTTATTATTGAATTGGAAACCACACATAAAGGAGGTTCCAATCAGATTATATATTGTTAACATGATTACATTAGTCATCTTATTCAATTAATGTTAATACTTGTAAATCTCGTCAAGCATTCATGATTATAACTTATGTTAACAACAAATCAAGTTCCTTTCATAGCTCAGGTGTCGGTTATACCATACATTATGGGCTATGAAAGTGCCAAGCATTTGTTGTACCAAGTGTTATACAACATAAATCAAGATTAGTCATTTAACAAGCAAAGTATTAAAGAGTGAACAAGATAACAAATATAAAACATGTTAGTATCAAACATTAAGGTCCATATTAAGTTTACACTATACTTATTCTTCCACCATTAGTGTAACCTTTTCACCTTGACATAATTAACTTAGCTAGACATAATGAAAGAAAGCAAAATAGATAAACAAAATAAGAACATAAAAGTTAACTAAGTAAAGGAAAGGAAATGAAAGGCATAAACTTAATATTAATGAAAGCAAAGCATAAACATTACAAAAAATACAAAGAGAGAAAGGAAGAGCATGATCTTGATCTGGAAACCAAGATGCCTAAATGCATGGCAAATGCCTCCTTTTATAGGCCAAAATTGGGAACTATTGATTTGATGACTAATTGATAAGTGGGTGGCCAACTTTTGACTTGGTGACAATCCTTATCTTCTCTTGTCTGCCCAAAACGTCATTGATAACGTCAAAATTGGAGCCAGGTGAAAACATGAAAGTTGTAGGCAATTGTCTCAGCTTTCTTGTGTAAAAAATTCAGCTCATTTGGACTTCTAGAACTCCAGATATGTCCAAACTACCGAACAGTGCTCGGGCTGGAAGACAGATTCGGGCTTCTTTGTTGTTGCTACAATTTGGACTTGATAATGGCCTTTCTAGATCTTGGGCTCCATATGAAAGTTGTAGGCCTATGTCTTACCTTTCCATCCATATAAATTGGACCTAAATCTGAGATCTGTATCTTTAGATATGGCCCAATTACCGAACAGTGTTCCGGTTTGGATTGCACCGACATCTCTTCTCTAAGTTTGACCATCTCTTTATCCATGCAATTTAAGTTCTTCAAGTCATCAATCAATCCTTTCATTTATGTGATAGACCTGCATTAAAAATAGACATTTACCACAAATTATAGGTATCTTATATTATTAGATACATTATTATAAAACATACTTTAGTTAAGGAGTTATTGATACTTCAAGTGCAAAATGATGATATAAAACCATGATAAAAATGCACTTTTAAGTACTAATCACACCCCCCAACCAGCTTATTACTAGTCCCTAGTAATTAAAGCGTTAAAACAATTTGCAAATTTCACAAAGCAAGGTATTCATCATTTAACTTCCAGTAATCTATCCAGATAAACAAACTCTCATTAAATTTATATATCTGCTCAATACCACTTAACAAGATATTAATAAACCTTTCTTTTATGCTCAATGTATCAACACATAATTATGGGGCTTTTCTTGGAAGAAAACAAAATTTTTGTTCTAATGTTTAAGGTTAACTTCCTTGGGTTGGGATTACTATTTTTGTCTTTTTTTTTTTTTAACTCTATATACATATACTTTAAAAACATCATGCATTTTTAACCCATGTAACGAGCTTTCAGCTAATGACTCCCAGACCAGTTGGTCTTAGGGCATTAGGTGTTAAGACACCCCTACGAGCTTAGTAACTCGGGTCGCAGATACTGATATGTAGATAGTGCAATGTTTGATTCCCTTAAGCTTTTCTCCTCAACCCATGTAACAAGCGTTGGGCTAATAGCTCCCAAGTCAGTTGACTTTAGGGTATTAGGTGTTAAAACACCCCTTCGAGCTTAATTGCTTAGGTTAGGGAGGCTACGAAACCAAAATTATCTACATTTTTATTATCATTATTTTTTTTTCTTTTTTTTTCATTTTTCATTTTTTTTTTCATGTTTTTTTTTTTAAATTATATACAATCCCTTTCCTTAGTTGTTACCTTTAACAAAAGAACATAAATAATGTAATAATCCAATATGCAACCCACAATTATATGTTAAAGTGTGTGTGTGTAAATTAAGGTTTAAGAATACATGTTAAATAAGTATATGAGCAGAATTAAGCGGTAACAATACGAGAGTTTGTAAACCTGAATATTTCAGGAAGTATTATAATAGACCTTGTTAAGAATGGTTACTAAGATGCGTCTCAAGAGTCACTTTAACAAAAGAACTCCTTTACTCTGCCATCCTAGTAACAACAATTATGCACATGCTTTATGAAATGAAAAACAATTTTTTTTTATCAACTACTACCCTCTCCCCCCAACCAAAACGAGACATTGTCCTCAATGTTCTAAGGTAGAAAGATAGAGTATAGAAGATATCACCTGAAATAACGAACACTGACAAAACCTGAAACACACTGAAACAAAAATAAGAAATAACAAAACACAATAATAAAACCAAAAGACACAAAAATTCACAAATGAAGGCTCAAATCCAATCTAAGCTTTTTACGGCTTCCCGTAGATGACCAATTTATGCGACTCATGGAAGGATCAATCACAGGAATGAAAGATTGTAGTTGGTCAATCAATTGTTCAGCAGTAGTAGCAAAGATTATGATTTGTCGTGCAGAAGATGTTAAAAATTCCTGTTCCACAGCATGATCAAGAAAAGACAACAACTTATCATAATAACCATTAACATTTAACAAACCTATGGGTTTATGGTGAATATGCAATTGAGCCCAAGAGGAAATATGAAAGATCTCTTCCAATATGCCTAGACCACCTGGTAAACAAATGAAAGCATCAGCATGGTTAAACATTGCATTCATTCGAGCCGACATTGTGGAGACCTGAAGTTCCTCTCCAATTGTTTTTCCAATGATGTCCCCTTGTGCCAAAGCTTCAGGGACGACTCCTAAAACTTGACTACCTCCTAAAAATGCAGCTATTGACACACCTCCCATTAACCCAAGACTGCCTCCCCCATACACTAAATGAATCTTTCTCTCAGATAGCACCTGACCAAGATGATTTGCTGATTCTAAAAACTCCTTTTCTTTCCCAGGACTAGATCCACCAAAAACACAAATATTTCTTATTTGAGGACTTGAGGAACTTGCCATTTCTACACACTTCTGTATTTGTTGAATGTATGGGTTGAGTAGAAATGAAAGGAAGGAAGAGAGGGTTTTATAGATGAGAAATTAGAAAGGCAATCATAACACCTATATGTAGGCCAGCTGGAGTCTCACACTTTCTCTCTCTCTTTTTATTTATTTATTTATTTACTTTTAAAAAAAGCATGTGTATGTACAGGTAGTTGAGATTGTGGCTCACATCTTCCCTTGGTTTTACATCCAAGAACGGCTTAAACGCCCTCTATGGGTCGGGGATAGGCTTCCCATCCAGTTTTCTTAAAAACTGGCAAACAAGATCTTTTTTAGTCAGATTCCCAAGACTAAGTCGATCATGTTCTTTATGAAATAGTGGCCATAAATCATGAATTGCACGATGCACATCTCCACTAGGATGCATCTCAAGAGTCAATAGAAGATTATCTAAAGACTCCTTACTCAGGCCATCCTTAATGAATTGTATTTTATCTTTACGGTTTATAGATACCATTCCTAAAGAACGACATTGTGTATTACAAGTCCATCTAGCACATCGATGACAGACATCCAGTCGTTTTGCACGACGCTTCTTTGCAAAAGTGCTTTTACCTGTTCCAGGCATGTGTGAAATGAAGTTAGAGGACTCACCTGATAATCGGACCTTTGCTTCAATCAACCAGCGAATATCTTCAGGAATTCCATGATTCATTAACAATCTCAATCTTGTACATCTAGCACGATAAAGTTTTGTAATCGCATTCTGAGGCAGAGTGGCAAAATACTTTTTCAATTTTTCAAGATTAGTGTCCATTTTCAAATGAGAATTGGAAGAGAGCTTCAAAGAATTGCACAGATATATACACCGATATCAGTTATTGTGGGAAACTGAAAGAACCGACTTAAGTCACGGAGTACCGTTATCCGCCATTTGACCGGGGTGAGATAAACTAGCAAAAATCACTAAAAAAGAAACATAAAAACAATGTGAGAAAAAAAATAATCAACCTTTATCTACAAGAGCATTCCAACCAGTTGATTCATTTTTACTAGGAAAATTATCAAAGTAAGCTTTCAAACGATGTCCATTTTCCTTAAAATCATTGTCATTCATTGAATTCTTAATATCACGGGCCCCATAAGAATTGGTCCATCTTAATCTTAGCTCTTTAGGGAATGCATAGAGTTGAGAATCATAAAACAAAACTTTTTGACCAGTGTCAATCTTTTGACATTTTTCACAAGTTTTCCAGAATGCATGCGTGTCCTTGAACATGGTGGGCCAATAAAATCCATTTTGAAAGATTTTTGCAATTGTCTTTTTTGACGAGAAATAACTTCCACATGCTTCAGAATGACAAAGTTTAATGACACTACTTACCTCATTGTCGGGAATGAATCTTTGAAATATTTGATCAGGATAATATTTGAATAAGGTAGGGTCATCACAATAAAAATTCTTCATTTCGTTCAAAAACTTTTCTTTGTCTTGGGTACTCCAATCAGCTGGCAAATCTCCTAAAGAAAGAAAATTGATATTTTTATTATACCAAGGCATTGAACTAAGAGAAAGTAAGGATTCGTTAGGAAAGTAATCATCGATTGGTGTGATGTTAGATGTCGAATCTATTGTCACTGTTGATAAAAGATTCGCATCAACCTTTTCTGTGCGTTTGTTATCCGTGATTTCTTCCTCAGAATAAATCATTTGCAAATCTTCAGATTCATCCAACTCATTTTTACTTAAAGTAGATTCAAGTTGATCATAAACTAATTCATCAATATGATCTACTTCTTGTAAATCATTATCATCTCCAGGTTGCTTGTAAATGTTGAAAATATTCATCTCCAATGTCATGTTTCCAAATGATAGCTTCATCAGTCCATTCCTACAATTAATCAATGCGTTAGAGGTTGCAAGAAACGGACGTCCTAAAATAACAGGAAATGAATTACATGCTTCAACAGGTTCTGTGTCCAAGACAATAAAATCCACAGGATAAATGAATTTATCGACTTGTACTAACACATCTTCAATTATTCCTCTAGGCACTTTTACAGATCTATCGGCAAGTAAAAGAGATATAGAAGTTGGTTTTAACTCACCTAAATTGAGACTCTGAAAAACTGAATATGGAAGTAAATTCACACTAGCTCCAAGATCAAGTAAGGCTCTTTCAATTTTATGCTCTCTAATAAAGCAGGAAATTGTAGGACAACCAGGGTCTTTATATTTCAAAGCATTATTGTTTTGAAGAATAGCACTTACTTGTTCGGCTAGAAAGGCTTTCTTTTTCACATTCAGTTTCCTCTTCACAGTGCATAGATCTTTCAAAAATTTAGCATAGGAAGGAACCTGTTTAATAGCATCCAGCAAAGGTATATTGATCCTTACCTGTTTGAAAATTTCATAAATTTCAGAATTGTGATTGACTTTCCTTTGTTTGGTCATGGCTTGAGGAAATGGAAGTGCTGGCGGTGAATCAGTCGTTTCTTTGCAATTTTCAGATTCATCCCCTTCCTTACCCTCAGAGATTGATTCATCATCTTTCTCATAAGGTTCAAGAGAGGGTTTTTCAATAACCTTACCACTGCGCAGAGTAGTGACTGATTTGACTTGATCCATGTGTTGGCTTCCGGAACTACTTGCATTTGCATTGTATTGCCCTTTGGGATTTTGTTGTGTTTGAGATGGAAACTTACCTTTCTCTTGGAAACTAAGAGCAGATGTTAATTTAGCAAGAGTATCTTTAAAATCTGTCATGTTTTGAGCAAGTTGAGTATTGATTGTCTCTTGCTTTTCAATGAATGCATGCAATGTTTCCTCAAGATTTCTTCTAAGAGGTGGAGCATAAGGAGGTGCATATCCATGATAATTTTGGAAATTGTGGTGTGCTTGAAACGGTGGTTGTGAAGTTTGTGCATTGTTGTTCTCACTCCTCCAATTGAAATTTGGGTGATTTCTCCAACCAGGGTTGTATGTTTGGGAGTATGGGTTGTGGTTGGCCCTTTGAAAACTGTTTAAAGCATGAGCTTGTTCATGGAGACATTCTTTAAAAGAAGGCAAGGTTGGACAATCGTTGGTTGAGTGTTCATTTGTTTCACAGATTTGACACACAATGTTTTCAACAGATTTTAATTGACCACTCTTTTTCAATTCTAGTGCCTCGACTTTTCTAGCTAAAGATGCAAACTTGGCTTGAAGGTCATGATCTTCCCTAAGGTTGTACATACCTCTACTAGATGTATGAGGTTGAGTTTTACTCGGTGCCTCATATGTACCCGCAGTGTCCCAATTTTGAGCATTTTCAGCTAACAAGTCTAAGTACTCCATTGCTTCATCAGGGTCTTTATCTTCAAAAGTTCCATTGCACATCAATTCAACCATTTGCCTATCTTTAGGTGTTAACCCTTCATAGAAATGTGAAACCAATCTCCATGTTTCAAAACCATGATGGGGGCAAGTACTAAGCAAGTCTTGATACCTATCCCAACATTTGTAAAATGTTTCTCCTGGTTTTTGAGTGAAAGTGGTGATTTGTCTCTTGAAAGAGTTTGTTCTATGAGATGGGAAAAACTTCTTTAAAAATTGTTGTTGCATTTCATCCCAAGCACGAATGGATCCTGGTCTTAAATTTTGTAGCCATGTTTTAGCTTTATCTTTTAATGAAAAAGGAAAAAGCTTTAATCTGATGGTGTTCATGCTACAATTTAAATTATTATATGTGTTGCAGACCTCCTCAAATTCCCTTAAATGCAAGTATGGATTTTCCAATTCTAAACCATGAAAAGAAGGTAAAAGTTGAATAATGCCTGGTTTAAAATTAAAATGAGATGCATCAGGAGGAAAAACTATGCATGATGGTGCATTTGTTCTTGTGGGATTCATGTGGTCTCTAAGTGTTCTAGCACGGTTATTCTCATTATTCTCATTTTGAAGTGATTGATTATCTTCTTCGGCCAAATTTTCTGAAAATGATGAGGATACCCTACAAAGTCTACCACTTGATGTACGTGACCACACTCTCATGCACGTGTAGGAATAAAATAAAAAAAGAAGAAGAAGAAAGCAAAAGAAGGAGGAAGAAAACAAAATAAAAAGAAACAAAAGAAAAGAAACAAAGTTATATACAAGAAAAGTGAAAAGAGAAAATAAAATAAATACTATAATTTATACAAGAACTTACCTCCCCGACAACGGCGCCAAAAACTTGACACGACTAAAAGGTTGATGTCTTCTCCCAAGTGCAGGAGTGTCGAAGTAATAAATAACCCAGCAAGACCGGGGTCGAACCACAGGGAGGTTAATTGTACAAATTATAAACAACAATTATAAAACAACAATAGCAACAACAACAATAGTAATAATAATAATAATAATAATAATAATAATAATAATAATAATAATAATAATAGTAGTAGTAGTAGTAGTAGTAGTACTAATAATAATAATAATAATAATAATAATAATAATAATAATAATAGTACTAATAATAATAATAATAATAATAATAATAATAATAATAATAATAATAATAATAAAGAAAGAGAAGAAGAAGAAGATGATGATGATGAGAACTTCGAGATGAAATATTAATGTAAGGATTAAGCAATAATAATAACAAATGTCAAGGTTAGAGGTTCCACTAATGGTATATCAAACAAGTATAGTATAAACTCTTATTATTGAATTGGAAACCACACATAAAGGAGGTTTCAATCAGATTATATATTGTTAACATGATTACATTAGTCATCTTATTCAATTAATGCTAATACTTGTAAATCTCGTCAAGCATTCATGATTATAACTTATGTTAACAACAAATCAAGTTCCTTTCATAGCTCAGGTGTCGGTTATACCATACATTATGGGCTATGAAAGTGCCAAGCATTTGTTGTACCAAGTGTTATACAACATAAATCAAGATTAGTCATTTAACAAGCAAAGTATTAAAGAGTGAACAAGATAACAAATATAAAACATGTTAGTATCAAACATTAAGGTCCATATTAAGTTTACACTATACTTATTCTTCCACCATTAGTGTAACCTTTTCACCTTGACATAATTAACTTAGCTAGACATAATGAAAGAAAGCAAAATAGATAAACAAAATAAGAACATAAAAGTTAACTAAGTAAAGGAAAGGAAATGAAAGGCATAAACTTAATATTAATGAAAGCAAAGCATAAACATTACAAAAAATACAAAGAGAGAAAGGAAGAGCATGATCTTGATCTGGAAACCAAGATGCCTAAATGCATGGCAAATGCCTCCTTTTATAGGCCAAAATTAGGAACTATTGATTTGATGACTAATTGATAAGTGGGTGGCCAACTTTTGACTTGGTGACAATCCTTATCTTCTCTTGTCTGCCCAAAACGTCATTGATAACGTCAAAAGTGGAGCCAGTTGTAAACATGAAAGTTGTAGGCAATTGTCTCAGGTTTCTTGTGTAAACAATTCAGCTCATTTGGACTTCTAGAACTCCAGATATGGCCAAAATACCGAACAGTGCTCGGGCTGGAAGACAGATTCGGGCTTCTTTGTTGTTGCTACAATTTGGACTTGATAATGGCCTTTTTAGATCTTGGGCTCCATATGAAAGTTGTAGGCCTATGTCTTACCTTTCCATCCATATAAATTGGACCTAAATCTGAGATCTGTATCTTTAGATATGGCCCAATTACCGAACAGTGTTCCGGTTTGGATTGCACCGACATCTCTTCTCTAAGTTTGACCATCTCTTTATCCATGCAATTTAAGTTCTTCAAGTCATCAATCAATCCTTTCATTTATGTGATAGACCTGCATTAAAAATAGACATTTACCACAAATTATAGGTATCTTATATTATTAGATACATTATTATAAAACATATTTTAGTTAAGGAGTTATTGATACTTCAAGTGCAAAATGATGATATAAAACCATGATAAAAATGCACTTTTAAGTACTAATCAGCAGAGTAGTGACTGATTTGACTTGATCCATGTGTTGGCTTCCGGAACTACTTGCATTTGCATTGTATTGCCCTTTGGGATTTTGTTGTGTTTGAGATGGAAACTTACCTTTCTCTTGGAAACTAAGAGCAGATGTTAATTTAGCAAGAGTATCTTTAAAATCTGTCATGTTTTGAACAAGTTGAGTATTAATTGTCTCTTGCTTTTCAATGAATGCATGCAATGTTTCCTCAAGATTTCTTCTAGGAGGTGGAGCATAAGGAGATGCATATCCATGAGAATTTTGGAAATTATGGTGTGCTTGAAACGGTGGTTGTGAAGTTTGTGCATTGTTGTTCTCACTCTTCCAACTAAAATTTGGATGATTTCTCCAACAAGGGTTGTATATTTGGGAGTATGGGTTATGGTTGCCCCTTTGAAAATTGTTTAAAGCATGAGCTTGTTCATGAAGACATTCCTTAAAATAAGGCAAGGTTGGACAATCATTGGTTGAGTGTTCATTTGTTTCACAGATTTGACACACAATGTTTTCAACAGATTTTAATTGACCACTCTTTTTCAATTCTAGTGCCTCGACTTTTCTAGCTAAAGATGCAAACTTGGCTTGAAGGTCATGATCTTCCCTAAGGTTGTACATACCTCCACTAGATGTATGAGGTTGAGTTTTACCCGGTGCCTCATATGTACCCGCGGTGTCCTAATTTTGAGCATTTTCAGCTAACAAGTCTAAGTACTCCATTGCTTCATCAGGGTCTTTATCTTCAAAAGTTCCATTGCACATCAATTCAATCATTTGCCTATCTTTAGGTGTTAACCCTTCATAGAAATGTGAAACCAATCTCCATGTTTCAAAACCATGATGAGGGCAAGTACTAAGCAAGTCTCGATACTTATCCCAACATTAGTAAAATGTTTCTCCTGGTTTTTGAGTGAAAGTGGTGATTTGTCTCTTGAAAGAGTTTATTCTATGAGATGGGAAAAACTTCTTTAAAAATTGTTGTTGCATTTCATCCCAAGCACGAATGGATCCTGGTCTCAAATTTTATAGCCATGATTTAGCTTTATCTTTAATGAAAAAGGAAAAAGCTTTAATCTGATGGTGTTCAAGCTACAATTTAAATTATTATATGTGTTGCAAACCTCCTCAAATTCCCTTAAATGCAAGTATGGATTTTCCAATTCTAAACCATGAAAAGAAGATAAAAGTTGAATAATGTCTGGCTTAAAATTAAAATGAGATGCATCGGGAGGAAAAACTATGCATGATGGTGCACTTGTTCTTGTGGGATTCATGTGGTTTCTCAGTGTTCTGACACGGTTATTCTCATTATTCTCATTATGAAGTGATTGATTATCTTTTTCGGCCATATTTTCTGAAAATGATGAGGATATCCTACAAAGTCTATCACTTGATGTACGTGACCACACTCTCATGCACGTGTAGGAATAGAAAGCAAAAGAAGAAGAAACAAAAGAAAAGAAACAAAGTTATATACAAGATAAGTGAAAAGTGAAAAGTGAAAAGAGAAAATGAAACAAATATTATAATTTATACAAGGACTTACATCCCTGGCAACGACGCCAAAAAATTGACACGACCAAAAGATTGATGTCTTCTCCCAAGTGTAGGAGTGTCGAAGTAATAAATAACTCGGCAAGATCGGGGTCGAACCACAGGGAGGTTAATTGTACAAATTATAAACAACAATAATAGCAATAACAACAATAACTATAATAATAATAATAATAATAATAATAATAATAATAATAATAATAATAATAATAATAATAGTAATAGTAGTAGTAGTAGTAGTACTAATAATAATAATAATAAAAAGAAGAGGAAGATGATGATGAGAACTTGGAGAAGGAATATTAATGTAATGATTAAACAATGATAATAAAAATTGTCAAGGTTAGAGATTTCACTAATGGTATGTCAAACAAGTATAATATAAACTCTTATTATTCAATTGCAAACCACACATAAAGAAGGTTCCAATTGGATTATAGATTGTTAACATGATTACATTAGTCATCTAATTCAATTAATGCTAATACTTGTAAATCTCGTCAAGCATTCATGATTATAACTTATGTTAACAACAAATCAAGTTCCTTTCATAGCTCAGGTGTCGGTTATACCATACAGTATGAACTATGAAAGTGCCAAGCATTTGTTGTACCAAGTGTTATACAACATAAATCAAGATTACTTATTTAACAAGCAAAGTATTAAAGAGTGAACAAGATAACAAATATAAAACATGTTAGTATCATACATTAAAGTCCATATTAAGTTTACATTATACTTATTCTTACACCATTAGTGTAATCTTTTCACCTTGACATAATTAACTTAGCTAGACATAATGAAAGAAAGAAAAATAGATAAACAAAATAAGAACATAAATAAGATAAAAGTGAACTAAGTAAAGGAAAGGAAATGAAAGGCATAAACTTGATATTAATGAAAGCAAAATATAAACATTATAAAAAATACAAAGAGAGAAAGGAAGAGTATGATCTTGATCTGGACACCAAAATGCCTAAATACATGGCAAATGCCTCCTTTTATAGGCCAAAACTGGGAATTATTGATTTGATGGCTAATTGATAAGTGGGTGACCAACTCTTGACTTGGTGACAATCCTTATCTTCTCTTGTTTGCCCAAAACGTCATTAATAACGTCATAATTGGAGCCAGTGAAAAACATGACAGTTGTAGGCAATTGTCTCAGCTTTCTTGTGTAAAATATTCAGCTCATTTAGACTTCTAGAACTCCAGATATGGCCACAATACTGAACAGTGCTCAGGCTGGAAGACAGATTCAGGCTTCTTTGTTGTTGCTACAATTTGGACTTGAAAATGGCCTTTTTAGATCTTGGGCTCCATATGAAAGTTGTAGGCCTATGTCTTACCTTTCCATCTATATAAATGGGACCTAAATGTGAGATCTATAACTCCAGATATGACCCAATTACCGAACAGTGTTCCGGTTTGGATTGCACCGACATCTCTTTTCTAAGTTTGGCCATCTCTTTATCCTTGCAATTTAAGTTCTTAAAGTCATCAATCAATCCTTTCATTTATGTGATAGGCCTACATTTAAAATGAACATTTACCATAAATTAAAGGTATCTTACATTATTAGATTTATTATTATAAAACATGCTTTAGTTAAGGAGTTATTGATACTTTGAGTGCAAAATGATGATATAAAACCATGATAAAAATACACTTTTAAGTACTAATCACTTAACAAGTAAGGTTTTTCACAAATATACTTGAGTGGATCTAATTCTGAAATCAACCAGGTTGTGTAATACAACATGTATTTCTTGAGTCTTCTTGCGCTCCAAACCAAGGTGCAACACAAGCTTTCAATTGTTGTGTATCTTGACTCACAATCATTGAATTTTTTACTCAAGTAGTAGATAACTTGCTCTTTTCTTCCTGACTCATCATGTTGTCCTAGCACACAACCCATATCTGTTTCTGTTACTGTCAAGTATAGGATCAAAGGCCTCCCCGGTGTTGGAGGTACTAATAGTGGTGGATTTTGCAAGTACCTCTTTATTTTATCGAAGGCCTCCTGACAATCATTATCCTATACTCTAGGATTTTTCTTCTTGAGCAAACAAAAATTGGTTCACAAGTCACTATCAACTAGGATATAAACCGAGCTATGTAATTGAAGCGCCCCAGAAAACTTCTTACTTCCTTTTCTTTCTTAGGGGCATGCATCTCCTAAATTGCTCTAGCTTTATCAGGATCAACTTGTATTCCTCTACCACTAACTATGAAACCCAATAATTTCCTTGTTTGTACCCCAAATGAGCATTTTGCAGGATTCAGTTTTAACTGGTATTTTTGTAGCCTTTTAAATAACCTCTCTAATACTTGCACATGATCCTCTTCTTTCTTGGATTTTATGAGTATGTCATCCACATAAACCTCCACTTCTCTATGCATCATATCATGGAATAAGGTAACCATTGCCCTTTGATATATAGCCCCAGCATTCTTTAGCCCAAATGGCATCACTTTATAGCAAAATGTTCCCAAAGGTTTGACAAAGGTGGTCTTCTCTTTGTCTTCTTCCACCATTTTTATCTAGTTGTATCCCAAGAATCCATCCATAAAAGAATAAGTAGCATTTCTTGCAGCATTATCAACTAGAATGTTTATGTGAGGTAAAGGAAAATCATCTTTTGGGCTCGCCTTATTCAAATCTCTATAGTCCACACACACCCGAATTTTGCCATCTTTTTTTCAAAACCACAACAACATTAGCTACCCATTGAGGATATTGGACCACATCCAGAAATCCTGTATCCCATTGTTTTTGTATCTTAGCCTTTACCTTGAGCAACATGTCTAGAGGCATTTACCTGGTTTTCTGTTTGACTAGTTTGCTTCCTTCTATTAAGGGAATTTTATGTACTACTATGTTAGTATCTAGACCAGGCATGTCTGCATAAGTCCAAGAAAAAACATCAACATATTTCTACAAAAGAGAGACCAATCTATCTCTTTCTTCGGTCGTAATAAGGGTGCCAATCTTTAGCTCTTTCTTTTCTTGCTCATTACCTAAGTTGATGATTTCTAGTTTCTCACTAGTAGGTTCCTAGGACTTCTTGGAGTTTTCTACCAATCTAGCACATGTCAAAACGAGACAAAACAAGTCTGAGCATGATCAAACAAGAAACATTACTTTTTAAACACAACAAGAGTGGGCTCCATCTTCCAATTATGGTACACCTCTTCTTCAACTAATTTTTGTACGAAGAATCTGGTAGGAGGTTCATCAATAGTGTGAATGGAAAGTTGTGGCAGAACTTCATCCTTTGCTTCCAAATTTGCTCCTTTTATTTGCCTTTCTTCTTGGTTCTCTAGGGTATTGATGTGGAAATCCATTATGCTAGATCTAATTACTTCTGTAGCCCTTGGGAAAGATACGTGGAGTAGTGGGATGACAAGCTCCTCTTCCTCTGGCTCTCTTCCTTCAATTCTTGCCATTCTTACCTCTCTTTTAATTTGAGAGACCCGCTTGTAATCGTCTTTCTAGGGCTTATATCTAAGCCCAAATCTTTGATTTTCATACTTTAGCTTGATCAACCTAAGCATTCTAGTCTTAGGATTACATTCAAAAGGAGCCCCATTCTTTAGGAAGTATTTGGTAGGCATTTTTGGCGTTTCTGGAATTCTAGGCTTTCTCAACACTACACCTTTAGGAACCCATTCTGCGTTCACGATTTCAAACGCATGAACATTCCCATCGCTACAATCTTCTGCTTCAATAAAGGGTACAACCATATTTTTATCATGGAAATTGTCTCTTCAACTTTGACAGTTATCAGCATTCCATTCATAACATACTTTAAACATTGGTGCAATGAAAAGGCCATCGCTCCAGCTGCATGAATCTATGGCCTCCCTAATAATATTCTATAAGATGGGTGGATATCCATAAATTGTAGTGTTATCAAGAACATATACGACCCCACATATAGTTCCACCTCTAGGGTCCCAATTATCTGTCTTGGTGAACCATCACATGCTTTGGCCATCAAGGTGCTAGGTTTCATGTGTGACTCATCGACAAGCATTTCTTTCAACATATGCATTGGTAGGACATTCAAAATGGAACCATTATCAATGAGTACCTTCCCAATTAGAATGTCCTTACAACGCACTGTAATGTATAGTGGTTTGTTATACCCGGTGCCATCGGGACCAATTCATCTTTAGTGAAGTATATGTAATTTGAGGCCTGGATTCTTCCTACTAAATGTTCCATGGCTTCCTAATTGACGTCTTGAGGAACGTATGCTTCATTCAATACCTTTTGTAGAGCTCTTCTGTGTGGTTCGGAGCTTAGAATTAGAGACAATAGTGATATTCTTGCTAGAGTTCTCTTAAGCTATTCAACAACACTGTATTCATTATGTTTCATCAGCTTTAAGAATTCATTGGTTTCTTCTTCTATGACAGGTTTATTTATTGCCACATCAATCCCCTCTTTACCCTTAGCCTTTCTTTGTTTTTCCAGTTCTTCTGGAGTGAAACATTTGCCACTGCGGGTCAATCCTCCAATTTTCGCTTGAAAAATAGGCGGTAACTGAGTGCTTTCAAAAGAATACCCATAGTCATGAGGTAAAGCACTATAATTCCTTTTTTGTGCCACTACCGATATGGTTAAAACCAATTTGGGTGGCCTTCCTATAGTGAATTGTACTTGACACACCTCTTTATTTAATGCCTCCATCGTGAAAACTTCTTCACTTATTGCTTTCTCAATTCGCAGCAACCTACTTCTCATCAGTTGCATTACTTTTTTGTGAAAGCCCTCACACTAGCTGATCATATGGCCTTCTATATTATGACGCATACAACACCTTTCACTACCTTCTTTATATTTCGCATATACCATCATCTGATAGATCCTATCCATTGGCACCTTGAAGATTTTCGAGTGTTCTACTCCCACCATGTTCATAAACCCCCTACCTGAAGCATGATTGGGTAGAGGGCTTGTAGTCACATTAGGAGAATCTTCAAAGGTTATCCACTTCGCTTTGATTAATTGTAAAAGTTTTCTCTTAAAAGCATTGCAAGTATAGATATTATGTCCAGCTATACCAGCATGTTATTCGCAGGTGAGATCCAACTTGTACCAACTAGGGTAAGGTGGTTGTAGGGGCGTTAAAGGTACGGGGGCTACTTGTCCGATCCTTAGTAGCTTTCGGTACAATTCATTTAAAGGTAACGACAATGGAGGTAACTATTCTTGTGTTCTTTGGTAGTTGTTTTTCGGACAACTTTCAGCTTGGTTTTTTACTTGTTAGTTTTGGGGATCAAGTTTTCTGGTTTGGATCGGCAAGTTGAAATTGGTGTTGGCAACTTGGGGTGAAGAGGATTTAGCGTTATATTTTTTTAATTGGCTTTTCTTGAGTTATACTTTCAATATGATCAATCTCTCTCCTTTTTACTCCAAAACCTCTTTTCTCCATGGGTGCGAGGATTCTCCCACTCTTTACTCCTTGTTCTATTCGTTCTACTACTGCCACGACATTAGTGAATTGTTAAGCTGAACTACCCATCACGTGTTCATAGTATGGTGCTTTTAGTGTGTTAGCGAATAGAGCAACCATTTCTTTTTCCAGGATAGGGGGATGTACCTGTGCTGCCAAATCTCTCTATCTTTGGGCATAGTCCCTTATGCTTTCTTTATCTCTTTTTCTCCAGATTAGACAGGCTGGTTCTGTCAGGAGCAATATCCATGTTGTATTTGTATTGCTTGATGAAAGCATCTATGAGGTCCTTCCATGTATGGATCTTGGTGTTATCTAACCTCATATACCAGCTCAGCGTTGCCCCACTTAAACTGTCTTGGAAGAAATGCATTATTAAATTCTCATCGTGTACTACCTCTACCATTCTGTTGCAAAAAGATTTGATATGGGTAATAGGGCAATGAGTTCCAATATATTTGATAAATTTAGGAACTCAAAATTTCTTGGGTACTACCACATTAAGGACTAGACACATTTTTGCAGCTCGTACCAAGTCATATAAATATATTCCCTCAATAGCCCTGATTCTGGCCTCTAGGCTGCCATCTTGTGTTGATCACTGTCATCAGATGACTTGGTTTTATGGGATTCATTAACGAATGCATCTACGACTACAGGTATTGGTACTGGTGTTGTTGACTACGCAAATGCTGGATTGTGTCGGGGTTCTTGTGCATGTTCTCCCATTATTTCTTCAGGTTGGGGTGCTGGGAGAGTAGCAGGTCTAGTTGAAGGGCTTTCTCCAGAGGTATTCCTTAGTGCTTGCTCGAGTAAGTTGGTGAGGCGAGCCACACTATCCTTTAGAGAATCCAACTGTTCTTGGAAATGAGCCTCGCGTTAAGCACGCTCTTCGTCTTCCGTGTCCCTTGCTCGAAGTCGAGTGTTGTAGACTCTTTGGGGACCTATATTTTAACCTGTCATATGCATGTGTGCTATAATGAATGAATATATGAATATGGATGCAAATGGAAAGTGCATATATAAAGATTAAAGAGCTAATCCATGACTTCCTTTAAATACAAGTAGAATCCAAAGTCTGATGTACTCAAAGAGGTTTTACCCAAGTCTTTCGATTGACTAAATTCTGTACATTGTTAAAGCTTATAAGTAGGCCTAATATAGATGGTTCATACAAAGTGGTATTCAAATGATATTCCACTATTGGCTACATTCTCAATGAAAGAGGAAACTTCATCCAAATACTCCTCATATCTACGACAATTGTTGGCAATCCTGGCAGCCTTCACTCGTAGCTCATCTGCCTTTCTAGCCACCATGTCAATTAGCCTGTGAGTTTGTTCGATCTTATAATGGAACAAGGTGTTATCTTGAAGTAGTTAACTCGCAAGTACACGAGTGTACGATGTAGCAATTAACTTGGTAAGATCGAGGTCATATCCACAGAGAGCTAGATCTGGAAATTAAGCTAGGTAACAACAAAAAACTCAAGAGAAATTAAATTAACAATAACTTGGTTGAAAATAATTGATGGATTTGTTTTCAAAGATGAAAAAGTGTAAATAGATTTTAAATGACAAGAAAAAGTAAGTCTTGGTCCAAATCAATTTTAATAGTGATGTATTGGTAATTTCTTCAACATATATAAGATAACTCAACCTAATATCAACGATGGTGATATTAGATCGAAATATATTACAATGAAGTTTAGAAAGATGAAGATTGATTATTGCTTAAGAATGAACAAGTACTTTCATATTAAGTAAGACATTGAATCAAGCAATCTCTATACCAAAACTAAAATTTGTGCATAAAAAATTCAAGATTATAACATTACCTAAATGATTTCTAAATTTTTTTTGCAATAATAAATCATTCATGAAGAAAATGAGAAGATAAACATTAAGATTCATTCATATCCTAAACAACTCACCTCAATCACCATTATCCTTGATTTAGATCCAAGAAAGACTTTAGCCAACCATGATTATATATAAGAACACTTCAATAAACATGAAATAACTTGAATCAAACTAAAATAATAAGTTTTACAAACTAAAGAACCGAAATCTATAAAGAAGAACACAACACAATTTCAGAAAACATTCGGACACAAATCTGACTCTAACTTTGGACAAAACGTTGACCCTTTTAGAAGCTTTTTTTCGAGATGTCTATTAGAGACATATTTATAGAAAATTCTGTCACCTTTCCAGATCATTAAAGAGCAACTCATTTGGACACCTGAGTCAAAATTTATGGGCAAAACACATAAAGATATTCTGAAAAATCAAATCAGGACAACTTTGCAACCACTTTGGTGCACGTTTTTCTTCCTCATTTATAAGCTATCTCTTTCTTCTTTTTGACCCAAAATAATGTAAAAATGTCTCCTCCAGCTCTCCATCCATGTGCTTGCCTTCTTGGATCAATGGATTACTGATTGTGCATCAAAAGTGTCATTAAGTCTCTTATTTTACATATGTATTTATTGTTTTTATTTGGTTGTTTTATAATAATTGATATGTTTTTTAGTAATGAAGTTTGTTTTAATGTTTCGATAGGTTTTTGGAGCTTAAATGAATTAATTCAGAAAATTCAACGTCGGAATTCAGAACAAAGAATTGAAGAGATATTTAGTTGAAGATTGAAGCAAATCTTGGTTCAAATAAGTGCTCCAAATTTGTCCCAAAAATCAATTCTATTCCAATTCTAGAAAAGAATATCATATGATTTATTCCAAGCCCAAACTTGCCTTATGTTGTGTGCAAAATTCAACCATTAAACACTCAAGGTTTCAATGTCAATCTTAGCCCAAATAATAAGTACATTTGTATACTTATTTGATGCTCAAATTCAGCCCAAATTCAGCCCTAAATCAGCCCTAAATCAATCCCAAATCAACCTTCAAATCAACCCAAACACAATCCATGATCTTACATGTCCACACAACAAATAACAATTGATTTATTTTGGGTAATCCATTGATCCAAGAAGGCAAGCACATGGATGGAAAGCTGGAGGGGATATTTTAATATTATTTTGGGTCAAAAAGAACAAGGAGACACCTCATAAATGAGGAAGAAAAACGTGCACCAAAGTAGTTGTAAAGCTGTCTTGATTTGATTTTTCAGAACACCTTTCGGTGTTTTGCCCATAACTTTTGACTCAAGTGTCCAAATGCGCTTTTCTTTAATGATCTGGAAAGGCGACAGAATTTCCTATAAATATGTCTCTAATAGACTTCTAAAAAAAAAAGCTTCTAAGGGGGTCGAATTGCTGTCCAAAGTTAGAGTCAGATTTGTGTCCGAATTTTTTCTGAAATTGTATTGTGTTCTTCTTTATAGATTTCGGTTCTTTAGTTTGTAAAACTTATTATTTCAGTTGGATTCAAGTTCTTTCATGTTTATTGAAGTGTTCTTATATATAATCATGGTTGGCTAAACTCTTTCTTGGATCCAAATCAAGGATAATGGTGATTGAGGTGAGTTGTTTAGGATATGAATGAATCTTAATGTTTATCTTCTTATTTTCTTCATGAATGATTTATTATTGTAAAGAAATTTTAGAAATCATTTAGGTAATGTTATAATCTTGAATTTTTATGCACAAACTTTAGTTTTGGTATAGAGATTGCTTGATTCAATGTCTTACTTAATATGAAAGTACTTGTTCATTCTTAAGCAATAATCAATCTTCATCTTTCTAATCTTCATTGTAATATCTTCCGATCTAATATCACCATCGTTGATATTAGGTTGAGTTATCTTATATATGTTGAAGAAATCACCAATACATCACCATTAAAATTGATTTGGACCAAGGCTTACTTTTTCTTGTCATTTAAAATCTATTTACACTTTTCTATCTTTGAAAACAAATCCATCAATTATTTTCAACCAAGTTATTGTTAATTTAATTTCTCTTGAGTTTTTTTTGTTACCTAGCTTAATTTCCAGATCTAGCTCTCTGTGGATATGACCTTGATCTTACCGAGTTAATTGCTACATCGCACACTCGTGCACTTGCGAGTTAAAACAAGCCGATCATAAAAAGCGGTCAAGCAATTTTGGCGCTGTTGCCGGGGAGCTAGCAAGCAAAGGTAACAAATTTAGATTTGATTATTGGAAAACTAAAAAAAATCATATAAAAAAATTAAATTGGCTGGTTTTACCGCCTAAAAAAAAAATTGACCTTAACATTTCGGATATTGGACTGTGGACTGGAGTATTAATTGTTGGATTTTGGTTGGTTCAACCATTTTTCTTTTATTGTCTATTCTTATTAGTTTCTAATATTTTTCTTGTTTATTTCATTTTATTTTGTTGTTTTATTTTTATTTATTGTCTAAAGTGTTTGGCCGGTATTACCGCCTTTGTTTTTTTATTAATGCTTGTTATAACTATCTTTTAATGTTTATTGTTGTTATTTTTCTTATATTTATTGTCTAAAGTGCTTGGTCGGTATTATCGCCTCTTGTTTATTTCCTTTTTATTTTGTGGTTTTGTTATGATTATTTTTCTTATATTTATTGTTTGAAGTGCTTGACCGGTATTACCGCCTTTTGTTTATTCAAGCTTGTTATAATTATCTTTTAATGTTTATTGTTGTTATTTTTCTTATATTTATTGTCTAAAGTGCTTGGCCGGTATCACCGCCTTTTTATTCAAGCTTCTTATAATTATCTTTTAATGTTTATTGTTGTTAATAGTGCTTATTAGTTGGAGAGTGAATTTCTTAATTTGTTGTATTTTTATTTTTAAGCTATTACTTTTATTTGCATTTTTTTTCTTTCCTTTCCTTTCATATTCATATAATTGTTATATTATTATTATTATTTTATCATGGCTAATGTTGAAGATGTAGAGGGTGAAGGGAGTGTTCAAGGTAATGGACCTCCACAATTCAATGATCAACCTAATTTTTGAACTCTTAGAGAGTATCTTCACCCGGCTAGACAAAGTACACCTTCGTGTATTATCTTACCTCTTAACCAACAAGCTTTCAATTTGAAACCGGGCATGATTCAACTTCTTCCCACATTTCATGGTATGGATTCTGAAAATCCATACATACACATTAAAGACTTTGAAGAGGTATGTAATACTTTTATTGATAGAACATGCATAGAGGAAACCATTCGGCTTAAATTGTTCCCATTCTCTCTAAAGGATAAAGCCAAGCTTTGGCTAAACTCCTTGCGTCCTAGGTCTATAGGTACATGGAGAGAAATGCAAGCTGAATTTTTGAAAAAAATACTTCCCCACTCATAGGACAACAGCTTTACAACGTCAAATGATGAATTTTTCTTGTAGTCCAAATGAGTCATTTCACCAAGCTTGGGAAAGGTTCAAAGACTTGTTAAATGCATGCCCTCATCATGGTTTTGAGATGTGGAGGTTAGTGAGTTTCTTTTATGACTCTCTTACCGCAGATTTTAAAAAGCTAGTGTCAACCATGTGTAATGGTGAGTTTTATGACAAAGAACCAAGTGAGGCCTTTGATTTTTTTGATCAATTGGCTGAAAACACAAAGCAATGGGAGACTTCTCTCTCAGTTCATGTTGAGTCTAGAAACACCATTTCTCATTCAAGTGGGAAGTTTCAATTGAAAGAGACTGATGACCTCAATGCTAGATTAGCCTCATTGGCTAGGAAAGTAAAGTCTCTTGAGATTAAAAAAGTGCATGTCATAAGTGAACAACAAGAGGAAAGTTGTGTTGTTTGTGAAAGCAAAGGGCATAGGACAACTGATTGTCCTACCATTCTAGCCTTCAAGGAAGTGCTATATGGCCAAACTTTTGATTCAAGTAATGTTAGAAAGCCATTTCCAAACCAAGTAGGCAATCCCTACTCTAAGACCTATATTCCTGGATGGAGGAACCACCCAAATTTTGGATGGAGAAATGAGGGCTCTTTAGTACCTCAAACATTTCAACCTCCACCCCAACCATTTCATGCTCCCACACATAACACATACCAACCACCTCATAAGAGATCCTTAGAGGATACTCTTCAACAATTCATGCAAACGCAAGGAGGAATCAACAACCAAGTTTACAAATTCCAAGACCAGACCAATAGGACCTTAGATGACATTCGAAGTCAACTAACTAAGTTGACTCAATCACTAAGCATTCAAGAGAAGGGAAAAATCCCAGCTCAACCAATGCCCAATCCTAGAGGTCAGGTACGCATGAGTGAATCCTCACCTAGTGAACCTTCAAACCATGAACAAGTCCAAGCCATCACTACCCTTAGAAGTGGAAAGATTGTTGACAAAGGTGTAGGTTTTAGGATTCCTAAAGGTATTGTGGAGGAGAAATCTAGGGAAAGTGAAGAGGGAATCAAAACACAAGTGACAAATGAGAGTTTGAGTGACAAAGAAGGTGAGATAAATGAGAAAGAGATGAGTGAGAAAGGAGATGATTCAAGAAAGATTGGAGTCAAAATGAGTGATTTTGAATTTGTTCCTAGAGCACCTGATTAGTACTTAAAAGTGCATTTTTATCATGGTTTTATATCATCATTTTGCACTTGAAGTATCAATAACTCCTTAACTAAAATATGTTTTATAATAATGTATCTAATAATATAAGATACCTATAATTTGTGATAAATGTCTATTTTTAATGCAGACCTATCACATAAATGAAAGGATTGATTGATGACTTGAAGAACTTAAATTGCAAGGATAAAGAAATGGCCAAACTTAGAAAAGAGATGTCGGTGCAATCCAAACCGGAACACCGTTCGGTAATTGGGTCATATCTGGAGCTATATATCTCAGATTTAGGTCCAATTTATATGGATGGAAAGGTAAGACATAGGCCTACAACTTTTATATGGAGCCCAAGATCTAAAAAGGCCATTATCAAGTCCAAATTGTAGCAACAACAAAGAAGCCCGAATCTGTCTTCCAGCCTGAGCACTGTTCGGTATTTTGGCCATATCTGGAGTTCTAGAAGTCCAAATGAGCTGAATTTTTCACACAAGAAAGCTGAGATAATTGCCTACAACTTTCATGTTTACAACTGGCTCCAATTTTGACGTTATCAATGACGTTTTGGGCAGACAAGAGAAGATAAGGATTGTCACCAAGTCAAAAGTTGGCCACCCACTTATCAATTAGTCATCAAATCAATAGTTCTCAATTTTGGCCTATAAAAGGAGGCATTTGCCATGCATTTAGGCATCTTGGTTTCCAGATCAAGATCATGCTCTTCCTTTCTCTCTTTGTATTTTTTGTAATGTTTATGCTTTGCTTTCATTAATATTAAGTTTATGCCTTTCATTTCCTTTCTTTTACTTAGTTAACTTTTATGTTCTTATTTTGTTTATCTATTTTGCTTTCTTTCATTATGTCTAGCTAAGTTAGTTATGCCAAGGTGAAAAGGTTACACTAATGGTGTAAGAATAAGTATAATGTAAACTTAATATGGACTTTAATGTTTGATACTAACATGTTTTATATTTGTCATCTTGTTCACTCTTTAATACTTTGCTTGTTAAATGACTAATCTTGATTTATGTTGTATAACACTTGGTACAACAAATGCTTGGCACTTTCATAGCCCATAATGTATGGTATAACCGACACCTGAGCTATGAAAGGAACTTGATTTGTTGTTAACATAAGTTATAATCATGAATGCTTGACGAGATTTACAAGTATTAGCATTAATTGAATAAGATGACTAATGTAATCATGTTAACAATATATAATCTGATTGGAACTTCCTTTGTGTGTGGTTTCCAATTCAATAATAAGAGTTTATACTATACTTGTTTGATATACCATTAGTGGAACCTCTAACCTTGACATTTGTTATTATTATTGTTTAATCCTTACATTAATTTTCCATCTCCAAGTTATCATCATCTTCTTCTTCTTCTCTTTCTTTATTATTATTATTATTATTACTACTACTATTACTACTACTACTACTACTACTACTACTATTATTATTATTATTATTAGTATTAGTATTATTAGTATTATTAGTATTAGTATTACTATTATTATTGTTATTATTGTTATTGTTGTTGTATTATTGTTATTTATAATTTGTACAATTAACCTCCCTGTGGTTCGACCCCGGTCTTACCGGGTTATTTATTACTTCGACACTCCTGCACTTGGGAGAAGACATCAATCTTTCAGTCGTGTCAATTTTTTGGCGCCGTTGACGGGGAGGTAAGTTCTTGTATAAATTATAGTATTTATTTTATTTTCTCTTTTCACTTTTCTTGAATATAACTTTGTTTCTTTTCTTTTGTTTCTTTTTATTTTGTTTTCTTCCTCCTTCTTTTGCTTTCTTCTTCTTTTTTTATTTTATTTTATTCCTACACGTGCATGAGAGTGTGGTCACGTACATCAAGTGGTAGATTTTGTAGGGTATCCTCATCATTTTCAGAAAATATGGCCGAAGAAGATAATCAATCACTTCAAAATGAGAATAATGAGAATAACCGTGCTAGAACACTTAGAGACCACATGAATCCCACAAGAATAAGTGCACCATCATGCATAGTTTTTCCTCCCGATGCATCTCATTTTAATTTTAAACCAGGCATTATTCAACTTTTACCTTCTTTTCATGGTTTAGAATTGGAAAATCCATACTTGCATTTAAGGGAATTTGAGGAGGTCTGCAACACATATAATAATTTAAATTGTAGCATGAACACCATTAGATTAAAGCTTTTTCCTTTTTCATTAAAAGATAAAGCTAAAACATGGCTACAAAATTTAAGACCAGGATCCATTCGTGCTTGGGATGAAATGCAACAACAGTTTTTAAAGAAGTTTTTCCCATCTCATAGAACAAACTCTTTCAAGAGACAAATCACTACTTTCACTCAAAAACCAGGAGAAACATTTTATAAATGTTGGGATAGGTATCGAGATTTGCTTAGTACTTGCCCTCATCATGGTTTTGAAACATGGAGATTGGTTTCACATTTCTATGAAGGGTTAACACCTAAAGATAGGCAAATGGTTGAATTGATGTGCAATGGAACTTTTGAAGATAAAGACCCTGATGAAGCAATGGAGTACTTAGACTTGTTAGCTGAAAATGCTCAAAATTGGGACACTGCGGGTACATATGAGGCACCAAGTAAAACTCAACCTCATACATCTAGTGGAGGTATGTACAACCTTAGGGAAGATCATGACCTTCAAGCCAAGTTTGCATCTTTAGCTAGAAAAGTCGAGGCACTAGAATTGAAAAAGAGTGGTCAATTAAAATCTGTTGAAAACATTGTGTGTCAAATCTGTGAAACAAATGAACACTCAACCAGTAACTGTCCAACCTTGCCTTCTTTTAAGAAATGTCTCCATGAACAAGCCCATGCTTTAAACAATTTCGAAAGGTCCAATCACAACCCATATTCACAAACATACAATCCTGGTTGGAGTAATCACCTAAATTTTAGTTGGAAGAGTGACAATGCACAAACTTCACCACCACAGTTTCAAGCACACCATAATTTCCAAAATTATCATGGATATGCACCTCCTTATGCTCCACCTCCTACAAGAAATTTTGAGGAAACTTTGTATGCATTCATTGAAAAGCAAGAGACAATCAACACTCAACTTGCTCAAAGCATAACAGATTTTAAAGATACTCTTGCAAAATTCATATCTGCTCTCAATTTTCAAGAGAAAGGTAAGTTTCCATCTCAACCACAGCAAAATCTCAAGGAGCAATACAATGCAAATGCAAGCAGTTATGAAAGTCAACATATGGATCAAGTCAAATCAGTCATCGCTCTTCACAATGGTAAGGTTATTAAAAAACCCACTCTTGAACCTTATGAGAAAGATGATGAGTCAATCTCTAAGGGTAAGGAAGGGGTTGAACCTGAACATTGCAAAGAAATGACTAATTCACCGCCAGCACTTCCATTTCCTCATGCCATGACCAATCAGGAAGAAATCGAGGATGAAAAAGGCACCGAAAAGGTTGATGCGAATCTTTTATCAAAAGTGACAACAGATTCGATACCCGACATCACACCAATCGATGATTACTTTCCTAATAAATCTCTACTTTCTCTTAGTTCAATGCCTTGGTTTGCTAAAAATATCAATTTTCTTGCTTCAGCATTTTTGCCAGCTCACTGGAGTACTGAAGATAAAAGCAAATTTTTGAGCAACGTGCAAAATTTTTATTAGGATGACCCTTACTTATTCAATTATTGTCTTGATCAAATATTTCAAATATGCATTCCCGACAATGAGGTAAGTGATGTTATTAAATTTTTTCACTCTGAGGCACGTGGGGATCATTTCTCTTCAAAAAAGAGGATTGTAGAAATCTTACAAAGTGGATTTTCCTGGCCAACCATATTCAAGGAGTCACATGCATTTTGCAAAAACTGTGAAAATTATCAGAAGGTGGGATTTATTTCAAAACACAGAGAGTCTTTAGATAATCTTCTATTGACTCTTAAGTCTCATCATAGTCAAGATAAGCATCGTGCAATTCATAACTTAGGAACCCATTTTTATAAAGAACATGCTTGGCATAGTCTTGGGAATCTGACTAAAAAAAGACCCTGTTTGCCAGTTTTTAAGAAAACTGGATCGGAAGCCTATCCCCGACCCATAGAGGGCGTTTAAGCCGTTCTTGGACGTAAAACCAAGGGAAGATGTGAGCCACAATCACAACTACGATTTGAGTTTTAGTTTGTAAGAATTTGTGTCTTTTTATTAATAGCATAATATTTGTGTTTTGTTATTTCTTATTTTTGTTTTAGTGTGTTTCAGGTTTTGTCAGTGTTCGTTATTTCAGGTGATAACTTCTATACTCTATCCTTCTACCTTAGAACATTGAGGACAATGTCTCGTTTTGGTTGGGGGGAGAGGGTAGTAGTTGATAAAAAAAAAATTTGTTTTTCATTTCATAAAGCATGTGCATAATTGTTGTTACTAGGATGGCAGAGTAAAGGAGTTCTTTTGTTAAAGTGACTCTTGAGACGCAACTTAGTAATCATTCTTAACAAGGTCTATTATATAATACTTCCTGAAATATTCAGGTTTACAAACTCTCGTATTGTTACCACTTAATTCTGCTCATATACTTATTTAACATGTATTCTTAAACCTTAATTTACACACACACACTTTAACACATGATTGTGGGTTGCATATTGGATTATTACATTATTTATGTTCTTTTGTTAAAGGTAACAACTAAGGGAAAGGGATTGTATATAATAAAAAAAAAGAGAAGAAAAACATGAAAAAAAAGAAAAAAAATGATGATAATAAAAATATAGATAAGTTTGGTTTTGTAGCCTCCCTAACCTAAGCAATTAAGCCCGAAGGGGTGTTTTAACACCTAATACCCTAAAGCCAACTGACTTAGGAGCTATTGGCCCAACGCTTATTATATGGGTTGAGGAGAAAAGCTTAAGGGAATCAAACATTGTACTATCTACATATCAGTATCTGCGACCCGAGTTACTAAGCTCGTAGGGGTGTCTTAACACCTAATGCCCAAAGACCAACTGGTCTGGGAGTCATTAGCTAAAAGCTCGTTACATGGGTTAAAGATGCATGATGTTTTTAAATTATATGTATATATTTTTTTAAAAAAAAAAGAGAAAAAAAAGACAAAACAAAAGACAAAAATAATAATCCCAACCCAAGGAAGTTAACCTTAAACATTAGAAAAAAAAAATTGTTTTCTTCCAAGAAAAGCCCCATAATTATGTGTTGATACATTGAGCACAAAAGAAAGGTTTATTAATATCTTGTTAAGAGGTATTGAGCATATATATAAATTTAATGAGAGTTTGTTCATCTGGATAGATTAATGGAAGTTAAATGATGAATACCTTACTTTGTGAAATTTTCAAATTGTTTTAACGCTTTGATTACTAGGGACTAGTAATAAACTGGTTGAGGGGTGTGATTAGTACTTAAAAGTGCATTTTTATCATGGTTTTATATCATCATTTTGCACTTGAAGTATCAATAACTCCTTAACTAAAATATGTTTTATAATAATGTATCTAATAATATAAGATACCTATAATTTGTGATAAATGTCTATTTTTAATGCAGGCCTATCACATAAATGAAAGGATTGATTGATGACTTGAAGAACTTAAATTGCAAGGATAAAGAAATGGCCAAACTTAGAAAAGAGATGTCGGTGCAATCCAAACTGGAACACTGTTCGGTAATTGGGTCATATCTGGAGCTATATATCTCAGATTTAGGTCCAATTTATATGGATGGAAAGGTAAGACATAGGCCTACAACTTTCATATGGAGCCCAAGATCTAAAAAGGCCATTATCAAGTCCAAATTGTAGCAACAACAAAGAAGCCCGAATCTGTCTTCCAGCCCGAGCACTGTTCGGTATTTTGACCATATCTGGAGTTCTAGAAGTCCAAATGAGCTGAATGTTTTACACAAGAAAGCTGAGACAATTGCCTACAACTTTCATGTTTACAACTGGCTCCAATTGTGACGTTATCAATGACTTTTTGGGCAGACAAGAGAAGATAAGGATTGTCACCAAGTCAAAAGTTGGCCACCCACTTATCAATTAGTCATCAAATCAATAGTTCTCAATTTTGGCCTATAAAAGGAGGCATTTGCCATGCATTTAGGCATCTTGGTTTCCAGATCAAGATCATGCTCTTCCTTTCTCTCTTTGTATTTTTTGTAATGTTTATGCTTTGCTTTCATTAATATTAAGTTTATGCCTTTCATTTCCTTTCTTTTACTTAGTTAACTTTTATGTTCTTATTTTGTTTATCTATTTTGCTTTCTTTCATTATGTCTAGCTAAGTTAGTTATGCCAAGGTGAAAAGGTTACACTAATGGTGTAAGAATAAGTATAATGTAAACTTAATATGGACTTTAATGTTTGATACTAACATGTTTTATATTTGTCATCTTGTTCACTCTTTAATACTTTGCTTGTTAAATGACTAATCTTGATTTATGTTGTATAACACTTGGTACAACAAATGCTTGGCACTTTCATAGCCCATAATGTATGGTATAACCGACACCTGAGCTATGAAAGGAACTTGATTTGTTGTTAACATAAGTTATAATCATGAATGCTTAACGAGATTTACAAGTATTAGCATTAATTGAATAAGATGACTAATGTAATCATGTTAACAATATATAATCTGATTGGAACTTCCTTTGTGTGTGGTTTCCAATTCAATAATAAGAGTTTATACTATACTTGTTTGATATACCATTAGTGGAACCTCTAACCTTGACATTTGTTATTATTATTGTTTAATCCTTACATTAATTTTCCATCTCCAAGTTATCATCATCTTCTTCTTCTTCTCTTTCTTTATTATTATTATTATTATTACTACTACTATTACTACTACTACTACTACTACTATTATTATTATTATTATTATTATTAGTATTAGTATTATTAGTATTATTAGTATTAGTATTACTATTATTATTGTTATTATTGTTATTGTTGTTGTATTATTGTTATTTATAATTTGTACAATTAACCTCCCTGTGGTTCGACCCCGGTCTTACCGGGTTATTTATTACTTCGACACTCCTGCACTTGGGAGAAGACATCAATCTTTCAGTCGTGTCAGCACCATTTCCACAAAGGTTAGGAAAACCTAAACAAGATCTTATGAACTCGGAAATCTATGAATTGTTCAAACAAATGAAAGTCAATATTCCACTCCTTGATGCAATTAAACAAGTTCCATCTTATGCAAAGTTTCTTAAGGATTTATGCACAATCAAAAGGAGATTGAATGTGAAAGAAAAAGCTTTTCTGACTGAACATGCTAGTGCCATCATCCAGTTTAAGACCCCTCCCAAATACAAAGATCCTGGTTGTCCTACCATTTCATGCATTATTGGAAGTCATAAGATAGATCAAGCTTTGTTGGATTTAGGAGCAAGTGTGAATTTAATACCCTACATTGTTTACGAACAATTAGGTTTAGGAGAAATCAAGCCTACTCGAATCACCCTTCAATTAGCTGATAGGTCAATCAAGATTCCTAGGGGTATCGTTGAGGATGTGTTGGTCCAAGTAGATAAATTCTACTTTCCTGTTGATTTTGTAGTGTTAGACACCGCACCAATTCAAGGTTCTAATGCTCCCATCCCAATCATGTTAGGGAGACCTTTCTTAGCTACATCCAATGCCTTAATTAACTATAGGAATGGGGTAATGAAATTGTCTTTTGGCAATATGACTGTGAAGATGAATATATTCAATGTCTCCAAACAATTGGGGGAACATGAGGACATTAGAGAGGTAGATTTGATCCAAACAGTTTGTCAAGAACACTTTGAGAGAGTGTGGATCAAGGATCCATTGGAGAGAACTTTAATTCATGATGAAAGATTTTGTTCTTTGGAGTGTGTTGATAAGGAAGTAAGAGAACTCGAGACTTATCTAGATCCAATGCCTATTATGTCAATAGGTCAATGGACCCTATCATTTGAGCCTTTGATTTCACCCCAAGTGAAAGTTGAGGAATCTCTTGTCCAGCCTGATAAACTAGAAAGGAAGCCTTTACCGAGTGATCTTAAGTATGCATTTCTAGGGGAAGATGAATCATATCCTATTGTGATCTCATCAAAACTTAGCATAGAGCAAGAACAAAAACTTTTGAGAGTGGTGAGAAAACACAAGAAAGCAATTGGGTGGAAAATTACTGACTTGAAAGGAATTAGCCCTCTTTTATGTACACATAGAATCTATCTTGAAGAAGAGGCTAAATCTGTGAGGCAAATGCAAAGACGATTGAACCCAAACATGAAGGAAGTAGTGAGAGGTGAAGTGCTTAAGCTACTTAATGCAGGTATCATTTACCCTATTGCAAACTCAAAATGGGTTAGTCCAACCCAAGTTGTCCCAAAAAAATCTGGAGTCACGGTAGTGAAGAATGAAAATAATGAGCTGGTACCGACTAGAATCCAAACTGGATGGCGTATGTGCATTGATTATCATAAATTGAACATGGTGACTAGGAAGGACCATTTTCCACTTCCATTTTTAGACCAAGTGCTTGAAAGAGTAGCTGGAAGAGCTTTCTATTGTTTTCTGGATGGATACTCAGGTTACAACCAAATTGAGATTTCTTTAGAAGACCAAGAAAAAACCACTTTCATTTGTCCTTTTGGTACCTATGCTTATAGAAGAATGTCATTTGGTTTGTGTAATGCACCAGCCACTTTTCAAAGGTGTATGATGAGTATCTTTAGTGACATGGTGGAAAATTTTTTGGAAGTTTTCATGGATGATTTTTCAGTTTATGGGGATTCTTATGAATTGTGTCTAATGAATCTAGAAAAAGTTCTTGAAAGGTGTGAAGAGAGCAATCTTGTACTCAATTGGGAGAAGTGTCATTTTATGGTGACACATGGCATTGTTTTAGGTCACATTGTCTCTTCAAAAGGGATAGAGGTAGATAAGTCAAAAGTGGAAGTCATTCAAAAATTAACTACCCCTAAGACTGTGAAAGATGTGAGATCCTTTTTAGGACATGCTGGTTTTTATCGAAGATTCATTCATTCTTTTAGTACCATTGCCAAACCATTGTGTAACTTGTTGTCACAAGATGTCCCATTTGATTGGACATCAAAATGTCAAGAAGCTTTTGAAAAGCTTAAAGGGTTGTTGACAACTGCACCAATCATGCAAGCTCCTGATTGGTCTTTACCATTTGAACTAATGTGTGATGCTAGTGATTTTGCAGTTGGGGCTGTTTTAGGGTAAAGAAAAGACAAGAAACCTCATGTCATATATTATGATAGCAAGACTTTGAATGATACTCAATTGAATTACACTACAACTGAAAAAGAACTCTTAGTTGTGGTCTTTGCATTAAACAAGTTTAGGTCTTATTTGGTTGGATCTCTTGTTATTATTTTCACTGATCATGCAACATTGAAATATTTGCTCACAAAACAAGATGCCAAACCACGTTTGATTCGATGGATCCTCCTACTCCAAGAGTTTAACCTTGAAATTCGAGATAAAAAGGGAGTAGAGAATGTAGTGGCTGATCATTTGTCTCGTCTTTCAAGCTATGAGACCATAATTGATGAATCTCCAATAAATGAACTCTTTGTTGATGAAAATTTATTTTGTGCAGGTACTGTCTCCTACATTGGTTCTCCATGGTATGCTGACATAGCAAATTACTTAGCCATAAGTCAGATTCCTTCTCATTGGTCTAAACTTGACAAACAAAAATTCTTGCATAACGTGCGCACCTTTTTTTGGGATGACCCCTACCTATTTAAATACTGTCCTAACCAAATTATTAGGCGGTGCATCCCTGATCATAAAATTCCAAATGTCATTAATTTTTGTCATGCATTAGCCTGTGGTGGGCATTTCTCTTCCAAGAAAACCATTGCCAAAATCTTGCAGTGTGATTTTTATTGGCCTGCTATGTTTAAAGATGTTCATGCCTTCTGTGTTGCATGTGACCGATGCCAACGACTAGGTAGCGTCACTAGGCGTAACATGATGCCCCTTAACCCCATCCTTGTTTTGGAAATATTTGATTGTTAGGGGATTGATTTCATGGGACCTTTTCCAAGTTCATTTGGTTACCAATTCATCCTTGTAGCTGTTGATTATATGTCTAAATGGGTGGAGGCCATTGCATCTCGAACCAATGACCATCGAGTTGTGGTCAAATTCTTGAAAGAAAATATTTTCTCTCGTTTTGGCGTGCCCCGGGCTATGATTAGTGATGGGGGAAAACATTTTTGTAACAAGCCCGTTGGGATTTTGATGAGAAAATATGGTGTAATTCACAAGGTCAGTACCCCCTATCACCCACAGACTAGTGGCCAAGCTGAGTTGGCAAATAGGGAGATCAAGAACATTTTAGAGAAAACAGTCAATCCAAACCGTAAAGATTGGTCCCTACGACTAGTTGATGCTTTGTGGGCATATCGCACTGCTTATAAGACCTCTTTAGGAATGTCTCCTTATAGGCTAGTTTATGGAAAGCCTTGTCATCTCCCTGTTGAGATTGAGCACCGTGCATATTGGGCCATTCGGCAATTCAATAACAATGAAAACGAGGTTGGTAAAAATAGAAAGCTTCAATTGGATGAATTAGAGGAGCTGAAAAATGATGCATTTGAAAATGCAAGAATTTCAAAACATAAGATGAAAACTTTGCATGATAAATATATTCTTAGAAAATCCTTTCATGTTGGTCGAAAGGTTCTCTTGTATAATTCACGATTACATCTCTTTCATGAGAAGTTGAGGACAAAATGGATTGGTCCATTTATGATTAAATCCATCTCTGAGCATGGTGCATTTGAGGTAGAAAATCCCAAGAATGGAAATATTTTCAAAGTAAATGGTCATCGATTGAAACTTTATCTTGAAAATATTATGGCTAAAGTTGAGACATTGGATCTTGAAGATCCAATACCATTGTAGTATCAAAAGTAATGAGTTTTTATTTTTATTTTATTTTTATTTTTATTTTTATTTTCATTTTTTTCTTCTTTTTTCCATCTCTTATATTTTCTTGTTCATGCATTCGGGACAATGCATTATTTTAAGTTGGGGGGTGTGAGGTTCTTTATTTTTTAAAAAAAAAAACATTAATGTTTTCTTTTATGTTTTCTTTTAGTTGTGATATGCAGGTTAAAAAAAAAAATCAAACAAGAAGTCAGCTCATGCCCAATTCAATCAGACATTCATCCTTGAAAACAGAAGGGGAGTAACAATTTTCTAATCTTTATACTTTTCTTCTCTTTCTCTTTTACATTGAGGATAATGTAAAACTTAATTTTAGATATTTCATTATGTTGAATGCTTGAGATAACCATGCTTGTTAAAAAATAAAATACTTGCATTGGTATGTGAATGAGACTTGTTTAGGATCATCATTACCTTTTTGGGTTCATTATTGTGTTAAACATTGCATGCTTTAATTTGGGATAGATAATATCTTATAAAGCAAGATATAACATACTTTTTTTTAAGAGTTGTGTGAATATGCATGAAAGATGAGAGATGAGTATGATGCTTTACTTGTGTCCAAAGTACATCTTTCCTTGTAAAAGTTGTGTGAGTTGTGTGAATATGCATGAAAGATGAGTATGATGCTTTACTTGTGATTATCCCTTTTGATCTAGTCATAAACAAGGTTTAAGTAAATAGAGTAATAATCATTACATAAATAAATAAATAAATAAATAAATGTGTACAAAGTTCTATCTACTCCAATGTTTTGAATTGCTCAGTAACTAGGGGTATTCATCACAAATGTTTATTTTTACGTCAAACGGCAGCTTGAAATATGAGTATGCAAAGCACTTTAAGTTTGTGACTTTGTGAGTAATAACACGACTAAAAGGTTGATGTCTTCTCCCAAGTGCAGGAGTGTCGAAGTAATAAATAACCCGGCAAGACCGGGGTCGAACCACAGGGAGGTTAATTGTACAACTTATAGACAACAATTATAAACAACAATAACAACAACAACAATAGTAATAATAATAATAATAATACTAATAATAATAGTAGTAGTAGTAGTAGTAGTAGTAGTAGTAGTAGTAGTAGTACTAATAATAATAATAATAATAATAATAATAATAAAGAAAGAGAAGAAGAAGAAGATGATGATGATGAGAACTTGGAGATGAAATATTAATGTAAGGATTAAACAATAATAATAACAAATGTCAAGGTTAGAGGTTCCACTAATGGTATATCAAACAAGTATAGTATAAACTCTTATTATTGAATTGGAAACCACACACAAAGGAGGTTCCAATCAGATTATATATTGTTAACATGATTACATTAGTCATCTTATTCAATTAATGCTAATACTTGTAAATCTCGTCAAGCATTCATGATTATAACTTATGTTAACAACAAATCAAGTTCCTTTCATAGCTCAGGTGGCGGTTATACCATACATTATGGGCTATGAGAGTGCCAAGCATTTGTTGTACCAAGTGTTATACAATATAAATCAAGATTAGTCATTTAACAAGTAAAGTATTAAAGAGTGAACAAGATAACAAATATAAAACATGTTAGTATCAAACATTAAAGTTCATATTAAGTTTACATTATACTTATTCTCACACCATTAGTGTAACCTTTTCACCTTGACATAATTAACTTAGCTAGACATAATGAAAGAAAGCAAAATAGATAAACAAAATAAGAACATAAAAGTTAACTAAGTAAAGGAAAGGAAATGAAAGGCATAAACTTGATATTAATGAAAGCAAAGCATAAACATTACAAAAAATACAAAGAGAGAAAGGAAGAGCATGATCTTGATCTGAAAACCAAGATGCCTAAATGCATGGCAAATGCCTCCTTTTATAGGCCAAAATTGGGAACTATTGATTTGATGACTAATTGATAAGTGGGTGGCCAACTTTTGACTTGGTGACAATCCTTATCTTCTCTTGTCTGCCCAAAACGTCATTGATAACGTCAAAATTGGAGCCAGTTGTAAACAGGAAAGTTGTAGACAATTGTCTCAGCTTTCTTGTGTAAAAACTTCAGCTCATTTAGACTTCTAAAACTCCAGATATGGCCAAAATACCAAACAGTGCTCAGGCTAGAAGATAGATTCGGGCTTCTTTGTTGTTGCTACAATTTGGACTTGATAATGGCCTTTTTAGATCTTGGGCTCCATATGAAAGTTGTAGGCCTATGTCTTACCTTTCCATCCATATAAATTGGACCTAAATCTGAGATCTGTAGCTCCAGATATGACCCAATTACCAAACAGTGTTCCGGTTTGGATTGCACCGACATCTCTTCTCTAAGTTTGGCCATCTCTTTATCCTTGCAATTTAAGTTCTTCAAGTCATCAATCAATCCTTTCATTTATGTGATAGGCCTGCATTAAAAATAGACATTTACCATAAATTATAGGTATCTTATATTATTAGATACATTATTATAAAACATATTTCAGTTAAGGAGTTATTGATACTTCAAGTGCAAAATGATGATATAAAACCATGATAAAAATGCACTTTTAAGTACTAATCAAGTAACCGGGTGCATGTAAGATCATGGATTGTTTTTGGGCTGATTTGAAGTTTGATTTGGGGCTGATTTTAAGCATCAAATAAGTATACAAATATACCAATTATTTGGGCTAAGATTTACATTGAAACCTTGAGTGTTTAATGGTTGAAGTTTGCACAAAACATAAGGCAAGTTTGGGCTTGAAATAGATCATATGATATTCTTTTCTAGAATTGGAATAGAATTGATTTTTGGGATAAATTTGAAGCACTTATTTGAACCAAGATTTGCTTCAATCTTCAACTAAATGTCTCTTCAATTCTTTGTTCTGAATTCTGACATTGAATTTCCTGAATTAATTCATTTAAGCTCCAAAAACCTATCGAAACATTAAAACAAACTTCATTACTAAAAAACACATCAATTATTATAAAAAAACCAAATAAAAACAATAAATACATATGTAAAATAAGAGAATTAATGACACTTTTGATGCACAATCAGTAGTGTTCCATTACTAACGACTAATGCTTCATTGTTTGTCTCCAAAATTTGAACCATCTTTTCCAACTGCTGAATCTACTTTCTAGCCCTTTACAATTCCTTCTTCTTCATATCAAGCTTAGCTACTTTAGTGTTTAGTTGTACGTTGAGACTGATGATATAGTCTTGCCATTCCTCTTGCATACTCTTTACTTCTTCCTCTTGATTAGTACTTAAAAGTGCATTTTTATCATGGTTTTATATCATCATTTTGAACTTGAAGTATCAATAACTCTTTAACTAAAGCATGTCTTATAATAATATATCTCATAATATAAGATACCTTTAATTTGTGGTAAATATTTATTTTAAATGCAGGTCTATCACATAAATGAAAGGATTGATTGATGACTTTAAGAACTTAAATTGCAAGGGCAAAGAGATTACCAAAATTACAAAAGAGATGTCGGTGCAATCCAAACAGGAACACTATTCAGTAATTTGGTCATATTTAGAGTTATAGATCTGCGATTTAGATCTACTTTATATGGATGTAAAGGTAAGACATAGGCCTACAACTTTCATATGGAGCCTAAGATCTAAAAAGGTCAATTTAAAGTCCAAATTGTAGCAAGAACAAAGAAGCCCGAATCTGTCCTCCAGCCCGAGCACTGTTCAGTATTTTGGCCATATCTGGAGTTATGGAAGTCCAAATGAGCTGAATTGTTTACACAAGAAAGCTGAGACAATTTTCTACAATGTTCACATTTTCGAGTGGCTCTAATTTTCACATTATCAATGACGTTTTAGGCAGACAAGAGAAGATAAGGATTGCCACCAAGTCAAGAGTTGGCCACCCACTCATCAATTAGTCATCAAATCAATAGTTCCTAATTTTGGCCTATAAAAGGAGGAATTTGCCATGCATTTAGGCATATTTTTTTCCAGATCAAGATAATCCTCTTGCTTTCTGTCTTTGTATTTTTTGTAATGTTTATGCTTTGCTTTGATTAATATCAAGTTTATGCCTTTCATTTCCTTTCATTTACTTAGTTAACTTTTATCTTATTTATGTTCTTATTTTGTTTATTTATTGATTAGTACTTAAAGTGCATTTTTATCATGGTTTTATATCATCATTTTGCACTCGAAGTATCAATAACTCCTTAACTAAAGCATGTTTTATAATAATATATCAAATAATATAAGATACCTTTAATTTGTGGTAAATGTTCATTTTAAATGCAGGCCTATCACATAAATGAAAGGATTGATTGATGACTTTAAGAACTTAAATTGCAAGGACAAAGAGATAGCCAAACTTAGAAAAGAGATGTCGGTGCAATCCAAACTGGAACACTGTTCGGTAATTGGGTCATATCTGGAGCTACAGATCTTAGATTTAGGTATAATTTATATGGATGGAAAGGTAAGATATAGGCCTACAACTTTCATATGGAGCCCAAGATCTAAAAAGGCCATTATCAAGTCCAAATTGTAGCAACAACAAAGAAGCCCGAATCTGTCTTCCAGCCCGAGCACTGTTCGGTATTTTGGCCATATCTGGAGTTCTAGAAGTTCAAATGAGCTGAATTTTTTACACAAGAAATCTGAGACAATTGCCTACAACTTTCATGTTTACAACTGGCTCCAATTTTGACGTTATCAATGACGTTTTGGGCAGACAAGAGAAGATAAGGATTGTCACCAAGTCAAAAGTTGGCCACCCACTTATCAATTAGTCATCAAATCAATAGTTCCCAATTTTGGCCTATAAAAGGAGGCATTTGCCATGCATTTAGACATCTTGGTTTCCAGATCAAGATCATGCTCTTCCTTTCTCTCTTTGTATTTTTTGTAATGTTTATGCTTTGCTTTCATTAATATCAAGTTTATGTCTTTCATTTCCTTTTCTTTACTTAGTTAACTTTTATGTTCTTATTTTGTTTATCTATTTTGCTTTCTTTCATTATGTCTAGCTAAGTTATTTATGTCAAGGTGAAAAGGTTACACTAATGGTGTGAGAATAAGTATAATGTAAACTTAATATGGACTTTAATGTTTGATACTAACATGTTTTATATTTGTTATCTTGTTCACTCTTTAATACTTTGCTTGTTAAATGACTAATCTTGATTTATGTTGTATAACACTTGGTACAACAAATGCTTTGCACTTTCATAGCCCATAATGTATGGTATAACCGACACCTGAGCTATGAAAGGAACTTGATTTGTTGTTAACATAAGTTATAATCATGAATGATTGACGAGATTTACAAGTATTAGCATTAATTGAATAAGATGACTAATGTAATCATGTTAACAATATATAATCTGATTGGAACATCCTTTTTGTGTGGTTTCCAATTCAATAATAAGTGTTTATACTATACTTGTTTGATATACCATTAGTGGAACCTCTAACCTTGACATTTGTTATTATTATTGTTTAATCCTTACATTAATTTTCCATCTCCAAGTTCTCATCATCTTCTTCTTCTTCTCTTTCTTTATTATTATTATTATTATTATTATTATTATTGTTGTTGTTGTTGTTATTATTATTATTATTATTATTATTACTACTACTACTACTACTATTGTTGTTGTTGTTATTGTTGTTTTATAATTGTTGTTTATAATTTGTACAATTAACCTCCCTGTGGTTCGACCCCGGTCTTGCCGGGTTATTTATTACTTCGACACTCCTGCACTTGGGAGAAGACATCAACCTTTTAGTCGTGTCATTTATCTTTCCTTCTTTCATTATGTCTAGCTAAGTTTATTATGTCAAGGTGAAAAGGTTACACTTATGGTGTAAGAATAAGTATAGTGTAAACTTAATATGGATTTTAATGTTTGATACTAATATGTTTTGTATTTGTTATCTTGTTCACTCTTTAATACTTTGATTTGTTATTAACATAAGTTATAATCATGAATGTATGACGAGATTTACAAGTATTAGCATTAATCGAATAAGATAACTAATGTAATCATGTTAACAATCTATAATCTGATTGGAACCTTCTTTGTATGTGCTTTTCAATTGAATAATAAGAGTTTATACTATACTTGTTTGACATACCATTAGTAGAACCTCTAACCTTGACATTTGTTATTATGATTATTTAATCCTTACATTAATATTCTATCTTCAAGTTCTCATCATCTTTTTCTTCTTCTCTTTCTTTATTATTATTATTATTATTATTATTATTATTATTATTATTACTACTACTACTACTATTACTACTACTACTACTACTACTACTACTATTACTACTATTATTATTATTATTACTATTATTATTGTTGTTGTTGTTATTGTTATTATTGTTGTATTATTGTTATTTATAATTTGCACAATTAACCTCCCTGCGGTTCAACCCCGGTCTTGCCGGGTTATTTATTACTTCGACACTCCTGCACTTGAGAGAAGACATCAATCTTTTAGTCGTGTCAAGTTTTTGGCGTCGTTGCTGGGAGGTAAGTTCTTGTATGAATTATAGTTTTTATTTTATTTTCTCTTTTCACTTTTCCTGTATATAACTTTGTCTCTTTTGTTTTGTTTCTCCTTATGTTGTTTTCTTCCTTCTTCTTTTGTTTTCTTGTTTATTTTACTATATTCCAACACGTGCATGAGATTGTGGTCATGTACATTAAGTGGTAAACTTTCTAGGGTATCCTTACCATTTTCAGAAAATATGGCTGAAGAAGATAATCAATCACTTCATAATGAGAATAATGGGAATAATCGTGCTAGAACACTTAGAGACCACATGAATCCCACAAGAACAGGTGCACCATCATAGTTTAATTTTAATTTTAAGCCAGGTATTATTCAACTTTTACCATCTTTCCATGGCTTGGAATTGGAAAATCCATACTTGCATTTAAGGGAATTTAAAGAGGTCTGCAATACATATAATAACTTAAATTGTAGCATGAACACCATCAGATTAAAGCTTTTTCCTTTTTCATTAAAAGATAAAACTTAAACACGACTATAAAATTTAAGACCAGGATCCATTCGTGCTTGGGATGAAATGTGATTAGTACTTAAAAGTGCATTTTTATCATGGTTTTATATCATCATTTTGCACTTGAAGTATCAATAACTCCTTAACTAAAGCATGTTTTATAATAATATATCTAATAATATAAGATACCTTTAATTTATGGTAAATGTTCATTTTAAATGCAGGCCTATCACATAAATGAAAATATTGATTGATGACTTCAAGAACTTAAATTGCAAAGGCAAAGAGATGGCCAAACTTAGAAAAGAGATGTCGGTGCGATCCAAACCGGAACACTGCTCGGTAATTGGGTCATATCTGGAGCTAAAGATCTCAGATTTAGGTCCATTTTATATGGATGGAAAGGTAAGACATAGGCCTACAACTTTCATGGAGCCCAAGATCTAAAAAGGCCATTATCAAGTCCAAATTGTAGCAACAACAAAGAAGCCCGAATCTGTCTTCCAGCCCGAACACTGTTCGGTATTTTGGCCATATCTGGAGTTCTAGAAGTCCAAATGAGCTGAATTTTTTACACAAGAAAGCTGAGACAATTGCCTACAACTTTCATGTTTACAATGGGCTTCAATTTTGACGTTATCAATGACGTTTTGGGCAGACAAGAGAAGATAAGGATTGTCACCAAGTCAAAAGTTGGCCACCCACTTATCAATTAGTCATCAAATCAATAGTTCCCAATTTTGGCTTATAAAAGGAGGCATTTGCCATGTGATTAGTACTTAAAAGTGCATTTTTATCATGGTTTTATATCATCATTTTGCACTTGAAGTATCAATAACTCCTTAACTAAAATATGTTTTATAATAATGTATCTAATAATATAAGATACCTATAATTTGTGGTAAATGTCTATTTTTAATGCAGGCCTATCAAATAAATGAAAGGATTGATTGATGACTTGAAGAACTTAAATTGGAAGGATAAAGAGATGGTCAAACTTAGAGAAGAGATGTCGGTGCAATCCAAACCGGAACACTATTCGGTAATTGGGCCATATCTGGAGCTACAGATCTCAGATTTAGGTCCAATTTATATGGATGGAAAGGTAAGACATAGGCCTACAACTTTCATATGGAGCCCAAGATCTAAAAAGGCCATTATCAAGTCCAAATTGTAGCAACAACAAAGAAGCCCGAATCTGTCTTCCAGCCCGAGCACTGTTCGGTATTTTGGCCATATCTGGAGTTCTAAAAGTCCAAATGAGCTGAATTGTTTACACAAGAAAGCTGAGACAATTGCCTACAACTTTCATGTTTGCACCTGGCTCCAGTTTTGACGTTATCAATGACGTTTTGGGCAGACAAGAGAAGATAAGGATTGTCACCAAGTCAAAAGTTGGCCACCCACTTATCAATTAGTCATCAAATCAATAGTTCCCAATTTTGGCCTATAAAAGGAGGCATTTGCCATGCATTTAGGCATCTTGGTGTTCAGATCAAGATCATGCTCTTCCTTTCTCTCTTTGTATTTTTTGTAATGTTTATGCTTTACTTTCATTAATATCAAGTTTATGTCTTTCATTTCCTTTCCTTCACTTAGTTAACTTTTATGTTCTTATTTTGTTTATTTGTTTTCCTTTCTTTCATTATGTCTAGCTAAGTTAATTATGTCAAGGTGAAAAGGTTACACTAATGGTGGAAGAATAAGTATAGTGTAAACTTAATATGGACTTTAATGTTTGATACTAACATGTTTTATATTTGTTATTTTATTCACTCTTTAATACTTTGCTTGTTAAATGACTAATCTTGATTTATGTTGTATAACACTTGGTACAACAAATGCTTGGCACTTTCATAGCCCATAATGTATGGTATAACCGACACCTGAGCTATGAAAGGAACTTGATTTGTTGTTAACATAAGTTATAATCATGAATGCTTGACGAGATTTACAAGTATTAGCATTAATTGAATATGATGACTAATGTAATCATGTTAACAATATATAATCTGATTGGAACCTCCTTTGTGTGTGGTTTCCAAATCAATAATAAGAGTTTATACTATACTTGTTTGATATACCATTAGTGGAACCTCTAACCTTGACATTTGTTATTATCATTGTTTAATTGTTACATTAATATTTCATCTCAAAGTTCTCATCATCATCATCATCTTCTTCTTCTTCTCTTTCTTTATTATTATTATTATTATTATTATTATTACTACTACTACTACTACTACTAGTATTATTATTATTATTATTATTATTGTTATTATTATTGTTATTATTGTTGTTGTATTATTTTTATTGTTGTTGTATTATTATTATTGTTATCGTTATTACTATTATTGTTGTTTATAATTGTTGTTTATAATTTGTACAATTAACCTCCCTGTGGTTCGACCCCGGTCTTGCCGGGTTATTTATTACTTCGACACTCCTGCACTTGGGAGAAGACATCAATCTTTTCGTCGTGTCAAGTTTTTGGCGCCGTTGCCGGGGAGGTAAGTCCTTGTATAAATTATAGTATTTATTTTATTTTCTCTTTTTATTTTTCTTGTATATAACTTTGTTTCTTTTCTTTTGTTTCTTTTTATTTTGTTTTCTTCCTCCTTTTGCTTTCTTCTTCTTTTTTATTTTATTCCTACACGTGCATGAGAGTGTGGTCACGTACATCAAGTGGTAGACTTTGTAGGGTATCCTCATCATTTTCAGAAAATATGGCCGAAGAAGATAATCAATCACTTCATAATGAAAATAATGAGAATAACCGTGCTAGAACACTTAGAGACCACATGAATCCCACAAGAACAAGTGCACCATCATGCATAGTTTTTCCTCCTGATGCATCTCATTTTAATTTTAAACCAGGTATTATTCAACTTTTACCTTCTTTTCATGGTTTGGAATTAGAAAATCCATACTTGCATTTAAGGGAATTTGAAGAGGTGTGCAACACATATAATAACTTAAATTGTAGCATGAACACCATCAGATTAAAACTTTTTCCTTTTTCATTAAAAGATAAAGCTAAAACATGGCTACAAAATTTAAGACCAGGATCCATTCGTGCTTGGGATGAAATGCAACAACAGTTTTTAAAGAAGTTTTTCCCATCTCATAGAACAAACTCTTTCAAGAGACAAATCACCACTTTCACTCAAAAACCAGGAGAAACATTTTACAAATGTTGGGATAGGTATCGAGATTTGCTTAGTACTTGCCCCCATCATGGTTTTGAAACATGGAAATTGGTTTCACATTTCTATGAAGGGTTAACACCTAAAGATAGGCAAATGGTTGAATTGATGTGCAATGGAACTTTTGAAGATAAAGACCCTGATGAAGCAATGGAGTTCTTAGACTTGTTAGCTGAAAATGCTCAAAATTGGGACACTGTAGGTACATATGAGGCACAGAGTAAAACTCAACCTCATACATCTAGTGGAGGTATGTACAACCTTAGGGAAGATCATGACCTTCAAGCCAAGTTTGCATCTTTAGCTAGAAAAGTCGAGGCACTAGAATTGAAAAAGAGTGGTCAATTAAAATCTGTTGAAAACATTGTGTGTCAAATATGTGAAACAAATGAACACTCAACCAACGATTGTCCAACCTTGCCTTCTTTTAAGGAATGTCTCCATGAACAAGCCCATGCTTTAAACACTTTCCAAAGGCCCAACCACAACCCATACTCCCAAACATACAATCCTGGTTGGAGAAATCACCCAAATTTCAATTGGAAGAGTGAGAACAACAATGCACAAACTTCACAACCACCGTTTCAAGCACACCACAATTTCCAAAATTCTCATGGATATGCACCTCCTTATGCTCCACCTCCTAGAAGAAATCTTGAGGAAACATTGCATGCATTCATTGAAAAGCAAGAGACAATCAATACTCAACTTGCTCAAAACATGACAGATTTTAAAGATACTCTTGCTAAATTAACATCTGCTCTTAGTTTCCAAGAGAAAGGTAAGTTTCCATCTCAAACACAACAAAATCCTAAAGGGCAATACAATGCAAATGCAAGTAGTTCCGGAAGCCAACACATGGATCAAGTCAAATCAGTCACTACTCTGCGCAGTGGTAAGGTTATTGAAAAACCCTCTCTTGAACCTTATGAGAAAGATGATGAGTCAATCTCTGAGGGTAAGGAAGGGGATGAATCTGAAAATTGCAAAGAAACAACTGATTCACCGCCAGCACTTCCATTTCCTCAAGCCATGACCAAACAAAGGAAAGTCAATCACAATTCTGAAATTTATGAAATTTTCAAACAGGTAAGGATCAATATACCTTTGCTGGATGCAATTAAACAGGTTCCTTCCTATGCTAAATTTTTGAAAGATCTCTGCACTGTGAAGAGGAAACTGAATGTGAAAAAGAAAGCCTTTCTAGCCGAACAAGTAAGTGCTATTCTTCAAAACAATAATGCTTTGAAATATAAAGACCCTGGTTGTCCTACAATTTCTTGCTTTATTGGAGACCATAAAATTGAAAGAGCCTTACTTGATCTTGGTGCTAGTGTGAATTTACTTCCATATTCAGTTTTTCAGAGTCTCAATCTAGGTGAGTTAAAACCAACTTCTATAACTCTTTTACTTGCCGATAGATCTATAAAAGTGCCTAGAGGAATAATTGAAGATGTGTTAGTACAAGTCGATAAATTCATTTATCCTGTGGATTTTATTGTCTTGGACACACAACCTGTTGAAGTATGTAATTCATTTCCTGTTATTTTAGGACGTCCATTTCTTGCAACTTCTAATGCATTGATTAATTGTAGGAATGGACTGATGAAGCTATCATTTGGAAACATGACATTGGAGATGAATATTTTCAACATTTGCAAGCAACCTAGAGATGATAATGATTTACAGGAAGTGGACTTTACTGAAAAATTAATTCATGATCAATTTCCAACCACTTCCAATGAAATGGAGATTGATGAATCTGATGATTTGGAAATGATTTATTTTCAGGAAGAATCAAAGACAAGTAATTGGAGGCCACAAATTGAGGAATTGCCACCACGACCAATTAAGTCCATACCTTCAAGTGTTCAACCACCAAAACCTGATTTGAAGCCGTTGCCATCCAATCTCAAATACTCATTTTTGGGAGAAAATGAAACTTTTCCGGTAATAATCTCTTCCAAACTTAATGCACATCAAGAAGGTAAGTTATTACAAACTCTGAAAATGCACAAAAAAGCATTAGGATGGACCATAGCTGATATAAAAGGAATTAGTCCTTTGATTTGTACACACAGAATTTATTTAGAGGAAAATGCTAAACCCTCTAGAGAAATGCAACGAAGGCTAAATCCTAATATGAAAGAAGTAGTGAAAAATGAAGTCATTAAGCTTCTAGATAATGAAATCATTTATCCTATTTCTGACAGCAAATGGGTAAGTCCTACCCAAGTTGTACCTAAGAAATCTGGAGTCACTGTGATAACAAATGAGAACAATGAGTTAATTCCCACTAGAACTGTTACTGGTTGGCGCATGTGCATTGACTATAGGAAACTTAATTCAATGACTAGAAAAGATCATTTTCCTTTACCTTTCATGGATCAAATTCTAGAAAGAGTTGCAGGTCATGAATTTTATTGTTTCCTAGATGGCTATTCGGGTTACAACCAAATTGAAATTGCGTTGGAAGATCAAGAAAAAACTACTTTCACATGTCCATTTGGTACTTTTGCATATCGAAGGATGCCTTTTGGATTATGTAATGCACCAGCCACATTTCAAAGATGCATGCTTAGTATATTTAGCGATATGGTTGAACATTTTCTTGAGATTTTCATGGATGATTTTTCTGTTTTTGGTGATTCATTTGATGATTGTTTGACTAATTTAGGAAAGGTTTTAACCAGGTGTGAAGAGAAGAATCTTGTGCTGAATTGGGAAAAATGTCATTTTATGGTAACAAACAGCATTGTACTTGGTCACATTGTTTCATCAAAAGGAATTGAGGTTGACAAATCTAAAATCGAGTTAATTGCAAACTTGCCAACACCAAAATCTCTTAAAGATGTTAGATCATTCCTAGGACATGCTGGTTTTTATAGAAGGTTCATCAAAGATTTTAGTGTAATATCTAAGCCTTTAAGTAACCTTCTAATAAAGGATACTATTTTTGAATGGACTGAACATTGTGAAGAAGCCTTTGTTAAACTTAAAAACTTGCTTACTTGTGCTCCTATCATTCAACCTCCCGATTGGTCATTACCTTTTGAAATAATGTGTGATGCTAGTGATTATGCCGTAGGTGCTGTTTTGGGACAAAGAAAAGATAAGAAACCTTATGTAATTTACTATGCAAGTAAAACTTTAAATAGTGCTCAAATGAATTATACCACCACTGAAAAAGAATTACTTGCAGTAGTATTTGCATGTGAAAAATTCAGATCTTATCTTGTTGGTTCACCTGTTGTTGTTTTTAGTGATCATGCAGCATTGAAATATCTTCTTTCTAAGAAAGATTCCAAGGCTAGATTGGTGCGGTGGATTTTATTACTTCAAGAATTTGATATCACAATCAAAGATAAGAAAGGCAGCGAAAATGTTGTCGCAGATCACTTGTCAAGATTGACAATAGATTCGAAAACTGACATCACACCAATCGATGACTACTTTCCTGATGAATCTTTACTTTCTGTCTCTACAATGCCTTGGTTTGCTAATATTGTCAATTTTCTTGTTTCAGGACAATTGCCAGCTCATTGGAATATCCAAGATAAAAGAAAGTTTTTGAACGAAGTGAAGAACTTTTATTGGGATGATCCTTATTTATTCAAATATTGTCCTGATCAAATATTTCGAAGATGCATTCCTGACAATGAGGTAAGTAGTGTCATTAAATTTTGTTATTCTGAGGCATGTGGGGGCCATTTCTCATCAAGAAAGACAACTGCAAAAATCTTACAAAGTGGATTTTACTGGCCCACCATGTTCAAAGACTCACATGCATTCTGCAAGTCTTGTGAAAATTGTCAAAAGTTGGGATCTATTTCAAAACGTCACATGATGCCTTTAAACCCTATTATTGTCATTGAGATCTTTGACTGTTGGGGTATAGATTTCATGGGCCCATTCCCTCCATCATTTGGTTTCTTATACATATTAGTCGCAGTAGATTATGTTTCAAAATGGATAGAGGCAATTCCAAGTCGAAACAATGATCACAAAACAGTGATAAAGTTTTTGAAAGAAAATATTTTGAGTCGATTTGGAGTCCCTCGAGCCATAATAAGTGATGGTGGAACACATTTCTGCAACAAGCCATTTGAGTCTTTAATGAAGAAATATGGAATCACACACAAAGTTGCCACCCCTTATCACCCTCAAACAAGTGGACAAGTAGAGCTTGCTAATAGGGAGATCAAACATATTTTGGAGAAAACAGTGAACCCTAATAGGAAAGACTGGTCTTTAAGACTTAATGATGCACTTTGGGCTTATCGAACTGCTTATAAAACATCATTAGGTATGTCACCTTATAGACTAGTCTATGGAAAACCTTGTCACTTGCCTGTGGAACTTGAACATAAAGCTTATTGGGCTATTAAAGCTTTCAATTCAAATCTGGATGATGCTAGTCAACTGCGAAAATTACAAATAAATGAGCTTGAGGAAATAAGAAATGATGCATATGAAAATTCAAGAATTCATAAAGCAAGAATAAAAGAATGTCATGACAAGAAAATACAGAGAAAAACCTTCAATGTTGGTCAAAAAGTCTTGCTTTATAATTCTCGACTGCATTTATTTCCTGGAAAATTAAGATCAAGATGGAGCGGTCCTTTTATTGTGAAACATGTGTATCCATATGGGGCCTATGACATCGAGAATCCAAAGAATGGCAATGTTTTCAAGGTAAATGGACATCGTCTGAAAGTTTACTTTGACAATTTTTCAGTTGAACATAACTCTATTGAATTGGGTGATCCTGTATATAAAGATTGATTTTATTTTATTTTATTTTATTTTATTTTTGTTTCTTATATAAAGATTGATTTTATTTTATTTTATTTTTGTTTCTTTTTGAGTGATTTTTGCAAGTTTCTTTCACCCCGGTCAAATGGCGGATAACGGTACTCCGTGACTTAAGTCGGTTCTTTCAGTTTCCCACAATTACTGATATCTGTGTATATATCTATGCAATTCTTTGAATCTCTCTTCCAATTCTCATTTGAAAATGGACACTAATCTTGAAAAATTAAAAAAGTATTTTCCCGCTCTGCCTCAGAATGCGATTACAAAAATTTACCGTGCTAGATGTGCAAGATTGAGATTGTTAATGAATCATGGAATTCCTGAAGATATTCGCTGGTTGATTGAAGCAAAGGTCCGATTATCAGGTGAGTCCTCTAACTTCTTCATTTCACACATGCCTGGAACAGGTAAAAGCACTTTTGCAAAGAAGCGTCGTGCAAAACGACTGGATGTCTGTCATCGTTGTGCTAGATGGACTTGTAATACACAATGTCGTTCTTTAGGAATGGTATCTATAAACCGTGAAGATAAAATACAATTCATTAAGGATGGCCTGAGTAAGGAGTCTTTAGATAATCTTCTATTGACTCTTGAGACGCATCCTAGTGGAGATGTGCATCGTGCAATTCATGATTTATGGCCACTATTTCATAAAGAACATGATCGACTTAGTCTTGGGAATCTGACTAAAAAAGACCCTGTTTGCCAGTTTTTAAGAAAACTGGATGGGAAGCCTATCCCCGACCCATAGAGGGCGTTTAAGCCGTTCTTGGACGTAAAACCAAGGGAAGATGTGAGCCACAATCGCAACTACCTGTACATACACATGCTTTTTTAAAAGTAAATAAATAAATAAATAAAAAGAGAGAGAGAGAGTGTGAGACTCCAGCTGGCCTATATATAGGTGTTATGATTGCCTTTCTAATTTCTCATCTATAAAAACCTCTCTTCCTTCCTTTCATTTCTACTCAACCCATACATTCAACAAATACAGAAGTTTGTAGAAATGGCAAGTTCCTCAAGTCATCAAATAAGAAATATTTGTGTTTTCGGTGGATCTAGTCCTGGGAAAGAAAAGGAGTTTTTAGAATCAGCAAATCATCTTGGTCAGGTGCTAGCTGAGAGAAAGATTTATTTAGTGTATGGGGGAGGCAGTCTTGGGTTAATGGGAGGTGTGTCAATAGCTGCATTTTTAGGAGGTAGTCAAGTTTTAGGAGTCGTCCCTGAAGCTTTGGCACAAGGGGACATCATTGGAAAAACAATTGGCGAGGAACTTCAGGTCTCCACAATGTCGGCTCGAATGAATGCAATGTTTAACCATGCTGATGCTTTCATTGCTTTACCAGGTGGTCTAGGCACATTGGAAGAGATCTTTCATATTTCCTCTTGGGCTCAATTGCACATTCACCATAAACCCATAGGTTTGTTAAATGTTAATGGTTATTATGATAAGTTGTTGTCTTTTCTTGATCATGCTGTGGAACAGGAATTTCTAACATCTTCTGCACGACAAATCATAATCTCTGCTTCTACTGCTGAACAATTGATTGACCAACTACAATCTTTCATTCCTGTGATTGATCCTTCCATGAGTCGCATAAATTGGTCATCTAAGGAAAGCCGTAAAAAGCTTAGATTGGATTTGAGCCTTCATTTGTGAATTTTTGTGTCTTTTGATTTTATTATGTTTTGTTATTTCTTATTTTTGTTTCAGTGTGTTTCAGGTTTTGTCAGTGTTTGTTATTTCAGGTGATATCTTTTATACTCTATCTTTCTACCTTAGAACATTGAGGACAATGTCTCGTTTTGGTTGGGGGGAGAGGGTAGTAGTTGATAAAAAAAAAAAAAAAATTGTTTTCATTTCATAAAGCATGTGCATAATTGTTGTTACTAGGATGGCAGAGTAAAGGAGTTCTTTTGTTAAAGTGACTCTTGAGACGCATCTTAGTAACCATTCTTAACAAGGTCTATTATAATACTTCCTGAAATATTCAGGTTTACAAACTCTCGTATTGTTACCACTTAATTCTGCTCATATACTTATTTAACATGTATTTTTAAACCTTAATTTACACACACACACTTTAACATATGATTGTGGGTTGCATATTGGATTATTACATTATTTATGTTCTTTTGTTAAAGGTAACAACTAAGGGAAAGGGATTGCATATAATTAAAAAAAAAAAACATGAAAAAAAAAAGAAAAAAGAAAAAATAAAAAAATGATGATAATAAAAATGTAGATAAGTTTGATTTCGTAGCCTCCCTAACCTAAGCAATTAAGCCCGAAGGGGTGTTTTAACACCTAATACCCTAAAGTCAACTGACTTGGGAGCTATTGGCCCAACGCTTGTTACATGGGTTGAGGAGAAAAGCTTAAAGAAATCAAACATTGCACTATCTACATATCAGTATCTGCGACCCGAGTTACTAAGCTCGTAGGGGTGTCTTAACACCTAATGCCCTAAGACCAACTGGTCTGGGAGTCATTAGCTGAAAGCTCGTTACATGGGTTAAAGATGCATGATGTTTTTAAAGTATATGTATATAGAGTTAAAAAAAGAAAAAAAAAAGACAAAAATAGTAATCCCAACCCAAGGAAGTTAACCTTAAACATTAGAACAAAAATTTTGTTTTCTTCCAAGAAAAGCCCCATAATTATGTGTTGATACATTGAGCACAAAAGAAAGGTTTATTAATATCTTGTTAAGTGGTATTGAGCAGATATATAAATTTAATGAGAGTTTGTTTATCTGGATAGATTAATGGAAGTTAAATGATGAATACCTTGCTTTGTGAAATTTGCAAATTGTTTTAACGCTTTAATTACTAGGGACTAGTAATAAGCTGGTTGAGGGGTGTCATTAGTACTTAAAAGTGCATTTTTATCATGGTTTTATATCATCATTTTGCACTTGAAGTATCAATAACTCCTTAACTAAAATATGTTTTATAATAATGTATCTAATAATATAAGATACCTATAATTTGTGGTAAATGTCTATTTTTAATGCAGGCCTATCAAATAAATGAAAGGATTGATTGATGACTTGAAGAACTTAAATTGCAAGGATAAAGAGATGGTCAAACTTAGAGAAGAGATGTCGGTGCAATCCAAACCGGAACACTATTCGGTAATTGGGCCATATCTGGAGCTACAGATCTCAGATTTAGGTCCAATTTATATGGATGGAAAGGTAAGACATAGGCCTACAACTTTCATATGGAGCCCAAGATCTAAAAAGGCCATTATCAAGTCCAAATTGTAGCAACAACAAAGAAGCCCGAATCTGTCTTCCAGCCCGAGCACTGTTCGGTATTTTGGCCATATCTGGAGTTCTAGAAGTCCAAATGAGCTGAATTTTTTACACAAGAAAGCTGAGACAATTGCCTACAACTTTCATGTTTGCACCTGGCTCCAGTTTTGACGTTATCAATGACGTTTTGGGCAGACAAGAGAAGATAAGGATTGTCACCAAGTCAAAAGTTGGCCACCCACTTATCAATTAGTCATCAAATCAATAGTTCCCAATTTTGGCCTATAAAAGGAGGCATTTGCCATGCATTTAGGCATCTTAGTGTTCAGATCAAGATCATGCTCTTCCTTTCTCTCTTTGTATTTTTTGTAATGTTTATGCTTTACTTTCATTAATATCAAGTTTATGTCTTTCATTTCCTTTCCTTCACTTAGTTAACTTTTATGTTCTTATTTTGTTTATTTGTTTTCCTTTCTTTCATTATGTCTAGCTAAGTTAATTATGTCAAGGTGAAAAGGTTACACTAATGGTGGAAGAATAAGTATAGTGTAAACTTAATATGGACTTTAATGTTTGATACTAACATGTTTTATATTTGTTATTTTATTCACTCTTTAATACTTTGCTTGTTAAATGACTAATCTTGATTTATGTTGTATAACACTTGGTACAACAAATGCTTGGCACTTTCATAGCCCATAATGTATGGTATAACCGACACCTGAGCTATGAAAGGAACTTGATTTGTTGTTAACATAAGTTATAATCATGAATGCTTGACGAGATTTACAAGTATTAGCATTAATTGAATATGATGACTAATGTAATCATGTTAACAATATATAATCTGATTGGAACCTCCTTTGTGTGTGGTTTCCAAATCAATAATAAGAGTTTATACTATACTTGTTTGATATACCATTAGTGGAACCTCTAACCTTGACATTTGTTATTATCATTGTTTAATTGTTACATTAATATTTCATCTCAAAGTTCTCATCATCATCATCATCTTCTTCTTCTTCTCTTTCTTTATTATTATTATTATTATTATTATTATTATTACTACTACTACTACTACTACTACTAGTATTATTATTATTATTATTATTATTGTTATTATTATTGTTATTATTGTTGTTGTATTATTTTTATTGTTGTTGTATTATTATTATTGTTATCGTTATTACTATTATTGTTGTTTATAATTTGTACAATTAACCTCCCTGTGGTTCGACCCCGGTCTTGCCGGGTTATTTATTACTTCGACACTCCTGCACTTGGGAGAAGACATCAATCTTTTCGTCGTGTCACCATGCATTTAGGCATCTTGGTTTCCAGATCAAGATCATGCTCTTCCTTTCTCTCTTTGTATTTTTTGTAATGTTTATGCTTTGCTTTCATTAATAGTAAGTTTATGCCTTTCATTTCCTTTCCTTTACTTAGTTAACTTTTACGTTCTTATTTTATTTATCTATTTTTCTTTCTTTCATTATGTCTAGCTAAGTTAATTATGTCAAGGTGAAAAGGTTACACTAATGGTGTAAGAATAAGTATACTGTAAACTTAATATGGACCTTAATGTTTGATACTAACATGTTTTATATTTGTTATCTTGTTCACTCTTTAATACTTTGCTTGTTAAATGACTAATCTTGATTTATGTTGTATAACACTTGGTACAACAAATGCTTGGCACTTTCATAGCCCATAATGTATGGTATAACTGACACCTGAGCTATGAAAGGAACTTGATTTGTTGTTAACATAAGTTATAATCATGAATGCTTGACGAGATTTACAAGTATTAGAATTAATTGAATAAGATGACTAATGTAATCATGTTAACAATATATAATCTGATTGGAACCTCCTTTGTGTGTGGTTTCCAATTCAATAATAAGAATTTATACTATACTTGTTTGATATACCATTAGTGGAACCTCTAACCTTGACATTTGTTATTATTATTGTTTAATCCTTACATTAATATTTCATCTCTAAGTTCTCATCATCATCATCTTCTTCTTCTTCTCTTTCTTTATTATTATTATTATTATTATTATTATTATTACTACTACTACTACTACTACTACTAGTATTATTATTATTATTATTATTATTATTATTATTATTATTATTATTACTATTGTTGTTATTGTTATTATTGTTGTTTGTAATTATTGTCTATAATTTGTACAATTAACCTCCCTGTGGTTCGACCCCGGTCTTGCCGGGTTATTTATTACTTCGACACTCCTGCACTTGGGAGAAGACATCAACCTTTTAGTCGTGTCAAGTTTTTGGCGCCGTTGCCGTGGAGGTAAGTTCTTGTATAAATTATAGTATTTATTTTATTTTCTCTTTTCACTTTTCTTGTATATAACTTTGTTTCTTTTCTTTTGTTTCTTTTTATTTTGTTTTCTTCCTCCTTCTTTTGCTTTCTTCTTCTTCTTTTTATTTTATTCCTACACGTGCATGAGAGTGTGGTCACGTACATCAAGTGGTAGACTTTGTAGGGTAGCCTCATCATTTTCAGAAAATATGGCCGAAGAAGATAATCAATCACTTCATAATGAAAATAATGAGAATAACCGTGCTAGAACACTTAGAGATCATATGAATCCCACAAGAACAAGTGTACCATCATGCATAGTTTTTCCTCCTGATGCATCTCATTTTAATTTTAAACCAGGTATTATTCAACTTTTACCTTCTTTTCATGGTTTAGAATTGGAAAATCCATACTTGCATTTAAGGGAATTTGAGGAGGTCTGCAACACATATAATAATTTAAATTGTAGCATGAACACCATTAGATTAAAGCTTTTCCCTTTTTCATTAAAAGATAAAGCTAAAACATGGCTACAAAATTTGAGACCAGGATCCATTCGTGCTTGGGATGAAATGCAACAACAATTTTTAAAGAAGTTTTTCCCATCTCATAGAACAAACTCTTTCAAAAGACAAATCACCACTTTCACTCAAAAACCAGGAGAAACATTTTATAAATGTTGGGATAGGTATCGAGACTTGCTTAGTACTTGCCCTCATCATGGTTTTGAAACATGGAGATTGGTTTCACATTTCTATGAAGGGTTAACACCTAAAGATAGGCAAATGGTTGAATTGATGTGCAATGGAACTTTTGAAGATAAAGACCCTGATGAAGCAATGGAGTACTTAGACTTGTTAGCTGAAAATGCTCAAAATTGGGACACCGCGGGTACATATGAGGCACCGAGTAAAACTCAACCTCATACATCTAGTGGAGGTATGTATAACCTTAGGGATGATCATGACCTTCAAGCCAAATTTGCATCTTTAGCTAGAAAAGTCGAGGCACTAGAATTAAAAAAGAGTGGTCAATTAAAATCTGTTGAAAACATTGTGTGTCAAATCTGTGAAACAAATGAACACTCAACCAACGATTGTCCAACCTTGCCTTCTTTTAAAGAATGTCTCCATGAACAAGCCCATGCTTTAAACAGTTTTCAAAGGGCCAACCACAACCCATACTCCCAAACATACAACCCTGGTTGGAGGAATCACCCAAATTTCAGTTGGAAGAGTGAGAACAACAATGCACAAACTTCGCAACCACCATTTCAAGCACACCACAATTTCCAAAATTCTCATGGATATGCACCTCCTTATGCTCCACCTCCTAGAAGAAATCTTGAGGAAACATTGCATGCATTCATTGAAAAGCAAGAGACAATCAATACTCAACTTGCTCAAAACATGACAGATTTTAAAGATACTCTTGCTAAATTAACATCTGCTCTCAGTTTCCAAGAGAACGGTAAGTTTCCATCTCAAACACAACAAAATCTCAAAGGGCAATACAATGCAAATGCAAGTAGTTCCGGAAGCCAACACATGGATCAAGTCAAATCAGTCACTACTCTGCGCAGTGGTAAGGTTATTGAAAAACCCTCTCTTGAACCTTATGAGAAAGATGATAAGTCAATCTCTGAGGGTAAGGAAGGGGTTGAATCTGAAAATTGCAAAGAAACGACTGATTCATCGCCAGCACTTCCATTTCCTCAAGCCATGACCAAACAAAGGAAAATCAATCACAATTCTGAAATTTATGAAATTTTCAAACAGGTAAGGATCAATATACCTTTGCTGGATGCAATTAAACAGGTTCCTTCCTATGCTAAATTTTTGAAAGATCTTTGCACTGTGAAGAGGAAACTGAATGTGAAAAAGAAAGTCTTTCTAGCCGAACAAGTAAGTGCTATTCTTCAAAACAATAATGCTTTGAAATATAAAGACCCTGGTTGTCCTACAATTTCTTGCTTTATTGGAGACCATAAAATTGAAAAAGCCTTGATCTTGGAGCTAGTGTGAATTTACTTCCATATTCAGTTTTTCAAAGTCTCAATCTAGGTGAGTTAAAACCAACTTCTATATCTCTTTTACTTGCCGATAGATCTGTAAAAGTGCCTAGAGGAATAATTGAAGATGTGTTAGTACAAGTCGATAAATTCATTTATCCTGTGGATTTTATTGTCTTGGACACAGAACCTGTTGAAGCATGTAATTCATTTCCTGTTATTTTAGGACGTCCATTTCTTGCAACCTCTAACGCATTGATTAATTGTAGGAATGGACTGATGAAGCTATCATTTGGAAACATGACATTGGAGATGAATATTTTCAACATTTGCAAGCAACCTGGAGATGATAATGATTTACAAGAAGTAGATCATATTGATGAATTAGTTTATGATCAACTTGAATCTACTTTAAGTAAAAATGAATTGGATGAAACTGAAGATTTGCAAATGGTTTATTCTGAGGAAGAAATCACGAATGAAACAAGCACCGAAAATGTTGATGCGAATCTTTTGTCAACAGTGACAACAGATTCGACATCTGACATCACACCAATGCCTTGGTTTGCTAATATTGTTAATTTTCTTGTTTCAGGACAACTGCCAGCTCATTGGAGTACCCAAGATAAAAGAAAGTTCTTGAACGAAGTGAAGAACTTTTATTGGGATGATCCTTATTTATTCAAATATTGTCCTAATCAAATATTTCGAAGATGCATTCCTGACAATGAGGTAAGTAGTGTCATTAAATTTTGTCATTCTGAAGCATGTGGGGGCCATTTCTCATCAAGAAAGACAACTGCAAAAATCTTACAAAGTGGATTTTACTGGCCCACCATATTCAAAGACTCACATGCATTCTGCAAGTCTTGTGAAAATTGTCAAAAGTTGGGATCTATTTCAAAATGTCACATGATGCCTTTAAACCCTATTATTGTCATTGAGATCTTTGACTGTTGGGGTATAGATTTCATGGGCCCATTCCCTCCATCATTTGGTTTCTTATACATATTAGTCGCAGTAGATTATGTTTCAAAATGGATAGAGGCAATTCCAAGTCGAAACAATGATCACAAAACAGTGATAAAGTTTTTGAAAGAAAATATTTTGAGTCGATTTGGAGTCCCTCGAGCCATAATAAGTGATGGTGGAACACATTTCTGCAACAAGCCATTTGAGTCTTTAATGAAGAAATATGGAATCACACACAAAGTTGCCACCCCTTATCACCCTCAAACAAGTGGACAAGTAGAGCTTGCTAATAGGGAGATCAAACATATTTTGGAGAAAACAGTGAACCCTAATAGGAAAGACTGGTCTTTAAGACTTAATGATGCACTTTGGGCTTATCGAACTGCTTATAAAACATCATTAGGTATGTCACCTTATAGACTAGTCTATGGAAAACCTTGTCACTTGCCTGTGGAACTTGAACATAAAGCTTATTGGGCTATTAAAGCTTTCAATTCAAATCTGGATGATGCTAGTTGCTTGACCGCTTTTTATGATCGGCTTGTTTTAACTCGCAAGTGCACGAGTGTGCGATGTAGCAATTAACTCGGTAAGATCGAGGTCATATCCACAGAGAGCTAGATCTGGAAATTAAGCTAAGTAACAAAAAAAACTCAAGAGAAATTAAATTAACAATAACTTGGTTGAAAATAATTGATGGATTTGTTTTCAAAGATAAATTAAAATGTAAATAGATTTTAAATGACAAGAAAAGTAAGTCTTGGTCCAAATCAATTTTAATGGTGATGTATTGGTGATTTCTTCAACATATATAAGATAACTCAACCTAATCTCAACGATGGTGATATTAGATCGGAAGATATTACAATGAAGATTAGAAAGATGAAGATTGATTATTGCTTAAGAATGAACAAGTACTTTCATATTAAGTAAGACATTGAATCAAGCAATCTCTATACCAAAACTAAAGTTTGTGCATAAAAATTCAAGATTATAACATTACCTAAATGATTTCTAAAATTTCTTTACAATAATAAATCATTCATGAAGAAAATAAGAAGATAAACATTAAGATTCATTCATATCCTAAAGAACTCACCTCAATCACCATTATCCTTGATTTGGATCCAAGAAAGAGTTTAGCCAACCATGATTATATATAAGAACACTTCAATAAACATGAAAGAACTTGAATCCAACTGAAAAAATAAGTTTTACAAACTAAAGAACCGAAATCTATAAAGAAGAACACAATACAATTTCAGAAAAAATTCGGACACAAATCTGACTCTAACTTTGGACAGCAATTCGACCCTCTTAGAAGCTTTTTTTGGAGAAGTCTATTAGAGACATATTTATAGGGAATTCTGTCACATTTCCAGATCATTAAAGAACAGCTCATTTGGACACCTGAGTCAAAAGTTATGGGCAAAACTCCGAAAGGTGTTCTGAAAAATCAAATCAAGACAGCTTTACAACTACTTTGGTGCACGTTTTTCTTCCTCATTTATGAGGTGTCTCCTTCTTCTTTTTGACCCAAAATAATGTTAAAATATCCCCTCCAGCTTTCCATCCATGTGCTTGCCTTCTTGGATCAATGGATTACCCAAAATAAATCAATTGTTATTTGTTGTGTGGACATGTAAGATCATGGATTGTGTTTGGGTTGATTTGAAAGTTGATTTGGGGTTGATTTAGGGCTGATTTGGGGCTGATTTTTGGGCTGAATTTGAGCATCAAATAAGTATACAAATGTACTTATTATTTGGGCTAAGATTGACATTGAAACCTTGAGTGTTTAATGGTTGAAGTTTGCACACAACATAAGGCAAGTTTGGGCTTGAAATAAATCATATGATATTCTTTTCTAGAATTGGAATAGAATTGATTTTTGGGACAAATTTGGAGCACTTATTTGAACCAAGTTTTGCTTCAATCTTCAACTAAATGTCTCTTCAATTCTTTGTTCTGAATTTCGACGTTGAATTTTTTGAATTAATTCATTTAAGCTCCAAAAACCTATCGAAACATTAAAACAAACTTCATTACTAAAAAACACATCAATTATTATAAAAACAACCAAATAAAAACAATAAATACATATGTAAAACAAGAGACTTAATGACACTTTTCATGCACAATCACACCCCCCAACTTAGATTTTGCTAGTCCTCAAGCAAAACAAAACATAAAACCTTTAAAATAAAAATAATAATAATAACAACCATAATTAGGCTCGATTCATCACACTTGAAGGACCTATCATGCAAACATTGGTATCTTTAACTTAGTGTACACAATAGCAAATAAAGAAAAATAAGCATACTCACATTCTCTAAATCAAACATCCATACAAAATTTCCAAATTCAGTCATATTTATCGTGCAACCAACATAATTGATTCATACGAAAACTCAACTTGTAATCTTCCATTCTCACCAACACAAACAAGGTAGCAAACTAGAGAAATATCTATATATTTTCTTTCTTTCTTTTTTCTTTCTTTGTTTTTTTTTTTTTAAAGATATGATTTATTTTTTTCTTTAAGTAGTCACTTCCCTTTTGACGCGAATACAAACATTTGTGATGAATGCACCCGGTTACTCACAAAGTCACAAACTTAAAGTGCTTTGCATACTCATATTTTAAGCTGCCGTTTGACGTAAAGATAAACATTTGTGATGAATACCCCTAGTTACTGAGCAACTCAAAACATTGGAGTAGATAGAACTTTGTACACATTTATTTATTTATTCGTGTAATAATTATTACTCTATTTACTTAAACCTTGTTTAGGACTGGATCAAAAGGGATAATCACAAGTAAAGCATCATACTCATCTTTCATGCATAATCACACAACTCACACAACTTTTACAAGGAAAGATGTATTTCAGTAATCTTAAAAAAAAGTATGCTATATCTTGCTTTATAAGATATTATCTATCCCAAATTAAAGTATGCAATGTTCAACATAATAATGAATCCAAAAATGTAATGATGATCCTAAACAAGTCTCATTCACATACGAATGCAAGTTTTTTTTTTTTTTTTTAACAAGCATGGTTATCTCAAGCATTCAACATAATGAAATATCTAAAATTAAGTTTTACATTATCCTCAATGTAAAAGAGAAAGAGAAGAAAAGTATAAAGATTAGAAAATTGTTACTCCCCTTCTGTTTTCAAGGATGAATGTCTGATTGAATTGGGCATGAGCTGACTTCTTGCTTGATTTTTTTTTTTAACCTGCATATCACAACTAAAAGAAAACATTGATGTTTTTTTTTTTTTGAAAATAAAGAACCTCACACCCCCCAACTTAAAATAATGCATTGTCCCGAATGCATGAACATGAAAATATAAGAGATGGAAGAAAGAAGAAAAAATAATAAAAATGAAAAATAAAAATAAAAATAAAATAAAAATAAAAACTCATTACTTCTAATACTACAATGGTATTGGATCTTGAAGATCCAATGTCTCAACTTCAGCCACAACATTTTCAAGATAAGGTTTCAATCGATGACCATTTACTTTGAAAATATTTCCATTCTTGGGATTTTCTACCTCAAATGCACCATGCTCAGAGATGGATTTAATCACAAATGGACCAGTCCATTTTGTCCTCAACTTCCCAGGAAAGAGATGTAATCGTGAATTATACAAGAGAACCTTTTGACCAACATGAAAGGATTTCCTAAGAATATGTTTATCATGCAAAGTTTTCATCTTATGTTTTGAAATTTTTGCATTTTCAAATGCATCATTTCTCAACTCCTCTAATTCATCCAATTGAAGCTTTCTATTTTTGCCAACCTCGTTTTCATTGTCATTGAATTGCCGAATAGCCCAATATGCACGATGCTCAATCTCAACAGGGAGATGACAAGGCTTTCCATAAACTAGCCTATAAGGAGACATTCCTAAAGAGGTCTTATAAGCAGTGCGATATGCCCACAAAGCATCAACTAGTCGTAGGGACCAATCTTTACGGTTTGGATTGATTGTTTTCTCTAAAATGTTCTTGATCTCCCTATTTGCCAACTCAGCTTGGCCACTAGTCTGTGGGTGATAGGGGGTACTGACCTTGTGAATTACACCATATTTTCTCATCAAAATCCCAACGGGCTTGTTACAAAAATGTTTTCCCCCATCACTAATCATAGCCCGGGGCATGCCAAAACGAGAGAAAATATTTTCTTTCAAGAATTTGACCACAACTCGATGGTCATTGGTTCGAGATGCAATGGCCTCCACCCATTTAGACACATAATCAACAGCAACAAGGATGAATTGGTAACCAAATGAACTTGGAAAAGGTCCCATGAAATCAATCCCCCAACAATCAAATATTTCCAAAACAAGGATGGGGTTAAGGGGCATCATGTTACGCCTAGTGAGGCTACCTAGTCGTTGGCATCGGTCACATGCAACACAGAAGGCATGAACATCTTTAAACATGGTAGGCCAATAAAAACCACACTGCAAGATTTTGGCAATGGTTTTCTTGGAAGAGAAATGCCCACCACAGGCTAATGCATGACAAAAATTAATGACCCTTGGAATTTCATGATCAGGGATGCACCGCCTAATAATTTGGTCAGGACAATATTTAAATAGGTAGGGGTCATCCCAAAAAAAGGTGCGCACATTGCGCAAGAATTTTTGTTTGTCAAGTTTAGACCAATGAGAAGGAATTTGACTTGTGGCTAGGTAATTTGCTATGTCAGCATACCATGGAGAACCAATGTAAGAGACAGTACCTGCACAAAATAAATTTTCATCAGCAAAGAGTTCATTTATTGGAGATTCATCAATTATGGTCTTATAGCTTGAAAGACGAGACAAATGATCAGCTACTACATTCTCTACTCCGTTTTTATCTCGAATTTCAATGTTAAACTCTTGGAGTAGGAGGATCCATCGAATCAAACGTGGTTTGGCATCTTGTTTTGTGAGCAAATATTTCAATGTTGCATGATCAGTGAAAACAATAACAAGAGATCCAACCAAATAAGACCTAAACTTGTCTAATGCAAAGACCACAGCTAAGAGTTCTTTTTCAGTTGTAGTGTAATTCAATTGAGCATCATTCAAAGTCTTGCTAGCATAATATATGACATGAGGTTTCTTGTCTTTTCTTTGCCCTAAAACAGCCCCAACCGCAAAATCACTAGCATCACACATCAGTTCAAATGGTAAAGACCAATCAGGAGCTTGTATGATTGGTGCAGTTGTCAACAACCCTTTAAGCTTTTCAAAAGCTTCTTGACATTTTGATGTCCAATCAAATGGGACATCTTGTGACAACAAGTTACACAATGGTTTGGCAATGGTACTAAAAGAATGAATGAATCTTCGATAAAAACCAGCATGTCCTAAAAAGGATCTTACATCTTTCACAGTCTTAGGGGTAGTTAATTTTTGAATGACTTCCACTTTTGACTTATCTACCTCTATCCCTTTTGAAGAGACAATGTGACCTAAAACAATGCCATGTGTCACCATAAAATGACACTTCTCCCAATTAAGTACAAGATTGCTCTCTTCACACCTTTCAAGAACTTTTTCTAGATTCATTAGACACAACTCATAAGAATCCCCATAAACTGAAAAATCATCCATGAAAACTTCCAAAAATTTTTCCACCATGTCACTAAAGATACTCATCATACACCTTTGAAAAGTGGCTGGTGCATTACACAAACCAAATGGCATTCTTTTATAAGCATAAGTACCAAAAGGACAAGTGAAAGTGGTTTTTTCTTGGTCTTCTAAAGAAATCTCAATTTGGTTGTAACCTGAGTATCCATCCAGAAAACAATAGAAAGCTCTTCCAGCTACTCTTTCAAGCACTTGGTCTAAAAATGGAAGCGGAAAATGGTCCTTCCTAGTCACCATGTTCAATTTACGATAATCAATGCACATACGCCATCCAGTTTGGATTCTAGTTGGTATCAGCTCATTATTTTCATTCTTCACTACCGTGACTCCAGATTTTTTTGGGACAACTTGGGTTGGACTAACCCATTTTGAGTTTGCAATAGGGTAAATGATACCTGCATCAAGTAGCTTAAGCACTTCACCTCTCACTACTTCCTTCATGTTTGGGTTCAATCGTCTTTGCATTTGCCTCACAGATTTAGCCTCTTCTTCAAGATAGATTCTATGTGTACATAAAAGAGGGCTAATTCCTTTCAAGTCAGTAATTTTCCACCCAATTGCTTTCTTGTGTTTTCTCACCACTCTCAAAAGTTTGTGTTCTTGCTCTATGCTAAGTTTTGATAAGATCACAATAGGATATGATTCATCTTCCCCTAGAAATGCATACTTAAGATCACTCGGTAAAGGCTTCCTTTCTAGTTTATCAGGCTGGACAAGAGATTCCTCAACTTTCACTTGGGGTGAAATCAAAGGCTCAAATGATGGGGTCCATTGACCTATTGACATAATAGGCATTGGATCTAGATAAGTCTCGAGTTCTCTTACTTCCTCATCAACACATTCCAAAGAACAAAATCTTTCATCATGAATTAAAGTTCTCTCCAATGAATCCTTGATCCACACTCTCTCAAAGTGTTCTTGACAAACTGTTTGGATGAAATCTACCTCTCTAATGTCCTCATGTTCCCCGATTTGTTTGGAGACATTGAATATGTTCATCTCCACAGTCATATTCCCAAAAGACAATTTCATCACCCCATTCCTACAGTTAATTAAGGCATTAGATGTAGCTAGGAAAGGTCTCCCTAAGATGACTGGGATGGGGGCATTAGAACCTTGAATTGGTGCGGTGTCTAACACTACAAAATCAACAGGAAAGTAGAATTTATCTACTTGGACCAACACATCCTCAACGATACCCCTGGGAATCTTGATTGACCTATCAGCTAATTGAAGGGTGATTCGAGTAGGCTTGATTTCTCCTAAACCTAATTGTTCGTAAACAGTGTAGGGTATTAAATTCACACTTGCTCCTAAATCCAACAAAGCTTGATCTATCTTATGACTTCCAATAATGCATGAAATGGTAGGACAACCAGGATCTTTGTATTTGGGAGGGGTCTTAAACTGGATGATGGCACTAGCATGTTCAGTCAGAAAAGCTCTTTCTTTCACATTCAATCTCCTTTTGACTGTGCATAAATCCTTAAGAAACTTTGCATAAGATGGAACTTGTTTAATTGCATCAAGGAGTGGAATATTGACTTTCACTTGTTTGAACAATTCATAGATTTCCGAGTTCATAAGATCTTGTTTAGGTTTTCCTAACCTTTGTGGAAATGGTGCTCTAGGAACAAATTCTAAATCACTCATTTTAACTCCAATCTTTCTTGAATCATCTCCTTTCTCACTCATCTCTTTCTCATTTATCTCACCTTCTTTGTCACTCAAACTCTCATTTGTCACTTGTGTTTTGATTCCCTCTTCACTTTCCCTAGATTTATCCTCCACAATACCTTTAGGAATCCTAAAACCTACACCTTTATCAACAATCTTTCCACTTCTAAGGGTAGTGATGGCTTGGACTTGTTCATGGTTTGAAGGTTCACTAGGTGAGGATTCACTCATGTGTACCTGACCTCTAGGATTGGGCATTGGTTGAGCTGGGATTTTTCCCTTCTCTTGAATGCTTAGTGATTGAGTCAACTTAGTTAGTTGACTTCGAATGTCATCTAAGGTCCTATTGGTCTGGTCTTGGAATTTGTAAACTTGGTTGTTGATTCCTCCTTGCGTTTGCATGAATTGTTGAAGAGTATCCTCTAAGGATCTCTTATGAGGTGGTTGGTATGTGTTATGTGTGGGAGCATGAAATGGTTGGGGTGGAGGTTGAAATGTTTGAGGTACTGAAGAGCCCTCATTTCTCCATCCAAAATTTGGGTGGTTCCTCCATCCAGGATTATAGGTCTCAGAGTAGGGATTGCCTACTTGGTTTGGAAATGGCTTTCTAACATTACTTGAATCAGAAGTTTGGCCATATAGCACTTCCTTGAAGGCTGGAATGGTAAGACATTCAGTTGTCCTATGCCCTTTGCTTTCACAAACAACACAACTTTCCTCTTGTTGTTCACTTATGACATGCACTTTTTTAATCTCAAGAGACTCTACTTTCCTAGCCAATGAGGTTAATCTAGCATTGAGGTCATCAGTCTCTTTCAATTGAAACTTCCCACTTGAATGAGAAATGGTGTTTCTAGACTCAACATGAACTGGGAGAGAAGTCTCCCATTGCTTTGTGTTTTCAGCCAATTGATCAAAAAAATCAAAGGCCTCACTTGGTTCTTTGTCATAAAACTCACCATTACACATGGTTGACACTAGCTTTTTAAAATCTGCGGTAAGAGAGTCATAAAAGAAACTCACTAACCTCCACATCTCAAAACCATGGTGAGGGCATGCATTTAACAAGTCTTTGAACCTTTCCCAAGCTTGGTGAAATGACTCATTTGGACTACAAGAAAAATTCATCATTTGACGTTGTAAGGCTGCTGTCCTATGAGTGGGGAAGTATTTTTTCAAAAATTCAGCTTGCATTTCTCTCCATGTACCTATAGACCTAGGACGCAAAGAGTTTAGCCAAAGCTTGGCTTTATCCTTTAGAGAGAATGGGAACAATTTAAGCCGAATGGTTTCCTCAGTGCATGTTCTATCAATAAAAGTATTACATACCTCTTCAAAGTCTTTAATATGTATGTATGGATTTTCAGAATCCATACCATGAAATGTGGGAAGAAGTTGAATCATGCCCGGTTTCAAATTGAAAGCTTGTTGGTTAAGAGGTAAGATAATACACGAAGGTGTACTTTGTCTAGCCGGGTGAAGATACTCTCTAAGAGTTCGAAAATTAGGTTGATCATTGAATTGTGGAGGTCCATTACCTTGAACACTCCCTTCACCCTCTACATCTTCAACATTAGCCATGATAAAATAATAATAATAATAATAATATAACAATTATATGAATATGAAAAGAAAGGAAAGAAAAAGAAAAAAAATTGCAAATAAAAGTAATAGCTCAAAAATAAAAATACAACAAATTAAGAAATTCACTCTCCAACTAATAAACACTATTAACAACAATAAACATTAAAAGATAATTATAACAAGCTTGAATAAAAAGGCGGTAATACCAGCCAAGCACTTCAAACAATAAATATAAGAAAAATAATCATAACAAAACAACAAAATAAAATGAAATAAACAAGAGGCGGTAATACCGACCAAGCACTTTAGACAATAAATATAAGAAAAATAACAATAATAAACATTAAAAGATAATTATAACAGGCATGAATAAAAAGGCGGTAATACCGGCCAAGCACTTCAAACAATAAATATAAGAAAAATAATCATAACAAAACAACAAAATAAAATGAAATAAACAAGAGGCGGTAATACCGACCAAGCACTTTAGACAATAAATATAAGAAAAATAACAATAATAAACATTAAAAGATAATTATAACAGGCATGAATAAAAAGGCGGTAATACCGGCCAAACACTTTAGACAATAAATAAAAACAATATCAACAAAATAAAATGAAATAAACAAGAAAAATATTAGAAACTAATAAGAGTAGACAATAAAAGAAAAATGGTTGAACCAACCAAAATCCAACAATTAATAGTCCAGTCCACAGTCCAATATCCGAAACGTTAAGGTAAATTTTTTTTAGGCGGTAAAACAAGCCAATTGATTTTTTTATATGATTTTTTTTTTTTAGTTTTCCAATAATCAAATCTAAATTTGTTACCTTTGCTTGCTAGCTCCCCGGCAACGGCGCCAAAATTGCTTGACCGCTTTTTATGATCGGCTTGTTTTAACTCGCAAGTGCACGAGTGTGCGATGTAGCAATTAACTCGGTAAGATCGAGGTCATATCCACAGAGAGCTAGATCTGGAAATTAAGCTAAGTAACAAAAAAAACTCAAGAGAAATTAAATTAACAATAACTTGGTTGAAAATAATTGATGGATTTGTTTTCAAAGATAAATTAAAATGTAAATAGATTTTAAATGACAAGAAAAGTAAGTCTTGGTCCAAATCAATTTTAATGGTGATGTATTGGTGATTTCTTCAACATATATAAGATAACTCAACCTAATCTCAACGATGGTGATATTAGATCGGAAGATATTACAATGAAGATTAGAAAGATGAAGATTGATTATTGCTTAAGAATGAACAAGTACTTTCATATTAAGTAAGACATTGAATCAAGCAATCTCTATACCAAAACTAAAGTTTGTGCATAAAAATTCAAGATTATAACATTACCTAAATGATTTCTAAAATTTCTTTACAATAATAAATCATTCATGAAGAAAATAAGAAGATAAACATTAAGATTCATTCATATCCTAAAGAACTCACCTCAATCACCATTATCCTTGATTTGGATCCAAGAAAGAGTTTAGCCAACCATGATTATATATAAGAACACTTCAATAAACATGAAAGAACTTGAATCCAACTGAAAAAATAAGTTTTACAAACTAAAGAACCGAAATCTATAAAGAAGAACACAATACAATTTCAGAAAAAATTCGGACACAAATCTGACTCTAACTTTGGACAGCAATTCGACCCTCTTAGAAGCTTTTTTTGGAGAAGTCTATTAGAGACATATTTATAGGGAATTCTGTCACCTTTCCAGATCATGAAAGAACAGCTCATTTGGACACCTGAGTCAAAAGTTATGGGCAAAACACCGAAAGGTGTTCTGAAAAATCAAATCAAGACAGCTTTACAACTACTTTGGTGCATGTTTTTCTTCCTCATTTATGAGGTGTCTCCTTCTTCTTTTTGACCCAAAATAATGTTAAAATATCCCCTCCAGCTTTCCATCCATGTGCTTGCCTTCTTGGATCAATGGATTACCCAAAATAAATCAATTGTTATTTGTTGTGTGGACATGTAAGATCATGGATTGTGTTTGGGTTGATTTGAAAGTTGATTTGGGGTTGATTTAGGGCTGATTTGGGGCTGATTTTTGGGCTGAATTTGAGCATCAAATAAGTATACAAATGTACTTATTATTTGGGCTAAGATTGACATTGAAACCTTGAGTGTTTAATGGTTGAAGTTTGCACACAACATAAGGCAAGTTTGGGCTTGAAATAAATCATATGATATTCTTTTCTAGAATTGGAATAGAATTGATTTTTGGGACAAATTTGGAGCACTTATTTGAACCAAGTTTTGCTTCAATCTTCAACTAAATGTCTCTTCAATTCTTTGTTCTGAATTCCGACGTTGAATTTTCTGAATTAATTCATTTAAGCTCCAAAAACCTATCGAAACATTAAAACAAACTTCATTACTAAAAAACACATCAATTATTATAAAAACAACCAAATAAAAACAATAAATACATATGTAAAACAAGAGACTTAATGACACTTTTCATGCACAATCACTAGTCAACTGCGAAAATTACAAATAAATGAGCTTGAGGAAATAAGAAATGATGCATATGAAAATTCAAGAATTCATAAAGCAAGAATTAAAGAGTTTCATGACAAGAAAATACTAAGAAAAACCTTCAATGTTGGTCAAAAAGTCTTGCTTTATAATTCTCGACTGCATTTATTTCCTGGAAAATTAAGATCAAGATGGAGCGGTCCTTTTATTGTGAAACATGTGTATCCATATGGGGCCTATGACATCAAGAATCCAAAGAATGGCAATGTTTTCAAGGTAAATGGACATCGTCTGAAAGTTTACTTTGACAATTTTTCAGTTGAACATAACTCTATTGAATTGGGTGATCCTGTATATAAAGATTGATTTTATTTTATTTTTGTTTCTTTTTGAGTGATTTTTGCAAGTTTCTTTCACCCCGGTCAAATGGCGGATAACGGTACTCCGTGACTTAAGTCGGTTCTTTCAGTTTCCCACAATTACTGATATCTGTGTATATATCTATGCAATTCTTTGAATCTCTCTTCCAATTCTCATTTAAAAATGGACACTAATCTTGAAAAATTGAAAAAGTATTTTCCCGCTCTGCCTCAAAATGCGATTACAAAAATTTACCGTGCTAGATGTGCAAGATTGAGATTGTTAATGAATCATGGAATTCCTGAAGATATTCGCTGGTTGATTAAAGCAAAGGTCCGATTATCAGGTGAGTCCTCTAACTTCATTTCACACATGCCTGGAACAGGTAAAAGCACTTTTGCAAAGAAGCGTCATGCAAAACGACTGGATGTCTGTCATCGATGTGCTAGATGGACTTGTAATACACAATGTCGTTCTTTAGGAATGGTATCTATAAACCGTGAAGATAAAATACAATTCATTAAGGATGACCTGAGTAAGGAGTCTTTAGATAATCTTCTATTGACTCTTGAGACGCATCCTAGTGGAGATGTGCATCGTGCAATTCATGATTTATGGCTACTATTTCATAAAGAACATGATCGACTTAGTCTTAGGAATCTGACTAAAAAAGACCCTGTTTGCCAGTTTTTAAGAAAACTGGATGGGAAGCCTATCCTCGACCCATAGAGGGCGTTTAAGCCGTTCTTGGACGTAAAACCAAGGGAAGATGTGAGCCACAATCACAACTACCTGTACATACACATGTTTTTTTTTTCAAAAGTAAATAAATAAATAAATAAAAAGAGAGAGAGAGATTGTGAGACTCCAGCTGGCCTACATATAGATGTTATTATTGCCTTTCTAATTTCTCATCTATAAAACCCTCTTTTCCTTCCTTTCATTTCTACTCAACCCATACATTCCACAAATACAGAAGTGTGTAGAAATGGCAAGTTCCTCAAGTCATCAAATAAGAAATATTTGTGTTTTCGGTGGATCTAGTCCTGGGAAAGAAAAGGAGTTTTTAGAATCAGCAAATCATCTTGGTCAGGTGCTAGCTGAGAGAAAGATTCATTTAGTGTATGGGGGAGGCAGTCTTGGGTTAATGGGAGGTGTGTCTATAGCTGCATTTTTAGGAGGTAGTCAAGTTTTAGGAGTCGTCCCTGAAGCTTTGGCACAAGGGGACATCATTGGAAAAACAATTGGAGAGGAACTTCAGGTCTCCACAATGTCGGCTCGAATGAATGCAATGTTTAACCATGCTGATGCTTTCATTGCTTTACCAGGTGGTCTAGGCACATTGGAAGAGATCTTTCATATTTTCTCTTGGACTCAACTGCACATTCACCATAAACCTATAGGTTTCTTAAATGTTAATTTAATTATGATAAGTTGTTGTCTTTTCTTGATCATGTTGTGGAACAAGAATTTCTAACATCTTCTGCACAACAAATCATAATCTCTACTGCTACTGCTGAACAATTGATTGACCAACTACAATCTTTCATTTCTATGATTGATCTTTCCATGAGTCGCATAAATTGGTCATCTAAGGAAAGCCGTAAAAAGCTTAGATTGGATTTGAGCCTTCATTTGTGAATTTTTATGTATTTTGGTTTTATTATTGTGTTTTGTTATTTTTTATTTTTGTTTCAGTGTGTTTCAGGTTTTGTCAGTGTTCGTTATTTCACGTGATATCTTCTATACTCTATCTTTCTACCTTAGAACATTGAGGACAATGTCTCCTTTTGGTTGGGGGGAGAGGGTAGTAGTTGATAAAAAAAAAAATTGTTTTTCATTTCATAAAGCATGTGCATAATTATTGTTACTAGGATGGCAGAGTAAATGAGTTCTTTTGTTAAAGTGACTCTTGAGACGCATCTTAGTAACCATTCTTAACAAGGTCTATTATAATACTTCCTGAAATATTCAGGTTTACAAACTCTCGTATTGTTATCACTTAATTCTGCTCATATACTTATTTAACATGTATTCTTAAACCTTAATTTACACACACACACTTTAACATATGATTGTGGGTTGCATATTGGATTATTACATTATTTATGTTCTTTTGTTAAAGGTAACAACTAAGGGAAAGGAATTGTATATAATTAAAAAAAAACATAAAAAAAAGAGAAAAAAAAAGAAAAAAAAGAAAAAAAATGATGATAATAAAAATATAGATAAGTTTGGTTTCGTAGCCTCCCTAACCTAAGCAATTAAGCCCGAAGGGGTGTTTTAACACCTAATACCCTAAAGTCAACTGACTTGGGAGCTATTGGCCCAACGCTTGTTACATGGGTTGAGGAGAAAAGCTTAAGGGAATCAAACATTGTACTATCTACATATCAGTATCTGTGACCCGAGTTACTAAGCTCGTAGGGGTGTCTTAACACCTAATGCCCGAAGACCAACTGGTCTGGGAGTCATTAGCTGAAAGCTCGTTACATGGGTTAAAGATGCATGATGTTTTTAAATTATATGTATATACATTTAAAAAAAAAGAAGTAAAAAAAAAAAAGACAAAAATAATAATCCCATCCCAAGGAAGTTAACCTTAAACATTAGAACAAAAATTTTGTTTTCTTCCAAGAAAAGCCCCATAATTATGTGTTGATACATTGAGTACAAAAGAAAGGTTTATTAATATCTTGTTAAGTGGTATTGAGCAGATATATAAATTTAATGAGAGTTTGTTTATCTGGATAGATTAATGGAAGTTAAATGATCAATACCTTGCTTTGTGAAATTTGCAAATTGTTTTAACGCTTTCATTACTAGGGACTAGTAATAAGCTGGTTGGGGGGTGTGATTAGTACTTAAAAGTGTATTTTTATCATGGTTTTATATCATCATTTTGCACTTGAAGTATCAATAACTCCTTAACTAAAATATGTTTTATAATAATGTATCTAATAATATAAGATACCTATAATTTATGGTAAATGTCTATTTTTAATGCAGGCCTATCACATAAATGAAAATATTGATTGATGACTTTAAGAACTTAAATTGCAAAGGCAAAGAGATGGCCAAACTTAGAAAAGAGATGTCGGTGCGATCCAAACCGGAACACTGCTCAGTAATTGGATCATATCTGGAGCTAAAGATCTCAGATTTAGGTCCATTTTATATGGATGGAAAGGTAAGACATAGACCTACAACTTTCATATGGAGCCCAAGATCTAAAAAGGCCATTATCAAGTCCAAATTGTAGCAACAACAAAGAAGCCCGAATCTGTCTTCCAGCCCGAACACTGTTCGGTATTTTGGCCATATCTGGAGTTCTAGAAGTCCAAATGAGCTGAATTGTTTACACAAGAAAGCTGAGACAATTGCCTACAACTTTCATGTTTACAACTAGCTCCAATTTTGAGGTTATCAATGACGTTTTGGGCAGACAAGAGAAGATAAGGATTGTCACCAAGTCAAAAGTTGGCCACCCACTTATCAATTAGTCATCAAATCAATAGTTCCCAATTTTGGCCTATAAAAGGAGGCATTTGCCATGCATTTAGGCATCTTGGTTTCCAGATCAAGATCATGCTCTTCCTTTCTCTCTTTGTATTCTTTGTAATGTTTATGCTTTGCTTTCATTAATAGTAAGTTTATGCCTTTCATTTCCTTTCCTTTACTTAGTTAACTTTTATGTTCTTATTTTATTTATCTATTTTTCTTTCTTTCATTATGTCTAGCTAAGTTAATTATGTCAAGGTGAAAAGGTTACACTAATGGTGTAAGAATAAGTATAATGTAAACTTAATATGGACCTTAATGTTTGATACTAACATGTTTTATATTTGTTATCTTGTTCACTCTTTAATACTTTGCTTGTTAAATGACTAATCTTGATTTATGTTGTATAACACTTGGTACAACAAATGCTTGGTACTTTCATAGCCCATAATGTATGGTATAACTGACACCTGAGCTATGAAAGGAACTTGATTTGTTGTTAACATAAGTTATAATCATGAATGCTTGACGAGATTTACAAGTATTAGCATTAATTGAATAAGATGACTAATGTAATCATGTTAACAATATATAATCTGATTGGAACCTCCTTTGTGTGTGGTTTCCAATTCAATAATAAGACTTTATACTATACTTGTTTGATATACCATTAGTGGAACCTCTAACCTTGACATTTGTTATTATTATTGTTTAATCCTTACATTAATATTTCATCTCTAAGTTCTCATCATCATCATCTTCTTCTTCTTCTCTTTCTTTATTATTATTATTATTATTATTATTATTATTATTAGTACTACTACTACTACTACTATTATTATTATTATTATTATTATTATTACTATTGTTGTTATTGTTATTATTGTTGTTTGTAATTATTGTCTATAATTTGTACAATTAACCTCCCTGTGGTTCGACCCCGGTCTTGCCGGGTTATTTATTACTTCGACACTCCTGCACTTGGGAGAAGACATCAACCTTTTAGTCGTGTCAAAATGCAACAATAGTTTTTGAAGAAGTTTTTCCCATCTCACAAAACAAACTTTTTCAAAAGACAAATCACCAATTTCACTTAAAAACCAGGAGAAACATTTTACCAATGTTGGGATAGGTATCGATACTTGCTTAGAATTTTCCCTCATCATGGTTTTGAAACATGGAGATTGGTTTCACATTTTTATGAAGGGTTAACACCTAGAGATAGGCAAATGGTTGAATTGATGTGCAATGGAACTTTTGAAGATAAAGACCCTGATGAAGAAATGGAGTACTTAGACTTGTTAGCTGAAAATGCTCAAAATTAGGACATCGCGGGTACTTATGAGGCACCGAGTAAAACTCAACCTCATACATCTAGTGGAGGTATGTACAACCTTAGGGAAGATCATGACCTTCAAGCTAACTTTGCATCTTTAGCTAGAAAAGTCTAGGCACTAGAATTGAAAAGGAGTGGTCAATTAAAATTTGTTGAAACCATTGTGTGTCATATATGTGAAACAAATGAACACTTAACTAATAAATGTTCAACCTTGCCTTCTTTTAAGGAATGTCTCCATGAACAAGCTCATGCTTTAAACCGTTTCCAAAGGGCCAACCATAACCCATACTCCCAAACATACAACCCTGGTTGGAGAAATCACCAAAATTTCAGTTGGAAGAGTGACAATGCACAAACTTCACAACCATAGTTTCAAGCACACCATAATTTCCAAAATTATTATGGATATGCACCTCCTCATGCTCCATCTACAAGAAATTTTGAGGAAACTTTGTATGCATTTATTGAAAAACAAGAGATAATCAACACTCAACTTGCTCAAAACATAACAGATTTTAAAGATACTCTTGCAAAATTCACATATGCTCTTAGTTTTCAAGAGAAAGGTAAGTTTCCATCTCAACCACTGTAAAATCTCAAGGGGCACTACAATGCAAATGCAAGTAGTCCTGGAATTCAACACATGGATCAAGTCAAATCAGTCATCATTTTTTGTAATGGTAAGGTTATTCAAAAACCAATTCTTAAACCTTGTGAGAATGATGATGAGTCAATCTCTAAGGGTAAGGAAGGGGTTGAATCTGAACATTGCAAAGAAAAGACTGATTTCCCACTAGCACTTCCATTTCCTCATGCAATGACTAATCAGGAAGAAATCAAGGATGAAAAAGGCATCGAAAATGTTGATATGGATCTTTTATCAAAAGTGACAACAAATTCGACACCCGACATCACACCAATCGATGATTACTTTCCTGATCAATCTCTACTTTCTCTTAGTTCAATGCCTTGGTTTGCTGAAAATATCAATTTTCTTGCTTTAGGATTTTTGCCAGCTCGCTAGAGTACCAAAGACAAAAGAAATTTTTTGAGCGACATGCAAAAATTTTATTGGGATGACCCTTACTTATTCAATTATTGTCTTGATCAAATATTTCAAAGATGCATTCTCAACAATGAGGTAAGTAATGTTATTAAATTTTATCACTCTAAGGCACATAGGGATCATTTCTCGTCAAAAAATATAAGATACCTTTAATCCCCTTCAATTAATTGCATGATCTTGGACATTTCCCCATATTCTGAAAAGGTAAGGGAAGTCAAGGTGAATAGTACTTAAAAGTGTATTTTTATCATGGTTTTATATCATCATTTTGCACTTGAAGTATCAACAACTTCTTAACTAAAGCATGTTTTATAATAATATATCTAATAATATAAGATACCTTTAATTTATGGTAATTGTTCATTTTAAATGCAGGCCTATCACATAAATGAAAGGATTGATTGATGACTTTAAGAACTTAAATTACAAGGGCAAAGAGATGACCAAAATTAGAAAAGAGGTGTCGGTGCAATCCAAATCAGAACACTGTTCAGTAATTGGGTCATATCTACAGCTATAGATCTTAGATTTAGGTCTACTTTATATGGATGGAAAGGTAAGAAATAGGCCTACAACTTTCATATGGAGCCTAAGATCTAAAAAGGCCATTTTCAAGTCCAAATTGTAGCAACAACAAAGAAGCCCGAATCTATCCTCTAGCCCAAGCACTGTTCAGTATTTTGGTCATATCTGGAGTTCTAGAAGTTGAAATGAGCTGAATGTTTTATACAAAAAAGCTGAGACAATTGCCTACAACGTTTATGTTTTCAAGTGGCTCCAATTTTGACGTTATCAATGATGTTTTTAGGCAGACAAGAGAAGATAAGGATTGTCACCAGGTCAAGAGTTGGTCACCCACTCATCAATTAGTCATCAAATCAATAGTTCCCAATTTTGGCCTATAAAAGGAGGCATTTTCCATGCATTTAGGCATCTAAGTTTCTAGATCAAGATCATGCTCTTCCTTTCTCTCTTTGTATTCTTTGTAATGTTTATGCTTTGCTTTCATTAATATCAAATTTATGTCTTTCATTTCCTTTTCTTTACTTAGTTAACTTTTTATGTTCTTATTTTGTTTATCTATTTTGCTTTCTTTCATTATGTCTAGCTAAGTTAATTATGTCAAGGTGAAAAGGTTACACTAATGGTGTGAGAATAAGTATACTGTAAACTTAATATGGACTTTAATGTTTGATACTAACATGTTTTATATTTGTTATCTTGTTCACTCTTTAATACTTTACTTGTTAAATGATTAATCTTGATTTATGTTGTATAACACTTGGTACAATAAATGCTTGGCACTTTCATAACACATACTGTATGGTATAACCAACACTTGAGCTATGAAAGGAACTTGATTTGTTATTAGCATAAGTTATAATCATGAATTCTTGACGAGATTTACAAGTATTAGCATTAATTGAATGAGATGACTAATGTAATCATGTTAACAATCTATAATCAGATTGGGACCTCCTTTATATGTGGTATCCAATTGAATAATAAGAGTTTATACTATACTTGTTTGACATACCATTAGTGAAATCTCTAACCTTGACATTTGTTATTATCATTGTTTAATCGTTACATTAATATTCCATCTCAAAGTTCTCATCTTCTTCTTCTCCTTCTTTTTCTTTATTATTATTATTATTATTATTATTACTACTACTATTACTACTAATACTATTATTATTATTATTATTATTATTATTATTATTATGATTATAGTTATTGTTGTTATTGCTATTGTTGTTGTTTATAATTGTTGTTTATAATTTGTACAATTAACCTCCATATGGTTCAACCCTTGTCTTACCGTGTTATTTATTACTTCGACACTCTTACACTTGGGAGAAGACATCAATCTTTTCGTCGTGTCAAGGTTTTGGCGCTGTTGCCGGGGAGGTAAGTCCTTGTATAAATTATAATATTTATTTTATTTTCTCTTTTCACTTTTCTTGGATATAACTTTGTTTCTTTTATCTTGTTTCTTCTTTTTTGGTTTCTTTTTTCTTTTATTCTATTCCTACGTGTGCATGAGAGTGTGGTCACGTACATCAAGTGGTAGACTTTGTAGGGTATCCTCATCATTTTCAGAAAATATGACCGAAGAAAATAATCAATCACTTCATAATGAAAATACTCGTGCTAGAACAGTTAGAGACCACATGAATCCCACAAGAACAAGTGCACCATCATGCATAGTTTTTCCTCCTGATGCATCTCATTTTAATTTTAAACCAGGCATTATTCAACTTTTACCTTCTTTTCATAGCTTGGAATTGGAAAATCCATACTTGCATTTAAGGAAATTTGAGGAGGTTTGCAACACATATAATAATTTAAATTGTAGCATGAACACCATTAGATTAAAGCTTTTCCCTTTTTCATTAAAAGATAAAGCTAAAACATGGCTATAAAATTTGAGACCAGGATCCATTCATGTGTGGGATGAAATGCAACAACAATTTTTAAAGAAGTTTTCCCCATCTCATAGAACAAACTCTTTCAAAAGACAAATCACCACTTTCACTCAAAAACCAAGAGAAACATTTTACCAATGTTGGGATAGGTATCGAGACTTGCTTAGTACTTTCCCTCATCATGGTTTTGAAACATGGAGATTGGTTTCATATTTCTATGAAGGGTTAACACCTAAAGATAGGCAAATGGTTGAATTGATGTGCAATGGAACTGTTGAAGATGAAGACCCTGATGAAGCAATGGAATACTTAGACTTGTTAGCTGAAAATGCTCAAAATTGGGACACCGCGGGTACTTATGAGACACCGCGTAAAACTCAACCTCATACATCTGGTGGAGGTATGTACAACCTTAGGGAAGATCATGGCCTTCAAGCCAAGTTTGCATCTTTAGCTAGAAAAGTCGAGGCACTAGAATTGAAAAAGAGTGGTCAATTAAAATCTGTTGAAAACATTGTGTGTCAAATCTGTGAAATAAATGAACACTCAACCAATGATTGTCCAACCTTGTCTTCTTTTAAGGAATCTCTCCATGAACAAGCCCATGCTTTAAACAGTTTCCAAAGGGCCAACCACAACCCATACTCCCAAACATACAACCCTGGTTGGAGAAATCACCTAAATTTCAGTTGGAAGAGTGAGAACAACAATGCACAAACTTCACAACCACCATTTCAAGCACACCACAATTTCCAAAATTCTCATGGATATACACCTCCTTATGCTCCACCTCTTAGAAGAAATCTTGAGGAAACATTGCATGCATTCATTGAAAAGCAAGAGACAATCAATACTCAACTTGCTCAAAACATGACAGATTTTAAAGATACTTTTGCAAAATTAACATCTGCTCTTAGTTTCAAAGAGAAAGGTAAGTTTCCATGTCAACCACAACAAAATCCCAAGGGGCAATACAATGCAAATGCAAGTAGCTCTGAAAGCCAACACATGGATCAAGTCAAATCAATCACTACTCTGCGCAGTGGTAAGGTTATTGAAAAACCCACTCTTGAACGTTATGAGAAAGATGATGAGTCAATTTCTGAGGGTAAGGAAGGGGTTGAATCTAAAAATTGCAAAGAAACGACTGATTCACCGCCAGCACTTTCATTTCCTCATGCCATGACCAAACAAAGAAAAGTTAATCACAACTCTGAAATTTTTGAAATTTTCAAAGAGGTAAGGATCAATATACCTTTGCTGGATGCAATTAAATAGGTTCCTTCCTATGTTAAATTTTTGAAAGATCTATGCATTGTGAAGAGGAAACTGAATGTGAAAAAGAAAGCCTTTTTAGCAGAACAAGTAAGTGTCATTCTTCAGAACAATAATGCTTTGAAATATAAAGACCCTGGTTGTCCTACAATTTTTTGCTTTATTGGAGACCAAAAAATTGAAAGAGCCTTACTTGATCTTGGTGCTAGTGTGAATTTACTTCCATATTCAGTTTTTCAAAGTCTCAATCTAGGTGAGTTAAAACCAACTTGTATATCTCTTTTACTTGCCGATAGATCTGTAAAAGTGTCTACAGGAATAATTGAAGATGTGTTAGTACAAGTCAATAAATTCATTTATCCTGTCGATTTTATTGTCTTGGACACAGAACCTGTTGAAGCATGTAATTCATTTCCTGTTATTTTAGGACGTCCGTTTCTTACAACCTCTAACGCATTGATTAATTATAGGAATGGACTAATAAAGCTATCATTTGGAAACATGACATTGGAGATGAATATTTTCAACATTTGCAAGCAACTTGGAGATGATAATGATTTACAAGAAGTAGATCATATTGACGAATTAGTTTATGATCAACTTGAATCTACTTCAAGTAAAAATGAATTGGATGAATCTGAAGATTTGCAAATGATTTATTCTAAGGAAGAAATCACAAATGAAAAATGCACCGAAAATGTTGATGCGAATCTTTTGTCAATAGTGACAACAGATTCGACATCTAACATCACACTAATCAATGAATAATTTCCTAACGAATCCTTACTTTCTCTTAGTCCAATGCCTTGGTATGATAAAAATATCAATTTTCTTGCTTTAGGAGATTTGCCAATTGATTGGAGTACCCAAGATAAAGAAAAAGTTTTTGAACGAAGTTAAGAGCTTTTATTGTGATGACCCTAACTTATTCAAATATTGTCCTGATCAAATATTTCAAAGATTCATTCCTGACAATGAGGTAAGTAGTGTCATTAAACTTTGTCATTTTGAAGCATGTGGAAGTTATTTCCCGTAAAAAAAGACAGCTGTAAAAATCTTTCAAAATGGATTTTATTGGCCCACCATGTTCAAGGACACGCATGCATTCTGCAAAACTTGTGAAAATTGTCAAAAAGTTGATATTGGTCAAAAAGTTTTGTTTTATAATTCTTAACTCTATGCATTCCCTAGAGAGCTAAGACCAAGATGGAGTAATCCTTATAGGGCATGTGATTTTGAGAATTCAATGAATGACAATGATTTTAAGAAAAATGGACATCGTTTGAAAGCTTACTTTGATAATTTTCCTAGAGAAAATGAATCAACTGGTTTGAATGATCTTGTAGATAAAGGTTGATTATTTTGTTTTTCTTACATTGTTTTTGTGTTTCTTTTTTAGTGATTTTTGCTAGTTTCTCTCACCCCGGTCAAATGGCGGACAACTGTACTCCATGACTTAAGTCGGTTCTTTCAATTTCCCACAATAACTGATATCTATGTATATATTTATGCAATTCTTTGAATCCCTCTTTCAATTCTCATTTGAAAATGGACACTAATCTTGAAAAATTGAAAAAGTATTTTCCCGCTCTACCTCAAAATGCGATCATAAAAATTTACCGTGCTAGATGTGCAAGATTGAGATTGTTAATGAATCATGGAATTCCTGAAGATATTCGCTGGTTGATTGAAGCAAAGGTCCAATTATCAGGTGAGTCCTCTAACTCCTTCATTTCACACATGCCTGGAACAGGTAAAAGCACTTTTGCAAAGAAGCGTCGTGCAAAACGACTGAAAGTCTGTCATCGATGTGCTAGATGGACTTATAATACACAATATCGTTCTTTAGGAATGGTATCTATAAACCGTGAAGATAAAATACAATTCATTAAGGATAGCCTGAGTAAGGAGTCTTTAGATAATCTTCTATTGACTCTTGAGACGCATCCTAGTGGAGATCTGCATCGTGTAATTCATGATTTATGGCCACTATTTTATAAAAAACATGATCGACCTAGTCTTGGGAATCTGACTAAAAAAGACTATGTTTGTCAGTTTTTAAGAAAACTGGATGGGAAGCCTATCCCCTACCCATAGAGGGCATTTAAGTTGTTCTTAGACGTAAAACCAAGGGAAGATGTGAGCCACAATCACAACTAACTATACATACACATGCTTTTTCAAAAGTAAATAAATAAATAAATAAAGAGAGAGAGAGAGAGTGTCAGACTCTAGTTGGCCTACATATAGGTCTTATGATTGCCTTTCTAATTTCTCATCTATAAAACCCTCTCTTCCTTCCTTTCATTTTTACTCAACCCACACATTCAACAAATACAAAAGTGTGTAGAAATGGCAAGTTCCTCAAGTCCTAGGAAAGAAAAGGAATTTTTAGAATCAGCAAATCATCTTGGTCAAGTGCTAGCTGAGAGAAAGATTCATTTAGTGTATAGGGTAGGCAGTCTTGGGTTAATGAAAGGTGTGTCAATAGCTGTATTTTTAGGAGGTAGTCAAGTTTTGGGGGTCGTCCCCGAATCTTTAGCACAAGGGGACATCATTGGAAAAATAATTGGAGAGGAACTTCAAGTCTCCACAATGTCAGCTCGAATGAATGCAATGTTTAACCATGCTGATGCCTTCATTGTTTTATCAGGTGGTCTAGACACATTGGAAGAGATCTTTCATATTTTCTCTTGGACTCAACTGCACATTCACCATAAACCTATAGGTTTCTTAAATGTTAATTTAATTATGATAAGTTGTTGTCTTTTCTTGATCATGTTGTGGAACAAGAATTTCTAACATCTTCTGCACAACAAATCATAATCTCTACTGCTACTGCTGAACAATTGATTGACCAACTACAATCTTTCATTCCTATGATTGATCTTTCCATGAGTCGCATAAATTGGTCATCTAAGGAAAGCCGTAAAAAGCTTAGATTGGATTTGAGCCTTCATTTGTGAATCTTTGTGTCTTTTGATTTTATTATTGTGTTTTGTTGTTTCTTATATTTGTTTTAGTGTGTTTCAGGTTTGTCAGTGTTTGTTATTTCAGGTTATATCTTCTATACTCTATCTTTCTACCTTAGAACATCGAGGATAATGTCTTGTTTTGGTTGGGAGGAGAGGGTAGTAGTTGATAAAAAAAAATTGTTTTTCATTTCATAAAGCATGTGCATAATTGTTGTTATTAGGATGGCAGAGTAAAGGAGCTCTTTTGTTAAAGTGACTCTTGAGACGCATCTTAGTAACCATTCTTAACAAGGTCTATTATAATACTTCTTGAAATATTCAGGTTTACAAACTCTCGCATTGTTATCACTTAATTCTACTCATATACTTATTTAATATGTATTCTTAAACCTTAATTTACACACACACACACACTTTAACATATGATTGTGGGTTGCATATTGGATTATTACATTATTTATGTTATTCTGTTAAAGGTAACAACTAAGAAAAATAGATAGTATATAATTAAAAAAATAAAAAAAAATGAAAAAAAAATGAAAAAAGAAAAAAAGAAGAAAAAATGATGATAATAAAAATGTAGATAAGTTTGGTTTTGTAGCCTCCCTAACCTAACCAATTAAGCCTGAAGGGGTGTTTTAACATCTAATACCCTAAAGTCAACTGACTTGGGAGCTATTGGCCCAACGCTTATTACATGGGTTGAGGAGAAAAGCTTAAGTGAATCAAACATTACACTATCTACATATCAGTATCTGTGACCCGAGTTACTAAGCTCGTAGTCATTAATTGAAAGCTCGTTACATGGGTTAAAGATGTATGATATTTTTAAATTATATGTATATATATATTTTTTTAAAAAAAAGAGAAGAAAAAAAAAGACAAAATAATAATCCCAACCCAAGGAAGTTAACCTTAAACATTAGAACAAAAATTTTGTTTTCTTCCAAGAAAAGCCCCATAATTATGTCTTGATACATTAAGCACAAAAGAAAGGTTTATTAATATCTTGTTAAGTGGTATTGAGCAGATATACAAATTTAATAAGAGTTTGTTTATCTGGATAGATTAATGGAAGTTAAATGATGAATACCTTGCTTTGTGGAATTTGCAAATTGTTTTTCTATTTTAACGCTTTCATTACTAGGGACTAGTAATAAGCTGGTTGGGGGGTGTGATTAGTACTTAAAAGTGCATTTTTATCATGGTTTTATATCATCATTTTGCACTTGAAGTATCAATAACTCCTTAACTAAAGCATGTTTCATAATAATATATCTAATAATATAAGATACCTTTAATTTGTGGTAAATATTTATTTTAAATGCAGGCCCATCACATAAATTAAAGGATTGATTGATATCTTTAAGAACTTAAATTGCAAGGATAAAGAGATGGCCAAACTTAGAAAAGAGATGTCGGTGCAATCCAAACCGGAATACTGTTCGGTAATTGGGTCATATCTGGAGCTAGAGATCTCAGATTTAAGTCCACTTTATATGGATGGAAAGGTAAGACATAGGCCTATAACTTTCATATGGAGCGCAAGATCTAAAAAGGCTATTTTCAAGTCCAAATTGTACCACCAATAAAGAAGCCCGAATCTGTCCTTCAACCCGAGCACTGTTCAGTATTTTGGCAATATATAGAGTTCTAGAAGTCCAAATGAACTGAATGTTTTACACAAGATAGCTGAGATAATTTCCTACAACTTTTATGTTTTCGAGTGGCTCCAATTTTGACATTATCAATGACGTTTTGGGTAGAAAATAGAAGATAAGGATTGTCACCAAGTCAAGAGTTGGCCACCCACTCATCAATTAGTCATCAAATCAATAGTTCCCAATTTTGGCCTATAAAAGGAGGCATTTGCCATGATCTTGGTCACCAAGTCAAGAGTTGGCCACCCACTTATCAATCTAGGTTTCCAGATCAAGATCATGCTCTTGCTTTCTCTCTTTGTATTTTTTGTAATGTTTATGTTTTGCTTTCATTAATACCAAGTTTATGTTTTTCATTTCCTTTCCTTTACTTAGATAACTCTTATCTTATTTATGTTCTTATTTTGTTTATTTATTTTTCTTTCTTTCATTATGTCTAGCTAAGTTTATTATGTCAAGGTGAAAAGGTTACACTAATAGGTAAGAATAAATATAGTGTAAACTTAATATGGACTTTAATGTTTGATACTAACATGTTTTCTATTTGTTATCTTGTTCACTCTTTAATACTTTACTTGTTAAATGATTAATCTTAATTTATGTTGTATAACACTTGGTACAACAAATGGTTGGCACTTTCATAGTTCATATTGTATGGTATAACCGACACCTGAGCTATGAAAGGAACTTAATTTGTTGTTAACATAAGTTATAATCATAAATGCTTGACGAGATTTACAAGTATTAGCATTAATCGAATAAGATGACTAATGTAATCATGTTAACAATTTATAATCTGATTGGAACCTCATTTATGTGTGGTTTCCAATTGAATAATAAGAGTTTATATTATACTTGTTTGACATACCATTAGTGGAATCTCTAACCTTGACATTTGTTATTATCATTGTTTAATCGTTACATTAATATTTCATCTCAAAGTTCTCATCTTCTTCTTCTCTTTCTTTTTCTTTATTATTACTATTATTATTACTACTACTATTACTATTATTATTATTAGTACTACTAATACTACTACTACTACTATTACTATTATTATTATTAGTACTACTAATACTACTTCTACTACTATTATTATTATTATTATTATTATTATTATTATTATTATTGTTATTATTATGATTATAGTTATTGTTGTTATTGCTATGATTGTTGTTTATAATTGTTGTTTATAATTTGTACAATTAACCTCCCTGTGGTTCGACCCCGGTCTTGCCGGGTTATTTATTACTTCGACACTCCTACACTTGGGAGAAGACATCAATCTTTTCGTCGTGTCAATAACTAATTGATGAGTGGGTGGCCAACTCTTGACCTAGAAGAAGACATCAATCTTTTAACCGTGTCAAAGTGTTATACAACATAAATCTATATTAACCATTTAACAGGCAAAGTACTAAAAAGTGAACAAGATAACAAATATAAAATATGTTAGTATTAAACATTAAAGTCCATGTTAAGTTTACACTATACTTATTCCTAGACTATTAGTGTAACATTTTCACCTTGACATAATAAACTTACCTAAACATAATGAAAGAAAGAAACATAAATAAATAAGATAAAATTTAACTAAGTAAATCAAAGGAAATGAAAGGCATAAACTTAATATTAATGAAAGTAAAACATAATCAATACAAAGAGAGAAAGCAAGAGCATGATCTTGATCTGGAAATCAAGAAGCCTAAATACATGGTAAATGCCTCCTTTTATAGGCCAAAATTTGAATTTATTGATTTGATAAATCATTGATGAGTGAATGGCCATATCTTGAGTTGGTGATAATCCTTATCTTCTTGTTTGATTAAAACATCATTGATAACGTTAGAATTGGAACTACTTGTACTCATGAAAGTTCTAGGAAATTATATCAACTTTTCAAGAAAAAACAAATGAGGTCATTTGGACTTCTAGAACTCTAGATATGGACCAAACACTGAATAATGTCAAGGCTATAGGACAAATTCAGACTTCTTTGTTGTTGCTATAATTTGGACTTGAAAACAACCTTTTTAAATCTTGGACTCTCATAAAAATTTTAGGCCTTTATCTTACATTTCCATTAATATAAAATGAACCTAAATTCGAGATCTATAGCTCCAGATATGACCCAATTACTGAATAGTATTCCAGTTTGGATTACACTAGCATCTCTTTTCTAAGTTTGACCATCTCTTTATCCTTTCAATTTTAGTACTTAAACTCATTAATTAATCATTTCATTTATGTGATAGGCCTATATTTAAGATGAACATTTACCACAAATTAAAGATATCTTATATTATTAGATATGTTATTATAAAACATGATTTAGTTAAGGAGTTATTGATACTTCAAGGGCAAAATGATAATATAAAACCTTCATAAAAATGTACATTTAAATACTAATCATATTGCACTATCTATGTATCAGTATCTGCAACCCGAGTTACTAAGCTCGTAGGGGTATCTCAACACCTAATGCCCTAAGACCAACTGGTCTAGGAGCTGAAAGCTCATTACATTAGTCAAAGATGCATTGTGTTTTTAAGTTAGATATATATTAATAAAAAAAAGAAAAAAGAAAAAGAAAAGGATAATAATGCCAACTTTTTAAGTTAAACAATGATAATAACAAATGTCAAGATTAGAGATTCCACTAATGGTCTATCAAACAAGTATAGTATAAACTCTTATTATTCAATTGGAAACCACACACAAAGGAGGTTCCAATCAGATTATAGATTTTTAACATGATTACATTAGTCATCTTATTCGATTAATACTAATACTCGTAAATCTCTTCAAGCATTCATGATTATAACTTATGTTAACAACAAATCAAGTTCCTTTCATAGCTCAAGTGTCGGTTATACCATACAATATGAACTATGAAAGTGCCAACCATTTGTTGTACCAAGTGTTATACAACATAAATCAAGATTAGTCATTTAACAAGCAAAGTATTAAAGAGTGAACAAGATAACAAATACAAAACATGTTAGTCTCAAACATTAAAGTCCATATTAAGTTTACACTATACTTATTCTTACACCATTAATGTAACCTTTTCACCTTGACATAATAAACTTAGCTATATAATTTGAAAGAAAGAAAAATAAATAAACAAAATAAGAACATAAATAAGATAAAAGTTAACTAAGTAAATGAAAGGAAATGAAAGGCATAAACTTGATATTAATGAAAACAAAGCATAAACATTACAAAAAATACAAAGAGAGAAAGCAAGAGCATGATCTTGATCTAGAAATCAAGATGTCTAAATGCATGACAAATGCCTCTTTTTATAGGCCAAAATTGGGAGCTATTGATTTGATGACTAATTGATGAGTGGGTGACCAACTCTTGACTTGGTGACAATCCTTATCTTCTCTTGTCTGCCCAAAAAGTCATTGATAATGTCAACATTAGAACCACTTGAAAACATGAACGTTGTAGCAAATTGTCTTAAATTTCTTGTGTAAAACATTCAGCTTATTTGGACATCTAGAACTCCAGATATGGGTCAAACACTGAATAGTGCTCGGGCCAAAATTGTTGTTATAATTTGGACTTAAAAATGACCTTGTTAGATCTTGGGCTCTATATGAAAGTTGTAGGCCTATGTCTTACCTTTCCATCCATATAAAGTAGACCTAAATTTGAGATTCACAGCTCCAGATATGACGTAATTATTGAACAGTGTTCTGGTTTGGAGTGCACCGACATCTCTTTTCTAAGTTGGGTCATCTTTTTGTCTTTTCAATTTCATTTCTTAAATTCATCAATCAATCCTTTCATTTATGTGATAGGCCTGCATTTAAAATAAACATTTACCATAAATTAAAGGTATCTTATATTATTAGATATATTATTATAAAACATGCTTTAGTTAAGGAGTTATTGATACTTCAAGTGCAAAATGATGATATAAAACCTTGATAAAAATACACTTTTAAGTATCAATAACACCCCCCAACTAGCTTATTACTAGTCCCTAGTAATCAAAGTGCTGAAATAGAAAAATGCTTTGCAAATTCCATAAAGCAAGGTATTCATCATTCAACTTCCATTAATCTATCTAGATAAACAAACTCTCATTAAATTTATATACCTGCTCAATAGCTCTTAACAAAATATTCATAAACCTTTCTTTTATGCTCAATGTATCAACATATAATTATAAGGCTTTTCTTGGAAGAAAACAAAACTTTTATTCTAATGTTTAAGGTTAACTTCCTTGGGTTGGGATTATTACTTTTGTCTTCTTCTTTTTTTATTTTTTTACTATATATACATATAATTTAAAACACCATGCATCTTTAACCCATGTAACGAACTTTCAGCTAATGACTCCCAAACCAATTGGTCTTAGGGCATTAGACGTTAAGACACCCCTACGAGCTTAGTAACTCGGATCACAGATACTGATATGTAAATAGTGCAATGTTTGATTCCCTTAAGCTTTCCTCCTCAACCCATGTAACAAGCGTTGGGCCAATAGCTCCCAAGTCAGTTCACTTTAGGATATTAAGTGTTAAAACACCTCTTTGGGCTTAATTACTTAGGTTAGGGAGGCTACGAAACCAAACTTATCTACATTTTTATCATCATTTTTTCTTTTTTTCATTTGTTTTTTTTTTCTCTTTTTTCTTAATTGTATATTATCTCTTTCCCTTAGTTGTTACTTTTAACAAAAGAACATAAATAATGTAATGATTCAATATACAACCCACAATCATATGTTTAAAGTGTGTGTGTAAATTAAGGTTTAAGAATATATGTTAAATAAGTATATGAGCAGAATTAAGTGATAATAATGCGAGAGTTTGTAAATTTGAATATTTCAAGAAGTATTATGATAGACCTTGTTACGAATGATTAATAAGATGTGTCTCAAGAGTCATAAAAAATTCTCCTTACTCTGCTATCATAATAACAATAATTTTGCATATGCTTTATGAAATAGAAAACATAGTTAGTTTTTTTTTTTTTTAGCTACTACTCTCTCCCCCCCAACTAAAACGAGACATTGTCCTCAATGTTTAAAGGTAGAAAGATAGAGTATATAAGATATCACCTGAAATAACAAACACTAACAAACCTGAAACAAAATGAAACAAATATAAGAAACAACAAAACACAATAATAAAACCAAAAGACACAGATTCACAAATGAAGGCTCAAATCCAATCTAAGCTTTTTATGGCTTTCTTTAGTTAACCAATTTATGCGACTCATGGAAGGATCAATTACAGGAATGAAAGACTATAGTTGGTTAATCAATTGTTCAAAAGTAGCAGTAGAGATTATGATTTGTCGTGTAGAAGATGTTAGAAATTCCTGTTCCACAACATGATCAAGAAACAACAACAACTTATCATAATAACCATTAACATTTAACAAACCTATAGGTTTATGGTGAATGTGTAGTTGCTCCTAAGAGGAAATATGAAAGATCTCTTCTAATATGCCTAGACCACTTGGTAAGGCAATGAAGACATCAACATGGTTAAACATTGCATTCATTCGAGCAGACATTGTGGAGACCTATAGTTCCTCTCCAATTGTTTTTCCAATGATGTCCCCTTGTACCAAAGGTTTAGGGATGACCCCTAAAACTTGACTACATCCTAAAAATGCAACTATTGACCACACCTCCCATTAACCCAAGATTGTCTCCCCCATATACTAAATAAATTTCTCTCAACTAGCACTTGACCAAGATGATTTGCTGATTATAAAAACTTCTTTTCTTTCCCAAGACTAGATCCACTGAAAACCCAAATATTTCTTATATGATGACTTGAGGAACTTGTCATTTCTACACACTTCTGTATTTGTTGAATGTATGGGTTGAGTAGAAATGAAAGGAAGGAAGAGAGGATTTTATAGATGAGAAATTAGAAAGGCAATCATACCACCTATATGTAGGCCAACTAGAGTCTCACTGATTAATACTTAAAAGTGTATTTTTATCAAGGTTTTATATCATCATTTTGCACTTGAAGTATCAATAACTCCTTAACTAAAGCATGTTTTATAATAATATATCTAATAATATAAGATACCTTTAATTTGTGGTAAATGTTCATTTTAAATGTAGGCCTATCACATAAATGAAAGGATTGATTGATAACTTTAAGAACTTAAATTGCAAGGGCAAAGAGATTACCAAAATTCGAAAAGAGATGTCGGTGCAATTCAAACAGGAACACTATTCAGTAATTTGGTCATATTTAGAGTTATAGATCTCCGATTTACATCTACTTTATATGGATGGAAAGGTAAGACATAGGCCTACAACTTTCATATGGAGCCTAAGATCTAAAAAGGTCAATTTCAAGTCCAAATTGTAGCAAGAACAAAGAAGCCCGAATCTGTCCTCCAGCCCGAGCACTGTTCAGTATTTTGGCCATATCTGGAGTTCTGGAAGTCCAAATGAGCTGAATTGTTTACACAAGAAAGCTGAGACAATTTTCTACAATGTTCACATTTTCAAGTGGCTCTAATTTTCACATTATTAATGACATTTTGGGCAGACAAGAGAAGATAAGGATTGTCACCAAGTCAAGAGTTGGCCACCCACTTATCAATTAGTCATCAAATCAATAGTTTCCAATTTTGGCCTATAAAAGGAGGCATTTGCCATGCATTTAGGCATCTTGGTGTCCAGATCAAAATCATGCTCTTCCTTTCTCACTTTGTATTTTTTGTAATGTTTATGCTTTGCTTTCATTAATATCAAGTTTATGTCTTTCATTTCCTTTCCTTTACTTAGTTAACTTTTGTGTTCTTATTTTCTTTATCTATTTTTCTTTCATTCATTATGTCTAGCTAAGTTAATTATGTCAAGGTGAAAAGGTTACATTAATGGTGTAAGAATAAGTATAATGTAAACTTAATATGGACTTTAATGTTTGATACTAACATGTTTTATATTTGTTATCTTGTTTACTCTTTAATACTTTGCTTGTTAAATGACTAATCTTGATTTATGTTGTATAACACTTGGTACAACAAATGCTTGGCACTTTCATAGCCCATATTGTATGGTATAACCGACACCTAAGCTATGAAAGGAACTTGATTTGTTGTTAACATAAGTTATAATCATGAATGTTTGACGAGATTTACAAGTATTAGCATTAATTGAATAAGATGACTAATGTAATCATGTTAACAATATATAATGTGATTGGAACCTCCTTTGTGTGTGGTTTCCAATTGAATAATAAGAGTTTATACTATACTTGATTGACATACCATTAATGGAACCTCTAACCTTGACATTTGTTCTTATCATTGTTTAATCTTTACATTAATATTCCATCTCGAAGTTCTCATCATCTTCTTCTTCTCCTTCTCCTTCTTTATTATTATTACTACTACTACTACTACTAGTACTACTACTAGTATTATTATTATTATTATTATTATTATTATTATTATTATTGCTACTATTATTATTGTTGTTGTTATTATTGTTGTTATTTATAGTTGTTGTTATAATTTATGCAATTAACCTCCCTGTGATTCGACCCCGGTCTTACCGGGTTATTTATTACTTCGACACTCTGCACTTGGGAGAAGACATCAATCTTTTCGTCGTGTCATCACCCACTCATCAATTAGTCATCAAATCAATAGTTCTTAATTTTGGCCTATAAAAGGAGGTATTTGCCATGCATTTAGGCATCTTGGTTTCCAGATCAAGATCATGCTCTTGCTTTCTCTCTTTGTATTTTTTGTAATGTTTATGCTTTTCTTTCATTAATATCAAGTTTATGCCTTTTATTTCCTTTCATTTACATAATTAACTCTAATCTTATTTATGTTCTTATTTTGTTTATTTATTTTTATTTATTTCATTATGTGTAGCTAAGTTTATTATGTCAAGGTGAAAAGGTTACACTAATGGTGTAAGAATAAGTATAGTGTAAACTTAATATGGACTTTAATGTTTGATACTAACATGTTTTATATTTGTTATCTTATTCACTCTTTAATACTTTGCTTGTTAAATGACTAATCTTGATTTATATTGTATAACACTTGGTACAACAAGTGCTTGGCACTTTCATAGCTCATATTGTATGGTATAACCGACACCTGAGCTATGGAAGGAACTTGATTTGTTGTTAACATAAATTATAATCATCAATGCTTAACAAGATTTACAAGTATTAACATTAATTGAATAAGATGACTAATGTAATCGTGTTAACAATCTATAATCTGATTGAAACCTCTTTTGTGTGTGGTTTCCAATTGAATAATAAGAGTTTATACTATACTTGTTTGACATACCATTAGTGGAACCTCTAACCTTGACATTTGTTATTATCATTGTTTAATCGTTACATTAATATTCCATCTCAAAGTTCTTATCTTCTTCTTCTTCTTCTCCTTCTTTTTATTTATTATTATTATTATTACTCTTACTCTTACTATTATTATTGTTGTTGTTGTTGTTGTTATTGTTGTTGTTGTTGTATTATTGTTATTTGTAATTTGTATAATTAACCTCCCTATAGTTCGATCCCAGTCTTGTCGGGTTATTTATTACTTCGACACTCCTACATTTGGGAGAAGACATCAATATTCAGGAATTCCATGATTCATTAACAACCTCAATCTTGCACATCTAGCACGGTAAATTTTTGTAATCTCATTCTAAGGTAGAGCGGGAAAATACTTTTTCAATTTTTCAAGATTAATATGGGAAACTAAAAGAACCGACTTAAGTCATGGAGTAGCGTTGTCCGCCATTTGACCGAGGTGAGAGAAACTATCAAAAATCACTAAAAAAGAAACACAAAAACAATATGAGAAAAACAAAATAATCAACCTTTATCTACAAGATCAGTCAAACTAGTTGATTTATTTTCACTAGGAAAATTATCAAAGTAAGCTTTTAAACCATGTCCATTTTCCTTAAAAAAATTGTCATTTATTGAATTCTCAATATCACAGGCTCCATAAGGATTGGTCTATCTTGATCTTAGCTCTCTAGAAAATGCATAGAGTTGAGAATTATAAAACAAAACTTTTTGTCAATTTTCACATGTTTTGCAGAATTCAGGAATTCCATGATTCATTAACAACCTCAATCTTGCACATCTAGCACGATAAATTTTTGTAATCTCATTCTGAGGCAGAGCGGGAAAATACTTTTTCAATTTTTCAAGATTAATATGGGAAACTAAAAGAACCGACTTAAGTCATGGAGTACCGTTGTCCGCCATTTGACCGGGGTGAGAGAAACTAGCAAAAATCACTCAAAAAGAAACACAAAAACAATATGAGAAAAACAAAATAATCAACCTTTATCTACAAGATCAGTCAAACTAGTTGATTTATTTTCACTAGGAAAATTATCAAAGTAAGCTTTTAAACCATGTCCATTTTCCTTAAAAAAATTGTCATTCATTGAATTCTCAATATCACAGGCTCCATAAGGATTGGTCTATCTTGATCTTAGCTCTCTAGAAAATGCATAGAGTTGAGAATTATAAAACAAAACTTTTTGTCAATTTTCACATGTTTTGCAGAATTCAGGAATTCCATGATTCATTAACAACCTCAATCTTGCACATCTAACACGATAAATTTTTGAAATCTCATTCTGAGGCAGAGCGGGAAAATACTTTTTCAATTTTTCAAGATTAATATGGGAAACTAAAAGAACCGACTTAAGTCATGGAGTACCGTTGTCCGCCATTTGACCAGGGTGAGAGAAACTAGCAAAAATCACTCAAAAAGAAACACAAAAACAATATGAGAAAAACAAAATAATCAACCTTTATCTACAAGATCATTCAAACTAGTTGATTTATTTTCATTAGGAAAATTATCAAAGTAAGCTTTTAAACCATGTCCATTTTCCTTAAAAAACATTATCATTCATAGAATTCTCAATATCATAGGCTTCATAAGGATTGCTCTATCTTGATCTTAGCTCTTTAGGAAATGCATAGAGTTGAGAATTATAAAACAAAACTTTTTGTCAATTTTCACAAGTTTTGTAGAATGCATGCGTGTCCTTGAACATGGTGGGCCAATAAAATCTATTTTTAAAGATTTTTGCAGCTATCTTTTTTTATGAAAAATAACTCCCACATGCTTCAGAATGACAAAGTTTAATGACCCTACTTACCTCATTGTCAAGAATGCATCTTTAAAATATTTGATCAGGACAATATTTGAATAAGTTAGGGTCATCACAAAAAAAGTTCTTCACTTTGTTCAAAAACTTTTCTTTGTCTTGGGTACTCCAATTAGCTAGCAAATCTCCTAAAGCAAGAAAATTGATATTTTTATCATACTAGGGCATTGGACTAAGAGAAAGTAAGGATTTGTTAGGAAAGTAATCATCGATTGGTGTGATGTTAGATGTCGAATTTGTTGTCACTTTTGATAAAAGATCTGTATCAACATTTTCGGTGTATTTTTCATCCATGATTTCTTCCTCAGAAATAAAATCATTTGCAAATCTTCATATTCATCTAACTCATTTTTACTTAAAGTAGATTCAAGTTGATCATAAACTAATTCGTCAATATGATCTATTTCTTGTAAATCATTATCATCTCTAGGTTGCTTGCAAATGTTGAAAATATTCATCTCCAATGTCATGTTTCCAAATGGAAGCTTCATCAGTCCATTCCTACAATTAATCAATGCGTTAGAAGTTGCAAGCAATGAACATCCTAAAATAACAGGAAATTAATTACATGCTTCAACAGGTTATGTATCCAAGACAACAAAATCCACAATATAAATGAATTTATCGACTTGTACTAACACATCTTCGACTATTCCTCTAGGCACTTTTACAGATCTATCGGCAAGAAAAAGAGTTATAAAAGTTGGTTTTAACTCACCTAGATTGAGATTCTGAAAAACTGAATATTGAAGTAAATTCACACTAGCTCCAAGGTCAAGTAAGGCTCTTTTAATTTTTGGTTGAGTGTGTAATTGTTTCACATATTTGACACACAATGTTTTCAATAGATTTTAATTGACTACTCTTTTTCAATTCTAGTGCCTCAACTTTTCTAGCTAAAGATGTAAACTTGGCTTGAAGGTCATGATCTTCCCTAAGGTTGTACATACCTCCACTAGATGTATGAGGTTGAGTTTTACTTGGTGCCTCATAAGTACCCGCAATGTTCCAATTTTGAGCATTTTTAGCAAACAAGTCTAAGTATTTCATTGCTTCATCAGGGTCTTTATCTTCAAAAGTTTCATTGCACATCAATTCAACCATTTGCCTATCTCTAGGTGTTAACCCTTCATAAAAATGTGAAACCAATCTCCATGTTTCAAAACCATGATGAGGGCAAATACCAAGCAAGTCTCGATACGTATCCCAACATTGATAAAATGTTTCTCCTGGTTTTTGAGTGAAAGTAGTGATTTGTCTTTTGAAAGAGTTTGTTCTGTGAGATGGGAAAAACTTCTTTAAAAACTGTTCTTGCGTTTCATCCCAAACACTAATGGATCCTGGTCTTAAATTTTATAGCCATGTTTTAGCTTTATCTTTTAATGAAAAAGGAAAAAGCTTTAATCTGATGGTGTTCATGCTACAATTTAAATTATTATATGTGTTGCAAACCTCCTCAAATTCCTTTAAATGCAAGTATGGATTTTCCAATTCTAAGCCATGAAAAGAAGGTAAAAGTTGAATAATGCCTGGCTTAAAATTAAAATGAGATGCATCGGGAGGAAAAACTATGGATGATGGTCCACTTGTTCTTATGGGATTCATGTGGTCTCTAAGTGTTCTAACACGGTTATTCTCATTTTTGAATGATTGCCACTTTTGACTTATCTACCTCTACTCCTTCTGAAGAGACAATGTGACCTAAGACAATGCCATATGTCACCATAAAATGACACTTGTCCCAATTGAGTACAATATTGCTCTCTTCACATCTTTCAAGGACTTTTTCTAAATGCATTAGACACAACTCATAAGAATCCCCATAAACTAAAAAATCATCCATGAAAACTTCCAAAAAATTTTCCACCATGTCACTAAAGATACTCATCATACACCTTTGAAAAGTGGTTGGTGCATTACACAAACCAAAAGGCATTCTTCTATAAGCATAGGTACCAAAAGGACAAGTGAAAGTGGTTTTTTCTTGGTCTTCTAAAGAAATCTCAATTTGGTTGTAACCTAAGTATCCATCAAGAAAATAATAGAAAGCTTTTCTAGCTACTCTTTCATGCACTTGGTCTAAAAATGGAAGCGAAAAATGGTCTTTCCTAGTCACCATGTTCAATTTACGATAATCAATGCACATATGCCATCCAGTTTGAATTCTAGTTGGTACCAACTCATTATTTTCATTCTTCACTACCGTGACTCCAGATTTTTTAGGGACAGCTTGGGTTAGACTAACCCATTTTGAGTTTGCAATAGGGTAAATGATACCTGCATCAAGTAGCTTAAGCACTTCACCTTTCACTACTTCCTTCATATTTGGGTTCTATTGTCTTTGCATTTGCCTCATAGATTTAGCCTCTTCTTCAAGATAGATTTTACGTGTACATAAAAGAGGGCTTATTCCTTTCAAGTCAGTAATTTTCCACCCAATTGCTTTCTTGTGTTTTCTCACCACTCTCAAAAGTTTTTGTTCTTGCTCTATGCTAAGTTTTGATGAGATCATAATAGGATATGATTCATCTTCTCTTAGAAATGCATACTTAAGATCACTCGGTTATTTTATGAAGTGATTGAATATATTCTTTGGCTATATTTTCTAAAAATGATGAGGATACCTTACAAAGTTTGCCACTTGATATACGTGACCACACTCTCATGCACCTGTAGAAATAAAATAAAAGGAAAAAGAAACAAAAGAAGAAACAACAAGAGAAAAGAAAGAAAGTTATATACAAGAAAAGTGAAAAGTGAAAAGTGAAAAGTGAAAAGAGAAAATAAAATAAATATTATCATTTATACAAAACTTACCTCCCAGGCAATGGCGCCAAAAACTTAACACGACTAAAACATTGATGTCTTCTCCTAAGTGCAGGAGTGTCAAACTAATAAATAACACGGCAAGACTGGAGTCGAACCATAGGGAAGTTAATTGTACAAATTATAAACAATAATTATAAACAACAACAACAACAATAATATTAGTAGTAGTAGTAGTAGTAGTAGTGGTAGTAGTAGTAGTAGTAGTAGTAGTAATAATAATACTAATAATAAAGAAACAGAAGGAGAAGAAGAAGAAAAAGAAGATGATGAGAACTTTGAGATGAAATATTAATGTAAGGATTAAACAATGATAATAATGAATGTCAAGGTTAGAGATTCCATTAATGGTATGTCAAACAAGTATAATATAAACTCTTATTATTCAATTGGAAACCACACACAAAGGAGGTTCCAATCAGATTATAGATTGTTAACATGATTACATTAGTCATCTTATTAGATTAATGCTAATACTTATAAATCTCGTCAAACATTTATGATTATAACTTATGTTAAAAACAAATAAAGTTCCTTTCATAGTTCAGGTGTCGGTTATACCATACAATATGAACTATGAAAGTGCCAACCATTTGTTGTACCAAGTGTTATACAACATAAATCAAGATTAGTCATTTAACTAGCAAAGCATTAAAGAGTGAACAAGATAACAAATATAAAACATGTTAGTATCAAACATTAAAGTTCATATTAAGTTTACACTATACTTATTCTTACACCATTAGTGTAACCTTTTCACCTTGACATAATAAACTTAGCTAGACATTATGAAAGAAAGAAAATAAATAAACAAAATAAGAACATAAATAAGATAAGAGTTAACTTAGTAAATGAAAGGAAATAAAAGGCATAAACTTGCTATTAATGAAAGCACAGTATAAACATTACAAAAAATACAAAGAGAGAAAGCAAGAGCATGATCTTGATCTGGAAACCAAGATGCCTAAATGCATGGCAAATGCCTCCTTTTATAGGCCAAAATTATGAACTATTGATTTGATGACTAATTGATGAGTGGGTGACCAACTCTTGACTTGGTGACAATCTTTATCTTCTGTTGTCTGCCCAAAACATCATTGATAACGTCAAAATTGGAGCCACGTGAAAACATGAAAGTTGTCAAAAATTGTCTTAGCTTTCTTGTGTAAACAATTCAGCTCATTTGGACATCTAGAACTCTAGATATGGGCCAAATACTGAACAGTGCTCGGGCTAGAAGACAAATTCAGACTTCTTTGTTGTTGCTATAATTTGGACTTAAAATGGACTTTTTAGATATTGGGCTCTATATAAAAGTTGTAGGCTTATGTCTTACCTTTCCATCCATATAAAGTAGACCTAAATCTAAGATCTACAGCTCTAGATATGACCAAATTACCGAATAGTGTTCCGGTTTGGACTGCACCGACATCTCTTTTCTAAGTTTGGCCATCTCTTTGTCCTTTCAATTTCAGTTCTTAAATTCATCAATCAATCATTTCATTTATATGATAGGTCTACATTTAAAATGAACATTTACCATAAATTAAAGGTATCGTATATTATTAGATACGTTATTATAAAACATGCTTTAGTTAAGGAGTTATTGATATTTTAAGTGCAAAATGATGATATAAAACCTTGATAAAAATACACTTTTAAGTATTAATCAACGGTTATTCTCATTATTCTCATTATAAAGTGATTAATTATCTTCTTTGGCCATATTTTCTAAAAATGGTGAGGATACCCTACAAAGTCTACCACTTAATGTGCATGACCACACTGTCATGCACGTGTAGGAATAGAAAAAAATGAAGAGAAAACAAAAGAAGAAGAAACAAAGTTATATATAAGAAAAGTGAAAAGAGAAAATAAAATAAATACTATAACTTGTACAACAACTTACCTTCCCAATAAGACTGATGTGACTGAGTGTGGTTAAAGTAATAAATAAGAGTGTCAAAGTAATAAATAACCCAATAAGACTATCTTACCTTTTCATTCATATAAAGTAGACCTAAATCTAAGATCTACAGCTCCAGATATGACTGATTGTGCATCAAAAGTGTCATTAAGTCTCTTATTTTACATATGTATTTAATGTTTTTATTTGGTTTTTTTATAATAATTGATGTGCTTTTTAGTAATGAAGTTTGTTTTAATGTTTCGATAGGTTTTTGGAGCTTAAATGAATTAATTCAAAAAATTCAACGTCAGAATTCAGAACAAAGAATTGAAGAGACTTTTAGTTGAAGATTGAAGCAAATCTTGGTTCAAATAAGTGCTCCAAATTTGTCTCAAAAATCAATTCTATTCCAATTCTAGACAAGAATATCATATGATCTATTTCAAGCCCAAACTTGCCTTATGTTGTGTGCAAACTTCAACCATTAAACACTCAAGGTTTTAATGTCAATCTTATCCCAAATAATAAGTACATTTGCATACTTATTTGATGCTCAAATTCAGCCCCAAATCAGCCCTAAATCAACCCCAAATCAACCTTCAAATCAACCCAAACACAATCCATGATCTTACATGTCCACACAACAAATAACAATTGATTTATTTTGGGTAATCCACTGATCCAAGAAGGCAAGCACACGGATGGAAAGCTGGAGTGAACATTTTTACATTATTTTGGGTCAAAAAGAAGAACGAGACGCCTCATAAATGAGGAAGAAAAGCGTGCACCAAAGTGGTTGTAAAGCTGTCCTGATTTTATTTTTCAGAACACCTTTTAGTGTTTTGCCTATAGATATGTCTATAGGCATCTCGAAATAGACAGGGTTTCCTATAGATATGTCTCTAATAGACATCTCGAAAAAAAGCTTCGGAGAGGGTCAAATTGCTGTCCAAAGTTAGAGTCAGATTTGTGTCTGAATTTTTTCTGAAATTGTGTTGTGTTCTTTATAGATTTCGGTTCTTTAGTTTGTAAAACTTATTATTTTAGTTTGATTCAAGTTATTTCATGTTTATTGAAGTGTTCTTATATATAATCATGGTTGGCTAAACTCTTTCTTCGATCCAAATCAAGGATAATGGTGATTGAGGTGAGTTCTTTAGGATATGAATGAATCTTAATGTTTATCTTCTCATTTTCTTCATGAATGATTTATTATTGCAAAGCAATTTTAGAAATCATTTAGGTAATGTTATAATCTTGAATTTTTATTCACAAACTTTAGTTTTGGTATAGAGATTGCTTGATTCAATGTCTTACTTAATATGAAAGTACTTGTTCATTCTTAAGCAATAATCGATCTTCATCATTCTAAACTTCATTGTAATATCTTCCAATCTAATATCACCATCGTTGATATTAGGTTGAGTTATCTTATATATGTTAAAGAGATCACCAATACATCACCATTAAAATTGATTTGGACCAAGACTTACTTTTTCTTGACATTTAAAATCTATTTACACTTTTTCATCTTCGAAAACAAATCCATCAATTATTTTCAACCAAGTTATTATTAATTTAATTTCTCTTGAGTTTTTTTTTCTTACCTAGCTTAATTTCCAGATCTAGCTCTCTGTGGATATGACCTCGATCTTACCGAGTTAATTGCTACATCACACACTCGTGCACTTGCGAGTTAAAACAAGCCGATCATAAAAAGCGGTCAAGGAGTGTACACTAAGTTAAAGATACCAATGTTTGCATGATAGGTCCTTCAAGTGTGATGAATCGAGCCTAATTATGATTGTTATTATTCTTTTTATTTCAAAGGTTTTATGTTTTGTTTTACTTGAGGACTAGTGACACGACGAAAAGATTGATGTCTTCTCCCAAGTGCAGGAGTGTCGAAGTAATAAATAACTCGGCAAGACCGGGGTCGTACCATAGGGAGGTTAATTGTACAAATTATAAACAACAATTATAAACAACAATAATAGTAATAACAATAACAATAACAATAATAATAATAATAATAATAATAATAATAATAATAATAATACTGCTAGTAGTAGTAGTAATAATAATAATAATACTAATAATAACAGTAATAATAATAATACTACTAATAATAGTAATAATAATAATAATAATAAAGAAAATGAAGGGGAAGAAGAAGATGATGAGAACTTTAAGATGGAATATTAATATAAAGATTAAACAATGATAAGAACAAATGTCAAGGTCAGAGATTCCACTAATGGTATGTCAAACAAGTATATTATGAACTCTTATTATTCAATTGGAAACCACATATAAAGGAGGTTCCAATCAGATTATGAATTGTTAACATGATTATATTAGTCATCTTATTCGATTAATGCTAATACTTGTTAATCTCGTCAAGCATTCATGATTATAACTTAAGTTAACAAAAATCAAGTTCCTTTCATAGCTCAAGTGTTGGTTATACCATACAGTATGGGCTATGAAAGTGCCAACCATTTGTTGTACCAAGTGTTATATAACATAAATCAAGATCAGTTATTTAACAAGCTAAGTATTAAAGAGTAAACAAGATAACAAATATAAAACATGTTAGTATCAAACATTAAAGTCCATATTAAGTTTACAGTATACCTATTCTTACACCATTAGTGTAACCTTTTCACCTTGACATAATTAACTTAGCTAGACATAATAAAACAAAGAAAAATAGATAAACAAAATAATAACATAAAAGTTAACTAAGTAAAGGAAAGGAAATGAAATGCATAAACTTGATATTAATGAAAGTAAAGCATCAACATTACAAAAAAAAAAATACAAAGAGAGAAAGGAAGAGCATGATCTTGATCTGGACACCAAGATGCCTAAATGGATGGCAAATGCCTGCTTTTATAGGCCAAAATTGGAAACTATTGATTTGATGACTAATTGATAAGTGGGTGGCCAACTCTTGACTTGGTGACAATCATTATCTTCTCTTGTCTGCCCAAAACGTCATTGATAACGTCAAAATTTGAGCCAGTTGAACATGAAAGTTGTACGTAATTGTCTTAGAATTCGTGTGTGACACGACTAAAAGGTTGATGTCTTCTCCCAAGTGTAGGAGTGTCGAAGTAATAAATAACCTGGCAAGACCGGGGTCGAACAACAGGGAGGTTAATTGTACAAATTATAAACAACAATTATAAAACAACAATAACAATAACAATAGTAGTAATAATAATAATAATAATAATAATAGTAGTAGTAGTAGTAGTAGTAGTACTAATAATAATAATAATAATAATAATAATAATAATAATAAAGAAAGAGAAGAAGAAGAAGATGATGATGATGATGAGAACTTAGAGATGAAATATTAATGTAAGGATTAAACAATAATAATAACAAATGTCAAGGTTAGAGGTTCCACTAATGGTATATCAAACAAGTATAGTATAAACTCTTATTATTGAATTGGAAACCACACACAAAGGAGGTTCCAATCAGATTATATATTGTTAACATGATTACATTAGTTATCTTATTCAATTAATGCTAATACTTGTAAATCTCGTCAAGCATTCATGATTATAACTTATGTTAACAAAAATCAAGTTCCTTTCATAGCTCAGGTGTTGGTTATACCATACAGTATGGGCTATGAAAGTGCCAACCATTTGTTGTACCAAGTGTTATACAACATAAATCAAGATTAGTCATTTAACAAGCAAAGTATTACAGAGTGAACAAGATAACAAATATAAAACATGTTAGTATCAAACATTAAGGTCCATATTAAGTTTACACTATACTTATTCTTCCACCATTAGAATAACCTTTTCACCTTGACATAATTAACTTAGCTAGACATAATGAAAGAAAGGAAAACAAATAAACAAAATAAGAACATAAAAGGTAACTAAGTAAAGGAAAGGAAATGAAAGGCATAAACTTGATATTAATGAAAGTAAAGCATAAACATTACAAAAAATACAAAGAGAGAAAGGAAGAGCATGATCTTGATTTGAACACCAATATGCCTAAATGCATGGCAAATGCCTCCTTTTATAGGCCAAAATTGGGAACTATTGATTTGATGACTAATTGATAAGTGGGTGGCGAACTTTTGACTTGGTGACAATCCTTATCTTCTCTTGTCTGCCCAAAACGTCATTGATAACGTCAAAATTGGAGCCAGTTGAAAACATGAAAGTTGTAGGCAATTGTCTCAGTTTTCTTGTGTAAAACATTCAGCTCATTTGGACTTCTAGAACTCCAGATATGGCCAAAATACCAAACAGTGCTCGGGCTGGAAGACAGATTCCGGCTTCTTTGTTGTTGCTACAATTTGGACTTGATAATGGCCTTTTTAGATCTTGGGCTCTATATGAAAGTTGTAGGTCTATGTCTTACCTTTCCATCCATATAAATTGGACCTAAATCTGAGATCTGTAGCTCCAGATATGACCCAATTACCGAACAGTGTTCCGTTTTGGATTGCACCAACATCTCTTCTCTAAGTTTGACCATCTCTTTATCCTTGTAATTTAAGTTTTTCAAGTCATCAATCAATCTTTTCATTTATGTGATAGGCCTGCATTAAAAATAGACATTTACCACAAATTATAGGTATCTTATATTATTAGATACATTATTATAAAACATATTTTAGTTAAGGAGTTATTGATACTTCAAGTGCAAAATGATGATATAAAACCATGATAAAAATGCACTTTTAAGTACTAATCACACAACCTTAGGGAAGATCATGACCTTCAAGCCAAGTTTGCATCTTTAGCTAGAAAAGTCGAGGCACTAGAATTGAAAAGGAGTGGTCAATTAAAATCTGTTGAAAACATTGTGTGTCAAATCTGTGAAACAAATGAACACTCAACCAATGCTTGTCCAACCTTGCCTTCTTTTAAAGAATGTCTCTATGAACAAGCTCATACTTTAAACAGTTTCCAAAGAGCATGATCTTGATTTGAACACCAAGATGCCTAAATGCATGGAAAATGCCTCCTTTTATAGGCCAAAATTGGGAACTATTGATTTGATGACTAATTGATAAGTGGGTGGCCAACTTTTGACTTGGTGACAATCCTTATCCTCTCTTGTCTGCCCAAAACGTCATTGATAACGTCAAAATTAGAGCCAGCTGAAAACATGAAAGTTGTAGGCAATTGTCTCCGCTTTCTTGTGTAAACAATTCAGCTCATTTGGACTTCTAGAACTCCAGATATGGCCAAAATAACGAACAGTGCTCTGGCTGGAAGACAGATTCGGGCTTCTTTGTTGTTGCTAGATGGACTTGTAATACACAATGTCATTCTTTAGGAATGGTATCTATAAACCGTGAAGATAAAATACAATACATTAAGGATGGCCTGAGTAAGGAGTCTTTAGATAATCTTCTATTGACTCTTGAGACGCATCCTAGTGGAGATGTGCATCGTGCAATTCATGATTTATGGCCACTATTTCATAAAGAACATGATCGACTTAGTCTTGGGAATCTGACTAAAAAAGACCTTGTTTGCCAGTTTTTAAGAAAACTGGATGGGAAGCCTATCCCCGAACCATAAAGGGCGTTTAAGCCGTTCTTGGACGTAAAACCAAAGGAAGATGTGCGCCACAATCACAACTACTTGTACATACACATTTTTTTTTCAAAAGTAAATAAATAAATAAATAAAAAGAGAGAGAGAGTGTGAGACTCCAGCTGGCCTACATATAGATGTTATGATTGTCTTTCTAATTTCTCATCTATAAAACCCTCTTTTCCTTCCTTTCATTTCTATGCAACCCATACATTCAACAAATACAGAAGTGTGTAGAAATGGCAAGTTCCTCAAGTCATCAAATAAGAAATATTTGTGTTTTTGGTGGATCTTGTCCTGGGAAAGAAAAGGAGTTTTTAGAATCAGCAAATCATCTTGGTCAGGTGCTAGCTGAGAGAAAGATTCATTTAGTGTGTGGGGGAGGCAGTCTTGGGTTAATGGGAGGTGTGTCAATAGCTGCATTTTTAGGAGGTAGTCAAGTTTTGGGGGTCGTCCCTGAAGCTTTGGCACAAGGGGACATCATTGGAAAAACAATTGGAGAGGAACTTCAGGTCTCCACAATGTCGGCTCGAATGAATGCAATGTTTAACCATGCTGGTGCTTTCATTGCTTTACCAGGTGGTCTGGGCACATTGGAAGAGATCTTTCATATTTCCTCTTGGGCTCAATTGCACATTCACCATAAACCCATAGGTTTGTTAAATGTTAATGGTTATTATGATAAGTTGTTGTCTTTTCTTGATCATGCTGTGGAACAGGAATTTCTAACATCTTCTGCACGACAAATCATAATCTCTGCTACTACTGCTGAACAATTGATTGACCAACGACAATCTTTCATTCCTGTGATTGATCCTTCCATGAGTCACATAAATTGGTCATCTACGGGAAGCCGTAAAAAGCTTAGATTGGATTTGAGCCTTCATTTGTGAATTTTTGTGTCTTTTGGTTTTATTATTGTGTTTTGTTATTTCTTATTTTTGTTTTAGTGTGTTTCAGGTTTTGTCAGTGTTCGTTATTTCAGGTGATATCTTCTATACTCTATCTTTCTACCTTAGAACATTGAGGACAATGTCTCGTTTTGGTTGGGGGGAGAGGGTAGTAGTTGATAAAAAAAAAATTGTTTTTCATTTCATAAAGCATGTGCATAATTTTTGTTACTAGGATGGCAGAGTAAAGGAGTTCTTTTGTTAAAAGTGACTCTTGAGACGCATTTTAGTAACCATTCTTAACAAGGTCTATTATAATACTTCCTAAAATATTAAGGTTTACAAACTCTCGTATTGTTACCGCTTAATTCTGCTCATATACTTATTTAACATGTATTCTTAAACCTTAATTTACACACACACACTTTAACATATGATTATGGGTTGCATATTAGATTATTACATTATTTATGTTCTTTTGTTAAAGGTAACAACTAAGGGAAAGGGATTGTATATAATTTAAAAAAAAAGAAAAACATGAAAAAAAAAGAAAAAAAGAGAAAAAATGATGATAATAAAAATGTAGATAAGTTTGGTTTCGTAGCCTCCCTAACCTAAGCAATTAAGCCCGAAGGGGTGTTTTAACACCTAATACCCTAAAGTCAACTGACTTGGGAGCTATTGGCCCAACGCTTGTTACATGGGTTGAGGAGAAAAGCTTAAGGGAATCAAACATTGCACTATCTACATATCAGTATCTGCGACCCGAGTTACTAAGCTCGTTGGGGTGTCTTAACACCTAATGCCCTAAGACCAACTGGTCTGGGAGTCATTAGCTGAAAGCTCGTTACATGGGTTAAAGATGCATGCTGTTTTTAAATTATATGTATATATATTTGTTTTTTTAAAAAAAAAGAAAGAAAAAAAAGACAAAAATAATAATCCCAACCCAAGGAAGTTAACCTTAAACATTAGAACAAAAATTTTGTTTTCTTCTAAGAAAAGCCCCATAATTATGTGTTGATACATTGAGCACAAAAGAAAGGTTTATTAATATCTTGTTAAGTGGTATTGAGCAGATATATAAATTTAATGAGAGTTTGTTTATCTGGATAGATTAATGGAAGTTAAATGATGAATACCTTGCTTTGTGAAATTTGCAAATTGTTTTAACGCTTTAATTACTAGGGACTAGTAATAAGCTGGTTGGGGGGTGTGATTAGTACTTAAAAGTGCATTTTTATCATGGTTTTATATCATCATTTTGCACTTGAAGTATCAATAACTCCTTAACTAAAATATGTTTTATAATAATGTATCTAATAATATAAGATACCTATAATTTATGGTAAATGTCTATTTTTAATGCAGGCCTATCACATAAATGAAAGGATTGATTGATGACTTGAAGAACTTAAATTGCAAGGATAAAGAGATGGCCAAACTTAGACAAAAGATGTCGGTGCAATCCAAACCGGAACACTATTCAGTAATTGGGTCATATCTGGAGCTACAGATCTCAGATTTAGGTCCAATTTATATGGATGGAAAGGTAAGACATAGGCCTACAACTTTCATATGGAGCCCAAGATCTAAAAAGGCCATTGTCAAGTCCAAATTGTAGCAACAACAAAGAAGCCGAATCTGTCTTCCAGCCCGAGCACTGTTCGGTATTTTGGCCATATCTGGAGTTCTAGAAGTCCAAATGAGCTGAATTGTTTACACAAGAAAGCTGAGACAATTGCCTACAGTTTTCATGTTTACAACTGGCTCCAGTTTTGACGTTATCAATGACGTTTTGGGCAGACAAGAGAAGATAAGGATTGTCACCAAGTCAAAAGTTGGCCACCCACTTATCAATTAGTCATCAAATCAATAGTTCCCAATTTTGGCCTATAAAAGGAGGCATTTGCCATGCATTTAGGCATCTTGGTGTTTAGATCAAGATCATGCTCTTCCTTTCTCTCTTTGTATTTTTTGTAATGTTTATGCTTTGCTTTCATTAATATTAAGTTTATGCTTTTCATTTCCTTTCCTTTACTTAGTTAACTTTTATGTTCTTATTTTGTTTATCTATTTTGCTTTCTTTCATTATGTCTAGCTAGGTTAGTTATGTCAAGGTGAAAAGGTTACACTAATGGTGGAAGAATAAGTATAGTGTAAACTTAATATGGACCTTAATGTTTGATACTAACATGTTTTATATTTGTTATCTTGTTCACTCTTTAATACTTTGCTTGTTAAATGACTAATCTTGATTTATGTTGTATAACACTTGGTACAACAAATGCTTGGCACTTTCATAGCCCATAATGTATGGTATAACCGACACCTGAGCTATGAAAGGAACTTGATTTGTTGTTAACATAAGTTATAATCATGAATGCTTGACGAGATTTACAAGTATTAGCATTAATTGAATAAGATGATTAATATAATCATGTTAACAATATATAATCTAATTGAAACCTCCTTTGTGTGTGGTTTCCAATTCAATAATAAGAGTTTATACTATATTTGTTTGATATACCATTAGTGGAACCTCTAACCTTGACATTTGTTATTATTATTATTTAATCCTTACATTAATATTTCATCTCCAAGTTCTCATCATCTTATTCTTCTTCTCTTTCTTTATTATTATTATTACTACTACTACTAGTATTACTACTACTACTACTACTACTACTACTACTAGTATTATTATTATTATTATTATTATTATTATTATTATTATTATTATTATAGTTATTATTTTTTTGTCATTGTTGTTATTACTATTATTATTGTTGTTGTTGTTATTATTATTGTTGTTGTACTATTGTCGTTTATAATTTGTACAATTAACCTCCTTGTGGTTCGACCCCGGTCTTGCCGGGTTATTTATTACTTCGACACTCCTGCACTTGGGAGAAGACATCAACCTTTTAGTCGTGTCACTAATGACTCCCAGACCAGTTGGTCTTAGGGCATTAGGTGTTAAGACACCCCTACGAGCTTAGTAACTCGGGTCGCAGATACTGATATGTAGATAGTGCAATATTTGATTCCCTTAAGCTTTTCTCCTCAACCCATGTAACAAGCGTTGGGCCAATAGCTCCCAAGTCAGTTGACTTTAGGGTATTAGGTGTTAAAACACCCCTTCGGGCTTAATTGCTTAGGTTAGGGAGGCTACGAAACCAAACTTATCGATATTTTTATTATCATCATTTTTTTACTTTTTTTTTCTTTTTTTTTTCTTTTGTTTTTCATGTTTTTCTTTTTCTTTTTTTTTTAATTATATACAATCCTTTTCCCTTAGTTGTTACCTTTAACAAAGGAACATAAATAATGTAATATCCAATATGCAACCCACAATCATATGTTAAAGTGTGTGTGTGTAAATTAAGGTTTAAGAATACATGTTAAATAAGTATATGAGCAGAATTAAGCGGTAACAATTCGAGAGTTTGTAAACCTGAATATTTCAGGAAGTATTATAATAGACCTTGTTAAGAATGGTTACTAAGATGCGTCTCAAGAATCACTTTAACAAAAGAACTCCTTTACTCTGCCATCCTAGTAACAACAATTATGCACATGCTTTATGAAATGAAAAACAATTTTTTTTTTTATCAACTACTACCCTCTCCCCCCAACCAAAACGAGACATTGTCCTCAATGTTCTAAGGTAGAAAGATAGAGTATAGAAGATATCACCTGAAATAACGAACACTGACAAAACCTGAAACACACTGAAAAAATAAGAAATAACAAAACACAATAATAAAACCAAAATACACAAAAATTCACAAATGAAGGCTCAAATCCAATCTAAGCTTTTTACAGCTTCCCGTAGATGACCAATTTATGCGACTCATGGAAGGATCAATCACAGGAATGAAAGATTGTAGTTGGTCAATCAATTGTTCAGCAGTAGTAGCAGAGATTATGATTTGTCGTGCAGAAGATGTTAGAAATTCCTATTCCACAGCATGACCAAGAAAAGACAACAACTTATCATAATAACCATTAACATTTAACAAACCTATAGGTTTATGGTGAATGTGTAATTGAGCCCAAGAGGAAATATGAAAGATCTCTTCCAATGTGCCTAGACCACCTGGTAAAGCAATGAAAGCATCAGCATGGTTAAACATTGCATTCATTCGAGCCGACATTGTAGAGACCTGAAGTTCCTCTCCAATTGTTTTTCCAATGATGTCCCCTTGTGCCAAAGCTTCAGTGACGATTCCTAAAACTTGACTACCTCCTAAAAATGCAGCTATTGACACACCTCCCATTAACCCAAGACTGCCTCCCCCATACACTAAATGAATCATTCTCTCAGCTAGCACCTGACCAAGATGGTTTGCTGATTCTAAAAACTCCTTTTCTTTCCCAGGACTAGATCCACCAAAAACACAAATATTTCTTATTTGATGACTTGAGGAACTTGCCATTTCTACACACTTCTGTATTTGTTGAATGTATGGGTTGCATAGAAATGAAAGGAAGGAAAAGAGGGTTTTATAGATGAGAAATTAGAAAGACAATCATAACACCTATATGTAGGCCAGCTGGAGTCTCACACACTCTCTCTCTTTTTATTTATTTATTTATTTATTTACTTTTAAAAAAAGCATGTGTATGTACAAGTAGTTGTGATTGTGGCTCACATCTTCCCTTGGTTTTACGTCCAAGAAGGGCTTAAACGCCCTTTATGGGTCGGGGATAGGCTTCCCATCCAGTTTTCTTAAAAACTGGCAAACAGGGTCTTTTTTAGTCAGATTCCCAAGATTAAGTCGATCATGTTCTTTATGAAATAGTGGCCATAAATCATGAATTGCACGATGCACATCTCCACTAGGATGCGTCTCAAGAGTCAATAGAAGATTATCTAAAGACTCCTTACTCAGGCCATCCTTAATGAATTGTATTTTATCTTCACGGTTTATAGATACCATTCCTAAAGAACGACATTGTGTATTACAAGTCCATCTAGCACATCGATGACAGACATCCAGTCGTTTTGCACGACGCTTCTTTGCAAAAGTGCTTTTACCTGTTCCAGGCATGTGTGAAATGAAGAAGTTAGAGGACTCACCTGATAATCGGACCTTTGCTTCAATCAACCAGCGAATATCTTCAGGAATTCCATGATTCATTAACAATCTCAATCTTGCACATCTAGCACGGTAAATTTTTGTAATCGCATTCTGAGGCAAAGCGGGAAAATACTTCTTCAATTTTTCAAGATTAGTGTCCATTTTCAAATGAGAATTGGAAGAGAGATTCAAAGAATTGCATAGATATATACACAGATATCAGTAATTATGGGAAACTGAAAGAACCGACTTAAGTCACGGAGTACCATTATCCGCCATTTGACCGGGGTGAAAGAAACTTGCAAAACTCACTAAAAAAGAAACAAAAATAAAATAAAATAAAATCAATCTTTATATAAAATAAAATAAAATAAAATAAAATCAATCTTTATATACAGGATCACCCAATTCAATAGAGTTATGTTCAACTGAAAAATTGTCAAAGTAAACTTTCAGATGATGTCTATTTACCTTGAAAACATTGCCATTCTTTGGATTCTCGATGTCATAGGCCCCATATGGATACACATGTTTCACAATAAAAGGACCGCTCCATCTTGATCTTAATTTTCCAGGAAATAAATGCAGTCGAGAATTATAAAGCAAGACTTTTTGACCAACATTGAAGGTTTTTCTCAGTATTTTCTTGTCATGAAACTCTTTAATTCTTGCTTTATGAATTCTTGAATTTTCATATGCATCATTTCTTATTTCCTCAAGCTCATTTATTTGTAATTTTCGCAGTTGACTAGCATCATCCAGATTTGAATTGAAAGCTTTAATAGCCCAATAAGCTTTATGTTCAAGTTCCACAGGCAAGTGACAAGGTTTTCCATAGACTAGTCTATAAGGTGACATACCTAATGATGTTTTATAAGCAGTTCGATAAGCCCAAAGTGCATCATTAAGTCTTAAAGACCAGTCTTTCCTATTAGGGTTCACTATTTTCTCCAAAATATGTTTGATCTCCCTATTAGCAAGCTCTACTTGTCCACTTGTTTGAGGGTGATAAGGGGTGGCAACTTTGTGTGTGATTCCATATTTCTTCATTAAAGACTCAAATGGCTTGTTGCAAAAATGTGTTCCACCATCACTTATTATGGCTCGAGGGACTCCAAATCGACTCAAAATATTTTCTTTCAAAAACTTTATCACTGTTTTGTGATCATTGTTTCGACTTGGAATTGCCTCTATCCATTTTGAAACATAATCTACTACGACTAATATGTATAAGAAACCAAATGATAGAGGGAATGGGCCCATGAAATCTATACCCCAACAGTCAAAGATCTCAATGACAATAATAGGGTTTAAAGGCATCATGTGACGTTTTGAAATAGATCCCAACTTTTGACAATTTTCACAAGACTTGCAGAATGCATGTGAGTCTTTGAACATGGTGGGCCAGTAAAATCCACTTTGTAAGATTTTTGCAGTTGTCTTTCTTGATGAGAAATGGCCCCCACATGCTTCAGAATGACAAAATTTAATGACACTACTTACCTCATTGTCAGGAATGCATCTTCGAAATATTTGATCAGGACAATATTTGAATAAATAAGGATCATCCCAATAAAAGTTCTTCACTTCATTCAAGAACTTTCTTTTATCTTGGGTACTCCAATGAGCTGGCAGTTGTCCTGAAACAAGAAAATTAACAATATTAGCAAACCAAGGCATTGTAGAGACAGAAAGTAAAGATTCATCGGGAAAGTAGTCATCGATTGGTGTGATGTCAGTTTTCGAATCTGTTGTCAATCTTGACAAGTGATCTGCGACAACATTTTCGCTGCCTTTCTTATCTTTAATTGTGATATCAAATTCTTGAAGTAATAAAATCCACCGCACCAATCTAGCCTTGGAATCTTTCTTAGAAAGAAGATATTTCAATGCTGCATGATCACTAAAAACAACAACAGGTGAGCCAACAAGATAAGATCTGAATTTTTCACATGCAAATACTACTGCAAGTAATTCTTTTTTAGTGGTGGTATAATTCATTTGAGCACTATTTAAAGTTTTACTTGCATAGTAAATTACATAAGGTTTCTTATCTTTTCTTTGTCCCAAAACAGCACCTACGACATAATCACTAGCATCACACATTATTTCAAAAGGTAATGACCAATCGGGAGGTTGAATGATAGGAGCACAAGTAAGCAAATTTTTAAGTTTAACAAAGGCTTCTTCACAATGTTCAGTCCATTCAAAAATAGTATCCTTTGTTAGAAGGTTACTTAAAGGCTTAGATATTACACTAAAATCTTTAATGAACCTTCTATAAAAACCAGCATGTCCCAAGAATGATCTAACATCTTTAAGAGATTTTGGTGTTGGCAAGTTTGCAATTAACTCGATTTTAGATTTGTCAACCTCAATTCCTTTTGATGAAACAATGTGACCAAGTACAATGCCGTTTGTTACCATAAAATGACATTTTTCCCAATTCAGCACAAGATTCTTCTCTTCACACCTGGTCAAAACCTTTTCTAAGTTAGTCAAACAATCATCAAATGAATTGCCAAAAACAGAAAAATCATCCATGAAAATCTCAAGAAAATGTTCAACCATATCGCTAAATATACTAAGTATGCATCTTTGAAATGTGGCTGGTGCATTACATAATCCAAAAGGCATCCTTCGATATGCAAAAGTACCAAATGGACATGTGAAAGTAGTCTTTTCTTGATCTTCCAATGCAATTTCAATTTGGTTGTAACCTGAATAGCCATCTAGGAAACAATAAAATTCATGACCTGCAACTCTTTCTAGTATTTGATCCATGAAAGGTAAAGGAAAATGATCTTTTCTAGTCATTGAATTAAGTTTCCTATAGTCAATGCACATGCGCCAACCAGTAACAGTTCTAGTGGGAATTAACTCATTGTTCTCATTTGTTATCACAGTGACTCCAGACTTCTTAGGTACAACTTGGGTAGGACTTACCCATTTGCTGTCAGAAATAGGATAAATGATTTCATTATCTAGAAGCTTAATGACTTCATTTTTCACTACTTCTTTCATATTAGGATTTAGCCTTCGTTGCATTTCTCTAGAGGGTTTAGCATTTTCCTCTAAATAAATTCTGTGTGTACAAATCAAAGGACTAATTCCTTTTATATCAGCTATGGTCCATCCTAATGCATTTTTGTGCATTTTCAGAGTTTGTAATAACTTACCTTCTTGATGTGCATTAAGTTTGGAAGAGATTATTACCGAAAAAGTTTCATTTTCTCCCAAAAATGAGTATTTGAGATTGGATGGCAACGGCTTCAAATCAGGTTTTGGTGGTTGAACACTTGAAGGTATGGACTTAATTGGTCGTGGTGGCAATTCCTCAATTTGTGGCCTCCATTTACTTGTCTTTGATTCTTCCTGAAAATAAATCATTTCCAAATCATCAGATTCATCAATCTCAATTTCATTGGAAGTGGTTGGAAATTGATCATGAATTAATTTTTCAGTAAAGTCCACTTCCTGTAAATCATTATCATCTCTAGGTTGCTTGCAAATGTTGAAAATATTCATCTCCAATGTCATGTTTCCAAATGATAGCTTCATCAGTCCATTCCTACAATTAATCAATGCATTAGAAGTTGTAAGAAATGGACGTCCTAAAATAACAGGAAATGAATTACATACTTCAACAGGTTGTGTGTCCAAGATAATAAAATCCACAAGATAAATGAATGTATCGACTTGTACTAACACATCTTCAATTATTCCTCTAGGCACTTTTATAGATCTATCGGCAAGTAAAAGAGTTATAGAAGTTGGTTTTAACTTACCTAGATTGAGACTCTGAAAAACTGAATATGGAAGTAAATTCACACTAGCACCAAGATCAAGTAAGGCTCTTTCAATTTTATGCTCTCCAATAAAGCAAGAAATTGTAGGACAACCAGGGTCTTTATATTTCAAAGCATTATTGTTTTGAAGAATAGCACTTACTTGTTCGGCTAAAAAGGCTTTCTTTTTCACATTCAGTTTCCTCTTCACAGTGCATAGATCTTTCAAAAATTTAGCATAGGAAGGAACCTATTTAATAGCATCCAGCAAAGGTATATTGATCTTTACCTGTTTGAAAATTTCATAAATTTCAGAATTGTGATTGACTTTCCTTTGTTTGGTCATGGCTTGAGGAAATGGAAGTGCTGGCGGTGAGTCAGTCGTTTCTTTGCAATTTTCAGATTCATCCCCTTCCTTACCCTCAGAGATTGACTCATCATCTTTCTCATAAGATTCAAGAGAGGGTTTTTCAATAACCTTACCACTGCGCAGAGTAGTGACTGATTTGACTTGATCCATGTGTTGGCTTCCGGAACTACTTGCATTTGCATTGTATTGCCCTTTGGGATTTTGTTGTGTTTGAGATGGAAACTTACCTTTCTCTTGGAAACTAAGAGCAAATGTTAATTTAGCAAGAGTATCTTTAAAATCTGTCATGTTTTGAACAAGTTGAGTATTCATTGTCTCTTGCTTTTCAATGAATGCATGCAATGTTTCCTCAAGATTTCTTCTAGAAGGTGGAGCATAAGAAGGTGCATATCCATGAGAATTTTGGAAATTATGGTGTGCTTGAAATGGTGGTTGTGAAGTGTGTGCATTGTTGTTCTCACTCTTCCAACTGAAATTTGGGTGATTCCTCCAACCAGGGTTGTATGTTTGGGAGTATGGGTTGTGGTTGGCCCTTTGAAAACTGTTTAAAGCATGGGCTTGTTCATGGAGACATTCTTTAAAAGAAGGCAAGGTTGGACAATCGTTGGTTGAGTGTTCATTTGTTTCACAGATTTGACACACAATGTTTTCAACAGATTTTAATTGACCACTCTTTTTCAATTCTAGTGCCTCAACTTTTCTAGCTAAAGATGCAAATTTGGCTTGAAGGTCATGATCTTCCCTAAGGTTGTACATACCTCCACTAGATGTATGAGGTTGAGTTTTACTCGGTGCCTCATAAGTACCCGCGGTGTCCCAATTTTGAGCATTTTCAGCTAACAAGTCTAAGTACTCCATTGCTTCATCAGGGTCTTTATCTTCAAAAGTTCCATTGCACATCAATTCAACCATTTGCCTATCTTTAGGTGTTAACCCTTCATAGAAATGTGAAACCAATCTCCATGTTTCAAAACCATGATGAGGGCAAGTACTAAGCAAGTCTCGATACCTATCCCAACATTTGTAAAATGTTTCTCCTGGTTTTTGAGTGAAAGTGGTGATTTGTCTCTTGAAAGAGTTTGTTCTATGAGATGGGAAAAACTTCTTTAAAAATTGTTGTTGCATTTCATCCCAAGCACGAATGGATCCTGGTCTCAAATTTTGTAGCCATGTTTTAGCTTTATCTTTTAATGAAAAAGGAAAAAGCTTTAATCTGATGGTGTTCATGCTACAATTTAAATTATTATATGTGTTGCACACCTCCTCAAATTCCCTTAAATGCAAGTATGGATTTTCCAATTCTAAACCATGAAAAGAAGGTAAAAGTTGAATAATACCTGGTTTAAAATTAAAATGAGATGCATCAGGAGGAAAAACTATGCATGATGGTGCACTTGTTCTTGTGGGATTCATGTGGTCTCTAAGTGTTCTAGCACGGTTATTCTCATTATTTTCATTATGAACTGATTGATTATCTTCTTCGGCCATATTTTCTGAAAATGATGAGGATATCCTACAAAGTCTACCACTTGATGTACGTGACCACACTCTCATGCACGTGTTGGAATATAATAAAATGAAGAAGAAAACAAAAGAAGAAGGAAGAAAACAAAATAAAAAGAAACAAAAGAAAAGAAACAAGTTATATATAAGAAAAGTGAAAAGAGAAAATAAATACTATAATTTATACAAGAACTTACCTCCCCGGCAACGACGCCAAAAACTTGACACGACTAAAAGATTGATGTCTTCTCCCAGGTGCAGGAGTGTCGAAGTAATAAATAACCCGGTAAGACCGGGGTCGAACCACAGGGAGGTTAATTGTACAAATTATAAATAACAATAATACAACAATAACAACAATAACAATAATAATAATAACAATAATAATAATAACAATAATAATAGTAATACTAATACTAATAATAATAATAATAATAATAATAATAATAATAATAATAATAATAATAATAATAGTAGTAGTAATAGTAGTAGTAGTAATAATAATAATAATAAAGAAAGAGAAGAAGAAGAAGATGATGATAACTTGGAGATGGAAAATTAATGTAAGGATTAAACAATAATAATAACAAATGTCAAGGTTAGAGGTTCCACGAATGGTATATCAAACAAGTATAGTATAAACTCTTATTATTGAATTGGAAACCACACACAAAGGAGGTTCCAATCAGATTATATATTGTTAACATGATTACATTAGTCATCTTATTCAATTAATTCTAATACTTGTAAATCTCGTCAAGCATTCATGATTATAACTTATGTTAACAACAAATCAAGTTCCTTTCATAGCTTAGGTGTCGGTTATACCATACATTATGGGCTATGAAAGTGCCAAGCATTTGTTGTACCAAGTGTTATACAACATAAATCAAGATTAGTCATTTAACAAGCAAAGTATTAAAGAGGGAACAAGATAACAAATATAAAACATGTTAGTATCAAACATTAAAGTCCATATTAAGTTTACATTATACTTATTCTCACACCATTAGTATAACCTTTTCACCTTGACATAATTAACTTAGCTAGACATAATGAAAGAAAGCAAAATAGATAAACAAAATAAGAACATAAAAGTTAACTAAGTAAAAGAAAGGAAATGAAAGGCATAAACTTAATATTAATAAAAGCAAAGCATAAACATTACAAAAAATACAAAGAGAGAAAGGAAGAGCATGATCTTGATCTGAACACCAAGATGCTCAGGTTTTCGAATCTGTTGTTAATCTTGACAAGTGATCTGCGACAACATTTTGGCTGCCTTTCTTATCTTTGATTGTGATATCAAATTCTTGAAGTAATAAAATCCACCGCACCAATCTAGCCTTAGAATCTTTCTTAGAAAGAAGATATTTCAATGCTGCATGATCACTAAAAACAACAACAGGTGAGCCAACAAGATAAGATCTGAATTTTTCACATGCAAATACTATTGCAAGTAATTCTTTTTCAGTGGTGGTATAATTCATTTGAGCACTATTTAAAGTTTTACTTGCATAGTAAATTACATAAGGTTTCTTATCTTTTCTTTGTCCCAAAACAACACCTACGGCATAATCACTAGCATCACACATTATTTCAAAAGGTAATGACCAATCGGGAGGTGAATGATAGGAGCACATGTAAGCAAGTTTTTAAGTTTAACAAAGGCTTCTTCACAATGTTCAGTCCATTCAAAAATAGTATCCTTTGTTAGAAGGTTACTTAAGGGCTTAGATATTCCACTAAAATCTTTGATGAACCTTCTATAAAAACCAGCATGTCCTAGGAATGATCTAGCATCTTTAAGAGATTTTGGTGTTAACAAGTTTGCAATTAACTCGATTTTAGATTTATCAACCTCAATTCCTTTTGATGAAACAATGTGATCAAGTACAATAACATTTGTTACCATAAAATGATATTTTTTCCAATTCAGCACAAGATTCTTCTCTTCACACCTGGTCAAAACCTTTCCTAAGTTAGTCAAACAATCATCAAATGAATCGCCAAAAATAGAAAAATCATCCATGAAAATCTCAAGAAAATGTTCAACCATATCACTAAATATACTAAGCATGCATCTTTGAAATGTGGCTGGTGCATTACATAATCTAAAAGGCATCCTTCGATATGCAAAAGTACCAAAGGGACATGTGAAAGTAGTTTTCTCTTGATCTTCCAATGCAATTTCATGACCTGCAACTCTTTCTAGGATTTGATCCATGAAAGGTAAAGGAAAATGATCTTTTCTAGTCATTTAATTAACTTTCCTATAGTCAATGCACATGCACCAACCAGTAATAGTTCTAGTGGGAATTAACTCATTGTTCTCATTTGTTATCACAGTGACTCCAGACTTCTTAGGTAAAACTTGGGTAGGACTTACCCATTTGCTGTCAGAAATAGGATAAATGATTTCATTATCTAGAAGCTTAATGACTTCATTTTTCACTACTTCCTTCATATTAGGATTTAGCTTTCGTTGCATTTCTCTAGAGGGTTTAGCATTTTCCTCTAAATAAATTCTATGTGTACAAATCAAAGGACTAATTCTAGCAAAGGTATATTTATTCGATTCTTACCTTTTTGAAAGTTTTAAAGATTTCAGAGTTGTGATTGACTTTCCTTTGTTTAGTCATGGCATGAGGAAATGGAAGTGCTGGCAGTGAATCAGTCGTTTCTTTGCAATTTTCAGATTCAACCCCTTCCTTACCCTCAGAGATTGACTCATCATCTTTCTCATAAGGTTCAAGATAGGGTTTTTCAATAACCTTACTACTGCGCAGAGTAGTGACTGATTTGACTTGATCCATGTGTTGGCTTCCGGAACTACTTGCATTTGCATTGTATTGCCCCTTGGGATTTTGTTGTGGTTGAGATGGAAACTTACCTTTCTCTTGGAAACTAAGAGCAGATGTTAATTTAGCAAGAGTATCTTTAAAATCTATCATGTTTTGAGCAAGTTGAGTATTGATTGTCTCTTGCTTTTCAATGAATGCATGCAATGTTTCCTCAAGATTTATTCTAAGCGGTGGAGCATAAGGAGGTGCATATCCATGATAATTTTGGAAATTATGGTGTGCTTGAAATGGTGGTTGTGAAGTTTGTGCATTGTTGTTCTCACTCTTCCAACTGAATTTTGGGTGATTTCTCCAACCAGGGTTATATGTTTGGGAGTATGGGTTGTGGTTGGCCCTTTGGAAACTGTTTAAAGTATGAGCTTGTTCATAGAGACATTCTTTAAAAGAAGGCAAGGTTGGACAATCATTGCTTGAGTGTTCATTTGTTTCACAGATTTGACACACAATGTTTTCAACAGATTTTAATTGACCACTCCTTTTCAATTCTAGTGCCTCGACTTTTCTAGCTAAAGATGCAAACTTGGCTTGAAGGTCATGATCTTCCCTAAGGTTGTATGATTAGTACTTAAAAGTGCATTTTTATCATGGTTTTATATCATCATTTTGCACTTGAAGTATCAATAACTCCTTAACTAAAATATGTTTTATAATAATGTATCTAATAATATAAGATACCTATAATTTGTGGTAAATGTCTATTTTTAATACAGGCCTATCACATAAATGAAAGGATTGATTGATGACTTGAAGAACTTAAATTGCAAGGATAAAGAGATGGGCAAACTTAGAGAAGAGATGTCGGTGCAATCCAAACCGGAACATTGTTTGGTAATTGGGTCATATCTGGAGCTACAGATCTCAGATTTAGGTCCAATTTATATGGATGGAAAGGTAAGACATAGGCCTACAACTTTCATATGGAGCCCAAGATCTAAAAAGGCCATTGTCAAGTCCAAATTGTAGCAACAACAAAGAAGCCCGAATCTGTCTTCCAGCCCGAGCACTGTTCGGTATTTTGGCCATATCTGGAGTTCTAGAAGTCCAAATGAGCTGAATGTTTTACACAAGAAAATTGAGACAATTGCCTACAACTTTCATATTTTCAACTGGCTCCAATTTTGACGTTATCAATGACGTTTTGGGCAGACAAGAGAAGATAAGGATTGTCACCAAGTCAAAAGTTCGCCACCCACTTATCAATTAGTCATCAAATCAATAGTTCCCAATTTTGGCCTATAAAAGGAGGCATTTACCATGCATTTAGGCATCTTGGTGTTCAAATCAAGATCATGCTCTTCCTTTCTCTCTTTGTATTTTTTGTAATGTTTATGCTTTACTTTCATTAATATCAAGTTTATGCCTTTCATTTCCTTTTCTTTACTTAGTTAACTTTTATGTTCTTATTTTGTTTATTCGTTTTCCTTTCTTTCATTATGTCTAGCTAAGTTAATTATGTCAAGGTGAAAAGGTTACACTAATGGTGGAAGAATAAGTATAGTGTAAACTTAATATGGACCTTAATGTTTGATACTAACATGTTTTATATTTGTTATCTTGTTCACTCTTTAATACTTTGCTTGTTAAATGACTAATCTTAATTTATGTTGTATAACACTTGGTACAACAAATGCTTGGCACTTTGATAGCCCATAATGTATGGTATAACCGACACCTGAGCTATGAAAGGAACTTGATTTGTTGTTAACATAAGTTATAATCATGAATGCTTGACGAGATTTACAAGTATTAGCATTAATTGAATAAGATGACTAATGTAATCATGTTAACAATATATAATCTGATTGGAACCTCCTTTGTGTGTGGTTTCCAATTCAATAATAAGAGTTTATACTATACTTGTTTGATATACCATTAGTGGAACCTCTAACCTTGACATTTATTATTATTATTGTTTAATCCTTACATTAATATTTCATCTCTAAGTTCTCATCATCATCATCATCTTCTTCTTCTTCTCTTTCTTTATTATTATTATTATTATTATTATTATTATTATTATTATTATTAGTACTACTACTACTACTACTACTACTAGTATTATTATTATTACTATTGTTGTTGTTGTTATTGTTGTTTTATAATTGTTGTTTATAATTTGTACAATTAACCTCCCTGTGGTTCGACCCCGGTCTTGCCGGGTTAATTATTACTTCGACACTCCTGCACTTGGGAGAAGACATCAACCTTTTAGTCGTGTCAAGTTTTTGGCGCCATTGCCGGGGAGGTAAGTTCTTGTATAAATTATAGTATTTATTTTATTTTCTCTTTTCACTTTTCTTGTATATAACTTTGTTTCTTTTCTTTTGTTTCTTTTTATTTTGTTTTCTTCCTCCTTCTTTTGCTTTCTTCTTCTTTTTTTTAGTTTACTCCTACACGTGCATGAGAGTGTGGTCACGTACATTAAGTGGTAGACTTTGTAGGGTATCCTCATCATTTTTAGAAAATATGGCCGAAGAAGATAATCAATCACTTCATGATGAGAATAATGAGAATAACCGTGCTAGAACACTTAGAGACCACATGAATCCCACAAGAACAAGTGCACCATCATGCATAGTTTTTCCTCCTGATGCATCTCATTTTAATTTTAAACTAGGTATTATTCAACTTTTACCTTCTTTTCTTGGTTTAGAATTGGAAAATCCATACTTGCATTTAAGGGAATTTGAGGAGGTGTGCAACACGTATAATAACTTAAATTGTAGCATGAACACCATCAGATTAAAGCTTTTTCCTTTTTCATTAAAAGATAAAGCTAAAACATGGCTACAAAATTTGAGACCAGGATCCATTCGTGCTTGGGATGAAATGCAACAACAGTTTTTAAAGAAGTTTTTCCCATCTCATAGAACAAACTCTTTCAAAAGACAAATCACCACTTTCACTCAAAAACTAGGAGAAACATTTTACAAATGTTGGGATAGGTATCGAGATTTGCTTAGTACTTGCCCCCATCATGGTTTTGAAATATGGAGATTGGTTTCACATTTCTATGAAGGGTTAACACCTAAAGATAGGCAAATGGTTGAATTGATGTGCAATGGAACTTTTGAAGATAAAGACCCTGATGAAGCAATGGAGTACTTAGACTTGTTAGCTGAAAATGCTCAAAATTGGGACACCGCGGGTACTTATGAGGCATTGAGTAAAACTCAATCTCATACATCTAGTGGAGGTATGTACAACCTTAGGGAAGATCATGACCTTCAAGCCAAGTTTGCATCTTTAGCTAGAAAAGTCGAGGCACTAAAATTCAAAAAGTGTGGTCAATTAAAATCTGTTGAAAACATTGTGTGTCAAATCTGTGAAACAAATGAACACTCAACCAACGATTGTCCAACCTTGCCTTCTTTTAAAGAATGTCTCCATGAACAAGCCCATGCTTTAAACAGTTTTCAAAGGGCCAACCACAACCCATACTCCCAAACATACAACCCTGGTTGGAGGAATCACCCAAATTTTAGTTGGAAGAGTGAGAACAACAATGCACAAACTTCACAACCACCGTTTCAAGCACACCACAATTTCCAAAATTCTCATGGATATGCACCTTCTTATGCTCCACCGCTTAGAAGAAATCTTGAGGAAACATTGCATGCATTCATTAAAAAGCAAGAGACAGTCAATACTCAACTTGCTCAAAACATGATAGATTTTAAAGATACTCTTGCTAAATTAACATCTGCTCTTAGTTTCCAAGAGAAAGGTAAGTTTCCATCTCAAACACAACAAAATCCCAAAGGGCAATACAATGCAAATGCAAGTAGTTCCGGAAGCCAACACATGAATCAAGTCAAATCAGTCACTACTCTGCGCAGTGGTAAGGTTATCGAAAAACCCTCTCTTGAACCTTATGAGAAAGATGATGAGTCAATCTCTGAGGGTAAGGAAGGGGATGAATCTGAAAATTACAAAGAAATGACTGATTCACCGCCAGCACTTCCATTTCCTCAAGTCATGACCAAACAAAGGAAAGTCAATCACAACTCAGAAATTTTTGAAATTTTCAAACAGGTAAGAATCAATATACCTTTACTGGATGCTATTAAACAGGTTCCTTCCTATGCTAAATTTTTGAAAGATCTCTGCACTGTGAAGAGGAAACTGAATGTGAAAAAGAAAGCCTTTCTAGCCAAACAAGTAAGTGCTATTCTTCAAAACAATAATGCTTTGAAATATAAAGACCCTGGTTGTCCTACAATTTCTTGCTTTATTGGAGAGCATAAAATTGAAAGAGCCTTACTTGATCTTGGAGCTAGTGTGAATTTACTTCCATATTCAGTTTTTCAAAGTCTCAATCTAGGTGAGTTAAAACCAACTTCTATATCTCTTTTACTTGCCGATAGATCTGTAAAAGTGCCTAGAGGAATAATTGAAGATGTGTTAGTACAAGTCGATAAATTCATTTATCCTGTGGATTTTATTGTCTTGGACACAGAACCTGTTGAAGCATGTAATTCATTTCCTGTTATTTTAGGACGTCCGTTTCTTGCAACCTCTAACGCATTGATTAATTGTAGGAATGGATTGCTGAAGCTATCATTTGGAAACATGACATTGGAGATGAATATTTTCAACATTTGCAAGCAACCTGGAGATGATAATGATTTACAAGAAGTAGATCATATTGACGAATTAGTTTATGATCAACTTGAATCTACTTTAAGTAAAAATGAATTAGATGAAACTGAAGATTTGCAAATGGTTTATTCTGAGGAAGAAATCACGAATGAAACAAGCATCGAAAATGTTGATGCGAATCTTTTGTCAACAGTGACAACAGATTCGACATCTGACATCACATCAATGGATGATTACTTTCCTAACGAATCCTTACTTTCTCTTAGTCCAATGCCTTGGTATAATAAAAATATCAATTTTCTTGCTTCAGGAGATTTGCCAGCTGATTGGAGTACCCAAGACAAAGAAAAGTTTTTGAACGAAGTGAAGAGCTTTTATTGTGATGACCCTAACTTATTCAAATATTGTCCTGATCAAATATTTCAAAGATTCATTCCCGACAATGAGGTAAGTAGTGTCATTAAACTTTGTCATTCTGAAGCATGTGGAAGTTGTTTCCCGTCAAAAAAGACAATTGCAAAAATCTTTCAAAATGGATTTTATTGGCCTACCATGTTCAAGGACACGCATGCATTCTGCAAAACTTGTGAAAATTGTCAAAAGATTGATATTGCTCAAAAAGTTTTGTTTTATGATTCTCAACTCTATGTATTCCCTAAAGAGCTAAGATTAAGATGGACCAATCCTTATGGGGCCTGTGATATTGAGAATTCAATGAATGGCAATGATTTTAAGGAAAATGGACATCGTTTGAAAGCTTACTTTGATAATTTTCCTAGTGAAAATGAATCAGCTGGTTTGAATGATCTTGTAGATAAAGGTTGATTATTTTGTTTTTCTCACATTTTCTTTTTTATGTTTCTTTTTGAGTGATTTTTGCTAGTTTCTTTCACCCCGGTCAAATGGCGGATAACGGTACTCCGTGACTTAAGTCGGTTCTTTCAGTTTCCCACAATAACTGATATTTGTGTATATATTTGTGCAATTCTTTGAATCTCTCTTCCAATTCTCATTTGAAAATGGACACTAATCTTGAAAAATTGAAAAAGTATTTTCCCGCTCTGCCTCAGAATGCGATTACAAAAATTTACCGTGCTAGATATGCAAGATTGAGATTGTTAATGAATCATGGAATTCTTGAAGATATCCGCTGGTTGATTGAAGCAAAAGTCCGATTATCAGGTGAATCCTCTAACTTCATTTCACACATGCCTGGAACAGGTAAAAGCACTTTTGCAAAGAAGCGTCGTGCAAAACGACTGGATGTTTGTCATCGATGTGCTAGATGGACTTGTAATACACAATGTCGTTCTTTAAGAATGGTATCTATAAACCGTGAAGATAAAATACAATTCATTAAGGATGGCCTGAGTAAGGAGTCTTTAGATAATCTTCTATTGACTCTTGAGACGCATCCTAGTGGAGATGTGCATCATGCAATTCATGATTTATGGCCACTATTTCATAAAGAACATGATCGACTTAGTCTTGGGAATCTGACTAAAAAAGACCCTGTTTGCCAGTTTTTAAGAAAACTGGATGGGAAGCCTATCCCCGACCCATAGAGGGCGTTTAAGCCGTTCTTGGACGTAAAACCAAGGGAAGATGTGAGCCACAATCACAACTACCTGTACATACACATGTTTTTTTCAAAAGTAAATAAATAAATAAATAAAAAGAGAGAGAGTGTGTGTGAGACTCTAGCTGGCCTACATATAGATGTTATGATTGCCTTTCTACTTTCTCATCTATAAAACCCTCTTTTCCTTCCTTTCATTTCTACTCAACCCATACATTCAAAAAATACAGAAGTGTGTAGAAATGGCAAGTTCCTCAAGTCATCAAATAAGAAATATTTGTGTTTTCGGTGGATCTAGTCCTAGGAAAGAAAAGGAGTTTTTAGAATCAGCAAACCATCTTGGTCAGGTGCTAGCTGAGAGAAAGATTCATTTAGTGTATGGGGGAGGCAGTCTTGGGTTAATGGGAGGTGTGTCAATAGCTGTATTTTTAGGAGGTAGTCAAGTTTTGGGGGTCGTCCCTGAAGCTTTGGCACAAGGGGACATCATTGGAAAAACAATTGGAGAGGAACTTCAGGTCTCCACAATGTCGGCTCGAATGAATGCAATGTTTAACCATGCTGATGCTTTCATTGCTTTACCAGGTGGTCTAGGCACATTGGAAGAGATCTTTCATATTTCCTCTTGGGCTCAACTGCACATTCACCATAAACCCATAGGTTTGTTAAATGTTAATGGTTATTATGATAAGTTGTTGTCTTTTCTTGATCATGCTATGGAACAGGAATTTTAAACATCTTCTGCATGACAAATCATAATCTCTGCTACTACTGCTGAACAATTGATTGACCAACTACAATCTTTCATTCCTGTGATTGATCCTTCCATGAGTCGTATAAATTGGTCATCTACGGGAAGCCGTAAAAAGCTTAGATTGGATTTGAGCCTTCATTTGTGAATTTTTGTGTATTTTGGTTTTATTATTGTGTTTTGTTATTTCTTATTTTTGTTTCAGTGTGTTTCAGGTTTTGTCAGTGTTCGTTATTTCAGGTGATATCTTCTATACTCTATCTTTCTACCTTAGAACATTGAGGACAATGTCTCGTTTTGGTTGGGGGGAGAGGGTAGTAGTTGATAAAATAAAAAAAAATTGTTTTTCATTTCATAAAGCATGTGCATAATTGTTGTTACTAGGATGGCAGAGTAAAGGAGTTCTTTTGTTAAAGTGACTCTTGAGACGCATCTTAGTAACCATTCTTAACAAGGTATATTATAATACTTCCTGAAATATTTAGGTTTACAAACTCTTGTATTGTTACCACTTAATTCTGCTCATATACTTATTTAACATGTATTCTTAAGCCTTAATTTACACACACACACTTTAACATATGATTGTGGGTTGCATATTGGATTATTACATTATTTATGTTCTTTTGTTAAAGGTAACAACTAAGGGAAAGGGATTGTATATAATTAAAAAAAAAGAGAAAAAAAAATGATGATAATAAAAATGTAGATAAGTTTGGTTTCGTAGCCTCCCTAACCTAAGCAATTAAGCCCGAAGGGGTGTTTTAACACCTAATACCCTAAAGTTAATTGACTTGGGAGCTATTGGCCCAACGCTTGTTACATGGGTTGAGGAGAAAAGCTTAAGGGAATCAAACATTGCACTATCTACATATCAGTATCTGCGACCCGAGTCACTAAGCTCGTAGGGGTGTCTTAACACCTAATGCCCTAAGACCAACTGGTCTGGGAGTCATTAGCTGAAAGCTCGTTACATGGGTTAAAGATGCATGATGTTTTTAAATTATATGTATATACATTTAAAAAAAAAGAAAAAAAAAAGACAAAAATAATAATCCCATCCCAAGGAAGTTAACCTTAAACATTAGAACAAAAATTTTGTTTTCTTCCAAGAAAAGCCCCATAATTATGTGTTGATATATTGAGCACAAAAGAAAGGTTTATTAATATCTTGTTAAGTGGTATTGAGCAGATATATAAATTTAATGAGAGTTTGTTTATCTGGATAGATTAATGGAAGTTAAATGATGAATACCTTGCTTTGTGAAATTTGCAAATTTGTTTTCTATTTTAACGCTTTGATTACTAGGGACTAGTAATAAGCTGGTTGGGGGGTGTGATTAGTACTTAAAAGTGCATTTTTATCATGGTTTTATATCACCATTTTGCACTTGAAGTATCAATAACTCCTTAACTAAAATATCTTTTATAATAATGTATCTAATAATATAAGATACCTATAATTTGTGGTAAATGTCTATTTTTAATGCAGGCCTATCACATAAATGAAAGGATTGATTGATGACTTGAAGAACTTAAATTGCAAGGATAAAGAGATGGTCAAACTTAGAGAAGAGATGTCGGTGCAATCCAAACCGGAACACTGTTCGGTAATTGGGTCATATCTGGAGTTACAGATCTCAGATTTAGGTCCAATTTATAAGGATGGAAAGGTAAGACATAGGCCTACAAATTTCATATGGAGCCCAAGATCTAAAAAGGCCATTATCAAGTCCAAATTGTAGCAACAACAAAGAAGCCCGAATCTGTCTTCCAGCCCGAGCACTGTTCGGTATTTTGGCCATATCTGGAGTTCTAGAAGTCCAAATGCCCTGAATGTTTTACACAAGAAATATGAGACAATTGCCTACAACTTTTATGTTTTCAACTGGCTCCAATTTTGACGTTATCAATGATTTTTTGGGTAGACAAGAGAAGATAAGGATTGTCACCAAGTCAAAAGTTCGTCACCCACTTATCAATTAGTCATCAAATCAATAGTTCCCAATTTTGGCCTATAAAAGGAGGCATTTGCCATGCATTTAGGCATCTTGGTGTTCAAATCAAGATCATGCTCTTCCTTTCTCTCTTTGTATTTTTTGTAATGTTTATGCTTTGCTTTCATTAATATCAAGTTTATGCCTTTCATTTCCTTTTCTTTACTTAGTTAACTTTTATGTTCTTATTTTGTTTATCTATTTTGCTTTCTTTCATTATGTCTAGCTAAGTTAATTATGTCAAGGTGAAAAGGTTACACTAATGGTGTGAGAATAAGTATAGTGTAAACTTAATATGGACTTTAATGTTTGATACTAACATGTGTTGTATTTGTTATCTTGTTCACTCTTTAATACTTTGCTTGTTAAATGACTAATCTTGATTTATGTTGTATAACACTTGGTACAACAAATGTTTGGCACTTTCATAGCCTATAATGTATGGTATAACCGACACCTGAGCTATGAAAGGAACTTGATTTGTTGTTAACATAAGTTATAATCATGAATGCTTGACAAGATTTACAAGTATTAGCATTAATTGAATAAGATGACTAATGTAATCATGTTAACAATATATAATCTGATTGGAACCTCCTTTGTGTGTGGTTTCCAATTCAATAATAAGAGTTTATACTATACTTGTTTGATATACCATTAGTGGAACCTCTAACCTTCACATTTATTATTATTATTGTTTAATCCTTACATTAATATTTCATCTCTAAGTTCTCATCATCATCATCTTCTTCTTCTTCTTCTCTTTCTTTATTATTATTATTATTACTACTGGGATTGGTTGAGTTGGGATTTTTCCCTTCTTTTGAATGCTTAGTGATTGAGTCAACTTAGTTAGTTGAATTTGAATGTCATCTAAGGTCCTATTGGTCTGGTCTTGGAATTTATAAGCTTGGTTGTTGATTCCTCCTTGCGTTTGCATGAATTGTTGAAGAGTATCCTCTAAGGATCTCTTATGAGGTGGTTGGTATGTGTTATGTGTGGGAGCATGAAATGGTTGGGGTGGAGGTTGAAATGTTTGAGGTACTAAAGAGCCCTCATTTCTCCATCCAAAATTTGGGTGGTTCCTCCATCTAGGATTATAGGTCTTAGAGTAGGGATTGCCTACTTGGTTTGGAAATGGTTTTCTAACATTACTTGAATCAAAAGTTTGGCCATATAGCACTTCCTTAAAGGCTGGAATGGTAGGACACTTAGTTGTCCTATGCCCTTTGCTCTCACAAACAACACAACTTTCCTCTTATTGTTCACTTATAACATGTACTTTTTTAATCTCAATAGACTCTACTTTCCTAGCCAATGAGGCTAATCTAGCATTGAGGTCATCAATCTCTTTCAATTGAAACTTCCCACTTGAATGAGAAATGGTGTTTCTAGACTCAACATGAACTAGGAGAGAAGTCTCCCATTGCTTTGTGTTTTCAGCCAATTGATCAAAAAAATCAAAGGCCTTACTTGGTTCTTTGTCATAAAACTCACCATTACACATTGTTGACACTAGCTTTTTAAAATCTGCGTTAAAAGAGTCATAAAAGAAACTCACTAACCTCCACATCTCAAAACCATGGTGAGGGTATGCATTTAACAAGTCTTTGAACCTTTCCCAAGCTTGGTGAAATGACTCATTTCGACTACAAGAAAAATTCATCATTTGACGTTGTAAAGCTGCTGTCCTATGAGTGGGGAAGTATTTTTTTCAAAAATTCAGCTTGCATTTCTCTCCATGTACCTATAGACCTAGGACGCAAGGAGTTTAGCCAAAGCTTGGCTTTATCCTTTAGAGAGAATGGGAACAATTTAAGCCGAATGGTTTCCTTGGTGCATGTTCTATCAATAAAAGTATTACATACCTCTTCAAAGTCTTTAATGTGTACGTATGGATTTTCAGAATCCAGACCATGAAATGTGGGAAGAAGTTGAATCATGCCCGGTTTCAAGTTGAAAACTTGTTGGTTAAGAGGTAAGATAATACATGAAGGTGTACTTTGTCTAGCCGGGTGAAGATACTCTCTAAGAATTCGAAAATTAGGTTGATCATTGAATTGTGGAGGTCCATTACCTTGAACACTCCCTTCACCCTCTACATCTTCAACATTAGCCATGATAAAATAATAATAATAATAATAAAAATATAACAATTATATGAATATGAAAGGAAAGGAAAGAAAAGAAAAAAAAATTGCAAATAAAAGTAATAGCTCAAAAATAAAAATACAACAAATTAAGAAATTCACTCTCCAACTATTAAGCACTATTAACAATAATAAACATTAAAAGATAATTATAACAAGCATGAATAAAAAGGCGATAATACCGGCTAAGCACTTCAAACAATAAATATAAGAAAAATAATCATAACAAAACAACAAAATAAACTGAAATAAACAAGAGGCGGTAATACCGACCAAGCACTTTAGACAATAAATATAAGAAAAATAATAACAATAAACATTAAAAGATAATTATAACAAGCATGAATAAAAAGGCGGTAATACCGGCCAAGCACTTTAGACAATAAATAAAAACAATATCAATAAAATAAAATGAAATAAACAAGAAAAATATTAGAAACTAATAAGAAGAGACAATAAAAGAAAAATGGTTGAACCAACCAAAATCTAACAATTAATAGTCCAGTCCACAGTCCAATATCCGAAACGTTAAGGTCAAAAAAAAAAATTTAAGCGGTAAAACCAGCCACTTGATTTGTTTTTCAATTTTTTTTTAGGGCGGTAAAACCAGCCAATTGAATTTTTTTATATGATTTTTTTTAGTTTTTCAATAATCAAATCTAAATTTATTACCTTTGCTTGCTAGCTCCCCAGCAACGATGCCAAAATTACTTGACCGCTTTTTATGATCGACTTGTTTTAACTCGCAAGTGCACGAGTGTGCGATGTAGCAATTAACTCGGTAAGATCGAGGTCATATCCATAGAGAGCTAGATCTGGAAATTAAGCTAGGTAACAACAAAAAAAAAAACTCAAGAGAAATTAAATTAACAATAACTTGGTTGAAAATAATTGATGGAATTGTTTTCAAAGATAAAAAAGTGTAAATAGATTTCAAATGACAAGAAAAAGTAAGTCTTGGTCCAAATCAATTTTAATGGTGATGTATTGGTGATTTCCTCAACATATATAAGATAACTCAACCTAATATCAACGATGGTGATATTAGATCGGAAGATATTACAATGAAGTTTAGAAAGATGAATATTGATTATTGCTTAAGAATGAACAAGTACTTTCATATCAAGTAAGACATTGAATCAAGCAATCTCTATACCAAAACTAAAGTTTGTGCATAAAAATTCAAGATTATAACATTACCTAAATGATTTCTAAAATTTCTTTACAATAATAAATCATTCATGAAGAAAATGAGAAGATAAACATTAAGATTCATTCATATCCTAAAGAACTCACCTCAATCACCATTATCCTTGATTTGGATCCAAGAAAGAATTTAGCCAACCATGATTATATATAAGAACACTTCAATAAACATGAAAGAACTTGAATCCAACTGAAATAATAAGTTTTACAAACTAAAGAACCGAAATCTATAAAGAAGAACACAATACAATTTCAGAAAAAATTCGGACACAAATCTAACTCTAACTTTGGACAGTAATTTGACCCCCTTAGAAGCTCTTTTTTCGAGATGTCTATTAGAGACATATTTATAGGAAATTCTTTCCCCTTTCCAGATCATTAAAGAACAACTCATTTGGGTACCTGAGTCAAATGTTATGGGCAAAACACTAAAAGGTGTTCTGAAAAATCAAATCATGACACCTTTACAACCACCTTGGTGCATGCTTTTCTTTCTCATTTATAAGGTGTCTCCTTCTTCTTTTTGACCCCAAATAATGTTAAAATATCCCCTCCAGCTTTCCATCCATATGCTTGCCTTCTTGGATCAATGGATTACCCAAAATAAATCAATTGTTATTTGTTGTGTGGACATGTAAGATCATGGATTGTGTTTGGGCTGATTTGTGGCTGATTTTGGGATGAATTTGAGCATCAAATAAGTATACAAATGTACTTATTATTTGGTCTAAGATTGACATTGAAACCTTAAGTGTTTAATGGTTGAAGTTTGCACACAACATAAGGCAAGTTTGGGCTTGAAATAGATCATATGATATTCTTTTCTAGAATTGGAATAGAATTGATTTTTTGCGACAAATTTGGAGCACTTATTTGAACCAAGATTTGCTTCAATCTTCAACTAAATGTCTCTTTAATTCTTTGTTCTGAATTTTGATGTTGAATTTTCTGAATTAATTCATTTAAGCTCCAAAAACCTATTGAAACATTAAAACAAACTTCATTACTAAAAAACACATCAATTATTATAAAAACAACCAAATAAAAACAATAAATACATATGTAAAATAAGAGACTTAATGACACTTTTGATGCACAATCAACAAGCGTTGGGCCAATAGCTCCCAAGTCAGTTGACTTTAGGGTATTAGGTGTTAAAACACCCCTTCGCGCTTAATTGCTTAGGTTAGGGAGGCTACAAAACCAAACTTATCTACATTTTTATTATCATCATTTTTTTCTTTTTTCTTTTATTTTTTTTATTTTTCTCTGTTTTTTTCATGTTTTTTTTCTTAATTATATACAATCCCTTTCCTTTAGTTGTTACCTTTAATAAACAAACATAAGTAATGTAATAATCCAATATGCAACCCACAATCATATGTTAAAGGGTGTGTGTGTAAATTAAGGTTTAAGAATACATGTTAAATAAATATATGAGCAGAATTAAGTGATAACAATGCAAGAGTTTGTAAACCTGAATATTTCAAGAAGTATTATAATAGACCTTGTTAAGAATGGTTACTAAGATGGGTCTCAAGAGTTACTTTAACAAAAGAGCTCTTTTACTCTACCATCCTAGTAACAATAATTATGCACATGATTTATGAAATGAAAAACAATTTTTTTTTATCAACTATTACCCTCCCCCCAACCAAAACGAGACATTGTCCTCAATGTTTTAAGGTAGAAAGATAGAGTATAGAAGATATCACCTGAAATAACGAACACTAACAAAACCTGAAACACTTTTTAAGTACTTATCAACTAGTAAAATCTAAGTTGGGGGGTGTGATTGTGCATCAAAAGTGTCATTAAGTCTCTTATTTTATATATGTATTTATTTTTTTTATTTGGTTTTTTTATAATAATTGATGTGCTTTTTAGTAATGAAGTTTGTTTTAATGTTTCGATAGGTTTTTAAAGCTTAAATGAATTAATTTAGAAAATTCAACGTCGGAATTCAGAACAAAGAATTGGAGAGACTTTTAGTTGAAGATTGAAGCAAATCTTGGTTCAAATAAGTGCTCCAAATTTGTCTCAAAAATCAATTCCATTCCAATTCTAGAAAAGAATATCATATGATCTATTTCAAGCCCAAACTTGCCTTATGCTGTGCGCAAACTTCAACCATTAAACACTCAAGGTTTCAATGTCAATCTTAGCCCAAATAATAGGTACATTTGTATACTTATTTGATGCTTAAATTCAACCCCAAATCAACCCCAATCAACCTTCAAATCAGCCCAAACACAATCCATGATCTTACATGTCCACACAACAAATAACAATTGATTTATTTTGGGTAATCCATTGATCCAAGAAGGCAAGCACATGGATGGAAAGCTGAAGGGGATATTTTTACATTATTTTAGGTCAAAACGAAGAAAGAGATAGCTCATAAATGAGGAAGAAAAACATGCATCAAAGTGGTTGCAAAGTTGTCCTGATTTGATTTTTTAGAACACCTTTCGGTGTTTTGCCCATAACATTTGACTCATGTGTCCAAATGATATGTTCTTTAATGATCTAGAAAGGTGACAAAATTTCCTATAAATATGTCTCTAATAGACTTTTCCCGAAAAAGATTCTAAGAGAGTCTAAATTGCTGTCCAACATTAGTATCAGATTTGTGTCCGAATTTTTACTGAAATTGTGTTGTGTTCTTCTTTATAGATTTCAGTTCTTTAGCTTGTAAAAATTATTATTTCAGTTTGATTCAAGTTATTTCATGTTTATTGAAGTGTTCTTATATATAATCATGGTTGGCTAATCTCTTTCTTGGATCTAAATCAAGGATGATGGTGGTTGAGGTGAGTTCTTTAGGATATGAATGAATCTTAATGTTTATGTTCTTATTTTCTTCATGAATGATTTATTATTGCAAAGAAATTTTAGAAACCATTTAGGTAATGTTATAATCTTGAATTTTTATGCACAAACTTTAGTTTTGGTATAGAGATTGCTTGATTCAATGTCTTACTTAATATGAAAGTACTTGTTCATTCTTAAGCAATAATTAATCTTTATCCTTTTAAACTTCACTGTAATATCTTCCAATCTAATATCACCATCGTTGATATTAGGTTGAGTTATCTTATATATCTTGAAGGAATCACCAATACATCACCATTAAAATTGAGTTGGACCAAGACTTACTTTTTCTTATCATTTAAAATCTATTTACACGTTTTCATCTTTGAAAACAAATCCATCAATTATTTTCAACCAAGTTATTATTAATTGAATTTCTCTTGAGTTTTTTTTGTTACCTAGGTTATTTTCTAGATCTAGCTCTTTGTGGATATGACCTCGATCTTACCGAGTTAATTGCTACATCGCATACTCGTGCACCTGCGAGTTAAAATAAGCTGATCATAAAAAGCGGTCAAGCAATGACCGAATTACCGAATAGTGTTCTGGTTTGGACTGCACCGGCATCTCTTTTCTAAGTTTGGCCATCTCTTTGTCCTTTCAATTTCAGTTCTTAAATTCATCAATCAATCATTTCATTTATATGATAGGCCTGCATTTAAAATGAACATTTACCACAAATTAAAGATATCTTATATTATTAGATACGTTATTATAAAACTTGCTTTAGTTAAGGAGTTATTGATACTTCAAGTGCAAAATCATGATATAAAACCTTGATAAAAATACACTTTTAAGTACTAATCAATGGTTATTCTCATTATTCTCATTATAAAGTGATTAATTATCTTCTTTGGCTATATTTTCTGAAAATGATGAGGATACCCTATAAAGTCTACCACTTAATGTGTGTGACCACACTCTCATACACATGTAGGAATAGAATAAAAGGAAGAAGAGAACAAAAGAAGAAGAAACAAAAGTAAAAAAACAAAGTTATATACAAGAAAAGTGAAAAGAGAAAATAAAATAAATATTATAACTTGTACAACAACTTACCTTCCCGGCAACGACGCCAAAAACTTGACACAACCAAAAGATTGATGTCTTCTTCCAATTACAGGAGTGTCAAAGTAATAAAAAACCCAATAAGACTAAAGTCGAACAACATGGCGGTTAATTATATAAATTATACATAATAATAATAAAACAACAACAATAACAGCAACTGATGTAACCATATTATTCGATAGTTTCACCCATATCTACCTAATGTTTTGTGCATGTTTTATATGTAAAATGCTTTGATATTCTATGTTTTATGTTTTGAAGGCACTTTTGGATGAAAGATGCAAAAAGGAGTAAATTGGAGGTAATTGATAGATTTGATGTTTAGTTGATAATTTGTACATAGTGTGAGTTCTAGAGATTGAAATGAAGTGATTTTAGTGGTACTAAAAGGCTAACATCCATACTTTTCTGTAAATGTAATGCAAGAAAAATAAAAAGAGAAAGATCATTGAAATCACATCCTTTAAATTCAAATCTCGCATTCTGTCACTATTGACCTTTGACCTTTGTCCATTGAAAATTCAATATCTGGACCTTTTTTGGATTCCTGACTCCAACTTCTATAAACGCTCCAAATTTTAGCCAAAAACAATGTCATATGAGGGAGATATGATTTTTCAAAGATGACAACTGAATTCTACCACCAAACAGGTTTTGTGAAGAAACGAGTCCAAATTACATTCCAAAGTTTCTAAACTAATATCCAAGTTTTTATTTCAACAATTTAGCTCCTCTAAGTCAGAGCTTAAAGATTTCATATAAGACTATTTCTTCTTTTTAGGGAAAATAGTTATTAAAGTACTTAAATGTAAACTATCAACTTAAGGGAGGACTATTTTGTAAAATAGAGACCAGGGTTTCTTAGTATATAAAAAGAAAGAGAGAAGGAGGCAGCAGCTAACAGAAAAGAGGGAGAGTAGAAGGAGGCAGCAGCCAACAGAGAATAAACACAAATTCTTTCCTCTACAAAACCAAAAATCATGTTTTCTTCTATCTTTAAGAGTAGTTGTTCCATAAATATGCAAAATTATGCTCATTTTCCTGGTTGCAAGGACATAACAAACCTTTGAATTTCAAGAACCATGAGATTTATTCTTCCTTTTATTTTTAGTTTATGTTATAAATGAGTATGTTTATTTTCCTATGCATATTTCCTATGATTGTTGTTGATGATTGTTAGAATGGACTCTAAGTTATTATTATGAACAATCTATTACTAAGTTTAATATCAAAACTTGTGAAGTAACTAAACTTGATAATTGTGGCGGAACTACGTTATTGAACTTAAGGAGAACATTTGAATAAAGTGACACAAGCTGCGGACATCTTGTATGTTAATCTTGATGAAATTATCTAGTTCTTAAAGTTGCCATTAAATTGAATCATAAGTGCGGACACTTTGATTGTTTGTTGGTTAGGATTAGTTATATGGAAGATCCATTAATTAATCAACATTAAGAAAAGATAAAGTTTTAGAACATAAACTGCAATTTTAGTTTCAAGAATCGATTCTAACTTTTGTTTGTGGATGTGTGGTTGTTACAAGGTTTGTTTTCTTGATAAATTGATTTTGTTTGCTAGATTAATTGCTGCAACAGTTTAGATAATCACAAACCAAATCCCCACAATTATATAACGCACAACATAATAATTTAACTTGAAACTTCCTCGTGGGATCGACCCCTTACTTACTCTATACTATCTTATGTCTTTTAAGCTAGGGTAATTAATTTGTGCAACCGGAACATCACAACAAATTTTGACATCATTTCCAGGGAAGTAATTTTAGTTGATTATTATGCTTGTATTGTTATTTTTAGTTGTTGTGATTGTTATTTATATTTCTAAAAAAAAAAGAGAACCAGAATTTTTTCTTGCAGCTGTACTATTCAAAATAGAATTGCTTGTGGAATTAGGTTTTGACCTTTTATTTTTTAAAGGGAAATGACATTCTGAACAAGACTAGTGATAAACACTAGCCTCATCCTATTAAGGCTAAATTCCACTGTTTTCTAGGGGTTTTAGATAGTTTTAGTTTTCTAGTGTAGGATTTTCGTACAATTTGCATTGTTTTCGATCTCTTGTGTGGTTGGTTTCTTGATCTCTAGGGGTTTCTTGTGTTTTCTTGATGATTTATACTAGTAACCCATTTTATTAATCAAAGTCAATTGAAGTTGGATCTTGAAATAGACAAAACTTTACGCAGGTTACAAAAGGAAACTCGCCTCAACACCATGGCTATTGCATGACAACAAACACTCAAGGAGCTTGCTACTCCTAACATGGAAAATCAGCCATTATACATTAACATGACAGTAATGTAAACTTTGAGCTAAAATCTGGTTTTATACATTTTCTACCAACATTTAATGGTCTTGCAAGAGAAGATCCTGATACTCATCTCAAGGAGTTCTATATGGTTTGTGTTGGTATGAAACCGAATGAATTTGATGAAAAACAAGTTAAGTTGAAAGCTTTCTCTTTCTCTTTACAGAGGGCAGCAAAGGCATGGTTTTTCTCTATTCTCCTAGGATCTATTGGAACTTGAAATGACATGAAGAAGATTTTCCTTGAGAAATATTTCCTAGCATCTCGAGTTAGGAATAAAATATGTGGGATTTAGCAACTCATAGAGAGACAATCACCAAGTATTAGGAAAGATTTGAGCAAATATACATTCAATGCCCTCATCATCATATACTCGATCAACTACTCATTCAATATTTCTGTGAAGGATTAATGCCTACTGACCGTAGTATCATTGATGCCGCAAGTGGAGGCGCATTGGTGGATAAGACACCAAGGTTGCACGCCAATTGATCTCAAACATGGCAGCTAACTCAAAATAGTTTGGCACTTATGGAGACTTCTCCAACAAACAAGTAAATGAGGTAAGTATTTCTAACCTTGAAAATAAAGTTAATGATCCTACTTCTCTTGTGCATTCTTTGGTTTGTGGAAATGTGCAGCAGGTTAAAGTTTGTAACATATGCTCCTTACAAGGACATGCTTTGAATATATGCCCAACAATGCAAGAAGATTACATTGAACAAGCTCATGCAAATGATAGAGCATTCAACAGACAGCCCCAGCGTAAATATGATCCTTTTTCCAACACGTACAATCCCGGATGGAGAGATCATCCCAACTTACACTATGGCAACCTATCCTAACAAGGCAATCAAGGCCGACAGTTCCATCCCTATAGACTTCAACCCCAACAAAATTATCAAGCAAGTCAACCCCCTCCATTCACAAACTCCAATACGATGGGGTTGTCATCCAATGATGATCTTCGTGAGATGATGAAAACTTTGGCTTCTAATACTGTTACGTTGCAACAAAATGTCATGTCTTTTCAATAGGAAACAAGGTCAAGTATTCACAACTTCAAGTGTAGGGAAATTGGAAGCACAAATGAATGGAAAATTGCCCTCCTAAGCATTAAATCTAAAAGAGAATGTTAGTGCGATCATACTATGAAGTGGGAAAGAATTTGAAGAGAAAAGGTCGAAACAAATTGAGATGGAGGAAAAAGAAGATATAAAAACTAAATTGAATACAAATAAGGAACATCCTCCTCCTCCACAAACAAAAACATCGACCAATACTCCAAAGGTAACTCCTCACTCAATGAATTCTAATTTTAAAACAATTCCACCCTTTCCTATAAGTTCTTTTAAGTCAAAGAAAGAAGACAAAAAAAAAAGAGATTTTAGAGGTTTTCAAGAAACTAGAACTCATTTTCTTGATGCTATCAAGAAAATTCCCAAGTATGCTAATTTTTTGAAGGAGTTGTGTACTACCAAGAGAGCTTTCAAACTAAAAGGTCATGAAATGGTTAGTATGGGTGAAGTTGTATCTGCTATTGTTCAAAAGAATATGCTTTTGAAGCAAAAAGATCTAGGAATGTTTACTATCCTATATGTTATTAGTAATGTTAGTTTTAAAGGGGTATTGTGTGATTTAGGTGCATTGATTAGTACTTAAAAGTGCATTTTTATCATGGATTTATATCATCATTTTGCACTTGAAGTATCAATAACTCCTTAACTAAAGCATGTTTTATAATAATAGATAATATAACATACCTTTAATTTGTGGTAAAAGTTAATTTGCAAGGATAAAGAGATGGCCAAACTTGGAAAAGAGATGTCGGTGAAATCCAAACCGGAACACTGTTCGGTAATTGGTTCATATCTGAATCAATATATCTTTATTGGATGCTATTAAACAAGTTCCTTCCTATGCTAAATTTTTGAAAGATATATGCACTGTGAAGAGGAAACTGAATGTGAAAAAAAAAGCCTTTCTAGCTGAACAAGTAAGTGCTATTCTTCAGAACAATAATGCTTTGAAATATAAAGACCCTGGTTGTCCTACAATTTCTTGCTTTTTTGGAGAGCATAAAATTGAAACAGCCTTACTTGATCTTGGTACTAGTGTGAATTTACTTCCATATTCAGTTTTTCAGAGTCTCAATCTAGGTGAGTTAAAACCAACTTCTATATCTCTTTTACTTGTTGATAGATCTGTAAAAGTGCCTAGAGGAATAATTAAAGATGTGTTAGTACAAGTTGATAAATTCATTTATCTTGTGGATTTTATTGTCTTGGACACACAACCTGTTGAAGTATGTAATTCATTTCCTATTATTTTAGGACGTCCGTTTCTTGCAACCTCTAACGCATTGATTAATTGTAGGAATGGACTGATGAAGCTATCATTTGGAAACATGACATTGGAGATGAATATTTTCAACATTTGCAACCTAGAGATGATAATGATTTACAAGAAGTAGATAATATTGACGAATTAGTTTATGATCAACTTGAATCTACTTTAAGTAAAAATGAATTGGATGAAACTGAAGATTTGCAAATGATTTATTCTGAAGAAAAAATCACAGATGAAAAATGCACCGAAAATGTTGATGCAGATCTTTTGTCAAAAGTGACAACAAATTCGACATCTGACATCACACCAATCGATGACTACTTTCCTGATGAATCTTTACTTTCTATCTCTACAATGCCTTGGTTTGCTAATATTGTCAATTTTCTTGTTTCATGACAATTGCCAACTCATTGGAGTACCCAAGATAAAAGAAAGTTCTTGAACGAAGTAAAGAACTTTTATTGGGATGACCATTATTTATTCAAATATTGTCCTGATCAAATATTTCGAAGATGCATTCCTGACAATGAGGTAAGTAGTGTCATTAAATTTTGTCATTCTGAGGCATGTGGGGGTCATTTCTCATCAAGAAAGACAACTACAGAAATCTTACAAAGTGGATTTTATTGGCCCACCATGTTCAAAGACTCACATTCATTCTGCAAGTCCTGTGAAAATTGCCAAAAGTTGGGATCAATTTCAAAACGTCACATGATGCCTTTAAATCCTATTCTTGTCATTGAGATCTTTGACTGTTGGGGTATAGATTTTATGGGTCCATTTCCTTCATCATTTGGTTTCTTGTACATATTAGTCGCAGTAGGTTATGTTTCAAAATGGATAGAGGCAATTCCAAGTCGAAACAATGATCACAAAATAGTGATAAAGTTTTTGAAAGAAAATATTTTGAGTCGATTTGGAGTCCCTCGAGTCATAATAAGTGATGGTGGAACACATTTCTGCAACAAGCCATTTGAGTCTTTAATGAAGAAATATGGAATCACGCACAAAGTTGCCACCCCTTATCACCCTCAAACAAGTGGACAAGTAGAGCGTGCTAATATGGAGATCAAACATATTTTGGAGAAAACAGTGAAACCATAATAGGAAAGACTGGTCTTTAAGACTTAATGATGCACTTTGGGCTTATCGAACTGCTTATAAAACATCATTAGGTATGTCACCTTATAGACTAGTCTATGGAAAACCTTGTCACTTGCTTGTGGAACTTGAACATAAAGCTTATTGGGCTATTAAAGCTTTCAATTCAAATCTGGATGATGCTAGTCAACTGCGAAAATTACAAATAAATGAGCTTGAGGAAATAAGAAATGATGCATATGAAAATTCAAGAATTCATAAAGCAAGAATCAAAGAGTTTCATGACAAGAATATACTGAGAAAAACATTCAATGTTGGTCAAAAAGTCTTGCTTTATAATTCTCGACTGCATTTATTTCCTAGAAAATTAAGATCAAGATGGAGCGGTCCTTTTATTGTGAAACACGTGTATCCATATGGGGCCTATGACATCGAGAATCCAACAAATGGCAATGTTTTCAAAGTAAATGGACATCGTCTGAAAGTTTACTTTGATAATTTTTCAGTTGAACATGACTCTATTTAATTGGGTGATCCTGTATATAAAGATTGATTTTTATTTCTTTTTTTTAGTGATTTTTGCTAGTTTATCTCACCCCAGTCAAATGATGGATAACGGTACTCCGTGACTTAAGTCGGTTCTTTTAGTTTCCCACAATAATTGATATCTGTGTATATATTTGTGCAATTCTTTGAATCTCTCTTCCAATTCTCATTTGAAAATGGACACTAATCTTGAAAAAATGAAAAAGTATTTTCCCGCTCTGCCTCAGAATGTGATTACAAAAATTTACCATGCTAGATGTGCAAGATTGAGATTGTTAATGAATCATGGAATTCCTGAAGATATTCGCTGGTTGATTGAAGCAAATGTTCGATTATCAGGTGAGTCTTCTAACTCCTTCATTTCACATATGCCTGGAACAGGTAAAAGCACTTTTGCAAAGAAACGTCGTGCAAAACGACTGAATGTTTGTCATAGATGTGCTAGATGGACTTGTAATATAAAATGTCGTTCTTTAGGAATGGTATCTATAAACCGTGAAGATAAAATACAATTCATTAAAGATGGCCTGAGTAAGGAGTCTTTAGATAATCTTCTATTGACTCTTGAGACGCATCCTAGTGGAGATGTGCATCGTGCAATTCATGATTTATGGCCACTATTTCATAAAGAACATAATCGACTCAGTCTTGGGAATCTGACTAAAACAGACCATGTTTGCCAGTTTTTAAGAAAACTAGATGGGAAGCCTATCCCCGACCCATAGAGGGCGTTTAAGCCGTTCTTGGACGTAAAACCAAGGAAAGATGTGAGCCACAATCACAACTACCTGTACATACACATGCTTTTTTCAAAAATAAATAAATAAATAAATAAATAAAGAGAGAGAGAGAGAGTGTGTGAGACTCCACCTGGCCTACATATAGGTGTTATGATTGCCTTTCTAATTTCTCATCTATAAAACCCTCTCTTCCTTCCTTTCATTTCTACTCAACCCATACATTCAACAAATACAGAAGTGTGTAGAAATGGCAAGTTCCTCAGGTCATCATATAAGAAATATTTGTGTTTTCGGTGGATCTAGAATCAGCAAATCATCTTGGTCAGGTCCTAGCTGAGAGAAAGATTCATTTAGTGTATGGGGGAGGCAGTCTTGAGTTAATGGGAGGTGTGTCAATAGCTGCATTTTTAGGAGGTAGTCAAGTTTTGGGGGTCGTCCCCGAAGCTTTAGCACAAGGGGACATCATTGGAAAAACAATTGGAGAGGAACTTCAGGTCTCCACAATGTTGGCTCGAATGAATGCAATGTTTAACCATGTTGATGCCTTCATTGCTTTACCAGGTGGTCTAGGCACATTGGAAGAGATCTTTCATATTTCCTCTTGGGCTCAACTGCATATTCACCATAAACCAATAGGTTTGTTAAATGTTAATGGTTATTATGATAAGTTGTTATCTTTTCTTGATCATGCTGTGGAACAGGAATTTTTAACATCTTCTACATGACAAATCATAATCTCTGCTGCTACTGCTGAACAATTGATTGACCAACTACAATCTTTCATTCCTGTGATTGATCCTTCCATGAGTCGCATAAATTGGTCATCTAAGCAAAGCCGTAAAAAGCTTAGATTGGATTTGAGCCTTCATTTGTGAATCTTTGTGTCTTTTGATTTTATTATTATGTTTTATTATTTCTTATTTTTGTTTCAGTGTATTTCAGGTTTTGTCAGTGTTTGTTATTTCTGGTAATATCTTCTATACTCTATCTTTCTACCTTAAAACATTGAGGACAATGTCTCGTTTTGGTTGGGGGGAGAGGGTAGTAGTTGATATATATATAAAAAATTTGTTTTTCCATTTCATAAATCATGTGCATAATTGTTAATACTAGGATGGCAGAGTAAAGGAGCTCTTTTATTAAAGTGACTCTTGAGATGCATCTTAGTAACCATTCTTAACAAGATCTATTATAATACTTCTTGAAATATTCAGGTTTACAAACTCTCGCATTGTTATCACTTAATTCTGCTCATATACTTATTTAACATGTATTCTTAAACCTTAATTTACACACACACACACACACTTTAACATATGATTGTGGGTTGCATATTGGATTATTACATTATTTATGTTCTTTTGTTAAAGGTAACAGCTAAGGGAAAAGGATTGTATATAATTAAGAAAAAAATGAAAAAAAATGAAAAATGAAACAAAAAAGAAAAAAGAAAAAAATGATGATAATAAAAATGTAGATAAGTTTAGTTTCGTAGCCTCCCTAACCTAAGCAATTAAGCCCGAAGGGGTGTTTTAACACCTAATACCCTAAAGTCAACTAACTTGGGAGCTATTGGCCCAACGCTTATTACATGGGTTGACGAGAAAAGCTTAAGGGAATCAAACATTGCACCATCTACATATTAGTATCTGCGACCCGAGTTACTAAGCTCGTAGGGTGTCTTAACACCTAATGCCCTAAGACCAACTGGTCTAGGAGTCATTAGCTGAAAACTCGTTACCTGGGTTAAAGATGCATGATGTTTTTAAATTATATGTATATATAGTTTTTTTAAAAAAAAAGAAAAAAAAACAAAAATAATAATCCCAACCCAAGGAAGTTAACCTTAAACATTAGAACAAAAATTTTGTTTTTTCCAAGAAAACCCCATAATTATGTGTTGATACATTGAGCATAAAAGAAAGGTTTATTAATATGTTGTTAAGAGGTATTGAGCAAATATATAAATTTAATGAGAGTTTGTTTATCTGGATTGAGTAATGGAAGTTAAATGATGAATACCTTGCTTTGTGGAATTTGCAAATTATTTTAACACTTTGATTACTAGGGACTAGTAATAAGCTAGTTGGGGGGTGTGATTAGTACTTAAAAGTGCATTTTTATCATGGTTTTATATCATCATTTTGAACTTAAAGTATCAATAACTCCTTAACTAAAGCATGTTTTATAATAATATATCTAATAATATAAGATACCTTTAATTTATGGTAAATGTTCATTTTAAATGCAGGCCTATCACATAAATGAAAATATTGATTGATGACTTTAAGAACTTAAATTGCAAGGATAAAACGATGGCCAAACTTGGAAAAGAGATGTCGGTGAAATCCAAACTGGAACACAGTTCGGTAATTAGGTCATATCTGGAGCTATAGATCTCAGATTTAGATCCAATTTATATGGATGGAAAGGTAAGACATAGGCCTACAACTTTCATATGGAGCTTAAGATCTAAAAAGGCCATTTTCAAGTCCAAATTGTAGCAACAACAAAGAAGCCTGAATCTCTCTTCCAGCCCGAGCACTATTCGGTATTTTGGCCATATCTGGAGTTCTAGAATTTCAAATGAGCTACATTTTCTACACAAGAAAGCTGAGACAATTTCCTACAACTTTCATGTTTTTGACTGGCTTCAAGTGTGACATTTAAAATGACGTTTTGGGCAGACAAGAGAAGATAAAGATTGTCACCAAGTCAAGAGTTGGCCACCCACTTATCAATTAGTCATCAAATCAATAATTCCCAATTTTGGCCTATAAAAGGAGGCATTTGCCATGCATTTAGGCATCTTGGTGTTTAGATCAAGATCATGCTCTTCCTTTCTCTCTTTGTATTTTTTGTAATGTTTATACTTTGCTTTCATTAATATTAAGTTTATGCTTTTCATTTTCTTTTCTTTACTTAGTTAGCTTTTATGTTCTTATTTTGTTTATCTATTTTTCTTTCTTTCATTATGTCTAGCTAAGTTAATTAAGTCAAGGTGAAAAGGTTACACTAATGGTGTAAGAATAAGTATAATGTAAACTTAATATGGACTTTAATGTTTGATAATAACATGTTTTATATTTGTTATCTTGTTTACTCTTTAATACTTTGCTTGTTAAATGACAAATCTTGATTTATGTTGTATAACACTTGGTACAACAAATACTTGGCACTTTCATAGCCCATATTATATGGTATAACCGACACCTGAGCTATGAAAGGAACTTGATTTGTTGTTAACATAATTTATAATCATGAATGCTTGACGAGATTTACAAGTACTAGCATTAATCGAATAAGATGACTAATGTAATCATGTTAACAATCTATAATCTGATTGGAACCTTCTTTATGTGTGGTTTTCAATTGAATAATAAGAGTTTATAATATACTTGTTTGACATACCATTAGTGGAATCTCTAACCTTGACAATTTTTATCATCATTGTTTAATCGTTACATTAATATTCCTAGTAATCAAAGCATTAAAACAATTTACAAATTTCACAAAGCAAGGTATTCATCATTTAACTTCCATTAATCTATCCAGATAAACAAACTCTCATTAAATTTATATATCTGCTCAATACCTCTTAACAAGATATTATTAAACCTTTCTTTTGTGCTCAATGTATCAACACATAATTATGGGGCTTTTCTTGAAAGAAAACAAAATTTTTGTTCTAATGTATAAGGTTAACTTCCTTGGGTTGAGATTATTATTTTTGTCTTTTTTTTCTTCTTTTTTTTTTTAAAAAAAATCTATATACATATAATTTAAAAATATCATGCATCTTTAACCCATGTAACGAGCTTTCAGCTAATGACTCCCAGACCAGTTGGTCTTAGGGCATTAGGTGTTAACACACCCTTACGAGCTTAGTAACTCGGGTCGCAGATACTGATATGTAGATAGTGCAATGTTTGATTCCCTTAAACTTTTCTCCTCAACCCATGTAACAAGCGTTGGGCCAATAGCTCCCAAGTTAGTTGACTTTAGGGTATTAGGTGTTAAAACACCCATTCGGGCTTAATTGCTTAGGTTAAGGAGGCTACGAAACCAAACTTATCTACATTTTTATTATCATCATTTTTTTTTCTTTTTTTTTCTTTTTTTTTACATGTTTTTCTTTTTTTTTAATTATATACAATCCCTTTCCCTTAGTTGTTACCTTTAACAAAAGAACATAAATAATGTAATAATCCAATATGCAACCCACAATCATATATTAAAGTGTGTGTGTGTAAATTAAGGTTTAAGAATACATGTTAAATAAGTATATGAGCAGAATTAAGCGGTAACAATACGAGAGTTTGTAAACCTGAATATTTCAAGAAGTATTATAATAGACCTTGTTAAGAATGGTTACTAAAATGCGTCTCAAGAGTCACTTTAACAAAAGAACTCCTTTACTCTGCCATCCTAGTAACAACAATTATGCACATGCTTTATGAAAAACAATTTTTTTTTTTATCAACTACTACCCTCTCCCCCCAACCAAAACGAGACATTGTCCTCAATGTTCTAAGGTAGAAAGATAGAGTATAGAAGATATCACCTAAAATAACGAACACTGACAAAACCTGAAACACACTGAAACAAAAATAAGAAATAAGAAAACACAATAATAAAACCAAAATACATAAAAATTCACAAATGAAGGCTCAAATCCAATCTAAGCTTTTTACGGCTTCTTGTAGATGACCAATTTATGCGACTCATGGAAGGATCAATCACAGGAATGAAAGATTGTAGTTGGTCAATCAATTGTTCAGCAGTAGTAGCAGAGATTATGATTTGTCATGCAGAAGATGTTAGAAATTCCTGTTCCACACCATGATCAAGAAAAGACAACAACTTATCATAATAACCATTAACATTTAACAAACCAATGGGTTTATGGTGAATGTGCAATTGAGCCCAAGAGGAAATATGAAAGATCTCTTCCAATGTGCCTAGACCACCTGGTAAAGCAATGAAAGCATCAGCATGGTTAAACATTGCATTCATTCGAGCCGACATTGTGGAGACCTGAAGTTCCTCTCCAATTGTTTTTCCAATGATGTCCCCTTGTGCCAAAGCTTCAGGGACGATTCTTAAATCTTGACTACCTCCTAAAAATGCAGCTATTGACACACCTCCCATTAACCCAAGACTGCCTCCCCCATACACTAAATGAATCTTTCTCTCAGCTAGCACCTGACCAAGATGGTTTGCTGATTCTAAAAAGTCCTTTTCTTTCCCAGGACTAGATCCACCGAAAACACAAATATTTCTTATTTGATGACTTGAGGAACTTGCCATTTCTACACACTTCTGTATTTATTGAATGTATGGGTTGAGTAGAAATGAAAGGAAGGAAAAGAGGGTTTTATAGATGAGAAATTAGAAAGGCAATCATAACACCTATATGTAGGCCAGCTGGAGTCTCACACTCTCTCTCTCTCTTTTTATTTGTTTATTTATTTACTTTTGAAAAAGCATGTGTATGTACAAGTAGTTGTGATTGTGGCTCACATCTTCCCTTGCTTTTACGTTCAAGAACGGCTTAAACGCCCTCTATGGGTCGGGGATAGGCTTCCCATCCAGTTTTCTTAAAAACTGGCAAACAGGGTCTTTTTTAGTCAGATTCCCAAGACTAAGTCGATCATGTTCTTTATGAAATAGTGCCCTTAAATCATGAATTGCACGATGCATATCTCCACTAGGATGCGTCTCAAGAGTCAATAGAAGATTATCTAAAGACTCCTTACTCAGGCCATCCTTAATGAATTGTATTTTATCTTTACGGTTTATAGATACCATTCCTAAAGAACGACATTGTGTATTACAAGTCCATCTAGCACATCGATGACAGACTTCTAGTCGTTTTGCACGACGCTTCTTTGCAAAAGTGCTTTTACCTGTTCCAGGCATGTGTGAAATGAAGTTAGAGGACTCACCTGATAATCAGACCTTTGCTTCAATCAACCAGTGAATATCTTCAGGAATTCCATGATTCATTAACAATCTCAATCTTGCACATCTAGCATGGTAAATTTTTGTAATCGCATTTTGAGGCAGAGCGGGAAAATACTTTTTCAATTTTTCAAGATTAGTGTCCATTTTCAAATGAGAATTGAAAGAGAGATTCAAAGAATTGCACAGATATATACACAAATATCAGTAATTATGGGAAACTGAAAGAACCGACTTAAGTCACGGAGTACCATTATCCGCCATTTGACCGGGGTGAAAGAAACTTGCAAAAATCACTCAAAAAGAAACACAAAAACAATGTGAGAAAAAAATAATCAACCTTTATCTACAAAATCATTCAAACCAGTTGATTCATTTTCATTAAGAAAATTATCAAAGTGAGCTTTCAAACGATGTCCATTTTCCTTAAAATCATTGTCATTCATTGAATTCTCAATATCACAGGCCCCATAAGGATTGCTCCATCTTGGTCTTAGCTCTCTAGGGACTGCATAGAGTTGAGAATCATAAAACAAAACTTTTTGACTAGTATCAATCTTTTGACAATTTTCACAAGTTTTGCAGAATGCATGTGTGTCCTTGAACATGGTAGGCCAATAAAATCCATTTTGAAAGATTTTTGCAATTGTCTTTTTTGACGAGAAATAACTTCCACATGCTTCAGAATGACAAAGTTTAATGACACTACTTACCTCATTGTCAGGAATGAATCTTTGAAATATTTGATCAGGACAATATTTGAATAAGGTAGGGTCATCACAATAAAAATTCTTCACTTCGTTCAAAAACTGTTCTTTGTCTTGGGTACTCTGATTAGTACTTAAAAGTGCATTTTTATCATGGTTTTATATCATCATTTTGCACTTGAAGTATCAATAACTCCTTAACTAAAATATGTTTTATAATAATGTATCTAATAATATAAGATACCTATAATTTGTGGTAAATGTCTATTTTTAATGCAGGTCTATCACATAAATGAAAGGATTGATTGATGACTTGAAGAACTTAAATTGCATGGATAAAGAGATGGTCAAACTTAGAGAAGAGGAACACTGTTCGGTAATTGGGCCATATCTGGAGCTACAGATCTCAGATTTAGGTCCAATTTATATGGATGGAAAGGTAAGACATAGGCCTACAACTTTCATATGGAGCCCAAGATCTAAAAAGGCCATTATCAAGTCCAAATTGTAGCAACAACAAAGAAGCCCGAATCTGTCTTCCAGCCCGAGCACTGTTCGGTATTTTGGCCATATCTGGAGTTCTAGAAGTCCAAATGAGCTGAATTTTTTACACAAGAAAGCTGAGATAATTGCCTACAACTTTCATGTTTGCACCTGGCTCCAGTTTTGACGTTATCAATGACGTTTTGGGCAGACAAGAGAAGATAAGGATTGTCACCAAGTCAAAAGTTGGCCACCCACTTATCAATTAGTCATCAAATCAATAGTTCCCAATTTTGGCCTATAAAAGGAGGCATTTGCCATGCATTTAGGCATCTTGGTGTTCAGATCAAGATCATGCTCTTCCTTTCTCTCTTTGTATTTTTTGTAATGTTTATGCTTTGCTTTCATTAATATTAAGTTTATGCCTTTCATTTCCTTTCCTTTACTTAGTTAACTTTTATGTTCTTATTTTGTTTATTTGTTTTCCTTTCTTTCATTATGTCTAGCTAAGTTAATTATGTCAAGGTGAAAAGGTTACACTAATGGTGTAAGAATAAGTATAGTGTAAACTTAATATGGACTTTAATGTTTGATACTAACATGTTTTATATTTGTTATCTTGTTCACTCTTTAATACTTTGCTTGTTAAATGACTAATCTTGATTTATGTTGTATAACACTTGGTACAACAAATGCTTGGCACTTTCATAGCCCATAATGTATGGTATAACCGACACCTGAGCTATGAAAGGAACTTGATTTGTTGTTAACATAAGTTATAATCATGAATGCTTGACGAGATTTACAAGTATTAGCATTAATTGAATAAGATGACTAATGTAATCATGTTAACAATATATAATCTGATTGGAACCTCCTTTGTGTGTGGTTTCCAATTCAATAATAAGAGTTTATACTGTACTTGTTTGATATACCATTAGTGGAATCTCTAACCTTGACATTTGTTATTATTATTGCTTAATCCTTACATTAATATTTGATCTCCAAGTTCTCATCATCATCATCTTCTTCTTCTTCTCTTTCTTTATTATTATTATTATTAGTACTACTACTACTACTATTATTATTATTATTATTATTACTATTGTTGTTGTTGTTATTGTTGTTTTATAATTGTTGTTTATAATTTGTACAATTAACCTCCCTGTGGTTCGACCCCGGTCTTGCCGGGTTATTTATTACTTCGACACTCCTGCACTTGGGAGAAGACATCAATCTTTTCGTCGTGTCAAGTTTTTGGCGCCGTTGCCGGGGAGGTAAGTTCTTGTATAAATTATAGTATTTATTTTATTTTCTCTTTTCACTTTTCTTATATATAACTTTGTTTCTTTTCTTTTGTTTCTTTTTATTTTGTTTTCTTCCTCCTTCTTTTGCTTTCTTCTTCTTTTTTTTATTTTATTCCTACATGTGCATGAGAGTGTGGTCACGTACATCAAGTGGTAGACTTTGTAGGATATCCTCATCATTTTCAGAAAATATGGCCGAAGAAGATAATCAATCACTTCATAATGAAAATAATGAGAATAACCGTGCTAGAACACTTAGAGACCACATGAATCCCACAAGAACAAGTGCACCATCATGCATAGTTTTTCCTCCTGATGCATCTCATTTTAATTTTAAACCAGGCATTATTCAACTTTTACCTTCTTTTCATGGCTTAGAATTAGAAAATCCATACTTGCATTTAAGGGAATTTGAGGAGGTGTGCAACACATATAATAATTTAAATTGTAGCATGAACACCATCAGATTAAAGCTTTTTCCTTTTTCATTAAAAGATAAAGCTAAAACATGGCTACAAAATTTGAGACCAGGATCCATTCGTGCTTGGGATGAAATGCAACAACAATTTTTAAAGAAGTTTTTCCCATCTCATAAAACAAACTCTTTCAAGAGACAAATCACCACTTTCACTCAAAAACCAGGAGAAACATTTTACAAATGTTGGGATAGGTATCGAGACTTGCTTAGTACTTGCCCTCATCATGGTTTTGAAACATGGAGATTGGTTTCACATTTCTATGAAGGATTAACACCTAAAGATAGGCAAATGGTTGAATTGATGTGCAATGGAACTTTTAAAGATAAAGACCCTGATGAAGCAATGGAGTACTTAGACTTGTTAGCTGAAAATGCTCAAAATTGGGACACTGCGGGTACATATGAGGCACCGAGTAAAACTCAACTTCATACATCTAGTGGAGGTATGTACAACCTTAGGGAAGATCATGACCTCCAAGTCAAATTTGCATCTTTAGCTAGAAAAGTCGAGGCACTAGAATTTAAAAAGAGTGGTCAATTAAAATCTGTTGAAAACATTGTGTGTCAAATCTGTGAAACAAATGAACACTCAACCAACGATTGTCCAACCTTGCCTTCTTTTAAGGAATGTCTCCATGAACAAGCCCATGCTTTAAACAGTTTCCAAAGGCCCAACCACAACCCATACTCCCAAACATACAACCCTGGTTGGAGAAATCACCCAAATTTCAGTTGGAAGAGTGAGAACAACAATGCACAAACTTCACAACCACCGTTTCAAGCACACCACAATTTCCAAAATTCTCATGGATATGCATTTCCTTATGCTCCACCTCCTAGAAGAAATCTTGAGGAAACATTGCATGCATTCATTGAAAAGCAAGAGACAATCAATACTCAACTTGCTCAAAACATGACAGATTTTAAAGATACTCTTGCTAAATTAACATCTGCTCTTAGTTTCCAAGAGAAAGGTAAGTTTCCATCTCAAACACAACGAAATCCCAAAGGGCAATACAATGCAAATGCAAGTAGTTCCGAAAGCCAACACATGGATCAAGTCAAATCAGTCACTACTCTGCGCAGCGGTAAGGTTATTGAAAAACCCTCTTTTGAACCTTATGAGAAAGATGATGAGTCAATCTCTGAGGGTAAGGAAGGGGTTGAATCTGAAAATTGCAACGAAACGACTGATTCACCGCCAGCACTTCCATTTCCTCGTGCCATGACTAAACAAAGGAAAGTCAATCACAACTCAGACATTTTTGAAATTTTCAAACAGGTAAGGATCAATATACCTTTGTTGGATGCTATTAAACAGGTTCCTTCCTATGCTAAATTTTTGAAAGATCTATGCACTGTGAAGAGGAAACTGAATGTGAAAAAGAAAGCCTTTCTAGCCGAACAAGTAAGTGTTATTCTTCAAAACAATAATGCTTTGAAATATAAAGACCCTGGTTGTCCTACAATTTCTTGCTTTATTGGAGAGCATAAAATTGAAAGAGCTTTACTTGATCTTGGTGCTAGTGTGAATTTACTTCCATATTCAGTTTTTCAGAGACTCAATCTAGGTGAGTTAAAACCAACTTCTATATCTCTTTTACTTGCTGATAGATCTGTAAAAGTGCCTAGAGGAATAATTGAAGATGTGTTAGTACAAGTCGATAAATTCATTTATCCTGTGGATTTTATTGTCTTGGACACAGAACCTGTTGAAGCATGTAATTCATTTCCTGTTATTTTAGGACGTCCATTTCTTGCAACTTCTAATGCATTGATTAATTGTAGGAATGGACTGATGAAGCTATCATTTGGAAACATGACATTGGAGATGAATATTTTCAACATTTGCAAGCAACCTGGAGATGATAATGATTTACAAGAAGTAGATCATATTGATGAATTAGTTTATGATCAACTTGAATCTACTTTAAGTAAAAATGAATTGGATGAAACTGAAGATTTGCAAATGGTTTATTCTGAGGAAGAAATCATGGATGAAACAAGCACCAAAAATGTTGATGCGAATCTTTTGTCAACAGTGACAACAGATTCGACATCTGACATCACACCAATCGATGATTACTTTCCTAACAAATCCTTACTTTCTCTTAGTCCAATGCCTTGGTATAATAAAAATATCAATTTTCTTTCTTTAGGAGATTTGCCAGCTGATTGGAGTACCCAAGACAAAGAAAAGTTTTTGAACGAAGTGAAGAATTTTTATTGTGATGACCCTACCTTATTCAAATATTGTCCTGATCAAATATTTCAAAGATTCATTCCCGACAATGAGGTAAGTAGTGTCATTAAACTTTGTCATTCTGAAGCATGTGGAAGTTATTTCTCATCAAAAAAGACAATTGCAAAAATCTTTCAAAATGGATTTTATTGGCCCACTATGTTCAAGGACACGCATGCATTCTGCAAAACTTGTGAAAATTGTCAAAAAATTGACACTGGTCAAAAAGTTTTGTTTTATGATTCTCAACTCTATGCAGTCCCTAGAGAGCTAAGACCAAGATGGAGCAATCCTTATGGGGCCTGTGATATTGAGAATTCAATGAATGACAATGATTTTAAGGAAAATGTACATCGTTTGAAAACTTACTTTGATAATTTTCCTAGTGAAAATGAATCAACTGGTTGGACTGATCTTGTAGATAAAGGTTGATTTTTTTTCTCACATTGTTTTTGTGTTTCTTTTTGAGTGATTTTTGCTAGTTTCTCTCGCCCCGGTCAAATGGCGGATAACGGTACTCCGTGACTTAAGTCGGTTCTTTCAGTTTCCCACAATTACTGATATCTGTGTATATATCTGTGCAATTCTTCGAAGCTCTCTTCCAATTCTCATTTGAAAATGGACACTAATCTTGAAAAATTGAAAAAGTATTTTCCCGCTCTACCTCAGAATGCGATTACAAAAATCTACCGTGCTAGATATGCAAGATTGAGATTGTTAATGAATCATGGAATTCCTGAAGATATTCGCTGGTTGATTGAAGCAAAGGTCCGATTATTAGGTGAGTCCTCTAATTTCTTTATTTCACACATGCCTGGAACAGGTAAAAGCACTTTTGCAAAGAAGCGTCGTGCAAAATGATTAGAAGTTTGTCATCGATGTGCTAGATGGACTTGTAATACACAATGTCGTTCTTTAGGAATGGTATCTATAAACCGTGAAGATAAAATACAATTCATTAAGGATGGCCTGAGTAAGGAGTCTTTAGATAATCTTCTATTGACTCTTGAGATGCATCCTAGTGGAGATGTGCATCGTGCAATTCATGATTTATGGCCACTATTTCATAAAGAACATGATCGACTTAGTCTTGGGAATCTGACTAAAAAAGACCCTGTTTGCCAGTTTTTAAGAAAACTGGATGGGAAGCCTATCCCCGACCCATAGAGGGCGTTTAAGCCGTTCTTGGACGTAAAACCAAGGGAAGATGTGAGCCACAATCACAACTACCTGTACATACACATGTTTTTTTTTTCAAAAGTAAATAAATAAATAAATAAAAAGAGAGAGAGAGTGTGTGAGACTCTAGCTGGCCTACATATAGATGTTATGATTGCCTTTCTACTTTCTCATCTATAAAAACCCTATTTTCCTTCCTTTCATTTCTACTCAACCCATACATTCAACAAATACAGAAGTGTGTAGAAATGGCAAGTTCCTCAAGTCATCAAATAAGAAATATTTGTGTTTTCGGTGGATCTAGTCCTGGGAAAGAAAAAGAGTTTTTAGAATCAGCAAATCATCTTGGTCAGGTGCTAGCTGAGAGAAAGATTCATTTAGTGTATGGGGGAGGCAGTCTTGGGTTAATGGGAGGTGTGTCAATAGCTGCATTTTTAGGAGGTAGTCAAGTTTTAGGAGTCGTCCCTGAAGCTTTGGCACAAGGGGACATCATTGGAAAAACAATTGGCGAGGAACTTCAGGTCTCCACAATGTCGGCTCGAATGAATGCAATGTTTAACCATGCTGATGCTTTCATTGCTTTACCAGGTGGTCTAGGCACATTGGAAGAGATCTTTCATATTTCCTCTTGGGCTCAATTGCACATTCACCATAAACCCATAGGTTTGTTAAATGTTAATGGTTATTATGATAAGTTGTTGTCTTTTCTTGATCATGCTGTGGAACAGGAATTTCTAACATCTTCTGCACGACAAATCATAATCTCTGCTTCTACTGCTAAACAATTGATTGACCAACTACAATCTTTCATTCCTGTGATTGATCCTTCCATGAGTCGCATAAATTGGTCATCTAAGGAAAGCCGTAAAAAGCTTAGATTGGATTTGAGCCTTCATTTGTGAATTTTTGTGTCTTTTGGTTTTATTATGTTTTGTTATTTCTTATTTTTGTTTTAGTGTGTTTCAGGTTTTGTCAGTGTTCATTATTTCAGGTGATATCTTCTATACTCTATCTTTCTACCTTAGAACATTGAGGACAATGTCTCGTTTTGGTTGGGGGGAGAGGGTAGTAGTTGATAAAAAAAAAAAATTGTTTTTCATTTCATAAAGCATGTGCATAATTGTTGTTACTAGGATGGCAGAGTAAAGGAGTTCTTTTGTTAAAGTTACTCTTGAGACGCATCTTAGTAATCATTCTTAACAAGGTCTATTATAATACTTCCTGAAATATTCAGGTTTACAAACTCTCGTATTGTTACCACTTAATTCTGCTCATATACTTATTTAACATATTTCTTAAACCTTAATTTACACACACACACTTTAACATATGATTGTGGGTTGCATATTGGATTATTATATTATTTATGTTCTTTTGTTAAAGGTAACAACTAAGGGAAAGGGATTGTATATAATAAAAAAAAAACAAAAAGAAAAAAAAAACAAAAAAAAACAAAAAAAAAACAAAAAAAAAATGATGATAATAAAAATGTAGATAAGTTTGGTTTCGTAGCCTCCCTAACCTAAGCAATTAAGCCCGAAGGGGTGTTTTAACACCTAATACCTTAAAGTCAACTGACTTGGGAGCTATTGGCCCAACGCTTGTTACATGGGTTGAGGAGAAAAGCTTAAGGGAATCAAACATTGCACTATCTACATATCAGTATCTGCGACCCGAGTTACTAAGCTCGTAGGGGTGTCTTAACACTTAATGCCCTAAGACCAACTGGTCTGGGAGTCATTAGCTGAAAGCTCGTTACATGGGTTAAAGATGCATGATGTTTTTAAAGTATATGTATATAGAGTTAAAAAAAAAAAAGACAAAAATAGTAATCCCAACCCAAGGAAGTTAACCTTAAACATTAGAACAAAAATTTTGTTTTCTTCCAAGAAAAGCCCCATAATTATGTGTTGATACATTGAGCACAAAAGAAAGGTTTATTAATATCTTGTTAAGTGGTATTGAGCAGATATATAAATTTAATGAGAGTTTGTTTATCTGGATAGATTAATGGAAGTTAAATGATGAATACCTTGCTTTGTGAAATTTGCAAATTGTTTTAACGCTTTAATTACTAGGGACTAGTAATAAGCTGGTTGAGGGGTGTGATTAGTACTTAAAAGTGCATTTTTATCATGGTTTTATATCATCATTTTGCACTTGAAGTATCAATAACTCCTTAACTAAAATATGTTTTATAATAATGTATCTAATAATATAAGATACCTATAATTTGTGGTAAATGTCTATTTTTAATGCAGGTCTATCACATAAATGAAAGGATTGATTGATGACTTGAAGAACTTAAATTGCATGGATAAAGAGATGGTCAAACTTAGAGAAGAGATGTCGGTGCAATCCAAACCGGAACACTGTTCGGTAATTGGGCCATATCTGGAGCTACAGATCTCAGATTTAGGTCCAATTTATATGGATGGAAAGGTAAGACATAGGCCTACAACTTTCATATGGAGCCCAAGATCTAAAAAGGCCATTATCAAGTCCAAATTGTAGCAACAACAAAGAAGCCCGAATCTGTCTTCCAGCCCGAGCACTGTTCGGTATTTTGGCCATATCTGGAGTTCTAGAAGTCCAAATGAGCTGAATTTTTTACACAAGAAAGCTGAGATAATTGCCTACAACTTTCATGTTTGCACCTGGCTCCAGTTTTGACGTTATCAATGACGTTTTGGGCAGACAAGAGAAGATAAGGATTGTCACCAAGTCAAAAGTTGGCCACCCACTTATCAATTAGTCATCAAATCAATAGTTCCCAATTTTGGCCTATAAAAGGAGGCATTTGCCATGCATTTAGGCATCTTGGTGTTCAGATCAAGATCATGCTCTTCCTTTCTCTCTTTGTATTTTTTGTAATGTTTATGCTTTGCTTTCATTAATATTAAGTTTATGCCTTTCATTTCCTTTCCTTTACTTAGTTAACTTTTATGTTCTTATTTTGTTTATTTGTTTTCCTTTCTTTCATTATGTCTAGCTAAGTTAATTATGTCAAGGTGAAAAGGTTACACTAATGGTGTAAGAATAAGTATAGTGTAAACTTAATATGGACTTTAATGTTTGATACTAACATGTTTTATATTTGTTATCTTGTTCACTCTTTAATACTTTGCTTGTTAAATGACTAATCTTGATTTATGTTGTATAACACTTGGTACAACAAATGCTTGGCACTTTCATAGCCCATAATGTATGGTATAACCGACACCTGAGCTATGAAAGGAACTTGATTTGTTGTTAACATAAGTTATAATCATGAATGCTTGACGAGATTTACAAGTATTAGCATTAATTGAATAAGATGACTAATGTAATCATGTTAACAATATATAATCTGATTGGAACCTCCTTTGTGTGTGGTTTCCAATTCAATAATAAGAGTTTATACTGTACTTGTTTGATATACCATTAGTGGAATCTCTAACCTTGACATTTGTTATTATTATTGCTTAATCCTTACATTAATATTTGATCTCCAAGTTCTCATCATCATCATCTTCTTCTTCTTCTCTTTCTTTATTATTATTATTATTAGTACTACTACTACTATTATTATTATTATTATTATTATTACTATTGTTGTTGTTGTTATTGTTGTTTTATAATTGTTGTTTATAATTTGTACAATTAACCTCCCTGTGGTTCGACCCCGGTCTTGCCGGGTTATTTATTACTTCGACACTCCTGCACTTGGGAGAAGACATCAATCTTTTCGTCGTGTCAAGTTTTTGGCGCCGTTGCCGGGGAGGTAAGTTCTTGTATAAATTATAGTATTTATTTTATTTTCTCTTTTCACTTTTCTTATATATAACTTTGTTTCTTTTCTTTTGTTTCTTTTTATTTTGTTTTCTTCCTCCTTCTTTTGCTTTCTTCTTCTTTTTTTTATTTTATTCCTACACGTGCATGAGAGTGTGGTCACGTACATCAAGTGGTAGACTTTGTAGGATATCCTCATCATTTTCAGAAAATATGGCCGAAGAAGATAATCAATCACTTCATAATGAAAATAATGAGAATAACCGTGCTAGAACACTTAGAGACCACATGAATCCCACAAGAACAAGTGCACCATCATGCATAGTTTTTCCTCCTGATGCATCTCATTTTAATTTTAAACCAGGCATTATTCAACTTTTACCTTCTTTTCATGGCTTAGAATTAGAAAATCCATACTTGCATTTAAGGGAATTTGAGGAGGTGTGCAACACATATAATAATTTAAATTGTAGCATGAACACCATCAGATTAAAGCTTTTTCCTTTTTCATTAAAAGATAAAGCTAAAACATGGCTACAAAATTTGAGACCAGGATCCATTCGTGCTTGGGATGAAATGCAACAACAATTTTTAAAGAAGTTTTTCCCATCTCATAAAACAAACTCTTTCAAGAGACAAATCACCACTTTCACTCAAAAACCAGGAGAAACATTTTACAAATGTTGGGATAGGTATCGAGACTTGCTTAGTACTTGCCCTCATCATGGTTTTGAAACATGGAGATTGGTTTCACATTTCTATGAAGGATTAACACCTAAAGATAGGCAAATGGTTGAATTGATGTGCAATGGAACTTTTAAAGATAAAGACCCTGATGAAGCAATGGAGTACTTAGACTTGTTAGCTGAAAATGCTCAAAATTGGGACACTGCGGGTACATATGAGGCACCGAGTAAAACTCAACTTCATACATCTAGTGGAGGTATGTACAACCTTAGGGAAGATCATGACCTCCAAGTCAAATTTGCATCTTTAGCTAGAAAAGTCGAGGCACTAGAATTGAAAAAGAGTGGTCAATTAAAATCTGTTGAAAACATTGTGTGTCAAATCTGTGAAACAAATGAACACTCAACCAACGATTGTCCAACCTTGCCTTCTTTTAAGGAATGTCTCCATGAACAAGCCCATGCTTTAAACAGTTTCCAAAGGCCCAACCACAACCCATACTCCCAAACATACAACCCTGGTTGGAGAAATCACCCAAATTTCAGTTGGAAGAGTGAGAACAACAATGCACAAACTTCACAACCACCGTTTCAAGCACACCACAATTTCCAAAATTCTCATGGATATGCATTTCCTTATGCTCCACCTCCTAGAAGAAATCTTGAGGAAACATTGCATGCATTCATTGAAAAGCAAGAGACAATCAATACTCAACTTGCTCAAAACATGACAGATTTTAAAGATACTCTTGCTAAATTAACATCTGCTCTTAGTTTCCAAGAGAAAGGTAAGTTTCCATCTCAAACACAACAAAATCCCAAAGGGCAATACAATGCAAATGCAAGTAGTTCCGAAAGCCAACACATGGATCAAGTCAAATCAGTCACTACTCTGCGCAGCGGTAAGGTTATTGAAAAACCCTCTTTTGAACCTTATGAGAAAGATGATGAGTCAATCTCTGAGGGTAAGGAAGGGGTTGAATCTGAAAATTGCAACGAAACGACTGATTCACCGCCAGCACTTCCATTTCCTCGTGCCATGACTAAACAAAGGAAAGTCAATCACAACTCAGACATTTTTGAAATTTTCAAACAGGTAAGGATCAATATACCTTTGTTGGATGCTATTAAACAGGTTCCTTCCTATGCTAAATTTTTGAAAGATCTATGCACTGTGAAGAGGAAACTGAATGTGAAAAAGAAAGCCTTTCTAGCCGAACAAGTAAGTGCTATTCTTCAAAACAATAATGCTTTGAAATATAAAGACCCTGGTTGTCCTACAATTTCTTGCTTTATTGGAGAGCATAAAATTGAAAGAGCTTTACTTGATCTTGGTGCTAGTGTGAATTTACTTCCATATTCAGTTTTTCAGAGACTCAATCTAGGTGAGTTAAAACCAACTTCTATATCTCTTTTACTTGCTGATAGATCTGTAAAAGTGCCTAGAGGAATAATTGAAGATGTGTTAGTACAAGTCGATAAATTCATTTATCCTGTGGATTTTATTGTCTTGGACACAGAACCTGTTGAAGCATGTAATTCATTTCCTGTTATTTTAGGACGTCCATTTCTTGCAACTTCTAATGCATTGATTAATTGTAGGAATGGACTGATGAAGCTATCATTTGGAAACATGACATTGGAGATGAATATTTTCAACATTTGCAAGCAACCTGGAGATGATAATGATTTACAAGAAGTAGATCATATTGATGAATTAGTTTATGATCAACTTGAATCTACTTTAAGTAAAAATGAATTGGATGAAACTGAAGATTTGCAAATGGTTTATTCTGAGGAAGAAATCATGGATGAAACAAGCACCAAAAATGTTGATGCGAATCTTTTGTCAACAGTGACAACAGATTCGACATCTGACATCACACCAATCGATGATTACTTTCCTAACAAATCCTTACTTTCTCTTAGTCCAATGCCTTGGTATAATAAAAATATCAATTTTCTTTCTTTAGGAGATTTGCCAGCTGATTGGAGTACCCAAGACAAAGAAAAGTTTTTGAACGAAGTGAAGAATTTTTATTGTGATGACCCTACCTTATTCAAATATTGTCCTGATCAAATATTTCAAAGATTCATTCCCGACAATGAGGTAAGTAGTGTCATTAAACTTTGTCATTCTGAAGCATGTGGAAGTTATTTCTCATCAAAAAAGACAATTGCAAAAATCTTTCAAAATGGATTTTATTGGCCCACTATGTTCAAGGACACGCATGCATTCTGCAAAACTTGTGAAAATTGTCAAAAAATTGACACTGGTCAAAAAGTTTTGTTTTATGATTCTCAACTCTATGCAGTCCCTAGAGAGCTAAGACCAAGATGGAGCAATCCTTATGGGGCCTGTGATATTGAGAATTCAATGAATGACAATGATTTTAAGGAAAATGTACATCGTTTGAAAACTTACTTTGATAATTTTCCTAGTGAAAATGAATCAACTGGTTGGACTGATCTTGTAGATAAAGGTTGATTTTTTTTCTCACATTGTTTTTGTGTTTCTTTTTGAGTGATTTTTGCTAGTTTCTCTCGCCCCGGTCAAATGGCGGATAACGGTACTCCGTGACTTAAGTCGGTTCTTTCAGTTTCCCACAATTACTGATATCTGTGTATATATCTGTGCAATTCTTCGAAGCTCTCTTCCAATTCTCATTTGAAAATGGACACTAATCTTGAAAAATTGAAAAAGTATTTTCCCGCTCTACCTCAGAATGCGATTACAAAAATCTACCGTGCTAGATATGCAAGATTGAGATTGTTAATGAATCATGGAATTCCTGAAGATATTCGCTGGTTGATTGAAGCAAAGGTCCGATTATTAGGTGAGTCCTCTAATTTCTTTATTTCACACATGCCTGGAACAGGTAAAAGCACTTTTGCAAAGAAGCGTCGTGCAAAATGATTAGAAGTTTGTCATCGATGTGCTAGATGGACTTGTAATACACAATGTCGTTCTTTAGGAATGGTATCTATAAACCGTGAAGATAAAATACAATTCATTAAGGATGGCCTGAGTAAGGAGTCTTTAGATAATCTTCTATTGACTCTTGAGATGCATCCTAGTGGAGATGTGCATCGTGCAATTCATGATTTATGGCCACTATTTCATAAAGAACATGATCGACTTAGTCTTGGGAATCTGACTAAAAAAGACCCTGTTTGCCAGTTTTTAAGAAAACTGGATGGGAAGCCTATCCCCGACCCATAGAGGGCGTTTAAGCCGTTCTTGGACGTAAAACCAAGGGAAGATGTGAGCCACAATCACAACTACCTGTACATACACATGTTTTTTTTTTCAAAAGTAAATAAATAAATAAATAAAAAGAGAGAGAGAGTGTGTGAGACTCTAGCTGGCCTACATATAGATGTTATGATTGCCTTTCTACTTTCTCATCTATAAAAACCCTATTTTCCTTCCTTTCATTTCTACTCAACCCATACATTCAACAAATACAGAAGTGTGTAGAAATGGCAAGTTCCTCAAGTCATCAAATAAGAAATATTTGTGTTTTCGGTGGATCTAGTCCTGGGAAAGAAAAAGAGTTTTTAGAATCAGCAAATCATCTTGGTCAGGTGCTAGCTGAGAGAAAGATTCATTTAGTGTATGGGGGAGGCAGTCTTGGGTTAATGGGAGGTGTGTCAATAGCTGCATTTTTAGGAGGTAGTCAAGTTTTAGGAGTCGTCCCTAAAGCTTTGGCACAAGGGGACATCATTGGAAAAACAATTGGCGAGGAACTTCAGGTCTCCACAATGTCGGCTCGAATGAATGCAATGTTTAACCATGCTGATGCTTTCATTGCTTTACCAGGTGGTCTAGGCACATTGGAAGAGATCTTTCATATTTCCTCTTGGGCTCAATTGCACATTCACCATAAACCCATAGGTTTGTTAAATGTTAATGGTTATTATGATAAGTTGTTGTCTTTTCTTGATCATGCTGTGGAACAGGAATTTCTAACATCTTCTGCACGACAAATCATAATCTCTGCTTCTACTGCTAAACAATTGATTGACCAACTACAATCTTTCATTCCTGTGATTGATCCTTCCATGAGTCGCATAAATTGGTCATCTAAGGAAAGCCGTAAAAAGCTTAGATTGGATTTGAGCCTTCATTTGTGAATTTTTGTGTCTTTTGGTTTTATTATGTTTTGTTATTTCTTATTTTTGTTTTAGTGTGTTTCAGGTTTTGTCAGTGTTCATTATTTCAGGTGATATCTTCTATACTCTATCTTTCTACCTTAGAACATTGAGGACAATGTCTCGTTTTGGTTGGGGGGAGAGGGTAGTAGTTGATAAAAAAAAAAAATTGTTTTTCATTTCATAAAGCATGTGCATAATTGTTGTTACTAGGATGGCAGAGTAAAGGAGTTCTTTTGTTAAAGTTACTCTTGAGACGCATCTTAGTAATCATTCTTAACAAGGTCTATTATAATACTTCCTGAAATATTCAGGTTTACAAACTCTCGTATTGTTACCACTTAATTCTGCTCATATACTTATTTAACATATTTCTTAAACCTTAATTTACACACACACACTTTAACATATGATTGTGGGTTGCATATTGGATTATTATATTATTTATGTTCTTTTGTTAAAGGTAACAACTAAGGGAAAGGGATTGTATATAATAAAAAAAAAACAAAAAGAAAAAAAAAACAAAAAAAAACAAAAAAAAAACAAAAAAAAAATGATGATAATAAAAATGTAGATAAGTTTGGTTTCGTAGCCTCCCTAACCTAAGCAATTAAGCCCGAAGGGGTGTTTTAACACCTAATACCTTAAAGTCAACTGACTTGGGAGCTATTGGCCCAACGCTTGTTACATGGGTTGAGGAGAAAAGCTTAAGGGAATCAAACATTGCACTATCTACATATCAGTATCTGCGACCCGAGTTACTAAGCTCGTAGGGGTGTCTTAACACTTAATGCCCTAAGACCAACTGGTCTGGGAGTCATTAGCTGAAAGCTCGTTACATGGGTTAAAGATGCATGATGTTTTTAAAGTATATGTATATAGAGTTAAAAAAAAAAAAGACAAAAATAGTAATCCCAACCCAAGGAAGTTAACCTTAAACATTAGAACAAAAATTTTGTTTTCTTCCAAGAAAAGCCCCATAATTATGTGTTGATACATTGAGCACAAAAGAAAGGTTTATTAATATCTTGTTAAGTGGTATTGAGCAGATATATAAATTTAATGAGAGTTTGTTTATCTGGATAGATTAATGGAAGTTAAATGATGAATACCTTGCTTTGTGAAATTTGCAAATTGTTTTAACGCTTTAATTACTAGGGACTAGTAATAAGCTGGTTGAGGGGTGTGATTAGTACTTAAAAGTGCATTTTTATCATGGTTTTATATCATCATTTTGCACTTGAAGTATCAATAACTCCTTAACTAAAATATGTTTTATAATAATGTATCTAATAATATAAGATACCTATAATTTGTGGTAAATGTCTATTTTTAATGCAGGTCTATCACATAAATGAAAGGATTGATTGATGACTTGAAGAACTTAAATTGCATGGATAAAGAGATGGTCAAACTTAGAGAAGAGATGTCGGTGCAATCCAAACCGGAACACTGTTCGGTAATTGGGCCATATCTGGAGCTACAGATCTCAGATTTAGGTCCAATTTATATGGATGGAAAGGTAAGACATAGGCCTACAACTTTCATATGGAGCCCAAGATCTAAAAAGGCCATTATCAAGTCCAAATTGTAGCAACAACAAAGAAGCCCGAATCTGTCTTCCAGCCCGAGCACTGTTCGGTATTTTGGCCATATCTGGAGTTCTAGAAGTCCAAATGAGCTGAATTTTTTACACAAGAAAGCTGAGATAATTGCCTACAACTTTCATGTTTGCACCTGGCTCCAGTTTTGACGTTATCAATGACGTTTTGGGCAGACAAGAGAAGATAAGGATTGTCACCAAGTCAAAAGTTGGCCACCCACTTATCAATTAGTCATCAAATCAATAGTTCCCAATTTTGGCCTATAAAAGGAGGCATTTGCCATGCATTTAGGCATCTTGGTGTTCAGATCAAGATCATGCTCTTCCTTTCTCTCTTTGTATTTTTTGTAATGTTTATGCTTTGCTTTCATTAATATTAAGTTTATGCCTTTCATTTCCTTTCCTTTACTTAGTTAACTTTTATGTTCTTATTTTGTTTATTTGTTTTCCTTTCTTTCATTATGTCTAGCTAAGTTAATTATGTCAAGGTGAAAAGGTTACACTAATGGTGTAAGAATAAGTATAGTGTAAACTTAATATGGACTTTAATGTTTGATACTAACATGTTTTATATTTGTTATCTTGTTCACTCTTTAATACTTTGCTTGTTAAATGACTAATCTTGATTTATGTTGTATAACACTTGGTACAACAAATGCTTGGCACTTTCATAGCCCATAATGTATGGTATAACCGACACCTGAGCTATGAAAGGAACTTGATTTGTTGTTAACATAAGTTATAATCATGAATGCTTGACGAGATTTACAAGTATTAGCATTAATTGAATAAGATGACTAATGTAATCATGTTAACAATATATAATCTGATTGGAACCTCCTTTGTGTGTGGTTTCCAATTCAATAATAAGAGTTTATACTGTACTTGTTTGATATACCATTAGTGGAATCTCTAACCTTGACATTTGTTATTATTATTGCTTAATCCTTACATTAATATTTGATCTCCAAGTTCTCATCATCATCATCTTCTTCTTCTTCTCTTTCTTTATTATTATTATTATTAGTACTACTACTACTACTATTATTATTATTATTATTATTATTACTATTGTTGTTGTTGTTATTGTTGTTTTATAATTGTTGTTTATAATTTGTACAATTAACCTCCCTGTGGTTCGACCCCGGTCTTGCCGGGTTATTTATTACTTCGACACTCCTGCACTTGGGAGAAGACATCAATCTTTTCGTCGTGTCATACTCCAATCAGCTGGCAAATCTCCTAAAGAAAGAAAATTGATAGTTTTATTATACCAAGGCATTGGACTAAGAGAAAGTAAGGATTCGTTAGGAAAGTAATCATCCATTGATGTGATGTCAGATGTCGAATCTGTTGTCACTGTTGACAAAAGATTCGCATCAACATTTTCGGTGCTTGTTTCATCCGTGATTTCTTCCTCAGAATAAACCATTTGCAAATCTTCAGTTTCATCCAATTCATTTTTACTTAAAGTAGATTCAAGTTGATCATAAACTAATTCATCAATATGATCTACTTCTTGTAAATCATTATCATCTCCAGGTTGCTTGCAAATGTTGAAAATATTCATCTCCAATGTCATGTTTCCAAATGATAGCTTCATCAATCCATTCCTACAATTAATCAATGCGTTAGAGGTTGCAAGAAACGGACGTCCTAAAATAACAGGAAATGAATTACATGCTTCAACAGGTTCTGTGTTCAAGACAATAAAATCCACAAGATAAATGAATTTATCGACTTGTACTAACACATCTTCAATTATTCCTCTAGGCACTTTTATAGATCTATCGGCAAGTAAAAGAGTTATAGAAGTTGGTTTTAACTCACCTAGATTAAGACTCTGAAAAACTAAATATGGAAGTAAATTCACACTAGCACCAAGATCAAGTAAGGCTCTTTCAATTTTATGGTCTCCAATAAAGCAAGAAATTGTAGGACAACCAGGGTCTTTATACTTCAAAGCATTATTGTTTTGAAGAATAGCACTTACTTGTTCGGCTAGAAAGGCTTTCTTTTTCACATTCAGTTTCCTCTTCACAGTGCATAGATCTTTCAAAAATTTAGCATAGGAAGGAACCTGTTTAATAGCATCCAGCAAAGGTATATTGATCCTTACCTGTTTGAAAATTTCATAAATTTCAGACTTGTGATTGACTTTCCTTTGTTTGGTCATGGCTTGAGGAAATGGAAGTGCTGGTGGTGAATCAGTCGTTTCGTTGCAATTTTCAGATTCAACCCCTTCCTTACCCTCAGAGATTGACTCATCATCTTTCTCATAAGGTTCAAGAGAGGGTTTTTCAATAACCTTACCACTGCGTAGAGTAGTGACTGATTTGACTTGATCCATGTGTTGGCTTCTGGAACTACTTGCATTTGCATTATATTGCCCCTTAGGATTTTGTTGTGTTTGAGATGGAAACTTACCTTTCTCTTGGAAACTAAGAGCAGATGTTAATTTAGCAAGAGTATCTTTAAAATCTGTCATGTTTTGAGCAAGTTGAGTATTGATTGTCTCTTGCTTTTCAATGAATGCATGCAATGTTTCCTCAAGATTTCTTCTAGGAGGTGGAGCATAAGGAGGTGCATATTCATGAGAATTTTGGAAATTGTGGTGTGCTTGAAATGGTGGTTGTGAAGTTTGTGGATTGTTGTTCTCACTCTTCCAATTGAAATTTGGGTGATTTCTCCAACCAGGGTTGTATGTTTGGGAGTATGGGTTGTGGTTGGGCCTTTGGAAACTATTTAAAGCATGGGCTTGTTCATGGAGACATTCCTTAAAAGAAGGCAAGGTTGGACAATCATTGGTCGACTTTTCAGCATCTCTTTTCTAAGTTTTGTCATCTCTTTATCCTTTCAATTTCAGTTCTTAAACTCATCAATCAATTCTTTTATTTATGTGATAAGTCTGGATTTAAGATGAACATTTACCATAAATTAAAGGTATCTTATATTATTGGATATGTTATTATAAAACATGTTTTAGTTAAGGAGTTATTGATACTTCAAGTGCAAAATAATGATATAAAACCTTGATAAAAACTCATTTTTAAGTACTAATCACAGCCTGTATCTCGAGTTCTAGAAGTTCAAATGACCTTAATAGATTTTTGTTGGAAAGTTGAGATAATTTTATAGAACTTTCATGAATACAGTTTGTTCAAATTCTAATGTTAGCAATAATGTTTTTGTTCAAACAAGAAGATAAGGATTGTCACTAAGTTAAGATATGGTCAAATGCTTAACAATTAGTTAACAAATCAATAGTTCTAAATTTTGGCCTATAAAAGGAGGAGTTTGTCATGTATTTAAGCATCTTTGTTTTCAGTTCAAGATCATGTTCTTGCTCTCTTTCTTTATATTTTTGTAATGTTTAAGTTTTGCTTTTATTAATCTCTTGTTTATACTTTTCATTTTTTTTCCTTTACATAGTTAACTTATATGTTTTTATCTTATTTATTTATGTTTCTCTCCTTAATTATGTTTAGTTAAGTTTATTATGTCGATGTGAAAAGGGCACACTAATGGTGTAAGAATAAGTATAGTATAAACTCAACATGGACTTTAATGTTTGATATTAACATGTTTTGTATTTGTTATCTCGTTCACTTTTAATACTTTGCTTGTCAAATGATTAATCTAGATTTATATTGTATAAATTTTGGTACAATAAATATTTGGCACTTTTATAGCCCAATTGTGTGGTATAAGCGACACTTGTGCTATGAAAAGAACTTGATTTATTGTTAACATAAGTTATAATCGTGAATACTTGACAACATTAAAGCATTATTCAAATAAGATATAAATCCGATTGGAACCTCATTTGTGTGTGGTTACTACTTGAATACTAAAAAGAGTTTATACTATACTTGTTTAAAATACCATTAGTAAATCCTCTAACCTTAACAATTATTTTATCCTTGTTTAATCCTTACATTAATCTTACATCTCAAAGTCCTTTTTAACTCACCATCATCATCATCATCATCATTTATAATTTATATAGTTAACTTCCATATGGTTCAACCCTAGTCTTGTTGGGTTATTTATTACTTCGACACTTCTACATTTGGGAGAAGACATTAATAGTTTGATCGGGTCAAAGACATCAATCTTTTGATCATGTCACTAACGTTGAAATCATCAGCGCACATGGTTTACGATTGATGCAAAAATTATTGAGAAAAACTGAGTCGATGCAACTCGTAATCGTCAACACAACATAATTTCACAACTGATGCTGAAATTGTCAATGTATATGGTATATGGCTAACATAGAAATCGTTAGCACACATAACCATACCTTTAATGTTTTCAATTTCATCATGCAAAATTCATCTACACAACCTACAAATCAATGAACATCACACAAGGATATCATTTCCATCATATATCTGTCTCTTGAAAGATCATGCAAGGTCCCCTCATTGTTTCCCTTTTTTTCCCTTTGGTCGGACATTGTCATTCATTGGCTCTTAAATTACACAACAAATTGGTCATTTTTTTTTATCACAAGTATAATCATAACAACATGTTATAAACATACTGATTAGTACATAAAAGTGTATTTTTATCATGGTTTTATATCATCATTTTGCACTTAAAGTATCAATAACTCCTTAACTAAAGCATGTTTTATAATAATATATCTAATAACATAATATACTTTTAATTTGTGGTAAATGTTTATTTTGAATGCAGGCCTATCACATAAATGAAAATATTGATTGATGAATTTAAGAACTTAAATTGCAAAGGCAAAGAGATGGTCAAACTTAGAAAAGAGATGTCGGTGCAATCCAAATCGGAACATTGTTTGGTAATTGGGTCATATCTGGAGCTACAGATCTCAGATTTAGGTCCAATTTATATGGATGGAAAGGTAAGACATAGGCCTACAACTTTCATATGGAGCCCAAGATCTAAAAAGGCCATTTGCAAGTCCAAATTGTAGCAACAACAAAGAAGCCCGAATCTGTCTTCCAGCCCGAGCACAGTTCGGTATTTTGGCCATATCTGGAGTTCTAGAAGTCCACATGAGCTGAATTTTTTACAAAAAAAAGATGCCACAATTGCCTACAACTTTCATGTTTTACCTGGCTCCAATTTTGACGTTATCAATGACGTTTTGGGCAGACAAGAGAAGATAAGGATTGTCACCAAGTCAAAAGTTGGCCACCCACTTATCAATTAGTCATCAAATCAATAGTTCCCAATTTTGGCCTATAAAAGGAGGCATTTGCCATGCATTTAGGCATCTTGGTGTTCAGATCAAGATCATGCTCTTCCTTTCTCTCTTTGTATTTTTTGTAATGTTTATGCTTTGCTTTCATTAATATTAAGTTTATGCCTTTCATTTCCTTTCCTTTACTTAGTTAACTTTTATGTTCTTATTTTGTTTATTTATTTTCCTTTCTTTCATTATGTCTAGCTAAGTTAATTATGTCAAGGTGAAAAGGTTACACTAATGGTGTAAGAATAAGTATAGTGTAAACTTAATATGGACTTTAATGTTTGATACTAACATGTTTTATATTTGTTATCTTGTTCACTCTTTAATACTTTGCTTGTTAAATGATTAATCTTGATTTATGTTGTATAACACTTGGTACAACAAATGCTTGGCACTTTCATAGCCCATAATGTATGGTATAACCGACACCTGAGCTATGAAAGGAACTTGATTTGTTGTTAACATAAGTTATAATTATGAATGCTTGACGAGATTTACAAGTATTAGCATTAATTGAATAAGATGACTAATGTAATCATGTTAACAATATATAATCTGATTGGCACCTCCTTTGTGTGTGGTTTCCAATTCAATAATAAGAGTTTATACTATACTTGTTTGTATACCATTAGTGGAACCTCTAACCTTGACATTTGTTATTATTATTGTTTAATTCTTACATTAATTTTCCATCTCCAAGTTCTCATATGGAGCCCTACAACTTTATATGGAGCCCAAGATCTAAAAAGGCCATTTTCAAGTCCAAATGGTAGCAACAACAAAGAAGCCCGAATCTGTCCTTCAACCCGAGCACTGTTCAGTATTTTGGCCATATCTGGAGTTCTAGAAGTCCAAATGAGCTGAATATTTTACATAAGATAGCTGAGACAATTTCCTATAAATTTTATGTTTTCGAGAGGCTTGAATTTTGACGTTATCAATGACGTTTTGGGTAGACAAGAGAAGATAAGGATTGTCACCAAGTCAAGAGTTGGTCACTCACTTATCAATTAGTCATCAAATCAATAGTTTCCAATTTTGGCCTATAAAAGGAGGTATTTGCCATGCATTTAGGCATCTTGGTTTCCAGATCAAGATCATGCTCTTCCTTTCTCTCTTTGTATTTTTTGTAATGTTTATGCTTTGCTTTCATTAATATCAAGTTTATGCCTTTCATTTCTTTTCCTTTACTTAGTTAACTTTTATGTTCTTATTTTGTTTATTTTTCTTTCTTTCTTTTCTTATGTCTAGGTAAGTTTACTATGTCAAGGTGAAAAGGTTACACTAATGGTGTAAGAATAAGTATAATGTAAACTTAATATGGACTTTAATGTTTGATACTAACATGTTTTATATTTATTATCTTGTTCACTCTTTAATAGTTTGCTTGTTAAATGACTAATCTTGATTTATGTTGTATAACTGATTGTGCATCAAAAGTGTCATTAAGTCTCTTATTTTACATATGTATTTATTGTTTTTATTTGGTTGTTTTGTTATGATTGATGTGTTTTTTTTAGTAATGAAGTTTGTTTTAATGTTTCGATAGGTTTTTGGAGCTTAAATGAATTAATTCAGAAAATTCAACGTCGGAATTCAGAACAAAGAATTGAAGAGACATTTAGTTGAAGATTGAAGCAAATCTTGGTTCAAATAAGTGCTCCAAATTTGTCCCAAAAATCAATTCTATTCCAATTCTAGAAACGAATATCATATGATTTATTTCAAGCCCAAACTTGCCTTATGTTGTGTGCAAACTTCAACCATTAAACACTCAAGGTTTCAATGTCAATCTTAGCCCCAATAATAAGTACATTTGTATACTTATTTGATGCTCAAATTCAGCCCAAAATCAGCCCAAAATCAACCCCAAATCAACCTTCAAATCAACCCAAACACAATTCATGATCTTACATGTCAACACAACAAATAACAATTAATTTATTTTGGGTAATCCATTGATCCAAGAAGGCAAGCACATGGATGGAAAGCTAGAGGGGATATTTTAACATTATTTTGGGTCAAAAAGAAGAAGGAGACACCTCATAAATGAGGAAGAAAAACGTGCACCAAAGTAGTTGTAAAGCTGTCTTGATTTGATTTTTCAGAACACCTTTCGGTGTTTTGCCCATAACTTTTGACTCAGATGTGCAAATGAGCTATTCTTTAATGATCTAAAAAGGTGACAGAATTTCCTATAAATATGTCTCTAATAGACTTCTCGAAAAAAAGCTTCTAAGAGGGTCGAATTGCTGTCCAAAGTTAGAGTCAGATTTGTGTCCGAATTTTTTCTGAAATTGTATTGTGTTCTTCTTTATAGATTTCGGTTCTTTAGTTTGTAAAACTTATTATTTCAGTTGGATTCAAGTTCTTTCATGTTTATTGAAGTGTTCTTATATATAATCATGGTTGGCTAAACTCTTTCTTGGACCCAAATCAAGGATAATGGTGATTGAGGTGAGTTCTTTAGGATATGAATGAATCTTAATGTTTATCTTCTTATTTTCTTCATGAATGATTTATTATTGTAAAGAAATTTTAGAAATCATTTAGGTAATGTTATAATCTTGAATTTTTATGCACAAACTTTAGTTTTGGTATAGAGATTGCTTGATTCAATGTCTTACTTAATATAAAAGTACTTGTTCATTCTTAAGCAATAATCAATCTTCATCTTTCTAATCTTCATTGTAATATCTTCCGATCTAATATCACCATCGTTGAGATTAGGTTGAGTTATCTTATATATGTTGAAGAAATCACCAATACATCATGATTAGTACTTAAAAGTGTATTTTTATCATGGTTTTATATCATTATTTTGCACTTGAAGTATCAATAACTCCTTAACTAAAATATGTTTTATAATAATGTATCTAATAATATAAGATACCTATAATTTGTGGTAAATGTCTATTTTTAGTGCAGGCCTATCAAATAAATGAAAGGATTGATTGATGACTTGAAGAACTTAAATTGCAAGGATAAAGAGATGGTCAAACTTAGAGAAGAGATGTCGGTGCAATCCAAACCGGAACACTGTTCGGTAATTGGGTCATATCTGGAGCTACAGATCTCAGATTTAGGTCCAATTTATATGGATGGAAAGGTAAGACATAGGCCTAAAACTTTCATATGGAGCCCAAGATCTAAAAAGGCCATTATCAAGTCCAAATTGTAGCAACAACAAAGAAGCCCGAATCTGTCTTCCAGCCCGAGCACTGTTCGGTATTTTGGCCATATCTGGAGTTCTAGAAGTCCACATGAGCTGAATTTTTTACACAAGAAAGCTGAGACAATTGCCTACAACTTTCATGTTACAACTGGCTCCAGTTTTGACGTTATCAATGACGTTTTGGGCAGACAAGAGAAGATAAGGATTGTCACCAAGTCAAAAGTTGGCCACCCACTTATCAATTAGTCATCAAATCAATAGTTCCCAATTTTGGCCTATAAAAGGAGGCATTTGCCATGCATTTAGGCATCTTGGTTTCCAGATCAAGATCATGCTCTTCCTTTCTCTCTTTGTATTCTTTGTAATATTTATGCTTTACTTTCATTAATATCAAGTTTATGCCTTTCATTTCCTTTCCCTTACGTAGTTAGCTTTTATGTTCTTATTTTGTTTATCTATTTTGCTTTCTTTCATTATGTCTAGCTAAGTTAATTATGTCAAGGTGAAAAGGTTACACTAATGGTGTGAGAATAAGTATAATGTAAACTTAATATGGACTTTAATGTTTGATACTAACATGTTTTATATTTGTTATCTTGTTCACTCTTTAATACTTTGCTTGTTAAATGACTAATCTTGATTTATGTTGTATAACACTTGGTACAACAAATGCTTGGCACTTTCATAGCCCATAATGTATGGTATAACCGACACCTGAGCTATGAAAGGAACTTGATTTGTTGTTAACATAAGTTATAATCATGAATGCTTGACGAGATTTACAAGTATTAGCATTAATTGAATAAGATGACTAATGTAATCATGTTAACAATATATAATCTGATTGGAACCTCCTTTGTGTGTGGTTTCCAATTCAATAATAAGAGTTTATACTATACTTGTTTGATATACCATTAGTGGAACCTCTAACCTTGACATTTGTTATTATTATTATTTAATCCTTACAATAATTTTCCATCTCCAAGTTCTCATCATCTTCTTCTTCTTCTCTTTCTTTATTATTATTATTATTATTATTACTACTACTACTACTACTATTATTATTATTATTATTATTATTATTATTATTACTATTGTTGATGTTGTTATTATTGTTTATAATTTGTACAATTAACCTCCCTGTGGTTCGACCCTGGTCTTGCCGGGTTATTTATTACTTCGACACTCCTGCACTTGGGAGAAGACATCAACCTTTTAGTCGTGTCACATCACCATTAAAATTGATTTGGACCAAGACTTACTTTTCTTGTCATTTAAAATCTATTTATATTTTTTTTATCTTTGAAAACAAATCCATCAATTATTTTCAACCAAGTTATTGTTAATTTAATTTCTCTTGAGTTTTTTTTTGTTACTTAGCTTAATTTCCAGATCTAGCTCTCTGTGGATATGACCTCGATCTTACTGAGTTAATTGCTACATCGCACACTCGTGCACTTGCGAGTTAAAACAAGCCGATCATAAAAAGCGGTCAAGCAATTTTGGCGCCGTTGCCGGGGAGCTAGCAAGCAAAGGTAACAAATTTAGATTTGATTATTGGAAAACTAAAAAAAATCATATAAAAAAATCAATTGGCTGGTTTTACCGCCTAAAAAAAAATTTTACCTTAACGTTTCGGATATTGGACTGTGGACTGGACTATTAATTGTTGGATTTTGGTTGGTTCAACCATTTTTCTTTTATTGTCTACTCTTATTAGTTTCTAATATTTTTCCTTTTATTTCATTTTATTTTGTTGATATTGTTTTTATTTATTGTCTAAAGTGTTTGGCCGGTATTACCGCCTCTTGTTTATTTCAGTTTATTTTGTTGTTTTGTTATGCTTATTTTTTATATATATTTATTGTTTGAAGTGCTTGGCCGGTATTACCGCCTTTTTATTCATGCCTATTATAATTATCTTTTAATGTTTATTATTGTTATTTTTCTTATATTTATTGTCTAAAGTGCTTGGTCGGTATTACCGCCTCTTGTTTATTTCCTTTTTATTTTGTTGTTTTGTTATGATTATTTTTCTTATATTTATTGTTTGAAGTGCTTGGCCGGTATTACCACCTTTTGTTTATTCATGCTTGTTATAATTATCTTTTAATGTTTATTGTTGTTAATAGTGCTTATTAGTTGGAGAGTGAATTTCTTAATTTGTTGTATTTTTATTTTTGAGCTATTACTTTTATTTGCATTTTTTTTCTTTCCTTTCCTTTCATATTCATATAATTGTTATATTATTATTATTATTATTTTATCATGGCTAATGTTGAAGATGTAGAGGGTGAAGGGAGTGCTCAAGGTAATGGACCTCCACAATTCAATGATCAACCTAATTTTCGAACTCTTAGAGAGTATCTTCACCCGGCTAGACAAAGTACACCTTCGTGTATTATCTTACCTCTTAACCAACAAGCTTTCAATTTGAAACCGGGCATGATTCAACTTCTTCCCACATTTCATGGTATGGATTCTGAAAATCCATACATACACATTAAAGACTTTGAAAAGGTATGTAATACTTTTATTGATAGAACATGCACAGAGGAAACCATTCGACTTAAATTGTTCCCATTCTCTCTAAAGGATAAAGCCAAGCTTTGGCTAAACTCCTTGCGTCCTAGGTCTATAGGTACATGGAGAGAAATGCAAGCTGAATTTTTGAAAAAATACTTCCCCACTCATAGGACAGCAGCTTTACAACGTCAAATGATGAATTTTTCTTGTAGTCCAAATGAGTCATTTCACCAAGCTTGGGAAAGGTTCAAAGACTTGTTAAATGCATGCCCTCATCATGGTTTTGAGATGTGGAGGTTAGTGAGTTTCTTTTATGACTCTCTTACCGCAGATTTTAAAAAGCTAGTGTCAACCATGTGTAATGGTGAGTTTTATGACAAAGAACCAAGTGAGGCCTTTGATTTTTTTGATCAATTGGCTGAAAACACAAAGCAATGGGAGACTTCTCTCCCAGTTCATGTTGAGTCTAGAAACACCATTTCTCATTCAAGTGGGAAGTTTCAATTGAAAGAGACTGATGACCTCAATGCTAGATTAGCCTCATTGGCTAGGAAAGTAGAGTCTCTTGAGATTAAAAAAGTGCATGTCATAAGTGAACAACAAGAGGAAAGTTGTGTTTGTGAAAGCAAAGGGCATAGGACAACTGATTGTCCTACCATTCCAGCCTTCAAGGAAGTGCTATATGGCCAAACTTCTGATGCAAGTAATGTTAGAAAGCCATTTCCAAACCAAGTAGGCAATCCCTACTCTGAGAGCTATAATCCTGGATGGAGGAACCACCCAAATTTTAGATGGAGAAATGAGGGCTCTTCAGTACCTCAAACATTTCCACCTCCACCCCAACCATTTCATGCTCCCACACATAACACATACCAACCACCTCATAAGAGATCCTTAGAGGATACTCTTCAACAATTCATGCAAACGCAAGGAGGAATCAACAACCAAGTTTACAAATTCCAAGACCAGACCAATAGGACCTTAGATGACATTCGAAGTCAACTAACTAAGTTGACTCAATCACTAAGCATTCAAGAGAAGGGAAAAATCCCACCTCAACCAATGCCTAATCCTAGAGGTCAGGTACACATGAGTGAATCCTCACCTAGTGAACCTTCAAACCATGAACAAGTCCAAGCCATCACTACCCTTAGAAGTGGAAAGATTGTCGACAAAGGTGTAGGTTTTAGGATTCCTAAAGGTATTGTGGAGGAGAAATCTAGGGAAAGTGAAGAGGGAATCAAAACACAAGTGACAAATGAGAGTTTGAGAGATAAAGAAGGTGAGCTAAATGAGAAAGAGATGAGTGAGAAAGGAGATGATTCAAGAAAAATCGAAGTCAAAGTGAGTGACTTAGAATTTTTTCCTAGAGCACCATTTCCACAAAGGTTAGGGAAACCTAAACAAGATCTTATGAACTCAGAAATCTATGAATTGTTCAAACAAGTGAAAGTCAATATTCCACTCCTTGATGCAATTAAACAAGTTCCATCTTATGCAAAGTTTTTTAAGGATTTATGCACAGTCAAAAGGAGATTGAATGTGAAAGAAAGAGCTTTTCTGACTGAACATGCTAGTGCCATCATCGAGTTTAAGACCCCTCCCAAATACAAAGATCCTGGTTGTCCTACCATTTCATGCATTATTGGAAGTCATAAGATAGATCAAGCTTTGTTGGATTTAGGAGCAAGTGTGAATTTAATACCCTACACTGTTTACGAACAATTAGGTTTAGGAGAAATCAAGCCTACTCGAATCACCCTTCAATTAGCTGATAGGTCAATCAAGATTCCTAGGGGTATCGTTGAGGATGTGTTGGTCCAAGTAGATAAATTCTACTTTCCTGTTGATTTTGTAGTGTTAGACACCGCACCAATTCAAGGTTCTAATGCCCCCATCCCAGTCATCTTAGGGAGACCTTTCCTAGCTACATCTAATGCCTTAATTAACTGTAGGAATGGGGTGATGAAATTGTCTTTTGGGAATATGACTGTGGAGATGAACATATTCAATGTCTCCAAACAAATCGGGGAACATGAGGACATTAGAGAGGTAGATTTCATCCAAACAGTTTGTCAAGAACACTTTGAGAGAGTGTGGATCAAGGATCCATTGGAGAGAAATTTAATTCATGATGAAAGATTTTGTTCTTTGGAATGTGTTGATGAGGAAGTAAGAGAACTCGAGACTTATCTAGATCCAATGCCTATTATGTCAATAGGTCAATGGACCCCATCATTAGAGCCTTTGATTTCACCCTAAGTAAAAGTTGAGGAATCTCTTGTCCAGCCTGATAAACTAGAAAGGAAGCCTTTACCGAGTGATCTTAAGTATGCATTTCTAGGGGAAGATGAATCATATCCTATTGTGATCTCATCAAAACTTAGCATAGAGCAAGAACAAAAACTTTTGAGAGTGGTGAGAAAACATAAGAAAGTAATTGGGTGGAAAATTACTGACTTGAAAGGAATTAGCCCTCTTTTATATACACATAGAATCTATCTTGAAGAAGAGGCTAAATCTGTGAGGCAAATGCAAAGACGATTGAACCCAAACATGAAGGAAGTAGTGAGAGGTGAAGTGCTTAAGCTACTTGATGCAGGTATCATTTACCCTATTGCAAACTCAAAATGGGTTAGTCCAACCCAAGTTGTCCCAAAAAAATCTGGAGTCACGGTAGTGAAGAATGAAAATAATGAGCTGGTACCAACTAGAATCCAAACTAGATGGTGTATGTGCATTGATTATCGTAAATTGAACATGGTGACTAGGAAGGACCATTTTCCACTTCCATTTTTAGACCAAGTGCTTGAAAGAGTAGCTGGAAGAGCTTTCTATTGTTTTCTGGATGGATACTCAGGTTACAACCAAATTGAGATATCTTTAGAAGACCAAGAAAAAACCACTTTCACTTGTCCTTTTGGTACTTATGCTTATAGAAGAATGCCATTTGGTTTGTGTAATGCACCAGCCACTTTTCAAAGGTGTATGATGAGTATCTTTAATGACATGGTGGAAAATTTTCTGGAAGTTTTCATGGATGATTTTTCAGTTTATGGGGATTCTTATGAGTTGTGTCTAATGAATCTAGAAAACGTTCATAAAAGGTGTGAAGAGAGCAATCTTGTACTCAATTGGAAGAAGTGTCATTTTATGGTGACACATGACATTGTTTTAGGTCACATTGTCTCTTCAAAAGGGATAGAGGTAGATAAGTCAAAAGTGGAAGTCATTCAAAAATTAACTACCCCTAAGACTGTGAAAGATGTGAGATCCTTTTTAGGACATGCTGGTTTTTATCGAAGATTCATTCATTCTTTTAGTACCATTGCCAAACCATTGTGTAACTTGTTGTCACAAGATGTCCCATTTGATTGGACATCAAAATGTCAAGAAGCTTTTGAAAAGCTTAAAGGGTTGTTGACAACTGCACCAATCATACAAGCTCCTGATTAGTCTTTACCATTTGAACTGATGTGTGATGCTAGTGATTTTGCAGTTGGGGCTGTTTTAGGGCAAAGAAAAGACAAGAAACCTCATGTCATATATTATGCTAGCAAGACTTTGAATGATGCTCAATTGAATTACACTACAACTGAAAAAGAACTCTTAGATGTGGTCTTTGCATTAGACAAGTTTAGGTCTTATTTGGTTGGATCTCTTGTTATTGTTTTCACTGATCATGTAGCGTTGAAATATTTGCTCACAAAACAAGATGCCAAATCACGTTTGATTCGATGGATCCTCCTACTCCAAGAGTTTAACATTGAAATTCGAGATAAAAAGGGAGTAGAGAATGTAGTGGCTGATCATTTGTCTCGTCTTTCAAGCTATAAGACCATAATTGATGAATCTCCAATAAATGAACTCTTTGCTGATGAAAATTTATTTTGTGCAGGTACTGTCTCTTATATTGGTTCTCTATGGTATGCTGACATAGCAAATTACCTAGCCACAAGTCAGATTCCTTCTCATTGGTCTAAACTTGACAAATAAAAATTCTTGCGCAATGTGCGCACCTTTTTTTGGGATGACCCCTACCTATTTAAATATTGTCCTGACCAAATTATTAGGCGGTGCATCCCTGATCATGAAATTCCAAGGGTCATTAATTTTTGTCATGCATTAGCTTGTGGTGGGCATTTCTCTTCTAAGAAAACCATTGCCAAAATCTTGCAGTGTGGTTTTTATTGGCCTACCAGATGTTCATGCCTTCTGTGTTGCATGTGACTGATGCCAAAGACTAGGTAGCCTCACTAGGCGTAACATGATGCCCCTTAACCCCATCCTTGTTTTGGAAATATTTGATTGTTAGGGGATTGATTTCATGGGACCTTTTCCAAGTTCATTTGGTTACCAATTCATCCTTGTAGCTGTTGATTATGTGTCTAAATGGGTGGAGGCCATTGCATCTCGAACCAATGACCATCGAGTTGTGGTCAAATTCTTGAAAGAAAATATTTTCTCTCGTTTTGGCATGCCTCGGGCTATGATTAGTGATGGGGGAAAACATTTTTGTAACAAGCCCGTTGGGATTTTGATGAGAAAATATGGTGTAATTCACAAGGTCAGTACCCCCTATCACCCACAGACTAGTGGCCAAGCTGAGTTGGCAAATAGGGAGATCAAGAATATTTTAGAGAAAACAGTCAATCCAAACCGTAAAGATTGGTCCCTACGACTAGTTGATGCTTTGTGGGCATATCGCACTGCTTATAAGACCTCTTTAGGAATGTCTCCTTATAGGCTAGTTTATGGAAAGCCTTGTCATCTCCCTGTTGAAATTGAGCACCGTGTATATTGGGCCATTCGGCAATTCAATGACAATGAAAACAAGGTCGGCAAAAATAGAAAGCTTCAATTGGATGAATTAGAGGAGCTAAGAAATGATGCATTTGAAAATGCAAAAATTTCAAAACATAAGATGAAAACTTTGCATGATAAACATATTCTTAGAAAATCCTTTCATGTTGGTCAAAAGGTTCTCTTGTATAATTCACGATTACATCTCTTTCCTGGAAAGTTGAGGACAAAATGGATTGGTCCATTTGTGATTAAATCCATCTCTGAGCATGGTGCATTTGAGGTAGAAAATCCCAAGAATGGAAATATTTTCAAAGTAAATGGTCATCGATTGAAACTTTATCTTGAAAATATTGTGGCTAAAGTTGAGACATTGGATCTTGAAGATCCAATACCATTGTAGTATCAAAAGTAATGAGTTTTTATTTTTATTTTTATTTTCATTTTCATTTTTTTTCTTCTTTCTTCCATCTCTTATATTTTCTTGTTCATGCATTCGGGACAATGCATTATTTTTAGTTGGGGGGTGTGAGGTTCTTTGTTTTCAAAAAAAAAAATTAAAAAAAAACATCAATGTTTTCTTTTATGTTTTCTTTTAGTTGTGATATGCAGGTTAAAAAAAAAATCAAGCAAGAAGTCAGCTCATACCCAATTCAATCAGACATTCATCCTTGAAAACAGAAGGGGAGTAACAATTTTCTAATCTTTATACTTTTCTTCTCTTTCTCTTTTACATTGAGCATAATGTAAAACTTAATTTTAGATATTTCATTATGTTGAATGCTTGAGATAACCATGCTTGTTAAAAAAAAATATACTTGCATTCGTATGTGAATGAGACTTGTTTAGGATCATCATTACCTTTTTGGGTTCATTATTGTGTTGAACATTGCATGCTTTAATTTGGGATATATAATATCTTATAAAGCAAGATATAGCATACTTTTTTTTAAGATTACTGAAGTACATCTTTCCTTGTAAAAGTTGTGTGAGTTGTGTGAATATGCATGAAAGATGAGTATGATGCTTTACTTGTGATTATCCCTTTTGATCTAGTCCTAAACAAGGTTTAAGTAAATAGAGTAATAATCATTACATAAATAAATAAATGTGTACAAAGTTCTATCTACTCCAATGTTTTGAGTTCCTCAGTAACTAGGGGTATTGATCACAAATGTTTATCTTTATGACACGACTGAAAGATTGATGTCTTCTCCCAAGTGCAGGAGTGTCGAAGTAATAAATAACCCGGCAAGACCGGGGTCGAACCACAGGGAGGTTAATTGTACAAATTATAAACAACAATTATAAACAACAATAATAGTAATAACGATAACAATAATAATAATAATAATAACAATAATAATAATAATAATAATAATAATAATAATAATAATAATAATAATAATAATAATAATAATAATAATACTAGTAGTAGTAGTAGTAGTAGTAGTAGTAGTAGTAGTAGTAATAATAATAATAATAATAATAATAATAATAATAATAATAAAGAAAGAGAAGAAGAAGAAGATGATGAGAACTTGAAGATGAAAAATTAATGTAAGGATTAAACAATAATAATAACAAATGTCAAGGTTAGAGGTTCCACTAATGGTATATCAAACAAGTATAGTATAAACTCTTATTATTGAATTGGAAACCACACACAAAGGAGGTTCCAATCAGATTATATATTGTTAACATGATTACATTAGTCATCTTATTCAATTAATGCTAATACTTGTAAATCTCGTCAAGCATTCATGATTATAACTTTTGTTAACAACAAATCAAGTTCCTTTCATAGCTCAGGTGTCGGTTATACCATACATTATGGGCTATGAAAGTGCCAAGCATTTGTTGTACCAAGTGTTATACAACATAAATCAAGATTAGTCATTTAACAAGCAAAGTATTAAAGAGTGAACAAGATAACAAATATAAAACATGTTAGTATCAAACATTAAAGTCCATATTAAGTTTACACTATACTTATTCTTACACCATTAGTGTAACCTTTTCACCTTGACATAATTAACTTAGCTAGACATAATGAAAGAAAGCAAAATAGATAAACAAAATAAGAACATAAAAGCTAACTAAGTAAAGGAAAAGAAATGAAAAGCATAAACTTAATATTAATGAAAGCAAAGCATAAACATTACAAAAAATACAAAGAGAGAAAGGAAGAGCATGATCTTGATCTCGAAAACCAAGATGCCTAAATGCATGGCAAATGCTTCCTTTTATAGGCCAAAATTGGGAACTATTGATTTGATGACTAATTGATAAGTGGGTGGCCAACTTTTGACTTGGTGACAATCCTTATCTTCTCTTGTCTGCCCAAAACGTCATTGATAACGTCAAAACTGGAGCCAGGTGCAAACATAAAAGTTGTAGGCAATTGTCTCAGCTTTCTTGTGTAAAAACTTCAGCTCATTTGGACTTCTAGAACTCCAGCTATGGCCAAAATACTGAACAGTGCTCGGGCTGGAAGACAGATTCGGGCTTCTTTGTTGTTGCTACAATTTGGACTTGATAATGGCCTTTTTAGATCTTGGGCTCCATATGAAAGTTGTAGGCCTATGTCTTACCTTTCCATCCATATAAATTGGACCTAAATCTGAGATCTGTAACTCCAGATATGGCCCAATTACCAAACAGTGTTCCGATTTAGATTGCGCCGACATCTCTTCTCTAAGTTTGACCATCTCTTTATCCATGCAATTTAAGTTCTTCAAGTCATCAATCAATCCTTTTATTTATTTGATAGGCCTGCATTAAAAATAGACATTTACCACAAATTATAGGTATCTTATATTATTAGATACATTATTATAAAACATATTTTAGTTAAGAAGTTATTGATACTTCAAGTGCAAAATGATGATATAAAACCATGATAAAAATGCACTTTTAAGTACTAATCACACCCCTCAACCAGCTTATTACTAGTCCCTAGTAATTAAAGCGTTAAAATAGAAAACAAATTTGCAAATTTCATAAAGCAAGGTATTCATCATTTAACTTCCATTAATCTATCCAGATAAACAAACTCTCATTAAATTTATATATCTGCTCAATACTAGTTAACAAGATATTAATAAACCTTTCTTTTATGCTCAATGTATCAACACATAATTATGGGGGCTTTTCTTGGAAGAAAACAAAATTTTTGTTCTAATGTTTAAGGTTAACTTCCCTGGGTTGGGATTACTATTTTTGTCTTTTTTTTGTTGTTTTTTTTAAATCTATATACATATAATTTAAAAACATCATGCATCTTTAACCCATGTAACGAGCTTTCAGCTAATGACTCCCAGACCAGTTGGTCTTAGGGCATTAGGTGTTAAGACACCCCTACGAGCTTAGTAACTCGGGTCGCCGATACTGATATGTAGATAGTGCAATGTTTGATTCCCTTAAGCTTTTCTCCTCAACCCATGTAACAAGCGTTGGGCCAATAGCTCCCAAGTCAGTTGACTTTAGGGTATTAGGTGTTAAAACACCCCTTCGGACTTAATTGCTTAGGTTAGGGAGGCTACGAAATCAAACTTATCTACATTTTTATTATCATCATTTTTTATTTTTATTTTTTTTCTTCTTTTTTTTTTCATGTTTTTTTTTTAATTATATGCAATCCCTTTCCCTTAGTTGTTACCTTTAACAAAAGAACATAAATAATGTAATAATCCAATATGCAACCCACAATCATATGTTAAAGTGTGTGTGTGTAAATTAAGGTTTAAGAATACATGTTAAATAAGTATATGAGCAGAATTAAGTGATAACAATACGAGAGTTTGTAAACCTGAATATTTCAGGAAGTATTATAATAGACCTTGTTAAGAATGGTTACTAAGATGCGTCTCAAGAGTCACTTTAACAAAAGAACTCCTTTACTCTACCATCCTAGTAACAATAATTATGCACATGCTTTATGAAATGAAAAACAATTTTTTTTTTTTTTTATCAACTACTACCCTCTCCCCCCAACCAAAACGAGACATTGTCCTCAATGTTCTAAGGTAGAAAGATAGAGTATAGAAGATATCACCTGAAATAACGAACACTGACAAAACCTGAAACACACTAAAACAAAAATAAGAAATAACAAAACACAATAATAAAACCAAAATACATAAAAATTCACAAATGAAGGCTCAAATCCAATCTAAGCTTTTTACGGTTTCCGGTAGATGACCAATGTATACGACTCATGGAAGGATCAATCACAGGAATGAAAGATTGTAGTTGGTCAATCAATTGTTCAGCAGTAGTAGCAGAGATTATGATTTGTCGTGCAGAAGATGTTAGAAATTCCTGTTCCACAGCATGATCAAGAAAAGACAACAACTTATCATAATAACCATTAACATTTAACAAGCCAATGGGTTTATGGTGAATGTGCAATTGAGCCCAAGAGGAAATATGAAAGATCTCTTCCAATGTACCTAGACCACCTGGTAAAGCAATGAAGGCATCAGCATGATTAAACATTGCATTCATTCGAGCCGACATTGTGGAGACCTGAAGTTCCTCTCCAATTGTTTTTCCAATGATGTCCCCTTGTGCCAAAGCTTCAGGGACGACTCCTAAAACTTGACTACCTCCTAAAAATGCAGCTATTGACACACCTCCCATTAACCCAAGACTGCCTCCCCCATACACTAAATGAATCTTTCTCTCAGCTAGCACCTGACCAAGATGATTTGCTGATTCTAAAAACTCCTTTTCTTTCCCAGGACTAGATCCACCAAAAACACAAATATTTCTTATATGATGACCTGAGGAACTTGCCATTTCTACACACTTCTATAGTTTTTGAATGTATGGGTTGAGTAGAAATGAAAGGAAGGAAAAGAGGGTTTTATAGATGATAAATTAGAAAGGCAATCATAACATCTATATGTAGGCCAGCTGGAGTCTCACACTCTCTCTCTCTCTTTTTATTTATTTATTTATTTACTTTTGAAAAAAACATGTGTATGTACACGTAGTTGTGGTTGTGGCGCACATCTTCCCTTGGTTTTACGTCCAAGAACGGCTTAAACGCCCTCTATGGGTCGGGGATAGGCTTCCCATCCAGTTTTCTTAAAAACTGGCAAACAGGGTCTTTTTTAGTCAGATTCCCAAGACTAAGTCGATCATGTTCTTTATGAAATAGTGGCCATAAATCATGAATTGCACGATGCACATCTCCACTAGGATGCGTCTCAAGAGTCAATAGAAGATTATCTAAAGACTCCTTACTCAGGCCATCCTTAATGAATTGTATTTTATCTTCACGGTTTATAGATACCATTCCTAAAGAACGACATTGTGTATTACAAGTCCATCTAGCACATCGATGACAGACATCCAGTCGTTTTGCACGACGCTTCTTTACAAAAGTGCTTTTACCTGTTCCAGGCATGTGCGAAATGAAGAAGTTAGAGGACTCACCTGATAATCGGACCTTTGCTTCAATCAACCAGCGAATATCTTCAGGAATTCCATGATTCATTAACAATCTCAATCTTGCACATCTAGCACGGTAAATTTTTGTAATCGCATTCTGAGGCAGAGCGGGAAAATACTTTTTCAATTTTTCAAGATTAGTGTCCATTATCAAATGAGAATTGGAAGAGAGATTCAAAGAATTGCACAAATATATACACAAATATCAGTTATTGTGGGAAACTGAAAGAACCGACTTAAGTCACAGAGTACCGTTATCCGCCATTTGACCGGGGTGAGAGAAACTCGCAAAAATCACTCAAAAAGAAACAAAAATAAAATCAATATTTATATAAGAAACAAAAATAAAATAAAATAAAATAAAATAAAATAAAATCAATCTTTATATACAGGATCACCCAATTCAATAGAGTTATGTTCAACTGAAAAATTGTCAAAGTAAACTTTCAGACGATGTCCATTTACCTTGAAAACATTGCCATTCTTTGGATTCTCGATGTCATAGGCCCCATATGGATACACATGTTTCACAATAAAAGGACCACTCCATCTTGATCTTAATTTTCCAGGAAATAAATGCAGTCGAGAATTATAAAGCAAGACTTTTTGACCAACATTGAAGGTTTTTCTCTGTATTTTCTTGTCATGAAACTCTTTAATTCTTGCTTTATGAATTCTTGAATTTTCATATACATCATTTCTTATTTCCTCAAGCTCATTTATTTGTAATTTTCGCAGTTGACTAGCATCATCCAGATTTGAATTGAAAGCTTTAATAGCCCAATAAGCTTTATGTTCAAGTTCCACAGGCAAGTGACAAGGTTTTCCATAGACTAGTCTATACGGTGACATACCTAATGATGTTTTATAAGCAGTTCGATAAGCCCAAAGTGCATCATTAAGTCTTAAAGACCAGTCTTTCCTATTAGGGTTCACTGTTTTCTCCAAAATATGTTTGATCTCCCTATTAGCAAGCTCTACTTGTCCACTTGTTTGAGGGTGATAAGGGGTGGCAACTTTGTGTGTGATTCCATATTTCTTCATTAAAGACTCAAATGGCTTGTTGCAGAAATGTGTTCCACCATCACTTATTATGGCTCGAGGGACTCCAAATCGACTCAAAATATTTTCTTTCAAAAACTTTATCACTGTTTTGTGATCATTGTTTCGACTTGGAATTGCCTCTATCCATTTTGAAACATAATCTACTGCGACTAATATGTATAAGAAACCAAATGATGGAGGGAATGGGCCCATGAAATCTATACCCCAACAGTCAAAGATCTCAATGACAATAATAGGGTTTAAAGGCATCATGTGACGTTTTGAAATAGATCCCAACTTTTGACAATTTTCACAAGACTTGCAGAATGCATGTGAGTCTTTGAACATGGTGGGCCAGTAAAATCCACTTTGTAAGATTTTTGCAGTTGTCTTTCTTGATGAGAAATGGCCCCCACATGCCTCAGAATGACAAAATTTAATGACACTACTTACCTCATTGTCAGGAATGCATCTTCGAAATATTTGATCAGGACAATATTTGAATAAATAAGGATCATCCCAATAAAAGTTCTTCACTTCGTTCAAAAACTTTCTTTTATCTTGGGTATTCCAATGAGCTGGCAATTGTCCTGAAACAAGAAAATTGACAATATTAGCAAACCAAGGCATTGTAGAGACAGAAAGTAAAGATTCATCAGGAAAGTAGTCATCGATTAGTGTGATGTCAGTTTTCGAATTTGTTGTCAATCTTGACAAGTGATCTGCGACAACATTTTCGCTGCCTTTCTTATCTTTGATTGTGATATCAAATTCTTGAAGTAATAAAATCCACCGCACCAATCTAGCCTTGGAATCTTTCTTAGAAAGAAGATATTTCAATGCTGCATGATCACTAAAAACAACAACAGGTGAGCCAACAAGATAAGATCTGAATTTTTCACATGCAAATACTACTGCAAGTAATTCTTTTTCAGTGGTGGTATAATTCATTTGAGCACTATTTAAAGTTTTACTTGCATAGTAAATTACATAAGGTTTCTTATCTTTTCTTTGTCCCAAAACAGCACCTACGGCATAATCACTAGCATCACACATTATTTCAAAAGGTAAGGACCAATCGGGAGGTTGAATGATAGGAGCACAAGTAAGCAAGTTTTTAAGTTTAACAAAGGCTTCTTCACAATGTTCAGTCCATTCAAAAATAGTATCCTTTGTTAGAAGGTTACTTAAAGGCTTAGATATTACACTAAAATCTTTGATGAACCTTCTATAAAAACCAGCATGTCCCAGGAATGATCTAACATCTTTAAGAGATTTTGGTGTTGGCAAGTTTGCAATTAACTCAATTTTAGATTTGTCAACCTCAATTCCTTTTGATGAAACAATGTGACCAAGTACAATGCCATTTGTTACCATAAAATGACATTTTTCCCAATTCAGCACAAGATTCTTCTCTTCACACCTGGTTAAAACCTTTCCTAAATTAGTCAAACAATCATCAAATGAATTGCCAAAAACAGAAAAATCATCCATGAAAATCTCAAGAAAATGTTCAACCATATCGCTAAATATACTAAGCATGCATCTTTGAAATGTGGCTGGTGCATTACATAATCCAAAAGGCATCCTTCGATATGCAAAAGTACCAAATGGACATGTGAAAGTAGTTTTTTCTTGATCTTCCAATGCAATTTCAATTTGGTTGTAACCCGGATAGCCATCTAGGAAACAATAAAATTCATGACCTGCAACTCTTTCTAGTATTTGATCCATGAAAGGTAAAGGAAAATGATCTTTTCTAGTCATTGAATTAAGTTTCCTATAGTCAATGCACATGCGCCAACCAGTAACAGTTCTAGTGGGAATTAACTCATTGTTCTCATTTGTTATCACAGTGACTCCAGACTTCTTAGGTACAACTTGGGTAGGACTTACCCATTTGCTGTCAGAAATAGGATAAATGATTTCATTATCTAGAAGCTTAATGACTTCATTTTTCACTACTTCTTTCATATTAGGATTTAGCCTTCGTTGCATTTCTCTAGAGGGTTTAGCATTTTCCTCTAAATAAATTCTGTGTATACAAATCAAAGGACTAATTCCTTTTATATCAGCTATGGTCCATCCTAATGCTTTTTTGTGCATTTTCAGAGTTTGTAATAACTTACCTTCTTGATGTGCATTAAGTTTGGAAGAGATTATTACCGAAAAAGTTTCATTTTCTCCCAAAAATGAGTATTTGAGATTGGATGGCAATGGCTTCAAATCAGGTTTTGGTGGTTGAACACTTGAAGGTATGGACTTAATTGGTCGTGGTGGCAATTCCTCAATTTGTGGCCTCCAATTACTTGTCTTTGATTCTTCCTGAAAATAAATCATTTCCAAATCATCAGATTCATCAATCTCAATTTCATTGGAAGTGGTTGGAAATTGATCATGAATTAATTTTTCAGTAAAGTCCACTTCCTGTAAATCATTATCATCTCTAGGTTGCTTGCAAATGTTGAAAATATTCATCTCCAATGTCATGTTTCCAAATGATAGCTTCATCAGTCCATTCCTACAATTAATCAATGCATTAGAAGTTGCAAGAAATGGACGTCCTAAAATAACAGGAAATAAATTACATACTTCAACAGGTTGTGTGTCCAAGACAATAAAATCCACAGGATAAATGAATTTATCGACTTGTACTAACACATCTTCAATTATTCCTCTAGGCACTTTTATAGATCTATCGGCAAGTAAAAGAGTTATAGAAGTTGGTTTTAACTCACCTAGATTGAGACTCTGAAAAACTGAATATGGAAGTAAATTCACACTAGCTCCAAGATCAAGTAAGGCTCTTTCAATTTTATGCTCTCCAATAAAGCAAGAAATTGTAGGACAACCAGGGTCTTTATATTTCAAAGCATTATTGTTTTGAAGAATAGCACTTACTTGTTCGGCTAGAAAGGCTTTCTTTTTCACATTCAGTTTCCTCTTCACAGTGCAGAGATCTTTCAAAAATTTAGCATAGGAAGGAACCTGTTTAATTGCATCCAGCAAAGGTATATTGATCCTTACCTGTTTGAAAATTTCATAAATTTCAGAATTGTGATTGACTTTCCTTTGTTTGGTCATGGCTTGAGGAAATGGAAGTGCTGGTGGTGAATCAGTTGTTTCTTTGCAATTTTCAGATTCATCCCCTTCCTTACCCTCAGAGATTGACTCATCATCTTTCTCATAAGGTTCAAAAGAGGGTTTTTCAATAACCTTACCACTGCGCAGAGTAGTGACTGATTTGACTTGATCCATGTGTTGGCTTCCAGAACTACTTGCATTTGCATTGTATTGCCCTTTGGGATTTTGTTGTGTTTGAGATGGAAACTTACCTTTCTCTTGGAAACTAAGAGCAGATGTTAATTTAGCAAGAGTATCTTTAAAATCTATCATGTTTTGAGCAAGTTGAGTATTGATTGTCTCTTGCTTTTCAATGAATGCATGCAATGTTTCCTCAAGATTTCTTCTAGGAGGTGGAGCATAAGGAGGTGCATATCCATGAGAATTTTGGAAATTGTGGTGTGCTTGAAACGGTGGTTGTGAAGTTTGTGCATTGTTATTCTCACTCTTCCAATTGAAATTTGGGTGATTTCTCCAACCAGGGTTGTATGTTTGGGAGTATGGGTTGTGGTTGGCCCTTTGAAAACTGTTTAAAGCATGAGCTTGTTCATGGAGACATTCTTTAAAAGAAGGCAAGGTTGGACAATTGTTGGTTGAGTGTTCATTTGTTTCACAGATTTGACACACAATGTTTTCAACAGATTTTAATTGACCACTCTTTTTCAATTCTAGTGCCTCGACTTTTCTAGCTAAAGATGCAAATTTTGCTTGGAGGTCATGATCTTCCCTAAGGTTGTACATACCTCCACTAGATGTATGAAGTTGAGTTTTACTCGGTGCCTCATATGTACCCGCGGTGTCCCAATTTTGAGCATTTTCAGCTAACAAGTCTAAGTACTCCATTGCTTCATCAGGGTCTTTATCTTCAAAAGTTCCATTGCACATCAATTCAACCATTTGCCTATCTTTAGGTGTTAACCCTTCATAGAAATGTGAAACCAATCTCCATGTTTCAAAACCATGATGGGGGCAAGTACTAAGCAAATCTCGATACCTATCCCAACATTTGTAAAATGTTTCTCCTGGTTTTTGAGTGAAAGTGGTGATTTGTCTCTTGAAAGAGTTTGTTCTATGAGATGGGAAAAACTTCTTTAAAAATTGTTGTTACATTTCATCCCAAGCACGAATGGATCCTGGTCTTAAATTTTGTAGCCATGTTTTAGCTTTATCTTTTAATGAAAAAGGAAAAAGCTTTAATCTGATGGTGTTCATGCTACAATTTAAATTATTATATGTGTTGCACACCTCCTCAAATTCCCTTAAATGCAAGTATGGATTTTCCAATTCCAAGCCATGAAATGAAGGTAAAAGTTGAATAATGCCTGGCTTAAAATTAAAATGAGATGCATCAGGAGGAAAAACTATGCATAATGGTGCACTTGTTCTTGTGGGATTCATGTGGTCTCTAAGTGTTCTAGCACGGTTATTCTCATTATTTTCATTATGAAGTGATTGATTATCTTCTTCGGCCATATTTTCTGAAAATGATGAGGATATCCTACAAAGTCTACCACTTGATGTACGTGACCACACTCTCATGCACGTGTAGGAATAAAATTAAAAAAAAAAAGAGAAGAAAGCAAAAGAAGGAGGAAGAAAACAAAATAAAAAGAAAACAAACAAAGTTATATACAAGAAAAGTGAAAAGAGAAAATAAAATAAATATTATAATTTATACAAAACTTACCTCCCCGGCAACGGCGCCAAAAACTTGACACGACTGAAAGATTGATGTCTTCTCCCAAGTGCAGGAGTGTCGAAGTAATAAATAACCCGGCAAGACTGGGGTCGAACCACAGGGAGGTTAATTGTACAAATTATAAACAACAATTATAAACAACAATAATAGTAATAACGATAACAATAATAGTAATAATAATAACAATAATAATAATAATAATAACAATAATAATAATAATAATAATAATACTAGTAGTAGTAGTAGTAGTAGTAGTAGTAGTAATAATAATAATAATAATAATAATAATAATAATAATAATAATAATAAAGAAAGAGAAGAAGAAGAAGATGATGAGAACTTGAAGATGAAAAATTAATGTAAGGATTAAACAATAATAATAACAAATGTCAAGGTTAGAGGTTCCACTAATGGTATATCAAACAAGTATAGTATAAACTCTTATTATTGAATTGGAAACCACACACAAAGGAGGTTCCAATCAGATTATATATTGTTAACATGATTACATTAGTCATCTTATTCAATTAATGCTAATACTTGTAAATCTCGTCAAGCATTCATGATTATAACTTTTGTTAACAACAAATCAAGTTCCTTTCATAGCTCAGGTGTCGGTTATACCATACATTATGGGCTATGAAAGTGCCAAGCATTTGTTGTACCAAGTGTTATACAACATAAATCAAGATTAGTCATTTAACAAGCAAAGTATTAAAGAGTGAACAAGATAACAAATATAAAACATGTTAGTATCAAACATTAAAGTCCATATTAAGTTTACACTATACTTATTCTTACACCATTAGTGTAACCTTTTCACCTTGACATAATTAACTTAGCTAGACATAATGAAAGAAAGCAAAATAGATAAACAAAATAAGAACATAAAAGCTAACTAAGTAAAGGAAAAGAAATGAAAAGCATAAACTTAATATTAATGAAAGCAAAGCATAAACATTACAAAAAATACAAAGAGAGAAAGGAAGAGCATGATCTTGATCTCGAAAACCAAGATGCCTAAATGCATGGCAAATGCTTCCTTTTATAGGCCAAAATTGGGAACTATTGATTTGATGACTAATTGATAAGTGGGTGGCCAACTTTTGACTTGGTGACAATCCTTATCTTCTCTTGTCTGCCCAAAACGTCATTGATAACGTCAAAACTGGAGCCAGGTGCAAACATAAAAGTTGTAGGCAATTGTCTCAGCTTTCTTGTGTAAAAACTTCAGCTCATTTGGACTTCTAGAACTCCAGCTATGGCCAAAATACTGAACAGTGCTCGGGCTGGAAGACAGATTCGGGCTTCTTTGTTGTTGCTACAATTTGGACTTGATAATGGCCTTTTTAGATCTTGGGCTCCATATGAAAGTTGTAGGCCTATGTCTTACCTTTCCATCCATATAAATTGGACCTAAATCTGAGATCTGTAACTCCAGATATGGCCCAATTACCAAACAGTGTTCCGATTTAGATTGCACCGACATCTCTTCTCTAAGTTTGACCATCTCTTTATCCATGCAATTTAAGTTCTTCAAGTCATCAATCAATCCTTTTATTTATTTGATAGGCCTGCATTAAAAATAGACATTTACCACAAATTATAGGTATCTTATATTATTAGATACATTATTATAAAACATATTTTAGTTAAGAAGTTATTGATACTTCAAGTGCAAAATGATGATATAAAACCATGATAAAAATGCACTTTTAAGTACTAATCACTTTACGTCAAACGGCAGCTTGAAATATGAGTATGCAAAGCACTTTAAGTTTGTGACTTTGTGAGTAACCGGGTGCATTCATCACAAATATTTGTATTCGCGTCAAAAGGGAAGTGACAACTTAAAGACAAAGAATAAATCATATGTTCAAAAAAAAAAGAAAAAAAGAAAAAAATATATATAGATATTTCTCTAGTTTGCTACCTTGTTTGTGTTGGTGAGAAGGGAAGATTACAAGTTGAGTTTTCATATGAATCAATTATGTTGGTTGCACGATAAATATGACTAAATTTGGAAATTTTGTATGGATGTTTGATTTAGAGAATGTGAGTATGCTTATTTTTCTTTATTTGCTATTGTGTACACTAAATTAAAGATACCAATGTTTGCATGATAGGTCCTTCAAGTGTGATGAATCGAGCCTAATTATGGTTGTTATTATTATTATTGTTATTTTAAAGGTTTTATGTTTTGTTTTGCTTGAGGACTAGCAAAATCTAAGTTGGGGGGTGTGATTGTGCATCAAAAGTGTCATTAAGTCTCTTATTTTACATATGTATTTATTGTTTTTATTTGGCTGTTTTGTTATGATTGATGTGTTTTTTTTAGTAATGAAGTTTGTTTTAATGTTTCGATAGGTTTTTGGAGCTTAAATGAATTAATTCAGAAAATTCAACGTCGGAATTCAAAACAAAGAATTGAAGAGACATTTAGTTGAAGATTGAAGCAAATCTTGGTTCAAATAAGTGCTCCAAATTTGTCCCAAAAATCAATTCTATTCCAATTCTAGAAAAGAATATCATATGATTTATTTCAAGCCCAAACTTGCCGTATGTTATGTGCAAACTTCAACCATTAAACACTCAAGGTTTCAATGTCAATCTTAGCCCAAATAATAAGTACATTTGTATACTTATTTGATGCTTAAATTCAGCCCAAATTCAGCCCCAAATCAGCCCTAAATCAACCCCAAATCAACCTTCAAATCAACCCAAACACAATCCATGATCTTACATGTCCACACAACAAATAACAATTGATTTATTTTGGGTAATCCATTGATCCAAGAAGGCAAGCACATGGATGGAAAGCTGGAGGGGATATTTTAACATTATTTTGGGTCAAAAAGAAGAAGGAGACACCTCATAAATGAGGAAGAAAAACGTGCACCAAAGTAGTTGTAAAGCTGTCTTGATTTGATTTTTCAGAACACCTTTCGGTGTTTTACCCATAACTTTTGACTTAGATGTGCAAATGAGCTATTCTTTAATGATCTAAAAAGGTGACAGAATTTCCTATAAATATGTCTCTAATAGACTTCTCGAAAAAAAGCTTCTAAGAGGGTCGAATTGCTGTCCAAAGTTAGAGTCAGATTTGTGTCCGAATTTTTTCTGAAATTGTATTGTGTTCTTCTTTATAGATTTCGGTTCTTTAGTTTGTAAAACTTATTTTTTCAGTTGGATTCAAGTTCTTTCATGTTTATTGAAGTGTTCTTATATATAATCATGGTTGGCTAAACTCTTTCTTGGATCCAAATCAAGGATAATGGTAAAGAAATTTTAGAAATCATTTAAGTAATGTTATAATCTTGAATTTTTATGCACAAACTTTAGTTTTGGTATAGAGATTGCTTGATTCAATGTCTTACTTCATATGAAAGTACTTGTTCATTTTTAAGCAATAATCAATCTTCATCTTTCTAATCTTCATTGTAATATCTTCCGATCTAATATCACCATCGTTGAGATTAGGTTGAGTTATCTTATATATGTTGAAGAAATCACCAATACATCACCATTAAAATTGATTTGGACCAAGACTTACTTTTCTTGTCATTTAAAATCTATTTACATTTTTTTTATCTTTGAAAACAAATCCATCAATTATTTTCAACCAAGTTATTGTTAATTTAATTTCTCTTGAGTTTTTTTTTTGTTACTTAGCTTAATTTCCAAATCTAGCTCTCTGTGGATATGACCTCGATCTTACCGAGTTAATTGCTACATCGTACACTCGTGCACTTGCGAGTTAAAACAAGCCGATCATAAAAAGCGGTCAAGCAATAACACTTAGGACAACAAATGCTTGGTACTTTCATAGCACATACTGTATGATATAACCAACACCTGAGCTATGAAAGGAACTTGATTTGTTGTTAACATAAGTTATAATCATGAATGCTTGACGAGATTTACAAGTATTAACATTAATCGAATAAGATGACTAATGTAATCATGTTAACAATCTATAATCTGATTGGAACCTACTTGTGTGTGGTTTCCAATTGAATAATAAGAGTTTATACTATACTTGTTTGTACCATTAGTGGATCCTCTAACCTTGACATTGTTTATTATCGTTGTTTAATCTTTGCGTTAATTTCCATCTCAAAGTTGTCATCAATTTTTCTTCTTCTTCTTCTTCTTTGTCTTTATTATTATTATTATTATTATTATTATTATTATTATTATTACTACTACTACTATTATTACTACTATTATTATTATTAGTACTACTACTACTACTACTACTACTAGTATTATTATTATTATTATTATTATTATTATTATTATTATTATTATTATTAGTATTATTATTATTATTATAGTTATTATTGTTATTGTTATTGTTATTGTTTATAATTGTTGTTTATAATTTGTACAATTAACCTCCTTGTGGTTCGACCCCGGTTTTGCCGGGTTATTTATTACTTCGACACTCTTGCATTTGAAAGAAGATATCAACCTTTTAGTCATGTCAGCTAGTTATCATGTTGATTAGTACTTAAAAGTGCATTTTTATCATGGTTTTATATCATCATTTAGCACTTGAAGTATCAATAACTCCTTAACTAAAATATGTTTTATAATAATGTATCTAATAATATAAGATACCTATAATTTGTGGTAAATGTCTATTTTTAATGCAGACCTTTCACATAAATGAAAGGATTGATTGATGACTTGAAGAACTTAAATTGCAAGGATAAAGAGATGGTCAAACTTAGAGAAGAGATGTCGGTGCAATCCAAACCGGAACACTGTTCGGTAATTGGGTCATATCTGGAGCTACAGATCTCAGATTTAGGTCCAATTTATATGGATGGAAAGGTAAGACATAGGCCTACAACTTTCATATGGAGCCCAAGATCTAAAAAGGTCATTATCAAGTCCAAATTGTAGCAACAACAAAGAAGCCCGAATCTGTCTTCCAGCCCGAGCACTGTTCGGTATTTTGGCCATATCTGGAGTTCTAGAAGTCCAAATGAGCTGAATGTTTTACACAAGAAATCTGAGACAATTTTCTATAACTTTCATGTTTACAACTGGCTCCAATTTGGACGTTATCAATGACGTTTTGGGCAGACAAGAAAAGATAAGGATTGTCACCAAGTCAAAAGTTGGCCACCCACTTATCAATTAGTCATCAAATCAATAGTTCCCAATTTTTGCCTATAAAAGGAGGCATTTGCCATGCATTTAGGTATCTTGGTTTCCAGATCAAGATCATGCTCTTCCTTTCTCTCTTTGTATTTTTTGTAATGTTTATGCTTTGTTTTCATTAATATTAAGTTTATGCCTTTCATTTCCTTTCTTTTACTTAGTTAAATTTTATGTTCTTATTTTGTTTATCTATTTTGCTTTCTTTTATTATGTCTAGCTAAGTTAATTATGTCAAGGTGAAAAGGTTACACTAATGGTGTGAGAATAAGTATAATGTAAACTTAATATGGACTTTAATGTTTGATACTAACATGTTTTATATTTGTTATCTTGTTCACTCTTTAATACTTTGCTTGTTAAATGACTAATCTTGATTTATGTTGTATAACACTTGGTACAACAAATGCTTGGCACTTTCATAGCCCATAATGTATGGTATAACCGACACTTGAGCTATGAAAGGAACTTGATTTGTTGTTAACATAAGTTATAATCATGAATGCTTGACGAGATTTACAAGTATTAGCATTAATTGAATAAGATGACTAATGTAATCATGTTAACAATATATAATCTGATTGGAACCTCCTTTGTGTGTGGTTTCCAATTCAATAATAAGAGTTTATACTATACTTGTTTGATATACCATTAGTGGAACCTCTAACCTTGACATTTGTTATTATTATTGTTTAATCCTTACATTAATATTTCATCTCTAAGTTCTCATCATCATCATCTTCTTCCTCTTCTCTTTCTTTATTATTATTATTATTACTACTACTACTACTACTACTATTGTTATTATTATTATTATTATTATTATAGTTGTTGTTGTTATTGTTATTGTTGTTGTTGTTATTGCTATTATTGTTGCTTATAATTGTTGTCTATAATTTGTACAATTAACCTCCCTGTGGTTCGATTCCGGTCTTGCCGGGTTATTTATTACTTCGACACTCCTGTACTTGGGAGAAGACATCAATCTTTTTATCGTGTCACATGTCATTATTTTTATCTTGGTTTATCCTAAGCTGGTTTAATCCCTCGCAATCTCCATTTAGGATAGGTCAATTTTAGCCCCCTTATCTTTCCCTAATAGAAGGTTAGTTTACTGCTTCTAATTCCCTCCTAATATACGCCGGCCTAATACAAGATTTTGTTGAGCATTACATAGATTATAAAAAGGAAATGTGAAGTGTTTTAGATTTATCACTCATCAAGGTTTATAAAAACAATTATGTGGATGTAGATATAGTTATCCCTCAATAAAAAAATTAAAAAACAATGCATATAAGTATAAACTATAAAAAAAAGTAAGACATTAAATATAATTTTGTTATCCTATATAAAAAGTATATAAAAATGTTAAGAAACAATTTATGTACATGTAAATTATAAATAATTATCTTATATGGATGTAGGCTTTATATATAATTATTTTATGTTAAAAAATTAAAAAACAATCTATATAAAATTAATTATTTATAAATTTATAGATTAATTTTATATTTTTTAGATGCATGTGTCTATTATATATATAGAGTTGGGTTTTACTTGGGTTCTAAATTGGCATGGTAAATCATCTAAGTTTGATTAAATTAATTATAACTTCAAATTTTATTTATTTAAAATTTAGTTAAAACCCTTTAGGCAGGCGGAGTTTTATACTGTGATTGGACAACCTCCAGGCAATAATTACAGTAAGTGATGCAGGATTGGTCCTCCTTCCACAATAAATAAATAGAAATTGAAAAATTAATTGGACTGGCACAGGCAACAGCAAAAGTAGCTCGGTATTTCCCCTTCTATCGGTCCTCTCAACCCCACTAACTGGACTAAAGTGTTTCGCATGCGTGGATCTTGCTAGCATCTTTTGTTAAACCCAGCTAGCACTGATAATCGGTAAGTGCCAAAGTCACCCTAACTCTATTCTGATTTTGATTCAATTATCGGTAACCAAAGATAAGCTATGTAGTTTTCCGTTCTATTTTGGAGCTTGGGCTGTCTGTGTATCACATAGTGCAAGAATTTATTTGCGGTAGTTAGGGTTTGGTTGGTTGATCATTCACATAATATAATTCGTGTTCTTATCCAGGCAATCTTTGCTCTTTAGTACTTCTTAGTACCGTTGTCTGGTCCTTGCAATTAAGCTGGTTTTCTTGTTGTGTTTTATAGTGTGAATCGGTTGCAATGACAGCTCTAGTAGAAGACTTGGAACGTTTTTAAGATTGCTGCAAAGATGTTATTGGTTGTTTAGCTGTGTGAGAAGTTCCTATGGTTGGAAATAGTGATGTTGATTCTGAATTTTTATTTGTTTTGTTTCTGTAACTAGATTTTGAACCAAAACAACAAGCCATGAAAGGTAAACGTTGCGCAAGTATTGGAAGTCATGAAAGGGATGATGAAGGGGAAGAATTAGAACCGGAGCGCTACGAAGTGGAGCATGTGCTTGGTGATGTAATGTGGGTCAGGCGTGATGATGATGGCACCTGGTGGCCTGCAGTGGTATGCCATATTATGTGTTTGCCAGTTTTACATAGCCTTTACCATGAAAGCCTCTTTATATTGTATTGTTTGGAATAGCCAGGCATGACTGATTATCTGCTGATTTACTTGTAGGTTGTTAATGACAACAATATCAGTGAGACCAGTAAACCTCGTGATAAATCAATGGGAGATGTTCTTGTTAGGCTATACGGAAGCTATCAATAGTCAGTGCTCTCTCCATGCCCAACTTTTTTGTGTTTTCAGCCTATATATGTTAACTTGTTTGGTCTCCCATGCGCAGCTTTTATGCAGATCCAGTGAAATGTCGTTCCGAGTTTGAGATTGTAAGTGTCGATATATAAGTGGTCTCTAAAAGAATCCTTTTATGTACATTAGATTTCAGTATTTTGTGGTTGCAAGGGCTTTTTGATTGTTATACTATTTGACTCTGTTATCTCCACATCCTTAGACACTAAAGGAGAATGGTGGTTGTTATAGTGAAATGTTTGTGGAAGCTTTAGAGCAGGTACCCTTTTTTAACTTTAATTCAGGCTATTCTTATTGAGCCTGTTGCTAAAGTGTAATTGTTGCTCTTCTGGAAACATAACAATACATTCTAATTGTTTATGGTTTGTCCTGCTATTTGGATATGGCTATAGGAACTTCCTCAATCAAAATCTGGCCAATCAAAGGGAAAACGATCCAATTCTAAAGGTTTGCCTTTCTGTTTTTCATTTGGTCCATATATATTCTCTATTTCCCATAGTTTGCGAAAATTAATTTTGGCGGTACAAATTGTTCATATCAATTCTGGTGGATATGTTGAGAATCCCAGTGTTTTTTTTAATGCCAAGCATAGAGATTGGAATGATGGATTAAGTTAAGCACAAATTTGGTTATACTTGAAAATGATGTCAAATAAAAACTATAGTAAGAAAAGGAATTTAATGTGAGAAGTCCACTCTCAAAAGGGATTTATCGTTGCAGCATGCTCACTTTTATAAAGTTAATCTACTAATAACATCACCAATGTTTTTTATCCAACAACTATGACATGAATGTGTTATGTGTGGGCCTTGGCATTTTGTGAGTGTCACAAACTTGAATCATACCATAATTTCTTCCCTTTTAGGCATTTAAGTGTTACTCTAAGGAGGGGGAGGGTAAAATTTGATTTTTTGTGTGGCCTTTTCTTTGTTTTGTCCAAACTCAATATCTATTTTCCCCTGTTCAGTTGCTGTTAGAGATTGTTTGGCCCTCGTTGTGATTATTGTGCCATATTGCACCATGTTGTTGTTGTTGTGAAATTACGCATATTAGACCATTTGGTAATGAATTGGAATTACTTATCCATTTTTTTTAAGAAATTAATATAAATTACCTTAAAACATCAATGCTTTTATTTTATTTTATTTTATTTTGAGAAAACATGAATGCTTTTATTACTAAAAGGAAATGTTTGAAATAATATAATCACAAAAAAAAAATATTATTTTATTTTATTTTTTGGAAAACATGAATACTTTTATTACTAAAATGAAATGTTTTAAATAATATAATAATGAAAAAAGAATAAAAACATTATCTTTTCTTAAGTAAACACGAATACAACATAAATCAATTTAAGACCCATATAATATTGGTCTTTTTGTGATTTTATAATTTTTAAATTATTTTTGTCTTTTAAATGAGATAAGTAGCCTTGCTTTTCTAAGAACATCACTTCACATGCTTTTTTAACTTGAACCAATATGCTCTGTGGAATCACTTTCCACTCCTAAAAATTATGTAGTGGAGTATTAACATCCTCATCAAACACTTATTTGCTAGTAAGCAGATACAAGTTAAACAGGCATATTGGTGAAACCCTAGAATAGCAGGGGGTTAAACAGGCATTTAATCATTTGGCTCCATCGATACACGTTATCTGATACCTTTTTAATTACATCTACTTCAAAATTTGATTTGATATTTATCATGATCCATTATAACACAATTTTAGTTTCCTACCAAACACTTTACAATACCTTTTACATCCTTAACAATTCACCTTTTAATATTTAAGCATTTACACTGAACCTTTATAACCTCATACCAAATGCAGCCGAAGTTAGTATAATAATGAAGCAGAAATTATGCTTTACCACAAAAGTTTTCTATATCTATCAAATGAAGAAATCTTACTTGTTCAGTTTGAATTTGTTGCTAATCAGTTGATATCTGGTTTGATTATTACAGATGTGGCTGTCTCAAAACATGATGTGTGTTGTATCTAATGATATATATTTTGATGTATTGAAATTTACTTGGTAGGATAATATGAAGCTCATGCCTATAGAAGAATTAGTTAATGTATATATGTACTATTCAGGCACTTCAAATGGAAGAGCTAGTGCTTCTAAAGACAAGAATTCCAATCAAAATCGAGTGAACTGTGAGAGAGAATCCTCAAATCATGTAAGTTTCATCATCCCCCGTGCTCCCTAGGCTGTGTTTGCTTTCTAGTTTAGGAATTATAATGGCTATGTGCATGAAATTGGCTGCAGCAAAGTAATGACCTGGGAAAAATTGTGGAAAGTAGAGCTTAAACTCCTGGTTAGAACTGCGACAAAAGCAATAAAAAGAATGAAAGACAAACTACTTGAGACATAAAATGTGGAAATAACTATCACAGAGAACAGATAAAGAATAAAACCAAATGACAGAGACACAGGAATTGAGAATTCATGTTGTTATGCATTTGGTTTGATAGTCTCCCGCAAGATATAATTAAAGTGCCATGATGACGAGCTTATGCTTAATTTTGCACTTTAAGCTCAATTAATCTTTGCTTCAGGAAGCATATTAAAAGCCTAATTTATCTCAAAACACTTAAAAGTTTGCCCCTTTCATGGACTTTGGAGGTGTCACATGTGCTGCATGAATATTAATTTGGTAATAGGCTAGAATCTCCCCAAGGAAACAAATCAATATGAATACACCGCAAAGGAAGATGAAGGATGACAATTTTCTTTCAAAAGTTGTTGAGGAAGCCATTAGTAAGGTCTCCATTCAAGATGGGTTGGAAAAGGAACTTAAATTTGATAGCCCAAACACTGAAGGGAATTCAAAAAGAGAAACACCTAAGCAAGATGGGATGCGGAATAAACTGAAGAGGAATTTCACAAGTACCAGAGGACAAGCGAAAAATAAAACACATGATCAGGGAGAGAAGAAAAGACTCAAGCATAAAAGCTCAAGTGCTGCTGAGGACACTAATTATCAAAGCCCTAAGAAAGACGAGGAGCAGGAGAAACATGAGCTTAGCCCTAGTTCTGTAAGGATAAACAATGCTTGTTCTTTCCCTGTTACTAAGCACAGTTCTTTTACCATATATATATTTTTTTCCATTGCAAAACTGATTTTACAAAATTGAACTGCTGCTCTTAGGCTGGTGGAACATTTTTTGGAAGATTACAAGAATTGCGGAGAACAAAAGTCATGCAAACTCTTGGTCTAGTAGCACCTTCTGGGTCACCATTCAATTAAATGGAGGCATTATCTTAATATCTAACAAGTTGGTGGCAACTTTGAAGATAATTGATGTATTTTGTATGAGCTTCGATGTGCTGAAGCTGTAGTGTTGCTGTAACTTTTAGATCTCAATTTGGGTGCAAGGTCACTTGTACTTGATATCCTTGCATTGTTATCTTGTGAGGGCTTTTGATTCAGGCATTGAATTGTCATGAGGGATTGGTGCTGGAAGGGCACTGCAACGAATTAAACATTAGCCGAGATTCTTGTCTTCTCACAAGCTTCAAAATGGGAGTTACTTTGGGTTCCGTCCTAAACAAGTTCATCAAATCTGGTTACATCTTTTCTTGAGTGCCAATATATTTCTCCATTAGTCGAATAGAAGGTCACAAGTTGATAGTATCAATTTGATTTCATTAGGATCGTAAGGTTCGGATTTATGAAACGGCAAGGTGTGCCCTTGTCCTCAGCTGCGTTTTTTTTTTTTAAAAAAATAATAATTTCATAAATGTTTGATAGAGAAATTTTCAAGCAACATATGACTAGATGTCATTTGCCAATTGAAATCAAACTCTATTGACTAGGATTTAAGACATTTAGGGTGTAAGCCGAAGTTTAGATGCCATTTAAAGTATAAATACCGCTCGCTCGTTTTTGTATGATTATTTGGCGGGAGGGAGGATATCTAAAATCAATGATCAAGTTAAGTTCTTTCTTTTTCCCCCTCGAGAATAATTTTAATTTTTATATAGAAATAAAGAATAAGAATCAAGAAAATTTGTTTTCGTGGCACTAAGATAATTTTAATAAGGTTTCCTCAATAAACAAACTAGTATTTTAATAAATATATGGACTATGGTGCACATTAATGTGCTGTGCATGATTCAAAAATCAACAATAATAAATCTGATGAAAATGAATAAAAGATGGATCTGGTTGTGTTATATTTCTTTTGTTATTTAGGTTAGATTATAGTGATTTTATGGTAAATAAAATGAAGGATAAACTACAGTGATATTTTGATAAGTCAATCTGGACGCCACAAAGATCAATCTAAGATTTTGACATCACACTCTCTATGATTGAAGAGTGATAAGTTAGGTAGGGTTCTTCACAAATCAATTTGAAAAAAAAATTCTTAATTCTCTGAATTAAGTTCAAATCTTGACCAAAAGTTCTTTATTGCATATTTTGATGTCATAATTATAATTGGAACATCCCTCCATACTTAGAAAAATTCAACATGACAGAAATCAAGCTCAAAAATTGAACTTTGACAAAATAACTAGACAAATTAAACTAGCACACATTTTCTGACTTTAATTAAAATATAAACAGACCAAATTTAAAATGGCTATAACTTTTTGCACAAAAGTCCAATGCAATCATGGTTGGACAATCTGGAAAGATCACGTTCTGAACTTGAAATCCACCTAGATTAATCTTGTTTTCACATGCAATAGATGACTTCAAATTCGGGTTCAAATTCATTTACTGTTTTGACATAAACAACATCAATTCCCTAACTTATTTGCATTATCAACCCAAATTCAAGTAGCCTAGCATTAAAAGAACCATTAAAGGCTCTTCCCATCTTTAAGTTCCAACTGTAGGCAAATAAGTACCCCATAACCAATTTGAAACTGATTGCTAATTTTTAACTCCGACGCAGTTTCAATCATTCCAATTTGACTGGTCAAGGCTCTTTGTAGTTATTTCACTCTTGCTTTTGTTATTGGACCATCTGAATCCTTTTGCATATTAGATTTAACTTTACAAGATGGATTATCATTCCCATGATGTGCATCACACATCCTCATCATTTTAATCAAACTATATCATCTATGTTGTTAAAATTTCAAGTTTATTTATAAAATTATACAATTTTATAAGACAAAATATATTTATGTTCAAAATTAATTTTAAAAACTTAAAAATAAATAATAAGTAAAATCATTTCATGTAAAAATGAAATACAAATACAGGCCCATTAACCCAGCAAAAGATGAGCCTAGGAACTAGTTCTTTCCATCTTGCCTTATGGGCAACGAGAAAAACTATTAATTTTTTTAATTGAAATGACTACTTCCATATTTTTATTTTATTATTATCTATTATCAAATTATTTATTTTAATTTATGATGAACAAGCTATGAAAGATGTTTGAGTTTCTATTGACCTAAATTACTCGAAGTTCATTTTCAAATTTATTTTGTATTTTATGTTTACAATTTGCACGTTACATGGTCTAGGTTACTCACCATTTATTATCCTAGTTGAAATACTATAGAAGAATAATATTTATAATATTAATTATAAAAAAATAATAATTTTATAATACAAATAATAATATTTTTAATATTAATAATAATATTAAATTTGTTTGACTTAAGTTTTTATAGCTTTGTATCACTTGAAATCAAATTTATGATTTTTTCTATAATAATAATATTTTTTATATAATAATAATAATAATAATAATAATGATTACAAACTTGGGTTTGACATCCCAGCTAGATCTAAGTTTCTGGGGTCTGGTTTACCTAATAATAATAATAATAATAAACTTGTGTGACCCAAGTTTTATAGTTTTTAATCATTTCAAGTCAAATTTATGGTTTTTCTTCAATAGTAATAATAATTTTTTAAATTTAATAAAAACAATAACAATAATAAAAATAAAAATAAGAATAACATCATCAACAACAACAACAATAATTTTTAATTTTACTTTTCAAATCAAATCTATGATTTTTTTCAATAATAATAATATTTTTTAAAAATTTATTAATAATTATATTATTAATGTTAGTAATAATGAACATAATAATATTTATAATATTAATAACAATATTAAACATGTCTTACCGAAGTTTTTATAGTTTTTAATTTTACCCTTCAAATCAAATCTATGATTGCTTTTTATTAATATTACTAATATTTTTTCAAATTTATTAATTATTATATTTGCAATACTTATTATAATAAAAATAATAATATTCAACATGCATGACCCAAGTTTAAGTGAGTTTGACTGTAATACCAAACCAAATAGAGTACTCTGGCTACAACATTAAATCCAATAGCCTTGAATATGAATATATAACTGCAAGATTATGTCATAAAAGTGTGATAATTAAATAAAAAAATATTTAATATTAAAGAATAAAATTAAACAAAAAATATTTATTGAAAAAAAAAGCAAAGCACTATTCCACTATTCCAATGAATAGTGCTTTGGGAGGAGAAGTATAGTAAAATCCTCTCATGAGATCATGATAATCTAATAAATAGTAACAAATCATGGAATTCAATTATCAAATAAATCGATATTAAAAGATAAAATTGAAAAAAAACTAATTAAAAAAAGAAAAAAAATCTAAATCAACTAGGTTAATCTGTCAACCGGGTTAACTTGTCAAACCTAGGATTCGTGTTATGAGAGTAATAACTAAATATAAATTTTTTTAATATTAAAAAACTAAATTAAACAAAAAAAAATATTAATTAAAAATAAAAAAAACAAAGAAAAAAAACTAATAACTAATATTTTTTCTCAAATTTATTAATTATTATATTAGTAATATTCATTATAAAAAAAATAATAATATAAATAATATAAATAATAATATTATACTTGCATGACTCAATTTTAAATAGGTTTAACTGTTATGCCAGGCCCAAGAGTTTTGGGTCTAGGTTTAGCTATATGATCGTATTATGAAAATATGATAACTAAATAGAAAAAAATATTAAAGAATGAAATAAAAAAAGATTAATTGAAAAGAAAAAATAAAAGAAAAAAAATCAAAGCATTATTTCAATGATAAGGTCCTACAACAAAGATTAATTAAACGAGTACTACGATTATAGTTTTACTTTTAAGTGTAATGAAAATGAGAGTACTCATTATTCCTATAAAATCTTATAGTAGTTTTTATGAATAATGATTATATCTTTCATAGTAATTATGTAGAACATATATGCACATATTCGTAAATTAACTAATATTGAAAATCACTCAAAATCTTTCTAACGACTTTACCATATTAATCTTTATAGTACAATGTTTTTCATAACCCTTAGAAAACATCTCAACACTAAATTTCACTCATTGCAAAAGCAACTCAAATTCATTGGTTTTCAAAACTTTAGAAACAATGCCAACATTGACTTTTGCTCATCACAAACACAACTTCAATTTCATTGGTCTCTGAATACTTTAGAAATAATCATAATATTGACTTTGGCTCATTGTAAAGGCAACTCAAATTCGTTGGTTTCCGAAACTTCAAAAGCAATTCTAACATTGGTTTTTGTTCATTGTAAAAGCAATTCAAATTCAATGGTTTTCAAAACTTAAGAAACAATCCTAAAATTAGCTTCCCTTCATTGCGAAAGCAATTCAAATTCATTGATTTTTAAAACTTTGAAAACAATACTAACATTAGCTTTTGTTCATTGCAAAAAAAATTCAAATTCATCGGTTTCCAATACTTTAGAAACGATCCTAACATTGGCTTTCACTCATCTAGGAAGAGATTCAAATTCATTGATTTTCAAGATTTCACAAAAAAAATCTCAGTATTAACTTTTGCTCATTACAAAAGTAATTCAAGTCATTGGTTTTTGAAACTTCAGAAACAATCACAACATTGGTTTTCTTTCTTTACAAAAGTGTTTCACATCCATTACTTTCTAGGATTTCAAAAATAATCCTGATAATGATTTTCGCTCATTGTCAAAACAATTCAAATTCATTGGTTTTTATAACTTTGAAAATAATCCCAACATTGGCTTTCACTCATTGCGAAAGAAACTCAATTTTATTTACCTCACATCATATTCATAATTCATCCATATTATTATCATGATCTATAACTTCAAATATGATCCAATAGTTGAAAAATGTTCCAGGTTGAATTAAATTAACATCTCTTTTACTTTCAATAGTTAATTATATTAATCAATCCTTTAAATTGTAAGACATACTTGTATTTAGAATGAACATTTACTATAAATTAAAGTTATCTTATATTATCAGACTTATTATTATAAAACATGCTTTAGTTAAAAAATTATCGATACTTCAAGTGCAAAATAATGATATAAAACCTTAATAAAAACTACTCATTTTTTTCATGAGTTTACACTTAAAGTTTCTCAAAAGGTTCTTATCAATATCTTTAACACCTTTTATAAATAGCTTACTACCCTTCGAGTCTAGTAAAACCACCAAATAGCCCTAAAACCAAAACCACCATTGCAAAATCAACATAGTACAAAAGCTTCCACCTGTTATCTTTTGTCTAGAACCCTCTTACTTTGATTAAAAAGCTAAGATTTGATTATTCTTTGAGGAACCTGCTGGGAAAACCTTTATAAATACTCCTGGAAATCAGCACTGAAAAAGAGGAGAAAAAAGAAAAAAAAAAGAGGAAAAATGTAGGGAAATACTTTATTAATAGAGTTTAAGATTCATGAGCCTAACAGAAAAGGTCTAACAAGCTTTGGAAAAAAAGAGACTGAAAGGGAAAGAACGATGGAAAAGTGAAGAAAAAATATTTGTCTATAGTTAACAAGCTTTGAGAAGGTATAATCATGTAAAAACTTAAGGTTCGAGTCCATATGGCCTACCCATTCATGTTTTCTTAATGTTTAAACATCTTTTGATATTTTTTGAACTTATTTTAGTATTATAATGTTTTATAGTTTTTTTTATTATTATGTAAATATATTTTATTGTTTAAATCTTGTTTGGAGTTGTTATCGATGTCATTAAGTGTCAAGATAATATTTTTTATGATTAATTTTGATTAAATATAGTAGTGTTGGATTTTACCACAAGGTGGCAGTGGGCGTTTGATGCCTTTTCTTGTATGTTTTTTTTTTCTTTAGCATGATTTGGATTCCAAATGTTCTTTGCATTCAAGCATGCTTGGTATTAAAAATGTGGTTTGCGAGGAGCAAAAGTAATGTGTTTAGAGACATGAAAGGCCAAATCTAGGTTTTGGCATTAGTTCTTTAATTTCTGGAAATGTTTCATATTATAGGTTCATGTGTTTGGCATGAACTTTGTCTTAGCCTCTTATTTTTTTAGCTTTTTTGGATTAATTCTTGGCATAGAATTGTTAGCTTATAATTTAAGGTTAAAATATATTAATAACATGTATTCATACATTGAGATTTTAGGATTTTTTTAATTGCCCAAACATATTTTGATCAAATTATAGCTTTTAAGTATCAATTAAAAAAAACGAATTCTTGATTCTTGTTCTATGCATGTTTACAAACAAAACCTTGCCCTGAATTACATGAAAACTTTGTATGGTTTATGATTTTTGTTCGTTAGGTTTCAATTTGAATGTTCATTGTGTTCTTGGTATTTGATATATTTTTGTCCGAAATTTTTATGTTTTTGTGTGTTTTTTTTAAATTCTGATATGTTTTTTGGTTTAATTGTTTGTTTTGCTTTAGTTTCGAGTTAAACCATTATTCTCAAATTGGTTCAGTGTTAAACCATTGTTTTCAAGTCAACCATATTAGTTTTGTTTTAAGTTAGGTACTACAGCTTTGTTTCGTTGGTTTTTTTTTTTTTGCTAAGAAATGTTTTGCCTAAAGAGGTTGTTTGACAAACACAACCTTAAACCTATTTTGATAATTTTATTTAAATAATTTTCTTTTGTCATAGGCCCTAAATAAATTCCTAAAAATTCTAAAAATTTCAAATAAATTTCAAATACCAATTTCAAATTATTTATGAATCTCTCACATGTTTTTTTAATAATTATATTTAATATTACAACTGTTAACTTATACTATAATATGTTGACCTAATATTTAAATACCCTTTATTTTTTGTCAAAATCTCAAAATTTCTAAAATTTAGATCTCAAATTTAGGTCTACTTTATATGGATGGAAAGGTAAGACATAGGCCTACAACTTTCATAGGAGCCGAAGACCTAAAAAGGCTATTTTCAAGTCCAAATTGTAGCAACAACAAAGAAGTCCGAATCTATCTTCCAGCCTGAGCACTGTTCAGTGTTTGGCCCATATCTGGAGTTCTAGAAGTCCAAATGACCTGAATGTTTTACACAACAAAGATGAGATAATTTACTACAACTTTCATATTTTTTAATTGCCTCTAATTTTGACGTTATCAATGACGTTTTGGGCAGACAAGAGAAGATAAAGATTGTTACCAAGTCAAGAGTTGGTCACCCACTCATCAATTAGTCATCAAATCAATAGTTCTCAATTTTGGCCTATAGAAGGAGGCATTTACCATGCATTTAGGCATCTTAGTCTCCAAATCAAGATCTTGCTTTTGCTTTCTCTCTTTGTATTTTTTGTAATGTTTATGCTTTGCTTTTATTAATATCAAGTTTATGCTTTTCATTTCCTTTCATTTACTTAGTTAACTTTTTTATCTTATTTATGTTTTTATTTTGTTTATTTATTTTTCTTTCTTTCATTATGTTTAGGTAAGTTTATTTTGTTAAGGTGAAAAGGTTAAACTAATGGTGTAAGAATAAGTATGGTGTAAACTTAATATGGACTTTAATGTTTGATACTAACATGTTTTGTATCTGTTATCTTGTTCACTCTTTAATACTTTGTTTGTTAAATGACTAATCTTGATTTATGTTGTATAACACTTGGCACAACAAATATTTGGCACTTTCATAGCCTATACTGTATGGTATAACCAACACCTGAGCTATGAAAAGAACTTGATTTGTTGTTAACATAAGTTATAATCATGAATACTTGATGAGATTTACTAGTATTACCATTAATCGAATAAGATGACTAATGTAATCATGTTAACAATCTATAATCTAATTGGAACATCCTTTGTATATTGTTTCCAATTGAATAATAAGAGTTTATACTATACTTGTTTGACATACCATTAATGGATCATCTAACCTTAACATTTATTGTTATCATTGTTTAATCCTTACGTTAATATTTCAACTTAAAGTTCTCATCATTTTCTTCTTCGCCTTCTTCTTTACTACTACTACTACTACTACTACTACAACTACTACTGGTATTATTATTATTATTATTATTATTATTATTGTTGTTGTTGTTGTTGTTGTTGTTGTTGTTGCTACTAATACTATTGTTGTTACTATTATTGTTGTTTATAATTTGTATAATTAACCTCTCTATGGTTCGACCCTGGTCTTGCCGAGTTAATTGTTACTTCGACACTCTTACACTTGTGAGAAGACATCAATTTTTTAGTCGTTTCAATATAAGATACCTTTAATTTCTAGTAGATGTTCATTTAAATGCAGGCCCATCACATAAATGAAAGGATTGATTGATGAGTTGAAGTGTTAAAATTAAAAGGATAAAGAGATGGCTAAATTTTGAAAAGAGATGCTGGTGTAGTCCAAATTGGAACACTATTCGGTAATTAGGTCATATCTAGAGTTGTAGATCTTGGATTTAGGTCTACTTTATATGGATGGAAAGGTAAAACATATGCATATAAATTTCATATAAAGGTATGTTTTAATAAGGCCATTTTCAAGTCCAAATTGTAGCAAAAACAAAGAACTCTGAATCTGTCCTACTGCCTACACACTGTACAGTATTCAACCCATATCTTGAGTTCTAGAATTCCAAATGTCCTCAATTTTTTTCCCTGAAAAGCTGAGACAATTTTCTACAACTTTAATATAGAGGTCTGGTTCAAATTCTAACGTTATCAATGATGTTTTATTTAGAAAAAAGAAGATAAGGATTATCAATGAGTCAAGAGTTGGCCACCCACTTATCAATTAACCATCAAATCAATAGTTTTCAATTTTGACCTATAAAAGGAAGCACTTGCCATGCTTTTAAATATCTTGGTTTTCAGATCAAGATAATGCTCTTTCTTTCTTTCTTTATATTGCTTATGTTTTGTTTTTATTAATATCAAGTTTATGTATTTCATTTCCTTTCCTTTACTTAACTTTTATCTTATTTATGTTCTTATTTTGTTTATTTATTTTTCTTTCTTTCATTATGTTTAGTTAATTTATTATGTCAAGGTGAAAAGGTTGCACTAATAGTGTAAAAATAAGTATAGCGTAAACTTAAAAGTGCATTTTTATCATGGTTTTATATCATCATTTTACACTTGAAGTATCAATAACTCCTTAACTAAAGCATGTTTTATAATAATATATCTAATAATATAAGATATCTTTAATTTGTGGTAAATGTTCATTTGAAATGCAGGTCTATCACATAAATGAAAGGATTGATTGATGACTTTAAGAACTTAAATTGCAAGGATAAAGAGATGGCCAAACTTAGAAAAGAGATGTCGGTGCAATCCAAACCGGAACACTGTTCAGTAATTGGGTCATATTTGGAGCTATAGATCTCAGATTTAGATCCAATTTATATGGATGGAAAGGTAAGACATAGGTCTACAACTTTTATATAGAGCCCAAGATCTAAAAAGGTCATTTTCAAGTCCAAATGGTAGCAACAACAAAGAAGCCCGAATCTGTCTTCCAGCCCGAGCACTGTTCGGTATTTTGGCTATATCTAGAGTTATAGAAGTCCAAATGAGTTGAAGTGTTTACACAAGAAAGTTGAGACAATTGCCTACAACTTTCATGTTTTTGACTGGCTCCAATTGTGACGTTATCAATGACATTTTGGGCAGACAAGAGAAGATAAGGATTGTCACCAAGTCAAGAGTTAGCCACCCACTTACCAATTAGTCATCAAATCAATAGTTCCCAATTTTGGCCTATAAAAGGAGGCATCTGCCATGCATTTAGACATCTTGGTTTCCAGATCAAGATCATGCTCTTCCTTTCTCTCTTTGTATTTTTTGTAGTGTTTATGCTTTGCTTTCATTAATATCAAGTTTATGCCTTTCATTTCCTTTTCTTTACTTAGTTAACTTTTATGTTCTTATTTTGTTTATTTATTTTTCTTTCTTTCATTATGTCTAGTTAAGTTAATTATGTCAAGGTGAAAAGGTTATACTAATGGTGTAAGAATAAGTATAATGTAAACTTAATATGGACTTTAATGTTTGATACTAACATGTTTTATATTTGTTATCTTGTTCACTCATTAATACTTTGCTTGTTAAATGACTAATCTTGATTTATGTTGTATAACACTTGGTACAACAAATGCTTAGCACTTTCATAGTTCATATTGTATGGTATAACCGACACCTGAGCTATGAAAGGAACTTGATGTGTTGTTAACATAAGTTATAATCATGAATGTTTAACGAAATTTACAAGTATTAGCATTAATCGAATAAGATGACTAATGTAATCATGTTAACAATCTATAATTTGATTGGAACCTCCTTTATGTGTGGTTTCCAATTGAATAATAAGAGTTTATATTATACTTGTTTGACATACCATTAGTAGAATCTCTAACCTTGACATTTGTTATTATCATTGTTTAATCGTTACATTAATATTCCATCTCAAAGTTCTCATCTTCTTATTCTCCTTCTTTTTCTTTATTATTATTATTATTATTATTATTACTATTATTATTATTAGTACTACTAATATTATTATTATTATTATATTATTATTATTATTATTATTATTGTTGTTGTTGTTGTTGTTGTTGTTGTTGTTGTTGTCGTTGTTATTACTATTACTATTACTATTATTGTTGTTGTTATTGTTATTTATAATTTGTACAATTAACCTCCCTGTGGTTCGACCCCGGTCTTGCCGGGTTATTTATTACTTCGACACTCCTGCACTTGGGAGAAGACATCAATCTTTTCATCGTGTCATCGAACCATAGGGAGATTATTTGTACAAATTATAAACAATAATTATAAACAACAACAACAGCAATAACAACAATAGTAACAATAACAATAACAATAACAACAACAACAACAACAACAACAACAACAACAACAACAATAATAATAATAAAGAAAGAGAAGAAGAAGAAAAAGATGAAACATGGAGATGGAATATTAATGTAAGGATTAAACGATGTTAATAAGAAATGTCAAGGTTAGAGGATCCACTAATGGTATATCAAACAAGTATAGTATAAACTTTTATTATTAAATTAGAAACCACACATAAAGGAGGTTCCAATCAGATTATATATTGTTAACATGATTACATTAGTCATCTTATTCGATTAATGCTAATACTTATAAATCTCGTCAAGCATTCATGATTATAACTTATATTAACAACAAATCAAGTTCCTTTCATAGCTCAGGTGTCGGTTATATCATACAGTATGTGCTATGAAAGTGCCAAGCATTTGTTGTACCAAGTGTTATACAACATAAATCAAGATTAGTCATTTAACAAGCATAGTATTAAAGAGTGAACAAGATAACAAATACAAAACATGTTAGTATCAAACATTAAAGTCCATATTGAGTTTACACTATACTTATTCTTATACCATTAGTGTAACCTTTTCACCTTGACATAATAAACTTAGCTAAACATAATGAAAGAAAGAAAAATAGATAAACAAAATAAGAACATAAATAAGATAAAAGTTAACTAAATAAATGAAAGGAAATGAAAGGCATAAACTTGATATTAATGAAAGCAAAGCATAAACATTATAAAAACTACAAAGAGAGAAAGCAAAAGCATGATCTTGATCTGAAGACCAAGATGCCTAAATGCATTGCAAATGCCTTCTTTTATAGGCCAAAATTGGGAACTATTGATTTGATGACTAATTGATGAGTGGGTGGCCAACTCTTGACTTGGTGACAATCCTTATCTTCTCTTATCTGCCCAAAACATCAATGATAACGTTAAAATTAGAGCCAGTCGAAAACATGAAAGTTGTAGGTAATTGTCTCAGCTTTCTTGTGTAAACTTTCAGCTCATGTGGACTTCTATAACTCCAGATATGGCCAAAAGACTGAACAGTGCTCGGGCTGGAGGACAGATTCGGGTTTCTTTGTTGTTGCTACAATTTGGACTTGACAATGGCCTGTTTAGATCTTGGGCTCCATATGAAAGTTGTAGGCCTATGTCTTACCTTTCCATCCATATAAAGTAGACCTAAATCTGAGATCTATACCTCCAGATATGATCCAATTATCGAACAGTGTTCCGGTTTGGATTGCACCGACATCTCTTTTCTAATTTTGGTCATCTCTTTGCCCTTGCAATTTAAGTTCTTAAAGTTATCAATCAATCCTTTCATTTATGTGATAAACCTGCATTTAAAATCAACATTTACCACAAATTAAAGGTATCTTATATTATTAGATATATTATTTTAAAACATGCTTTAGTTAAGGAGTTATTGATACTTTAAGTGCAAAATGATGATATAAAACCATGATAAAAATGCACTTTTAAGTACTAATCACTCAACCAATGACTATCCAACCTTGCCTTCTTATAAAGAATGTCTTAAAGCATGAAAGAGTTTAAGACCATGCTTTAAACAGTTTTTAAGGGCCTAACTATAACCTATACTTGTAAACATACAACGTTACTTAGAGAAATCACTCAAATTTCAGTTGGAAGAGTGATAATAACAATGCATAAACTTTACAACCATCGTTTTAAGCATATTTTAATTTCCAAAATTCTCATGGATATGCACCTCCTTATGCTCCACCTCTTAAAAGAAATCTTGCAGAAACATTGCATGCATTCATTAAAAAGCAAGAGACAATCAATACTCAACTTGCTTAAAGAATGATAGATTTTAAAGATACTCTTGTAAAATTAACATCTACTCTAAGTTTCTAAAAGAAAGGTACGTTTCCATCTCAACCACAACAAATTCCCAAGGGGCGATACAATGCAAATGCAAGTAATTCTGGAAGCCAACACATGGATCAAGTCAAATCAGTCACTACTCTTTGCAGTAATAAGGTTAATGAAAAACTCAATCTTGAACCTTATGAGAAAGATGATGAGTCAATCTTTGAGGGTAAGGAATGAGTTAAATCTAAAAATAGCAAAGAAAAGATTGATTCCCCACCAGCATTTCCATTTCCTCATGTCATGACCAAACAAAGAAAAATCAATCACAACTTTAAAATATTTTAAATTTTCAAACAAGTAAGGATCAATATACCTTTGTTGGATGCTATTAAACAGGTTCATTCATATGCTAAATTTTTGAAAGATATGTGCACTGTGAAGAGAAATATGAATATGAAAAAGAAAGTATTTTTAGCCAAACAAGTAAGTGTCATTCTTTGGAACAATAATGCTTTGAAATATAAAGACCCTAGTTGTCCTATAATTTCTTGCTTTATTGGAGAACATAAAATTGAAAGAGCCTTACTTGCTCTTGGAGTTAGTGTGAATTTATTTCCATATTTAGTTTTTCAAAATCTTAATTTAGGTGAGTTAAAACTAACTTCTATAACTCTTTTGCTTGCCAATTGATCTGTAAAAGTACTTAGAGAAATAGTTGAAGATGTGTTAGTATAAGTCAATAAATTCATTTATCCTATGGATTTTATTGTCTTGGACACATAACGTGTTGAAGCATGTAATTCATTTCCTGTTATTTTAGGACGTCCGTTTCTTGCAACTTTTAATGCATTGATTAATTATAGGAATGGACTAATGAAGCTATCATTTGGAAACATGACATTGAAAATGAATATTTTTAACATTTGTAAGTAACCTGGAAATGATAATAATTTATAAAAATTAAATCATATTAAAGAATTAGTTTATGATTAACTTGAATCTACTTTAAGTAAAATTGAGTTGGATGAATCTGAAAATTTACAAATGATTTATTCTCAGGAAGAAATCACGAATGAAAAAGGCATCAAAAATATTGATGCGGATCTTTTATCAAGAGTGAGAACAGATTCGACATCCAACATCACACTAATCAGTAATTACTTTCCTAATGAATCCTTACTTTCTCTTAGTTCAATGCTTTGGTTTGCTAAATTTTTTATTAGGATGACCTTTACTTGTTCAAATATTATTTTGATCTAATATTTCAAAGATGTATTACTAACAATGAGGCAAGTAGTGTTGATTAGTACTTAAAAGTGTATTTTTATCATGGTTTTATATCATCATGTTGCACTTGAAGTATCAATAACTCCTTAACTAAAGCATGTTTTATAATAATATGTCTAATAATATAAGATACCTTTAATTTATGGTAAATGTTCATTTTAAATGCAGGCCTATCACATAAATGAAAATATTGATTGATGACTTTAAGAACTTAAATTGCAAAGGCAAAGAGATGGCCAATTAGAAAAGAGATGTCGGTGCAATCCAAACCGGAACACTGTTTGGTAATTAGGTCATATCTGGAGCTATATATCTTAGATTTAGGTCCAATTTATATGGATGGAAAGGTAAGACATAGGCCTACAACTTTCATATGGAGCCCAAGATCTAAAAAGACCATTATCAAGTCCAAATTATAGCAACAACAAAGAAGTCCGAATCTGTGTTCCAGCCCGAGCACTGTTCGGTATTTTGGCCATATCTGGAGTTCTAGAAGTCCAAATGAGCTGAATTGTTTACGCAAGAAAGCTGAGACAATTGCCTACAACTTTCATGTTTGTAACTAGCTCCAATTTTGACGTTATCAATGACGTTTTGGGCAGACAAGAGAAGATAAGGATTGTCACCAAGTCAAAAGTTGGCCACCCACTTATCAATTAGTCATCAAATCAATAGTTCCCAATTTTGGCCTATAAAAGGAGGCATTTGCCATGCATTTAGGCATCTTGGTTTCCAGATCAAGATCATGCTCTTCCTTTCTCTCTTTGTATTCTTTGTAATGTTTATGCTTTGCTTTCATTAATATCAAGTTTATGCCTTTCATTTCCTTTCCTTTACTTAGTTAGTTTTTATGTTCTTATTTTGTTTATTTGTTTTGCTTTCTTTCATTATGTCTAGCTAAGTTAATTATGTTAAGGTGAAAAGGTTACACTAATGGTGTGAGAATAAGTATAATGTAAACTTAATATGGACTTTAATGTTTGATACTAACATGTTTTATATTTGTTATCTTGTTCACTCTTTAATACTTTGCTTGTTAAATAACTAATCTTGATTTATGTTGTATAACACTTGGTACAACAAATGCTTGGCACTTTCATAGCCCATACTGTATGGTATAACCGACACTTGAGCTATGAAAGGAACTTGATTTGTTGTTAACATAAGTTATAATCATGAATGCTTGATGACATTTACAAGTATTAGCATTAATCGAATAAGATGACTAATGTAATCATGTTAACAATCTATAATCTGATTGGAACCTCCTTTATGTGTGGTTTCCAATTGAATAATAAGAGTTTATATTATACTTGTTTGACATACCATTAGTGGAATCTCTAACCTTGACATTTGTTCTTATCATTGTTTAATCTTTACATTAATATTCCATCTTAAAGTTCTCATCATCTTCTTCTTCCCCTTCTTTTTCTTTATTATTATTGTTATTGTTGTTGTTATTATTATTATTATTATTATTATTATTATTATTATTACTATTATTATTAGTATTATTATTATTACTCTTACTACTACTACTACTACTACTACTACTAGTATTATTATTATTATTTTATCGTTATTACTATTATTGTTGTTTATAATTGTTGTTTATAATTTGTACAATTAACCTCCCTGTGGTTCGACCCCGGTCTTGCCGGGTTATTTATTACTTCGACACTCCTGCACTTGGGAGAAGACATCAACCTTTTAGTCGTGTCAAGTGTCATTAAATTTTATCTTTCTAAGGCACGTGAGAGAGTCATTTCTCATCAAAGAAGACAATTGCAAAAAGCTTACAATGTGAATTTTATTGGCCCACCATGTTTGAGGACACACATGCATTCTGCAAAACTTATGAAAATTGTCAAAAAGTTGATACTAGTCAAAACGTTTTGCTTTATAATTCTTGACTCCATTTATTCCTTGGAGAGCAAAAATCAAGATAGAGCGATCTATTTATTGAAAAACATGTGTATCCTTGTGGGGCCCTTGATATTAAGAATCCAAATAATGACAATGTTTTTAAGGTAAATGGACATCGTTTGAAAACTTCCTTTGATAATTTTCCTATTGAAAATGAATCCATTTGTTTGAATGATCCTGTAGATAAAGGTTGATTATTTTGTTTTACTCACATTATTTTCGTGTTTGTTTTGGTGTGTGACTCTTGGTTTGCTAGTCTCTCTCGCCATAGTTAAATGGCGGATAGCGGTACTCCGTGACTTAAGTCGATTATTTTAGTTTTCCATAATAACTGATATCTGAGTATATATTTATGTAATTCTTTGTTCCTTCCCCTTTCTTTAAATCTCTCTTCCAATTCTCATTTGAAAATGAACACCACTCTTAAAAAATAGAAAAAGTATTTTCCCGCTCTATCTTAGAATGTGACTACAAAAATTTATCGAGCTAGGTGTGCAAGATTGAGGTTGTTAATGAAACATGGAATTCCTGAAGAGATTCGCTGGCTAATTGAAGCAAAGGTTCTATTATCAGGTGAGTCTTTCAATTCCTTTATTTCATAGATGCTTAGGACAGGTAAAAGCAATTTTGCAAAGAAACATTGTGCAAAACGACTGAAAGTCTATCATTGATGTGCCAAATGGACTTATAATGCAACATGTTGTTCTTTAGGAATGATATCTATAAAGCATGAAGATAAAATACAATGCATTAAGGATGACCTGAGTAAGAAGTCTTTAGATAATCTTCTAACGACTTTTGAGACATATCATAGTGGAGATGTGCATTGTGCATTTCATGATTTATTGCTCCATTTTCATAAAGAACATGATCGACTTAGTCTTGGGAATCTAACTAAAAAAGACCCTATTTGCTAGGTTTTATGAAAACTTGATGGGAAGCCTATTCCCGACCTATAAAGAGTGTTTAAGTCGTTCTTAGATGTAAAACCAAGGGAAGATGTGAGCCACAATCACAACTACTTGTACATATGCATGTTTTTTTAATAAATAAATAAATAGAGAGTGTGTGTGTGTGTGTGAGACTCCAACTGGCATACATCTAGTTGGTATGATTGCCCTTTTAATTTCTCATCTATAAAATCCTCTCTTCCTTCCTTTCATTTCTACTCAACTCATACATTCAACAAATATAGAAGTGTGTAGAAATGACAAGTTCCTTAGGTCATCATATAAGAAATTTTTGTGTTTTCGATGGATCTAGTCCTAGGAAAGAAAAGGAGTTTTTAAAATAAGCAAATCATCTTGGTCAGGTGCTAGCTGAGAGAAAGATTCATTTAGTGTATGAGGGAGGCATTCTTGGGTTAATGTTTAAACATGCTGATACCTTCATTGCCTTACCAGGTGGTCTGGGCACATTGGAAGAGATCTTTTATATTACTCTTGGGCCCAGTTGGACATTCACCAGAAACCCATAAATTTGTTAAATGCTAATGGTTTTAATGATAAATTGTTGTCTTTTCTTGACCATGCTGTGGAACAAGAATTTCTAACATCTTTGGCATGACAAATCATAATCTCTACTACTACTACTAAACAATTGATTGACGAACTATAATATTTTACTCCTGTAATTGATCCCTCCATGAGTTACATACATTGGTCAACTAAAGAAAGTCGTAAAAAGCTTAAATTGGATTTGAGTCTTTGTTAATGAATCCTTGTGTCTTTTGGTTTTCTTAATAGTATATTATTTTATGTTTTGTTCTTTCTTATATTTTTTTAACTGTGTTTCAGGTTTGTCAGTGTTTAGTGTTTCATGTGATATCTTCTATACTCTATCTTTCTACCTTAGGACATTGAGGACAATGTCTCGTTTTTGTTAGGGGGAGAGGGTAGTAGTTGATATTTTTTTTTAAAAAAAAATAACTATATTTTCTATTTCATAAACCATTTGCAAATTGTTGTTACTACGATGGTAGAGTAAGGAGGAATTTTATTGACTCTAAAGACGTATCATGATTAACATTTTTCAATGGTTATTTGCAATATTCATAACAAGATCTATCAAATGTTTTGTCCCACATCTACCTAATGTTTTGTCAATGTTTTATATGTGAAATGTTTTGATATTCTTTGTTTTATGTTTTAAAGGCACTTTTGGATGAAAGATGCAAAAAGGAGTAAATTAGAGATAATTGTTATATTTGACCTTCAGTCGATGTTTTGTGTAGAGCGTGAGCTCTAGAGGTCAAAATGAAGTGATTCTAGTGGCATTAAAAAGTTAACATCCATACCTTTCTTTACATCTAAGGCAAGAAAATAAAATGAAGAAAAACATGGAAATCGCAGCTTTCAAATTCAAATCTCGCAATCTGCCATAGTGTTGACCTTCAACCATTCAAACTTGAATATTTGGAGCTACAGAAGTCCAATTGCTACAAACTCAAATTTCATTAGAAAAACGATGTCATATGATTAAGATATGATTTTTTAAATATGACAACTAAATTTTACCAGCAAACAGGTTTCGTGAAGAAACGAGTCTAAATTACATTCTAAAACTTCTAAACCGACATCCAAGTTTTTATATTAGCAATTTAGCTCCTCTAAGTAAGACCTTGAAGATTTCATGCAAGACTATTTCTCTTTTTTAGGGAAAATAGTTATTGAAGTACTTAAATGTAAACTACTAACTTAAGGGAGGACTATTTTGTAAAATAGAGACTAGGGTTTCCTAGGATATAAAAAGAATGAGAAAAGAGAAGGGGGGCAGCCTCCCAAGAGGAGAAAAATGCCCCCTCCTCTAAAAAACTAAAAATTATGCATTCTTCATTCTTTAGGAGTAGTTGTTCAATAGTTATGCAAGGCTTAAGCTCTATTCTTAGTTGTAAGGACACAACAAACCTTCATATTTCAAGAATCGTGAGATTTATTCTTCCTTTTATTTTCAGTTTATGTTATGAATGAGTATGATTGTTTTCCTACGCATATTTCCTATGATTGTTGTTGATGATTGCTAAAGCGGACTCTAAGTTATTAATGTAAATAATCTATTGCCAAGTTTAATACCAAAACCGAAGTTGTGATATATGAACTTGTGAAGCAACTAAGCTTGATAATTGTGGCGGAACTACGTTATTGAACTTAAAGAGAACATTTGAACAAAGTGACACAAGCTGCGGATAACTTATATGTTAATCTTGATGAAATAATCTAGTTCTTAAAGTTGCCATTAAATTGAATCATTAGTGCGGACACTTTGATTGTTTGTTGGTTAGAATTAGTTATATTGTGGATCCGTTAATTAATCAACATTAAGAAAAGATAAAATTTCAGAACATAAACTGCAATTTTAATTTTAAGGATTGGTTCTAATTTTTGTTGGTGGATGTGTGCTTGCGACCAAGGTTTGTTTTCTTTATAAATTTTGATTTCAATTGATTTTGTTTGCTAGTTTAATTTCTTCCATAGTTTATATCATCATAAATCAAAACCCCCTAATTGCATAATGTATAGCATAAAAATCTAAACTAAATCCTCCTTATGGGATTGACCCCTTGCTTGCTCTATACTATCTTGTATGTTTTAAGCTAGGGTAATTAATTTGTGTGACCATGACATCGCAACAAATTTTGGCACCATTGCTGGGGAAGTAATTTTAGTTGATTCTTGTGCTTGTACTGTTATTTTTAGTTGCTGTGATTGTTATTTATATTTCTGAAAAAAAAGAGAAACAAAATTTTTGCTTGCGGCGGTACTATTCATTTACGGTAGTGGTATTGTTCAAAACAGAATTGTTTGTGGAATTAGGTTTTGAATTTTCTTTTTCTAAAGGAAAATGATGTTCTGAACAAGATTGATAGTATGCTACTAGCCCTACCCTATTGAGGCCAAATTCCATTGTTTTCTAAGGTATTTAGGCAGTTTTAGTTTTTTAGCATAGGATTTTCATGCAATTTGCATTTTTTTCGATCTCTTGTGTGATTGGTTTCTTTTGAGTTTTCTTGATGATTTATGTCAATAACCTATTCTACTAATCAAATTCAAGTGTAGTTGGACCTCAAAATAGAAAAAACTTTATGTAGGTTATGCAAGGAAGCTCGCCTCAACACCATGGCTATTGCACGACAACAAACACTCAAGGAGCTTGCTACTCCTAAAGTGGAAAATCAACCACTATGCATAAACATCGACAATAATGTAAACTTTGAGCTCAAATCTGGTTTTATACATTTATTAACAACATTTAATGGTCTTGTAGGTGAAGATTCTCATACTCATCTCAAGGAGTTCCATATGGTTTGCGTTGGTATGAAACCGAATGGAGTTGACGGAGAACATGTTAAGTTGCAAGCTTTCCCTTTCTCTTTAAAACGGGCAGCAAACGCATGGTTTTTCTCTATTCTCCCAGGTTAGAACTTGGAATGCCATGAAAAATATTTTACTTGAAAAGTATTTTCTAGCATCTTGAGTTGCCAACATAAGGAAAGAAATATGTGGGATTCAGCAATCTCTAAGGGTAAGGAAGGGGTTGAATCTGAAAATTACAAAGAAAAGACTGATTCCCCACCAACACTTCCATTTCTTCATGGCATGACCAAATAGGAAGAAATCAAGGATGAAAAAGGCACTGGAAATATTGCTGCAGATCTTTTTCAAGAGTAACAATAGATTCGACATTCGACATCACACTAATCGATGATTTCTTTTCTAACGTATCCTTACTTTCTCTTAGTTTAATGCCTTGGTTTGCTAAAAATATTAATTTTCTTACTTTAGGAGTTTTACCAGCTCACTAGAGTACCGAAGACAAAAGAAAATTTTTGAGTGATGTGCAAAAATTTTATTGGGATGGCCCTTATTTATTCAATTAGTGTCCTGATCAAATATTTCAAAGATGCATTCCTAACAATGAGTTAAAAAGTGTCAGTAAATTTTATCACTTTAAGGCACATGGGGATTATTTCTCGTAAAAAAAGGTGGGATTTATTTCAAAACACAAAGAGTTTTTAGATAATCTTCTATTAACTCTTAGGTCTCATCATCATGGAGATAAACATCATGTAATTCATGACTTATGAACCTATTTTCATAAAGAACATGTTTGGCATAGTCTTGAGAATCTAACTAAAAAAGACCTTGTTTGCTAGTGTTTAGGAAAAGTGGATGGGAAGCCTATCCCCAACCTATAGAGGGCGTTTAAGCCGTTCTTGGATGTAAAACCTAGGGAAGATGTGAGCCATAATCACAACTACCTGTATATACATATGTTTTTTCAAAAGTAAATAAATACAAAGAGAGAGAGAGAGAGAGAGACTCTAGTTGGCCTACATATAGGTGGTATGATTGCCTTTTTAATTTCTCATCTATAAAATCCTCTCTTCCTTCTTTTCATTTCTACTTAACCCATACATTCAACAAATATAGAAGTGTGTAGAAATGACAAGTTTCTCTAGTCATCACATAAGAAAGTTTATGTTTTCAGTAGATCTAGTCCTAGGAAAAAAAGAGTTTTTAGAATCAGCAAATCATCTTGGTCAAGTACTAGTTGAGAGAAAGATTCATTTAATGTATAAAGGAGGCAGTCTTGGGTTAATGAGAGGTGTGTCAATAGCTGTATTTTTATAAAGTAGTCAAGTTTTGAGGGTTGTCTCCAATGCTTTAGCACAAGGGAACATCATTAGAAAAAAATTAGAGAGGAACTATAGGTCTTCACAATATTTGCTCGAATAAATGCAATGTTTAACTATGTTGATGCCTTCATTGTCTTATCAGGTGGTTTAGGCACATTAGAAGAGATCTTTCACATCTCCTCTTAGGCCCAACTGCACTTTCACCATAAACTCATAGGTTTATTAAATGTTAATGGTTATTATGATAAGTTATTGTCATTTCTTGATCATGCCGTGGAATAGGAATTTCTAACATCTTTGGCACGAAAAATTGATTGATCAACTACAATCTTTCATTCCTGTAATTGATCCCTTAATGAGTTGCATAAATTGGTCATCTAAGGAAAGTCGTAAAAAACTTATATTGAATTTGAGCCTTCATATGTCAATCTTTATGTCTTTTGATTTTATTATTGTGCTTTGGTTGTTCTTATATTTGTTTAAATATGTTTTAGGTTTGTTAGTGCTTATTATTTCAAGTGATGTCTTTTGTACTCTATCTTTCTACCTTAGGACATTGAAGATAATGTCTTGTTTTGGTTGGGGAGAGAGTGTAGTAGTTGACAAAAAAAAAATTAACTAACTGTGTTTTCTATTTCATAAAGCATGTGCAAAATTGTTGTTACTAGGATGGCAGAGTAAATGAGCTCTTTTGTTAAAGTGACTCTTGATCATAATACTTATTAAAATATTCTTAACTAGGTCTATCATAATACTTTTTAAAATATTTAGGTTTACAAACTCTCATATTGTTATTACTTAATTCTGCTCAGATACTTATTTAACATGTATTCTTAAACCTTCATTTTCACACACACACTTTAACATATGATTGTGGTTGCACATTGGATTATTACGTTATTTATGTTCTTTTATAAAAGGTAACAACTAAGAGAAAATGATAGTACATAATTTGCAAAAAAAAACAAAAACAACAAAAAAAAGAGCAAAAAAAAGAGAGGATGATAATAAAAGCATAGATAAATTTGGTTTTGTAGCCTCCCTAACCTAAGAAATTAAGCTCGAAGGAGTGTTTTAACACTTAATACCCTAAAGTCAACTGACTTGAGAGCTATTCATTCAACGCTTGTTACATGGGTTGAGGAGAAAAGCTTAAGGGAATCAAATATTGCACTATCTACGTATTAGTATCTGCAACCTGAGTTCCTAAACTCGTAGCGGTGTGTCAACACATAATGCCCTAAGACCAACTGGTCTGGAAGTCATTAGTCAAAAGCTCATTACATAGGTTAAAGATGCATTCCATTTTAAGTTATATTTAAAAAAAAACAAAAAATAAATAAAGGAAAAAAATCTCAACCCAAGAAAGTTAACCTTAAACATTAAAACAAAACTTTTATTTTCTTCCAAGTAAAGCCCCATAATTATGTGTTGATATATTGAGTACAAAAAAAAAAGTTTATTAATAACTTGTTTAAGAGGTATTGAGCAAATATCTAAATTTAATGAGAGTTTGTTTATTTAGATATAGTAATGGAAGTTGAATGATGAATATCTTGCTTTATAGAATTTATAAATTATTTTTCTATTGTAACACTTTGATTACTATGGACTGGTAATAAGCTGGTTGGGAGGTGTGATTAGTACCTATAATTGTATTTTTATCAAGGTTTTATATCATCATTTTGCACTTGAAGTATCAACAAGTCCTTAACTAAAACATGTTTTATAATAACATATTTAATAACATAGGATATCTTTAATTTATGACAAATTTTTATCTTAAATACAGGCTTATCATATAAATGAAAGGATTAATTGATGAGTTTAAGAATTGAAATTGAAAGGATAAGAAGATGGTCAAATTATCAGATTTAGAAAAAAGATGCTAGTGTAGTCCAAATTGAAAAACTGTTCGGTAATTGGGCAATAGCTGGAGCTGTAGTTATCAGATTTAGGTGTACTTTATATGGATGGAAAGGTAAGACATAGACCTACAACTTTCATAAGGAGCCCACATTTAAAAAGGCTATTTTCAAGTCCAAATTATAGCAACAACAAAGAAGTTTGAATTTATCTTGTAGCCCGAATACTATTTGGCCTATATCTAGAGCATTAGAAGTCCAAATGACCTCCATTTTTTTTTAGAAAGCTAAGATAATTTCTTACAACTTTCATGTTTTCAAGTGGTTCCAATTCTGATGTTATCAATGATGTTTTGAGCAGACAAGAGAAGATAAAGATTGTCACCAAGTCAAGAGTTGGTCACTCACTTATCAATTTGTTATTAAATCAATAGTTCCCAATTTTAGCCTATAAAAAGAGGCATTTGCTATGCATTTACGCATCTTGGTTTCTAAATCAAGATTATGCTTTTACTTTCTCTACTTTTGATTTTGTAATGCTTAAGTTTTGTTTTCATTAATATTTTGTTTATGCCTTTCAATTCCTTTTCTTTGCTTAGTTAACTTTTATCTTATTTATGTTCTTATTTTATTTATTTATTTTTATTTCTTTCATTATGTCTACCTAAGATTATTATGTCAAGGTGAAAAGGTTACACTAATGGTGTAAGAATAAGTATAGTGTAAACTTAATATGGACTTTAATGTTTGATACTAACATGTTTTGTATTTGTTATCTTGTTCACTCTTTAATACTTTACTTGTTAAATGACCAATATTGATTTATGTTGTATAACACTTGGTACAATAAATTCTTAGTACTTTCATAGGTCATATTATATGATATAACCGACACCTATGCTATGAAAGAAACTTGATTTCTTGTTAACATAAGTTATAATCATGAATGCCTGACAACATTTACAAATATTAGCACTATTCAAATAAGATAACTAATGTAATCATGTTAACAATTGATAATCCAATTGGAACCTTCTTTATGTATGGTTTTGAATTAAGTAATAAGAGTTTATACTATACTTGTTTGACATACCATTAGTGGATCCTCTAACCTTGACATTTATTATTCTTATTGTCTAATCCTTACATTAATCTTTCATCTCAAAGTTCTCATCAACTTCATCTTCTTCTTCTTCTTCTTTTTCTTCTTCTTTATTACTATAATTATTATTAGTACTATTATTATTAGTATTGTTGTTGTTGTTTATAATTTATACAATTAACCTCCTTATGGTTTGACCCCGGTCTTGCAAGGTTATTTATTACTTTGACACTCCTGCACTTGAGAGAAGATATCAATGTTTTGGTTGTGTCTAGTTTTTAGTTTCGTGGCCAGGGAAGATTTTTGCTAGCTTAATGGAGTACTGAAGACAAAAGAAACCTTTTGAGCAATATACAAAATTTTTATTGGGATGATCCTTATTCAATTATTGTCTTAATCAAATATTTCAAATATGCATTTCTGATAATGAGGTAAGTAATGTCATTAAATTGTCACTCTAGGGCACGTGGGGATCATTTCTTGTAAAAAAAAGTACTCTAGAAATCATACAAAGTGGATTTTACTAGCCCATCATATTTAAAAAATTATATACATCCTGCAAAACCTATGAAAATTTTCAAAAGGTGGGATTTATTTTGAAACTAGGAGAGTCTTTAGATAATCTTTTATTGACTCTTAAGTCTCATCATAGTTGAGATAAGCATCGTGTAATTCATGACTTATGAACCCATTTTCATAAAGAACATGCTTGACATAGTCTTGGGAATCTAACTAAAAAAGACCTTGTTTACCAGTTTTTAGGAAAACTGGATGGGAAGCCTATCCCCGACCCATAGAGGGCGTTTAAGACATTCTTAGGCGTTAAACCAAGGGAAGATGTCAACCACGATCATAACTACTTGAACATACACATGTTTTTTCAAAAATAAATTAATTAATTAATTAATTAATAAGAAAAGAGAGAGTGTGTGTGAGACTCCAACTAACCTACATATAGGTGGTATGATTGTTTTTTTAATTTATCATCTATAAAATTCACTCTTCTTTCCTTTTATTTCTACTCAACCCTTACATTCAACAAATATAGAAATGACAAGTTCCTCTAGTCATCACATAAGAAATATTTTGTGTTTTCGTTGGATCTAGTCCATGGACAGAAAATGAGTTTTTAGAATCAACAAATCATCTTGGTCAGGTGCTAGCTGAGAGAAAGATTCATTTAGTGTATAGGAGAGACAGTCATGGGTTAGTAGGAGGTGTGTTAATAGCTGTATTTTTAAGAGGTAGTCAAGTTTTGGGAGTTTTGGGGGTCGTCCCCAAAGCTTTAACATAAGAGGACATCATTGAAAAAACAATTGGAGACGCACTATAAGTCTCCACAATGTCTGCTCATATGAATGCAATGTTTAACCAATTTGATGCCTTTATTGGCTTACTAGATGGTCTAGGCACATTGAAAGAGATCTTTCATATCTCCTCTTGGGCCCAACTGCATATTCTCCATAAATCCATATGTCTGTTAAGTATTAATGGTTATTATGATAAGTTGTTGTTGTTTCTTGGTCATGCTATGGAATAAGAATTTCTAACATTTTAGGCACAACAAATCATAATCTCTACTGGTACTACTGAATAATTGATTGACCAACTATAATCTTTAATTCCTGTAATTGATCCCTTTATGAGTTGCATAAATTGGTCATCCAAGGAAACCTGTAAAAAGCTTAGATTGGATTTGAGCCTTTATTTGTGAATCTTTGTGTCTTTTGATTTTATTATTGTGTTTTGATATTTCTTATATTTGTTTAAGTGTGTTTCAGGTTTGTTAGTGTTTGTTATTTTAGGTGATGTCTTTTATACTCTATCTTTCTACCTTAGGACATTGAGGACGATGCCTCATTTTAGTTGAGGAGAGAGAGTAGTAGTTGAAAAAAATTAACTAATTATGTTTTCTATTTCATAAAGCAAGTGCAAAATTGTTGTTACTAGGATGAAAGAGTAAAGGAAGTCTTTTTTTAACATGATTCTTGAGATGCTTCTTAATAACTATTCTTAATAAGGTCTATCATAATACTTTTTGAAATATTCAGGTTTACAAATGTTATTATGCTCATATACTCATTTAACATATATTTTTATATCTTAATTTTCATACACTTTAACATATGATTGTGGGTTGCACATTAGATTATTAAATTATTTATGTTCTTTTTTTAAATGTAACAACTAAGGGAAAGGGATAGTATATAATTTGAAAAAAAACGAGCAAACAAAATGATGATAATAAAAATATAGATAAGTTTGGTTTCATAGCTTCCCTAACCTAAGCAATTAAGCTCGATGGGGTGTTTTAATACTAATATCCTAAGTCAACTGACTTGGGAGCTATTGGCCCAACGCTTTTTACATTGGTAGAGAAAAAAAGCTTAAGGGAATCAAACATTGCACTATCTACGTATCAGTATCTACAACCTGAGTTACTAAGCTCGTAGAGGTGTCTCAACACCTAATGCCCTAAGACCAAGTGGTCTGGGAGTCATTAGCTGACACGACTAAAAGATTGATGTCTTCTACCAAGTATAGGAGTGTCGAAGTAATAAATAACCCGGCAAGACCGGGGTCGAACCATAGGGAGGTTAATTGTATAAATTATAAATGACAACTATAAACAACAACAATAGTAATCACAACAACAACAATACTAATAGAAATAATAATAGTAGTAGTAGTAGTAGTAGTAAAGAAAGAGATGGAGAGGAAGAAAAAAAAACATAAGAACTTTGAGATGGAATATCAATGTAAGGATTAAACAATGATAATAACAAATGTCAAGGTTAGAGGTTCCACTAATGGTATGTCAAACAAGTATAGTATAAACTCTTATTACTCAATTAGAAACCAGACATAAAGGAGGTTATAATCTGATTATAGATTGTTAACATGATTACATTATTCATCTTATTTGATTAATGATAATATTTGTAAATCTCGTCAAACATTCATGATTATAACTTATGTTAACAACAAATCAAGTTTCTTTCATAGCTCAAGTGTCGGTTATACCATACAGTATGAGCTATGAAAGTGTCAAGCATTTGTTGTACCAAGTGTTATACAACATAAATCAAGATTAATCATTTAACAAGCAAAGTATTAAAGAGTGAACAAGATAACAAATAAAAAACATGTTAGTATCAAACATTAAAGTCCATATTAAGTTTACACAATATTTATTCTTGCATCATTAGTACAACCTTTTCACCTTGACATAATAAACTTAGCTAGACATTATGAAAGAAAGAAAAATAAATAAAACAAAATAAGAACATAAATAAGATAAAAGTTAACTAAGTAAATGAAAGGAAATGAAAGGTATAAACTTGATATTAATAAAAGCAAAGTATAAACATTACAAAAAATACAAAGAGAGAAAGCAAGAGCATGATCTTGATCTTGATCTGAAAACTAAGATGCCTAAATGCATGGCAAATGCCTCCTTTTATAGGCCAAAATTGAAAACTATTGATTTGATGACTAATTGATTAGTGGGTGAACAACTCTTGACTTAGTGACAATCCTTATCTTCTCTTGTTTGCCCAAAACGTCATTGATAACGTCAAAATTAGAGCCACTTGAAAACATAAACATTATAGGAACTTATCTCATCTTTCTTGTGTAAAATATTCAACTTATTTGGACTTTTAGAACTACAAATATAGGCCAAATACTGAACAGTGCTCGGGCTGGAAGACAGATTCAGACTTCTTTGTTATTTCTACAATTTGGACTTGAAAATGGCCTTTTTTTGTTCTTGAGCTCCATATGAAAGTTGTAGGCCTATGTCTGACCTTTCCAGCCATATAAAGTAGACCTAAATCTGATATCTACAGCTCTAGATATGATCTAATTACTGAATAGTGTTCTGGTTTGGACTACACCGACATCTCTTTTCTAAGTTTGGCAATCTCTTTGTCTTTTCAATTTCAGTTCTTAAATTCATTAATCAATCCTTTCATTTATGTGATAGACCTATATTTAAAATGAACATTTACCATAAATTAAAGGTATATTATATTATTAGATATATTATTATTAAACACGTTTTAGTTAAGGAGTTACTGATACTTCAAGTGCAAAAAATGATGACATAAATGAAGATGCCTAAATGCATGGCAAATGCTTCCTTTTATAGGCCAAAATTGGAAACTATTGATTTGATGACTAATTGATGAGTGACAATCCTTATCTTTTTTTGTCTGTCCAAAACATCATTGATAATTGTCTCAGATTTCTTGTGTAAAAAATTCAGGTCATTTGCACTTCTAGAACTCCAGATATGGCCCAAACACTAAATAGTGCTCGAGCTGGAAGACCGATTCGAACCTCTTTTTTGTTGCTCCAAATTGGACTTGAAAATGACATATTTAGATCTTGGGCTCCATATGAAAGTTGTAGGCCTATGTCTTACCTTTCTATCCGTATAAAGTAGACCTAAATCTGAGATCTATAGCTCCAAATATGACCCAATTACCAAATAGTATTCTGGTTTGGATTGCACCGACATCTCTTTTCTAAGTTTGACCATCTCTTTATCCTTTCAATTTCAGTTCTTAAATTCATCAATCAATCCTTTCATTTATGTGATAGGCCTGCATTTAAAATGAACATTTACCATAAATTAAAGGTATCTTATATTATTAGATATATTATTATAAAATATGCTTTAGTTAAGGAGTTATTGATACTTCAAGTGCAAAATGATGATATAAAACCTTGATAAAAATACACTTTTAAGTATCAATCATTAGTCAAAAGCTCGTTATATGGATTAAAGATTTATTGTGAGTTAAGTTACATGTATATATAGTTTTTTTTTTAAATCTTAATTAAATAAAGTTAACCTTAGACATCAGAACAAAAAAAAAATTTCTTCCATGTAAAGCTCCATAGCTATATGTTAATATATTGAGGAAAAAAAAAGGTTTATTAATATCTTATTTAAGAGTTATTGAGCAGATACATAAATTTAATGAGAGTTTGTTTTTTTTTATATATATAGATTAATGGAAGTTAAATGATGAATGCTTTACTTTGTGGAATTTCCAAATTGTTTTTCTATTTTAACATTTTGATTACTAGGGACTAATAATAAGCTGGTTAGGGGATGTGATTAATACTTAAAAGTGTATTTTATCAAGTTTTTAGATCATCATTTTGCACTTGAAGTATCAATAACTCCTTAACTAAATCATATTTTACAGTAACATATCTCATAATATAAGATACCTTCAATTTATAGTAAATGTTCATCTTAAATGTAGGTGCTTGACTGCTTTTTATGATCGGCTTGTTTTAACTCGCAAGTGCACGAGTGTGCGATGTAGCAATTAACTTGGTAAGATCGAGGTCATATCCACAGAGAGTTAGATCTGGAAATTAAGCTAGGTAACAAAAAAAACTCAAGAGAAATTAAATTAACAATAACTTGGTTGAAAATAATTGATGGATTTGTTTTCAAAGATGGAAAAGTGTAAATAGATTTTAAATGACAAGAAAAAGTAAGCCTTGGTCCAAATAAATTTTAATGGTGATGTATTGATGATTTCTTCAACATATATAAGATAACTCAACCTAATATCAACGATGGTGATATTAGATCGGAAGATATTACAATGAAGTTTAGAAAGATGAAGATTGATTATTGCTTAAGAATGAACAAGTACTTTATATTAAGTAAGACATTGAATCAAGCAATCTCTATACCAAAACTAAAGTTTGTGCATAAAAATTCAAGATTATAACATTACCTAAATGATTTCTAAAATTTCTTTGCAATAATAAATCATTCATGAAGAAAATGAAAAGATAAATATTAAGATTCATTCATATCCTAAAGAACTCACCTCAATCACCGTTATCCTTGATTTGGATCCAAGAAAGAGTTTAGCCAACCATAATTATAGAGAAGAATACTTCAATAAACATGAAAGAACTTGAATCAAACTAAAATAATAAGTTTTACAAACTAAAGAACCGAAATCTATAAAGAAGAACACAATACAATTTCAGAAAAAATTTAGACACAAATCTGACTCTAACTTTGGACAGCAATTCGACCCCCTTAGAAGCTTTTTTTCGAGATGTCTATTAGAGACATATTTATAGGAAATTCTGTCACCTTTCCAGATCATTAAAGAACAGCGCATTTGGACACCTAAGTCAAAAGTTATAGGCAAAACACCGAAAGGTGTTCTGAAAAATCAAATCAAGACAGCTTTACAACCACTTTGGTGCACGTTTTTCTTCCTCATTTATGAGGTGTATCCTTCTTCTTTTTGACCCAAAATAATGTTAAAATATCCCCTCCAGCTTTCCATCCATGTGCTTGCCTTATTGGATCAATGGATTACCCAAAATAAATCAATTGTTATTTGTTGTGTGGACATGTAAGATCATGGATTGTGTTTGAGCTGATTTGAAGGTTGATTTGGGGTTGATTTAGGGCTGATTTGGGGTTGATTTTGGGCTGAATTTGAGCATCAAATAAGTATACAAATGTACTTATTATTTGGGCTAAGATTGACATTGAAACCTTGAGTGTTTAATGGTTGAAGTTTGCACACAACATAAGGCAAGTTTAGGCTTAAAATAGATCATATGATATTCTTTTCTAGAATTGGAATAGAATTGATTTTTGGAACAAATTTGGAGCACTTATTTGAACCAAGATTTGCTTCAATCTTCAACTAAATGTCTCTTCAATTCTTTGTTCTGAATTCCGATGTTGAATTTTCTGAATTAATTCATTTAAGCTCCAAAAACCTATCAAAACATTAAAACAAACTTCATTACTAAAAAAACACATCAATTATTATAAAAACAACCAAATAAAAACAATAAATACATATGTAAAATAAGAGACTTAATGACACTTTTGATGCACAATCAGTAGGCCTATCACTTAAATGAAAGGGATTGATTGATGAATTTAAGGACTGAAATTGAAAGGATGAAGACATGGTCAAACTTAGAAAAGAGATGCTAGTGCAGTCCAAACCAGAACACTGTTCGATAATTGGGTCATATCTAGAGTTGTAGGTCTCAGATTTAGGTCTACTTTATATGGATGGAAAGGTAAGAAATAGGCCTACAACTTTCATGGAGCCAAGATTTAAAGAGACTATTTTCATGTCCAAATTGTAACTACAATCAAGAAGTTTAAATCTGTCCTGCAGCTCGAATATTGTTTAGTGTTTGGCCAATATCTAGAGTTCTAGAAGTCCAAATGACTATTTTTTTTTCTAGAAAGCCGAGATAATTTCCTACAATTTTCATTTTCAAGTGGTTCCAATTCTAACATTATCAATGATGTTTTAGGCAGATAAGAGAAGATAAGGATTGTCACCAAGTCAAGAGTTGGTCACCCACTTATCAATTAGTCATCAAATCAATAGTTCCCAATTTTGGCCTATAAAAGGAGTCATTTGCCATGCATTTACGCATCTTGGTCTCAAGATCAAGATCATGCTTTTGCTTTCTCTCTTTGTATTTTTGTAATGCTTAAGATTTATTTTCATTAATATCTTGTTAATGTCTTTCAATTCCTTTCCTTTACTTAATAAACTTTTATCTTATTTATGTTTTTATATTTTTATTTATTTCTCCTTCTTTCATTATGTTTAGTTAAGTTTATTATGTCAAGGTGAAAATGTTACACTAATGGTGTAAGAATAAGTATAATGTAAACTTAACATGGACTTTAATGTTTGATACTAACATGTTTTGTACTTATTATCTTATTCACTCTTTAATACTTTCTTATTAAATGACTAATCTAGATTTGTGTTGTATAACACTTGGTACAACAAATTCTTAGCACTTTCATAGCTTATACTATATAGTATAACCGACACCTGAGCTATGAAAGAAACTTGATTTGTTGTTAACATAAGTTATAATCATGAATGCTTGACGAGATTTACAAGTATTAATATTAATCAAATAAGATGACTAATGTAATCATGTTAACAATCTATAATCTAATTGGAACCTCTTTTGTGTGTGGTTTTCAATTGGATAATAAGAGTTTATACTATACTTGTTTGACATACCATTAGTGGATCTTTTAACCTTGACATTTGTTATTATCATTGTTTAATTCTTACATTAATATTCCATCTTAAAGTTCTCATCATCTTCTTCTTCTTCTCTTCTTTTTCTTTACTACTACTACTACTATTATTTTTATTATTGTTATTGTTGTTGTTATTTATAATTTGTACAATTAACCTCTCTGTGGTTCAACCCTAGTCTTGCTGGGTTATTTATTACTTGGACACTCGTACACTTGGGATAAGACATCAATCTTTTGGTTGTGTCACCTTACTTTATGGAATTTGGAAAGTATTTTTCTATTTTACCGCTTTGATTACCAAGGACTAGTAATAAGCTGGTTGGGGGGTGTGATTAGCACTTAAAGTGCACTTTTATCAAGGTTTTATGTCATTATTTTTTGCACTTGAAGTATCAATAACTCCTTAACTAAAACATGTTTTATAATAATATATCTAATAATATAAGATACCTTTAATTTATGATAAATATTCATTTTAAATGCAGGTCTATTACATAAATGAAAGGATTGATTGATAAATTTAAGAACTGAAATTGAAAGGACAAAGAGATGGCCAAACTTAGAAAAAAGATGCTGGTGCAATCCAAACTAGGAACACTGTTCACTAATTGGGTCATATATAAGGCTGTAGATCTTAGATTTAGGTCTACTTTATATGGATGGAAAGGTAACATATAGGCCTACAACTTTTATATGGAGCCCAAGATATAAAAGGGCCATTTTCAAGTCCAAATTGTAGCAACAACAAAGAATTCTGAATCTGTCCTTCAGCCCGAGTACTATTCAGTATTTGGCCCATATCTGGAGTTCTAGTTGTCCAAATGATCTCAATTTTTTACATAAAAAAGTTGAGACAATTTTCTATAAGTTTTATGTTTTCAAGTGGCTCCAATTTTGACATTATAAATCAATTTTCTATAAGTTATAATCATAAATGTCTGACGAGATTTACAAGTATTAATATTAATCAAATAACATAACTAATGTGATCATGTTAACAATTTATAATCTGATTGGAACCTCCTTTGTATGTGGTTTCTAATTGTTTGACATACCATTAGTGGAACCTCTAACCTTGATATTTGTTATTATCATTGTTTAATCCTTACATTAATATTTCATCTCAAAGTTCTCATATTCTTCCCCTTCTTTTTCTTTACTACTACTACTACTTTTACTACTACTACTACTACTACTACTACTATTATTATTATTATTGCTACTAATATTATTATTGTTACTGTTGTTGTTGTTTATAATTTGTACAATTAACCTCCATGTGGTTCTACCCCGATCTTGTCGTGTTATTTATTACTTCGACACTCATGTACTTGGGAGAAGTGATTAGTACTTAAAAGTGTATTTTTATCATGGTTTTATATCATCATTTTACACTTGAAGTATCAATAACTCCTTAACTAAAATATGTTTTATAATAATGTATCTAATAATATAAGATACCTATAATTTGTGGTAAATGTCTATTTTTAATACAGGCCTATCACATAAATGAAAGGATTGATTGATGACTTGAAGAACTTAAATTGCAAGGGCAAAGAGATGGCTTAGAAAAGAGATGTCAGTGCGATCCAAACCGGAACACTGTTAAGACATAGGCCTACAACTTTCATATGGAGCCCAAGATCTAAAAAGGCCATTTGCAAGTCCAAATTGTAGCAACAACAAAGAAGCCCGAATCTGTCTTCCAGCCCGAGAACTGTTCGGTATTTTGGCCATATCTAGAGTTCTAGAAGTCCAAATGAGCTGAATGTTTTACACAAGAAAGCTGAGACAATGGCCTACAACTTTCATGTTTTCACCTGGCTCCAATTTTGACGTTATCAATGACATTTTGGGCAGACAAGAGAAGATAAGGATTGTCACCAAGTCAAAAGTTGGCCACCCACTTATCAATTAGTCATCAAATCAATAGTTCCCAATTTTGGCCTATAAAAGGAGGCATTTGCCATGCATTTAGGCATCTTGGTTTCCAAATCAAGATCATTCTCTTCCTTTCTCTCTTTGTATTTTTTGTAATGTTTATGCTTTGCTTTCATTAATATTAAGTTTATGCCTTTCATTTCCTTTCTTTTACTTAGCTTTTATGTTCTTATTTTGTTTTTCTATTTTGCTTTCTTTCATTATGTCTAGCTAAGTTAATTATGTCAAGGTGAAAAGGTTACACTAATGGTGTGAGAATAAGTATAATGTAAACTTAATATGGACTTTAATGTTTGGTACTAACATGTTTTATATTTGTTATCTTGCTCACTCTTTAATACTTTGCTTGTTAAATGACTAATCTTGATTTATGTTGTATAACACTTGGTACAACAAATGCTTGGCACTTTCATAGCCCATAATGTATGGTATAACCGACACCTGAGCTATGAAAGGAACTTGATTTGTTGTTAACATAAGTTATAATCATGAATGCTTGACGAGATTTACAAGTATTAGCATTAATTGAATAAGATGACTAATGTAATCATGTTAACAATATATAATCTGATTGGAACCTCCTTTGTGTGTGGTTTCCAATTCAATAATAAGAGTTTATACTATACTTGTTTGATATACCATTAGTGGAATCTCTAACCTTGACATTTGTTATTATTATTGTTTAATCCTTACATTAATATTCCATCTCAAAGTTCTCATCTTCTTCTTCTTCTACTCCATTTCTTTCTTTATTATTATTATTATTATTAGTATTATTATTATTATTATTATTATTATTATTGCTACTATTACTATAGTTGTTGTTGTTGTTACTGTTGTTGTTGTTTATAATTGTTGTTTATAATTTGTACAATTAACCTCCCTGTGGTTCGACCCCGGCCTTGCCGGGTTATTTATTACTTCGACACTCCTGCACTTGGGAGAAGACAACAATCTTTTGGTCGTGTCAAGTTTTTGGCGCCGTTGCCGGGGAGGTAAGTTCTTGTATAAATTATAGTATTTATTTTATTTTCTCTTTTCACTTTTCTTGTATATAACTTTGTTTCTTTTCTTTTGTTTCTTTTTATTTTGTTTTCGTCCTCCTTCTTTTGCTTTCTTCTTCTTCTTTTTTTATTTTATTCCTACACGTGCATGAGAGTGTGGTCACGTACATCAAGTGGTAGACTTTGTAGGGTATGCTCATCATTTTCAGAAAATATGGCCGAAGAAGATAATCAATCACTTTATAATGAAAATAATGAGAATAACCGTGTTAGAACACTTAGAGACCACATGAATCCCACAAGAACAAGTGCACCATCATGCATAGTTTTTCCTCCCGATGCATCTCATTTTAATTTTAAACCAGGTATTATTCAACTTTTACCTTCATTTCATGGCTTGGAATTGGAAAATCCATACTTGCATTTAAGAGAATTTGAGGAGGTCTGCAACACATATAATAATTTAAATTGTAGCATGAACACCATCAGATTAAAGCTTTCTCCTTTTTCTTTAAAAGATAAAGCTAAAACATGGCTACAAAATTTGAGACCAGGATCCATTCGTGCTTGGGATGAAATGCAACAACAGTTTTTAAAGAAGTTTTTCCCATCTCATAGAACAAACTCTTTCAAGAGACAAATCACCACTTTCACTCAAAAACCAGGAGAAACATTTTACAAATGTTGGGATAGGTATCGAGACTTGCTTAGTACTTGCCCTCATCATGGTTTTGAAACATGGAGATTGGTTTCACATTTCTATGAAGGGTTAACACCTAAAGATAGGCAAATGGTTGAATTGATGTGCAATGGAACTTTTAAAGATAAAGACCCTGATGAAGCAATGGAGTACTTAGACTTGTTAGCTGAAAATGCTCAAAATTGGGACACTGCGGGTACATATGAGGCACCGAGTAAAACTCAACCTCATACATCTAGTGGAGGTATGTACAACCTTAGGGAAGATCATGACCTTCAAGCCAAATTTGCATCTTTAGCTAGAAAAGTTGAGGCACTAGAATTGAAAAAGAGTGGTCAATTAAAATCTGTTGAAAACATTGTGTGTCAAATCTGTGAAACAAATGAACACTCAACCAATGATTGTCCAACCTTGCCTTCTTTTAAGGAATGTCTCCATGAGCAAGCTCATGCTTTAAACAGTTTCCAAAGGCCTAACCATAACCCATACTCCCAAACATACAACCCTGGTTGGAGAAATCACCCAAATTTCAATTGGAAGAGTGAGAACAACAATGCACAAACTTCACAACCACCATTTCAAGCACACCACAATTTCCAAAATTCTCATGGATATGCACCTCCTTATGCTCCACCTCCTAGAAGAAATCTTGAGGAAACATTGCATGCATTCATTGAAAAGAAAGAGACAATCAATATTCAACTTGCTCAAAACATAACAGATTTTAAAGATACTCTTGCAAAATTAACATTTGCTCTCAGTTTCCAAGAGAAAGGTAAGTTTCCATCTCAATCACAATAAAATCCCAAGGGGTAATACAATGCAAATGCAAGCAGTTCCGGAAGCCAACATATGGATCAAGTCAAATCAGTCACTACTCTGCGCAGTGGTAAGGTTATTGAAAAACCCTCTCTTGAACCTTATGAGAAAGATGATGAGTCAATCTATGAGGGTAAGGAAGGGGATGAATCTGAAAATTGCAAAGAAACGTCTGATTCACCGCCAGCACTTCCATTTCCTCAAGCCATGACCAAACAAAGGAAAGTCAATCACAATTCTGAAATTTATGAAATTTTCAAACAGGTAAGGATCAATATACCTTTGCTGGATGCAATTAAACAGGTTCCTTCCTATGCTAAATTTTTGAAAGATCTCTGCACTGTGAAGAGGAAACTGAATGTGAAAAAGAAAGCCTTTCTAGCCGAACAAGTAAGTGCTATTCTTCAAAACAATAATGCTTTGAAATATAAAGACCCTGGTTGTCCTACAATTTCTTGCTTTATTGGAGAGCATAAAATTGAAAGAGCCTTACTTGATCTTGGTACTAGTGTGAATTTACTTCCATATTCAGTTTTTCAGAGTCTCAATCTAGGTGAGTTAAAACCAACTTCTATATCTCTTTTACTTGCCGATAGATCTGTAAAAGTGCCTAGAGGAATAATTGAAGATGTGTTAGTACAAGTCGATAAATTCATTTATCCTGTGGATTTTATTGTCTTGGACACAGAACCTGTTGAAGCATGTAATTCATTTCCTGTTATTTTAGGACGTCCATTTCTTGCAACTTCTAAGGCATTGATTAATTGTAGGAATGGACTGATGAAGCTATCATTTGGAAACATGACATTGGAGATGAATATTTTCAACATTTGCAAGCAACCTGGAGATGATAATGATTTACAAGAAGAAGATCAGATTGATGAATTAGTTTATGATCAACTTGAATCTACTTTAAGTAAAAATGAGTTGGATGAATCTGAAGATTTGCAAATGATTTATTCTGAGGAAGAAATCACGGATAACAAACGCACCAAAAATGTTGATGCGAATCTTTTGTCAACAGTGACAACAGATTCGACATCTGACATCACACCAATCGATGATTACTTTCCTAACAAATCCTTACTTTCTCTTAGTTCAATGCCTTGGTATGATAAAAATATTAATTTTCTTGCTTTAGGAGATTTGCCAGCTGATTGGAGTACCCAAGACAAAGAAAAGTTTTTGAACGAAGTGAAGAGCTTTTATTGTGATGACCCTAACTTATTCAAATATTGTCCTGATCAAATATTTCAAAGATTCATTCTGGACAATGAGGTAAGTAGTGTCATTAAACTTTGTCATTTTGAAGCATGTGGAAGTTATTTCTCGTCAAAAAAGACTGCTGCAAAAATCTTTCAAAATGGATTTTATTGGCCCACCATGTTCAAGGACACACATGCATTCTGCAAAACTTGTGCAAATTGTCAAAAAGTTAACACTAGTCAAAAAGTTTTGTTTTATGATTCTCAACTCTATGCATTCCCTAAAGAGCTAAGATTAAGATGGACCAATCCTTATGGGGCCTGTGATATTGAGAATTCAATGAATGACAATGATTTTAAGGAAAATGGACATCGTTTGAAAGCTTACTTTGATAATTTTTTTAATGAAAATGAATCAACTGGTTGGAATGATCTTGTAGATAAAGGTTGATTTTTTTTCTCTCACATTGTTTTTGTGTTTCTTTTTGAGTGATTTTTGCAAGTTTCTCTCACCCCGGTCAAATGGCGGATAACGGTACTCCGTGACTTAAGTCGGTTCTTTCAGTTTCCCACAATTACTGATATCTGTGTATATATCTGTGCAATTCTTTGAATCTCTCTTCCAATTCTCATTTGAAAATGGACACTAATCTTGAAAAATTGAAAAAGTATTTTCCCGCTCTACCTCAAAATGCGATTACAAAAATTTACCGTGCTAGACGTGTAAGATTGAGATTGTTAATGAATCATGGAATTCTTGAAGATATTCGCTGGTTGATTGAAGCAAAGGTCCGATTATCAGGTGAGTCCTCTAAGTTCTTTATTTCACACATGCGTGGAACAGGTAAAAGCACTTTTGCAAAGAAGCGTCGTGCAAAACGACTGGATGTCTGTCATCGATGTGCTAGATGGACTTGTAATACACAATGTCGTTCTTTAGGAATGGTATCTATAAACCGTGAAGATAAAATACAATTCATTAAGGATGGCCTGAGTAAGGAGTCTTTAGATAATCTTCTATTGACTCTTGAGACGCATCCTAGTGGAGATGTGCATCGTGCAATTCATGATTTATGGCCACTATTTCATAAAGAACATGATCGACTTAGTCTTGGGAATCTGACTAAAAAAGAACCTCTTTGCCAGTTTTTAAGAAAACTGGATGGGAAGCCTATCCCTGACCCATAGAGGGCGTTTAAGCCGTTCTTGGACGTAAAACCAAGGGAAGATGTGAGCCACAATCAAAACTACCTGTACATACACATGTTTTTTTCAAAAGTAAATAAATAAATAAATAAAAAGAGAGAGAGTGTGTGAGACTCCAGCTGGCCTACATATAGGTGTTATGATTGCCTTTCTAATCTCTCATCTATAAAACCCTTTTTTTCCTTCCTTTCATTTCTACTCAACCCATACATTCGAAAAATACAGAAGTGTGTAGAAATGGCAAGTTCCTCAAGTCATCAAATAAGAAATATTTGTGTTTTCGGTGGATCTAGTCCTGGGAAAGAAAAGGAGTTTTTAGAATCAGCAAATCATCTTGGTCAGGTGCTAGCTGAGAGAAAGATTCATTTAGTGTATGGGGGAGGCAGTCTTGGGTTAATGGGAGGTGTGTCAATAGCTGCATTTTTAGGAGGTAGTCAAGTTTTAGGAATCGTCCCTGAAGCTTTCGCACAAGGGGACATCATTGGAAAAACAATTGGAGAGCAACTTCAGGTCTCCACAATGTCGGCTCGAATGAATGCAATGTTTAACCATGCTGATGCTTTCATTGCTTTACCAGGTGGTCTAGGCACATTGGAAGAGATCTTTCATATTTCCTCTTGGGCTCAATTGCACATTCACCATAAACCCATTGGCTTGTTAAATGTTAATGGTTATTATGATAAGTTGTTGTCTTTTCTTGATCATGCTGTGGAACAGGAATTTCTAACATCTTCTGCACGACAAATCATAATCTCTGCTACTACTGCTGAACAATTGATTGACCAACTACAATCTTTCATTCCTGTGATTGATCCTTCCATGAGTCGCATAAATTGGTCATCTACGGGAAGCCGTAAAAAGCTTAGATTGGATTTGAGCCTTCATTTGTGAATTTTTGTGTATTTTGGTTTTATTATTGTGTTTTGTTATTTCTTGTTTTTGTTTCAGTGTGTTTCAGGTTTTGTCAGTGTTCGTTATTTCAGGTGATATCTTTTATACTCTATCTTTCTACCTTAGAACATTGAGGACAATGTCTCGTTTTGGTTGGGGGGAAAGGGTAGTAGTTGATAAAAAAAAAATTGTTTTTCATTTCATAAAGCATGTGCATAATTGTTGTTACTAGGATGGCAGAGTAAAGGAGTTCTTTTGTTAAAGTGACTCTTGAGACGCATCTTAGTAACCATTCTTAACAAGGTCTATTATAATACTTCCTGAAATATTCAGGTTTACAAACTCTCATATTGTTACCACTTAATTCTGCTCATATACTTATTTAACATGTATTCTTAAACCTTAATTTACACACACACACTTTAACATATGATTGTGGGTTGCATATTGGATTATTACATTATTTATGTTCTTTTGTTAAAGGTAACAATTAAGGGAAAGGGATTGTATATAATTAAAAAAAAACATGAAAAAAAAAGAAAAAAAAATGATGATAATAAAAATGTAAATAAGTTTGGTTTCGTAGCCTCCCTAACCTAAGCAATTAAGCCCGAAGGGGTGTTTTAACACCTAATACCCTAAAGTCAACTAACTTGGGAGCTATTGGCCCAACACTTGTTACATGGGTTGAGGAGAAAAGCTTAAGGGAATCAAACATTGCACTATCTACAAATCAGTATCTGCGACCCGAGTTACTAAGCTCGTAGGGGTGTCTTAACACCTAATGCCCTGAGACCAACTGGTCTGGGAGTCATTAGCTGAAAGCTCGTTACATGGGTTAAAGATGCATGATGTTTTTAAATTATATGAATATAGATTTTTTTAAAAAAAAAAGAAGACAAAAATAATAATCCTAACCAAAGGAAGTTAACCTTAAACATTAGAATAAAAATTTTGTTTTCTTCCAAGAAAAGCCCCATAATTATGTGTTGATACATTGAGCACAAAAAAAAAGGGTTTATTAATATCTTGTTAAGAGGTATTGAGCAGATATATAAATTTAATGAGAGTTTGTTTATCTAGATAGATTAATGGAAGTTAAATGATGAATACCTTGCTTTGTGAAATTTGCAAATTGTTGTAACGCTTTGATTACTAGGGACTAGTAATAAGCTGGTTGAGGGGTGTGATTAGTACTTAAAAGTGTATTTTTATCATGGTTTTATATCATCATTTTGCACTTGAAGTATCAATAACTCCTTAACTAAAATATGTTTTATAATAATGTATCTAATAATATAAGATACCTATAATTTGTGGTAAATGTCTATTTTTAATACAGGCCTATCACATAAATGAAAGGATTGATTGATGACTTGAAGAACTTAAATTGCAAGGGCAAAGAGATGGCCAAACTTAGAAAAGAGATGTCGGTGCGATCCAAACCGGAACAGTATTCGGTAATTGGGTCATATCTGGAGCTATATATCTCAGATTTAGGTCCAATTTATATGGATAGAAAGGTAAGACATAGGCCTACAACTTTCATATGGAGCCCAAGATCTAGAAAGGCTATTTGCAAGTCCAAATTGTAGCAACAACAAAGAAGCCCGAATCTGTCTTCTAGCCCGAGCACTGTTCGGTATTTTGGCCATATCTGGAGTTCTAGAAGTCCAAATGAGCTGAATTTTTTACACAAGAAAGCTGAGACAATGGCCTACAAATTTCATGTTTTCACCTGGCTCCAATTTTGACTTTATCAATGACGTTTTGGGCAGACAAGAGAAGATAAGGATTGTCACCAAGTCAAAAGTTGGCCACCCACTTATCAATTAGTCATCAAATCAATAGTTCCCAATTTTGGCCTATAAAAGGAGGCATTTGCCATGCATTTAGGCATCTTGGTTTCCAGATCAAGATCATTCTCTTCCTTTCTCTCTTTGTATTTTTTGTAATGTTTATGCTTTGCTTTCATTAATATTAAGTTTATGCCTTTCATTTCCTTTCTTTTACTTAGCTTTTATGTTCTTATTTTGTTTTTCTATTTTGCTTTCTTTCATTATGTCTAGCTAAGTTAATTATGTCAAGGTGAAAAGGTTACACTAATGGTGTGAGAATAAGTATAATGTAAACTTAATATGGACTTTAATGTTTGGTACTAACATGTTTTATATTTGTTATCTTGCTCACTCTTTAATACTTTGCTTGTTAAATGACTAATCTTGATTTATGTTGTATAACACTTGGTACAACAAATGCTTGGCACTTTCATAGCCCATAATGTATGGTATAACCGACACCTGAGCTATGAAAGGAACTTGATTTGTTGTTAACATAAGTTATAATCATGAATGCTTGACGAGATTTACAAGTATTAGCATTAATTGAATAAGCTGACTAATGTAATCATGTTAACAATATATAATCTGATTGGAACCTCCTTTGTGTGTGGTTTCCAATTCAATAATAAGAGTTTATACTATACTTGTTTGATATACCATTAGTGGAACCTCTAACCTTGACATTTGTTATTATTATTGTTTAATCCTTACATTAATATTCCATCTCAAAGTTCTCATCTTCTTCTTCTTCTTCTCCATTTCTTTCTTTATTATTATTATTATTATTAGTATTATTATTATTATTATTATTATTATTATTATTGCTACTATTACTATAGTTGTTATTGTTGTTACTGTTGTTGTTGTTTATAATTGTTATTTATAATTTGTACAATTAACCTCCCTGTGGTTCGACCCCGGCCTTGCCGGGTTATTTATTACTTCGACACTCCTGCACTTGGGAGAAGACAACAATCTTTTGGTCGTGTCAAGAAGACATCAATCTTTTAGTCATGTCAACAAGTCAATAAATTCATTTATCCTATAGATTTTATTGTCTTGGACACACAACTTGTTGAAGCATGTAATTTATTTTTTGTTATTTTAGGATGTTCGTTTCTTACAACTTCTAATGTATTGATTAATTGTAGGAATGGACAGATAAAGCTATTATTTGGAAACATAAGATTGATGAATCTGATGATTTACAGATGGTTTATTTTTAGGAAGAATCAAAGGTAAATAATTAGAGACCACAAATTAAGAAATTGTCATCACGATTAATAAATTCCATACCTTCAAGTGTCCAACCACTTAAACCTGATTTGAAGTCGTTACCATTCAATCTCAAACACTCATTTTCAAGAGAAAATGAAAATTTTCCTATAATAATCTTTTCTAAACTTAATATACATCAAGAAGGTAAGTTATTACAAACTCTGAAAATACATAAAAATATATTAGGATGGATCATAGCTAACAATGAAAGGAATTAGTCCTTTGATTTACACACACAGAATTTATTTGGAGAAAAATGATAAACCCTCTAGAGAAATGCAATGAAGACTCAATCTTAATACGAAAGAAGTAATGAAAAATGAATTCATTAAGCTTCCAGATAATAGAATCATTTATCCTATTTCTCACAGCAAATGGGTAAATCCTACCCAAGTTGTATCCAAAAAATTTTGTGTCACTATGATAAAAAATGAGAAAAATGAGTTAATTCCAACTAGGACTATTACTAGTTGGCACATATGCATTGACTAAAAGAAACTTAATTCAATGACTAGAAAAAGATCATTTTCCCTTACCTTTCATAGATCAAGTCCTAGAAAAAGTTCTAGGTTATAAATTTTATTGTCTCTTAGATGGTTATTCAGGTTACAACCAAATTAAAATTGCATTGGAAGATTAAGAGAAGACTATTATCACTTATCCATTGGTTACTTTTGCATATCAAAGGATTCCTTTTGGATTATGTAATGCATCAGCCACATTTCAAAATTTATGCTTAGTATATTTAGTAATATGGTTGAACATCTTCTTGAGATTTTTATGGATGATTTTTCTATTTTTGGTGACTCATTTGATGATTATTTAACTAACTTAGAAAAGGTTTTAAGCAGATGTGAAGAGAAGAATCGTGTACTGAATTGAGAAAAATGACACTTTATGCTAACAAACAGCATTATACTTGGTAACATTGTTTCAACAAAAGGCATTGAGGTTAACAAATATACAATCAAGTTAATTGCTAACTTGCCAATACCAAAATCTATTAACGATGTTAGATCATTTTTAGGACATGCTGGTTTTTATAGAAGGTTCATCAAATATTTTAGTGTGATATCTAAGCCCTTAAGTAACCTTCTAACAAAGTATAATGTTTTTGAATAGACTAAACATTGTGAAGAAGCCTTTGTTAAACTTAAAAACTTGTTTACTTCTGCTCCTATCATTCAACCTCCTAATTTATCATTACCTTTTGATATAATGTATGATACTAGTGATTATATGGTAGGTGTTGTTTTAGGATAACAAAAAGATAAGAAATCTTATGTGATTTACTATGCAAGTAAAACTTTAAATAGTGCTCAAATGAATTACACCACCACTAAAAAAGAATTACTTGCAGTAGTATTTGCATGTGAAAAATTCAAGTCTTATTTTGTTGGCTCACTTGTTGTTTTTAGTGATCATGTAGCATTGAAATATCTTTTTTCTAAGAAAGATTCTAAGGTTAGATTGGTGCAGTGTATTTTGTTACTTCAAGAATTTGATATCACAATCAAAGACAAGAAAGGCATCGAAAATGTTGTTGCAAATCATTTGTCAAGATTGACAACAGATTCGAAAACTAACATCACTGATTAGTACTTAAAAGTGCATTTTTATCACGGTTTTATATTATCATTTTGCACTTAAAGTATCGATAACTCCTTAACTAATGCATGTTTTATAATAACATATCTAATAATATAAGATACCTTTAATTATGGTAAATGTTTATTTTAAATGCAAACCTATCACATAAAATAAAAGATTAATTGATGAGTTTAAGAACTGAAATTGAAAGGAGAAAGAGATAATTAAACTTAGAAAAGAGATGCTGGTGTAGTCCAAACCAAATCACTGTTCAATAATTAGGTTTATCTGGAGTTGTAGATCTCAGATTTAGGTCCACTTTATATGGATGGAAAGGTAAGACATAGACCTATAATTTTTATAAGAGACCAAGATTTAAAAAGACCATTTTCAAGTCCAAATTATAGCAACAATGAAGGATTGTCACCAAGTTAATAGTTAGTCACTCACTTATCAATTAGTCATCAAATCAATAGTTCCTAATTTTGACTTATAAAAGGGGGCATTTGCCATGCATTTAGGCATCTTGATTTCCAGATCAAGATCATACTCTTGCTTTTTCTTTTTGTATTTTTTGTATTGCTTATGTTTTGCTTTCATTAATATCCAGTTTATGTCTTTCATTTCCTTTTCTTTACTTAGTTAACTTTTATATTATTTATGTTCTTATTTTGTTTATTTTTTTTCTTTCATTCATTATGTTTAGTTAAGTTTATTATGTCTAGGTGAAAAGGTTACACTAATGGTGTAAGAATAAATATAGTGTAAACTTAACATGGACTTTAATGTTTGATACTAACATGTTTTGTATTTGTTATCTTATTCACTCTTTAATACTTTGCTTGTTAAATGATTAATCTAGATTTATGTTGTATAACACTTGGTATAACAAATAATTAGTACTTTCATAGCCTATATTGTATGGTATAACCGACACCTAAGCCGCGAAAGGAACTTGATTTGTTGTTAACATAAATTATAATCATGAATGTCTGACAACATTTACAAGTATTAGCATTATTTGAATAAGATAACTAACGTAATCATGTTAATAATTTATAATCTGATTGGAACCTTCTTTATGTGGTTTTCAATTGAATAATAAGAGTTTATACTATACTTATTTGACATATCATTAGTGGATCCTTTAACCTTGAGTTTGTTGTTATCATTATTTAATCCTTACATTGATCTTTCATCTCAAAGTTCTCATCAACTTCTTCTTCTTAACTACTACTACTAGTAGTAGTATTAGTATTAGTATTATTATTATTATTACTAGCATTATTATTATTACTATTGTTACTATTATTACTATTATTGTTATTGTTGTTTATAATTTATACAATTAACCTCCCTGTGGTTCAACCTCGGTCTTGTTGGGTTATTTATTACTTTGACACTCATGCACTTGAGAGAAGACATCAATCTTTTGGTAGTGTAAATCACATCAATCGATGACTACTTTCTCGATGAATCTTTACTTTTTATCTCTACAATGCCTTGGTTTGTTAATATTGTTAATTTTCTTGTTTCGAGACAATTGCTAGCTCATTGAAGTACCCAAGATAAAATAAAATTCTTGAACGAAGTGAAGAACTTTTATTGGGATGACCCTTATTTATTCAAATATTGTCCTGATCAAATATTTCAAAGATACATTCTTGACAATGAGATAAGTAGTGTCATTAAATTTTATCATTTTGAGGCATGTGGGGGTCATTTCTCATCAAGTAAGAGAATTGTAAAAATCTTACAAAGTGAATTTTACTATCCCATCATGTTTAAGGATTTACATGCATTTTGCAAAACTTGTGAGAATTATCAAAAGTTGGGATATATTTCAAAACATCACATGATGTCTTTAAATCCTATTCTTGTCATTGAGATCCTTAACTGCTAGGGTATAGATTTGGTTTCTTGTACATATTAGTCCTAGTGGATTATGTTTTAAAATGGATAAAGGCAATTACAAGTCGAAAAAATGATCATAAAATAGTGATAAAGTTTTTAAAAGAAAATATTTTGAGTCGATTTGGAATCCCTCAAGCTATAATAAATGATAATGGAACACATTTATGCAATAAGCTATTTGAGTCTTGATTTGTTGTTAATAAAAGTTATAATTATAAAAGCCTGGCGAGATTTACAAGTATTAGCATTAATCGAATAAGATAACTAATGTGATCATGTTAACAATTTATAATCTGATTTGAATCTCCTTTGTCTGTGATTTCTAATTAAATAATAAAAGTTTATACTATACTTGTTTAACATACCATTAATGAAACCTCTAACCTTAACATTTGTTATTATCATTGTTTAATCCTTACAGTAATATTTCATCTCAAAGTTCTCTTCTTCTTCTCCTTCTTTTTTCTTTATTATTATTATTATTATTATTATTATTATTATTATTATTATTATTGGTATCACTACTAATACTATTGTTGTTGTTGTTGTTGTTGTTGTTGCTGCTGCTATATTATTGTCATCTATAATTTATACATTTAACATCTTTGTGGTTCAACCTTGGTTTTTTCGAGTTATTTATTACTTCAACACTCCTGTATTTGGGAGAATACGCCAATCTTTTAGTCATGTCAACTATTAAAGCTTTCAATTCAAATTTTGATGATGTTAATCACTTGCAAAAATTACAAATAAATGAACTTAAGAAAATAAGAAATTATGCATATGAAAATTCAAGAATTCATAAAGCAATAATCAAAGAGTTTCATGACAAGAAAATACTGAGAAAAATATTCAGTGTTGGTAAAAAAATCTTGCTTTATAATTCTCGACTTCATTTATTTCCTAGAAAACTAAGATCAAGATGGAGCGATCCTTTTATTATGAAACATGTTTATCCATATGGGGCTTATGATATCGAGAATCTAAAGAATGACAATGTTTTCAAGATAAACAGACATTGTTTGAAAGTTTACTTTGATAATTTTTTAGTTAAAATGACTATATTGAATTGGGTGATCCTGTATATAAAGATTGATTTTTTTTTCCTCACATTGTTTTTGTGTTTCTTTTTTAGTGATTTTTGCTAGTTTCTCTCACCTAGTCAAATGGCAAACAATGGTACTCCGTGACTTAAGTTGGTTCTTTAAGTTTTCCATAATAATTGATATCTGTTTATATATTTGTGTAATTCTTTGAATCTCACTTCCAATTCTCATTTGAAAATGGACATCACTCTTGAAAAATTAAAAAAGTATTTTCCCGCTCCGTCTCAAAATGCAATTACAAAAATTTACCATACTAGATGTGCAAGATTGAGGTTGCTAATGAATTATGGAATTTCTGAAGATATTCAATGTCTAATTGAAGCAAAGGTCCGATTATCAAGTGAGTCCTCTAATTCCTTCATTTTACACATACCTAGAACATGTAAAAGCACTTTTGCAAAGAAACATCATGCAAAACGATTGAAAGTCTGTCATCGATATGCCAAATGGATTGTAATGCACAATATCATTCTTTAGGAATGGTATCTATAAATCATGAAGATAAAATACAATTCATTAAGGATGGCCTAAGTAAGGAGTTTTTAGATAATCTTCTATTAACTCTTGAGATGCATCCTAACAGAGATGTGCATCATGCAATTCATGATTTATGACCTCATTTTCATAAAGAACATGATCGACTTAGTCTTGGAAATCTAACTAAAAAAAACCTTGTTTGTTAGTTTTTAAGAAAACTAGATGGGAAGCTTATCTCTAACCCATAAAACCAAGGGAAGATATAAGCCACAATTATAATTACCTATACATATACATGTTTTTGTAAAAATAAATAAATAAATAGAGAGAGTGTATGTGTGTGTGAGAGACTCTAACTAGCCTACATATAGGTGGTATAATTGCTTTTTTACTTTCCCATCTATAAAATCCTCTCTTTTTTTCTTTTATTTCTACTCAACCAATGCATTCAACAAATATAGAAGTGAGTAGAAATGACAAGTTTCTTAGCTCATCATATAAGAAATGTTTGTGTTTTGAGTGGATCTAATCCTGGAAAAGAAAAGGAGTTTTTAGAATAAATAAATCATCTTTGTTAGGTGTTAGCTAGGAGAAAGATTTATTGAGTATATGGGGGAGGCAATCTTGGGTTAATGGGAGGTGTGTCAATAGTTGTATTTTTAGGAGGTAGTAAAGTTTTAGGGGTCGTCTCCAAAGCTTTAGCATAAAGGGACATCATTGGAAAAATAATTACAGGTCTTCACAATGTCTGGTCGAATGAATGCAATGTTTAACCATGTTGATACCTTTATTGCCTTACCAGGTAGTCTAGGCCCATTGAAAGAGATCTTTTACATTTCCTCTTGAGCCCAACTACACATTCACCATAAACTTATAGGTTTGTTAAATGTTAATGGTTATTATGATAAGTTGTTGTCATTTCTTGATCATGCTGTAGAACAAGCATTTCTAACATCTTCTACACAACAAATCATAATCTCTACTGCTACTGCTGAACAATTAATTGACCAACAACAATATTTCATTCCTATAATTGATCCCTTGATGAGTCACATAAATTGTTCATCAAGAAAAGCCGTAAAAAGCTTAGATTGGATTTAAGTCTTCATTTGTGAATCTTTGTATTTTTTGGTTTTATTATTGTGTTTTGTTATTTCTTATATTTGTTCAAGTGTGTTTCAGGTTTGTTAGTGTTCGTTATTTCAAGTGATGTCTTCTATACTCTATCTTTCTACCTTAGGACATTGAGGACAATGTCTTGTTTTGGTTGGGGGGGGAGGGTAGTACTTGAAAAAAAAAATTAACTAACTGTATTTTCTATTTCATAAAGCATGTGCAAAATTGTTGTTGCAGGATGATAGAATAAAGGAGTTTTTTTATTAAAGTGACTCTTAATACGCATCTTAGTAACCATTCTTAAGAAGGTCTATCATAATACTTCTTGAAATATTCAGGTTTACAAACTCTCGCATTCTTATCACTTAATTTTGTTTATATACTTATTTAACATGTATTCTTATACCTTAATTTTCACACACACACTTTAACATATAATTGTGAGTTACACATTGGATTATTACATTATTTATGTTCATTGTTAAAGGTAACAACTAAGAAAAAAGGATAGTATATAAATTGCAAAAAAAAATAAAAAAACAAAAAAATATAGAGAAAAAAAACAATGATAATAAAAACATAGATAAGTTTGGTTTTGTAGCTTCTTTAACCTAAGCAATTAAGCCTAAAGGGAACGTAAATAAGTATGGTTTCGTAGCCTCCCTAACCTAAGCAATTAAGTCTGAATAGGTGTTTTAACCCAATACTTGTTACATGGGTTGAGGACAAAAGCTTAAGGGAATCAAACATTGCACTATCTACGTATCAGTATCTGCAACCCGAGTTACTAAGCACGAGGAGTGTCTCAACAACTAATGTCCTAAAGCCAACTGGTCTAGGAGAAATTTATTGAAAGCTCGTTACATAGGTTATATATGCATCATGTTTTAAGTTATATATATTAAAAAAAAATCTCAACCAAGAAAGTTAAACTTAAACATTAAATAAAAATTTTATTTTCTTCCAAGAAAACCTCATAACTATGTATTGATATATTGAGCAAATATATAAATTTACTAAGAGTTTGTTTATTTGGATAGATTAATGGAAGTTAAATGATGAATGCATTGCTTTGTGAAATTTACAAATTGTTTTCTATTTTAATGTTTTGATTACTAAGGACTAATAATAAGCTAGTTGGGGGGTGTGATTAGTACTTAGAAGTGCATTTTTATCAAGGTTTTATATTATCATTTTGCACTTGAAGTATCAATAACTCCTTAACTAAAGCATGTTTTATCATAACATATCTAATAATATAAGATACCTTTAATTTATGGTAAATGTTCATCTTTAATACAAGCCTATCACATAAATGAAAGGATTGATCGATGAGTTAAAGTATTGAAATTGAAAGAACAAAGAGATGGCCAAACTTAGAAAAGAGATGTTTTGTAGTCCAAACTAAAATACTGTTCGGTAATTAAGTCATATCCGGAGCTATAGATCTCGAATTTAGGTCTACTTTATATGGATGGAAAAGTAAGACATTGGCCTACAGATCTGGTTTTAATAAGGCTATTTTCAAGTCCAAATTGTAGCAGCAATAAAAAGGTCCGAATCTATCTTGTAGCCCAAATACTATTCAGTGTTCAGCCCATATCTAGAGTTCTAGAAGTTCAAATGACCTCCATGTTTTTCTGGAAAGCTTAGACAATTTCTTTCAACTTTCATATGGAGGTCTGGTTCAAATTCTAACGTTATCAAAGATGTTTTGAGCAGAAAAGAGAAGATAATGATTGTCACCAAGTCAAAAGTTGGTCACCTACTCATTAATTAGTCATCAAATCAATAGTTTCTGATTTTGACCTATAAAAGGAGGCATTTTCCATACATGTAGACATCTTGGTTTCTAGATTAAGATCATGCTCTTGCTTTCTCTTTTTGTATTGCTTATGTTTTGTTTTTATTAATATCAAGTTTATGTCTTTCATCTCCTTTCCTTTACTTAGTTAACTTTTATCTTATTTTGTTTATTTATTTTTCTTTCTTTCATTATGTTTAGTTAAGTTTATTATATCAAGGTGAAAACGTTACACTAATGGTGTAAGAATAAGTATATTGTAGACTTAACATGGATTTTAATGTTTGATACTAACATGTTTTGTATTTGTTATCTTGTTCACTCTTTAATACTTTGCTTGTTAAATGACTAATCTATATTTATGTTAGATAACACTTGGTATAACAAATACTTGACATATTCATAGCTCATACTGTATGGTATAACCGACACTTAGGTTATGAAAGGAACTTGATTTGTTGTGAACATAAGTTATAATCAAGAATTTCTAACAACATTTACAAGTATTAGTCTTATTCAAATAAGATAACTAATGTGATCATGTTAACAATTTATAATATGATTGGAACCTCCTGTGTGTGGTTTCCAATTGAATAATAAGAGTTTACATTATAATTGTTTGACATACTATTAGTGGATTCTCTAACCTTGATATTTGTTGTTATCATTGTCTAATTCTTACATTAATCTTCCATCTTAAAGTTCTCATCAACTTCTTTATTATTATTATTATTATTGCTACTATGACTAGTATTATTATTGTTGTTGTTATTATTGCTACTGCGACTAGTATTATTATTATTGTTGTTATTATTATTGCTATTGTTGTTGTTGTTGTTGTTGTTGTATTATTGTTATCTATAATTTATATAATTAATCTCCTTATGGTTCGATCTCGGTATTGCAGGGTTATTTATTACTTTGACACTCTTGTACTTAGAAGAAGACATCAATCTTTTGGTCGTGTCAATTTCTAGTTGATTAATAAGAGTTTATACTATACTTGTTTGAAATACTATTAGTGGATATTTTAACCTTGATATTTGTTGTTATCATTGTTTAATCCTTGCATTGATTTTCCATCTCAAAATTCTCATCAATTTCTTCTTCTTCTATTACAACAACTACTACTATTATTATTACTATTACTTTTATTACTATTACTACTACTACTACTACTACTATTATTATTATTACTATTACTTTTACTACTATTATTATTATTACTATTACTTTTATTACTATTATTATTACTACTACTACTACTACTACTACTACTACTATTATTATTATTATTATTGTTATATTATTATTGTTTAAAATTTATACAATTAACCTTCCTATGGTTCGACCCCAATTTTGTCGAGTTATTTATTACTTTGACACTCCTGCACTTGGAAGAAGATATCAATTTTTGGTCGTGTCATTAGGGCATCTATATGGACCCTTCTCATAAGAATTTATTTAAACATATAAGCCTATAATAATTCAAAATTCTAAATTTATTCATGAGAACAAATATTTATTCCAAGCCATAAACGAACATCTATTAGGAACCCTTTGATACCTTTAAGCCACATCAGCCACATCTAAACAATACAATGTAGCTTAGCTTAAGTGTGCTAAAGATGTTAATATATTTTCAAGCCACAACTATTTTATTATCATAGGATTTTATAAAAGAATAGTATATCCAAGTCTTCTTGTAACCCTAAATCAAACAATTAAGTGGCAACTCCTTGATCTTGACACCGCAATGTTATACATGCACGCGAGACAATGATTACAAAATTGATGACTTTTATATGATAAAATAATATCTAGTATAATTTAAGATACTAAGATGAATAATTATAGTTATTTTTATTTGAAAAGATGCATGAATTTTTATGTCAATGTTGAGTATATATGTATGGGGTATATATATAACGATGAATATCACTTCCAACCTAAAAACCTCAATTATTAGGTCATAGATCCATTTTATTTATAATTGTTTTTTTAGTTACTCCTTTTTAATGTAAGATAGTCAACACTCTCATTTATATTCAACAAATCTCCTTTAAATATGTAATCACAATTCATTTAAATACAGTTTTTTTTTAGCATAAATATTTAACAATTTGATTACAATAACTAGAAGTTATACCTTATATCTTTTACCTAACCATTAGAAAGTAAACAAAGCCATGAAAGCCTAATTAAAATCATCATTTATCCTAAGTTGAATGATTAGCTCTAAAACCAATTTGTAAATGCATGAGCATTTAAATATGTGTTGAGCAGAGCATACACGCATGAGAATTAATATAGAAGGATGAACACCAACTCTAACTTAGAAGTCTAAATTGTTGGGTTAAATATTCATCTTCTATGTAAATATATTTTTTTTAATACATGAACGCATGAGAATTTATATATAAGGATGAATATACACTCTAACATAAAAGTCTAAATTGTTGTGTTAAATGTTCATATCTTATATGTAACTATACTTTTTTCTTAATGCATGATACATGCAATATTAATAAAACGAGAATTTAGTAAAAATGTTTTAATGTTTGAATAATTCTTATTATAATATCTATAATGTTTAACATTGGGAAGATATCCTTGTAATTTTGTATTTAATCAATAAATACTTTAGTATTTTTTATTGAAATTATTGTATAGATGGTTATATAAATTATAAGTAATTTTTCGTGGAATGTTTTATTGAAATTTTAAATGAATTTAAAATTTCTAACTCCACCACTGAATGTGAGTCTATATGCAATAGCTAAACCATGTTAATTCCGTAGGGAACCAGGGAATTCTTTGATAAGTCTAGTTTTATTTGTCTTTTAGGAAAAGGTCGGAGGTTAATCTTTCTTAACATTTTTGGTACGAGGGTTATGACCGGAACCATGGCATAAATTAAAAGCTCAAAACGTCCAAATGCTTTGTTGAAATGGAAACGGATGTGATCCTATTCTTGGATTAATGGGCCCAATTTCACGAGGATTAAGAAGTTGGAGAGTGATACCACTTCTTAAAAGATTAGGCCTAGTTGCTAGAATCAGCAAGAGATGAGAATGCACACAAAGTTGTATATCCTCCCACGTAGCTTTCAGACCTTATATTTTTCAGCCCCTCCAAGTGGCCCAAGATTGCCCTCTCCATATCCCATCAAGGTGGATAGCCATACAATATCTTCAATTTGGATAAGAAAGTCTAGCTGTCTAGTGAGCTTTCCTTCACCTCTAAATAATTTGTTTATTCATGAATCTGAATCTAATGTTGACAAGTGAAGTGTTAGAGACAAATACTAAACACACAAGTCAAGAATTACAAAGACAAAGGCGGGAAGAGAGATGATCTGGGGAATCCGTAAGCACAAATTCATTGCCAGGTAGCATTTTCCAACTAACATAGTGATTTCAATATGTCTAATATTAGTAAGTCCTCTTCTCTCGCATTACAGGCTCGAAAACTAGTTCCATTATTACAACAATGGCCTCTCGTAGGCCTTCTTCAGTCAAAGGGGACCCCATTCCGTTCTCACCCTTTTCAGCCATCACCAATTCATTCACGGGCTTCCACAGAAATTGGCTTAGTTTGAGAACAGTAAGCTCTTTTCTCTCAGCCTCTGCTTATACACTTGATTATTTATTTGTGAATCTTTGATGATCAAGGATGCCAGTTTTCCTGTTCTCTGACTTTTCTTTTATTAGGAGAAGCTGGGGAGAGTTGACAATACTTGGTTGCGGTTATCACCTTCACTTAAGTAAGTTCATGCTTGTACTTATTAAGGATTGTGATTGAGAAACTAATGCTTTTAATATATTAATGATTTACTGTCTTGGTTATCCACTGCTTAATTAAGTGTTTACTACATGGCTTCAGCTGCCTAGCAGTTTTGAATGAAATGTTCTTGTTCTCTAAATAATGAATATAACAATGACTAGGCCCGTTAATTAACTTAAAATTAGAAAACGAAACCCAAGTTGCTGAAGTTTTCCTTGGAGTTTTAGCAATTGGGACTTTTGTTTTTTACTTCAATTATTTGCATTTAGCTTCTGGTAGACAATTAGTCAGCATTCTTTTACACCAAAAAAAAAAAACTAATTGTTTGTCCATTTTTCCTCCTCTTCTACCTATCCCCCCTGGTTGATGACATTGATTCTCGGTGCTTGTGACCATACAAGATTATAGATTCCCTTCTCTCTGCTTTAAATGAATTTTTTTGTGAAACAACATATGCTTTCACAAAACTCTTGAATGTTGAAGGTATTCTTGGTCAGAGTAATCTTATGACATTTTGAAGAATATCTACAAATTAAGGGTAAATAGTACAACTGCAATTTACAGATAATGTATAGATTATGCAAGCGTAACCTTTGCTGGTGATGCTAAAGTTAGTGATGCCTCCGTGTTCCTTCAATAAACTGCGTTGAGTTTGTTATTGTGGATTCTAACATTTATGGCACATACTTTGTGTTGAAGAACTAAGTCAACCCGAAAACTTAAGCTATTGACTTAGGCCTGAGAATTGTTTTATATTACTCTCTAACACTTTGCTATTTCAATGATCACTTTTCTTCATTTTCAGGGAGAAATCAGTTCTGAGATTGGATGCTTCGATCATTTCTGCAGGACTTGCTCAAGAACTTAAAAGGTTTAAAATACAGAATATGTCCGAAACTGATGCCAGGGTGGACTTCTTTGATGAGATGAAACAGAGGTTTCTGATTTTCAAGAAGCAAAAGTATTTGTAAGTATAAGATAACAAGCAACGTGTGATGTTATTTATGGCTTTGAGAAAGTCTGTTTGCTTTTTTATCCTTTTTTTGTCCTGTGCTGTCGAATAGGGGAGAAGTGGAGCATTTCAAAACTCTTGCTAAAGCGCAATCACCAAAGGTGTTAAAAACAACTTGTTTGCACTAGAATTTTTAATGTTTTTGCTGTCCTTCATTTCTGCCATTCTTTAATGGAAGTAGATGCTGTGTAGTTATTTTCAAACTGACAAATTGAACAGTTTATGGTGATTGCTTGCGTGGACTCTAGGGTATGCCCATCTAACATCCTTGGATTTCAACCTGGAGAAGCTTTTATGGTTCGAAATGTTGCAAATCTTGTTCCCCCTCTCGAGGTAAGGACAACTGAGCTTAACTTCAATATTGCCTTGCAAATTTAACTGGCTTAATTTTCTGTTTTGCACAGAACGGACGGACAGAAACTAATGCTGCCCTTGAATTTGCTGTAAAAACTCTTCAAGTTAGTGCTTAGGCCATCGTATATTTTCTGTTTCATATTTTTTCTGCAAATGTACTTACATCTGATTATGCAAAGTGGTTGGTGCACCCTGCAGGTGCAAAATATATTCGTCATTGGCCATAGTTGCTGTGCAGGAATTCAAACGCTAATGACCATGCAAGATGATGAGAACTCCAGGTTTAACAACTCATGTTCTTTCTCCTGATGAATATGAATTTCAGATATTTTATCTTAATATATCTCGAGAATTTTTCTTCATCTTTCAACATTCATGCCCTGTAGCTTCATCGAGAGGTGGGTTGCTAATGCAAAAGTTGCAAAGTTAAGAACGAAAGAAGCAATTCATCTTAGCTTTGATCAACAATGCAAACATTGTGAAAAGGTATGCTCCTTTTCCATGATAGAACAGAATTCGAACTGCCCTGTCAGCTATTCTTACAACAGGTGCGATTTTTCCAGCCTATTTAAAATCCACTTTCTCACAAGACTTTATTGAATTGGGAGAATCCCGACTGCAATCCTAGACCCTTGAAGGGTTGTCTTGTTATCAGTAGACTCCATAGAAAAACGAAAGAGGGAAAAAATAATTACCTGGTGTTTCATTTCTATTAAACTGTTAATTTTATCTTGGTCGCCATTAAAATGATCCTTTTTCAATTGTTACAGGAATCAATAAATTGTTCACTACTAAACTTGCTAACATATCCGTGGATTGAAGAAAGGGTGAGGAAAGGGATGCTTTCTCTTCAAGGGGGATACTATGATTTTTTGAGATGCACGTTTGAGATTTGGACCCTTGATTTCAAAGAAAGCAATGTTGGCCATGGAAGCAAATTACCGGTGAAAGATAAAGCGTTTTGGTGCTAGTTATTCACATATTTTCGTCATCCCACAGAGGCAAAGGTCGGAGTCTCTGCTTATGTATGTGATCTGTTTGCTGTATAACGGGAGCCAGCAGTAAATATTGCTGCTCTATAGATGTAAATAAGTTGGCTGTTTAGATGGGCACTTAATTTAAAGGAAACAAAATAAGTTCGTTGTTTGGATGAATAATTGATTTAAATAAAAAATAAGTCATCGCTTTGGATGAGGACTTGTTTTAAAGGAAAAATAAGTTAGTCATTTGGAAAAAGACTTGATTGAAATGAAAAATAAATCTACTGTTTGAAAATGGACTTGATTTCAATTAAAAAAATAAGTCAGGTATTTGTATATGGGGACTTAATTTAAAAACAAAATAAGTTGGTTGTTTGGATGAGAATTTGATTTAAATGAAAAAACTAGTTAATTGTTTGGAAGGGAAGTGTTTTAAAAGAAAAATAAGTTAGCTATTTGGATGTGGATTTTATTTAAACAAAAAATAACTGAGTTTAGATAGGGACTTGATTTAAGAGGGAAAAAAAATAAATCGGTTGTTTTGACGAAAACTTGATTTAAATAAAAACAATAAGTCAGTAGTTTATCAACATGGATTTAGTTGGATGAATGGAAATAAATAAATTAGCCACTAGGATAAGATCTTGATATATAAAATAGAAAAATAATAAGATATAATAATTAAATTAAGCTAGGACTTGATTTATAAAATGAAAATATAATAAGATATAATGATTAAATTGAGTAACGACTTGACTAAATGAATATCTAAGTTAGTTATTTCAATGAAAATAAATATTATTCGTTGTTATATTTTATTGAAAAATTTAGGATCAAAATTAAGGATATTTCATTTATATGAGATAGCGTAATTTGTTAATATAATTATAAAAGTTGTTTTTATTATTTATAAAATTTGAAAGTAAATATTCAGTATTTCATTTATCATATATATATATATATATAGTGACCTCTTACGCAATTGATTTTGTCTTTTTATTCATTAATTTTGTTAAGGTATAAATTTCATATATAAAATGTCATAACCTCATTTTTATTTTTGTATGTAAGTTTGATGTAAAAACTCTTAAAAATCATCTTGGTACTTTTTTAAGGAATTCTTAATTCATTATGTGTCATGTATGTAATTAAATTAAAAATTATAAAATAGTTATGAAGTTGTTAGGAATAGTTTCAACAATATATTGTGATATCATCAATTAGAAAAATATTAAAATTATTGGGGTTAAACTTAAGGTTACTTATATGGTAATGAGTTATAATGTGATGTGGTTATATGTAAGAAATAGAAATTCCAAAAACACCACAAAAATTAATTTTTTAATTAATATTTGAGGTATGAAATTTGCAATATAATCCATATTTCTTTTATTAAATTAAATGAATTAATAAAAAATAAATGTTAGGAATTAATTATAAACTTTAATAATTAGAGGTATAAAATTACATTATAAAGTATATCTTCATATATTAAAAATATAAAGTAGAAATAATTATACCATTAAAATTTAAACTTTAAAATAATTAGATTTTAGGATGATAAGATAAAGATTTCTTTATCAATGAGAACTTTTTTTAACCTTAAATGGACTAATGAATATAAATATAATTTAGAAAAATAATGTAACTTATTATAGGTATAGTGTATTAAAAGTAATGTGTTTTTTCTCGTATATAATTAGTTCTTTTATCCAAAATCTTGTAAACTAATAAGTTTCAATCAATACAATTTATTATAAAAAAGATACACTAAAAATGATTTTTTTTTCTTTCATGTATAATTAGTCATTGTATTTAGATTCTTGCAAATAAATTTATAAGATTCTTAGTGATCATAATATCATTTGGTGAACTCCTAAACTTTTTAAAATCATGATTTTATAATTAATCTCAATATATTTAAAACCCTCTCAATTTTACAGGAAAATTTGTTATTTAATGTCATGCACATTACAACTTTCTAGTTGGACTAAATTTTATTGATTGTTTATTGTTTTACTCAATTGTTATTTAATTTTAGCATATATTTTTGATGAATACATTCAATATAATATGAATTCATGCCTTCATGCATTTTAACTTTGTAACTATTAAAATATTGTTGGTCACGGTCTAAGAGGGACTAACTGTTGTTGCTAGCACTGAGAGGGCCCGACTGCAACCGTTGCTGAGAAGAAACTGTCTATTATTGCTCGCGATGGTTGCTCCTCAAGTTACTGAAATCATTGTTGTCGGTGCTGAGAAAAGAATGTTGCTGCTAGAAGTGCAGGGGTGTAGCTGATGCAGGCGACTGATGCTTTCGGTGAGGAGGAAAAAAGGTGTGACCTATTTGCCAAGACGGAGGAACCTCTCTGCTGATGTTGGCTTGAGCTTGCTCATGGTTGCTAAAGCTGAAGATGACGTTGCTGCTATGGTTGATGAATGCTCATGGTTGTTGAGGAATTGTGACTGTCGATGATGGTTGCATGCTGCTGCAAAACAAGGAGAAGAGAAAGGTTGGAATTTGCTTTCTGAAGGTGATGAAAAGTCTCCTCTGGTGTTCTTTTTTTTTTTTTTTGTTTTTTTTGAAGAGGAAAAGCAACGTTTATGGCCGGATTGTTGAAGATGGGACACGGTGGCACAGTTGATGCAATGGAAGCTATGTTTTTTTTCCTGTATTGTGCTCCTTCTTTGATATATGCACTGTAATCTCTATTAATAATACAATAGTCTCATGATATATCAAAAACAAAATCTCAATTAAATTTATTTTTTAAAAATTAAAATTTGATTAAATTTTAAAATAAATAACTATCATTGTCATGATAATTTTTTTAACTAAAAATTAGAAAAAATAAAAAAATATTATAATCTCTAATTTTTTTAGAAATTAAAAAATTACATCGAAATCTATCCTTAATTTTTTAATTTCAAATTTTAATCTTCTTAAATTTAAATAAAAAATAAATAAATCAAAATTAAATTATAACAGCAAAATAAGTCAAATTTCTAGTCATGATTTGTTTTCCTCCAAGTCTATTATCGTTAAGTGAGCTACTCTACTCGTCAAGTAAATCATGTGATCTCAGTTGCCAGCATATATAAATTCCCACAAGAAATCCAGCGCAACAGTCGTGCAACTATACCTTCTAGTTTATTCTCATGCTTTTATCCCTTTTCTTTTTTAACCTCTCTTCTCTCCATCTTACCAACTTAAATATTAAAGGTCCCATGATCACATCAAAAGGATTTGTTTTACATGAGAACTTAGCAAGAAAGCCCATGCTACATCTTAGTCCACAAGTAGTTGTAAGAACCCCAGATCCATTTCAACTTTCAATGACTTCGTCACCATACATTAAAACGAAATAAATAGCGTTCAATCTTCTGTTTCTGGGATTAGGATGATTAAGAGGAATCTTAGAAAAATGACCGCATGTGGGCAAATATTTTTCTTTTAGGAACTAACGGGTTAATCCGATAATTTTAATTTATTTTTTATCAAATCCTTGGACATTAATCAGAATTTAGGACTGCTCAGATACGAAAGTACCCTCCTTGAACCCCACGATTTGCTTGTTGACCCTTACTTAACGTGGCATCCAAGTTTAGTATCTTAGCTGTGGAAAGAGGGTTGATGACACCCAGGTTCCTTTTTCATGCAGGATCTCACTTTCGGCTTCTGTTGCCTATCCTGTTTCTTTGTTTCTTTTAAGCTACCTAATTTGGTAGTTCTGCTTTAAACCCGACACAAAAAAGGCTTCTGCTTGTAATTCAAGTATTGCCATTCTATCGCTTTGCTGCAGTATGGATCGTGTTCAAAACGATTTTTATTCCAAGCGGTGTCCCAAGGCACTCCCACTGTCTATTGCTTGATCTTGGACATTTTCCACCTTAATGCTGTAATAACCCTCGATCCCTGGTTTCTGAAGAGAAAATTGTGAGACATGTATATATTTTGGTGGAATGTTTTTCCTCCTAAAGCAATTTGATCAAGAACCACATCCATGTAGAATCATTTGTTTATCTTGTGCCCTGTTGGTATGTGCATTGCCGCGACAAGGTCATGGATTCGATGGCTGATATAGAGCGTCTCCTTTTCTTCCAAATTAGGGCATTTTTTATTCATGTTCATGATATATATAGGCTAACAAGTTATGGTGGCTACATGGTTTGAAATAAAATTGTGACTTAAAATACTTATTTTATTTTTTTATAAATTGCTATCATTTGTTTTTATTTTAGATAATTTGTTTCCATAGTTAATAGTTCTTTTATATTATTTAATTTATATAAATATTATTCTTACAATATTATTTATTAATAGTTTTTTTTAACTTTATATACATTAAAAAAAAATGCATGCAGGATGCACATTACATACATGGGGAGGTTTGATTGCAACTGCATTGATCTCGTCTTGCTTGCTGGGAGAAAGGAAGCTTCCGGACCACCTTTTCCAGCCAGATAGCGAGAGCTTCCGAAAAAAGGGAAAGATCTGATCCATGAGAAACACCGCATATTGGGCGTTACTCTAATTATAATTTAAAAAGTGTTTAATTAATTAATATAAAATATAGTTTTACATAAGTTCTACTAATTTTTTTTTTAAATATTGGATACAAAATGAAAAAGTTGTAATTGTATTAAAATTATATTTTTCAAAAATTAACTATAAAAATTTCCACAATATCAAATATATATTAAGATTATGATTAAAAACCAAAAATAAATTTGTTAATACAAAGAACATAAGAGAATGCAACTCTTGCAACACTGCGGTATTTTTAATTTTAGTATTTTTTTTATTTAAAAATATTTTGTATTTTAAAATATATTAATTTTTTTTAATTTTTAATCAATATTAAAAAAAATATTAAAAAATATATTAATTTAAGACGAATGCAATTGCAAAAGAAAAAATAATCAGACATTACTAAATGCTCGTTATAAAGGCGAAGAACTTGAAAAGAGCCCTGCACTTGCAGGAAGAAGAAGAAAGTGTGTGTGTCATGTGCGAGAGGGTCCACCAAGATATTTATTTTCATTGGTTCAAGGTAGGAGCAATCCCCATCCGACATTGTCTTTATATTAGAGCCAACACAAATGAAAATGTGCTTGCTAAGCGAAAATGATTAGGAGCCTCGAATTCTCCTTCAACGAAGGCTTCAAAAAAAGTCTTCCTTGAAGATTATTAACCCCATCTATGTAGATAACGTACAGCACGAAAGGAAACTGGTCTTGTCAAAGTATGTGAGCTGAGGAGTTTGAAATTTATTAATGGAGTGACCATAGGTGCCCTTCCCTTCCCTTGCCAGGCCAACTTGCTTTAGAAGACCAGACGCGCCCTCTCATGGTGGTAGAGATAGAAAGATTGTAGAGAGAGAGTGGTAAGAAACAGTGACTAGATGGATGGATACATAAAGTTGATGCCCCCATAGCCAAAAGATAGAGCATCAACAAGTCAATATCGGTCGGGAGGCTCCCCAACTTGCAAGGCTTTAAGACGAGGGAGAAAGAAAATAAGACAATTCATGGCGGTGTGTGTCTGTCTGTCTAGTCTAGGCTATGTAGGGTTTAGCCGAACCATAAAAACCAACGCCAACACCCCCATTCTTCTTTGACCAAACACCCCCCCTCGCTGATGCGTCTATATTTCTAGTGGGCCCTACTTCCAAATCAGCGGCGCCATCAGTCTTTACTTGGTTTCCAAGCTCATCCACGTCTCTCTCTTTCTCCCCAATATTTATCACACCATAAACGAATCCGAACACCATGCTGTTTACTTCTCCCTCTCTCCATAGCCCCTTTTCTTGCTTCGATCTCGTGTCTTTTATTCTCCTTGACAACCTAAACATCCAAATTTAATTCCCCACCAATCACAGCCCACCCCCCCCCCCCCCCAAAAAAAAAAAAAAAACCAAACTAGTTGTAAATATTAAATGAACATGAAAGGTGAATACGTAGAACGTCATCAAGCAAAGCATGAAAAAACTCCAAACATGTTCTCCGAGCTCAACCCTCACCACCAACACCTTCCCTTTTCCCAGCACTTTCAACTCTCTCGTGAATCCGAAGAGGAAGATACTCGTAGTACTGGTGCCGCCACAACACCAAATCCCATTCCCACCTCTAAAAAACTCAACGAATTTAACAGCAGCGGTGGCACTGACGGTGCTACTATTGAAGTAATTCGTCGGCCCAGAGGCAGACCGCCCGGTTCAAAGAACAAACCCAAACCACCCGTTGTTATAACCCGGGAACCTGAACCAGCCATGAGTCCTTACATCCTAGAAGTCCCGGGTGGAAACGACGTCGTTGAAGCACTATTCCGTTTCTGTCGTCGAAAAAATATGGGAATCTGCGTTCTTACAGGAACCGGCACGGTCGCTAACGTCACTCTGCGTCAGCCATCGACAACACCCGGAGCTACTATCACTTTTCATGGAAGATTTGATATTTTGTCAATTTCGGCAACTTTTTTGCCTCAAACAACGTCCTATCCAGTGCTTAATAGTTTTACCATTTCGCTTGCGGGTCCACAGGGGCAGATCGTCGGAGGGATTGTTGCTGGAGGTTTGGTGGCTGCTGGTACTGTTTTTGTTGTAGCGGCTTCGTTTAATAATCCGAGTTATCACCGGTTGCAGGTTGAGGAGGAAGGGAGGTATTCTGGGTCTGGTGATGGTGGTGGTGGTGGTGGGGAAGGGCGATCACCTGTGTCGGGTGCAGGTGGGGGAGAAAGTGGACACGCGGCAAGTGGAGGAGGAGGAGGAGGAGAGTCTTGTGGGATGGCTATGTATGGTTGTCATTTGCCAGCTAATGATGTGATTTGGGCGCCCAGCGCCAGGCAGCCGCCACCAGCGCCTTATTAATGTGAATTATCATGTAGATGATCAGGGTCAATCAATATTTTTTTTCAGCTTTTAGGAAGTTTGATTATGAAGAATTTTTTTTTTAATTTAAGTTTTTCTCTGTATATGTTAACCAAGTCGTTAAGTAGCTCTTTTCGTTTCCATGGAACGAAAGAGGAACAGTGCTGCTAGTTTTCTTTCCTTTTACCAAATTGGTAATGTTCCTTTTTTTCTTTTAAAGAAATGGGAAGTGCATAAAGAAACTGACTAGTGTAGTGTTAGACGGCGTCATGCATGTCAAAATCATGAGTAACTTGTGTTTTTCATGGTGGGATTTTAACGGGAGCATGTTTGCTTTGAAGTTTGATAGTGAAGCAATTTATCTCCGCCAACTGCTGCGGTAGATTTGGGCTAGTTGTTGCTTTCTTGCCTGAAGAAACTGCACCGCTGGGGTGGTTCTGCTCGGTTGATATTTTGCCGCTTAGGTTCTTGATGTATGCCAGTAGAGAACGGGGCTAGGGCTGATGCTTTTGTCCAATACATTTTTATTTTTTTTCCGATACCCACTTTAATCTGTTTCTTTTCCCGTCTTTTATTCTTCGATCCATTTGTACTTTGTTTTGTCTCTTTCTATCGGCTGTTTCTTTTTTTCTTTTTATTTTTACGAAAACAAAAATATAATGAAAGCGAAGATAGGTCTGGCTTCTCTGTGTCACCATCTTTATCCAAATTTTGATGCCCTGAATGTTTAGCTGTTTCTCACCATAAACACAGTTGCGCTTCAACTTCTAGCACAAAATGGGTAGATATTAACTAGATCACTGTATTTTATAAAAAAAATAAAAAATATTTATGTGTTATTATCATGTTTTTTAGTGGAAACAAATGAAAATTTTTATGTGATTTGGTTAACACGATAAGTTTAATAACAATTTAAAAAATTGTTAAAAATATAATTTGGTTAAAAAATTTCAAATATAATTTTTAAAAATATTAAAATAAAAATATATTGGATTGATATGGATTAATGCGTTAAATATATGACAGATTATAAAATCAAAATAATATTATAAAAAATAAATCAAAATAAAATATATAAATTAATTAATTACCAATTAAACTAATATGAAATAATAAAATTAAAAAAATTAATTAAAAAAATAACTCGGCTTAATTTATCAAAGTTACAACTTAGATCATGTAATTGAGATAATAACTCCATAAAAATCAAATAAAAACAAATTATAAAGTTTAATTCTCAATTAATCTAATGTTAAAAGATGAAATTGAAGAAAATTTTAATTAAAAAAACAAGTTATCTCGGGTAAATTATTCAAAATCATGATCTAAGTAACGAGACTGAGATAACCATATAAAAAGCTAAAAAAATATTAAATCTGAATCAATCAAATATTAAATAATAAAATTAAAAAAAACTAAAATAGATTAAAGAAAAACCTGAGTAAACCTTGAGATAAGAAATCTCATGAGATCATATTAACGTCATAAAAAGTAAATAAAAAATAACATAAATCAACTCGGATTAACCTGCTAAATCAGGGATCAAGGTCATAAAATTATGATAACCTTATAAAAAGTAAATCAAAACAAATAATAAAGTTTAATTTTCAATAAAATCATGGTTGAGTGTTGAAATTTTAAAAAAAATCAATCTAAAAACTAGACACAATAAAACTACCTCAGTCTACATGAGTTAAGTTGCAAAACACGTAACCCGAGTCATAAGATTGAAACTACCTTGATCTACATGAGTTAAATTGCAAAACACGTAACATAAGTCATAAGATTGAGATAACCTTTTAAAAAATAAACCAAAATAAATCATGAAGTCTAATTCAAAATCAATCTAATATTGAAAGATAAAATTGAATAAAATATCAATTAAAAAAAACTCGAGTCAACTAGGTTAACCTCTTAAACTTGTAAGTTGAGTTATGAAGATGAGATAACCTCATAGGAAGTAAAAAAAATAAAATCATGAAGCATAATTTATAATCAACTCAATGTTGAAGGATAAAATTGAAAAAAAATTAATTAAAAAAATTCAAGTTAACCCGTTAAATCTATGACATGAGTTATGACACGAAAATAACAACTTATAAAACAAACTACAATGTAATTATCCTCTGTTGCACCTTTAAGCTATAAGACAAAAGCATGTTTAATTAATTTTGAGAGGTGTAACCACATTTTATATTTGCTTTTTAGATATCATCAATTCAAGTCTTATAAATTTTAGGGTCACTGGAGACTTACCTGGTCATTAATTTTAGTACTCGTGAGAATAATCAAAGTGCACATAAACTGGCCTGAAATCCCATAATAATAATAATAATCAAAATATTTAACCATTTAAAATAACAGGTTACATAACTTCCTGCCGTGATTTATTTGTTTCAATTATTTTATATAACGCTTTATAAATGTCTTTTGCTATGAGTATGATAGTTTATATGCAAGAATTATGTTTTTTTTTTTACAAAAAAAATAATTGACTTGAAATTTGAATTTTATTGATTAATGAGAATGCTTAATCATTATCAATCTTCTAAATTCTTAATACATCAAAATAAGGTCCTACAATATAAACTTGATAAGATTTTTAGTCCCCCACCTTCTTAGAGAAAACAAGATAGCCATGTCATATAATTAAAACCCATTATTAAAAAAATTTTAAACATTGATAAAATATTTTGTTGATGTATATGCTTGATGCCTGTTGATAATATTTTAACCAACATTATTGGTAATGGATTGATATCATTGGTTAGCTTATCATTGAGGATTTTATATTTATCAGCATTTTCATTGTTTAATTAAAATGTTTATGAATCTATCAACAAAATATATCGAGGGTTAAAAGAGTCATTGTCTAATTGTTTGATTCAAGGCTGCTAAGAAACTTAGTATACTAATTTTATCAAAGATTCCAAGGGTAAATAACAAGTTATGGTTAAGAAAGATATTAATACCTATAACACGTCTTATGTGAGGTATGCTATATTGTGTGGTTTAAATATGGTTCAAATGTTTTGATGGGTTGCTAACCGATAGTCTATTTATAGCTTAGGATGAGGATTTTATTTATGTGAATAAATCTGAATTCATTATAGGTTCGTGTACCCAAATGAATTCTTATGAACATGATCCATATAGTTGCCATGACATGACTCACCTATCCTAAAAAGTGAAAGAGTTTTCTATAATTTGTGTGATATGGTGAAAAATACTCTCAATTAAAATTGATGAATATTTAGAATAACTCTGAGAATTTTCTAGTCAATTCTCGATATTTAATAACAACCTCACTTGTAGGCCTAACATTTATTCTAGAATATTAATAATTAATTTTCATCAATTAAAATTTTATAAGTTATCAAAATATTAGTCAAATTCTTGTGGATTCAGCAAACTAATTATTAAATCCAAAATGCATGTTAAAAAAATAAAATATACCATGCAATTTTTATTTTTTAATGAGATATGATTTTTTTTATATATTTTTAAGAGATTTGGTCATATGCAATATACAAAAAACATTAGCATATATATGATAATGTTTTTTGTGTATTACATATGATCAAGTCTCTCAAAAATATTATAGACACACACACACTTGTATTTTTGTAAGGCCATGTTAAACCAAAAAAGCTATATATATATATATATATATATAGAGAGAGAGAGAGAGAGAGAGAGAATAGGCCTAAGAGGTTTTTCCCAGACACACCCTTAAACCAAAGAACCAAAAAAAGCAAACTAAACATGGCCTAGTGATTAACTCGGTTTTGACCCAACAACATTAACTCGGTTATTCTTCTAAGTGTAGAAGTGTCGATGTAATAAATAACTCAGCAAGATCGGGGTTGAACCATAAGGAGGTTAACTATATAAATTATAAATAACAACAACAACAATAATAATAAAGAGAGTTTTGAGATGTGATATTGATATAAGGATTAAACAATGATAAAAATAATTGTCAAGGTTAGAGGATCCACTAATGATATTTCAAATAAGTATAGTATAAACTCTTATTACTCAATTGAAAACCACACACAAAGGAGGTTCCAATCGGATTATAAATTGATAACATGATTATATTAATTATCTTATTCAAATAATCCTAATGCTTATAAATGTTATCAAGTATTTACGATTATAACTTATATTAACAACAAATCAAGTTCCTTTCATAGTACAAGTGTTGGTTATACCATACAGTTTGTGTTGTGAAAATACCAAGTATTTATTATACTAAGGTTATACAACATGAATCTAGATTAACCATTTAACAAGCAAAGTATTAAGAGTGAATAACATAATAAATACAAAACATGTTAGTATTAAACATTGAAATCCATGTTGACTTTAGACTATACTTATTATTACACCATTAGTATAATCTTTTTACCTTGATATGATAAACTTAGCTAAATATAATAAAAAAATATAAATAAATAAGATAAGAACATGCATAAGATAAAAGTTAACTAAGTAAAGAAAAGGAAATGGAAGTATAAACAAAGGATTAATATAAGCAAAACTTAAGCATTATAATAAAGAGAGAGCAAAAACATGATCTTGATTTAAAAACCAAGATGCCTGAATGCATGACAAATGCCTCTTTTTATAGGTCAAAATTAATAACTATTTATCAATTAATTGTTAAGTGAGGTGGCTACATCTTGACTTGATGACAATCCTTATCTTTTTGTTTGAACAAAACATCATTGCTAATGACACGACTAAAAGGTTGATGTCTTCTCCCAAGTGTAGAAGTGTCGAAGTAATAAATAACCCGGCAAGACCGGGGTCGAACCACAGGGAGGTTAATTGTACAAATTATAAACAACAATAATAGCAACAACAGCAACAACAATAACAAGAATAATAACAACAACAACAACAACAACAACAACAACAACAACAACAATAATAATAATAATAATAATAATCATAATAATAATAATAATAATAATAATAATAATAATAATAATAATAACAGTAGAAGTAGTAATAATACCAATAATAATAATAATAATAATAATAATAATAATAATAATAATAAAGAAAAAGAAGGAGAAGAAGAAGAAGAAGAAGAAGATGAGAACTTTGAGATGGAATATTAATGTAACGATTAAACAATGATAATAACAAATGTCAAGGTTAGAGATTCCACTAATGGTATGTCAAACAAGTATAATATAAACTCTTATTATTCAATTGGAAACCACACATAAAGGAGGTTCCAATCAGATTATAGATTGTTAACATGATTACATTAGTCATCTTATTCGATTAATGCTAATACTTATAAATTTCATCAAGCATTCATGATTATAACTTATGTTAACAACAAATCAAGTTCTTTTCATAGCTCAGGTGTCGGTTATACCATACAGTATGGGCTATGAAAGTGCCAAGCATTTGTTGTACCAAGTGTTATACAATATAAATCAAGATTAGTTATTTAACAAGCAAAGTATTAAAGAGTGAATAAGATAACAAATATAAAACATGTTAGTATCAAACATTAAAGTCCATATTAAGTTTACATTATACTTATTCTTACACCATTAGTGTAACCTTTTCACCTTGACATAATTAACTTAGCTAGACATGATGAAAGAAAGAAAAATAGATAAACAAAATAAGAACATAAAAGTTAACTAAGTAAAGGAAAGGAAATGAAAGGCATAAACTTGATATTAATGAAAGCAAAGCATAAACATTACAAAAAATACAAAGAGAGAAAGGAAGAGCTTGATCCTGATCTGAACACCAAGATGCCTAAATGCATGGCAAATGCCTCCTTTTATAGGCCAAAATTGGGAACTATTGATTTGATGACTAATTGATAAGTGGGTGGCCAACTCTTGACTTGATGATAATCCTTATCTTCTCTTGTCTGCCCAAAACGTCATTGATAACGTCAAAATTGGAGCTAGTTGAAAACATGAAAGTTGTAGGCATTTGTCTCAGCTTTCTTGTGTAAACAATTCAGCTTATTTGGACTTCTAGAACTCCAGATATGGCCAAAATATCAAACAGTGCTCGGGCTGGAAGACAGATTCAGGCTTCTTTGTTGTTGCTACAATTTGGACTTGAAAATGGCATTTTTAGATCTTAGGCTCCATATGAAAGTTGTAGACCTATGTCTTACCTTTGCATCCATATAAATTGGACCTAAATCGGAGATCTATAGCTCCAGATATGACCTAATTACCGAACAGTATTCCGGTTTGGATTGCACCGACATCTCTTTCCTAAGTTTGGCCATCTCTTTATCCTTGCAATTTAAGTTATTAAAGTCATCAATCAATCCTTTTATTTATGTGATAGGCCTGCATTTAAAATGAACATTTACCACAAATTAAAGGTATCTTATATTATTATATATATTATTATAAACATGCTTTAGTTAAGGAGTTATTGATACTTCAAGTGCAAAATGATGATATAAAACCATGATAAAAATGCACTTTTATGTACTAATCAGCTAACATCAGAATTTGAACAAATGTAAATCATGAAAGTTCTAGGAAATTGTCTCAGCTTTTCAGGAAAAAATATTAAAGTCATTTGAATTTCTAGAACTCGAAATATGAGCTGAACATTGAACAGTGTTTGGATTGTAAGACAGAATCAAACTTCTTCATTGTTGCTAAGATTTGCATTTTCAAATAGTAGAATTAAGTCTTGCTTTTCACATGAATGTTTTAAGCCGATGTCTTAGCTTTTCATCCATATAGAGCAGACTTACATCCAAGATTAACATCTCCACTTATGACCCAATCAACCTTTATCTACAAGATCATTCCAACCAGTTGATTCATTTTCACTAGGAAAATTATCAAAGTAAGCTTTCAAACGATGTCCATTTTCCTTAAAATTATTGTTATTCATTAAATTCTCAATATCACAGGTCCCATAAGGATTGTTTCATCTTGATCTTTGCTCTCTAGGGAATGCATAGAGTTGAGAATTATAAAACAAAACTTTTTGACCAGTATCAATCTTTTGACAATTTTCACAAGTTTTGTAGAATGCATGTGTGTCCTTGAACATGGTGGGCCAATAAAATCTATTTTGAAAGATTTTTATAGCTGTCTTTTTTGACGAGAAATAACTTCCACATGCTTTAGAATGACAAAGTTTAATGACACTACTTACCTCATTGTCGGGAATGAATCTTTGAAATATTTGATCAGGAAAATATTTGAATAAGTTAGGGTCATCACTGTAAAAGCTCTTCACTTCGTTCAAAAACTTTTCTTTGTCTTGGGTACTCCAATCAGCTGGAAAATCTCCTAAAGTAAGAAAATTGATATTTTTATTATACCAAGGCATTGGACTAAGAGAAAGTAAGGATTCGTTAGGAAAGTAATCATCGATTGGTGTGGTGTCAAATGTCGAATTTGTTATCACTATTGACAAAAGATTCGCATCAACATTTTTGGTGCTTATTTCATCCATGATTTCTTCCTCAGAATAAATCATTTGCAAATCTTCAGATTCATCCAACTCATTTTTACTTAAAGTAGATTCAAGTTGATCATAAACTAGTTCGTCAATATGATCTACTTCTTGTAAATCATGATCATCTCCAGGTTGCTTGCAAATGTTGAAAAAATTCATCTCCAATGTCATGTTTCCAAATGATAGCTTCATCAGTCCATTCCTACAATTAATCAATGCGTTAGAGGTTACAAAAAACAGACGTCCTAAAATAACAAGAAATGAATTACATGCTTCAACAGGTTCTGTGTCCAAGACAATAAAATCCACAGGATAAATGAATTTAACGACTTGTACTAACACATCTTCAATTATTCCTCTAGGCACTTTTACAGATCTATCGGCAAGTAAAAGAGATATAGAAGTTGGTTTTAACTCACCTAGATTAAGACTCTGAAAAACTGAATATGGAAGTAAATTCACGCTAGCACCAAGATTAAGTAAGGCTCTTTCAATTTTATGCTCTCCAATAAAGCAAGAAATTGTAGGACAACTAGGGTCTTTATATTTCAAAGCATTATTGTTTTGAAGAATAGCACTTACTTGTTCAGCTAGAAAGACTTTCTTTTTCACATTCAGTTTCCTCTTCACAGTGCATAGATCTTTCAAAAATTTAGCATAAGAAGGAACCTGTTTAATAGCATCCAACAAAGATATATTGATTCTTACCTGTTTGAAAATTTCATAAATTTCAGAGTTGTGATTGACTTTCCTTTGTTTAGTCATGGCATAAGGAAATGGAAGTGCTGGCAGTGAATAAGTAGTTTCTTTACAATTTTCAGATTCAACCCTTTCCTTACCCTCAGAGATTGACTCATCATCTTTCTCATAAGGTTCAAGAGAGGGTTTTTCAATAACCTTACCACTGCGCAGAGTAGTGACTGATTTGACTTGATCCATGTGTTGGCTTCCGGAACTACTTGCATTTGTATTGTATTACCCCTTGGGATTTTATTGTGGTTGAGATGGAAACTTACCTTTCTCTTGGAAACTAAGAGCAGATGCTAATTTTGCAACAGTATCTTTAAAATCTGTCATGTTTTGAGCAAGTTGAGTATTGATTGTCTCTTGCTTTTCAATGAATGCATGTAATGTTTCCTCAAGATTTCTTCTAAGCGGTGGAGCATAAGGAGGTGCATATCCATGAGAATTTTGGAAATTATGGTGTGCTTGAAATGGTGGTTGTGAAGTTTGTGCATTGTTGTTCTCACTCTTTCAACCAGGATTGTATGTTTGGGAGTATGAGTTGTGGTTGGCCCTTTGGAAACTGTTTAAAGCATGGGCTTGTTCATGGAGACATTCTTTAAAAGAAGGCAAGGTTGGATAATCATTGGTCGAGTGTTCATTTTTTTCACATATTTGACATGCAATGTTTTCAACAGATTTTAATTGACCACTCTTTTTCAATTCTAGTGCCTCGACTTTTCTAGCTAAAGATGCAAACTTCGCTTGGAGGTCATGATCTTCCCAAGGTTGTACATACCTCCACTAGATGTATGAGGTTGAGTTTTACTCGGTGCCTCATAAGTACCCGCGGTATCCCAATTTTGAGTATTTTCAGCTAACAAGTCTAAATACTCCATTGCTTCATCAGGGTCTTTATCTTCAAAAGTTGCATTGCACATCAATTCAACCATTTGCCTATCTTTAGGTGTTAACCCTTCATAGAAATGTGAAACCAATCTCCATGTTTCAAAACCATGATGAGGGCAAGTACTAAGCAAGTCGTGATACCTATCCCAACATTGGTAAAATGTTTCTCCTGGTTTTTGAGTGAAAGTAGTGATTTGTCTTTTGAAAGAGTTTGTTCGGTGAGATGGGAAAAACTTCTTTAAAAATTGTTGTTGCATTTCATCCCAAGCACGAATGGATCCTGGTCTTAAATTTTGTAGCCATGTTTTAGCTTTATCTTTTAATGAAAAAGGAAAAAGCTTTAATCTGATGGTGTTCATGCTACAATTTAAATTATTATATGTGTTGCAAACCTCCTCAAATTCCCTTAAATGCAAGTCATTTTCCAATTCCAAGCCATGAAAAGATGGTAAAAGTTGAATAATGCCTGACTTAAAATTAAAATGAGCTGCATCGGGAGGAAAAACTATGCATGATGGTGCACTTGTTCTTGTGGGATTCATGTGGTCTCTAAGTGTTCTAGCACGGTTATTCTCATTATTCTTATTATGAAGTGATTGATTATCTTCTTCGGCCATATTTTCTGAAAATGATAAGGATATCCTACAAAGTCTACCACTTGATGTACGTGACCACACTCTCATGCACGTGTAGGAATAGAATAAAAGGAAGAAGAAAACAAAAGAAGAAGGAAGAAAACAAAATAAAGACAAACAAAACAAAAGAAACAAAGTTATATACAAGAAAAGTAAAAAAAGAAAAGAAAATAAATATTATAATTTATACAAAAACTTACCTCCCCGGCAACGATGCCAAAAACTTGACATGACTAAAAGGTTAATATCTTCTCCCAAGTGCAGGAGTGTCGAACCATAGGGAGGTTAATTGTACAAATTATAAACAACAATTATAAATAACAATAATAGCCACAACAACAACAACAACAACAATAAGAATAATAATTATAGTAGTTGTAGTAGTAGTAGTAGTAGTAGTAGTAATACTAATAATAGTAATAATAATAATAATAATAATAAAGAAAAAGAAGGAGAAGAAGAAGAAGATGATGATGAGAACTTTGAGATGGAATATTAATGTAACGATTAAATAATGATAATAACAAATGTCAAGGTTAGAGATTCCACTAATGGTATGTCAAACAAGTATAATATAAACTCTTATTATTCAATTGGAAACCACACATAAAGGAGGTTCCAATCAGATTATATATTGTTAACATGATTACATTAGTCATCTTATTCGATTAATGCTAATACTTGTAAATTTCATCAAGCATTCATGATTATAACTTATGTTAACGACAAATCAAGTTCCTTTCATAGCTGAGGTGTCAGTTATACCATACAGTATGGGCTATGAAAGTGCCAAGCATTTGTTGTACCAAGTGTTATACAACATAAATCAAGATTAGTTATTTAACAAGCAAAGTATTAAAGAGTGAAAAGATAACAAATATAAAACATGTTAGTATCAAACATTAAAGTCCATATTAAGTTTACATTATACTTATTCTCACACCATTAGTGTAACCTTTTCACCTTGACATAATTAACTTAGCTAGACATGATGAAAGAAAGAAAAATAGATAAACAAAATAAGAACATAAAAGTTAACTAAGTAAAGGAAAGGAAATGAAAGGCATAAACTTGATATTAATGAAAGCAAAGCATAAACATTACAAAAAATACAAAGAGAGAAAGGAAGAGCATGATCTTCATTTGAACACCAAGATGCCTAAATGCATGGCAAATGCCTCGTTTTATAGGCCAAAATTAGGAACTTTTGATTTGATGACTAATTGATAAGTGGGTGGCCAACTCTTGACTTGGTGACAATCTTTATCTTCTCTTGTCTGCGCAAAATATCATTGATAACGTCAAAATTAGAGCTAGTTGAAAATAGGAAAGTTGTAGGAAATTGTCTCAGCTTTCTTATGTAAACAATTCAACTCATTTGGACTTCTAAAACTCCAGATATGGCCAAAATACCGAACAGTGCTCGGGCTGGAAGATAGATTCGGGCTTCTTTGTTGTTGCTACAATTTGGACTTGAAAATGGCCTTTTTAGATCTTGTGCTCCATATGAAAGTTGTAGGTCTATGCCTTACCTTTCCATCCATATAAATTGGACCTAAATATGAGATCTATAGCTCCAGATATGACCCAATTACCGAACAGTGTTCCGGTTTGGATTGTACCGACATCTCTTTTCTAAGTTTGGCCATCTCTTTATCCTTGCAATTTAAGTTCTTAAAGTCATCAATCAATCCTTTCATTTATGTGATAGGCCTGCATTTAAAATGAACATTTACCATAAATTAAAGGTATCTTATATTATTAGATTTATTATTATAAAACATGCTTTAGTTAAGGAGTTATTGATACTTCAAGTGCAAAATGATGATATAAAACCATGATAAAAATGCACTTTTATGTACTAATCAGCTAACATCAGAATTTGAACAAATGTAAATCATGAAAGTTCTAGGAAATTGTCTCAGCTTTTCAGGAAAAAATATTAAAGTCATTTGAATTTCTAGAACTCGAAATATGAGCTGAACATTGAACAGTGTCTGGATTGTAAGACAGAATCAAACTTCTTCATTGTTGCTAAGATTTGCATTTTCAAATAGTAGAATTAAGTCTTGCTTTTCACATGAATGTTTTAAGCCTATGTCTTAGCTTTTCATCCATATAGAGCAGACTTACATCCAAGATTAACATCTCCACTTATGACCCAATGACCGAACAATGTTCTAGTTTGGGCTAAACCAACATCTCTTTGTCCTTTCAATTTCAATACTTAAACTCATCAATCAGTCCTTTCATTTATATGATATGCCTATATTTAAGATGAATATTTACTATAAAATAAAGCTATTTTATGGTATTAGACTTGCTATTATAAAATATGCTTTAGTTAAGGAGTTAATGATACTTCAAGTGCAAAATAATGATATAAAACCTTGATAAAAATGCACTTTTAAGTACTAATCATTCACCTAACTAAGTTAATTCAAAAACTAACCCAAAACTAAAAAACAACATCAAAACATATCAAACATTAAAAGAAAAACTTTTAAGCAAAATGGATCAAACGTGAAAAAAAGGAAGAACACAAGGAACACTCAAATTTAATCCTAGCAATGTGGAAAACAAACCAAACCTGATTTTAAGCAATAAAAGGCAAGGTTGCATTCTGATTAGTACTTAAAAGTGTATTTTTATCAAGGTTTTATATTATCATTTTGCACTTGAAGTATTAATAACTCCTTAACTAAAACATGTTTTATAATAACATATCTAATAATATAAAATACCTTTAATTTATGGTAAATGTTCATTTCAAATATAGGCCTATCGCATAAATGAAAGAATTGATTGATGAGTTTAAAAACTAAAATTAAAAGAACAAAGAGATGATCAAACTTAGAAAAGAGATATTGGTGTAGTCTAAACTGAAACACTATTTAGTAATTGAGTCATATCTAGAGCTACAGGTCTTAGATTTAGATCTACTTTATATAAACAAAAAGATAAGACATAGGCCTATAACTTTCATGAGGGGCCCAAATTTAAAAAGACCATTTTCAAGTCCAAATTGTAGCAACAACGAAGAAGTCTGAATATGTGCTGCAACTCGAATGTTGTTCAGTGTTTGGCCCATATCTGGATTTCTAAAAGTCTAAATGACCTTAATTTGTTTTTCTAAAACGTTGAGACAATTTCCTAGAACTTTCATGTTTTTAAGTGGTTCCAATTCTAACATTATCAATGATATTTTAGGCAGACAAGAGAAGATAAGGATTGTCACCAAGTTAAGAGTATGCCATCCACTCATTAATTAGTTATCAAATCAATATTTTTCAATTTTAGCTTATAAAAGAAGGTATTTACCATGCATTTAGGCATCTTGGTTCTCATATTAAGATCATGCTCTTACTTTCTTTCTTTGTATTTTTATAATGCTTAACTTTTGCTTTCATTAATATCTTGTTTATACCTTTCATTTCCTTTCTTTTACTTAGTTAACTTTTATCTTGTTTATGTTCTTATCTTATTTATGTACTTTTTTTTCCTTTCATTATATTTAGTTAAGTTTATTATGTCAAGGTGAAAAGGTTACAGTAGTGGTATACGAATAAGTATAATGTAAATTTAACATGAACTTTAATGTTTGATACTAACATATTTTGTATTTGTTATCTTGTTCACTTTTTAATACTTTGCATGTTGACACGACCAAAAGATTGATGTCTTCTCCTAAGTGCAGGAGTGTCGAAGTGATAAATAACTCGACAAGACGAGGTCAAACCTTAGGGAGATTAATTGTATAAATTATAGATAGTAATAATAATACAACAACAATAACAATAACAATAATAGTAACAACAATAACAACATCAATAATAATAATAGTAGTAGTAATAGTAGTAGTAGTAGTAATTATTGTTGTTGTTGTAGTAGTAGTAGTAGTAGTAGTAGTAGTAGTAGTAGTAATAAAGAAGAAGAAGAAGAAGTTAATGAGAACTTTAAGATGGAAGATTAATGCAAGGATTAAACAATGATAACAACAAATGTCAAGGTTAGAGGATCCACTAAATGTCAAACAAGTATAGTATAAACTCTTATTATTCAATTGGAAACCACACACAAAGTAGGTTCCAATCAGATTATAAATTGTTAACATGATTACATTAGTTATCTTATTCGAATGATACTAATACTTATAAATTTTGTCGAGCATTCATGATTATAACTTATATTAATAACAACTCAAGTTCCTTTCATAGCTCAAGTGTCGGTTATACTATATAGTATGGGCTATGAAAGTGGCAAGCATTTGTTGTATCAAGTATTATACAACATAAATCTAGATTAGTCATTTCACAAGCAAAGTATTAAAGAGTGAACAAGATAACAATTACAAAATATGTTAGTATCAAACATTAAAGTTCATATTAAGTTTACATTATACTTATTCTTACACTATTAGTGTAACTTTTTCATCTTAACATAATAAACTTAACTAAATATAATGAAAAAAAGAAAAATAAATAAAAAAATAAAAACATAAATAAGATAAAAGTTACTAAGTAAAGGAAAGGAATTGAAATGCATAAACAAGATATTAATAAAAATAAAAGTTAAGCATTATAATAATACAAAGAGAGAAAGTAAGATTGTGATCTTGATCTGGAGTCCAAGATGCCTAAATGCATGGCAAATGCCTCCTTTTATAGGCTAAAATTAGGAACTATTAATTTGATGACTAATTGATGAGTGGGTGACCAACTCTTGACTTGGTGACAATCCTTATCTTCTCTTGTCTGCCCAAAACATCATTGATTAGAACCACTTGAAAACATGAAAGTTGTAGGAAATTATCTCTGCTTTCCAGGAAAACAAATAGAGGTCATTTGGACTTGTAGAAATCCAGATATGGGCTAAACACTGAACAACGTTCGGGCTGCAGCACAAATTTAGACTTCTTTGTTGTTTCTATAATTTGGACTTGAAAATGGCCTTGTTAAATTTGGGCTCCTTATAAAAGTTATAGGCTTATATCTTACCTTTCTATCCATATAAAGTAGACTTAAATTCTAGATTTACAGCTCTAGATATGATCCAATTACCGAACAGTATTCTGGTTTGGACTGCACCACCATCTCTTTTCTATGCCTGACCATCTCTTTATCCTTTCACTTTTAGTTCTTAAACTCATCAATCAATCCTTTTATTTATGTGATAGGTCTGCATTTAAAATGAATATTTACCACAAATTAAAGTTACCTTATATTATTAGATATGTGATTATAAAACATGTTTTAGTTAAGGAGTTATTGATACTTGAAGTGCAAAATAATGATATAAAACCTTGATAAAAATACACTTTTAAGTACTTCAAATGCAAAATAATGATAGTTCTGGAAGCCAACACTTGGATCAAGTCAAATCAGTCAGCACTCCTCGTAGTAGTAAGGTTATCAAAAAATCCACTTTTAAGCCTTATAAAAAAGATGATGAGTCAATCTCTGAGGGTAAGGAAAGGGTTGAATATGAATATTGCAAAGAAAAGATTGATTCCCCACCAGCACTTTCATTTCCTCATGACATGACCAAACAAAGAAAAGTCAATCATAACTTTGAAATCTTTGAAACTTTCAAGCAGGTAAGGATCAATATACCTTTGATGGATGCTATTAAACATGTTCCTTTTTATGCTAAATTTTTTAAAGATCTTTGCACTATGAAGAGAAAACTGAATGTGAAAAAGAAAGCATTTTTAGCAAAACAAGTAAGTGCCATTTTTCAGAGCAATAATGCTTTCAAATATAAAAACCTTAGTTGTCCTACAATTTCTTGCTTTATTGAAGAACATAAAATTGAAAGAGCCATACTTGATCTTGGAGTTAGTGTGAATTCACTTTCATATTCAATTTTTTAGAGTCTTAATGTAGGTGAGCTAAAACCAACTTTTGTAACTCTTTTATTTGCCAATAGATCTGTAAAAGTGCCTAGAAGAATAATCAAAGATGTGCTAGTATAAGATGATAAATTCATTTATCCTGTGAATTTTATTGTCTTAGATGCATAACCTATTGACGCATGTAATTCATTTCCTGTTATTGTAGGATGTCTGTTTCTTGCAACTTCTAATGCATTGATTAATTGGAGGAATGGACTGGTGAAACTATCATTTGAAAACATGACATTGGAGATGAATATTTTTAACATTTGCAAGCAACGTGGAGATGATAATGATTTATAGGAAGTGGACTTTACTGAAAAATTAATTCATGATCAATTTCAAACCACTTCCATTGAAATTGAGATTGATGAATCTAATGATTTGTAAATTATTTATTTTCATGAATAATTAAAGGCAAGTAATTAGAAACTATAAATTAAGAAATTGCCACCATGATCAATTAAGTTCATACCTTAAAGTGTTCAACCACCTAAACTTGATTTGAAGTCATTATCACTCAATCTCAAATACTCATTTTTGGCAAAAAATAAAACTTTTCTGGTAATAATCTCGTCCAAACTTAATGCAGATCAAGAAGTTAAGTTATTACAAACTCTGAAAATGCACAAAAATGCATTAGGATGGACCATAACTGACATAAAAAGAATTAGTCCTTTGATTTGCACAAACAAAATTTATTTCGAGGAAAATGCTAAACCCTCTAGAGGAATGCAATGAAGGCTCAATCCTAATATGAAAGAAGTAGTGAAAAATAAAGACATTAAGCTTCTAGATAATGGAATCATTTATCCTATTTCTGATAGCAAATGGGTAAGTCCTACCCAAGTTATACCTAATAAGTCTAGAGTCACTGTGATAACAAATGAGATCAATAAGTTAATTCCCACTAGAACTACTACTAGTTAGTGCATGTGCATTGACTATAGGAAACTTAATTCAATGACTATAAAATATTATTTTTTCCTTATCTTTTATAGATCAAATCCTAGAAAGAGTTGCAGCTCATGAATTTTATTGTTTCCTAGATGCCTATTCAGGTTACAACAAAATTGAAATTGCATTGGAAGATCAAGAGAAAACTACTTTCATGTGTCTATTTGATACCTTCGCATATCGAAAGATGCCTTTTAGATTATTTAATGCACCAGCCATATTTCAAAGATACATGCTTACTATATTTAGTGATATGGTTGAATATTTTTTTAAGATTTTTATGGATGATTTTTCTATTTTTGGTGATTCATTTGATGATTGTTTGGCTAACTTAGAAAAGGTTTTAAGGAAGTGTGAAGAGAAAAATCTTGTATTGAATTGAAAAAAATATCACTTTATGGTAACAAATGGCATTGTACTTAGTCATATTATTTTATCAAAAGGAATTAAGGTTGACCAATCTAAAATTGAGTTAAATTTAAATTTCCCAATACCTAAATCTATTAAAGATCTTAGATCATTCCTAGGACATGCTAGTTTTTATAGAAGGTTCATCATAGATTTTAGTGTAATATATAAGCCTTTAAGTAACCTTCTAACAAAAGATAGTTTTTGTTAAACTTAAAATTTTTTTTACTTCTGCTCCTATCATTTAACTTCTTGATTGGTCATTATCTTAAGAAATAACATGTGATGCTAGTGATTATGCCGTAGGTAATGTTTTGGGACAAAGAAAAAATAAGAAACCTTATGTGATTTACTATGCTAGTAAAACTTTAAATAGTGCTCAAGTGAATTACACCACCACTGAAAAAGAATTACTTATAGTAGTATTTGCATGTGAGAAATTCAGATCTTATCTTGTTGGCTCATCTATTGTTATTTTTAGTGGTCATGCAACATTGAAATATCTTTTTTCTAAGAAAGATTCTACGGTTAGATTGGTGCGATGTATTTTGTTACTTCAAGAATTTGATATCACAATCAAAGACAAGAAAGGCACTGAAAATGTTGTCGTAGATCATTTGTCAAGATTGACAATATATTTAAAAACTAACATCACACCAATCGATGATTACTTTCTATCTCTATAATGCCTTGGTTTGATAATATTATCAATTTTCTTGTTTTAGGAGAATTGCCAACTGATTGGAGTACCCAACATAAAAGAAAGTTCTTGAACGAAGTGAAGAACTTTTATTGGGATGATCCTTATTTATTCAAATATTGTCTTGATCAAATATTTTGAAGATGCATTCCTGATAATGAGGTAAGTAGTGTCATTAAATTTTGTCATTCTAAGGCATGTGAAGGTCATTTCTCATTAAGAAAGACAACTATAAAAATTTTACAAAGTGGATTTTACTAGTCCTCCATGTTCAAGGACTCATATACATTCTACAAAACTTGTGAGAATTGTTAAAAGTTGGGATCTATTTCAAAATGTCACATGATGCCTTTAAATCCTATTCTTGTCATTGAATCTTTAACTACTGAGGTATAGATTTCATGGGTCCATTCTCTATATCATTTCATTTCTTGTATATTAGTCGCAGTGGATTATGTTTCAAAATGGATAGACGTGATAAGTGATGGTGAAACACATTTCTGTAACAAGCCATTTGAGTCTTTAATGAAGAAATATGAAATCACACACAAAGTTGCCACCCCTTATCATCTTCAGACAAGTGGACAAGTAGAGTTCGCTAATAGGGAGATCAAATAAATTTTGGAGAAAACAGTAAACCCTAGTAGGAAAGACTGGTCTTTAAGACTTAATGATGTATTTTAAGCTTATCGAATTGCTTATAAAACATTATTAGGTATGTCACCTTATAGACTAGTCTATGAAAAACCTTGTTACTTGCTTGCAAAACTTGAATATAAAGTTTATTGAGCTATTAAAGCTTTCAACTCAAATTTTAATGATACTAGTCAACTGTAAAAATTACAAATAAATGAGCTTGAGGAAATAAGAAATGATGCATATGAAAATTCAAGAATTCATAATGCAAGAATCAAAGAGTTCCATGACAAGAAAATACTGAGAATAACATTCAATGTTGGTTAAAAAGTCTTACTTTATAATTCTCGACTCCACTTATTTCCTGGAAAACTAAGATCAAGATGGAGTGGTCCTTTTATTGTGAAACATATGTATCCATATAGGGCTTATGATATCAAGAATCCAAAGAATGATAATGTTTTAAAGGTAAATGGACGTCGTTTAAAAGTTTTCTTTGACAATTTTTTAGTTAAAAATGACTCTATTGAATTGGGTGATCATGTATATAAAGATTGATTTTTTTTTCCTCACATTGTTTCTATGTTTTTTTTTAATGATTTTTGTTAGTTTCTCTCACCTCGGTCAAATGGTAGACAACAATACTTTGTGATTTAAGTTAATTCTTTCAGTTTTCTATAATAATTGATATATTTGTGTATATATATTTGTGTAATTTTTTGAATCTCTCTTCCAATTCTCATTTGACTATAGACACCACTCTTGAAAAATTAAAAAAGTATTTTCCTACTCTGCCTCAAAATGTAATTACAAAAATTTAGCGTGCTAAATGTGTAAAATTAAAGTTGTTAATAAATCATGGAATTCTTAAAGATATTCAATGACTGATTGAAACAAAGGTCTGATTATCAGGTGAGTCTTCCAATTCTTTCATTTCACACATGTCTAGAACAAGAAAAAGTACTTTTTATCAAGAAATGTCATGCAAAATGACAGAAAGTCTGCCATCAATGTGCCCGATAGACTTGCAATGCACAATATCGTTCTTTAGGAATGATATATGTAAATTGTGAAGATAAAATACTATTCATTAAGGATGACCTGAGTAAGGGGTTTTTAGATAATCTTCTATTGAGTGTTGAGACGCATACTAGTGGAGATGTGCATCGTGCAATTGATGATTTATGGCCACTATTCCATAAAAAACATCCTCGACATAGTCTTGGAAATCTGACTAAAAAAGACCTTGTTTACTGATTTTTAAGAAAACTGGATGGGAAGCCTATCCCTGACCCATAGAGGGCGTTTAAGCCGTTTTTGGACGTAAAACCAAGAGAAGATGTGAGCCATAATCATAACTACGATTTGAGTCTTAGTTTATAAAAACTTATGTCTTTTGGTTTTATTAATATCATAATATTTGTGTTTTGTTGTTTCTTATATTTCTTTAAGTGTGTTTTAAATTTGTCAATGTTCGGTGTTTCAAGTGATGTCTTCTATACTCTTTCTTTCTACTTTAGGATATTAAGTACAACGTCTCATTTTAGTTGGGGGGAGAGGGTTGTAGTTCATTTTAAAAAACTAACTATGTTTTTTTTATTTCATAAACCATTTGTAAACTGTTATTACTGAGATGGTTGAGCAATGAAGAATTTTATTGACTATTGAGATGTATCTTGATTAATATTTTTCAATGGTTATTTGCAATATTCATAACAAGGTGTATCAAAATAATTCTTGAAATATTCAGGTTTATAAATTCTCGCATTGTTATTGTTTAATTCTGCTTATGTACTCATTTAATAAGTATTCTTAAATCTTAATTTTCACACACACACACTTTAAAATATGATTATGGGTTGCACACAGGATTATTACATTGTTTATGTTCTTTTGTTAAAGGTAACAACTAAGAGAAAATGATAGTATATAAATTGAAAAAAAACAAAAAAAAAAGCAAAAAATAAAAAATGATGATAATAAAAATATTGATAAGTTTGGTTTCGTAGCCTCCCTAACCTAAGCAATTAAGCTCAAAGAGGTGTTTTAACACCTAATATCCTAAAGTCAATTAACTTGGAAACTATTGACCCAACGTTTGTTATATGGGTTGAGGAGAAAAGGTTAAGAGAATCAAATATTGCACTATCTATGTATCAGTATCTGGAACCCGAGTTACTAATATCATAAGAGTGTCTTAATACCTAATGCCCTAAGACCAATTAGTCATTAGCTAAAAGCTTGTTACATGAGATAAAGATGCATTCTATTTTAAGTTAGATGTATATATTTGTTTTTTAAAAAAGCAAAACAAGAGGAAAAAAAATCCTAACCCAAGAAAGTTAACTTTAAATATTAGAACAAAAATTTTGTTTTTTTTTCAAATAAAGCCTCATAACTATGTGTTGATATATTGAGTACGAAAGAAAGGTTTAGTAATATCTTATTTAATAGGTATTGAGTAGATATATAAACTTAATGGGAGTTTGTTTTATCTAGATAAATTAATAGAAGCTGAATGATGAATACCTTATTTTATAGAATTTGTAAAATTGTTTTCTATTTTAACGCTTTGATTACTAGGAACTAGTAATAATCTGATTGTGGGGTGTGATTAGTACTTAAAAGTGCATTTTTATCAAGGTTTTATATCATCATTTTGCACTTGAAGTATTAATAACTCCTTAACTAAAACATGTTGTATAATAATATATCTAATAGTATAAGATACATTTAATTTGTGATAAATGTTCATTTTAAATGCATGTCTATCACATAAATGAAAGGATTGATTGATGAGTTTAAGAACATAAATTAAAAGGACAAAGAGATGACCAAACTTAGAAAAGAAATGCTGGAGTAGTCCAAATCAGAATACTATTCGGCAATTAGGTCATATCTGGAGCTGTAGATCTCGGATTCAGGTATATTTTATATGGATGGAAAGGTAAGACATGAGCTTACAACTCTCATGTGGAGCCCAAGATTAAGAAAGACTATGTTCAAGTTTAAATTGTAGCAACAACGAAGATGTTTGAATCTTTCCTACAGTTCAAATACTGTTTAGTGTTTGGCCTATATCTGAAGTTCTAGAAGCCCAAATGACCTCCATTTTTTTTCCTAGAAAGGTGAGACAATTTCTTACAACTTTCATGTTTTCAAATGGTTCTAATTCTGATGTTATTAATAATATTTTGAGTAGACAATGTCTTCAAATGTTGATAATTTTTTTATTTTTAAATAATTTTTAATTTCATTGCAAATAATAATCTAACATTCTTATAGACTTTTTTGTTGGCAACTTCATCATAATTTCTTAGCCATTATGTAATTTTCTGATGAAATTGCATCTCTATCAGCTAATTCATCGAGAATACTATTTTCAATGGCTAATCATTAGCATTTCATTATTTTTTTCGGTTATTTGTTAGAATCTCCTAGCCAACCAAGACATACAACAACAAGCATATTCAAGCCAACAATTGCCCACATTAAACCACAATAATATACATTTGAAAATGTGTGTGTATATATATATAATGCATTAATATAAAGCATTAATAAATGTCTTAATTATACAATGTCAATTTTATTACACAATGATGTTTCACATTTAAATCAATTTAATGTTTTTAATCAAAATCCTCATTTTCATTCTTATCATTATTATATCTATCATTATCTTCTTCGTTGAATTCCAAGTCAATATCATCATCATCATCTACTTTTGTATGTTCACTAGCATTAAATCTTACATTTAACTTATCAATATCAACATCAACACAAGTATTCTCAATGCCTAAAAATAAATTTTCTAACTTGGTGAATGAAGCAACTTAATATGGATCAACTAACTCATTTATTTTAAACGACACCATCTCATATAATTACTTCATCATTACTGTCTTTAACAACTTGTATATGACTCCTAGATTTGACTTTCACAATGGATAACCAATCCACTCTATTATGATCCTTTCTTAAGAACTAAATGTATATCTAATACATTTGTTAGCATTATGTGGTAAAAATAAAAACATTATTGATGTAAAAAATTTTATTTATTTTAACCATATCGTATTGAAGATCTATTCTAATTTTTCTAGTAGTGTCATACCAATAATATTTAAATAACATCAATGTATCTTGCGAACTATGATATTGCAATTCAATAACCTTTTCTGTAACTTTTCATTTGGATTTTGAGATACAATAATTAATAACTTGCCTAGAAGAAAGTTACTGAATTGAGACTATATGAGAATATAAGAGAAAATAGTTTAAAATTATTTAATTATAAAATTGATTTATCGAACAAAATATCTCAACTTATCACAATTGAGTAGCATATAATTATGAGCCTATCTAAATTTAATGTCTGTTAAATATCTTATCATCATTGTCTTCGATAATGGTCATATAGGATAAAACAAATATTGATAAATTTCCACTTGAAGGTAGTTCATCATATATTGGAACATGGTTGATTCTTGCACATTTTCAGCTAGCAAATCTAGGTACTCCATTGCTTCATCAAGGGCTTTATTTTCAAAAGTTCCATTGCACATCAATTCCACCATTTGCCTATCTGTAGGTGTTAACCCTTCATAAAATTGTGAAACCAATCTCCATGTTTCAAAACCATGATGAGGGCAGGTATTAAGCAAGTCTTTATATCTATCCCAACATTTGTAAAATGTTTCTCCTAGTTTTTGACTAAAAGTGGTGATTTGTCTTTTGAAAGAGTTTGTTCCATGAGAATGGAAAATTTTCTTTAAAGACTATTATTGCATTTCATCCCAAGCATGAATGGATCCTGACCTAATATTTTGTAGCCATGTTTTAGCTTTATCTTTTAATGAAAAAGGAAAAAGCTTTAATCTGATGGTGTTCATACTACAATTGAAGTCATTATAAGTGTTACAAACTTCTTCAAATTCTCTTAAGTGCAAGTATGGATTTTCTAATTCTAAGCCATGAAAAGTGGGTAAAAGTTGAATAATACCTGACTTAAAATTAAAATGAGATGCATCAGGAGGAAAAACAATACATGATGGTGCAGTTGTTCTTGTTGGATTCATATGATCTCTAAGTGTTCTAACATGATTATTCTCATTATTTTCATTATGAATTGATTGGTTATCTTCTTCGGCCATGTTTTCTAAAGAAAATGATGATTTTCTAGAAAGTCTACCACTTAATGTACGTGTCCAAACTCTCATGCAAATACAAAAGAAAAAAAAAGAAAAAAAGGCAAAAGCAAAAGAAACAACAATTAGAAAAACAAATAAAAGTGAAAATAAAATAAAATAAAATATTTAATTTATACAATAACTTACCTCCCCGGCAACGACGCCAAAAAATTGACACGATCAAAGAGTTGATGTCTTATCCCAAGTGCAGAAGTGTCAAAGTAAAATAACCCGGCAAGACCGGGGTCGAACCACAGGGAGGTGAATTATATAAATTACAAATAAAGAAAAAGAGTTGAAGAGAATAATAACAGAAAAAGAGTTGAAGAAAGTTTTAGGATGTGATATTGATGTAAGGATTAAACAATAACAAAACATATGTCAAGGTTATAGGATTCACTAATGGTATTTCAAATAAATATAATATAAACTCTTTTTATTACTCAACTATAAACCACAAACAAAGGAGGTTCTAATCGGATGATTTCTCGTTATTAGCTCATTATAAATTACTAACATGATCATATTAATTATCTTATCTAAGTAATACCATACTTATAAATATCATCAAGCATTCATGTTGCTAGTTTATGTTAACAACAAATCAAGTTTCTATCATAATAACGATGTCGGCCGAAAACTATGAAGAATCAAGCATTTGATGTACCAAATATTATACAACACAAATTTAAATTAACCATTTAATAAGCAAGTTATTAAGAATTAGTAAGATAAAAAGATAAAACATGTTAATAACAATCTTTCTTGGATATAAACATTTAAAGCTCTTGTTGAGTTTATATTATACCTATTCTAACACCATTAAAGAAATCTTTTCACCTTGACATAATTAACTTAGCTAAACATTAAGAAGGAGAAAAACATAAATAAACAATATAAGAAGATAATATAAGCTAACTAAGTATAGGAAAGGAAATGAAAGAGCATAAACAAGAGATTATTATAGCATAAAAAAAAACTTGAACATTACAAAGATGTAGAGAGAAAGCAAGAAGATAACTTTGATCTGAAAATTAATATGACTAAATACATGGACAATGCCTCCTTTTATAGGCTATGTTTCAGAACTATTGATTGATTGAAGAATTGGTGGGCATCCATTGATTTGGTGGCTGGTTTTTGACATTAATGGCGGCTGGTTTTTTGATATTGTGGGCTGATTTTTGATATTGTTGGCTGGCTAAAAAGTCATTGCTCACATCAAAATTATAGCCAACTGAATTGTGAAAGTTGTGGGCAATTGTCTCAACTTTCCATAAAAAAAAAAAACCAGAGCTCATTTGGACTTCTAGAACTCAAGATATGATCCAAAAACCAAATAGTGTTTGAGATGCAGGACAGCTTCCGACATCTTCGTTGTTGCTAAGATTTGGGCTTGAAAAAGGTAGAACTGAGTCTTTGAGTCCATATGAAAGTTGTAGGTTTATGTCTTACCTTTCCATCGATATAAAATGGACCTAAATCTGATATCTACAGCTCCAGATATGATCAAATTACTGAATGGTGTTCGAGTTTGGAATGCACCAGCAACACTTTGCTAAGTTTGGCCTTCTTTTTATCCTTTCAATTTCAATCCTTAAACTCATCAATCAATCCTTTTATTTATGTGATAGACCTGTATTTAGGATGAACATTTACCATGAATTAAAGGTATATTATATTTTTAGACTTGCTAATATAAAACATGCTTTTGTTAGGGAATTTAATGATACTTTAGGTGCAATATGATGACATAAATCCTTAATGAGAATGCACTTTTAAGTACTAATCAACCACACATAAAGAAGGTTCCAATTAGATTATAGATTGTTAACATGATTACATTAGTCATCTTATTTGATTAATGTTAATACTTATACATCTTGTCAAGCATTCATGATTATAACTTATGTTAACAACAAATCAAGTTCTTTACATAACTAAGGTGTCGGTTATATCATACAGTATGGGCTATGAAAGTGCTAAGCATTTGTTGTACCAAGTGTTATATAATATAAATTAAGATTAATCATTTAACGAGCAAAGTATTAAAAAGTGAACAATATAACAAATACAAAACATGTTAGTATCAAACATTAAAGTCCATATTAAGTTTACGCTATACTTATTCTTACACCATTAGTGTAATATTTTCACCTTGATATAATAAACTTAACTAAACATAATGAAAGAAAATAAAAATAAAATAAGAACATAAATAAGATAAAAGTTAACTAAGTAAATGAAAGGAAATAAAAGACATAATATTAATGAAAGCAAAGCATAAACATTATAAAAAAATAAAAAGAGAGAAAGCAAGAGCATGATCTTGATCTGGAAACCAAGATGCCTAAATGCATGACAAATGCCTCCTTTTATAGGCTAAAATTGGGAACTATTGATTTGATGACGAATTGATGAGTGGGTGACCAACTCTTGACTTGGTGACAATCCTTATCTTCACTTGTCTACCCAAAATGTTATTGATAACATCAAAATTAGAACCACTTAACATCAAAGTTGTAGGAAATTATCTCAGCTTTCTTGTTTAAAAAATTCAAATCATTTAGACTTCTACAACTCAAGATATGGGCTAAACACTGAATAGTGCTTGGGTTGGAAGACAGATTCAGATTTATTCGTTGTTGCTCTAATTTGGACTTGAAAATAGCATTTTTAGATCTTAGGCTCCATATGAAAGTTTTAGGCCTATGTCTTAGCTTTCTATATATATAAAGTAGACCTAAATATGAGATCTACAACTCCAGATATAACTGAATTATCGAATAGTGTTTCGGTTTGGATTACACCGACATCTCTTTTCTAAGTTTAGCAATCTTTTGTCCTTTCAATTTCAGTTCTTAAATTCATCAATCAATCATTTTATTTATATGATAGGCCTACATTTAAAATAAATATTTACTCCAAATTAAAGGTATCTTATATTATTAGATATGTTATTATAAAACATGTTTTAGTTAAGGAGTTATTGATACTTCAAGCGCAAAATGATGATATAAAACCTTGATAAAAATACACTTTTAAGTACTAATCATTTACACCAAGCATGCTGACATATTTTGCACTCGATAAAATTTATATATTCACCATAGTGTAACATGCAAAAGTTGGGAAATATATAAATTTTTTGGTATCATAGGCCAAGACGTTTTATCATGGATTTTGTAGCATAAAAGTTTTATTTTAGTCTACTCTTTTTAGGTAACATGTTTTTAACCCATTTGATGATGTTATCATAACTAGCTTCATTCAATTTATAATCTCATTTAATGGTAAGAACTCGAGCAATGGTTGATAATTTACTATGAGTTGTGCACTCATCCCAGAATGATTCAGTAGAGTCTTTCAAAAGTTCAAAAAACCTAACTACATCTATATTTGGTTCTTTATTTAAAAGGATGTTACATGAAGCTTTACTTGAATAATATTTATTTATTCTCATTGCATTCATCACTATACTCCTATAAGAATTACTATTATCATTAAAAAAAATCCATATATGTTGCTAGAACTATAAGTTTAACTGATTAGTACTTAAAAGTGCATTTTTATCATGGTTTTATATCATCATTTTGCACTTGAAGTATCAATAACTCCTTAACTAAAATATGTTTTATAATAATGTATCTAATAATATAAGATACCTATAATTTGTGGTAAATGTCTATTTTTAATGCAGGCCTATCAAATAAATGAAAGGATTGATTGATGACTTGAAGAACTTAAATTGCAAGGATAAAGAGATGGTCAAACTTAGAGAAGAGATGTCAGTGCAATCCAAACCGGAACACTGTTCGGTAATTGGGCCATATCTGGAGCTACAGATCTCAGATTTAGGTCCAATTTATATGGATGGAAAGGTAAGATATAGGCCTACAACTTTCATATGGAGCCTAAGATCTAAAAAGGCCATTATCAAGTCCAAATTGTAGCAACAACAAAGAAGCCCGAATCTGTCTTCCAGCCCGAGCACTGTTCGGTATTTTGGCCATATCTGGAGTTCTAGAAGTCCAAATGAGCTGAATTTTTTACACAAGAAAGCTGAGACAATTGTCTACAACTTTCATGTTTGCACCTGGCTCCAGTTTTGATGTTAGCAATGACGTTTTGGGCAGACAAGAGAAGATAAGGATTGTCACCAAGTCAAAAGTTGGCCACCCACTTATCAATTAGTCATCAAATCAATAGTTCCCAATTTTGGCCTATAAAAGGAGGCATTTGCCATGCATTTAGGCATCTTGGTTTCCAGATCAAGATCATGCTCTTCCTTTCTCTCTTTGTATTTTTTGTAATGTTTATGCTTTGCTTTCATTAATATCAAGTTTATGCCTTTCCTTTCCTTTCCTTTACTTAGTTAGCTTTTATGTTCTTATTTTGTTTATCTATTTTTCTTTCTTTCATTATGTCTAGCTAAGTTAATTATGTCAAGGTGAAAAGGTTACACTAATGGTGTGAGAATAAGTATAATGTAAACTTAATATGGACTTTAATGTTTGATACTAACATGTTTTATATTTGTTATCTTGTTTACTCTTTAATACTTTGCTTGTTAAATGACTAATCTTGATTTATGTTGTATAACACTTGGTACAACAAATGCTTGGCACTTTCATAGCCCATAATGTATGGTATAACCGACACCTGAGCTATGAAAGGAACTTGATTTGTTGTTAACATAAGTTATAATCATGAATGCTTGACAAGATTTACAAGTATTAGCATTAATTGAATAAGATGACTAATGTAATCATGTTAACAATATATAATCTGATTGGAACCTCCTTTGTGTGTGGTTTTCAATTGAATAATAAGAGTTTATACTATACTTGTTTGACATACCATTAGTGAAACCTCTAACCTTGACATTTGTTATTATTATTGATTAATCTTTACATTAATTTTCCATCTCCAAGTTCTCATCATCTTCTTCTTCTTCTCTTTCTTTATTATTATTAGTATTATTATTATTATTATTACTACTACTACTACTACTATTATTATTATTATTACTATTATTATTATAGTTGTTGTTCTTATTGTTATTGTTGTTGTTATTATTACTATTATTGTTGTTTATAATTGTTGTCTATAATTTGTACAATTAACCTCCCTATGGTTCGACCCCGGTCTTGCCGGGTTATTTATTACTTCGACACTCCTGCACTTGGGAGAAGACATCAACCTTTTAGTCGTGTCAAGTTTTTGGCGCCGTTGCCGGGGAGGTAAGTTCTTGTATAAATTATAATATTTATTTTATTTTCTCTTTTCACTTTTCTTGTATATAACTTTGTTTCTTTTCTCTTGTTCCTTCTTCTTTTATTTTCTTCTTCCTTTTATTTTATTCCTACACGTGCATGAGAGTGTGGTCACGTACATCAAGTGGTAGACTTTGTAGGGTGTCCTCATCATTTTCAGAAAATATGGTTGAAGAAGATAATCAATCACTTCATAATGAAAATAATGAGAATAACCGTGCTAGAACACTTAGAGACCACATGAATCCCACAAAAACAAGTGCACCATCATGCATAGTTTTTCCTCCCGATGCATCTCATTTTAATTTTAAACCAGGTATTATTCAACTTTTACCTTCTTTTCATGGTTTGGAATTGGAAAATCCATACTTGCATTTAAGGGAATTTGAGGAGGTCTGCAACACATATAATAATTTAAATTGTAGCATGAACACCATCAGATTAAAGCTTTTTCCTTTTTCATTAAAAGATAAAGCTAAAACATGGCTACAAAATTTGAGACCAGGATCCATTCGTGCTTGGGATGAAATGCAACAACAATTTTTAAAGAAGTTTTTCCCATCTCATAGAACAAACTCTTTCAAGAGACAAATCACCACTTTCACTCAAAAACCAGGAGAAACATTTTACAAATGTTGGGATAGGTATCGAGACTTGCTTAATACTTGCCCTCATCATGGTTTTGAAACATGGAGATTGGTTTTACATTTCTATGAAGGGTTAACACCTAAAGATAGGCAAGTGATTGAATTGATGTGCAATGGAACTTTTGAAGATAAAGACCCTGATGAAGCAATGGAGTACTTAGACTTGTTAGCTGAAAATGCTCAAAATTGGGACACCGCGGGTACATATGAGGCACCGAGTAAAACTCAACCGCATACATCTAGTGGAGGTATGTACAACCTTAGGGAAGATCATGACCTTCAAGCCAAGTTTGCATCTTTAGCTAGAAAAGTCGAGGCACTAGAATTGAAAAAGAGTGGTCAATTTAAATCTATTAAAAACATTGTATGTCAAATATGTGAAACAAATGAACACTCAACTAGTAACTGTCCAACCATGCCTTCTTTTAAGGAATGTCTCCATGAACAAGCCCATGCTTTAAACGGTTTCGAAAGGCCCAATCATAACCCATATTTGCAAACATACAACCCTGGTTGGAGAAATCACTTAAATTTTAGTTGGAAGAGTGACAATGCACAAACTTCACCACCACAGTTTCAAGCACACCATAATTTTCAAAATTCTTATGGATATGCACCTTCTTATGCTCCACCTCTTAGAAGTAATTTTGAGAAAACTTTGTATGCATTCATTGAAAAGCAAGAGACAATCAATACTCAACTTACTCAAAGCATAACAGATTTTAAAGAAACTCTTGCAAAATTCATATCTGCTCTTAGTTTTCAAGAGCAAGGTAAGTTTCCATCTCAACCACAGCAAAATCTCAAGAAGCAATATAATGCAAATGCAAGTAGTTATGGAAATCAACACATGGATCAAGTCAAATCAGTTATTACTCTTCACAATGGTAAGGTTATTAAAAAACCCACTCTTGAACCTTGTGAGAAAGATGATGAGTCAATCTCTAAGGGTAAGGAAGGGGTTGAATCTGAATATTGCAAGGAAAAGACTGATTCCCTGCCAACACTTTCATTTTCTCATGCCATGACCAATCAGGAAGAAATCGAGGATGAAAAAGGCACTGAAAAGGTTGATGCGGATCTTTTATCAAAAGTGACAACAGATTCGACACCCGACATCACATCAATCGATGATTACTTTCCTGATAAATCTCTACTTTCTCTTAGTTCAATGCCTTGGTTTGCTAAAAATATCAATTTTCTTGCTTCAGGATTTTTGCCAGCTCAGTGGAGTATTGAAGACAAAAGAAAATTTTTGAGCAACGAGCAAAATTTTTATTGGGATGACCCTTACTTATTCAATTATTGTCCTGATCAAATATTTCAAAAATGCATTCTTGACAATGAGGTAAGTAATTTCATTAAATTTTGTTACTCTAAGGCATGTGGGGATCATTTCTCATCAAAAAAGAGGATTGTAGAAATCTTACAAAGTGAATTTTACTGGCCCATCATATTCAAGGAGTCAGATGCATTCCGCAAAAACTGTGAAAATTGTCAGAAGGTGGGATTTATTTCAAAACACAGAGAGTCTTTAGATAATCTTCTATTGACTCTTAAGTCTCATCATAGTCGAGATAAGCATTGTGTAATTCATGACTTATGAACCCATTTTCATAAAGAACATACTTGACTTAGTCTTGGGAATCTGACTAAAAAAGACCCTGTTTGCCAGTTTTTAAGAAAACTGGATGGGAAGCCTATCCCCGACCCATTGAGGGCGTTTAAGCTGTTCTTGGACGTAAAACCAAGGGAAGATGTGAGCCACATTCACAACTGCGATTTGAATTTTTTTTTTGTTTGTAAAAACTTGTGTCTTTTGGTTTTATTATTGTGTTTTGTTATTTCTTATTTTTGTTTCAGTGTGTTTCAGGTTTTGTCAGTGTTCATTATTTCAGGTGATATCTTCTATACTCTATCTTTCTACCTTAGAACATTGAGGACAATGTCTCGTTTTGGTTGGGGGGAGAGGGTAGTAGTTGATAAAAAAAAAATTGTTTTTCATTTCATAAAGCATGTGCATAATTGTTATTACTAGGATGGCAGAGTAAAGGAGTTCTTTTGTTAAAGTGACTCTTGAGATGCATCTTAGTAACCATTCTTAACAAGGTCTATTATAATACTTCCTGAAATATTCAGGTTTACAAACTCTTGTATTGTTACCACTTAATTCTGCTCATATACTTATTTAACATGTATTCTTAAACCTTAATTTACACACACACACTTTAACATATGATTGTGGGTTGCATATTGGATTATTACATTATTTATGTTCTTTTTTTAAAGGTAACAACTAAGGGAAAGGGATTGTATATAATTAAAAAAAAAAACATGAAAAAAAAATAAAAAAAATAATGATAATAAAAATGTAGATAAGTTTGGTTTCGTAGCCTCCCTAACCTAAGCAATTAAGCCCGAAGGGGTGTTTTAACACCTAATACCCTAAAGTCAACTGACTTGGGAGCTATTGGCCCAATGCTTGTTACATGGGTTGAGGAGAAAAGCTTAAGGGAATCAAACATTGCACTATCTACATATCAGTATCTGCGACCCGAGTTACTAAGCTCGTAGGGGTGTCTTAACACCTAATGCCCTAAGACCAACTGGTATGGGAGTCATTAGCTGAAAGCTCGTTACATGGGTTAAAGATGCATGATGTTTTTAAATTATATGTATATAGATTTAAAAAAAAAAAGAAAAAAAAGAAAAAAAAGACAAAAATAGTAATCCCAACCCAAGGAAGTTAACCTTAAACATTAGAACAAAAATTTTGTTTTCTTCCAAGAAAAGCCCCATAATTATGTGTTGATACATTGAGCACAAAAGAAAGGTTTATTAATATCTTGTTAAAAGGTATTGAGCAGATATATAAATTTAATGAGAGTTTGTTTATCTGGATAGATTAATGGAAGTTAAATGATGAATACCTTGCTTTGTGAAATTTGCAAATTGTTTTAACGCTTTAATTACTAGGGACTAGTAATAAGCTGGTTGAGGGGTGTGATTAGTACTTAAAAGTGCATTTTTATCATGGTTTTATATCATCATTTTGCACTTGAAGTATCAATAACTCCTTAACTAAAATATGTTTTATAATAATGTATCTAATAATATAAGATACCTATAATTTGTGGTAAATGTCTATTTTTAATGCAGGCCTATCAAATAAATGAAAGGATTGATTGATGACTTGAAGAACTTAAATTGCAAGGATAAAGAGATGGTCAAACTTAGAGAAGAGATGTCAGTGCAATCCAAACCGGAACACTGTTCGGTAATTGGGCCATATCTGGAGCTACAGATCTCAGATTTAGGTCCAATTTATATGGATGGAAAGGTAAGATATAGGCCTACAACTTTCATATGGAGCCTAAGATCTAAAAAGGCCATTATCAAGTCCAAATTGTAGCAACAACAAAGAAGCCCGAATCTGTCTTCCAGCCCGAGCACTGTTCGGTATTTTGGCCATATCTGGAGTTCTAGAAGTCCAAATGAGCTGAATTTTTTACACAAGAAAGCTGAGACAATTGTCTACAACTTTCATGTTTGCACCTGGCTCCAGTTTTGATGTTAGCAATGACGTTTTGGGCAGACAAGAGAAGATAAGGATTGTCACCAAGTCAAAAGTTGGCCACCCACTTATCAATTAGTCATCAAATCAATAGTTCCCAATTTTGGCCTATAAAAGGAGGCATTTGCCATGCATTTAGGCATCTTGGTTTCCAGATCAAGATCATGCTCTTCCTTTCTCTCTTTGTATTTTTTGTAATGTTTATGCTTTGCTTTCATTAATATCAAGTTTATGCCTTTCCTTTCCTTTCCTTTACTTAGTTAGCTTTTATGTTCTTATTTTGTTTATCTATTTTTCTTTCTTTCATTATGTCTAGCTAAGTTAATTATGTCAAGGTGAAAAGGTTACACTAATGGTGTGAGAATAAGTATAATGTAAACTTAATATGGACTTTAATGTTTGATACTAACATGTTTTATATTTGTTATCTTGTTTACTCTTTAATACTTTGCTTGTTAAATGACTAATCTTGATTTATGTTGTATAACACTTGGTACAACAAATGCTTGGCACTTTCATAGCCCATAATGTATGGTATAACCGACACCTGAGCTATGAAAGGAACTTGATTTGTTGTTAACATAAGTTATAATCATGAATGCTTGACAAGATTTACAAGTATTAGCATTAATTGAATAAGATGACTAATGTAATCATGTTAACAATATATAATCTGATTGGAACCTCCTTTGTGTGTGGTTTTCAATTGAATAATAAGAGTTTATACTATACTTGTTTGACATACCATTAGTGAAACCTCTAACCTTGACATTTGTTATTATTATTGATTAATCTTTACATTAATTTTCCATCTCCAAGTTCTCATCATCTTCTTCTTCTTCTCTTTCTTTATTATTATTAGTATTATTATTATTATTATTACTACTACTACTACTACTATTATTATTATTATTACTATTATTATTATAGTTGTTGTTCTTATTGTTATTGTTGTTGTTATTATTACTATTATTGTTGTTTATAATTGTTGTCTATAATTTGTACAATTAACCTCCCTATGGTTCGACCCCGGTCTTGCCGGGTTATTTATTACTTCGACACTCCTGCACTTGGGAGAAGACATCAACCTTTTAGTCGTGTCATTAACCAATCATCCTTTCTACATGGTTTTATAAAGAACATAAAGTTCTTCGTATGCAAATTGATTTAAGTATTTTTTGATAAAATATTTGTTTTTTAAAATAGATGCATCATCACAATATCTTTATGGTGAAAATTTTTATTTCTATACTTCCCACATGGATATCTAATTTTGTTTGCATTAGTATTCTTCAGATTAAAAAAAATAAAATTAATAAAACTCTTAACCCTTTGAAGATAATATTGTCTCTACAACTATTTGGGTGAATCTCAATATATCTAAGAATAATTATTATTAATTTTAAACCTATATTAAATATCAATGATAATATTTATTAATAATATATTAAAATTTTAAATTTTTATTAAAAATTAATTCATAAGTAAATAATCAATCATCATTTCTACACAAATATAAATATAATGTAGTGTCAAAATATAAACTAAACAATCAAATTAGCATTAAATAATTAGTGATCAACTATTTATCCATCATTTGTTTAATTCAAATTTATTCATTAATAAATTTTCACAAATGTTTCTAAATTTTCAACATAATAATAAAATTGACAAAATGTGATTGGTACCTATTAAATAAGTTAATGTTTCTTCAATTATAACACACCTAAATTACAAAATCAAACTTGATTTCATAAAATAACAAATAAAATCAATTTCCCTCAAATACCAAATAAATCCTAAAATACAAATCATGCATTAATACAAAAAATGTATCTAGGTAAAAATTGTAAAACACTTAATATACAAGACAATTATAAATAATGCACAAAGATTTATATAAATTAACCTACAACATAAATGAGTTATAAAAATAGATAAAATTTGCTTACATAATGTAGTGATTATTTAAAAAAAATCAAAAGAAAAAAGAGGAAAGTTGACAATACTATAGATGGACTTGTGAAGGGGATGGCTGAATTTACTAATTAATTGGGTGTATTGAATAAGAAGAAAAAGAAAAAATGGAAGAGGGAGCTGTTGGGTTAAATTTATTTAAATATGTTAATGAAATTTTATCAGCAATTTTAGGGGAATTGCTAACGTATCAAATTGGTTTACATCGATTTTTTTATTTATTTTTTATTCCATCACTATTTACATGGGATATTAGATGGAAAATATTTCTTTACTATTTATTTTTTATTCTATCACTATTTACATGGGATATTAGATGGAAAATATTTCTTTACTATTTACATCAACAATTGCCAATAAAAATATTTTCACTATTATTGTATGAAATTATTAATAGAATGTTTTCCATAGGTATTTCTATTATTATTTGCAAATTTTCTGGTAATCATTGTTATAGTAGCATATTTTACAAATTAAATTAGACTTAAAATCTTTATTTAAATATTTTTTATTCAATTTAAAAAAATATAAAATATGAGCTTGAAAGTTTTGTAATTAGAACTTACCTTAATTTATTTTATAAAATGTATTTTTTTTCATTTTTATTAATATTCATATTAGTACAATTTATGTAAATAGGTGCACATCCATAATACATGGTACTATTAATTTGGCTCCCCCTCAATCTATTCCATGTTCTTCATCGAATTCTCTGCAATCTTTTAAAAACACGAGCTTCGCTTCTTTTTTTTTTTTTTTTTCCATTTAGCTTGAAATGGTTATCGTTGGCAAAATGCAGGCTTGAGTTATAGGATGCAGAATAATGGTTAATTTTCTACTTAATTGGATATTTTATGTTGACCGAACTGTATTTTCAAAAAGATCAAGAGTGATAGAGATAATAATTTAATTTGAATTTGATAAATATTGATTTGCTCCATATATATATATATATATATATATATATATAGACACACACTTTATTGAATTCGTGGAAATCCAATGAAAAATTTATAAATATTTAATAAAAGGAGATTTTTCTTTTTACTGGTTTCGTTGACCCGAATGGATGTTTATGTAGCCTGGCTTAGTTTGTCACGTGTCCATTTGCATGGTGGGACAGATATAGAAAGATTTTCCTACCACGGCGCCCATTTTCTTGACCACTCTTTGCAGTGACTTCAGACATTTCACCTTTCTTAAATTCAAACATTGTGATGAGGATCATCATAGCCAGCACCATGCTATTTATTTAAACTGTGAGTGATCTTAAATGTGGGTTTGAGAGATAACTTTAATACTAGTTGTCTCTCTTGTTGTCCATTGCTGACATTCTTTGCGTTCTGTCGGGCATTTGTTTGTGCATCAACGCCATCCCATTGCATATTGTCGACCTTGCTTCCATCATCGTTCAAGATTCAATGATTTCTTTCATAACATTTACTTTAGCTAGCTCCAAACATGACTTCTTTCTGGTTTCTGATTCTGTTGTCCTCGTCACCAGCACTAATCTATGCCACTTTTGCATGATGGATATATTGGACTGGCTTTCGTTGTTCTTTAATTAAATCATTAGAATAAATTAATTAATGCCAAAGCTATCCAGATTCCAGACCACCACCTTATCTCATTGAGCAGTGAATTGTAGGAGCGGCGGAAATTTGTGGATTTATAACAGATGATTCGAGTCGGGAAACTTTAGACAATGCGGTGGTCCTTTTTATGATTGGGTAGGATAGATGGATTCAAATCAAGAAATGATCTGTTATTTTTTTACTTTGGTGATCTGGTTTATGCAAAACATAAAACTTGCATTATATTAACAAATAAAAAAAATCAACTTACAATTCTTGATAAACAGAGAATAAACTTGAAGATGTAGATTGAGATAAAAATCAATTATTCAATTTTAAAATAACTTCTTGTCTGCTTTTTTATGCTATCAGTGTGATTGCTATATTGTTTATCAAGCTTACACAATCACATGTTACTTTCTATAAGAATTTTAATGGAAGGAATGCAAAAGAAAAGGCTTTAGAAAGAGTGTAAATTTTCTTTATTATCAAAACCTGTCAGAATTGTTTATTTTTATAGGCATTTCTGAAAGTTAATTTCTAAAACAAAAAGATACAACTTTCTAGAGATTTAACATACACAACATTTTCATTCACACCATAACAATTCTCCACATGAATAAAAACTATTTGATCAAAATAAAATACAAACTTGAAAATATAAAGTCACAACGAAAAGTCAATATATTGATCAAGATATCTTTTGGCTTTGAACTTTCTTTAGTGAAAACTATTGAATTCACTAGGTTAGATGATACGACCAAAAAATTAATATTTTTTTTCAAGTATAGGATGCCGAAGTAATAAATAACCTACCAAGATTAAGATCAAACCACAAGAAGGTTAATTGTATAAATAATAAATAATAACAATACAACAACAACAATAATAGTAGAAGAAGAAGAAGAAGAAGTTGACGAGAACTTTAAGATGGAAGAACAATGTGAGGATTAAACAATGATAACAACAAATGTCAAGGTTAGAGGATCCACTAATGATATTTCAAACAAGTATAGTATAAACTCTTATTAATCAAATGAAAATCACACACAAAGGAGGTTCCAATATACTTGTAAATGTTGTCAGGTATTTATGATTATAACTTATATTAACAACAAATCAAGTTGCTTCCATAGCACAAATATTGGTTATACCATACAGTTTGTGCTATGAACGCGTCAAGCATTTGTTGTACCAAGTGTCATATAACATAAATCTAGATTAACCATTTAACAAGAAATGTTTTAAGAGTAAACAAAACAACAAATATAAAACATGTTAGTATCAAACATTAAAATCTATGTTGAGTTTTCACTATACTTATTATTACACGATTAGTGTAACCTTTTCACTTTGACATAATAAACTTAGCTAAGCATAATAAAAGAGAGAAACATAAATCAATAAGATAAGAACATAAATAAAATAAAAGTTAACCAAGTAAAGGAAAAAGAAAATGAAAGGCATAAATAAGATATTAATGAAAGCAAAAATTAAGCATCACAAAAATACAAAAGGAGAAAGCAAGAGCATGATTTTGATCTAGAAACCAAGGTGCCTAAATGCATGGAAAATGTCTCCTTTTATAGGTCAAATTTAGGAACTATTGATATGATGACTAATTGTTGAGTGGATGACCAACTCTTGACTTGATGATAATTCTTTTCTTCTTGTCTGCCCAAAACGTCATTGATAATATCAGAATTTGAACCAGACCTCCACATGAAAGTTCTGGAAAATTGTCTCAACTTTCCAAAAAAATAAAATTGAGGTCATTTAGACTTTTAGAAATCAAGATATGGGCTAAACACTGAACATTGTATGAGTTGTAGGACAGATTCAGACTTCTTCATTATTGCTACAATTTGGACTTGAAAACGGCCTTTCTAAATCTTAGACTCCTATGAAAGTTGTAGGCTTATGTCTTAACTCTTTATCCATATAAAGTAGACCTAAATCTGAGATCTATAACTCTAGATATGACCTAATTACCGAACAATGTTCCAGTTTGGACAACACTAGCATCTCTTTTCAAAGTTTGACCATCTCTTTGTTCTTTTAGTTTCAGTACTTATACTCATCAATAAATCCTTTTATTTATGTGATATGCCTGTATTTAAAATGAATATTTATCACAAATTAAAGGTATCTTATATTATTAGATATGTTATTATAAAACATGTTTTAGTTAATGAGTTATTGATACTTCAAGTGCAAAATGATGATATAAAATCTTGATAAAAATATATGTTTAAGTACTAATCACACACCCCAACCAGCTTATTACTAGTCCCTAGTAATCAAAGTGTTGAAATAAAAAAATAATTTGTAAATTCCACAAAGCAAGACATACATTATTCAACTTCCATTAATCTATCCAAATAAACAAACTCTCATTAAATTTATATATCCGCTCAATAATTTTTAAACAAGATATTAATAAACCTTCCTTTTGTGCTTAATTATCAACACATAGTTATGGAACTTTACTTAGAAAAAAATAAAATTTTTATTCTAATGTTTAAGGTTAACTTCTTTGGGTTGAGATTATTATCTTTTTCTTTTCTTTTTATTAATATACATATAACTTAAAAACACAATGTATTTTTAACTCATGTAATGAGTTTTCGGCTAATGACTCCCAGACCAGTTGATCTTAGGGTATTAGGTGTTGAGACACCTCTTCAAACTTAACAACTTGGGTTGTAGGACATTTGGACTTCTAGAACTCAAGATATGGGCTAAATATTGAATAGTGTATGGGTTGTAGGACAAATTCAGACTTTTTTGTTGTTGCTACAATTTGTAGTTAAAAACAACTTTTAAAATTTTAGACTCCCATGAAAGTTGCAGTCCTATATCTTACATCTCCATCTATATAAAGTAGAGCTAAATTCAAGATTTATAGCTCTAGATATGACTCAATTACCGAACAGTGTTCTTGTTTGGACTGTACCAGCATCTCTTTTCTAAATTTGACCATCTCTTTGTCCTTTTAATTTCAACTCATCAATTAATCCTTTTATTTATGTGATAGGCCTGCATTTAGGATGAATATTTACTATAAATTAAAGGTATCTTATATTATTAGATATATTATTATAAAAAATGTTTTAGTTAAGAAGTTATTGATATTTCAAGTGCAAAATAATGATATAAAACCTTAATAAAAATACACTTTTAAGTACTAATTAGTATTCATTTGAGAGGTTAGAGATTATATATGCAATGCAATCTTTGATATTATTTTCATTATTTTTTTAATTGAAAATATTTATTTTATTCCATACAAGTACTTGTTCAACATTAAAAAAAAAGACAAAAAATAAGACATATGTTGAGCCATCGATATGTGGTGAAGTGTCTTCGAGTGTGTACTTGTCAATATTTTTCAATTTTGAATGACCTGCACTAAAAAATGCTAGTAAGGGAAGATATTTGTTTGAAATAGAATTCAAAACACATAATTATGTGGTATTTAATTGCCAATGAACTGAGACCTTTTATTTAGTAAGTATATTACTTAAACTTTTGTTATTAATGGACTATTTCACTCATGTATTATCATATACTCATGCATTGTTAAACCTCATAGGCAATATCATTAATATTTACTGTCTAATAACTTACAGCTAAACAAATCTTATATCTTATGATTACAGGATGAACAATTTGTATTGTGATTCAAAACATATATAAGTACTTGACACGACTAAAAGATTGATGTCTTCTCCCAAGTGCAGGAGTGTCGAAGTAATAAATAATTCGGCAAGACTAGGGTCGAACCACATGGAGGTTAATTGTACAAATTATAAATAATAATAATACAACAACAATAACAATAACAATAACAACAATAATAACAATAATAATAATAATAATAATAATAATAATAATAATAATAATAATAATAGTAGTAGTAGTAGTAGTAGTAGTAGTAGTAATAGTAGTAGTAGTAGTAGTAATAAAAATAGTAGTAGTAGTAATAATAATAATAATAATAATAAAGAAAGAGAAGAAGAAGATGATGATGAGAACTTGGAGATGGAAAATTAATGTAAGGATTAAACAATAATAATAACAAATGTCAAGGTTAGAGGTTCCACTAATGGTATATCAAACAAGTATAGTATAAACTCTTATTATTGAATTGGAAACTGACACGACTAAAAGGTTGATGTCTTCTCCCAAGTGCAGGAGTGTCAAAGTAATAAATAACCCGGCAAGACCGGGGTCGAACCACAGGGAGGTTAATTGTACAAATTATAGACAACAATTATAAACAACAATAACAACAACAACAACAATAATAATAATAATAATAATAATAATAATAATAATAATAATAATAATAATAATAATAATAGTAGTAGTAGTAGTAGTAGTAGTAGTAGTAATAAAGAAAGAGAAGAAGAAGAAGATGATGAGAACTTGAAGATGGAAAATTAATGTAAGGATTAAACAATAATAATAACAAATGTCAAGGTTAGAGGTTCCACTAATGGTATATCAAACAAATATAGTATAAACTCTTATTATTGAATTGGAAACCACACACAAAGGAGGTTCCAATCAGATTATATATTGTTAACATGATTACATTAGTCATCTTATTCGATTAATGCTAATACTTGTAAATCTCGTCAAGCATTCATGATTATAACTTATGTTAACAACAAATCAAGTTCCTTTCATAGCTCAGGTGTCGGTTATACCATACATTATGGGTCATGAAAGTGCCAAGCATTTGTTGTACCAAGTGTTATACAACATAAATCAAGATTAGTCATTTAACAAGCAAAGTATTAAAGAGTGAACAAGATAACAAATATAAAACATGTTAGTATCAAACATTAAGGTCCATATTAAGTTTACACTATACTTATTCTTTCACCATTAGTGTAACCTTTTCACCTTGACATAATTAACTTAGCTAGACATCATGAAAGAAAGGAAAACAAATAAACAAAATAAGAACATAAAAGTTAACTAAGTAAAGGAAAGGAAATGAAAGGCATAAACTTGATGTTAATAAAAGTAAAGCATAAACATTACAAAGAATACAAAGAGAGAAAGGAAGAGCATGATCTTGATCTGAACACCAAGATGCCTAAATGCATGGCAAATGCCTCCTTTTATAGGCCAAAATTGGGAACTATTGATTTGATGACTAATTGATAAGTGGGAGGCCAACTTTTGACTTGGTGACAATCCTTATCTTCTCTTGTCTGCCCAAAACGTCATTGATAACGTCCAAATTGAAGTCAGTTGTAAACATGAAAGTTGTAGGCAATTGTCTCAGCTTTCTTGTGTAAAAACTTCAGCTTATTTGGACTTCTAGAACTCCAGATATGGCCAAAATACCGAATAGTGCTCGGGCTAGAAGACAGATTCGGGCTTCTTTGTTGTTGCTACAATTTGGACTTGATAATGGCCTTTTTAGATCTTGGGCTCCATATGAAAGTTGTAGGCCTATGTCTTACCTTTCCATCCATATAAATTGGACCTAAATCTGAGATCTGTAGCTCCAGATATGACCCAATTACCGAACAGTGTTCCGGTTTGAATTGCACCGACATCTCTTCTCTAAGTTTGACCATCTCTTTATCCTTGCAATTTAAGTTCTTCAAGTCATCAATCAATCCTTTCATTTATGTGATAGGCCTGCATTAAAAATAGACATTTACCACAAATTATAGGTATCTTATATTATTAGATACATTATTATAAAACATATTTTAGTTAAGGAGTTATTGATACTTGAAGTGCAAAATGATGATATAAAACCATGATAAAAATGCACTTTTAAGTACTAATCACACCCCTCAACCAGCTTATTACTAGTCCCTAGTAATCAAAGCATTAAAACAATTTGCAAATTTCCCAAAGCAAGGTATTCATCATTTAACTTCCATTAATCTATCCAGATAAACAAACTCTCATTAAATTTATATATCTGCTCAATACCTCTTAACAAGATATTAATAAACCTTTCTTTTGTGCTCAATGTATCAACACATAATTATAGGGCTTTTCTTGGAAGAAAACAAAATTTTTATTCTAATGTTTAAGGTTAACTTCCTTAGGTTGAGATTATTATTTTTGTCTTTTTTTTTTTTAAAAAAATATATACATATAATTTAAAAACATCATGCATCTTTAACCCATGTAACGAGCTTTCAGCTAATGACTCCCAGACGAGTTGGTCTTAGGGCATTAGGTGTTAAGACACCCCAACGAGCTTAGTAACTCGGGTCGCAGATACTGATATGTAGATAGTGCAATGTTTGATTCCCTTAAGCTTTTCTCCTCAACCCATGTAACAAGCGTTGGGCCAATAGCTCCCAAGTCAGTTGACTTTAGGGTATTAGGTGTTAAAACACCCCTTCGGGCTTAATTGCTTAGGTTAGGGAGGCTACGAAACCAAACTTATCTACATTTTTATTATCATCATTTTTTTTTATTTTCTTTTTTTTTCATGTTTTTTTTTTAATTATATACAATCCCTTTCCCTTAGTTGTTACCTTTAACAAAAGAACATAAATAATGTAATAATCCAATATGCAACCCACAATCATATGTTAAAGTGTGTGTGTGTAAATTAAGGTTTAAGAATACATGTTAAATAAGTATATGAGCAGAATTAAGTGGTAACAATACGAGAGTTTGTAAACCTGAATATTTCAGGAAGTATTATAATAGACCTTGTTAAGAATGGTTACTAAGATGCGTCTCAAGAGTCACTTTAACAAAAGAACTCCTTTACTCTGCCATCCTAGTAACAACAATTATGCACATGGTTTATGAAATGAAAAACAATTTTTTTTTTATGAACTACTACCCTCTCCCCCCAACCAAAACGAGACATTGTCCTCAATGTTCTAAGGTAGAAAGATAGAGTATAGAAGATATCACCTGAAATAACGAACACTGACAAAACCTGAAACACACTAAAACAAAAATAAGAAATAACAAAACACAATAATAAAACCAAAAGACACAAGTTTTTACAAACAAAAAAAAATTCAAATTGCAGTTGTGAATGTGGCTCACATCTTCCCTTGGTTTTACGTCCAAGAACAGCTTAAACGCCCTCAATGGGTCGGGGATAGGCTTCCCATCCAGTTTTCTTAAAAAGTGGCAAACAGGGTCTTTTTTAGTCAGATTCCCAAGACTAAGTCAAGTATGTTCTTTATGAAAATGGGTTCATAAGTCATGAATTACACGATGCTTATCTTGACTATGATGAGACTTAAGAGTCAATAGAAGATTATCTAAAGACTCTCTGTGTTTTGAAATAAATCTCACCTTCTGACAATTTTCACAGTTTTTGCGGAATGCATCTGACTCCTTGAATATGATGGGCCAGTAAAATTCATTTTGCAAGATTTCTACAATCCTCTTTTTTGATGAGAAATGATCCCCACATGCCTTAGAGTAACAAAATTTAATGAAATTACTTACCTCATTGTCGAGAATGCATTTTTGAAATATTTGATCAGGACAATAATTGAATAAGTAAGGGTCATCCCAATAAAAATTTTGCTCGTTGCTCAAAAATTTTCTTTTATCTTCACTCCAATGAGTTGGCAAAAATCCTGAAGCAAGAAAATTGATATTTTTAGCAAACCAAGGCATTGAATTAAGAGAAAGTAGATGATTTTTAGCAAATCATCGATTGGTGTGATGTCGGGTGTCGAATCTGTTGTCACTTTTGATAAAAGATTCGCATCAACCTTTTCGATGCCTTTTTCATCCTCGATTTCTTCCTGATTGGTCATGGCATGAGAAAATGGAAGTGCTGGCGGAGAATCAGTCGTTTCTTTGCAATTTTCAGATTCAACCCCTTCCTTGCCCTTAGAAATTGACTCATCATCTTTCTTATAAGGTTCAAGAGAGGGTTTTTCAATAACCTTACCACTGCGTAGAGTAGTGACTGATTTGACTTGATCCATGTGTTGGCTTCTAGAATTACTTGCATTTGCATTGTATTGCCCCTTAGGATTTTGTTGTGGTTGAGATGGAAACTTACCTTTCTCTTGGAAACTAAGAGCAGATGTGAATTTTGCAAGAGTATCTTTAAAATCTGTTATGCTTTGAGCAAGTTGAGTGTTGATTGTCTCTTGCTTTTCAATGAATGCATACAAAGTTTCCTCAAAATTTCTTGTAGGAGGTGGAGCATAAGGAGGTGCATATCCATGAGAAGTTTGGAAATTGTGGTGTGCTTGAAATGGTGGTTCCATTGCATATCAATTCAACCATTTGCCTATCTTTAGGTGTTAACCCTTCATAGAAATGTGAAACCAATCTCCATGTTTCAAAACCATGATGAGGGCAAGTACTAAGCAAGTCTCGATACCTATCCCAATATTTGTAAAATGTTTCTCCTGGTTTTTGAGTGAAGGTGGTGATTTGTCTCTTGAAAGAGTTTGTTCTATGAGATGGGAAAAACGTCTTTAAAAATTATTGTTGCATTTCATCCCAAGCACGAATGGATCCTGGTCTTAAATTTTATAGCCATGTTTTAGCTTTATCTTTTAATGAAACAGGAAAAAGCTTTAATCTGATGGTGTTCATGCTACAATTGAAGTTATTATATGTGTTGCACACCTCCTCAAATTCCCTTAAATGCAAGTATGGATTTTCCAATTCTAAACCATGAAAAGAAGGTAAAAGTTGAATAATACCTGGTTTAAAATTAAAATGAGATGCATCAAGAGGAAAAACTATGCATGATGGTGCACTTGTTCTTGTGGGATTCATGTGGTCTCTACGTGTTCAACCACGGTTATTCTTATTATTTTCATTATGAAGTGATTGATTATCTTCTTCGGCCATATTTTCTGAAAATGATGAGGATATCCTACAAAGGCTACCACTTGATGTACGTGACCACACTCTCATGCACGTGTAGGAATAAAATAAAAAAGAAGAAGAAAGCAAAAGAAGGAGGAAGAAAACAAAATAAAAAGAAACAAAGTTATATACAAGAAAAGTGAAAAGAGAAAATAAAATAAATACTATAATTTATACAAGAACTTACCTCCCCGGCAACGGCGCCAAAACTTGACACGACTAAAAGGTTGATGTCTTCTCCCAAGTGCAGGAGTGTCGAAGTAATAAATAACCCGGCAAGACCGGGGTCGAACCACAGGGAGGTTAATTGTACAAATTATAGACAACAATTATAAACAACAATAACAACAACAATAATAGTAGTAATAATAATAATAATAATAATAATAATAATAATAATAATAATAATAATAGTAGTAGTAGTAGTAGTAGTAATAAAGAAAGAGAAGAAGAAGAAGATGATGAGAACTTGAAGATGGAAAATTAATGTAAGGATTAAACAATAATAATAACAAATGTTAAGGTTAGAGGTTCCACTAATGGTATATCAAACAAATATAGTATAAACTCTTATTATTGAATTGGAAACTGATTAGTACTTAAAAGTGCATTTTTATCATGGTTTTATATCATCATTTTGCACTTGAAGTATCAATAACTCCTTAACTAAAATATGTTTTATAATAATATATCTAATAATATAAGATACCTATAATTTGTGGTAAATGTCTATTTTTGATGTAGGTCTATCACATAAATGAAAGGATTGATTGATGACTTGAAGAACTTAAATTGCATGGATAAAGAGATGGTCAAACTTAGAGAAGAGATGTCGGTGCAATCCAAACCAGAACACTGTTCGGTAATTGGGTCATATCTAGAGCTACAGATCTCAGATTTAGGTCCAATTTATATGGATGGAAAGGTAAGACATAGGCCTACAACTTTCATAGGAGCCCAAGATCTAAAAAGGCCATTATCAAGTCCAAATTGTAGCAACAACAAAGAAGCCCGAATCTATCTTCCAGCCCGAGCACTGTTCGGTATTTTGGCCATATCTGGAGTTCTAGAAGTCCAAATGAGCTGAAGTTTTTACACAAGAAAGCTGAGACAATTGCCTACAACTTTCATGTTTACAACTGGCTCCAGTTTTGATGTTATCAATGACGTTTTGGGCAAACAAGAGAAGATAAGGATTGTCACCAAGTCAAAAGTTGGCCACCCACTTATCAATTAGTCATCAAATCAATAGTTCCCAATTTTGGCCTATAAAAGGAGGCATTTGCCATGCATTTAGGCATCTTGGTGTTCAGATCAAGATCATGCTCTTCCTTTCTCTCTTTGTATTTTTTGTAATGTTTATGGTTTGCTTTCATTAATATCAAGTTTATGCCTTTCATTTCCTTTCCTTTACTTAGTTAACTTTTATGTTCTTAATTTGTTTATCTATTTTGCTTTCTTTCATTATGTCTAGCTAAGTTAATTATGTCAAGGTGAAAAGGTTACACTAATGGTGTAAGAATAAGTATAATGTAAACTTAATATGGACTTTAATGTTTGATACTAACATGTTTTATATTTGTTATCTTGTTCACTCTTTAATACTTTGCTTGTTAAATGACTAATCTTGATTTATGTTGTATAACACTTGGTACAACAAATGCTTGGCACTTTCATAGCCCATAATGTATGGTATAACCGACACCTGAGCTATGAAAGGAACTTGATTTGTTGTTAACATAAGTTATAATCATGAATGCTTGACGAGATTTACAAGTATTAGCATTAATCGAATAAGATGACTAATGTAATCATGTTAACAATCTATAATCTGATTGGAACCTCCTTTGTGTGTGGTTTCCAATTCAATAATAAGAGTTTATACTATACTTGGTTGATATACCATTAGTGGAACCTCTAACCTTGACATTTGTTATTATTATTGTTTAATCCTTACATTAATTTTTCATCTCCAAGTTCTCATCATCTTCTTCTTCTTCTTCTTCTCTTTCTTTATTATTATTATTATTATTATTATTATTATTATTATTATTATTATTATTATTAGTATTATTATTATTATTATTATTATTAGTACTACTACCACTATTATTATTGTTGTTGTTGTTGTTGTTGTTGTTGTTTTATAATTGTTGTTTATAATTTGTACAATTAACCTCCCTGTGGTTCGACCCCGGTCTTGCCGGGTTATTTATTACTTCGACACTCCTGCACTTGGGAGAAGGCATCAATCTTTCAGTCGTGTCAGAAACCACACACAAAGGAGGTTCTAATCAGATTATAGATTGTTAACATGATTACATTAGTCATCTTATTCGATTAATGCTAATACTTGTAAATCTCGTCAAGCATTCATGATTATAACTTGTGTTAACAACAAATCAAGTTCCTTTCATAGCTCAGGTGTCGGTTATACCATACATTATGGGCCATGAAAGTGCCAAGTATTTGTTGTACCAAGTGTTATACAACATAAATCAAGATTAGTTATTTAACAAGCAAAGTATTAAAGAGTGAACAAGATAACAAATATAAAACATGTTAGTATCAAACATTAAGGTCCATATTAAGTTTACACTATACTTATTCTTTCACCATTAGTGTAACCTTTTCACCTTGACATAATTAACTTAGCTAGACATAATGAAAGATAGGAAAACAAATAAACAAAATAAGAACATAAAAGTTAACTAAGTAAAGGAAAGGAAATGAAAGGCATAAACTTGATGTTAATGAAAGTAAAGCATAAACATTACAAAGAATACAAAGAGAGAAAGGAAGAGCATGATCTTGATCTGAACACCAAGATGCCTAAATGCATGGCAAATGCCTCCTTTTATAGGCCAAAATTGGGAACTATTGATTTGATGACTAATTGATAAGTGGGTGGCCAACTTTTGACTTGGTGACAATCCTTATCTTCTCTTATCTGCCCACAACGTCATTGATAACGTCCAAATTGGAGCCAGTTGTAAACATAAAAGGTGTAGGCAATTGTCTCAGCTTTCTTGTGTAAAAACTTCAGCTTATTTGGACTTCTAGAACTCCAGATATGGCTAAAATACCGAACAGTGCTCGGGCTAGAAGACAGATTCGGGCTTCTTTGTTGTTGCTACAATTTGGACTTGATAATGGCCTTTTTAGATCTTGGGCTCCATATGAAAGTTGTAGGCCTATGTCTTACCTTTCTATCCATATAAAGTGGACCTAAATCTGAGATCTGTAGCTCCAGATATAAACCAATTACCGAACAGTGTTCCGGTTTTGATTGCACCGACATCTCTTCTCTAAGTTTAACCATCTCTTTATCCTTGCAATTTAAGTTCTTCAAGTCATCAATCAATCCTTTCATTTATGTGATAGGCCTGCATTAAAAATAGACATTTACCACAAATTATAGGTATCTTATATTATTAGATACATTATTATAAAACATGTTTTAGTTAAGGAGTTATTGATACTTTAAGTGCAAAATGATGATATAAAACCATGATAAAAATGCACTTTTAAGTACTAATCACACCCCTCAACCAGCTTATTACTAGTCTCTAGTAATCAAAGCGTTAAAACAATTTGCAAATTTCACAAAGCAAGGTATTCATCATTTAACTTCCATTAATCTATCGAGATAAACAAACTCTCATTAAATTTATATATCTGCTCAATACCTCTTAACAAGATATTAATAAACCTTTCTTTTATGCTCAATGTATCAACACATAATTATGGGGCTTTTCTTGGAAGAAAACAAAATTTTTATTCTAATGTTTAAGGTTAACTTCCTTGGGTTGGGATTACTATTTTTGTCTTTTTTTTTTCGTTTTTTTTTTTTTTTAAAATATATACATATAATTTAAAAACATCATGCATCTTTAACCCATGTAACGAGCTTTCAGCTAATGACTCCCAGACTAGTTGGTCTTAGGGCATTAGGTGTTAAGACACCCCAACGAGCTTAGTAACTCGGGTCGCAGATACTGATATGTAGATAGTGCAATGTTTGATTCCCTTAAGCTTTTCTCCTCAACCCATGTAACAAGCGTTGGGCCAATAGCTCCCAAGTCAGTTGACTTTAGGGTATTAGGTGTTAAAACACCCCTTCGGGCTTAATTGCTTAGGTTAGGGAGGCTACGAAACCAAACTTATCTACATTTTTATTATCATCATTTTTTTTTATTTTCTTTTTTTTTTCATGTTTTTCTTTTTTTTTAATTATATACAATCCCTTTCCCTTAGTTGTTACCTTTAACAAAAGAACATAAATAATGTAATAATCCAATATGCAACCCACAATCATATGTTAAAGTGTGTGTGTGTAAATTAAGGTTTAAGAATACATGTTAAATAAGTATATGAGCAGAATTAAGGGGTAACAATACAAGAGTTTGTAAACCTGAATATTTCAGGAAGTATTATAATAGACCTTGTCAAGAATGATTACTAAGATGCGTCTCAAGAGTCACTTTAACAAAAGAACTCCTTTACTCTGCCATCCTAGTAACAACAATTATGCACATGCTTTATGAAATGAAAAACAATTTTTTTTTTATCAACTACTACCCTCTCCCCCCAACCAAAACGAGACATTGTCCTCAATGTTCTAAGGTAGAAAGATAGAGTATAAAAGATATCACCTGAAATAACGAACACTGACAAAACTTGAAACACACTGAAACAAAAATAAGAAATAACAAAACATAATAATAAATCCAAAAGACACAAAAATTTACAAATGAAGGCTCAAATCCAATCTAAGCTTTTTACGGCTTCCCGTAGATGACCAATTTATACGACTCATGGAAGGATCAATCACAGGAATGAAAGATTGTAGTTGGTCAATCAATTGTTCAGCAGTAGTAGTAGAGATTATGATTTGTCGTGCAGAAGATGTTAAAAATTCCTGTTCCACAGCATGATCAAGAAAAGACAACAACTTATCATAATAACCATTAACATTTAACAAACCTATGGGTTTATGGTGAATGTGCAATTGAGCCCAAGAGGAAATATGAAAGATCTCTTCCAATGTGCCTAGACCACCTGGTAAAGCAATGAAAGCATCAGCATGGTTAAACATTGCATTCATTCGAGCCGACATTGTGGAGACCTGAAGTTCCTCTCCAATTGTTTTTCCAATGATGTCCCCTTGTGCCAAAGCTTTAGGGACGACCCCCAAAACTTGACTACCTCCTAAAAATGCAGCTATTGACACACCTCCTATTAACCCAAGACTGCCTCCCCCATACACTAAATGAATCTTTCTCTCAGCTAGCACCTGACCAAGATGATTTGCTGATTCTAAAAACTCCTTTTCTTTCCCAGGACTAGATCCACCGAAAACACAAATATTTCTTATTTGATGACCTGAGGAACTTGCCATTTCTACACACTTCTGTATTTGTTGAATGTATGGGTTGAGTAGAAATGAAAGGAAGGAAAAGAGGGTTTTATAGATGAGAAATTAGAAAGGCAATCATAACATCTATATGTAGGCCAGCTGGAGTCTCACACTCTCTCTCTCTCTCTTTTTATTATTTATTTATTTACTTTTGAAAAAAAACATGTGTATGTACATGTAGTTGTGATTGTGGCGCACATCTTCCCTTGGTTTTACGTCCAAGAACGGCTTAAACGCCCTCTATGGGTCGGGGATAGGCTTCCCATCCAGTTTTCTTAAAAACTGGCAAACAGGGTCTTTTTTAGTCAGATTCCCAAGACTAAGTCGATCATGTTCTTTATGAAATAGTGGCCATAAATCATGAATTGCACGATGCACATCTCCACTAGGATGCATCTCAAGAGTCAATAGAAGATTATCTAAAGACTCCTTACTCAGGCCATCCTTAATGAATTGTATTTTATCTTCATGGTTTATAGTTACCATTCCTAAAGAACGACATTGTGTATTACAAGTCCATCTAGCACATCGATGACAGACATCCAGTCGTTTTGCACGACGCTTCTTTGTAAAAGTGCTTTTACCTGTTCCAGGCATGTGTGAAATGAAGTTAGAGGACTCACCTGATAATCGGACCTTTGCTTCAATCAACCAGCGAATATCTTCAGGAATTCCATGATTCATTAATAATCTCAATCTTGCACATCTAGCACGGTAAATTTTTGTAATCGCATTCTGAGGTAGAGCGGGAAAATACTTTTTCAATTTTTCAAGATTAGTGTCCATTTTCAAATGAGAATTGGAAGAGAGCTTCAAAGAATTGTACAGATATATACACCGATATCAGTTATTGTGGGAAACTAAAAGAACTGACTTAAGTCACGGAGTACCGTTATCCGCCATTTGACCGGGGTGAAAGAAACTTGCAAAAATCACTCAAAAAGAAACACAAAAACAATGTGAGAAAAAAATAATCAACCTTAAAAAAAATAATCTACAAAATCATTCAAACCAGTTGATTCGTTTTCATTAAGAAAATTATCAAAGTGAGCTTTCAAACGATGTCCATTTTCCTTAAAATCATTGTCATTCATTGAATTCTCAATATCACAAGCCCCATAAGGATTGCTCCATCTTGGTCTTAGCTCTCTAGGGACTGCATAGAGTTAAGAATCATAAAATAAAACTTTTTGACCAGTATCAATCTTTTGATAATTTTCACAAGTTTTGCAGAATGCATGCGTGTCCTTGAACATGGTGGGCCAATAAAATCCATTTTGAAAGATTTTTGCAGCTGTCTTTTTTGACGAGAAATAACTTCCACATGCTTCAGAATGACAAAGTTTAATGACATAACTTACCTCATTGTCGGGAATGAATCTTTGAAATATTTGATCAGGACAATATTTGAATAAGTTAGGGTCATCATAGTAAAAGCTCTTCACTTCGTTCAAAAACTTTTCTTTGTCCTGCGTACTCCAATCAGCTGGCAAATCTTCTAAGGCAAGAAAATTGATATTTTTATTATACCAAGGCATTGGACTAAGAGAAAGTAAGGATTCGTTAGGAAAGTAATCATCGATTGGTGTGATGTTAGATGTCGAATCTGTTGTCAATGTTGACAAAAGATTTGCATCAACATTTTCGGTGCTTGTTTTATCCGTGAATAAATCATTTGCAAATCTTCAGATTCATCCAATTCATTTTTACTTAAAGTAGATTCAAGTTGATCATAAACTAATTCGTCAATATGATCTACTTCTTGTAAATCATTATCACCTCTAGGTTGCTTGCAAATGTTGAAAATATTCATCTCCAATGTCATGTTTCCAAATGATAGCTTCATCAGTCCATTCCTACAATTAATCAATGCATTAGACGTTGCAAGAAATGGACGTCCTAAAATAACAGGAAATGAATTATATGCTTCAACAGGTTCAGTGTCCAAGACAATAAAATCCACAAGATAAATGAATTTATCAACTTGTACTAACACATCTTTAGTTATTCCTCTAGTCACTTTTACAGATCTATCGGCAAGTAAAAGAGATATAGAAGTTGGTTTTAACTCACCTAGATTGAGACTCTGAAAAACTGAATATGGAAGTAAATTCACACTAGCACCAAGATCAAGTAAGGCTCTTTCAATTTTATGCTCTCCAATAAAGCAGGAAAGTGTAGGACAACCAGGGTCTTTATATTTCAAAGTATTATTGTTTTGAAGAATAGCACTTACTTGTTCGGCTAGAAAGGCTTTCAAAAATTTAGCATAGGAAGGAACCTATTTAATAGCATCCAACAAAGGTATATTGATCCTTACCTGTTTGAAAGTTTTAAAGATTTCAGAGTTGTGATTAACTTTCCTTTGTTTGGTCATGGCTTGAGGAAATGGAAATGCTGGCGGTGAATTAGTCGTTTCTTTGTAATTTTCAGATTCAACCCCTTCCTTACCCTCAGAGATTGACTCATCATCTTTCTCATAAGGTTCAAGAGAGGGTTTTTCAATAACCTTACCACTGCGCAGAGTAGTGACTGATTTGACTTGATCCATATGTTGGCTTCCAGAACTACTTGCATTTGCATTGTATTGCCCCTTGGGATTTTGTTGTGGTTGAGATGGAAACTTACCTTTCTCTTGGAAACTGAGAGCAGATGTTAATTTTGCAAGAGTATCTTTAAAATCTGTCATGTTTTGAGCAAGTTGAGTATTGATTGTCTCTTGCTTTTCAATGAATGCATGCACTGTTTCCTCAAGATTTCTTCTAAGAGGCAATTGTCTCAGCTTTCTTGTGTAAAAAATTCAGCTCATCTGGACTTCTAGAACTCCAGATATGGCCAAAATACCGAACAGTGCTCGGGCTAGAAGACAGATTCGGGCTTCTTTGTTGTTGCTACAATTTGGACTTGATAATGGCCTTTTTAGATCTTGGGCTCCATATGAAAGTTGTAGACCTATGTCTTACCTTTCCATCCATATAAATTGGATCTAAATCTAAGATCTGTAGCTCCAGATATGACCCAATTACCGAACAGTGTTCCGGTTTTGATTGCACCGACATCTCTTCTCTAAGTTTGACCATCTCTTTATCCTTGCAATTTAAGTTCTTCAAGTCATCAATCAATCCTTTCATTTATATGATAGACCTGTATTAAAAATAGACATTTACCACAAATTATAGGTATCTTATATTATTAGATACATTATTATAAAATATATTTTAGTTAAGGAGTTATTGATACTTTAAGTGCAAAATGATGATATAAAACCATGATAAAAATGCACTTTTAAGTACTAATCAGAAACCACACACAAAGGAGGTTCCAATCAGATTATATATTGTTAACATGATTACATTAGTCATCTTATTCAATTAATGCTAATACTTGTAAATCTCATCAAGCATTCATGATTATAACTTATGTTAACAACAAATCAAGTTCCTTTCATAGCTCAGGTGTCGGTTATACCATACATTATGAGCTATGAAAGTGCCAAGCATTTGTTGTACCAAGTGTTATACAACATAAATCAAGATTAGTCATTTAACAAGCAAAGTATTAAAGAGTGAACAAGATAACAAATATAAAACATGTTAGTATCAAACATTAAAGTCCATATTAAGTTTACACTATACTTATTCTTACACCATTAGTGTAACCTTTTCACCTTGACATAATAAACTTAGCTAGACATAATGAAAGAAAGAAAAATAAATAAACAAAATAAGAACAGAAATAAGATGAAAGTTAGCTAAGTAAATGAAAGGAAATGAAAAACATAAACTTGATATTAATGAAAGTAAAGCATAAGCATTACAAAAAATACAGAGAGAGAAAGGAAGAGCATGATCTTGATCTGGAAACCAAGATGCCTAAATGCATGGCAAATGCCTCCTTTTATAGGCCAAAATTGGGAACTATTGATTTGATGACTAATTGATAAGTGGGTGGCCAACTTTTGACTTGGTGACAATCCTTATCTTCTCTTGTCTGCCCTAAACGTCATTGATAACATCAAAATTGGAGCCAGTTGTAAACATGAAAGTTGTAGGCAATTGTCTCAGTTTTCTTGTGTAAACATTTCAGCTCATTTGGACTTCTAGAACTCCAGATATGGCCAAAATACTGAATAGTGCTCGGGCTGGAAGACAGATTCGGGCTTCTTTGTTGTTACTATAATTTGGACTTGAAAATGACCTTTTTAGATCTTGGGCTCCATATAAAAGTTGTAGGCTTATGTCTTACCTTTCCATCCATATAAATTGGAACTAAATCTGAGATATATAGCTCCAGATATGACCCAATTACTGAATAGTATTCCGGTTTGGATTGCACCGACATCTCTTTTCTAAGTTTGGCCATCTCTTTATCCTTGCAATTTAAGTTTTTAAAGTCATCAATCAATCCTTTCATTTATGTGATAGGCCTGCATTTAAAATGAACATTTGCCACAAATTAAAGGTATCTTATATTATTAGATATATTATTATAAAACATGCTTTGGTTAAGGAGTTATTGATACTTCAAGTGCAAAATGATGATATAAAACCATGATAAAAATGCATTTTTAAGTACTCATCAGTACTATCACAAACTCATTATCTATCGGGATATTTAATTTTGTTACAGAAATCTCCATCACCATTCATTGTTGTACTTGATGTACTAGGTTTATAAAATAAAAATGAATGATAACACTACATTGTCTTTACTAAGTCTAGATCCTGAAAGAAAAGTAAGGTGCTACAATGAGTATTTTGTTAATGGATACGTGTTTCATGTTGAAAAATATAGCTAAGGTAGAAATACATATAAGAATGGGGTTTATATTAAGAGATCAACTTCTAGTGAGTTTGAAGTTGACTATTATGAAAAATTAGAAAAGGTAATTAAACTGCAATATCATAGCAAGCATAATACAATCTTTTTATTCAAATATTATTGGTATGACACTACTGACAATGTCAATTGACACGACTGAAAGATTGATGTCTTCTCCCAAGTGCAGGAGTGTTGAAGTAATAAATAACCCGGCAAGACCGGGGTCGAACCACAGGGAGGTTAATTGTACAAATTATAAACAACAATTATAAAACAACAATAACAACAACAACAACAACAACAACAACAACAACAATAATAATAATAATAATAGTGGTAGTACTAATAATAATAATAATAATAATAAAGAAAGAGAAGAAGAAGAAGAAGATGATGAGAACTTGGAGATGAAAAATTAATGTAAGGATTAAACAATAATAATAACAAATGTCAAGGTTAGAGGTTCCACTAATGGTATATCAAACAAGTATAGTATAAACTCTTATTATTGAATTGGAAACCACACACAAAGGAGGTTCCAATCAGATTATATATTGTTAACATGATTACATTAGTCATCTTATTCAATTAATGCTAATACTTGTAAATCTCGTCAAGCATTCATGATTATAACTTATGTTAACAACAAATCAAGTTCCTTTCATAGCTCAGGTGTCGGTTATACCATAAATTATGGGCTATGAAACTGCCAAGCATTTGTTGTACCAAGTGTTATACAACATAAATCAAGATTAGTCATTTAACAAGCAAAGTATTAAAGAGTGAACAAGATAACAAATATAAAACATGTTAGTATCAAACATTAAAGTCCATATTAAGTTTACATTATACTTATTCTCACACCATTAGTGTAACCTTTTCACCTTGACATAATTAACTTAACTAGACATAATGAAAGAAAGCAAAATAGATACACAAAATAAGAACATAAAAGCTAACTAAGTAAAGGAAAGGAAATGAAAGGCATAAACTTGATATTAATGAAAGCAAAGCATAAACATTACAAAAAATACAAAGAGAGAAAAGAAGAGCATGATCTTGATCTGAACACCAAGATGCCTAAATGCATGGCAAATGCCTCCTTTTATAGGCCAAAATTGGGAACTATTGATTTGATGACTAATTGATAAGTGGGTGGCCAACTTTTAACTTGGTGACAATCCTTATCTTCTCTTCTCTGCCCAAAACGTCATTGATAACGTCAAAACTGGAGCCAGTTGTAAACATGAAAGTTGTAGACAATTGTCTCAGCTTTCTTGTGTAAAAAATTCAGCTCATTTGGACTTCTAGAACTCCAGATATGGCCAAAATATTTTCATTTATGTGATAGGCCTGCATTAAAAATAGACATTTATCACAAATTATAGGTATCTTATATTATTAGATACATTATTATAAAACATATTTTAGTTAAGGAGTTATTGATACTTGAAGTATCATGGTTTTATATCATCATTTTGCACTTGAAGTATCAATAACTCCTTAACTACAATATGTTTTATAATAATGTATCTAATAATATAAGATACCTATAATTTGTGGTAAATGTCTATTTTTAATGCAGGCCTATCACATAAATGAAAGGATTGATTGATGACTTGAAGAACTTAAATTGCAAGGATAAAGAGATGGTCAAACTTAGAGAAGAGATGTCGGTGCAATCCAAACAGGAACACTGTTCGGTAATTGGGTCATATCTGGAGCTACAGATCTCAGATTTAGGTCCAATTTATGGATGGAAAGGTAAGACATAGGCCTACAACTTTCATATGGAGCCCAAGATCTAAAAAGGCCATTTTCAAGTCCAAATTGTAGCAACAACAAAGAAGCCCGAATTTGTCTTCCAGCCCGAGCACTGTTCGGTATTTTGGCCATATCTGGAGTTCTAAAAGTCCAAATGAGCTGAATTTTTTACACAAGAAAGCTGAGACAATTGCCTACAACTTTCGTGCTCTAATTTTGACGTTATCAATGACGTTTTGGGCAGAAAAGTGAAGATAAGGATTGTCACCAAGTCAAAAGTTGGCCACCCACTTATCAATTAGTCATCAAATCAATAGTTCCCAATTTTGGCCTATAAAAGGAGGCATTTGCCATGCATTTAGGCATCTTGGTGTTCAGATCAAGATCATGCTCTTCCTTTCTCTCTTTGTATTTTTTGTAATGTTTATGGTTTGCTTTCATTAATATCAAGTTTATGCTTTTCATTTCCTTTCCTTTACTTAGTTAACTTTTATGTTGTTATTTTGTTTATCTATTTTTCTTTTTTTCATTATGTCTAGCTAAGTTAATTATGTCAAGGTGAAAAGGGTACACTAATAGTGTGAGAATAAGTATAATGTAAACTTAATATGGACTTTAATGTTTGATACTAACATGTTTTATATTTGTTATCTTGTTCACTCTTTAATACTTTGCTTGTTAAATGACTAATCTTGATTTATGTTGTATAACACTTGGTACAACAAATGCTTGGCACTTTCATAACCCATAATGTATGGTATAACCGACACCTGAGCTATGAAAGGAACTTGATTTGTTGTTAACATAAGTTATAATCATGAATGCTTGATGAGATTTACAAGTATTAGCATTAATTGAATAAGATGACTAATGTAATCATGTTAACAATATATAATCTGATTGGAACCTCCTTTGTGTGTGGTTTCCAATTCAATAATAAGAGTTTATACTATACTTGTTTGATATACCATTAGTGGAACCTCTAACCTTGACATTTGTTATTATTATTGCTTAATCCTTACATTAATATTTCATCTCTAAGTTCTCATCATCATCATCTTCTTCTTCTTCTCTTTCTTTATTATTATTATTATTATTATTATTATTATTATTATTATTATTATTACTACTACTACTACTACTACTACTACTATTATTATTACTATTGTTGTTGTTGTTATTGTTGTTGTATTATTGTTATTTATAATTTGTACAAATAACCTCCCTGTGGTTCGACCCCGGTCTTGCTGGGTTATTTATTACTTCGATACTCCTGCACTTGGGAGAAGACATCAACCTTTTAGTCGTGTCAAGTTTTTGGCGCCGTTGCCGGGGAGGTAAGTTCTTGTATAAATTATAGTATTTATTTTATTTTCTCTTTTCACTTTTCTTGTATATAACTTTGTTTCTTTTCTTTTATTTCTTTTTATTTTGTTTTCTTCCTCCTTCTTTTGCTTTCTTCTTCTTTTTTTTATTTTATTCCTACACGTGCATGAGAGTGTGGTCACGTACATCAAGTGGTAGACTTTGTAGGATATCCTCATCATTTTCAGAAAATATGGCCGAAGAAGATAATCAATTACTTCAAAATGAGAATAATGAGAATAAGCATGCTAGAACACTTAGAGACCACATGAATCCCACAAGAACAAGTGCACCATCATGCATAGTTTTTCCTCCTAATGCATCTCATTTTAATTTTAAACCAGGCATTATTCAACTTTTACCTTCTTTTCATGGTTTGGAATTGGAAAATCCATACTTGCATTTAAGAGAATTTGAGGAGGTCTGCATCACATATAATAACTTAAATTGTAGCATGAACACCATCAGATTAAAGCTTTTTCCTTTTTCATTAAAAGATAAAGCTAAAACATGGCTACAAAATTTGAGACTAGGATCCATTCGTGCTTGGGATGAAATGCAACAACAATTTTTAAAGAAGTTTTTCCCATCTCATAGAACAAACTCTTTCAAGAGACAAATCACCACTTTCACTCAAAAACCAGAAGAAACATTTTACAAATGTTGGGATAGGTATCGAGACTTGCTTAGTACTTGCCCTCATCATGGTTTTGAAACATGGAGATTGGTTTCACATTTCTATGAAGGGTTAACACCTAAAGATAGGCAAATGGTTGAATTGATGTGCAATGAAACTTTTGAAGATAAAGACCCTGATGAAGCAATGGAGTACTTAGACTTGTTAGCTGAAAATGCTCAAAATTGGGACACCGCGGGTACTTATGAGGCACCGAGTAAAACTCAACCTTATACATCTAGTGGAGGTATGTACAACCTTAGGGAAGATCATGACCTTCAAGCCAAATTTGCATCTTTAGCTAGAAAAGTGGAGGCACTAGAATTGAAAAAGAGTGGTCAATTAAAATCTGTTGAAAACATTGTGTGTCAAATCTGTGAAACAAATGAACACTCAACCAACGATTGTCCAACCTTGCCTTCTTTTAAAGAATGTCTCCATGAACAAGCCCATGCTTTAAACAATTTTCAAAGGGCTAACCACAACCCATACTCCCAAACATACAACCCTGGTTGGAGGAATCACCCAAATTTCAGTTGGAAGAGTGAGAACAACAATGCACAAACTTCACAACCACCATTTCAAGCACACCATAATTTCCAAAATTCTCATGGATATGCACCTTCTTATGCTCCACCTTCTAGAAGAAATCTTGAGGAAATATTGCATGCATTCATTGAAAAGCAAGAGACAATTAATACTCAACTTGGTCAAAACATGACAGATTTTAAAGATACTTTTGCTAAATTAACATCTGCTCTTAGTTTCCAAGAGAAAGGTAAGTTTCCATCTCATACACAACAAAATCCCAAAGGGCAATACAATGCAAATGCAAGTAGTTCCGGAAGCCAACACATGGATCAAGTCAAATCAGTCACTACTCTGCGCAGTGGTAAGGTTATTGAAAAACCCTCTCTTGAACCTTATGAGAAAGATGATGAGTCAATCTCTGAGGGTAAGGAAGGGGATGAATCTGAAAATTGCAAAGAAACGACTGACTCACCGCCAGCACTTCCATTTCCTCAAGCCATGACCAAACAAAGGAAAGTCAATCACAATTCTGAAATTTATGAAATTTTCAAACAGGTAAGGATCAATATACCTTTGTTGGATGCTATTAAACAGGTTCCTTCCTATGCTAAATTTTTGAAAGATCTATGCACTGTGAAGAGGAAACTGAATGTGAAAAAGAAAGCCTTTCTAGCCGAACAAGTAAGTGCTATTCTTCAAAACAATAATGCTTTGAAATATAAAGACCCTGGTTGTCCTACAATTTCTTGCTTTATTGGAGAGCATAAAATTGAAAGAGCCTTACTTGATCTTGGTGCTAGTGTGAATTTACTTCCATATTCAATTTTTCAGAGTCTCAATCTAGGTGAGTTAAAACCAACTTCTATAACTCTTTTACTTGCCGATAGATCTATAAAAGTGCCTAGAGGAATAATTGAAGATGTGTTAGTACAAGTCGATAAATTCATTTATCCTGTGGATTTTATTGTCTTGGACACACAACCTGTTGAAGTATGTAATTCATTTCCTGTTATTTTAGGACGTCCATTTCTTGCAACTTCTAATGCATTGATTAATTGTAGGAATGGACTGATGAAGCTATCATTTGGAAACATGACATTGGAGATGAATATTTTCAACATTTACAAGCAACCTAGAGATGATAATGATTTACAGGAAGTGGACTTTACTGAAAAATTAATTCATGATCAATTTCCAACCACTTCCAATGAAATTGAGATTGATGAATCTGATGATTTGGAAATGATTTATTTTCAGGAAGAATCAAAGACAAGTAAATGGAGGCCACAAATTGAGGAATTGCCACCACGACCAATTAAGTCCATACCTTCAAGTATTCAACCACCAAAACCTGATTTGAAGCCGTTGCCATCCAATCTCAAATACTCATTTTTGGGAGAAAATGAAACTTTTCCGGTAATAATCTATTCCAAACTTAATGCACATCAAGAAGGTAAGTTATTACAAACTCTGAAAATGCACAAAAATGCATTAGGATGGACCATAGCTGATATAAAAGGAATTAGTCCTTTGATTTGTACACACAGAATTTATTTAGAGGAAAATGCTAAACCCTCTAGAGAAATGCAACGAAGGCTAAATCCTAATATGAAAGAAGTAGTGAAAAATGAAGTCATTAAGCTTCTAGATAATGAAATCATTTATCCTATTTCTGAAAGCAAATGGGTAAGTCCTACCCAAGTTGTACCTAAGAAGTCTGGAGTCACTGTGATAACAAATGAGAACAATGAGTTAATTCCCACTAGAACTGTTACTGGTTGGCGCATGTGCATTGACTATAGGAAACTTAATTCAATGACTAGAAAAGATCATTTTCCTTTACCTTTCATGGATCAAATCCTAGAAAGAGTTGCAGGTCATGAATTTTATTGTTTCCTAGATGGCTATTCGGGTTACAACCAAATTGAAATTGCATTGGAAGATCAAGAAAAGACTACTTTCACATGTCCATTTGGTACTTTTGCATATCGAAGGATGCCTTTTGGATTATGTAATGCACCAGCCACATTTCAAAGATGCATGCTTAGTATATTTAGCGATATGGTTGAACATTTTCTTGAGATTTTCATGGATGATTTTTCTGTTTTTGGCAATTCATTTGATGATTGTTTGACTAACTTAGAAAAGGTTTTGACCAGGTGTGAAGAGAAGAATCTTGTGCTGAATTGGGAAAAATGTCATTTTATGGTAACAAACGGCATTGTACTTGGTCACATTGTTTCATCAAAAGGAATTGAGGTTGACAAATCTAAAATCGAGTTAATTGCAAACTTGCCAACACCAAAATCTCTTAAAGATGTTAGATCATTCTTGGGACATGCTGGTTTTTATAGAAGGTTCATTAAAGATTTTAGTGTAATATCTAAGCCTTTAAGTAACCTTCTAACAAAGGATACTATTTTTGAATGGACTGAACATTATGAAGAAGCCTTTGTTAAACTTAAAAATTTGCTTACTTGTGCTCCTATCATTCAACCTCCCGATTGGTCATTACCTTTTGAAATAATGTGTGATGCTAGTGATTATGCCGTAGGTGCTGTTTTGGGACAAAGAAAAGATAAGAAACCTTATGTAATTTACTATGCAAGTAAAACTTTAAATAGTGCTCAAATGAATTATACCACCATTGAAAAAGAATTACTTGCAGTAGTATTTGCATGTGAAAAATTCAGATCTTATCTTGTTGGCTCACCTGTTGTTGTTTTTAGTGATCATGCAGCATTGAAATATCTTCTTTCTAAGAAAGATTCTAAGGCTAGATTGGTGCGGTGGATTTTATTACTTCAAGAATTTGATATCACAATCAAAGATAAGAAAGGCAGCGAAAATGTTGTCGCAGATCACTTGTCAAGATTGACAACAGATTCGAAAACTGACATCACACCAATCGATGACTACTTTCCCGATGAATCTTTACTTTCTGTCTCTACAATGCCTTGGTTTGCTAATATTGTTAATTTTCTTGTTTCAGGACAACTGCCAGCTCATTGGAGTACCCAAGATAAAAGAAAGTTCTTGAACGAAGTGAAGAACTTTTATTGGGATGATCCTTATTTATTCAAATATTGTCCTGATCAAATATTTCGAAGATGCATTTCTGACAATGAGGTAAGTAGTGTCATTAAATTTTGTCATTCTGAAGCATGTGGGGGCCATTTCTCATCAAGAAAGACAACTGCAAAAATCTTACAAAGTGGATTTTACTGGCCCACCATGTTCAAAGACTCACATGCATTCTGTAAGTCTTGTGAAAATTGTCAAAAGTTGGGATCTATTTCAAAACGTCACATGATGCCTTTAAACCCTATTATTGTCATTGAGATCTTTGACTGTTGGGGTATAGATTTCATGGGCCCATTCCCTCCATCATTTGGTTTCTTATACATATTAGTCGCAGTAGATTATGTTTCAAAATGGATAGAGGCAATTCCAAGTCGAAACAATGATCACAAAACAGTGATAAAGTTTTTGAAATAAAATATTTTGAGTCGATTTGGAGTCCCTCGAGCCATAATAAGTGATGGTGGAACACATTTCTGCAACAAGCCATTTGAGTCTTTAATGAAGAAATATGGAATCACACACAAAGTTGCCACCCCTTATCACCCTCAAACAAGTGGACAAGTAGAGCTTGCTAATAGGGAGATCAAACATATTTTGGAGAAAACAGTGAACCCTAATAGGAAAGACTGGTCTTTAAGACTTAATGATGCACTTTGGGCTTATCGAACTGCTTATAAAACATCATTAGGTATGTCACCTTATAGACTAGTGTATGGAAAACCTTGTCACTTGCCTGTGGAACTTGAACATAAAGCTTATTGGGCTATTAAAGCTTTCAATTCAAATCTGGATGATGCTAGTCAACTGCGAAAATTACAAATAAATGAGCTTGAGGAAATAAGAAATGATGCATATGAAAATTCAAGAATTCATAAAGCAAGAATTAAAGAGTTTCATGACAAGAAAATACTGAGAAAAACCTTCAATGTTGGTCAAAAAGTCTTGCTTTATAATTCTCGACTGCATTTATTTCCTGGAAAATTAAGATCAAGATGGAGCGGTCCTTTTATTGTGAAACATGTGTATCCATATGGGGCCTATGATATCGAGAATCCAAAGAATGGCAATGTTTTCAAGGTAAATGGACATCGTCTGAAAGGTTACTTTGACAATTTTTCAGTTGAACATAACTCTATTGAATTGGGTGATCCTGTATATAAAGATTGATTTTATTTTATTTTATTTTATTTTATATAAAGATTGATTTTATTTTATTTTATTTTTGTTTCTTTTTGAGTGAGTTTTGCAAGTTTCTTTCACCCCGGTCAAATGGCGGATAACGGTACTCCGTGACTTAAGTCGGTTCTTTCAGTTTCCCACAATTACTGATATCTGTAATGCGATTACAAAAATTTACCGTGCTAGATGTGCAAGATTGAGATTGTTAATGAATCATGGAATTCCTGAAGATATTCGCTGGTTGATTGAAGCAAAGGTCCGATTATCAGGTGACTCCTCTAACTTCTTCATTTCACACATGCCTAGAACAGGTAAAAGCACTTTTGCAAAGAAGCGTCGTGCAAAACGACTGGATGTCTGTCATCGATGTGCTAGATGGACTTGTAATACACAATGTCGTTCTTTAGGAATGGTATCTATAAACCGTGAAGATAAAATACAATTCATTAAGGATGGCCTGAGTAAGGAGTCTTTAGATAATCTTCTATTGACTCTTGAGACGCATCCTAGTGGAGATGTGCATCGTGTAATTCATGATTTATGGCCACTATTTCATAAAGAACATGATCGACTTAGTCTTGGGAATCTGACTAAAAAAGACCCTGTTTGCCAGTTTTTAAGAAAATTGGATGGGAAGCCTATCCCCGACCCATAGAGGGCGTTTAAGCCGTTCTTGGACGTAAAACCAAGGGAAGATGTGAGCCACAATCACAACTACCTATACATACACATGTTTTTTTCAAAAGTAAATAAATAAATAAATAAAAAGAGAGAGAGTGTGTGTGAGACTCTAGCTGGCCTACATATAGATGTTATGATTGCCTTTCTACTTTCTCATCTATAAAACCCTCTTTTCCTTCCTTTCATTTCTACTCAACCCATACATTCAACAAATACCGAAATGTGTGTAGAAATGGCAAGTTCCTCAAGTCATCAAATAAGAAATATTTGTGTTTTTGGTGGATCTAGTCCTGGGAAAGAAAATGAGTTTTTAGAATCAGCAAACCATCTTGGTCAGGTGCTAGCTGAGAGAAAGATTCATTTAGTGTATGGGGGAGATAGTCTTGGGTTAATGGGAGGTGTGTCAATAGCTGCATTTTTAGGAGGTAGTCAAGTTTTAGGAATCGTCCCTGAAGCTTTGGCACAAGGGGACATCATTGGAAAAACAATTGGAGAGGAACTTCAGGTCTCCACAATGTCGGCTCGAATGAATGCAATGTTTAACCATGCTGATGCTTTCATTGCTTTACCAGGTGGTCTAGGCACATTGGAAGAGATCTTTCATATTTCCTCTTGGGCTCAATTGCACATTCACCATAAACCCATAGGTTTGTTAAATGTTAATGGTTATTATGATAAGTTGTTGTCTTTTCTTGATCATGCTGTGGAACAGGAATTTCTAACATCTTCTGCACGACAAATCATAATCTCTGCTACTACTGCTGAACAATTGATTGACCAACTACAATCTTTCATTCCTGTGATTGATCCTTCCATGAGTCGCATAAATTGGTCATCTACGAGAAGCCGTAAAAAGCTTAGATTGGATTTGAGCCTTCATTTGTGAATTTTTATGTCTTTTGGTTTTATTATTGTGTTTTGTTATTTCTTATTTTTGTTTTAGTGTGTTTCAGGTTTTGTTAGTGTTCGTTATTTCAGGTGATATCTTCTATACTCTATCTTTCTACCTTAGAACATTGAGGACAATGTTTCATTTTGGTTGGGGGGAGAGGGTAGTAGTTGATAAAAAAAAAAAAAATTGTTTTTCATTTCATAAAGCATGTGCATAATTGTTGTTACTAGGATGGCAGAGTAAAGGAGTTCTTTTGTTAAAGTGACTCTTGAAACGCATCTTAGTAACCATTTTTAACAAGGTCTATTATAATACTTCCTGAAATATTCAGGTTTACAAACTCTCGTATTGTTACCACTTAATTCTGCTCATATACTTATTTAACATGTATTCTTAAACCTTAATTTACACACACACACTTTAACATATGATTGTGGGTTGCATATTGGATTATTACATTATTTATGTTCTTTTGTTAAAGGTAACAACTAAGGGAAAGGGATTGTATATAATTAAAAAACAAAAAACATGAAAAAAAAAAGAAAAAAAAAGAGAAAAAATGATGATAATAAAAATGTAGATAAGTTTGGTTTTGTAGCCTCCCTAACCTAAGCAATTAAGCCCGAAGGGGTGTTTTAACACCTAATACCCTAAAGTCAACTGACTTGGGAGCTATTGGCCCAACGCTTGTTACATGGGTTGAGGAGAAAAGCTTAAGGGAATCAAACATTGCACTATCTACATATCAGTATCTGCGACCCGAGTTACTAAGCTCGTTGGGGTGTCTTAACACCTAATGCCCTAAGACCAACTCGTCTGGGAGTCATTAGCTGAAAGCTCGTTACATGGGTTAAAGATGCATGATGTTTTTAAATTATATGTATATATTTTTTTTAAAAAAAAAAAGACAAAAAAGAAAGACAAAAATAGTAATCCCAACCTAAGGAAGCTAACCTTAAACATTAAAACAAAAATTTTGTTTTCTTCCAAGAAAAGCCCCATAATTATGTGTTGATACATTGAGCACAAAAGAAAGGTTTATTAATATCTTGTTAAGTGGTATTGAGCAGATATATAAATTTAATGAGAGTTTGTTTATCTGGATAGATTAATGGAAGTTAAATGATGAATACCTTGCTTTGTGAAATTTGCAAATTGTTTTAACGCTTTGATTACTAGGGACTAGTAATAAGCTGGTTGGGGGGTGTGATTAGTACTTAAAAGTGCATTTTTGTCATGGTTTTATATCATCATTTTGCACTTGAAGTATCAATAACTCCTTAACTAAAGCATGTTTTATAATAATATATCTAATAATATAAAATACCTTTAATTTGTGGTAAATGTCTATTTTTAATGCAGGCCTATCACATAAATGAAAGGATTGATTGATGACTTGAAGAACTTAAATTGCAAGGATAAAGAGATGGTCAAACTTAGAGAAGAGATGTCGGTGCAATCCAAACCGGAACACTGTTCGGTAATTGGGTCATATCTGGAGCTACAGATCTCAGATTTAGGTCCAATTTATATGGATGGAAAGGTAAGACATAGGCCTACAACTTTCATATGGAGCCCAAGATCTAAAAAGGCCATTTTCAAGTCCAAATCGTAGCAACAACAAAGAAGCCCGAATCTGTCTTCCAGCCCGAGCACTGTTCGGTATTTTGGCCATATCTGGAGTTCTAGAAGTCCAAATGAGCTGAATTGTTTACACAAGAAAGCTGAGACAATTGCCTACAACTTTCGTGTTGCAACTGGCTCCAATTTTGACGTTATCAATGACGTTTTGGGCAGACAAGTGAAGATAAGGATTGTCACCAAGTCAAAAGTTGGCCACCCACTTATCAATTAGTCATCAAATCAATAGTTCCCAATTTTGGCCTATAAAAGGAGGCATTTGCCATGCATTTAGGCATCTTGGTGTTCAGATCAAGATCATGCTCTTCCTTTCTCTCTTTGTATTTTTTGTAATGTTTATGCTTTGCTTTCATTAATATCAAGTTTATGCTTTTCATTTCCTTTCCTTTACTTAGTTAACTTTTATGTTGTTATTTTGTTTATCTATTTTTCTTTCTTTCATTATGTCTAGCTAAGTTAATTATGTCAAGGTGAAAAGGGTACACTAATGGTGTGAGAATAAGTATAATGTAAACTTAATATGGACTTTAATGTTTGATACTAACATGTTTTATATTTGTTATCTTGTTCACTCTTTAATACTTTGCTTGTTAAATGACTAATCTTGATTTATGTTGTATAACACTTGGTACAACAAATGCTTGGCACTTTCATAGCCCATAATGTATGGTATAACCGACACCTGAGCTATGAAAGGAACTTGATTTGTTGTTAACATAAGTTATAATCATGAATGCTTGACGAGATTTACAAGTATTAGCATTAATTGAATAAGATGACTAATGTAATCATGTTAACAATATATAATCTGATTGGAACCTCCTTTGTGTGTGGTTTCCAATTCAATAATAAGAGTTTATACTATACTTGTTTGATATACCATTAGTGGAACCTCTAACCTTGACATTTGTTATTATTATTGCTTAATCCTTACATTAATATTTCATCTCTAAGTTCTCATCATCATCATCTTCTTCTTCTTCTCTTTCTTTATTATTATTATTATTATTATTATTATTATTATTACTACTACTACTACTACTACTACTACTACTACTACTACTATTATTATTACTATTGTTGTTGTTGTTATTGTTGTTGTATTATTGTTATTTATAATTTGTACAAATAACCTCTCTGTGGTTCGACCCCGGTCTTGCTGGGTTATTTATTACTTCGACACTCCTGCACTTGGGAGAAGACATCAACCTTTTAGTCATGTCACCTTCCATAGTGAAAACTATTGAATTCACTAGGCCAGATAGTGAATGTTATGTCTTGGACTATTTAGCCTTTTATATGAAAGTAGACAATAGAATCATATAGTTCATTTTCTTATAATTTTGATTTCCATGGTTATGTTTATTTTGGCCCCAAACATATTTTTGTTTCAAAAAGTGCTTTAGAGAATTTATTATTTTTCAACTCTCATAGAAGTGGCCTCACTTCACCCTCTTATAGGTATCTTACCCTACTTGGATTTCTCAAGCTATAAGAATCATTAAAAGTTTAGCTTATCTTGTTTTTGCTATAGATAACACTTTTCATTATAGAAATGGATAAGATTGTTATTATAGAATTGACACATGATTTAGGTTTTCTTTTAAACCTAGATCTTAGGATCTCTAGTCAACTAGGTTGGGTTGCCATCACGACAATTCTTTGAATATAGGCTTTAATCTCATTTCCCTTGATGATTTATCAATTTGTTTTCTTGTTAAGCATTTTATTATCAGATTGTTTAGTACTTAAAAGTACATTTTTATTTAGGATTTATATGAGCATTTTGCACTTAAAGTATCAATAATCCCTTAACTTAAAACATGTTTTATAATAACATATCTAATAATATAAGATAATTTTAATTTGTAGTAAATGTTTATTTTAAATACAGGCCTATCACATAAATGAAAGAATTGATTGATGAATTTAAGAACTAAATTGAAAGAACAAAAAGATGGCTAAACTTAGAAAAGAGATATTGGTGCAATCCAAATTGAAACACTGTTCGGTAATTGAGTCATATTTGGAGATGTATATCTTGGATTTAGGTCTACTTTATATGGATGGAAAGGTAAGCCATGAGTCTACAATGGAGCCCAAGATTTAAAAAGGTTATTGCTTGACCGCTTTTTATGATCGGCTTGTTTTAACTCGCAAGTGCACGAGTGTGCGATGTAGCAATTAACTCGGTAAGATCGAGGTCATATCCACAGAGAGCTAGATCTGGAAATTAAGCTAAGTAACAAAAAAAAACTCAAGAGAAATTAAATTAACAATAACTTGGTTGAAAATAATTGATGGATTTGTTTTCAAAGATAAAAAAAATGTAAATAGATTTTAAATGACAAGAAAAGTAAGTCTTGGTCCAAATCAATTTTAATGGTGATGTATTGGTGATTTCTTCAACATATATAAGATAACTCAACCTAATCTCAACGATGGTGATATTAGATCGGAAGATATTACAATGAAGATTAGAAAGATGAAGATTGATTATTGCTTAAGAATGAACTAGTACTTTCATATTAAGTAAGACATTGAATCAAGCAATCTCTATACCAAAACTAAAGTTTGTGCATAAAAATTCAAGATTATAACATTACCTAAATGATTTCTAAAATTTCTTTACAATAATAAATCATTCATGAAGAAAATAAGAAGATAAACATTAAGATTCATTCATATCCTAAAGAACTCACCTCAATCACCATTATCCTTGATTTGGATCCAAGAAAGAGTTTAGCCAACCATGATTATATATAAGAACACTTCAATAAACATGAAAGAACTTGAATCCAACTGAAAAAATAAGTTTTACAAACTAAAGAACCGAAATCTATAAAGAAGAACACAATACAATTTCAGAAAAAATTCGGACACAAATCTGACTCTAACTTTGGACAGCAATTCGACCCTCTTAGAAGCTTTTTTTGGAGAAGTCTATTAGAGACATATTTATAGGCAATTCTGTCACCTTTCCAGATCATTAAAGAACAGCTCATTTGGACACCTGAGTCAAAAGTTATGGGCAAAACACCGAAAGGTGTTCTGAAAAATCAAATCAAGACAGCTTTACAACTACTTTGGTGCACGTTTTTCTTCCTCATTTATGAGGTGTCTCCTTCTTCTTTTTGACCCAAAATAATGTTAAAATATCCCCTCCAGCTTTCCATCCATGTGCTTGCCTTCTTGGATTAATGGATTGCCCAAAATAAATCAATTGTTATTTGTTGTGTGGACATGTAAGATCATGGATTGTGTTTGGGTTGATTTGAAGGTTGATTTGGGGTTGATTTAGGGCTGATTTGGGGCTGATTTTGGGCTGAATTTGAGCATCAAATAAGTATACAAATGTACTTATTATTTGGGCTAAGATTGACATTGAAACCTTGAGTGTTTAATGGTTGAAGTTTGCACACAACATAAGGCAAGTTTGGGCTTGAAATAAATCATATGATATTCTTTTCTAGAATTGGAATAGAATTGATTTTTGGGACAAATTTGGAGCACTTAGTTGAACCAAGATTTGCTTCAATCTTCAACTAAATGTCTCTTCAATTCTTTGTTCTGAATTCCGACGTTGAATTTTGTGAATTAATTCATTTAAGCTCCAAAAACCTATCGAAACATTAAAACAAACTTCATTACTAAAAAACACATCAATTATTATAAAAACAACCAAATAAAAACAATAAATACATATGTAAAATAAGACTTAATGACACTTTTGATGCACAATCACACCCCCCAACTTAGATTTTGCTAGTCCTCAAGCAAAACAAAACATAAAACCTTTAAAATAAAAATAATAATAATAACAACCATAATTAGGCTCGATTCATCACACTTGAAGGACCTATCATGCAAACATTGGTATCTTTAACTTAGTGTACACAATAGCAAATAAAGAAAAATAAGCATATTCACATTCTCTAAATCAAACATCCATACAAAATTTCCAAATTTAGTCATATTTATCGTGCAACCAACATAATTGATTCATACGAAAACTCAACTTGTAATCTTCCCTTCTCACCAACACAAACAAGGTAGCAAACTAGAGAAATATCTATATATTTTTTTTCTTTCTTTATTTTTTTTTTTAATAAGATATGATTTATTTTTTGTCTTTAAGTAGTCACTTCCCTTTTGACGCGAATACAAACATTTGTGATGAATGCACCCGGTTACTCACAAAGTCACAAACTTAAAGTGCTTTGCATACTCATATTTCAAGCTGCCGTTTGACGTAAAGATAAACATTTGTGATGAATACCCCTAGTTACTAAGCAACTCAAAATATTGGAGTAGATAGAACTTTGTACACATTTATTTATTTATTTATTTATGTAATGATTATTACTCTATTTACTTAAACCTTGTTTAGGACTAGATCAAAAGGGATAATCACAAGTAAAGCATCATACTCATCTTTCATGCATATTCACACAACTCACACAACTTTTACAAGGAAAGATGTACTTCAGTAATCTTAAAAAAAAGTATGCTATATCTTGCTTTATAAGATATTATCTATCCCAAATTAAAGCATGCAATGTTCAACACAATAATGAACCCAAAAAGGTAATGATGATCCTAAACAAGTCTCATTCACATACCAATGCAAGTATTTTTTTTTTTTAACAAGCATGGTTATCTCAAGCATTCAACATAATGAAATATCTAAAATTAAGTTTTACATTATCCTCAATGTAAAAGAGAAAGAGAAGAAAAGTATAAAGATTAGAAAATTGTTACTCCCCTTCTGTTTTCAAGGATGAATGTGTGATTGAATTGGGCATGAGCTGACTTCTTGCTTGATTTTTTTTTTTTAACCTGCATATCACAACTAAAAGAAAACATAAAAGAAAACATTGATGTTTTTTTTTTTTTTTTTTTGAAAATAAAGAACCTCACACCCCCCAACTTAAAATAATGCATTGTCCCGAATGCATGAACAAGAAAATATAAGAGATGGAAGAAAGAAGAAAAAAATGAAAATGAAAATAAAAATAAAAATAAAAACTCATTACTTTTGATACTACAATGGTATTGGATCTTCAAGATCCAATGTCTCAACTTCAGCCACAACATTTTCAAGATAAAGTTTCAATCGATGACCATTTACTTTGAAAATATTTCCATTCTTGGGATTTTCTACCTCAAATGCACCATGCTCAGAGATGGATTTAATCACAAATGGACCAATCCATTTTGTCCTCAACTTCCCAGGAAAGAGATGTAATCGTGAATTATACAAGAGAACCTTTTGACCAACATGAAAGGATTTTCTAAGAATATGTTTATCATGCAAAGTTTTCATCTTATGTTTTGAAATTTTTGCATTTTCAAATGCATCATTTCTTAGCTCCTCTAATTCATCCAATTGAAGCTTTCTATTTTTGCCAACCTCGTTTTCATTGTCATTGAATTGCCGAATGGCCCAATATGCACGGTGCTCAATCTCAACAGGGAGATGACAAGGCTTTCCATAAACTAGCCTATAAGGAGACATTCCTAAAGAGGTCTTATAAGCAGTGCGATATGCCCACAAAGCATCAACTAGTCGTAGGGACCAATCTTTACGGTTTGGATTGACTGTTTTCTCTAAAATGTTCTTGATCTCCCTATTTGCCAACTCAGCTTGGCCACTAGTCTGTGGGTGATAGGGGGTACTGACCTTGTGAATTACACCATATTTTCTCATTAAAATCCCAACGGGCTTGTTACAAAAATGTTTTCCCCCATCACTAATCATAGCCCGGGGCATGCCAAAACGAGAGAAAATATTTTCTTTCAAGAATTTGACCACAACTCGATGGTCATTGGTTCGAGATGCAATGGCCTCCACCCATTTAGACACATAATCAACAGCAACAAGGATGAATTGGTAACCAAATGAACTTGGAAAAGGTCCCATGAAATCAATCCCCCAACAATCAAATATTTCCAAAACAAGGATGGGGTTAAGGGGCATCATGTTACGCCTAGTGAGGCTACCTAGTCGTTGGCATCGGTCACATGCAACACAGAAGGCATGAACATCTTTAAACATGGTAGGCCAATAAAAACCACACTGCAAGATTTTGGCAATGGTTTTCTTGGAAGAGAAATGCCCACCACAGGCTAATGCATGACAAAAATTAATGACCCTTGGAATTTCATGATCAGGGATGCACCGCCTAATAATTTGGTCAGGACAATATTTAAATAGGTAGGGGTCATCCCAAAAAAAAGTGCGCACATTGCGCAAGAATTTTTGTTTGTCAAGTTTAGACCAATGAGAAGGAATTTGACTTGTGGCTAGGTAATTTGCTATGTCAGCATACCATGGAGAACCAATGTAAGAGACAGTACCTGCACAAAATAAATTTTCATCAGCAAAGAGTTCATTTATTTGAGATTCATCAATTATGGTCTTATAGCTTGAAAGACGAGACAAATGATCAGCTACTACATTCTCTACTCCCTTTTTATCTCGAATTTCAATGTTAAACTCTTGGAGTAGGAGGATCCATCGAATCAAACGTGGTTTGGCATCTTGTTTTGTGAGCAAATATTTCAATGCTGCATGATCAGTGAAAACAATAACAAGAGATCCAACCAAATAAGACCTAAACTTGTCTAATGCAAAGACCACAGCTAAGAGTTCTTTTTCAGTTGTAGTGTAATTCAATTGAGCATCATTCAAAGTCTTGCTAGCATAATATATGACATGAGGTTTCTTGTCTTTTCTTTGCCCTAAAACAGCCCCAACCGCAAAATCACTAGCATCACACATCAGTTCAAATGGTAAAGACCAATTAGGAGCTTGCATGATTGGTGCAGTTGTCAACAACCCTTTAAGCTTTTCAAAAGCTTCTTGACATTTTGATGTCCAATCAAATGGGACATCTTGTGACAACAAGTTACACAATGGTTTGGCAATGGTACTAAAAGAATGAATGAATCTTCGATAAAAACCAGCATGTCCTAAAAAAGATCTCACATCTTTCACAGTCTTAGGGGTAGTTAATTTTTGAATGACTTCCACTTTTGACTTATCTACCTCTATCCCTTTTGAAGAGACAATGTGACCTAAAACAATGCCATGTGTCACCATAAAATGACACTTCTCCCAATTGAGTACAAGATTGCTCTCTTCACACCTTTCAAGAACTTTTTCTAGATTCATTAGACACAACTCATAAGAATCCCCATAAACTGAAAAATCATCCATGAAAACTTCCAAAACATTTTCCACCATGTCACTAAAGATACTCATCATACACCTTTGAAAAGTGGCTGGTGCATTACACAAACCAAAAGGCATTCTTCTATAAGCATAGGTACCAAAAGGACAAGTGAAAGTGGTTTTTTCTTGATCTTCTAAAGAAATCTCAATTTGGTTGTAACCTGAGTATCCATCTAGAAAACAATAGAAAGCTCTTCCAGCTACTCTTTCAAGCACTTGGTCTAAAAATGGAAGCGGAAAATGGTCTTTCCTAGTCACCATGTTTAATTTACGATAATCAATGCACATACGCCATCCAGTTTGGATTCTAGTTGGTACCAGCTCATTATTTTCATTCTTCACTACCGTGACTCCAGATTTTTTTGGGACAACTTGGGTTGGACTAACCCATTTTGAGTTTGCAATAGGGTAAATGATACCTGCATCAAGTAGCTTAAGCACTTCACCTCTCACTACTTCTTTCATGTTTGGGTTCAATCGTCTTTGCATTTGCCTCACAGATTTAGCCTCTTCTTCAAGATAGATTCTATGTGTACATAAAAGAGGGCTAATTCCTTTCAAGTCAGTAATTTTCCACCCAATTGCTTTCTTGTGTTTTCTCACCACTCTCAAAAGTTTGTGTTCTTGCTCTATGCTAAGTTTTGATGAGATCACAATAGGATATGATTCATCTTCCCCTAGAAATGCATACTTAAGATCACTCGGTAAAGGCTTCCTTTCTAGTTTATCAGGCTGGACAAGAGATTCCTCAACTTTCACTTGGGGTGAAATCAAAGGCTCAAATGATGGGGTCCATTGACCTATTGACATAATAGGCATTGGATCTAGATAAGTCTCGAGTTCTCTTACTTCCTCATCAACACATTCCAAAGAACAAAATCTTTCATCATGAATTAAAGTTCTCTCCAATGGATCCTTGATCCACACTCTCTCAAAGTGTTCTTGACAAACTGTTTGGATGAAATCTACCTCTCTAATGTCCTCATGTTCCCCGATTTGTTTGGAGACATTGAATATGTTCATCTCCACAGTCATATTCCCAAAAGACAATTTCATCACCCCATTCCTACAGTTAATTAAGGCATTGGATGTAGCTAGGAAAGGTCTCCCTAAGATGACTGGGATGGGGGCATTAGAACCTTGAATTGGTGCGGTGTCTAATACTACAAAATCAACAGGAAAGTAGAATTTATCTACTTGGACCAACACATCCTCAACGATACCCCTGGGAATCTTGATTGACCTATCAGCTAATTGAAGAGTGATTCGAGTAGGCTTGATTTCTCCTAAACCTAATTGTTCGTAAACAGTGTAGGGTATTAAATTCACACTTGCTCCTAAATCCAACAAAGCTTGATCTATCTTATGACTTCCAATAATGCATGAAATGGTAGGACAACCAGGATCTTTGTATTTGGGAGGGGTCTTAAACTGGATGATGGCACTAGCATGTTCAGTTAGAAAGGCTCTTTCTTTCACATTCAATCTCCTTTTGACTGTGCATAAATCCTTAAGAAACTTTGCATAAGATGGAACTTGTTTAATTGCATCAAGGAGTGGAATATTGACTTTCACTTGTTTGAACAATTCATAGATTTCTGAGTTCATAAGATCTTGTTTAGGTTTTCCTAACCTTTGTGGAAATGGTGCTCTAGGAACAAATTCTAAATCACTCATTTTGACTCCAATCTTTCTTGAATCATCTCCTTTCTCACTCATCTCTTTCTCATTTATCTCACCTTCTTTGTCACTCAAACTCTCATTTGTCACTTGTGTTTTGATTCCCTCTTCACTTTCCCTAGATTTCTCCTCCACAATACCTTTAGGAATCCTAAAACCTACACCTTTGTCAACAATCTTTCCACTTCTAAGGGTAGTGATGGCTTGGACTTGTTCATGGTTTGAAGGTTCACTAGGTGAGGATTCACTCATGTGTACCTGACCTCTAGGATTGGGCATTGGTTGAGCTGGGATTTTTCCCTTCTCTTGAATGCTTAGTGATTGAGTCAACTTAGTTAGTTGACTTCGAATGTCATCTAAGGTCCTATTGGTCTGGTCTTGGAATTTGTAAACTTGGTTGTTGATTCCTCCTTGCGTTTGCATGAATTGTTGAAGAGTATCCTCTAAGGATCTCTTATGAGGTGGTTGGTATGTGTTATGTGTGGGAGCATGAAATGGTTGGGGTGGAGGTTGAAATGTTTGAGGTACTAAAGAGCCCTCATTTCTCCATCCAAAATTTGGGTGGTTCCTCCATCCAGGATTATAGGTCTCAGAGTAGGGATTGCCTACTTGGTTTGGAAATGGCTTTCTAACATTACTTGAATCAGAAGTTTGGCCATATAGCACTTCCTTGAAGGCTGGAATGGTAGGACATTCAGTTGTCCTATGCCCTTTGCTTTCACAAACAACACAACTTTCCTCTTGTTGTTCACTTATCACATGCACTTTTTTAATCTCAAGAGACTCTACTTTCCTAGCCAATGAGGCTAATCTAGCATTGAGGTCATCAGTCTCTTTCAATTGAAACTTCCCACTTGAATGAGAAATGGTGTTTCTAGACTCAACATGAACTGGGAGAGAAGTCTCCCATTGCTTTGTGTTTTCAGCCAATTGATCAAAAAAATCAAAGGCCTCACTTGGTTCTTTGTCATAAAACTCACCATTACACATGGTTGACACTAGCTTTTTAAAATCTGCGGTAAGAGAGTCATAAAAGAAACTCACTAACCTCCACATCTCAAAACCATGATGAGGGCATGCATTTAACAAGTCTTTGAACCTTTCCCAAGCTTGGTGAAATGACTCATTTGGACTACAAGAAAAATTCATCATTTGACGTTGTAAAGCTGCTGTCCTATGAGTGGGGAAGTATTTTTTCAAAAATTCAGCTTGCATTTCTCTCCATGTACCTATAGACCTAGGACGCAAGGAGTTTAGCCAAAGCTTGGCTTTATCCTTTAGAGAGAATGGGAACAATTTAAGCCGAATGGTTTCCTCTGTGCATGTTCTATCAATAAAAGTATTACATACCTCTTCAAAGTCTTTAATGTGTATGTATGGATTTTCAGAATCCATACCATGAAATGTGGGAAGAAGTTGAATCATGCCCGGTTTCAAATTGAAAGCTTGTTGGTTAAGAGGTAATATAATACACGAAGGTGTACTTTGTCTAGCCGGGTGAAGATACTCTCTAAGAGTTCGAAAATTAGGTTGATCATTGAATTGTGGAGGTCCATTACCTTGAACACTCCCTTCACCCTCTACGTCTTCAACATTAGCCATGATAAAATAATAATAATATAACAATTATATGAAAATGAAAGGAAAGGAAAGAAAAAAAATGCAAATAAAAGTAATAGCTCAAAAATAAAAATACAACAAATTAAGAAATTCACTCTCCAACTAATAAGCACTATTAACAACAATAAACATTAAAAGATAATTATAAGAAGCTTGAATAAAAAGACGGTGATACCGGCCAAGCACTTTAGACAATAAATATAAGAAAAATAACAACAATAAACATTAAAAAATAATTATAACAAGCATGAATAAACAAAAGGCGGTAATACCGGCCAAGCACTTCAAACAATAAATATAAGAAAAATAATCATAACAAAACAACAAAATAAAAAGGAAATAAACAAGAGGCGGTAATACCGACCAAGCACTTCAAACAATAAATATAAGAAAAATAACAACAACAAATATTAAAAGATAATTATAACAAGCATGAATAAACAAAAGGCGGTAATACCGGCCAAGCACTTCAAACAATAAATATAAGAAAAATAATCATAACAAAACAACAAAATAAAAAGGAAATAAACAAGAGGCGGTAATACCGACCAAGCACTTCAAACAATAAATATAAAAAAAATAACAACAACAAATATTAAAAGATAATTATAACAAGCATGAATAAAAAGGCGGTAATACCGGCCAAGCACTTTAGACAATAAATAAAAACAATATCAACTAAATAAAATGAAATAAACAAGAAAAATATTAGCAACTAATAAGAATAGACAATAAAATAAAAATGGTTGAACCAACCAAAATCCAACAATTAATAGTCCAGTCCACAGTCCAATATCCGGAACGTTAAGGTAAAATTTTTTTTTAGGCGGTAAAACCAGCCAATTGAATTTTTTTTATATGATTTTTTTTTAGTTTTCCAATAATCAAATCTAAATTTGTTACCTTTGCTTGCTAGCTCCCCGGCAACGGCGCCAAAATTGCTTGACCGCTTTTTATGATCGGCTTGTTTTAACTCGCAAGTGCACGAGTGTGCGATGTAGCAATTAACTCGGTAAGATCGAGGTCATATCCACAGAGAGCTAGATCTGGAAATTAAGCTAAGTAACAAAAAAAAACTCAAGAGAAATTAAATTAACAATAACTTGGTTGAAAATAATTGATGGATTTGTTTTCAAAGATAAAAAAAATGTAAATAGATTTTAAATGACAAGAAAAGTAAGTCTTGGTCCAAATCAATTTTAATGGTGATGTATTGGTGATTTCTTCAACATATATAAGATAACTCAACCTAATCTCAACGATGGTGATATTAGATCGGAAGATATTACAATGAAGATTAGAAAGATGAAGATTGATTATTGCTTAAGAATGAACTAGTACTTTCATATTAAGTAAGACATTGAATCAAGCAATCTCTATACCAAAACTAAAGTTTGTGCATAAAAATTCAAGATTATAACATTACCTAAATGATTTCTAAAATTTCTTTACAATAATAAATCATTCATGAAGAAAATAAGAAGATAAACATTAAGATTCATTCATATCCTAAAGAACTCACCTCAATCACCATTATCCTTGATTTGGATCCAAGAAAGAGTTTAGCCAACCATGATTATATATAAGAACACTTCAATAAACATGAAAGAACTTGAATCCAACTGAAAAAATAAGTTTTACAAACTAAAGAACCGAAATCTATAAAGAAGAACACAATACAATTTCAGAAAAAATTCGGACACAAATCTGACTCTAACTTTGGACAGCAATTCGACCCTCTTAGAAGCTTTTTTTGGAGAAGTCTATTAGAGACATATTTATAGGCAATTCTGTCACCTTTCCAGATCATTAAAGAACAGCTCATTTGGACACCTGAGTCAAAAGTTATGGGCAAAACACCGAAAGGTGTTCTGAAAAATCAAATCAAGACAGCTTTACAACTACTTTGGTGCACGTTTTTCTTCCTCATTTATGAGGTGTCTCCTTCTTCTTTTTGACCCAAAATAATGTTAAAATATCCCCTCCAGCTTTCCATCCATGTGCTTGCCTTCTTGGATTAATGGATTGCCCAAAATAAATCAATTGTTATTTGTTGTGTGGACATGTAAGATCATGGATTGTGTTTGGGTTGATTTGAAGGTTGATTTGGGGTTGATTTAGGGCTGATTTGGGGCTGATTTTGGGCTGAATTTGAGCATCAAATAAGTATACAAATGTACTTATTATTTGGGCTAAGATTGACATTGAAACCTTGAGTGTTTAATGGTTGAAGTTTGCACACAACATAAGGCAAGTTTGGGCTTGAAATAAATCATATGATATTCTTTTCTAGAATTGGAATAGAATTGATTTTTGGGACAAATTTGGAGCACTTAGTTGAACCAAGATTTGCTTCAATCTTCAACTAAATGTCTCTTCAATTCTTTGTTCTGAATTCCGACGTTGAATTTTGTGAATTAATTCATTTAAGCTCCAAAAACCTATCGAAACATTAAAACAAACTTCATTACTAAAAAACACATCAATTATTATAAAAACAACCAAATAAAAACAATAAATACATATGTAAAATAAGACTTAATGACACTTTTGATGCACAATCACATTTCAAGTCCTAATCATAACAACAATAAAGAAGTCTGAATCTATCTTACAGCTCGTGCAATGTTCAGTGGTTGACCCATATTTGGAGTTCTAGAAGTCCAAATGATCTCTATTTGTTTTTCAGTGAAAAGCTAAAACAAATTTCTACAACTTTCATGTTTAAGTGGTTCCAATTCTAATATTATCAATGATGTTTTGGGTAGATAAAAAAGATAAAGATTGTCACCACGTCAAGAACCCACTCATTAATTAGTCATCAAATCAATAGTTTCTAATTTTGGCCTATAAAAAGAGACATTTTCCATGCATTTAGGCATCTTGGTTTCCAGATCAAGATCATGTTCTTGCTTTCTCTCTTTGTATTTTGTAATTCTTAAGTTTTGCTTTCATTAATATCAAGTTTATGTCTTTCAATTCCTTTCCTTTACTTAGTTAACTTTTATCTTATTTATGTTCTTATTTTGTTTGTTTATTTTTCTTTCTTTCATAATGTCTAGCTAAGTTTATGATGTCAAGGTGAAAAGGTTACACTAATGGTGTAAGAATAAGTATAGTGTAAACTTAATATGGACTTTAATGTTTGATACTAACATGTTTTGTATTTGTTATCTTGTTTACTCTTTAATACTTTGTTTGTTAAATGACTAATCTAGATTTATGTTGTATAACAGTTGGTATAACTGACATGACTAAAAGATTGATGTCTTCTCTCAAGCGTAGGAGTGTCGAAGTAATAAATAACCTTGCAAGACCGGGTCGAACCACAAGGAGGTTAATTGTACAAATTATAAACAACAACAATAGTAATCACAACAACAACAATACTAATAGAAATAGTAGTTGTAGTAGTAATAAAGAAAGAGATGGAGAAGAAGAAAAAGAAGATGAGAACTTTAAGATGGAATATCAATATAAGGATTAAAAAATGATAATAACAAATATCAAGGTTAGAGGTTCCACCAATGGTAAGTCAAACAAGTATAGTATAAACTCTTATTATTCAATTGGAAACCACACACAATGGAGGTTTCAATCAGATTATAGATTGTTAACATGATTACATTAGTCATCTTATTCGATTAATGCTAATACTTGTAAATCTCATCAAGCATTCATAATTATAACTTATGTTAACAACAAATCAAGTTCCTTTCATAGCTTAGGTATCACTTATACAATACAGTATGGGCTATGAAGGTGCCAAGCATTCGTTGTACCAAGTGTTATACAACATAAATCAAGATTAGTCATTTAACAAGCAAAGTATTAAAGAGTGAATAAGATAACAAATACAAAACATGTTAGAATTAAACATTAAAGTCCATATTAAGTTTACACTATACTTATTCTTACACCATTAGTTTAACCTTTTCACCTAGATATAATAAACTTAGCTAAACATATGAAAGAAAATAAAATAAACGAAATAAGAATATAAATAAGATAAAACTTAACTAAGTAAATGAAAGGCATAAACTTGATATTAATGAAAGCAAAGCATAAACATTACAAAAAATACAAAGAAAGAAAGCAAGAACATGATCTTGATCTGGAAACCAAGATGCCTAAATGCATGGCAAATGCCTCCTTTTATAGGACAAAATTAGGAAGTATTGATTTGATGACTAATTGATGAGTGGGTGACCAACTCTTAACTTCGTGACAATCCTTATCTTCTTTTATCTGCCCAAAACGTCATTGATAACACCAAAATTAAAGCCACTTAAAAACATGAAAGTTGTATAAAATTATCTCAGTTTTCTTGTGTAAAACAATTCATCTCATTTGGACTTCTATAACTCCAAATATGGGCCAAATACTGAACAGTGCTTGGGGTGGAAGACAGATTCGGACTTCTTTGTTATTGCTAAAATTTGAACTTGAAAATGGCCTTTTTAGATCTTGGGCTCCATATGAAAGTTGTAGACCTATGTCTTTCCTTTCCATCCATATAAAGTAGACCTAAATCTAAGATCTACAGCTCTAGATTTGACCTAATTACCGAACAGTGTTCTAGTTTGGATTGCACCGACATCTCTTTTCTAAGTTTGCCATCTCTTTGGCCTTCCAATTTCAGTTCTTAAATTCATTAATCAATCCTTTCATTTATGTGATAGGCCTACATTTAAAATGAATATTTACCATAAATTAAAGGTAGAAAGATAGAGTATAGAAGATATCACCTAAAATAACGAACACTAACAAACCTAAAACACACTAAAACAAATATAAGAAACAACAAAACACAATAATAAAACTGAAAGACATAAAAATTCACAAATGAAGGCTCAAATCCAATCTAAGCTTTTTACGGCTTTTCTTAGTTGACCAATTTATACGACTCATGGAAAGATTAATTACAAGAATGAAAGATTGTAGTTGGTCAATCAATTATTCAGCAGTAGTAGTAAAGATTATTATTTGGTGTGTAGAAGATGTTAGAAATTCTTGTTCCACAACATGATCAAGAAAAGACAATAACTTATCATAATAACCATTAACATTTAACAAACCTATGAGTTTATGGTGAATGTGCAGTTAGGCCCAAGAGGAAATACGAAAGATCTCTTCCAATATGCCTGGACCACGTGGTAAAGCAATGAAGGCATCAGCATGGTTAAATATTGCATTCATTCGAGTTGACATTGTGGAGACCTGAAGTTGCTCTCCAATTGTTTTCCCAATAATGTCCCCTTCTGCTAAAGTGATTAATACTTAAAAATGTATTTTTATCAAGGTTTTATATCATTATTTTGCACTTGAAATATCAATAACTCCTTAACTAAAACATGTTTTATAATAATATATCTAATAATATAAGATACCTTTAATTTATGGTAAATGTTCATTTTAAATGCAAACCTATCACATAAATGAAAGGATTGATTGATGAATTTAAGAACTAAAATTGAAAGGACAAAGAGATGACCAAACTTAGAAAAGAGATGTCGGTGCAATCCAAACCGGAACACTGTTTAGTAATTAGATCATATCTAAAGCTGTATATCTCAGATTTAGGTCTATTTTATATGGATGAAAAGGTAAGACATAGGCCTACAACTTTAATATGGAGCCTAAGATCTAAAAAGGCCATTTTCAAGTTCAAATTGGAGCAACAACAAAGAAGTCCGAATCTATCTTCTTACCTGATCATTGTTCAGTATTTGGGCCATATCTGGAGTTCTAGAAGTTGAAATGATCTAACGTTTTTACACAAGACAAATAAGACAAGTTCTTATAACTTTCATGTTCCAAGTGATTCCAATTTTGATGTTATCAATGATGTTTTGGGCGGACAATAGAAGATAAGGATTGTCACCAAGTCAAGAGTTGGCCACCTACTCATCAATTAGTCATCAAATCAATAGTTCCTAATTTTGGCCTATAAAAGGAGGCATTTACCATGCATTTAGGCATCTTGGTTTCTAGATCAAGATCATGCTCTTGCTTTCTTTCTTTGTGTTGTTTGTAATGTTTATGCTTTGCTTTCATTAATATCAAGTTTATGTCTTTCATTTCCTTTCCTTTACTTTGTTAACTCTTATCTTATTTATGTTCTTATTTTGTTTATTTATTTTTCTTTCATTCATTATGTCTAGCTAAGTTTATTATGTCAAAGTGAAAAGGTTACACTAATGGTGTAAGAAGAAGTATAGTGTAAACTTAATATGGACTTTGATGTTTGATACTAACATGTTTTGTATTTGTTATCTTGTTCACTCTTTAATACTTTGCTTGTTAAATGACTAATCTTGATTTATGTTGTATAACACTTGGTACAACAAATGCTTGGCACTTTCATAGCACATACTGTATGGTATAACTCACACTTGAGCTATGAAAGGAACTTGATTTGTTAATAACATAAGTTATAATCATGAGTGCTTGACGAGATTTACAAGTATTAGCATTAATCAAACAAGATGACCAATGTAGTCATGTTAACAATATATAATCTGATTCAAACCTCCTTTGTATGTGGTTTCCAATTGAATAATAAGAGTTTATACTATACTTGTTTGACATACCATTGGTGAAACCTCTAACCTTGACATTTGTTATTATCATTGTTTAATCCTTACATTAATATTCCATCTCAAGTTCTCATCATCTTCTTCTTCTTCTTCTTCTTTTTTCTTTATTATTATTATTATTATTATTGTTATTGTTATTATTATTCCTATTACTACTATTGCTATTATTATTATTATTATTGTTGTTGTTGTTGTCGTTGTTGTTGTTGTTGTTTATAATTGTCATTTATAATTTATGCAATTAGCCTCCCTGTGATTCGACCCCAATCTTGCCAGGTTATTTATTACTTCGACATTCCTGCACTGGGAGAAGACATTAATCTTTTAGTCGTGTCAGAAAGATTCGGAGACAACCCCCAAAACGTGATTCCCTCTAAAAAATACAACTATTGACACACCTCCCATTAACCCAAGACTGCCTCCCCCATACACTAAATGAATCTTTCTGTCAGCTAGCACTTGACCAAGATGATTTGCTGATTCTAAAAACTCCTTTACTTTCCCAAGACTAGATCCACCGAAAACACAAATATTTCTTATATGATGACCTGAGGAACTTGCCATTTCTACACACTTTTGTATTCGTTGAGTGTATGGGTTGAGTAGAAATGAAAGGAAGGAGGAGAGGGTTTTATAGATGAGAAATTGAAAAGACAATCATACCACCTATATGTAGGTCAGCTAGAGTCTCATATAGTCTCAAAGTTCAAGTTCCACAGGTAAGTGATAAGGTTTTTCATAGACTAATCTATAAGGTGACATACCTAATGATGTTTTATAAGCAGTTCAATAAGCTCAAAGTGCATTATTAAGTCTTAAAGACCAGTCTTTCCTATTAGGGTTCATTTTTTTCTCTAAAATATGTTTGATCTCCCTATTAGCAAGCTCTACTTGTCCACTTATTTGAGGGTGATAAGGGGGGCAACTTTGTGTGTGATTCCATATTTCTTCATTAAAGACTCAAATGGCTTGTTATAGAAATGTGTTCCACCATCGCTTATTATGGCTCGAGGGACTCCAAATCGACTCAAAATATTTTCTTTCAAAAACTTTATCACTGTTTTGTGATCATTGTTTCGACTTGGAATTGCCTCTATCTATTTTGAAACATAATCTACTACGACTAATATGTATAAGAAACCAAATGATAGAGGGAATGGACCCATGAAATCTATACCCCAGCAGTCAAAGATCTCAATGACAATAATAGGATTTGAAATAGATCCCAACTTCTAACAATTTTCACAAAACTTGCAGAATGCATATGAGTCTTTGAACATGGTGGGCCAATAAAATCCACTTTGTAAGATTTTTGCAGTTGTCTTTTGACACGACGAAAAGATTGATGTCTTCTCCCAAGTGTAGGAGTGTCGAAGTAATAAATAACCCGGCAAGACCGGGGTCGAACTACAGGGAGGTTAATTGTACAAATTATAGACAACAATTATAAGCAACAATAATAACAATAACAACAACAACTATAATAATAATAATAGTAGTAGTAGTAGCAGTAGTAGTAGTAGTAGTAGTAGTAGTAGTAGTAATAGTAGTAGTAGTAATAATAATAATAATAATAAAGAAAGAGAAGAAGAAGAAGATGATTAGAACTTGGAGATGGAAAATTAATGTAAGGATTAAACAATAATAATAACAAATGTCAAGGTTGAGCTTCCACTAATGGTATATCAAACAAATATAGTATAAACTCTTATTATTGAATTGGAAACCACACACAAAGGAGGTTCCAATCAGATTATATATTGTTAACATGATTACATTAGTCATCTTATTCAATTAATGCTAATACTTGTAAATCTCGTCAAGCATTCATGATTATAACTTATGTTAACAACAAATCAAGTTTCTTTCATAGCTCAGGTGTCGGTTATACCATACATTATGGGCTATGAAAGTGACAAGTATTTGTTGTACCAAGTGTTATACAACATAAATCAAGATTAATCATTTAACAAGCAAAGTATTATAGAGTGAACAAGATAACAAATATAAAACATGTTAATATCAAACATTAAAGTCCATATTAAGTTTACACTATACTTATTCTCACACCATTAGTGTAACCTTTTCACCTTGACATAATTAACTTAGCTAGACATAATGAAGGAAAGAAAAATAGATAAACAAAATAACAACATAAAAGCTAACTAAGTAAAGGAAAGGAAATGAAAAGCATAAACTTAATATTAATGAAAGCAAAGCATAAACATTACAAAAAATACAAAGAGAGAAAGGAAGAGCATGATCTTGATCTGAACACCAAGATGCCTAAATGCATGGCAAATGCCTCCTTTTATAGGCCAAAATTGGGAACTATTGATTTGATGACTAATTGATCAGTGGGTGGCCAACTTTTTACTTGGTGACAATCCTTATCTTCTCTTGTCTGCCCAAAACGTCATTGATAACGTCAAAATTGGAGCCAGTTGTAAACATGAAAGTTGTAGGAAAATGTCTCAGCTTTCTTGTGTAAACAATTGAGCTCATTTGGACTTCTAGAACTCCAGATATGGCCAAAATACCAAACAGTGCTCGGGCTGGAAGATAGATTCGGGCTTCTTTGTTGTTGCTACAATTTGGACTTGATAATGGCCTTTTTAGATCTTGGGCTCCATATGAAAGTTGTAGACCTATGTCTTACCTTTCCATCCATATAAATTGGACCTAAATCTGAGATCTGTAGCTCCAGATATGGCCTAATTACCGAACAGTATTCCGGTTTGGATTGCACTGACATCTCTTTTCTAAGTTTGACCATCTCTTTGCCTTTGCAATTTCAGTTCTTAAAGTCATCAATCAATCCTTTCTTTTATGTGATAGGCCTGCATTTAAAATGAAAATTTACCACAAATTAAAGGTATCTCATATTATTATATATATTATTATAAAATATGCTTTAGTTAAGGAGTTATTGATACTTCAAATGCAAAATAATGATATAAAACTATGACAAAAATGCACTTTTAAGTACTAATCACACCCCCAACCAGCTTATTACTAGTCCCTAGTAATCAAAGCGTTAAAACAATTTGCAAATTTCACAAAGCAAGGTATTCATCATTTAACTTTCATTAATCTATCCAGATAAACAAACTCTCATTAAATTTATATATTTGCTCAATACCTTTTAACAAGATATTAATAAACCTTTCTTTTGTGCTCAATGTGTCAACACATAATTATGGGGCTTTTCTTAGAAGAAAACAAAATTTTTGTTCTAATGTTTAAGATTAACTTCCTTGGGATGGGATTATTATTTTTGTCTTTTTTTTCTTTATTATTTTTTTAAAAATCTATATACATATAATTTAAAAACATCATGCATCTTTAACCCATGTAACGAGCTTTCAGCTAATGACTCGCAGATACTGATATGTAGATAGTGCAATGTTTGATTCTCTTAAGCTTTTCTCCTCAACCCATGTAACAAGCGTTGGGCCAATAGCTTCCAAGTCATTTGACTTTAGGGTATTAGGTGTTAAAACACCCCTTCAGGCTTAATTGCTCAGGTTAGGGAGGCTACGAAACCAAACTTATCTACATTTTTATTATCATCATTTTTTTTTCTTCTTTTTTTTCTTTTTTTTTTCATGGTTTTGTTTTTTAATTATATACAATCCCTTTCCCTTAGTTGTTACCTTTAACAAAAGAACATAAATAATATAATAATCCAATATGCAACCCACAATCATATGTTAAAGTGTGTGTGTGTAAATTAAGGTTTAAGAATACATGTTAAATAAGTATATGAGCAGAATTAAGTGGTAACAATATGAGAGTTTGTAAACCTGAATATTTCAAGAAGTATTATAATAGACCTTGTTAAGAATGGTTACTAAGATGCGTCTCAAGAGTCACTTTAACAAAAGAACTCCTTTACTCTGCCATCCTAGTAATAACAATTATGCACATGCTTTATGAAATGAAAAACAATTTTTTTTTTATCAACTACTACCCTCTCCCCCCAACCAAAACGAGACATTGTTCTCAATGTTTGAAGGTAAAAAGATAGAGTATAGAAGATATCACCTGAAATAACGAACACTAACAAAACCTGAAACACACTGAAATAAAAATAAGAAATAACAAAACACAATAATAAAACCAAAAGACACAAAAATTCACAAATGAAGGCTCAAATCCAATCTAAGCTTTTTACGGCTTTTCTTAGTTGACCAATTTATACGACTCATGGAAAGATTAATTACAAGAATGAAAGATTGTAGTTGGTCAATCAATTATTCAGCAGTAGTAGTAAAGATTATTATTTGGTGTGTAGAAGATGTTAGAAATTCTTGTTCCACAGCATGATCAAGAAAAGATAACAACTTATCATAATAACCATTAACATTTAACAAACCTATGGGTTTATGGTGAATGTGCAATTGAGCCCAAGAGGAAATATGAAAGATCTCTTCCAATGTGCCTAGACCACCTGGTAAAGCAATGAAGGCATCAGCATGGTTAAGCATTGCATTCATTCGAGCCGACATTGTGGAGACCTGAAGTTCCTCTCCAATTGTTTTTCCAATGATGTCCCCTTATGCCAAAGCTTTAGGGACGACTCCTAAAACTTGACTACATCCTAAAAATGCAGCTATTGACACACCTCCCATTAACCCAAGACTGCCTCCCCCATACACTAAATGAATCTTTCTCTCAGCTAGCACCTAACCAAGATGATTTGCTGATTCTAAAAACTCCTTTTTTTTCCCAGGACTAGATCAACCGAAAACACAAATATTTCTTATTTGATGACTTGAGAAACTTGCCATTTCTACACACTTCTGTATTTGTTGAATGTATGGGTTGAGTAGAAATGAAAGGAAGGAAAAAAGGGTTTTATAAATGAGAAATTTGAAAGGCAATCATAACATCTATATGTAGGCCAGCTAGAGTATCACACTCTCTCTCTCTTTTTATTTATTTATTTATTTACTTTTGAAAAAAGCATGTGTATGTACAGGTAGTTATGATTGTGGCTCACATCTTCCCTTGGTTTTACGTCCAAGAACGGCTTAAACACCCTCTATGGGTCGGCGATAGGCTTCCCATCCAGTTTTCTTAAAAACTGGCAAACAGGGTCTTTTTTAGTCAGATTCCCAAGACTAAGTCGATCATGTTCTTTATGAAATAGTGGCCATAAATCATGAATTGCACGATGCACATCTCCACTAAGATGCGTCTCAAGAGTCAATAGAAGATTATCTAAAGACTCCTTACTCAGGCCATCCTTAATGAATTGTATTTTATCTTCACGGTTTATAGATACCATTCCTAAAGAACGACATTGTGTATTACAAGTCCATCTAGCACATCGATGACAGACTCCGAGTCTTTTTGCACGACGCTTTTTGCAAAAGTGCTTTTACCTGTTCCAGGCATGTGTGAAATGAAGTTAGAGGACTCACCTGATAATCGGACCTTTGCTTCAATCAACCAGCGAATATCTTCAGAAATTCCATGATTCATTAACAATCTCAATCTTGCACATCTAGCACGATAAATTTTTGTAATCGCATTCTGAGGCAGAGCGGGAAAATACTTTTTCAATTTTTTAAGATTAGTGTCCATTTTCAAATGAGAATTGGAAGAGAGATTCAAAGAATGACACAAATATATACACAAATATCAGTAATTGTGGGAAACTGAAAGAACCGACTTAAGTCACGGAGTACCGTTGTCCGCCATTTGACCGGGGTGAGAGAAACTAGCAAAAGTCACTCAAAAGGAAACATAAAAACAATGTGAGAAAAAAATCAACCTTTATCTACAAGATCATTCAAACCAACTAATTCATTTTCACTAGGAAAATTATCAAAGTAAGCTTTCAAACGATGTCTATTTTCCTTAAAATCATTGTCATTCATTGAATTCTCAATATCATAGGCCCTATAAGGATTGCTCCATCTTAATCTTAGCTCTTTAGGGAATGCATAGAGTTGAGAATCATAAAACAAAACTTTTTGACGAGTATCAACTTTTTGAACAGTATCAACTTTTTGACAATTTTCACAAGTTTTGCAGAATGCATGTGTGTCCTTGAACATGGTGGGCCAATAAAATCCATTTTGAAAGATTTTTGCAGCTGTCTTTTTTGACGAGAAATAACTTCCACATGCTTTAGAATGACAAAGTTTAATGACACTACTTACCTCATTGTCGGGAATGAATCTTTGAAATATTTGATCAGGATAATATTTTCAACATTTTTTGTGTGTTTTTCATCCGTGATTTCTTCCACAGAATAAATCATTTGCAAATCTTCAGATTCATTCAATTTATTTTTACTTAAAGTAGATTCAAGTTGATCATAAACTAATTCATCAATATGATCTACTTCTTGTAAATCATTATCATCTCCAGGTTGCTTGTAAATGTTGAAAATATTCATCTCCAACGTCATGTTTCCAAATGATAGCTTCATCAGTCCATTCCTACAATTAATCAATGCGTTAGATGTTGCAAGAAACGGACGTCCTAAAATAACAGGAAATGAGTTACATGCTTCAACAGGTTCTGTGTCCAAAACAATAAAATCCACAGGATAAATGAATTTATCGACTTGTACTAACACATCTTCAATTATTCCTCTAGGCACTTTTATAGATCTATCGGCAAGTAAAAGAGATATAGAAGTTGGTTTTAACTCACCTAGATTGAGACTCTAAAAAACTGAATATGGAAGTAAATTCACACTAGCACCAAGATGAAGTAAGGCTCTTTCAATTTTATGCTCTCCAATAAAGCAAGAAATTGTAGGACAACCAGGGTCTTTATATTTCAAAGCATTATTGTTTTGAAGAATAGCACTTACTTGTTCGGCTAGAAAGGCTTTCTTTTTTACATTCAGTTTCCTCTTCACAGTGCAGAGATCTTTCAAAATTTTAGCATAAGAAGGAACCTGTTTAATAGCATCCAACAAAGGTATATTGATCCTTACCTGTTTGAAAGTTTTAAAGATTTCAGAGTTGTGATTAACTTTCCTTTGTTTGGTCATGGCTTGAGGAAATGGAAGTGCTGGCGGTGAATCAGTCGTTTCTTTGCAATTTTCAGATTCATCCCCTTCCTTACCCTCAGAGATTGACTCATCATCTTTCTCATAAAGTTCAAGAGAGGGTTTTTCAATAACCTTACCACTGCGCAGAGTAGTGACTGATTTGACTTGATCCATATGTTGGCTTCCGGAACTACTTGCATTTGCATTGTATTGCCCTTTGGGATTTTGTTGTGGTTGAGATGGAAACTTACCTTTCTCTTGGAAACTGAGAGCAGATGTTAATTTAGCAAGAGTATCTTTAAAATCTGTCATGTTTTGAGCAAGTTGAGTATTGATTGTCTCTTGCTTTTCAATGAATGCATGCAATGTTTCCTCAAGATTTCTTTTAAGAGATGGAGCATAAGGAGGTGCATATCTGATTAGTACTTAAAAGTGCATTTTTATCATGGTTTTATATCATCATTTTGCACTTGAAGTATCAATAACTCCTTAACTAAAATATGTTTTATAATAATGTATCTAATAATATAAGATACCTATAATTTGTGGTAAATGTCTATTTTTAATGCAGGTCTATCACATAAATGAAAGGATTGATTGATGACTTGAAGAACTTAAATTGCATGGATAAAGAGATGGTCAAACTTAGAGAAGAGATGTCGGTGCAATCCAAACAGGAACACTATTCGGTAATTGGGCCATATCTAGAGCTACAGATCTCAGATTTAGGTCCAATTTATATGGATGGAAAGGTAAGACATAGGCCTACAACTTTCATATAGAGCCCAAGATCTAAAAAGGCCATTATCAAGTCCAAATTGTAGCAACAACAAGAGAAGATAAGGATTGTCGATGACGTTTTGGGCAGACAAGAGAAGATAAGGATTGTCACCAAGTCAAAAGTTGGCCACCCACTTATCAATTAGTCATCAAATCAATAGTTCCCAATTTTGGCCTATAAAAGGAGGCATTTGCCATGCATTTAGGCATCTTGGAGTTCAGATCAAGATCATGCTCTTCCTTTCTCTCTTTGTATTTTTTGTAATGTTTATGCTTTACTTTCATTAATATCAAGTTTATGCCTTTCATTTCCTTTCCTTTACTTAGTTAACTTTTATGTTCTTATTTTGTTTATCTATTTTTCTTTCTTTCATTATGACTAGCTAAGTTAATTATGTCAAGGTGAAAAGGTTACACTAATGGTGTGAGAATAAGTATAATGTAAACTTAATATGGACTTTAATGTTTGATACTAACATGTTTTATATTTGTTATCTTGTTCACTCTTTAATACTTTGCTTGTTAAATGACTAATCTTGATTTATGTTGTATAACACTTGGTACAACAAATGCTTGGCACTTTCATAGCCCATAATGTATGGTATAACCGACACCTGAGCTATGAAAGGAACTTGATTTGTTGTTAACATAAGTTATAATCATGAATGCTTGACGAGATTTACAAGTATTAGCATTAATTGAATAAGATGACTAATGTAATCATGTTAACAATATATAATCTGATTGGAACCTCCTTTATGTGTGGTTTCCAATTCAATAATAAGAGTTTATACTATACTTGTTTGATATACCATTAGTGGAACCTCTAACCTTGACATTTGTTATTATTATTGTTTAATCCTTACATTAATTTTCCATCTTCAAGTTCTCATCATCATCATCATCTTCTTCTTCTCTTTCTTTATTATTATTATTATTATTATTATTATTATTATTATTAGTACTACTACTACTACTACTACTACTATTATTATTATTATTATTATTATTATTATTATTATTATTATTATTATTACTATTGTTGTTGTTGTTATTGTTGTTTTATAATTGTTGTTTATAATTTGTACAATTAACCTCCCTGTGGTTCGACCCCGGTCTTGCCGGGTTATTTATTACTTCGACACTCCTGCACTTGGGAGAAGACATCAACCTTTGAGTCGTGTCAAGTTTTTGGCGCCGTTGCCGAGGAGGTAAGTTCTTGTATAAATTATAGTAGTTATTTTATTTTCTCTTTTCACTTTTCTTGTATATAACTTTATTTCTTTTCTTTTGTTTCTTTTTATTTTGTTTTCTTCCTTCTTCTTTTGTTTTCTTCTTCATTTTATTATATTCCAACACGTGCATGAGAGTGTGGTCACGTACATCAAGTGGTAGACTTTGTAGGATATCCTCATCATTTTCAGAAAATATGGCCGAAGAAGATAATCAATCACTTCATAATGAAAATAATGAGAATAACCGTGCTAGAACACTTAGAGACCACATGAATCCCACAAGAACAAGTGCACCATCATGCATAGTTTTTCCTCCTGATGCATCTTATTTTAATTTTAAACCAGGTATTATTCAACTTTTACCTTTTTTTCAAGGTTTAGAATTGGAAAATCCATACTTGCATTTAAGGGAATTCGAGGAGGTCTGCAACACATATAATAACTTAAATTGTAGCATGAACACCATTAGATTAAAGCTTTTTCCTTTTTCATTAAAAGATAAAGCTAAAACATGGCTACAAAATGTAAGAACAGGATCCATTCGTGCTTGGGATGAAATGCAACAACAGTTTTTAAAGAAGTTTTTCCCATCTCATAGAACAAACTCTTTCAAGAGACAAATCACCACTTTCACTCAAAAACCAGGAGAAACATTTTACCAATGTTGGGATAGGTATCGAGACTTACTTAGTACTTGCCCTCATCATGGTTTTGAAACATGGAGATTGGTTTCACATTTCTATGAAGGATTAACACCTAAAGATAGGCAAATGGTTGAATTGATGTGCAATGGAACTTTTGAAGATAAAGACCCTGATGAAGCAATGGAGTACTTAGACTTGTTGGCTGAAAATGCTCAAAATTGGGACACCGCGGGTACTTATGAGACACCGAGTAAAACTCAACCTCATACATCTAGTGGAGGTATGTACAACCTTAGGGAAGATTATGACCTTCAAGCCAAATTTGCATCTTTAGCTAGAAAAGTCGAGGCACTAGAATTGAAAAAGAGTGGTCAATTAAAATCTGTTGAAAAGATTGTGTGTCAAATTTGTGAAACAAATGAACACTCAACCAACGATTGTCCAACCTTGCCTTCTTTTAAGGAATGTCTCCATGAGCAAGCCCATGCTTTAAACAGTTTCCAAAGGCCTAACCATAACCCATACTCCCAAACATACAACCCTGGTTGGAGAAATCACCCAAATTTCAATTGGAAGAGTGAGAACAACAATGCACAAACTTCACAACCACCATTTCAAGCACACCACAATTTCCAAAATTCTCATGGATATGCACCTCCTTATGCTCCACCTCCTAGAAGAAATCTTGAGGAAACATTGCATGCATTCGTTGAAAAGCAAGAGACAATCAATACTCAACTTGTTCAAAACATGACAGATTTTAAAGATACTCTTGCTAAATTAACATCTGCTCTCAGTTTCCAAGAGAAAGGTAAGTTTCCATCTCAAACACAACAAAATCCCAAAGGGCAATACAATGCAAATGCAAGTAGTTCCGAAAGCCAACACATGGATCAAGTCAAATCAGTCACTACTCTGCGCAGTGGTAAGGTTATTGAAAAACCCTCTCTTGAACCTTATGAGAAAGATGATGAATCAATCTCTGAGGGTAAGGAAGGGGATGAATCTGAAAATTGCAAAGAAATGACTGATTCACTGCCAGCACTTCCATTTCCTCAAGCCATGACCAAACAAAGGAAAGTCAATCACAATTCTGAAATTTATGAAATTTTCAAACAGGTAAGGATAAATATACCTTTGCTGGATGCAATTAAACAGGTTCCTTCCTATGCTAAATTTTTGAAAGATCTATGCACTGTGAAGAGGAAACTGAATGTGAAAAAGAAAGCCTTTCTAGCTGAACAAGTAAGTGCCATTCTTCAAAACAATAATGCTTTGAAATATAAAGACCCTGGTTGTCCTACAATTTCTTGCTTTATTGGAGAGCATAAAATTGAAAGAGCCTTACTTGATCTTGGAGCTAGTGTGAATTTACTTCCATATTCAGTTTTTCAAAGTCTCAATCTTGGTGAGTTAAAACCAACTTCTATATCTCTTTTACTTGCCGATAGATCTGTAAAAGTTCCTAGAGGAATAATTGAAGATGTGTTAGTACAAGTCGATAAATTCATTTATCCTGTGGATTTTATTGTCTTGGACACAGAACCTGTTGAAGCATGTAATTCATTTCATGTTATTTTAGGACGTCCATTTCTTGCAACCTCTAACGCATTGATTAATTGTAGGAATGGACTGATGAAGCTATCATTTGGAAACATGACATTGGAGATGAATATTTTCAACATTTGCAAGCAACCTGGAGATGATAATGATTTACAAGAAGTAGATCATATTGATGAATTAGTTTATGATCAACTTGAATCTACTTTAAGTAAAAATGAATTGGATGAAACTGAAGATTTGCAAATGGTTTATTCTGAGGAAGAAATCACGGATGAAACAAGCACCGAACATGTTGATGCGAATCTTTTATCAACAGTGACAACAGATTCGACATCTGACATCACACCAATCGATGATTACTTTCCTAACGAATCCTTACTTTCTCTTAGTCCAATGCCTTGGTATGATAAAAATATCAATTTTCTTGCTTTAGGAGATTTGCTAGTTGATTGGAGTACTCAAGACAAAGAAAATTTTTTGAACGAAGTGAAGAGCTTTTATTGTGATGACCCTAACTTATTCAAATATTGTCCTGATCAAATATTTCAAAGATTCATTCCCGACAATAAGGTAAGTAGTGTCATTAAACTTTGTCATTCTAAAGCATGTGGAAGTTGTTTCTCGTCAAAAAAGACAATTGCAAAAATCTTTCAAAATGGATTTTATTAGCCCACCATGTTCAAGGACACGCATGCATTCTGCAAAACTTGTGAAAATTGTCAAAAGATTGATACTGGTCAAAAAGTTTTGTTTTATGATTCTCAACTCTATGCAGTCCCTAGAGAGCTAAGACCAAGATGGAGCAATCCTTATGGGGCCTGTGATATTGAGAATTCAATGAATGACAATGATTTTAAGGAAAATGGACATCGTTTGAAAGCTTACTTTGATAATTTTCCTAGTGAAAATGAATCAGCTGGTTTGAATGATTTTGTAGATAAAGGTTGATTATTTTTTTTTTCTCACATTGTTTTTGTGTTTCTTTTTGAGTGATTTTTGCTAGTTTCTCTCACCCCGGTCAAATGGCGGATAACGGTACTCCGTGACTTAAGTCGGTTCTTTCAGTTTCCCACAATTACTGATATCGGTGCATATATCTGTGCAATTCTTTGAATCTCTCTTCAAATTCTCATTTGAAAATGGACACTAATCTTGAAAAATTGAAAAAGTATTTTCCCGCTTTGCCTCAGAATGCGATTACAAAAATTTACCGTGCTAGATGTGCAAGATTGAGATTGTTAATGAATCATGGAATTCCTGAAGATATTCGCTGGTTGATTGAAGCAAAGGTCCGATTATCAGGTGAGTCCTCTAACTTCATTTCACACATGCCTGGAACAGGTAAAAGCACTTTTGCAAAGAAGCGTCGTGCAAAACGACTGGATGTCTGTCATCGATGTGCTAGATGGACTTGTAATACACAATGTCGTTCTTTAGGAATGGTATCTATAAACCGTGAAGATAAAATACAATTCATTAAGGATGGCCTGAGTAAGGAGTCTTTAGATAATCTTCTATTGACTCTTGAGACGCATCCTAGTGGAGATGTGCATCATGCAATTCATGATTTATAGCCATTATTTCATAAAGAACATGATCGACTTAGTCTTGGGAATTTGACTAAAAAAGACCCTGTTTGCCAGTTTTTAAGAAAACTGGATGGGAAGCCTATCCCCGACCCATAGAGGGCGTTTAAGCCGTTCTTGGACGTAAAACCAAGGGAAGATGTGAGCCACAATCACAACTACCTGTACATACACATGCTTTTTTTTCAAAAGTAAATAAATAAATAAATAAAAAGAGAGAGAGAGAGTGTGAGACTCCAGCTGGCCTACATATAGGTGTTATGATTGCCTTTCTAATTTCTCATCTATAAAACCCTCTTTTCCTTCCTTTCATTTCTACTCAACCCATACATTCAACAAATACAGAAGTGTGTAGAAATGGCAAGTTCCTCAAGTCATCAAATAAGAAATATCTGTGTTTTTGGTGGATCTAGTCCTGGGAAAGAAAGGGAGTTTTTAGAATCAGCAAACCATCTTGGTCAGGTGCTAGCTGAGAGAAAGATTCATTTAGTGTATGGGGGAGGCAGTCTTGGGTTAATGGGAGGTGTGTCAATAGCTGCATTTTTAGGAGGTAGTCAAGTTTTAGGAATCGTCCCTGAAGCTTTGGCACAAGGGGACATCATTGGAAAAACAATTGGAGAGGAACTTCAGGTCTCTACAATGTCGGCTTGAATGAATGCAATGTTTAACCATGCTGATGCTTTCATTGCTTTACCAGGTGGTCTAGGCACATTGGAAGAGATCTTTCATATTTCCTCTTGGGCTCAATTGCACATTCACCATAAACCCATAGGTTTGATAAATGTTAATGGTTATTATGATAAGTTGTTGTCTTTTCTTGATCATGCTGTGGAACAGGAATTTTTAACATCTTCTGCACGACAAATCATAATCTCTGCTTCTACTGCTGAACAATTGATTGACCAACTACAATCTTTCATTCCTGTGATTGATCCTTCCATGAGTCGCATAAATTGGTCATCTAAGGAAAGCCGTAAAAAGCTTAGATTGGATTTGAGCCTTCATTTGTGAATTTTTGTGTCTTTTGGTTTTATTATTGTGTTTTGTTATTTCTTATTTTTGTTTTAGTGTGTTTCAGGTTTTGTCAGTGTTCGTTATTTCAGGTGATATCTTTTATACTCTATCTTTCTATCTTAGAACATTGAGGACAATGTTTCATTTTGGTTGGGGGGAGAGGGTAGTAGTTGATAAAAAAAAAAAATTGTTTTTGATTTCATAAAGCATGTGCATAATTGTTGTTACAAGGATGGCAGAGTAAAGGAGTTCTTTTGTGACTCTTGAGACGCATCTTAGTAACCATTCTTAACAAGGTCTATTATAATACTTCCTAAAATATTCAGGTTTACAAACTCTCGTATTGTTACCGCTTAATTCTGCTCATATACTTGTTTAACATGTATTCTTAAACCTTAATTTACACACACACACTTTAACATATGATTGTGGGTTGCATATTGGATTATTACATTATTTATGTTCTTTTGTTAAAGGTAACAACTAAGGGAAAGGGATTGTATATAATTAAAAAAAAAGAAAAAAAGAAAAAAAAAAGAAGAAAAAAAAATGATGATAATAAAAATGTAGATAAGTTTGGTTTCGTAGCCTCCCTAACCTAAGCAATTAAGCCCGAAGGGGTGTTTTAACACCTAATACCCTAAAGTCAACTGACTTGGGAGCTATTGGCCTAACGCTTGTTACATGGGTTGAGGAGAAAAGCTTAAGGGAATCAAACATTGCACTATCTACATATCAGTATCTGCGACCCGAGTTACTAAGCTCGTAGGGGTGTCTTAACACCTAATGCCCTAAGACCAACTGGTCTGGGAGTCATTAGCTGAAAGCTCGTTACATGGGTTAAAGATGCATGATGTTTTTAAAGTATATGTATATAGAGTTAAAAAAAAAACAAAAGAAGAAAAAAAAAAGACAAAAATAATAATCCCAACCCAAGGAAGTTAACCATAAACATTAGAACAAAAATTTGTTTTCTTCCAAGAAAAGCCCCATAATTATGTGTTGATATATTGAGCACAAAAGAAAGGTTTATTAATATCTTGTTAAGAGGTATTGAGCAGATATATAAATTTAATGAGAGTTTGTTTATCTGGATAGATTAATGGAAGTTAAATGATGAATACCTTGCTTTGTGAAATTTGCAAATTGTTTTAACGCTTTAATTACTAGGGACTAGTAATAAACTGGTTGAGGGGTGTGATTAGTACTTAAAAGTGCATTTTTATCATGGTTTTATATCATCATTTCGCACTTGAAGTATCAATAACTCCTTAACTAAAATATGTTTTATAATAATGTATCTAATAATATAAGATACCTATAATTTGTGGTAAATGTCTATTTTTAATGCAGGTCTATCACATAAATGAAAGGATTGATTGATGACTTGAAGAACTTAAATTGCATGGATAAAGAGATGGTCAAACTTAGAGAAGAGATGTCGGTGCAATCCAAACCGGAACACTATTCGGTAATTGGGCCATATCTACAGCTACAGATCTCAGATTTAGGTCCAATTTATATGGATGGAAAGGTAAGACATAGGTCTACAACTTTCATATGGAGCCCAAGATCTAAAAAGGCCATTATCAAGTCCAAATTGTAGCAACAACAAAGAAGCCCGAATCTGTCTTCCAGCCCAAGCACTGTTCGGTATTTTGGCCATATCTGGAGTTCTAGAAGTCCAAATGAGCTGAAGTTTTTACACAAGAAATCTGCGACAATTGCCTACAACTTTCATGTTTGCACCTGGCTCCAGTTTTGACGTTATCAATGACGTTTTGGGCAGACAAGAGAAGATAAGGATTGTCACCAAGTCAAAAGTTGGCCACCCACTTATCAATTAGTCATCAAATCAATAGTTCTCAATTTTGGCCTATAAAAGGAGGCATTTGCCATGCATTTAGGCATCTTGGTTTTCAGATCAAGATCATGCTCTTCCTTTCTCTCTTTATATTTTTTGTAATGTTTATGCTTTACTTTCATTAATATCAAGTTTATGCCTTTCATTTCCTTTCCTTTACTTAGTTAACTTTTATGTTCTTATTTTGTTTATCTATTTTTCTTTCTTTCATTATGACTAGCTAAGTTAATTATGTCAAGGTGAAAAGGTTACACTAATGGTGTGAGAATAAGTATAATGTAAACTTAATATGGACTTTAATGTTTGATACTAACATGTTTTATATTTGTTATCTTGTTCACTCTTTAATACTTTGCTTGTTAAATGACTAATCTTGATTTATGTTGTATAACACTTGGTACAACAAATGCTTGGCACTTTCATAGCCCATAATGTATGGTATAACCGACACCTGAGCTATGAAAGGAACTTGATTTGTTGTTAACATAAGTTATAATCATGAATGCTTGACGAGATTTACAAGTATTAGCATTAATTGAATAAGATGACTAATGTAATCATGTTAACAATATATAATATGATTGGAACCTCCTTTATGTGTGGTTTCCAATTCAATAATAAGAGTTTATACTATACTTGTTTGATATACCATTAGTGGAACCTCTAACCTTGACATTTGTTATTATTATTGTTTAATCCTTACATTAATTTTCCATCTTCAAGTTCTCATCATCATCATCATCTTCTTCTTCTCTTTCTTTATTATTATTATTATTATTATTATTATTAGTACTACTACTACTACTACTACTACTACTACTACTACTATTATTATTATTATTATTATTATTATTATTATTATTATTATTATTATTATTATTACTATTGTTGTTGTTGTTGTTGTTGTTTTATAATTGTTGTTTATAATTTGTACAATTAACCTCCCTGTGGTTCGACCACGGTCTTGCCGGGTTATTTATTACTTCGACACTCCTGCACTTGGAAGAAGACATCAACCTTTTAGTCGTGTCAATATCCATGAGAATTTTGGAAATTGTGGTGTGCTTGAAATGGTGGTTGTGAAGTTTGTGCATTGTTGTTCTCACTGTTCCAACTGAAATTTGGGTGATTCCTCCAACTAGGGTTTTATGTTTGGGAGTATGGGTTGTGGTTGGCCCTTTGAAAACTGTTTAAAGCATGGGCTTGTTCATGGAGACATTCTTTAAAAGAAGGCAAGGTTGGACAATCGTTGGTTGAGTGTTTATTTGTTTCACAGATTTGACACACAATGTTTTCAACAGATTTTAATTGACCACTCTTTTTTAATTCTAGTGCCTCGACTTTTCTAGCTAAAGATGCAAACTTGGCTTGAAGGTCATGATCTTCCCTAAGGTTGTACATACCTCCACTAGATGTATGAGGTTGAGTTTTACTCGGTGCCTCATATATACCTGCAGTGTCCCAATTTTGAGCATTTTCAGCTAACAAGTCTAACTACTCCATTGCTTCATCAGGGTCTTTATCTTCAAAAGTTCCATTGCACATCAATTCAACCATTTGCCTATCTTTAGGTGTTAACCCTTCATAGAAATGTGAAACCAATCTCCATGTTTCAAAACCATGATGAGGGCAAGTACTAAGCAAGTCTCGATACCTATCCCAACATTGGTAAAATGTTTCTCCTGGTTTTTGAGTGAAAGTGGTGATTTGTCTCTTGAAAGAGTTTGTTCTATGAGATGGGAAAAACTTCTTTAAAAACTGTTGTTGCATTTCATCCCAAGCACGAATGGATCCTGGTCTCAAATTTTATAGTCATGTTTTAGCTTTATCTTTTAATGAAAAAGGAAAAAGCTTTAATCTGATGGTGTTCATGCTACAATTTAAATTATTATATGTGTTGCAGACCTCCTCAAATTCCCTTAAATGCAAGTATGGATTTTCCAATTCTAAACCATGAAAAGAAGGTAAAAGTTGAATAATGCCTGGCTTAAAATTAAAATGAGATGCATCAGGAGGAAAAACTATGCATGATGGTGCACTTGTTCTTGTGGGATTCATGTGGTCTCTAAGTGTTCTAGCACAGTTATTCTCATTATTTTCATTATGAAGTGATTGATTATCTTCTTCGGCCATATTTTCTGAAAATGATGAGGATACCCTACAAAGTCTACCACTTAAGGTACGTGGCCACACTCTCATGCACGTGTAAGAATAGAATAAAAGGAAGAAGAAAACAAAAGAAGAAGAAACACGAGAAAAGAAACAAAGTTATATACAAAAAAAGTGAAAGGAGAAAATAAAATAACTATTATAATTTATACAAAACAACGAAAAGATTGATGTCTTCTCCCAAGTGTAGGAGTGTCGAAGTAATAAATAACCCGGCAAGACCGGGGTCGAACCACAGGGAGGTTAATTGTACAAATTATAGATAACAATTATAAGCAACAATAATAGCAATAATAACAACAACAACAACAACAATAACAACAACAACAACAACAATAATAATAATAGTAGTAGTAGTAGTAGTAATAGTAGTAGTAATAATAATAATAATAATAATAATAATAATAATAATAAAGAAAGAGAAGAAGAAGAAGATGATGAGAACTTGGAGATGGAAAATTAATGGGAACTATTGATTTGATGACTAATTGAAAAGGGGGTGGCCAACTTTTGACTTGGTGACAATCCTTATCTTATCTTGTCTGCCCAAAACGTCATTGATAACGTCAAAATTGGAGCCAGTTACATGAAAGTTGTAGGCAATTGTCTCAGCTTTCTTGTGTAAAAAAGTCAGCTCATTTGGACTTCTAGAACTCCAGATATGGCCAAAATACCGAACAGTGCTCGGGTTGGAAGACAGTTTCGGGGTTCTTTGTTGTTGCTACAATTTGGACTTGATAATGGCCTTTTTAGATCTTGGACTCCATATAAAAGTTGTAGGCCTATGTCTTACCTTTCCATCCATATAAATTGGACCTAAATTTTGAGATCTGTAGCTCCAGATATGACCCAATTACCGAACAGTGTTCCGGTTTGGATTGCACCGACATCTCTTCTCTAAGTTTGACCATCTCTTTATCTTTGCAATTTAAGTTCTTCAAGTCATCAATCAATCCTTTCATTTATGTGATAGGCCTGCATTAAAAATAGACATTTATCACAAATTATAGGTATCTTATATTATTAGATGCATTATTATAAAACATATTTTAGTTAAGGAGTTATTGATACTTCAAGTGCAAAATGATGATATAAAACCATGATAAAAATGCACTTTTAAGTACTAATCACACCCCTCAACCAGCTTATTACTAGTCCCTAGTAATGAAAGCGTTACAACAATTTGCAAATTTCACAAAGCAAGGTATTCATCATTTAATTTCCATTAATCTATCCAGATAAACAAACTCTCATTAAATTTATATATCTGCTCAATACCTCTTAACAAGATATTAATAAACCTTTTTTTTGTGCTCAATGTATCAACACATAATTATGGGGCTTTTCTTGGAAGAAAACAAAATTTTTGTTCTAATGTTTAAGGTTAACTTCCTTGGGTTGGGATTACTATTTTTGTCTTTTTTTTTTGTTTTTTTTTTTTAAATCTATATACATATAATTTAAAAACATCATGCATCTTTAACCCATGTAACGAGCTTTCAGCTAATGACTCCCAGACCAGTTGGTCTTAGGGCATTAGGTGTTAAGACACCCCTACGAGCTTAGTAACTCGGGTCGCAGATACTGATATGTAGACAGTGCAATGTTTGATTCCCTTAAGCTTTTCTCCTCAACCCATGTAACAAGCGTTGGGCCAATAGCTCCCAAGTCAGTTGACTTTAGGGTATTAGGTGTTAAAACACCCCTTCGGGCTTAATTGCTTAGGTTAGGGAGGCTACGAAACCAAACTTATCTACATTTTTATTATCATCATTTTTTTTTCTTCTTTTTTTTCTTCTTTTTTTTTCTTTTTTTCTTCTTTTTTTAATTATATACAATCTCTTTCCCTTAGTTGTTACCTTTAACAAAAGAACATAAATAATGTAATAATCCAATATGCAACCCACAATCATATGTTAAAGTGTGTGTGTGTAAATTAAGGTTTAAGAATACATGTTAAATAAGTGTATGAGCAGAATTAAGTGGTAACAATACGAGAGTTTGTAAACCTGAATATTTCAGGAAGTATTATAATAGACCTTGTTAAGAATGGTTACTAAGATGCGTCTCAAGAGTCACTTTAACAAAAGAACTCCTTTACTCTGTCATCCTAGTAACAACAATTATGCACATGCTTTATGAAATGAAAAACAATTTTTTTTTTATCAACTACTACCCTCTCCCCCCAACCAAAACGAGACATTGTCCTCAATGTTCTAAGGTAGAAAGATAGAGTATAGAAGATATCACCTGAAATAACGAACACTGACAAAACCTGAAACACACTGAAACAAAAATAAGAAATAACAAAACACAATAATAAAACCAAAAGACACAAAAATTCACAAATGAAGGCTCAAATCCAATCTAAGCTTTTTACGGCTTCCCGTAGATGACCAATTTATGTGACTCATGGAAGGATCAATCACAGGAATGAAAGATTGTAGTTGGTCAATCAATTGTTCAGCAGTAGTAGCAGAGATTATGATTTGTCGTGCAGAAGATGTTAGAAATTCCTGTTCCATAGCATGATCAAGAAAAGACAACAACTTATCATAATAACCATTAACATTTAACAAACCAAGATCTCTTTCAATGTGCCTAGACCACCTGGTAAAGCAATGAAAGCATCAGCATGGTTAAACATTGCATTCATTCGAGCCGACATTGTGGAGACCTGAAGTTCCTCTCCAAGTGTTTTTCCAATGATGTCCCCTTGTGCCAAAGCTTCGGGGACGACCCCCAAAACTTGACTACCTCCTAAAAATGCAGCTATTGACACACCTGCCATTAACCTAAGACTGCCTCCCCTATACACTAAATGAATCTTTCTCTCAGCTAGCACCTGACCAAGATGATTTGCTGATTCTAAAAACTCCTTTTCTTTCCCAGGACTAGATCCACCGAAAACACAAATATTTCTTATTTGATGACTTGAGGAACTTGCCATTTCTACACACTTCTGTATTTGTTGAATGTATGGGTTGAGTAGAAATGAAAGGAAGGAAAAGAGGGTTTTATAGATGAGAAATTAGAAAGGCAATCATAACACCTATATGTAGGCCAGCTGGAGTCTCACACTCTCTCTCTCTCTTTTTATTTATTTATTGATTTACTTTTGAAAAAAACATGTCTATGTACAGGTAGTTGTGATTGTGGCTCACATCTTCCCTTGGTTTTACGTCCAAGAACGGCTTAAACGCCCTCTATGGGTCGGGGATAGGCTTCCCATCCAGTTTTCTTAAAAACTGGCGAACAGGGTCTTTTTTAGTCAGATTCCCAAGACTAAGTCGATCATGTTCTTTATGAAATAGTGGCCATAAATCATGAATTGCATGATCCACATCTCCACTAGGATGTGTCTCAAGAGTCAATAGAAGATTATCTAAAGACTCCTTACTCAGGCCATCCTTAATGAATTGTATTTTATCTTCACGGTTTATAGATACCATTCCTAAAGAACGACATTGTGTATTACAAGTCCATCTAGCACATCGATGACAAACATCCAGTCGTTTTGCACGACGCTTCTTTGCAAAAGTGCTTTTACCTGTTCGAGGCATGTGTGAAATGAAGTTAGAGGACTCACCTGATAATCGGACCTTTACTTCAATCAACCAGCGAATATCTTCAGGAATTCCATGATTCATTAACAATCTCAATCTTGCACATCTAGCACGGTAAATTTTTGTAATCGTATTCTGAGGCAGAGCGGGAAAATACTTTTTCAATTTTTCAAGATTAGTGTCCATTTTCAAATGAGAATTGGAAGAGAGATTCAAAGAATTGCACAAATATATACACAAATATCAGTAATTGTGGGAAACTGAAAGAACCGACTTAAGTCACGGAGTACCGTTATCCGCCATTTGACCGGGGTGAGATAAACTAGTAAAAATCACTAAAAAAGAAACACAAAAACAATGTGAGAAAAAAAATAATCAACCTTTATCTACAAGATCATTCCAACCAGTTGATTCATTTTCACTAGGAAAATTATCAAAGTAAGCTTTCAAATGATGTCCATTTTCCTTAAAATCATTGTCATTCATTGAATTCTCAATATCACAGGCCCCATAAGGATTGCTCCATCTTGGTCTTAGCTCTCTAGGGACTGCATAGAGTTGAGAATTATAAAACAAAACTTTTTGACCAGTATCAATCTTTTGACAATTTTCACAAGTTTTGCAGAATGCATGTGTGTCCTTGAACATGGTGGACCAATAAAATCCACTTTGTAAGATTTTTGCAGTTGTCTTTTTTTACGATAAATAACTTCCACATGCTTCAGAATGACAAAGTTTAATGACACTACTTACCTCATTGTCGGGAATAAATCTTTGAAATATTTGATCAGGACAATATTTGAATAAGGTAGGGTCATCACAATAAAAATTCTTCACTTCGTTCAAAAACTTTTCTTTATCTTGGGTACTCCAATCAGCTGGCAAATCTCCTAAAGTAAGAAAATTGATATTTTTATCATACCAAGGCATTGGACAAAGAGAAAGTAAGGATTCGTTAGGAAAGTAATCATCCTTTGGTGTGATGTCAAATGTCAAATCTGTTGTCATTGTTGACAAAAGATTCGCATCAACATTTTCGGTGCTTGTTTCATCCGTGATTTCTTCCTCAGAATAAATCATTTGCAAATCTTCAGTTTCATCCAATTCATTTTTACTTAAAGTAGATTCAAGTTGATCATAAACTAATTCGTCAATATGATCTACTTCTTGTAAATCATTATCATCTCCAGGTTGCTTGCAAATGTTGAAAATATTCATCTCCAATGTCATGTTTCCAAATGATAGCTTCATCAATCCATTCCTACAATTAATCAATGCGTTAGAGGTTGCAAGAAACGGACGTCCTAAAATAACAGGAAATGAATTACATGCTTCAACAGGTTCTGTGTCCAAGACAATAAAATCCACAGGATAAATGAATTTATCAACTTGTACTAACACATCTTCAATTATTCCTCTAGGCACTTTTACAGATCTATCGGCAAGTAAAAGAGATATAGAAGTTGGTTTTAACTCACCTAGATTGAGACTTTGAAAAACTGAATATGGAAGTAAATTCACACTAGCTCCAAGATCAAGGCTCTTTCAATTTTATGCTCTCCAATAAAGCAAGAAATTGTAGGACAACCAGGGTCTTTATATTTCAAAGCATTATTATTCTAAAGAATAGCACTTACTTGTTCGGCTAGAAAGGCTTTCTTTTTCACATTCAGTTTCCTCTTCACAGTGCAGAGATCTTTCAAAAATTTAGCATAGGAAGGAACCTGTTTAATAGCATCCAGCAAAGGTATATTGATCCTTACCTGTTTGAAAGTTTCAAAGATTTCAGAGTTGTGATTAACTTTCCTTTGTTTGGTCATGGCTTGAGGAAATGGAAGTGTTGGCGGTGAATCAGTCGTTTCTTTGCATTTTTTAGATTCAACCCCTTCCTTACCCTCAGAGATTGACTCATCATCTTTCTCATATGGTTCAAGAGAGGGTTTTTCAATAACCTTACCACTGCGCAGAGTAGTGACTGATTTGACTTGATCCATGTGTTGACTTCCAGAACTACTTGCATTTACATTGTATTGCCCTTTGGGATTTTGTTGTGGTTGAGATGGAAACTTACCTTTCTCTTGGAAACTAAGAGCAGATGTTAATTTAGCAGGAGTATCTTTTAAATCTGTCATGTTTTGAGCAAGTTGAGTATTGATTGTCTCTTGCTTTTCAATGAATGCATGCAATGTTTCCTCAAGATTTCTTCTAGGAGGTGTAGCATAAGGAGGTGCATATCCATGAGAATTTTGGAAATTGTGGTGTGCTTGAACGGTGGTTGTGAAGTTTGTGCATTGTTGTTCTCACTCTTCCAACTAAAATTTGGGTGATTTCTCCAACCAGGGTTGTATGTTTGGGAGTATGGGTTGTGGTTCGCCCTCTAGAAACTGTTTAAAGCATGGGCTTGTTCATGGAGGCATTCCTTAAAAGAAGGCAAGGTTGGACAGTTACTGGTTGAGTGTTCATTTGTTTCACAGATTTGACACACAATGTTTTCAACATATTTTAATTGACCACTCTTTTTCAATTCTAGTGCCTCGACTTTTCTAGCTAAAGATGCAAACTTGGCTTGAAGGTCATGATCTTCCCTAAGGTTGTACATACCTCCACTAGATGTATGAGGTTGAGTTTTACTCAGTGCCTCATAAGTACCCGCGGTGTCCCAATTTTGAGCATTTTCAGCTAACAAGTCTAAGTACTCCATTGCTTCATCAGGGTCTTTATCTTCAAAAGTTCCATTGCACATCAATTCAACCATTTGCCTATCTTTAGGTGTTAACCCTTCATAGAAATGTGAAACCAATCTCCATATTTCAAAACCATGATGAGGGAAAGTACTAAGCAAGTCTCGATACCTATCCCAACATTGGTAAAATGTTTCTCCTGGTTTTTGAGTGAAAGTGGTGATTTGTCTCTTGAAAGAGTTTGTTCTATGAGATGGGAAAAACTTCTTTAAAAACTGTTGTTGCATTTCATCCCAAGCACGAATGGATCCTGGTTTCAAATTTTGTAGTCATGTTTTAGCTTTATCTTTTAATGAAAAGGAAAAAGCTTTAATCTGATGGTGTTCATGCTACAATTGAAGTTATTATATGTGTTGCACACCTCCTTAAATTCCCTTAAATGCAAGTATGGATTTTCCAATTCTAAACCATGAAAAGAAGGTAAAAGTTGAATAATACCTGGTTTAAAATTAAAATGAGATGCATCAGGAGGAAAAACTATGCATGATGGTGCACTTGTTCTTGTGGGATTCATGTGGTCTCTAAGTGTTCTAGCACGGTTATTCTCATTATTCTCATTTTAAAGTGATTGATTATCTTCTTCGGCCATATTTTCTGAAAATGATGAGGACACCCTACAAAGTCTACCACTTGATGTGCGTGACCACACTCTCATGCACGTGTAGGAATAGAATAAAAGGGAAAAGAAAATAAAAGAAGAAGAAGAAACAAGAGAAAAGAAATAAAGTTATATACAAGAAAAGTGAAAGGAGAAAATAAAATAAATATTATAATTTATACAAAACTTACCTCCCCGGCAACGGCGCCAAAAACTTGACACGACTAAAAGGTTGATGTCTTCTCCCAAGTGTAGGAGTGTCGAAGTAATAAATAACTCGGCAAGACCGGGGTCGAACCACAGGGAGGTTAATTGTACAAATTATAGACAACAATTATAAGTAACAATAATAGCAATAATAACAAAAACAATAACAACAACAACAACAACTATAATAATAATAATTGTAGTAGTAGTAGTAGTAGTAGTAGTAATAATAATAAAGAAAGAGAAGAAGAAGAAGATGATGAGAACTTAGAGATGGAAAATTAATGTAAGGATTAAACAATAATAATAATAAAGAAAGAGAAGAAGAAGATGATGATGAGAACTTAGAGATGGAAAATTAATGTAAGGATTAAACAATAATAATAACAAATGTCAAGGTTAGAGGTTCCACTAATGGTATATCAAACAAGTATAGTATAAACTCTTATTATAGAATTGGAAACCACACACAAAGGAGGTTCCAATCAGATTATATATTGTTAACATGATTACATTAGTCATCTTATTCAATTAATGCTAATACTTGTAAATCTCGTCAAACATTCATGATTATAACTTATGTTAACAACAAATCAAGTTCCTTTAATAGCTCAGGTGTCGGTTATACCATACATTATGGGCTATGAAAGTGCCAAGCATTTGTTGTACCAAGTGTTATACAACATAAATCAAGATTAGTCATTTAACAAGTAAAGTATTAAAGAGTGAACAAGATAACAAATATAAAACATGTTAGTATCAAACATTAAAGTCCATATTAAGTTTACATTATACTTATTCTCATACCATTAGTGTAACCTTTTCACCTTGACATAATTAACTTAGCTAGACATGATGAAAGAAAGCAAAATAGATAAACAAAATAAGAACATAAAAGTTAACTAAGTAAAGGAAAGGAAATGAAAGGCATAAACTTGATATTAATGAAAGCAAAGCATAAACATTACAAAAAATACAAAGAGAGAAAGGAAGAGCATGATCTTGATCTGGAAACCAAGATGCCTAAATGCATGGCAAATGCCTCCTTTTATAGGCCAAAATTGGGAACTATTGATTTGATGACTAATTGATAAGTGGGTGACCAACTTTTGACTTGGTGACAATCCTTATCTTCTCTTGTCTACCCAAAACGTCATTGATAACGTCAAAATTGGAGCCACTTGTAACATGAAAGTTGTAGGCAATTGTCTCAGCTTTCTTGTATAAACAATTCAGCTCATTTGGACTTCTAGAACTCCAGATATGGCCAAAATACCGAACAGTGCTTGGGCTAGAAGACAGATTCGGGCTTCTTTGTTGTTGCTACAATTTGGACTTGATAATGGCCTTTTTAGATCTTGGACTCCATATGAAAGTTGTAGGCCTATGTCTTACCTTTCCATCCATATAAATTGGACCTAAATCTGAGATCTGTAGCTCCAGATATGACCCAATTACCGAACAGTGTTCCGGTTTGGATTGCACCGACATCTCTTCTCTAAGTTTGACCATCTCTTTATCCTTGCAATTTAAGTTCTTCAAGTCATCAATCAATCCTTTCATTTATGTGATAGGCCTGCATTAAAAATAGACATTTATCACAAATTATAGGTATCTTATATTATTAGATACATTATTATAAAACATATTTTAGTTAAGGAGTTATTGATACTTCAAGTGCAAAATGATGATATAAAACCATGATAAAAATGCACTTTTAAGTACTAATCATTCAGTCCATTCAAAAATAGTATCCTTTGTTAGAAGGTTACTTAAAGGCTTAGATATTACACTAAAATCTTTGATGAACCTTCTATAAAAACCAGCATGTCCTAGAAATGATCTAAAATCTTTAATAGATTTTGGTGTTGGCAAGTTTGCAATTAACTCAATTTTAGATTTGTCAATCTCAATTTCTTTTGACGAAACAATGTGACCAAGTACAATGTCGTTTGTTACGATAAAGTGACATTTTTCCCAATTCAACATAAGATTCTTCTCTTCACACCTGGTCAAAACCTTTTCTAAGTTAGTCAAACAATCATCAAATGAATCGCCAAAAATAGAAAAATCATCTATGAAAATCTCAAGAAAATGTTCAACCATATCACTAAATATACTAAGCATGCATCTTTGAAATGTGGTTGGTGCATTACATAATCCAAAAGGCATCCTTCGATATGCAAAAGTACCAAATGGACATGTGAAAGTAGTCTTCTCTTGATCTTCTAATGCAATTTTAATTTGGTTGTAACCCGAATAGCCATCTAAGAAACAATAAAATTCATGAACATCAAATCTTAGAAAGAGTTCCAGGTCATGAATTTTATTGTTTTCTAAATGGCTATTCGGGTTAGAATCAAATTGAAATTGCATTGGAAGATCAAGAGAAGATTACTTTTACATATCCATTTGGTACTTTTGCATATCGAAGGATACCTTTTAGATTATATAATGCACCAGCCACATTTCAAAAATGCATGCTTAGCATATTCATTGATATGGTTGAATGTTTCTTAAAATTTTTATGGATGATTTTTTTATTTTTGGCGATTCATTTGATGATTGTTTGACTAACATAGAAAACATTTTGAGCACGTGTGAAGGAAAGAATCTTGTAGTGAATTGGGAAAAATGTTATTTTATAGTAACAAACGGCATTGTACTTGGTCATATTATTTCATTGAAAGGAATTGAGGTTGACAAATCTAAAATCAAGTTAAATACCAACTTGCCAACACCAAAATCTGTTAAAGATGTTAGATGATTTTTAGGACATATTGGATTTTATAGAAGGTTCATCAAAGATTTTAGTGTTATATCTAAGCCATTGTGTAAACTTCTAGCAAAAGAAAATGTTTTTGAATGGACTGAATAATGTGAAAAAATCTTTGTTAAACTTAAAAACTTACTTACTACTACTTGATTAGTACTTAAAAGTGCATTTTTATCAAGGTTTTATATCATCATTTTGCACTTGAAGTATCAATAACTCCTTAACTAAAGCATGTTTTATAATAATATATCTCATAATATAAGATACCTTTAATTTGTGGTAAATGTTCATTTTAAATGCAGGCCTATCACATAAATGAAAGGATTGATTGATGACTTTAAGAACTTAAATTGCAAGGGCAAAGAGATGACCAAAATTAGAAAAGAGATGTCGGTGCAATCCAAACTGGAACATTGTTTGGTAACTGGGTCATATTTGGAGCTATAGATCTCCGATTTAGATCTACTTTATATGAATGGAAAGGTAAGACATAGGCCTACAACTTTCATATGGAGTCCAACATCTAAAAAAGCCATTTTCAAGTCCAAATTGTAGCAACAATAAAGAAACCTGAATATGTCCTCCAGCCCGAGCACTGTTGAGTATTGTGGCTATATCTGGATTTCTAGAAGTCAAAATGAGCTAAAGTTTTTACACAAGAAAGCTGAGACAATTTCTTACAACTTTCATGTTTTCAAGTGGCTGCAATTTTGACGTTATCAATGATGTTTTGGGTAGACAACAGAAGATAAGGATTGTCACCAAGTCAAGAGTTGGTCACCCACTCATCAATTAGTCATCAAATCAATAGTTCCCAATTTTGGCCTATAAAAGAAGGCATTTGCCATGCATTTAGGCATCTTGATGTCCAGATCAAGATCATGCTCTTGCTTTCTCTCTTTGTATTTTTGTAATGTTTATGCTTTGTTTTCATAAATATCAAGTTTATGACTTTCATTTCCTTTCCTTTACTTAGTTAACTTTTATCTTATTTATGTTCTTTTTTTGTTTAGCTATTTTTCTTTCTTTCATTATGTCTTGCTAAGTTTATGATGTCAAGGTGAAAAGGTTACACTAATGGTGTAAGAATAAGTATAGTATAAACTTAATATGGACTTTAATGTTTGATACTAACATGTTTTATATTCGTTATCTTGTTCACTCTTTAATACTTTGCTTGTTAAATGACTAATCTTGATTTATGTTGTATAACACTTGGTACAACAAATGCTTGGCACTTTCATAGCACATACTGTATGGTATTACCAACACCTGAGCTATGAAAGGAACTTGATTTGTTGTTAACATAAGTTATAATCATGAATGCTTGATGAAATTTACAAGTATTAGCATTAGTTGAATAAGATGACGAATTTAATCATGTTAACAATCTATAATCTGATTGAAACCTCCTTTGTGTGTAGTTTCCAATTGAATAATAAGAGTTTATACTATACTTGTTTGACATACCATTAATGGAACCTCTAACCTTGACATTTGTTATTATCATTGTTTAATCGTTACATTAATATTCCTTCTCAAAGTGCTCATCATCTTCTTCTTCTTCTTCTTCTCCTTCTTTTTCTTTACTACTACTACTACTACTACTACTACTACTACTACTACTACTATTATTATAGTTGTTGTTATTATTGCTATTATTGTTGTTTATAATTATTGATTATAATTGTACAATTAAGCTCCCTATGGTTCAACCCCGGTCTTGCTGGGTTATTTATTACTTTGACACTCCTGCACTTGGGAGAAGACATCAATCTTTTAGTTATTTCACTACTCATGTCATTCAACCTCCTAATTGGTCATTACCTTTTAAAATAATGTGTGACGCTAATGATTATGTCATAGGTGCTGTTTTGAGACAAAGAAAAGATAAGAAACTTTATGTAAAACTTTAAATAGTACTCAAGTGAATTACACCACCACTAAAAAGGAATTACTTGCAATAGTATTTGCATGTGAAAAATTTAGGTCTTATCTTGTCGGCTCACCTGTTATTGTTTTTAGTGATCATATAGCTTTGAAATATCTTCTTTTAAAAAAGGATTACAAGGCTAGACTGGTACGATGGATTTTGTTACTTCAAGAATTTGATATCACTATCAAAGAAAAGAAAGGCACCGAAAATATTATCGCTTATCATTTGTCAAGATTGACAATAGATTTGAGATCTGACATTACACCAATCGATGATTACTTTCCCGATGAATCCTTATTTTCTGTCTCTAAAATACCTTAGTTTGCTAATATTGTTAATTTTCTTGTTTCAGGGCATTTTCCAATTCATTGGAGTACCCAAGATAAAACAAAGTTCTTGAACGAAGTGAAGAACTTTTATTCGAATGACCCTTATTTATTCAAATATTGTCCTAATCAAATATTTTGAAGATGCATTCCTGACAATGGGGTAAGTAGTGTCATTAAATTTTGTCATTCTAAAGCATGTGGGGGTCATTTCTCATCAAGAAATACAACTTCAAAATTCTTACAAAGTTGATTTTACTGGCCCACCATATTCAAGGACCCACACGTATTCTGCAAGACTTGTGAAAATTATCAAAAGTTGGGATCTATTTCAAAACGTCATATAATGCCTTTAAATCATATTCTTGTTATTAAGATCTTTGATTATTGGGATATAGATTTCATGCGTCCATTTCCTTCATCATTTGATTTCTTGTACATATTAGTCACAAAGATTATGTTTCAAAATGGATAGAGGAATTCCAAATCAAAACCATAATCATAAAATAGTGATAAAGTTTTTGATAGAAAATATTTTAAGTTGATTTGGAATCCTTCGAGCCATGATAAATGATGGTAGAACACATTTCTACAACAAGTCATTTGAGTCTTTAATGAAGAAATATGAAATCACACATAAAGTTGCCACCCCTTATCATTTCCAAACAAGTGGACAAGTAGAACTTGTTAATAGAGAGATCAAACAGATCTTGGAGAAATAGTGAACCTTAATAGGAAAGATTGATCTTTAAGACTTAATGATGCATTTTGGGCTTATCAAACTACTTATAAAACATCATTAGGTATGTCACTTTATAGATTAGTTTATGAAAAACCTTGTCACTTACTTATAGAACTTGAACATAAATCTTATTGGGCTATTAAAGCTTTTAATTGAAATCTTGATGATGCTAGTCAGCTGCGAAAATTACAAATCAATGAGCTTGAGAAAATAAGAAATGTTGCATATGAAAATTCAAGAATTCATAAAGCAAGAATTAAAGAGTTTTATGACAAGAAAATACTAAGAAAAACATTTGACGTTGGACAAAAAGTCTTGCTTTATAATTCTCGACTCCATTTATTTCCTGAAAAACTAAGATCAAGATGGAGCGGTCCTTTTATTATGAAACATGTGTATCCATATAGGGCCTGTGATATCGAGAATCCAAAGAATGGTAATGTTTTCAAGGTAAATGGATATCATTTGAAAGATTACTATGATAATTTTTCAATTGAAAATGACTTTATTGAATTTGGTGATCCTTTATATAAAGATTGATATTTTTTCTCTCACATTAATTTTGTATTTCCTCTTGGTGTGACCTTTTTTTTGCTAGATGTTTTTCCACCTAGTCAAATGGCGGATAACGGTACTCCCTGACTTTAGTCGGTTCTTTCAGTTTCCCATAATAACTCATATTTATGTATATATTTATTTAATTCTTTGCTCTCTTCTTTACATATCTTCTCATTTGAAATTGGACACCACTCTTGAAAAATTAAAAAAATATTTTCCTGCTCTGTCTCAAAATGTGATTACAAAACTTTACCGTGCTAGTTATGCAAGATTGAGATTGTTAGTGAACCATGAAATTCCTGAAGATATTCGCTAGTTAATTGAAGCAAAGGCCCAATTATCAGGTGAGTCATCCAATTCTTTCATTTCATACTTGCTTGGAACAAGTAAAATCACTTTTGCAAAGAAATATCATGCAAAATGACTACAAGTCCATCACAGATATGCTAGATAGACTTGTAATGCAAAATGTCACTCTTTAGGAATGGTATTTGTAAATCATGAAGAAAAAAATACATTTCATTAAAGAAAGCCTAAGTAAGGAGTCTTTAAATAATCTTCTATTGACTCTTAAGACGCACCCTAGTGGAGATATGCATCGTGCAATTTCTGACTTATGACCACAATTCCATAAAGAACATGCTCGACATAGTCTTGGAAATCTAACTAAAAAAGACCATGTTTGTCAGTTTTAAAGAAAACTAGATGAAAAACCTATCCCTGACCCATAGAGGGCATTTAAGCCATTTTTTGACGTAAAATCAAGGGAAGATGTGAGCCACAATCACAACGACTTGTACATACACCTGTTAACTACTTGTACATACACATGTTTTTTTTAAAAAAAATAATAATAATAAGAGAGAGAGAGAGAGAGAATTCAATTGGCCTACATATAGGTGGTATGATTGCATTTTCACTTTCTCATCTATAAATTCTTCTCTTTCTTTCTACTCAACCCACACATTCCATAAATATCAAAATGTGTAAAAATGGCAAGTTTCTCATGTCATCAAATACAAAATCTTTGTGTTTTTGGTGGATTTAATCATGAAAAAGAAAAGGAGTTTTTAGAATCAGCAAATCATCTTGGTCAGGTATTAGCTGCAAGAAAGATTCATTTGGTGTATGAAGGAGGCAACCTTGGGTTAATGAGGGGTGTGTTAATAGCTGTATTTTTAGGAGGTAGTCAAGTTTTGGGGTTTGTCTCCAAAGCTTTAGCACAAGGGGACATTATTGGAAATACAATTGAAGAGGAACTACAGGTCTCCATAACGTCTAATTGAATGAATACAATATTTAAACATGTTGATGCCTTTATTGCCTTGTTAAATGGTCTAGGCATATTGGAAGAGATCTTTCATATTTTCTCTTAGGCCCAACTTCACATTCACCATAAACTCATATGTTTGTTAAATGTAATGGTTATTATGATAAGTTGTTGTCTTTTCTAACGTCTTTAGCACGACAAATCATAATCTCTGCTACTACTATAGAACAATTGATTAACCAATTACAATCTTTCACTCCAATAATTGATCCCTCCATAAGTCACATAAATTGGTCAACTAAGGACAACCGTAAAAAGCTTAGATTGGATTTGAGTCTTTATTTGTGAAACCTTGTGTTTTATTATTTTGTTTTGTTATTTTTTATATTTATTTAAATATGTTTCAAGTTTATTAGTGTTTGTTGTTTTAGGTGATATCTTCTATACTCTATCTTTCTATATTAGAATATTGAGGACAATGTTTCGTTTTGGTTGGGAGGAAGGGGTAGTAGTTGAAAAAAAAAAACTTTACTAATTGTGTTTTCTATTTGGAAAACCATTGTTACTATAATGGCAGAGTTAAGGAGTTCTTTTGTCAAAATGACACTTGAGACGCATTCTAATAAACATTCTTAACAACATCCACTATGATTGTGGGCTGCATATTGGATTATTACATTATTTATGTTCTTTGTTAAAGGTAACAACTAAAGAAAAGGGATAGTATATATTTCGCAAAAGAGAGAGAGAGAGAGAGAGAGAAAAGATAACAAAATAAATAAAAGGAAATAAAAACATAGATAAGTTCGGTTTTATAGCCTCCTTAACCTAAGCAATTAAGTATGAAGGGGTGTTTTAACACCTAATACCCTAAAGTCAACTAACTTGGGAGTTATTAGTTCAATACTTGTTACATGGGTTGAAGAGAAAAGTTTAAAGGAATCAAACATTGCATTATCTATGTATCAGTATCTGCAACTCAAGTTATTGAGCTCGAAGGGGTGTCTTAACACCTAATGCCCTAAGACCAACTAGTCTGGGAGTCATTAACTGAAAGCTCATTATATGGGTTCAAGATGCATTGTGTTTTACGTTGTATGTATGAAAAAAAGGAAAACAAATAATAATAATCTCAACCCAAGGAAGTTAACCTTAAACATTAGAACATAATATTGTTTTCTTCTAATAAAAGCCCCATCATCTATGTTTTCATGCATTAAGCACATAAAAAAAAAAGGTTTATCAATATCTTGTTTCAACAATATGAAGCAGATACATATAAATTTAATGAGAGTTTGTTTACTTGGATAGAGTAATGTAAGTTAAATGATGAATGCCTTGCTTTAGGGAACTTGCAAATTATTTTTATATTTTAACGCTTTGATTACTAGGAACTAGTAATAAGATGGTTGGGGGGTTTGATTAGTATTTAAAAGTGCATTTTTATCAGGGTTTTATATCATCATTTTGCACTTCAAGTATCAATAACTCCTCAATGAAAGCATGTTTTATAATAATATATCTAATAATATAAGATAACTTTAATTTATTGTAAATGTTCATTTTAAATGCAGGCCTATCACATAAATGAAATGATTGATTGATGAATTTAACAACTAAAATTGAAAGGACAAAGAGATGACCAAACTTAGAAAAGAGATGCTGGTGCAATCTAAATCAGAACACTATTTGGAACTTGGGTCATATCTAGAGCTGTAGATATCAGATTTAGGTCTACTTTATATGGATGAAAAGGTAAGACATAGGCCTACAACTTTTATATAGAGCCTAAGACTTAAAAAAGGCTATTTTCAAGTCCAAATTGTAGCAACAACAAAGAAGTCGGAATCTGTTTTCCAGCCCAAGCACTGTTCAGTGTTTGGCCCATATCTGGACTTTTAGAAGTCTAAATAATCTGAATTATTTACACAAGAAAGTAGAGACAATTTTCTACAACTTTCATGTTTTCAAGTGGCTCTAATTTTGATGTTATCAATGACGTTTTGGGTAGATAAGAGAAAATAAGAATTGTCACCAAGTCAAGAGTTGGTCACCCACTCATCAATTAGTCATCAAATCAATATTTCCTAATTTTAGCCTATAAAAGGAGGCATTTGCCATGCATTTAGGCATCTTGGTTTCCAAATCAAGATCATGCTCTTGCTTTCTCTCTTTATATTTTTTATAATGTTTATGCTTTGCTTTCATTAATATCAAGTTTATGTCTTTCATTTCCTTTCCTTTACTTATTTAACTCTTATCTTATTTATGTTCTTATTTTGTTTATTTATTTTTCTTTGATTCATTATGTCTAGCTAAGTTTATTATGTCAAGGTGAAAAGGTTACACTGATGGTGTAAGAATAAGTATAGTGTAAACTTAATATGAACTTTATTGTTTGATACTAACATGTTTTGTATTTCTTATCTTGTTCACTCTTTAATACTTTGTTTGTTCAATGACTAATCTTGATTTATGTTGTATAACACTTGATACAACAAATGCTTGGCACTTTCATAGCCGATACTATATGGTATAACTAACACTTGAGCTATGAAAGGAACTTGATTTGTTGTTAACATAAGTTATAATCATGAATGCTTGATGAGATTTACAAGTATTAGCATTAATCGAATAAGATGACTAATGTAATCATGTTAACAATCTATAGTCTGATTGGAACCTTCTTTGTGTGTGGTTTCTAATTGAGTAATAAGAGTTTATATTATACTTGTTTGACATACCATTAGTGGATCCTCTAAACTTGACATTGCTTGTTATCATTGTAATCCTTACATTAATTTTTTATCTTAAAGTTCTCATCAAGATTTCTTTTTCTTCTTCTTGTTCTTCTTTTTCTTTATTATTATTATTACTACTACTACTTTTATTATTAGTAGTAGTATTATTGCTACTATTATTGTTGTTGTTGTTATTGTTACTATTGTTGTTGTTTATAATTATTGTTTATAATTTGTACAATTAACCTCCTTGTGGTTCGACCCCAGTCTTGTCGGGTTATTTATTACTTTGACACTCCTACACTTGGGAGAAGACATCAATCTTTTAGTTGTGTTAATTCTCACAATTCAAATAATTGATTATTGTGATTAACTATTAGAAGTGAAAGGATATTGGAAGTGAAAGGATAAAGAAAAGGCTAAGCTTACGAAGGAGATGCCGATTCACTTCAAGTTCGAACACTATTCAGTCATCGGATCATATCTTGAGCTATAAATCTTGGATTTTATATTAATTTATATGGCTGGAAAGATAATAAATAGGCCTACACCTTTCATGGTATGGAAAGACCTAAATTTGCCATTTTTAAATTCAAAGTTTAGCCATAAGAGAGAAGTTTGAATCTGTCTTGCAATCTAGCCCAGATACTACTTAGAGTTTTACCTATAACTAGAGTTCTAAAAGAGCAAATGATCTGAAATTTGGTGAATGGAAGAAAAAGATAATTTCCAATAACTTTTATGAAGAAGACCACCTCAAATTCGGATGGTAGAAATGAGATTTCATCCAGACAAGAGCATGAGGGTTATCCACCACGTCCACCACTAGCACTACTCAGTATTTTAGCCATATCTCAAGCTGTAGTGCTTTGAATGATCTAGAATTTGGTGGGTGGAAGGAAAAGACAATTTCCAACAACTTTTATGAAGACCACTTTACCAAATTCTAATTGCATCAATGTTAATTTAGCCAGCCAAAGTGCTTAAGTGATGTTGTCCACCAAGTCCATTAATCAATAGTTGGCCACTACATCAATTATCAATTACCACATGAATAATTTTGAATTTTAGCCTATAAAAGGAGGCATTTGTCATTCATTTAAGCATCTTTTTTCTATATCAAGATCATGTTTTTGCTCTCTTTCTTTATATTTTTGTAATGCTTAAGTTTTGCTTTCATTAATCTCTTATTCATTCTTTTCATTTCCTTTACTATACTTAGTTAACTTATATCATGTTTATGTTCTTGTATTGTTCTTTAAATTTTTATTCTTCATAATGTCTAGCTAAATTAATTATGTCAAGGTGAAAAGGTTTCACTAATGGTGTTGGGATAAATATAATATAAACTCAATATAAACTTCAATGCTTATATCCTAAATAACATGTTATTAACATGTCTTATCATTTTTATCTTATTAATTCTTAATACCTTACTTGTTAAATGACTAATTTAGATTTGTGTTGTATAACACTTGATACATCAAATACTTGATGCTTCATAGTCTTCAGCCGACATCGTTATTATGAGAGGAATTTGATTTGTTGTCAACATAAGTTAGCATCATGAATACTTCATTAATATCATGAAATTTATAAGTATGGTGTTATGTAACTAAGATGATTAATATGATCATATTGATAATTAATAAAGAGTTTATATCTTACTTATCTCTAATACTATTAGTGTATCCTCTAACCTAGACATTTGTTTTTATCATTGTATAATCTTCACATTAATCTTACATCTCAAAGTTCTCTTTAACTCATCTTCACCACCATCAACATTGTTGTTGTTGTTATTTATAATTTATATAATTAACTTCTCTATGGTTCGACTCTAGTCTTGCGGGTTATTTATTACTTGGACACTCTTGCACTTGAGATAAGACATCAACTCTTTGATTGTGTCATGACACCACTGACACGACTAAAAGGTTGATGTCTTCTTCCAACTGCAGGAGTGTCGAAGTAATAAATAACCCGGCAAGACCAGGGTTGAACCATAGGGAGGTTAATTGTACAAATTATAAATAACAATAACAATAATAATAATAATAATAATAATAATAATAATAATAATAATAATAATAACAATAGTAATAATAATAATAATAATAATAACAACAATAGTAATAATAATAATAATAATAATAATAGTAGTAGTAGTAGTAGTAGTAGTAGTAGTAGTAGTAGTAGTAGTAATAATAATAATAATAAAGAAGGAGAAAGAGAAGAAGAAGAAGAAGATGAGAACTTCGAGATGGAATATTAATGTAAAGATTAAACAATGATAAGAACAAATATCAAGGTTAGAGGTTCCACTAATGGTATGTCAAACAAGTATAGTATAAACTCTTATTGTTCAATTGGAAACCACACATAAAGGAGGTTTCAATTAGATTATAGATTGTTAACATGATTACATTAGTCATCTTATTCGATTAATGCTAATATTTGTAAATTTTGTCAAGCATTCATGATTATAACTTATGTTAACAACAAATCAAGTTATTTTCATAGCTCAGGTGTCGGTTATACCATACATTATGGGCTATGAAAGTGTTAAGCATTTGTTGTACCAAGTGTTATATAACATAAATCAAGATTAGTCATTTAACAAGCAAAGTATTAAAGAGTGAACAAGATAACAAATATAAAACATGTTAGTATCAAACATTAAAGTCCATATTAAGTTTACACTATACTTATTCTTACACCATTAGTGTAATCTTTTCACCTTGACATAATAAACTTAGGTAGACATAATGAAAGAAAGAAAAATAAATAAACAAAATAAGAACATGAATAAGATTAAAGTTAACTAAGTAAGTGAAAGGAAATGAAAGGCATAAACTTGATATTAATGAAAGCAAAGCAAAACATTACAAAAAATACAAAGAGAGAAAGGAAGAGCATGATCTTGATCTGGACACCAAGATGCCTAAATGCATGGCAAATGCCTCCTTTTATAGGCCAAAATTGGGAACCATTGATTTGATGACTAATTGATAAGTGGGTGGCCAACTCTTGACTTGGTGACAATCCTTATCTTCTCTTGTCTGCCCAAACCATCATTGATAACGTCATAATTGGAGCTAGTCGAAAACATAAAAGTTATAGGCAGTTGTCTCAGCTTTCTTTTGTAAAACATTCAGTTCATTTGGACTTCTAGAACTCTAGATATGGCCAAAATACCGAACAATGCTCGGGCTGGAAGACAGATTCGGGCTTCTTTGTTGTTGCTACAATTTGGACTTACAAATGGCCTTTTTAGATCTTGGGCTCCATATGAAAGTTGTAGGCCTATGTCTTACCTTTCCATCCATATAAATTGGACCTAAATCTGAGATCTATAGCTCTAGATATGACCCAATTACCGAACAGTATTTTGGTTTGGATTGCACCGACATCTCTTTTCTAAGTTTGGCCATCTCTTTATCCTTACAATTTAAGTTCTTAAAGTCATCAATCAATCCTTTCATTTATGTGATAGGCCTGCATTTAAAATGAACATTTACCACAAATTAAAGGTATCTTATATTATTAGATATATTATTATAAAACATGCTTTAGTTTAGGAGTTATTGATACTTCAAGTGAAAAATAATGATATAAAACCATGATAAAAATGCACTTTTAAGTACTAATCAACCACTGACATGGGAATTAAAATGAATCATCATTCTGGTTTAGTTAAAATTAACTCAAAAACTAAATTTCACAACTTCAATGATATCTTTGTTTTCGCCAAGCAATATTAGCAAGTTGATTACATATACATTTGTTTTTTAAGAAAGGATCGTTCAAGAGTTTATTAGTTATATATATTGAAAACCAAACCTAAAGATCTTGTTGAAGTTGTTTAAGATGAAAATGATGACACAAGTATCAAAGACGATGTCTTTCAAGTAAATGAGCTGGTTGGACCATATCAAGTTGCTCTATTAATTGGCTTGGAAGAAAATTCAAATTTTTGCATCTATGATCATTTTTTTTGTTGATGTTGACATTGAACAGTTGAATGTTGTTTTGAACTCTAGCAAATTAGCACAAATTGATGAAGATGATTATAGAAATGATATCAACATAAAAGGTTATGTTAGAGATGACGATGAGTAAATTGAAGAAGAAGAATAAGACAATTTTAACTAAGTATGAAAACACAAAAGTATTGTAATGCCATAAACAAAAATGTAATAGTTAATGATGAAATTCTCAACAAAGAAGTATTTATTTTAGAATTATTATGTAAACTAATGTTATTGTGTTGTTGACACGACTAAAAGGTTGATGTCTTCTCCCAAGTGCAGGAGTGTCGAAGTAATAAATAACCCGGCAAGACCGGGGTCGAACCACAGGGAGGTTAATTGTACAAATTATAAACAACAATTATAAAACAACAATAACAACAACAACAATAGTAATAGTAATAATAATAATAATAGTAGTAGTAGTAGTAGTAGTAGTAGTAGTAGTAGTAGTACTAATAATAATAATAATAATAATAATAATAATAATAATAATAATAATAAAGAAAGAGAAGAAGAAGAAGAAGATGATGATGATGAGAACTTAGAGATGAAATATTAATGTAAGGATTAAACAATAATAATAACAAATGTCAAGGTTAGAGGTTCCACTAATGGTATATCAAACAAGTATAGTATAAACTCTTATTATTGAATTGGAAACCACACACAAAGGAGGTTCCAATCAGATTATATATTGTTAACATGATTACATTAGTCATCTTATTCAATTAATGCTAATACTTGTAAATCTCATCAAGCATTAATGATTATAACTTATGTTAACAACAAATCAAGTTCCTTTCATAGCTCAGGTGTCGGTTATACCATACATTATGGGCTATGAAAGTGCCAAGCATTTGTTGTACCAAGTGTTATACAACATAAATCAAGATTAGTCATTTAACAAGCAAAGTATTAAAGAGTGAACAAGATAACAAATATAAAACATGTTAGTATCAAACATTAAAGTCCATATTAAGTTTATATTATACTTATTCTTACACCATTAGTGTAACCTTTTCACCTTGACATAACTAACTTAGCTAGACATAATGAAAGAAAGCAAAATAGATAAACAAAATAAGAACATAAAAGCTAACTAAGTAAAGGAAAGGAAATGAAAGGCATAAACTTGATATTAATGAAAGCAAAGCATAAATATTACAAAAAATACAAAGAGAGAAAGGAAGAGCATGATCTTGATCTAGAAACCAAGATGCCTAAATGCATGGCAAATTCCTCCTTTTATAGGCCAAAATTGGGAACTATTGATTTGATGACTAATTGATAAGTGGGTGGCCAACTTTTGACTTGGTGACAATCCTTATCTTCTCTTGTCTGCCCAAAACGTCATTGATAACGTCCAAATTGGAGCCAGTTGTAAACATGAAAGTTGTAGGAAATTGTCTCAGCTTTCTTGTGTAAACAATTCAGCTCATTTGGACTTCTAGAACTCCAGATATGGCCAAAATACCGAACAGTGCTCAGGCTAGAAGATAGATTCGGGCTTCTTTGTTGTTGCTACAAATTGGACTTGATAATGGCCTTTTTAGATCTTGGGCTCCATATGAAAGTTGTAGGCCTATGTCTTACCTTTCCATCCATATAAATTGGACCTAAATCTGAGATTTGTAGCTCCAGATATGGCCCAATTACCGAACAGTGTTCCGGTTTGGATTGCACCAACATCTCTTTTCTAAGTTTGGCCATCTCTTTATCCTTGCAATTTAAGTTCTTCAAGTCATCAATCAATCCTTTCATTTATGTGATAGGCCTGCATTAAAAATAGACATTTACCATAAATTATAGGTATCTTATATTATTAGATATATTATTATAAAACATGCTTTAGTTAAGGAGTTATTGATACTTCAAGTGCAAAATGATGATATAAAACCATGACAAAAATGCACTTTTAAGTACTAATCACACCCCTCAACCAGCTTATTACTAGTCCCTAGTAATCAAAGCGGTACAACAATTTGCAAATTTCACAAAGCAAGGTATTCATCATTTAACTTCCATTAATCTATCCAGATAAACAAACTCTCATTAAATTTATATATCTGCTCAATACCTCTTAACAAGATATTAATAAACCTTTCTTTTGTGCTCAATATATCAACACATAATTATAGGCTTTTCTTGGAAGAAAACAAAATTTTTGTTCTAATGTTTAAGGTTAACTTCCTTGGGTTGGGATTACTATTTTTTTCTTTTTTTTTTTTCGTTTTTTCTTTTTTTTTAAAATCTATATACATATAATTTAAAAACATTATGCATCTTTAACCCATGTAACGAGCTTTCAGCTAATGGCTCCCAGACTAGTTGGTCTTAGGGCATTAGGTGTTAAGACACCCCTACGAGCTTAGTAACTCGGGTCGCAGATACTGATATGTAGATAGTGCAATGTTTGATTCCCTTAAGCTTTTCTCCTCAACTCATGTAACAAGCGTTGGGCCAATAGCTCCCAAGTCAGTTGACTTTAGGGTATTAGGTGTTAAAACACCCCTTCGGGCTTAATTGCTTAGGTTAGGGAGGCTACGAAACCAAACTTATCTACATTTTTATTATCATCATTTTTTTTTCTTTTTTCTTTTTTTTAATTATATACAATCCCTTTCCCTTAGTTGTTACCTTTAACAAAAGAACATAAATAATGTAATAATCCAATATGCAACCCACAATCATATATTAAAGTGTGTGTGTGTAAATTAAGGTTTAAGAATACATGTTAAATAAGTATATGAGCAGAATTAAGCGGTAACAATACGAGAGTTTGTAAACCTGAATATTTCAGGAAGTATTATAATAGACCTTGTTAAGAATGGTTACTAAGATGCGTCTCAAGAGTCACTTTAACAAAAGAACACCTTTACTCTGCGATCCTAGTAACAACAATTATGCACATGCTTTATGAAATGAAAAACAATTTTTTTTTTTTATCAACTACTACCCTCTCCCCCCAACCAAAACGAGACATTGTCCTCAATGTTCTAAGGTAGAAAGATAGAGTATAGAAGATATCACCTGAAATAACAAACACTGACAAAACCTGAAACACACTGAAACAAAAATAAGAAATAACAAAACACAATAATAAAACCAAAAGACACAAAAATTCACAAATGAAGGCTCAAATCCAATCTAAGCTTTTTACGGCTTTCCTTAGATGGCCAATTTATGCGACTCATGGAAGGATCAATCACAGGAGTGAAAGATTGTAGTTGGTCAATCAATTGTTCAGCAGTAGTAGCAGAGATTATGATTTGTCGTGCAGAAGATGTTAGAAATTCCTGTTCCACAGCATGATCAAGAAAAGACAACAACTTATCATAATAACCATTAACATTTAACAAACCTATGGGTTTATGGTGAATGTGCAATTGAGCCCAAGAGGAAATATGAAAGATCTCTTCCAATGTGCCTAGACCACCTGGTAAAGCAATGAAAGCATCAGCATGGTTAAACATTGCATTCATTCGAGCCGACATTGTGGAGACCTGAAGTTCCTCTCCAATTGTTTTTCCAATGATGTCCCCTTGTGCCAAAGCTTCAGGGACGACTCCTAAAACTTGACTACCTCCTAAAAATGCAGCTATTGACACACCTCCCATTAACCCAAGACTGCCTCCCCCATACACTAAATGAATCTTTCTCTCAGCTAGCACCTGACCAAGATGATTTGCTGATTCTAAAAACTCCTTTTCTTTCCCAGGACTAGATCCACCGAAAACACAAATATTTCTTATTTGATGACCTGAGGAACTTGTCATTTCTACACACTTCTGTATTTATTGAATGTATGGGTTGAGTAGAAATGAAAGGAAGGAAAAGAGGATTTTATAGATGAGAAATTAGAAAGGCAATCATAACATCTATATGTAGGCCAGCTAGAGTCTCACACTCTCTCTCTCTCTTTTTATTTATTTATTTATTTGCTTTTGAAAAAAAAAAGCATGTGTATGTACAGGTAGTTGTGATTGTGGCTCACATCTTCCCTTGGTTTTACGTCCAAGAACGGCTTAAACGCCCTCTATGGGTCGGGGATAGGCTTCCCATCCAGTTTTCTTAAAAACTGGCAAACAGGGTCTTTTTTAGTCAGATTCCCAAGACTAAGTCGATCATGTTCTTTATGAAATAGTGGCCATAAATCATGAATTGCACGATGCACATCTACACTAGGATGCGTCTCAAGAGTCAATAGAAGATTATCTAAAGACTCCTTACTCAGGCCATCCTTAATGAATTGTATTTTATCTTCACGGTTTATAGATACCATTCCTAAAGAATGACATTGTGTATTCCAAGTCCATCTAGCACATCGATGACAGACATCCAGTCGTTTTGCACGACGCTTCTTTGCAAAAGTGCTTTTACCTGTTCCAGGCATGTGTGAAATGAAGTTAGAGGACTCACCTGATAATCGGACCTTTGCTTCAATCAACCAGCGAATATCTTCAGGAATTCCATGATTCATTAACAATCTCAATCTTGCACATCTACCACGGTAAATTTTTGTAATCGCATTCTGAGGCAGAGCGGGAAAATACTTTTTCAATTTTTCAAGATTAGTGTCCATTTTCAAATGAGAATTGGCAGAGAGATTCAAAGAATTGCACAAATATATACACAAATATCAGTTATTGTGGGAAACTGAAAGAACTGACTTAAGTCACGGAGTACCGTTGTCCGCCATTTGACCGGGGTGGGAGAAACTAGCAAAAATCAGTCAAAAAGAAACATAAAAAAGAAAATGTGAGAAAAACAAAATAATCAACCTTTATCTACAAGATCATTCAAACCAGCTGATTCATTTTCACTAGGAAAATTATCAAAGTAAGCTTTTAAACGATGTCCATTTTCCTTAAAATCATTGTCATTCATTGAATTCTTAATATCACAGGCCCCATAAGGATTGGTCCATCTTAATCTTAGCTCTTTAGGGAATACATAGAGTTGAGAATCATAAAACAAAACTTTTTGACCAGTGTCAATTTTTTGACAATTTTCACAAGTTTTGTAGAATGCATGTGTGTCCTTGAACATGGTGGGCCAATAAAATCCATTTTGAAAGATTTTTGCAGCTGTCTTTTTTAACGAGAAACAACTTCCACATGCTTTAGAATGACAAAGTTTAATGACACTACTTACCTCATTGTCGGGAATGAATCTTTGAAATATTTGATCAGGACAATATTTGAATAAATTAGGGTCATCACAATAAAAGCTCTTCACTTCGTTCAAAAACTTTTCTTTGTCTTGGGTACTCAAATCAGCTGGCAAATCTCCTAAAGCAAGAAAATTAATATTTTTATACCAAGGCATTGAATTAAGAGAAAGTAAGGATTTATTAGGAAAGTAATCATCGATTGGTGTGATGTCAGATGTTGCATCTGTTGTCACTGTTGACAAAAGATTCACATCAACAGTTTCGGTGCTTGTTTCATCCATGATTTCTTTCTCAGAATAAATCATTTGCAAATCTTCAGTTTCATCCAATTCATTTTTACTTAAAGTAGATTCAAGTTGATCATAAACTAATTCATCAATATGATCTACTTCTTGTAAATCATTATCATCTCCAGGTTGCTTGCAAATGTTGAAAATATTCATCTCCAATGTCATGTTTCCAAATGATAGCTTCATCAGTCCATTCCTATAATTAATCAATGCGTTAGAAGTTGCAAGAAATGGACGTCCTAAAATAACAGGAAATGAATTACATGCTTCAACAGGTTCTGTGTCCAAGACAATAAAATCCACAGGATAAATGAATTTATCAACTTGTACTAACACATCTTCAATTATTCCTCTAGGCACTTTTACAGATCTATCGGCAAGTAAAAGAGTTATAGAAGTTGGTTTTAACTCACCTCGATTGAGACTCTGAAAAACTAAATATGGAAGTAAATTCACACTAGCACCAAGATCAAGTAAGGCTCTTTCAATTTTATGCTCTCCAATAAAGCAAGAAATTGTAGGACAACCAGGGTCTTTATATTTCAAAGCATTATTGTTTTGAAGAATAGCACTTACTTGTTCGGCTAGAAAGGCTTTCTTTTTCACATTCAGTTTCCTCTTCACAGTGCATAGATCTTTCAAAAATTTAGCATAGGAAGGAACCTGTTTAATAGCATCCAGCAAAGGTATATTGATCCTTACCTGTTTGAAAATTTCATAAATTTCAGAATTGTGATTGACTTTCCTTTGTTTGGTCATGGCTTGAGGAAATGGAAATGCTGGCGGTGAGTTAGTCGTTTCTTTGCAATTTTCAGATTCATCCCCTTCCTTACCCTTAGAGATTGACTCATCATCTTTCTTATAAGGTTCAAGAGAGGGTTTTTCAATAACCTTACCACTGCGCAGAGTAGTGACTGATTTGACTTGATCCATGTGTTGGCTTCCGGAACTACTTGCATTTGCATTGTATTGCCCTTTGGGATTTTGTTGTGTTTGAGATGGAAACTTACCTTTCTCTTGGAAACTAAGAGCAGATGTTAATTTAGCAAGAGTATCTTTAAAATCTGTCATGTTTTGAACAAGTTGAGTATTAATTGTCTCTTGCTTTTCAATGAATGCATGCAATGTTTCCTCAAGATTTCTTCTAGAAGGTGGAGCATAAGAAGGTGCATATCCATGAGAATTTTGGAAATTGTGGTGTGCTTGAAACGGTGGTTGTGAAGTTTGTGCATTGTTGTTCTCACTCTTCCAACTGAAATTTGGGTGATTCCTCCAACCAGGGTTGTATGTTTGGGAGTATGGGTTGTGGTTGGCCTTTTGAAAACTGTTTAAAGTATGGGCTTGTTCATGGAGACATTCTTTAAAGGAAGGCAAGGTTGGACAATTGTTGGTTGAGTGTTCATTTGTTTCACAGATTTGACAGACAATGTTTTCAACAGATTTTAATTGACCACTCTTTTTTAATTCTAGTGCCTCGACTTTTCTAGCTAAAGATGCAAACTTGGCTTGAAGGTCATGATCTTCCCTAAGGTTGTACATACCTCCACTAGATGTATGAGGTTGAGTTTTACTCGGTGCCTCATATGTACCCGCAGTGTCCTAATTTTGAGCATTTTCAGCTAACAAGTCTAAGTACTCCATTGCTTCATCAGGGTCTTTATCTTCAAAAGTTCCATTGCACATCAATTCAACCATTTGCCTATCTTTAGGTGTTAACCCTTCATAGAAATGTGAAACCAATCTCCATGTTTCAAAACCATGATGAGGGCAAGTACTAAGCAAGTCTCGATACCTATCCCAACATTTGTAAAATGTTTCTCCTGGTTTTTGAGTGAAAGTGGTGATTTGTCTCTTGAAAGAGTTTGTTCTATGAGATGGGAAAAACTTCTTTAAAAATTGTTGTTGCATTTCATCCCAAGCACGAATGGATCCTGGTCTTAAATTTTGTAGCCATATTTTAGCTTTATCTTTTAATGAAAAAGGAAAAAGCTTTAATCTGATGGTGTTCATGCTACAATTTAAGTTATTATATGTGTTGCACACCTCCTCAAATTCCCTTAAATGCAAGTATGGATTTTCCAATTCTAAACCATGAAAAGATGGTAAAAGTTGAATAATACCTGGTTTAAAATTAAAATTAGATGCATCGGGAGGAAAAACTATGCATGATGGTGCACTTGTTCTTGTGGGATTCATGTGGTCTCTAAGTGTTCTAGCACGGTTATTCTCATTATTCTCATTTTGAAGTGATTGATTATCTTCTTCGGCCATATTTTTCTGAAAATGATGAGGATATCCTACAAAGTCTACCACTTGATGTATGTGACCACACTCTCATGCACGTGTAGGAATAAAATAAAAAAAAAAAGAAGAAAGAAAAAGAAGGAGGAAGAAAACAAAATAAAAAGAAACAAAGTTATATACAAGAAAAGTTAAAAGAGAAAATAAAATAAATACTATAATTTATACAAGAACTTACCTCCCCGGCAACGGCGCCAAAAACTTGACACGACTAAAAGGTTGATGTCTTCTCCCATGTGCAGGAGTGTCGAAGTAATAAATAACCCGGCAAGACCGGGGTCGAACCACAGGGAGGTTAATTGTACAAATTATAAACAACAATTATAAAACAACAATAACAACAACAACAATAGTAATAGTAATAGTAATAATAATAATAATAGTAGTAGTAGTAGTAGTAGTAGTAGTAGTAGTACTAATAATAATAATAATAATAATAATAATAATAATAAAGAAAGAGAAGAAGAAGAAGAAGATGATGATGATGAGAACTTAGAGATGAAATATTAATGTAAGGATTAAACAATAATAATAACAAATGTCAAGGTTAGAGGTTCCACTAATGGTATATCAAACAAGTATAGTATAAACTCTTATTATTGAATTGGAAACCACACACAAAGGAGGTTCCAATCAGATTATATATTGTTAACATGATTACATTAGTCATCTTATTCAATTAATGCTAATACTTGTAAATCTCATCAAGCATTAATGATTATAACTTATGTTAACAACAAATCAAGTTCCTTTCATAGCTCAGGTGTCGGTTATACCATACATTATGGGCTATGAAAGTGCCAAGCATTTGTTGTACCAAGTGTTATACAACATAAATCAAGATTAGTCATTTAACAAGCAAAGTATTAAAGAGTGAACAAGATAACAAATATAAAACATGTTAGTATCAAACATTAAAGTCCATATTAAGTTTACATTATACTTATTCTTACACCATTAGTGTAACCTTTTCACCTTGACATAACTAACTTAGCTAGACATAATGAAAGAAAGCAAAATAGATAAACAAAATAAGAACATAAAAGCTAACTAAGTAAAGGAAAGGAAATGAAAGGCATAAACTTGATATTAATGAAAGCAAAGCATAAATATTACAAAAAATACAAAGAGAGAAAGGAAGAGCATGATCTTGATCTGGAAACCAAGATGCCTAAATGCATGGCAAATTCCTCCTTTTATAGGCCAAAATTGGGAACTATTGATTTGATGACTAATTGATAAGTGGGTGGCCAACTTTTGACTTGGTGACAATCCTTATCTTCTCTTGTCTGCCCAAAACGTCATTGATAACGTCCAAATTGGAGCCAGTTGTAAACATGAAAGTTGTAGGCCTATGTCTTACCTTTCCATCCATATAAATTGGACCTAAATCTGAGATCTGTAGCTCCAGATATGGCCCAATTACCGAACAGTGTTCCAGTTTGGATTGCACCGACATCTCTTTTCTAAGTTTGGCCATCTCTTTATCCTTGCAATTTAAGTTCTTCAAGTCATCAATCAATGCTTTCATTTATGTGATAGGCCTGCATTAAAAATAGACATTTACCACAAATTATAGGTATCTTATATTATTAGATATATTATTATAAAACATGCTTTAGTTAAGGAGTTATTGATACTTCAAGTGCAAAATGATGATATAAAACCATGACAAAAATGCACTTTTAAGTACTAATCAGTTGTACATGCAACTTTCAATTTAAGCATTTGCAGGATGGATATATAAGGAATATAGATAGAATCTGTCATTCACTATGTAAAACACCAATGAAAACACTATTGATTTGTGTTTGTCAGTGTATTCTAGAGGTGAAGGGGACTACTCCTCTCCTGTTAGCATTGTTCACGGTCAAGAATATTAATTGGAATACCAACGGCTTGTGTCATTTAATGTATTCCAAAGATGAACTCTCGTTAACATTGTTCACAATGTAGTACGTTGATGGAAACACCAACAGTTTATGTTCGTTGGTGTATTCCAGAGACAAGGGGGATTGTTCCCTTACCCATGGAACTATTCACAGTTAGCAACATCGTTGGAAATACATTCCACAACACTGATGGAAACATCGATGAGTCATTTTTGCTGATGTATTTTAGAGGCGAAGGGAAATGTTCCCCTTCTCGTGCCATTGATGGCAATTACTAAGCATCAAGTTCCTAATGGAATTACCAATAGAATGTCAATTTCAATGCCTTGTTAATTAATGCATCTCAGACTATGTACTGTTTATAGGTTTTTACTGACATGACCAAAAGATTGATGTTCTCTTCCAAGTGCAAGAATATCAAAGTAATAAATAACCCGGCGAAACTGAGGTTGAACCACAAGGAGGTTCATTGTATAAATTACAAGCAACAATAATATAACAAGAACAACAATAATAATAGTACTAATAGTAATAATAATAATAGTAGTAGTAGTAGTAGTAGTAGTAAAAATAATAAAGAAGAATAAGAAGAAGAAGAAGTTGATGAGAACTTTGAGATGGAAAATCAATATGAGGATTAAACAAATGTCAAGGTTAGTGACACGATTAAAAGATTGATGTCTTCTCCCAAGTGCAGGAGTGTCGAAGTAATAAATAACCCGACAAAACTAGGGTCGAACCACAAGGAGGTTAATTGTACAAATTATAAACAACAATAGTAACAATAACAACAACAATAATAATAGTAGCAATAATAATACTCATAATAGTAGTAGTAGTAGTAGTAGTAGTAGTAGTAGTAGTAGTAGTAGTAGTAATAATAATAATAATAACAGCAACAATAATAAAGAAAAAGAAAAAGAAGAAGAAAAGTTGATGAGAACTTTTAGATAGAAAATTAACGTAAGGATTAAATAATGATAACAAACAATGTCAAGGTTAGAGGATCCACTAATGGTATGTCAAACAAGTATAGTATAAACTCTTGTTATTCAATTGAAAACCACATACAAAGGAGGTTCCAATCAGATTATAGATTGTTAACATGATTACATTAGTCATCTTATTCAATTAAGGCTAATACTTGTAAATTTCGTCAAGCATTCATGATTATAACTTATGTTAACAACAAATCAAGTTTCTTTCATAGCTCAGGTGTCGGTTATACCATACAGTATGGGCTATGAAAGTGTCAAGCATTTGTTGTACCAAGTGTTCTACAACATAAATCAAGATTAGTCATTTAATAAGCAAAGTATTAAAGAGTGAACAAGATAAAAAATACAAAACATGTTAGTATCAAACATGTAAGTCCATATTAAGTTTACACTATATTTATTCTTAGCAAAGTATTAGTGTAACCTTTTCACCTTGACATAATAAACTTAGCTAAACATAATGAAAGAAAGAAAAATAAATAAATAAAATAAGAACATAAATAAGATAAAAGTTAACTAAGTAAATGAAAGGAAATGAAAGGCATAAACTTGATATTAATGAAAGTAAACATAAACATTACAAAAAAATACAAAGAGAGAAAACAAGAGCATGATCTTGATCTAAAGACCAAGATGCCTAAATGCATGGTAAATGCCTCCTTTTATAGGCCAAAATTGGAAACTATTGATTTGATGACTAATTGATGAGTGGGTGGCCAACTCTTGACTTGGTAACAATCTTTATCATCTCTTGTCTGCCCAAAATATTATTAATAACGTCATAATTAGAGCCACTCAAAAACATGAAAGTTATAGGAAATTGTCTCAGCTTTCTTGTGTAAACAATTCAGCTCATTTCAACTTCTAGAACTCAAGATATAGCCAAAATACTAAACAGTGCTTGGGCTGAAGGACAAATTCGGGCTTCTTTTTTTTTGTAACCATTTGGACTTGAAAATAATCTTTTTAGATCTTGGCTCCATATAAAAGTTGTAGGCTTATGTCTTACCTTTCCATCCATATAAAGTAGACCTAAATCTGAGATCTATAGCTCCAGATATGACCTAATTACCGAACAGTGTTCCAATTTAGATTGCACCGACATCTCGTTTCTAAGTTTGGCCATCTCCTTATCCTTTCAATTTCAGTTCTTAAATTCATCAATCAATCCTTTCATATATGTGATAGGCCTGCATTTAAACTGAACATTTATCACAAATTAAAGGTATCTTATATTATTAGATATATTATTATAAAACATGCTTTAGTTGAGGAGTTATTGAAACTTCAAGTGCAAAATAATGATATAAAACCTTGATAAAAATACATTTTTGGGTATCAATCAGTTAGAGGATCCATTAATAGTATTTCAAACAAATATAGTATAAGCTCTTATTACTTAAATGGAAACCACACACAAAGGAGGTTCCAATCAGATTATAAATTGTTAACGTGATTACATTAGTTATCTTATTCAAATAATGTTAATAATTGTAAATGTTGTTAGGTATTCATGATTATAACTTATGTTAACAATAAATCAAGCTCCTTTCATAGCATAAGTGTATGTTATACCATACGGTTTATGCTATGAAAGTGCTAACAATTTGTTCTACCAAGTGTTATACAACATAAATCTAGATTAGTCATTTAATAAGTAAAGTATTAAAGAGTGAACAAGATAACAAATATAAAACATGTTAGTATCAAATATTAAAGTCCAGGTTCAGTTTACACTATACTTATTCTTATACCATTAGTGTAACCTTTTCACCTTGACATAAGAAACTTAGTTAAACATAATGAAGAAAAGAAATATAAAAAAATAAGATAAGAACATAAATAAGATAAACGTTAATTAAGTAAAGGGAAGGAAATAAATAGCATAAACAAGATATTAATAAAAACAAAATTTAAGCATTACAAAAATATAAAAAGAGAAAGAAAAAGTATGATCTTGATTTGGAAACCAAGATGCCTAAATGCATGGAAAATACCTTCTTTTATAGGCCAAAATTGAAAACTATTGATTTGATGACTAATTAATGAGTGGGTGGTCAACTCTTGACTTGGTAACAATCTTTATTTTTTCTTGTTTGCCCAAAATGTCATTGATAAAATCATAATTTGAATCAGACCTCCACATGAAAGTTATAGAAAATTGTCTCAGCTTTCTAAAAAAAAATAATTGAGGTCATTTAGACTTCCAAAACTCTAGATATAGACTGAACACTAAATAGTGTCTGGGCTACAGAATAAATTTAGACTTCTTCATTGTTGCTATAATTTGGACTTAAAAACAGCCTTATTAAAACCAGACCTCTACATGAAAATTATAGGCCTATGTCTTTCCTTTTCATCTATATAAAATAGACCTAAATCTGAGATCTATAGCTTTAGATATGACCCAATTACCAAATAGTGTTCTAGTTTGGACTACACCAACATCTTTTTTCTAAGTTTGGCCATCTCTTTGTCCTTTCAATTTCAGTACTTAAACTTATAAATTAATCATTTCATTTATGTGATAGGTCTGCATTTAAGATGAACATTTATCACAAATTAAAGGTATCTTATATTATTAGATATGTTATTATAAAACATATTTTAGTTAAGGAGTTATCAATACTTTCAATGCAAAATAATGATATAAAATATTGATAAAAATATATTTTTAAGTACTAATCATTTACCAACATAATCATAGACGAACCACCAAAAATCTATAGATTGTTTTGAAAATTTTAGTGCAAAATGAAAATTTCAAGGTTAATTTATGGAGGAAATCACTAATGAGTTAATTAAAAATAATATTATTTAATATGTTGTTTATGATATTATCAGTAAAAACACAATATAAAATCCAATGAAATGCTGAAAGTTCATTTTTTTTTCTCTCATTTTCATTCTCTCTTTACTCTATATGTTAATCCTCTCACTCAAAGCTTCTCTTCTTGTTTACAAGCAGTAGAACTTAAGGTTTTTATTATCAATAAGATTAAAGGGTATATGTGGTGAATCTTTTGACTTATTTTATTCTTGTTTTCCGTCTTTTCTTACGTCTATTAACAATGGTTTTTTTTTTATCACTTGTAGATAAACTCTAAAATTAAGGTATGCATTTTTCATTCCTAAAGCTTATATTTGTTTTTATTTATTTTTTTATCAATTTTATTCTCTACATTGCAATAATGTTTTTATTGTGTTTCTTGAATTTTATTGTTATTGTTAATTTTTTTATATAAATGTTAACCAAATATATATGATTAATATTTTTTCTATTTTATTGTCTACATTGCAATAATGTTTTATTGTGTTTATTTAATTTTAATTGTTATCTTCAAAGTTATAGTATAAATGCTAGTTAAATATATAAGATTAAGTTTAATTACCAAAAACTCTTATCAATTTAGCAAACAAAACTTTACCATGTTGAACAATAGATGAAATTGAATAATCCAAAATTATTGATAAAAATAAATTAAAATCAACTTATTTGTGATATATATTTTGTTTGTTTGTAGGATTGAAAATGTTGCAATTGTTTTAGTATTATGGTCATGGTTATTTAGTGAAACAATTTTTTTTATTTTTTATAATAAAATTTTACATAGTTTTCTCATTTTAATTATTTTTTTAATTATATAGAAAATATCAAGATATGATTTTTAGTTTTTTTTAATTGAAATTTGTTTTAAATTTTTTATTTTAAAAACAATATTTTTTATGAAAAAAACATTTTTTTAGAATAAAATTCATTAATAATAAAATGTAGTTTAAATTGAATATGTGTGTGTATATTCATTTATTTTAAATTATTTTCTCAAAATGTTATTATAATTACTATGGTAAAAAAAAGAGTTATATATATATATATGAGACAATTCCTTTAATAAAATATATTTTTTAAGAATTAAATTTGTAAATGATTTTTTTTAGTTTATAAATATCTAGATTTTGAAAAGTAGTGAACATCGTACAGATAACTTTACAAAATCGAATGATGATTGATCTACCTCAACAATGTTGAAAGCCAAGTGGTTACCTATCTGTGTATTTATACAAGTGATTGATATTTAAAAGTGTATTTTTACCTAAGCAATTAAGTCCTAAGGGGTGTTTTAACACCTAATACCCTAAAGTCAACAGACTTAGGAGCTATTGGTCCAACGCTTGTTGATTAGTACTTAAAAATGTATTTTTATCAAGGTTTTATATCAGCATTTTGCACTTGAAGTATCAATAACTCCTTAACTAAAGCATGTTTTATAATAATATTTTTAATAATATAAGATACCTTTAATTTATGGTAAATGTTCATTTTAAATGCAGGCCTATCATATAAATGAAAGGATCGATTGATGAATTTAAGAACTAAAATTGGAAGGACAAAGAGATGGCCAAACATAGAAAAGAGATGTTAGTGCAATCCAAACCAGAACACTGTTTTCTAATTGGGTCATATCTGAAGCTATAGATCTCATACTGTATGGTATAACCGACACCTGAGCTATCAAAGGAACTTGATTTATTGTTAATATAAGTTATAATCATGAATGCTTGACGAGATTTACAAGTATTAGCATTAATCGAATAAGATGACTAATGTAATCATCTTAACAATATATAATCTAATTGGAACCTCCTTTGTGTGTGGTTTCCAATTGAATAATAAGAGTTTATACTATACTTGTTTGACATACCATTAGTGGATCCTCTAACCTTGACATTTGTTATTATCATTGTTTAATCCTTACATTAATATTCCATCTCAAAGTTCTAATCTTCTTCTCCTTCTTCTCCTTCTTTTCTTCTTCATTATTATTATTATTATTATTATTATTGTTATTATTATTGTTGTTGTTGTTGTTGTTGTTGTTGTTGTTGTTGTTATTATTGTTGTTGTATTATTATTATTTATAATTTGTATAATTAACCTCTCTGTGGTTCAACCCCAGTCTTGCGGGTTATTTATTACTTTGACTCTCCTAGACTTGGAAGAAGACATCAATCTTTTCATCGTGTCAAGTTTTTGGCGCCGTTGTTGGGGAGGTAAGTTTTGTATAAATTATAATATTTATTTTATTTTCTGTTTTTAATTTTCTTGTATATAACTTTGTATCTTTTCTCTTATTTCTTCTTTTTTTTTTGTTTTTTTTTTCATTTTATTCTATTCTTACATGTGCATGAGAGTGTGGTCACATACATCAAGTGGTAGACTTTATAGGGTATCCTCATCATTTTCAAAAAATATGGCCGAAGAAGATAATCAATCACTTCATAATGAGAATAATGAGAATAACCATGCTAGAACACTTAGAGACCACATGAATCTCACAAGAACAAGTGCACCATCATGCATAGTTTTTCCTCCCGATGCATCTCATTTTAATTTTAAGCCAGATATTATTCTACTTTTACCTTCTTTTCGTGGCCTAGAATTGGAAAATTCATACTTGCATTTAAAGGAATTTGAGGAGGTCTGCAACACATATAATAATTTAAATTGTAGCATGAATACCATCAGATTAAAGGTTTTTCCTTTTTCATTAAAAGATAAAGCTAAAACATGGCTACAAAATTTGAGACCAGGATCCATTTGTGCTTGGGATGAAATGCAACAACAGTTTTTAAAGAACTTTTTCTCATCTCATAGAAAAAACTCTTTCAAGAGACAAATCACCACTTTCACTCAAAAATTAGGAGAAACATTTTACCAATGTTGGGATAGGTATCGAGACTTGCTTAGAACTTGCCTTCACCATAGTTTTGAAACATGGAGATTGGTTTCACATTTCTATGAAGGGTTAACACCTAAAGATAGGCAAATGGTTGAATTAATGTGCAATGAAACTTTTGAACATAAAGATCCTGATGAAGCAATGGAGTCCTTAGACTTGTTAGCTGAAAATGCTCAAAATTGGGACACCACGGGTACTTATGAGGCACCGAGTAAAACTCAACCTCATACATCTAGTGGAGGTATGTACAACCTTAGGAAAGATCATGACCTTCAAGCCAAGTTTGCATCTTTAGCTAGAAAAGTTGAGGCACTAGAATTAAAAAAGAGTGGTCAATTAAAATCTGTTGAAAACATTGTGTGTCAAATATGCGAAACAAATGAACATTCAACCAATAATTATCCAACCTTGCCTTCTTTTAAGGAATCTCTCTATGAACAAGCTCATGCTTTAGATAGTTTTCAAAGGGCCAACTTTAACCCATACTCATAAACATACAACCGTGGTTGGAGAAATCACCCAAATTTCAATTGGAAGAGTGATAATAACAATGGACAAACTTCACAACCACTGTTTCAAGCACACCATAATTTCCAAAATTCTCATGGATATGCACCTCCTTATGCTCCACCTCTTAGAAGAAATATTGAGGAAACATTACATGCATTCATTGAAAAGCAAGAGACAATCAACACTCAACTTGCTCAAAACATCACAGATTTTAAAGATACTCTTGCAAAATTAACATCTGCTCTCAGTTTTTAAGATAAAGGTAAGTTTCCATCTCTACCACAATAAAATCCCAAGGGGCAATACAATGCAAATGCAATTAGTTCCGGAAGCCAACATATGGATCAAGTCAAATCAGTCACTACTCTGCGCAGTGGTAAGGTTATTGAAAAACCCTCTCTTGAACCTTATGAGAAAGATGATGAGTCAATCTCTGAGGGAAGGAAGGGGTTGAATCTGAAAATTGGAAAGAAACGATTGATTCACTACCAACACTTCCATTTCCTCATGCCATGACCAAACAAAGGAAAGTCAATCACAACTTTGAAATTTTTGAAATTTTCAAACAGGTAAGAATCAATACACCTTTGCTGGATGCTATTAAACAGGTTCCTTCCTATGCTAAATTTTTGAAAGATCTATGCACTATGAAGAGACTGAATGTGAAAAAGAAAGCGTTTTTAGCAAAACAAGTACGTGCTATTCTTCCGAACAATAATGCTTTGAAATATAAAGACCTTGCTTGTCCTAAAATTTCTTGCTTTATTGGAGAACAAAAAATTGAAAGAGCCTTACTTGATCTTGGTGCTAGTGTGAATTTCTTCTTACGCATCCTAGTGAAGATGTGCATCGTGCAATTCATGATTTATGGCCACTATTTCATAAAGAACATGATCGACTTAGTCTTGGGAATCTGACTAAAAAAGACCTTGTTTGCTAGTTTTTAAGAAAACTGGATGGGAAGCTTATCCCCAACCCATAGAGGGCGTTTAAGCCGTTCTTGGATGTAAAACCAAGGGAAGATATGAGCCACAATCACAACTACATGTACATACACATGCTTTTTCAAAAGTAAATAAATAAATAAAGAGAGAGAGAAAGAGAGTGAGACTCTAACTAGCCTCCATATAAGTGGTATGATTGCCTTTTTAATTTCTCATCTATAAAATCCTCTCTTCCTTCCTTTCATTTCTACTCAACCCATGCAGTCAACAAATACAGAAGTGTGTAGAAATGGCAAGTTCCTCAGGTCATGTTATAAGAAATATTTGTTTTTTTGGTGGATCTAGTCCTGGGAAAGAAAAGGTGTTTTTAGAATCAACAAATCATCTTGGTCAAGTGCTAGCTGAGAGAAAGATTCATTTAGTGTATGGGGGAGGTAGTGATGTACATCATAGGAATGATAATCCATCTTGTAAAGGTAAATCAAATATGCAAGAGGATTCAGATGGTCCAATGACAAGAGCGAGAGCGAAACAACTAGAAAGGACCTTGACGAGTCAGATTGGAATGATTGAAGCTGCGTCAGAGTTAAAAACTAGCAATTAGTTTCAAATTGGTTCAAGAGTGCTTATTTGCCTACAATTGGAGCTTAAAGATGGGAAGAGCCCTTAATGGTTCTTTTGATGCTGGGCTACTTGAATTTGGGTTGATAATGCAAATAAGTTAAGAAATTGATGTTGTTTACATCAGAACAGTAGATGAATTTGAAGTCATCCATTGCATGTGAAAACAAGACTAATCTAGGTGGATTTCAAGTTCAGAACGTGATCTTTCTAGATTGTCCAACCATGATTGCATTGGACTTTTATGCAAGAAGTTATAGCCATTTTAAATTTGGTTTGTTTATGTTTTAATTAAAGTCAGAAAATGTGTGTTAGTTTAATTTGTCTGGTTACTTTGTCAATGTCCAATTTTTGGGCTTGAATTTTGTCATGTTGAAATTTCCCAAGTATGGAGGAATGTTCCAGTTATAAATATGACATCAGAATATGTAATAAACAATTTTTGGCCAAGATTTGAACTTAATTCAGAGAATTAAGAGTTGTTCTTCCATATTGATTTGTGAAGAACCCTACCTGACTTATCACTTTTCAATCACAGAGAGTGTGGCGTCAAAATCATAGATTGATCTTTGTGGCATCCAGATCGACTTATCAAAGTATCATTCTAGTCTATCCTCCATTTTATATACCTTAAAATCACTATAATCTAGCCTAAACACCAAAAGAAAGACAACACAACCAGACCCATCCTTCATCCATTTTCGTCAGATTCATTATTGCTGATTTTCGAATCATTCACGGCACATCAGGTAGTCTTGGGTTAATGGGAGATGTGTTAATAACTGTATTTTTAGGAGGTAGTCAAGTTTTGGGGGTTGTCCCCGAAGCTTTAGCAAAATAGGACATCATTGGAAAAACAACTGGAGAGGAACTTCAAGTCTCCACAATGTCAGCTCGACTGAATGCAATGTTTAACCATGCTGATGCCTTCATTACTTTACCAGGTGGTTTAGGCACATTGGAAAAGATCTTTCATATTTCCTCTTGCGCCCAACTGCACATTCACCATAAACCCATAGGTTTATTAAATGTTAATGGTTATTATGATAAGTTGTTGTCTTTTCTTGATCATGCTGTGGAACAGGAATTTCTAACATCTTCTGCATGACAAATCATAATCTCGGCTACTGCTGAATAATTGATTGACCAACTACAATCTTTCATTCCTGTAATTGATCCTTCCATGAGTCCCATAATTTGGTCAACTAAGGAAAGCCGTAAAAAGCTTAGATTGGATTTGAGATTTTATTTGTGAATCTTTGTGTCTTTTGGTTTTATTATTGTGTTTTGTTGTTTCTTATAATTGTTTTAGTGTGTTTCAGGTTTGTCAGTGTTCGTTATTTCAGGTGATATCTTCTATACTCTATCTTTCTACCTATAAACATTGAGGACAATGTCTCCTTTTCGTTGGGGGAGAGGGTAGTAGCTAAAAAAAAACTGTGTTTTCTATTTCATAAAGCATGTGCAAAATTGTTATTACCATGATGGCAGAGTGAGGAGAACTTTTATGACTCTTGAGACACATCTTAGTAATCATTCGTAACAAGGTCTATCATAATACATCTTGAAATATTCAGATTTACAAACTCACACTGTTATCACTTAATTCTGCTCATATACTTAGTTAACATGTATTCTTAAACCTGAATTTACACACATACACTTTAACATATGATTGTGGGTTGCATATTGGATTATTACATTATTTATGTTCTTTTGTTAAAGGTAACAACAAAGGAAAAGGGATAGTATATAATTAAAAAAAAAAGAAAAAAATGATGATAATAAAAATATAGATAAGTTTGGTTTCGTAGCCTCCCTAACCTAAACAATTAAGCCCGAAGGGGTGTTTTAACACCTAATACCCTAAAGTCAACTAACTTGGGAGCTATTGGCCCGATGCTTATTACATGGGTTGAGGAGAAAAGCTTAAGGGAATCAAACATTGCGCTATCTATATATTAGTATCTGCAACCCGAGTTACTAAGCTTGTAGGGGTGTCTTAACACCTAAGGCCCTAAGACCAACTGGTTTGAGAGTCATTAGCTGAAAGCTCGTTACATGGGTTAAAGATGTATGGTGTTTTTAAATTATATGTATATCTGGAGCCATAGATCTCACATTTATGTTTACTTTATATGGATGGAAAGGTAAGATATAAGCCTACAACTTTCATATGGAGCCCAAGATCTAAAAAGGTCATTTTCAAGTCCAAATTGTAGCAACAACAAAGAAGCCTGAATTTATCCTCCAGTCCGAGTACTGTTCCGTATTTTGGCCATAACTGGAGTTTTAGAAGTCCAAATGAGCTGAATGTTTTACACAAGAAAGTTGAGAGAATTTCCTACAACTTTCGTGTTTCAAGTGGCTCTAAATGCTGTTTTGGCCAGACAAGAGAAGATAAGGATTGTCACCAAGTCAAGAGTTGGTCACCCACTCATTAATTAGTCATCAAATCAATATTTCTCAATTTTGGCCTATAAAAGGAGGCATTTACCATGCATTTAGGCATCTTAGTGTCCAGATCAAGATCATGCTCTTGCTTTCTCTCTTTATATTTTTTGTAATGTTTATGCTTTGCTTTCATTAATATCAAGTTTATGCCTTTCATTTCCTTTCATTTACTTAGTTAACTTTTATCTTATTCATGTTCTTATTTTGTTTATTTATTTTTCTTTCTTTCATTATGTCTAGCTAAGTTTATTATGTCAAGGTGAAAAGGTTACACTAATAGTGTAAGAATAAGTATAGTGTAAATTTAATATGGACTTTAATGTTTGATACTAACATGTTTTGTATTTGTTATCTTATTCACTCTTTAATACTTTGCTTGTTAAATGACAAATCTTGATTTATGTTGTATAACACTTGGTACAACAAATGCTTGACACTTTTATAGCTCATACTGTAAGGTATAACGGATACCAGAGCTATGAAAGGAACTTGATTTGTTTGTAACATAAGTTATAATCATGAATGTTTGATGAAATTTACAAGTATTAGCATTAATTAAATAAGATGACTAATGTAATCATGTTAACAATCTATAATCTCATTGGAACCTCCTTTATGTGTAGTTTCCAATTGAATAATAAGAGTTTATACTATACTTGTTTGACATACCATTAGTGGATCCTTTAACCTTGACATTGTTTGTTATCATTATTTAATCCTTACATTAATTTTCCATCTCAAAGTTTTCATCAACTGTTCTTCTTCTTTTTCTTTTTCTTTTTCTTTTTCTTTATTATTGTTATTATTACTACTACTATTACTACTACTAGTAGTAGTATTATTAGTATTATTATTGCTATTATTATTATTATTGCTACTAGTATTGTAATTGTTGTTGTTTATAATCTTCTATTGACTCTTGAGACGCATCCTAGTGGAGATGTGCATCGTGCAATTCATGATTTATAGCCACTATTTCATAAAGAACATGATCGATTTAGTCTTGAGAATTTGACTAAAAAAGACCATGTTTGCTAGTTTTTAAGAAAACTGGATGGGAAGCCTATCCCCGACCCATAGAGGGCGTTTAAGCCATTCTTAGACGTAAAACCAAGGGAAGATATGAGTCACAATCACAACTACCTGTACATACACATGTTTTTTCAAAAGTAAATAAATAAAGAGAGAGAGAGAGAGAGAGTGAGAGACTCTAGCTAGCCTACATATAAGTGGTATGATTGCCTTTCTAATTTCTCATCTATAAAATCCTCTCTTCCTTCCTTTCATTTTTACTCAAACCATGCATTCAACAAATACAAAAGTGTGTAGAAATGGCAAGTTCCTCAGGTCATTATATAAGAAATATTTGTGTTTTCGGTCGATCTAGTCCTGGGAAAGAAAAGGAGTTTTTAGAATCAGTAAATCATCCTAGTCCAATGCTAGCTAAGAAAGATTCATTTAGTTTATAGGGGAGGCAGTCTTGGGTTAATAGGAGGTGTGTCAATAGCTGCATTTTTAGGAGGTAGTCAAGTTTTGGGGGTCGTCCTAGAAGCTTTAGCATAAGGGGATATCATTGGAAAAATAATTGGAGAGGAACTTCATGTCTCCACAATGTCAGCTCGAATGAATGCAATGTTTAACCATGTTGATGTCTTCATTACTTTACCAGGTGGTCTAGACACATTGGAAGAGATCTTTGATATTTCCTCTTGGGCCCAACTGTACATTCACCATAAACTCATAGGTTTGTTAAATGTTAATGGTTATTATGATAAGTTGTTGTCTTTTTTTGATCATGTTGTGGAACAGGAATTTCTAACATCTTCTACATGACAAATCATGATCTCTGCTGCTACTGCTGAACAATTGATTAACCAACTACAATCTTTCATTCATGTAATTGATCCTTCCATGAGTCGTATAAAGAAAAGTCGTAAAAAGCTTAGATTGGATTTGAACCTTCATTTGTGAATCTTTGTGTCTTTTGCTTTTATTATTGTGTTTTCTTGTTTTTTATAATTTTTTTAGTGTGTTTCAGGTTTATCAGTGTTCGTTATTTCAGGTGATATCTTCTATACTCTATCTTTCTACCTTAAAACATTGAGGACAATGTCTCGTTTTGGTTGGGGGGAGAGGGTAATAACTAAAAAAAAAGCCTAACTGTGTTTCCTATTTCATAAAGCATGTGCAAAATTGTTGTTACTATGATGGCAGAGTAAGGAGAACTTTTTATGACTCTTGAGGTGCATCTTAGTAATCATTCGTAACAAGGTCTATCATAATACTTCTTGAAATATTCAGATTTACAAACACTCGCATTGTTATCACTTAATTCTACTCATATACTTATTTAACATGTATTCTTAAACCTTAATTTACACACGCACACTTTAAACATATGATTATGGGTTGCATATTGGATTATTACATTATTTATGTTATTTTGTTAAAGGTAACAACTAAGGGAAAGGGATAGTATATAATTAAATGAAAAAGAAAAAAACAGAAAAAATGATAATAATAAAAATATAGATAAGTTTGGTTTCGTACCTAATACCATAAAGTCAGCTGACTTGGGAACTATTAGCCCAACGCTTGTTACATGAGTTGAGGAGAAAAGCTTAAGGGAATCAACCATTGCACTATCTACATATCAATATCTACGACCCGAGTTACTAAGCTTGTAGGGGTGTCTTAACACTTCATGCCCTAAAACCAATTGGTCTAGGAGTCATTAGCCGAAAGCTCGTTACATTGGTTAAAGATGTGTGGTGTTTTAAATTATATGTATATATATTAAAAAAAAAGTAGACAAAAATAATAATCTCAACCCAAGGAAGTTAACCTTAAACATTACAATAAAAATTTTGTTTTCTTCCAAGAAAAGTCCCATAATTATGTGTTGATACATTGAGCACAAAAGAAAGGTTATGAATATCTTGTTAAGAGGTATTGAGCAGGTATATAAATTTAATGAGAGTTTGTTTATCTAGATAGATTAATGGAAGTTAAATGATGACTACCTTGCTTTGTGGAATTTGCAAATTGTTTTTCTATTTTAACACTTTAATTACTAGAGACTAGTAATAAGCTAGTTAGGGGGTGTGATTGATACTTAAAAATGTATTTTTATCAAAGTTTTATATAATCATTTTGCACTTGAAGTATCAATAACTCATTAACTAAAACATGTTTTATAATAATATATCTAATAATATAAGATACCTTTAATTTATGGTAAATGTTCATTTTAAATGCAGGCCTATCATATAAATGAAAGGATCGATTGATGAATTTAAGAACTGAAATTGGAAGGACAAAGAGATGGCCAAACATAGAAAAGAGATGCCAGTGCAATCCAAACCGGAACATTGTTCGGTAATTGGGTCATATCTGAAGCTGTAGATCTCAGATTTAGGTCTACTTTATATGGAAGGAAAGGTAAGACATAGGCCTATAACTTTGATAGCCTAAGATCTAAAAAGGTCATTTTCAAGTCCAAATTATAGCAACAAGAAAGAAGTCTGAATCTATCTTCCAACCAAGAAAGAAGTCTGAATCTATCTTCCAGCCCCCAAGCACTGTTTAGTATTTGGCCCAAATCTAGAGTTCTAAAACTCCAAATGAACTGAATGTTTTACATAAGAAAAATGAGACAATTTTCTACAAATTTCATGTTTTCAAGTGGCTCTAATTTTGAAGTTATCAATGACGTTTTGGGCTGACAATAGAAGATAAGGATTGTCACCAAGTCAAGAGTTGGTCACCCACTTATCAATTAGTCATCAAATCAATAGTTTCTGATTTTTAGCCTATAAAAGGAGGCATTTGCCATGCATTTAATCATCTTGGTCTCCAGATCATGCTCTTGCTTTCACTCTTTGTATTTTTTTGTAATGTTTATGTTTACTTTCACTCTTAGCATTAATCGAATAAGATGACTAATGTAATCATGTTAACAAAATATAATCTGATTGGAACCTCCTTTGTGTGTGGTTTACAATTGAATAATAAGAGTTTATACTATACTTGTTTGACATACCATTAGTGGATCCTCTAACCTTGACATTTGTTATTATCATTGTTTAATCGTTACATTAATATTCCATCTCAAAGTTCTCATCTTCTTCTCCTTCTTTTCTTTATTATTATTATTATTATTATTATTATTATTATTATTATTATTATTATTATAATTGTTATTGTTATTATTGTTATTTTTATTTGATTGATACTTAAAAGTGTATTTTTATCAAGGTTTTATATCATCATTTTGCACTTGAAGTATCAATAACTTCTTAACTAAAGCATGTTTTATAATAATATATCTAATAGTATAAGATACCTTTAATTTATGTTAAATGTTCATTTTAAATGCAGGCCTATCACATAAATGAAAGGATTAATTGATGAATTTAAGAACTGAAATTGAAAGGATAAAGAGATAGCCAAACTTAGAAAAGAGATGTCGGTGTAATCCAAACCGGAACACTGTTCGATAATTGGGTCATATATAAAGCTATAGATCTTAGATTTAGGTCTACTTTATATGGATGGAAAGGTAAGACATAGGACTACAACTTTTATATGGAGCCCAAGATCTAAAAAGGCAATTTTCAAGTCCAAATTGTTGTAACAACAAAGAAGCCCGAATCTATCCTCGAGCCCGAGCACTATTTAGTATTTTGGCCATATTTGGAGTTCTAGAAGTCAAAATGAGCTGAATTATTTACACACGAAAGCAGAGATAATTTGCTACAACTTTCATGTTTTAAAGTGGCACCAATTTTGATGTTATCAATGATATTTTGGGCAGACAAGAGAAGATAAGGATTGTCACCAAGTCAAGAGTTGGTCACCCACTCATTAATTAGTCATCAAATCAATAGTTCTTAATTTTGGCCTATAAAAGGAGGCATTTGCCATGCATTTAAGCATATTGGTGTCTAGATCAAGATCATACTCTTGCTTTCTCTCTTTGTAGTTTTTGTAATGTTTATGTTTTACTTTCATTAATATCAAGTTTATGCCTTTCATTTCCTTTCCTTTACTCAGTTAACTTTTATCTTATATATGTTCTTATTTTGTTTATTTATTTTTCTTTCTTTTATTATGTCTAGCTAAGTTTATTATGTCAAGGTGAAAAGGTTACACTAATGGTGTAAGAATAAGTATAGTGTAAACTTAATATGGACTTTAATGTTTGATACTAATATGTTTTATATTTGTTATCTTGTTCACTCTTTAATACTTTGCTTGTCAAATGACTAATCTTAATTTATGTTGTATAACACTTGGTACAACAAATACTTGGCACTTTCATAGCCCATACTGTATGGTATAACCGACACCAAAGCTGTGAAAGGAACTTGATTTGTTGTTCACATAAGTTATAATCATGAATGCTTAACGAAATTTACAAGTATTTGCATTAATTAAATAAGATAACTAATGCAATCATGTTAACAATCTATAATCTGATTAGAATCTTCTTTGTGTGTGGTTTCCAATTGAATAATAAAATTTTATACTATACTTGTTTGACATACCATTAGTGGATCCTCTAACCTTGACATTGTTTGTTATCGTTGTTTAATCCTTACGTTAATTTTTCATCTCAAAGTTCTCATCAATTTTTCTTTTTCTTTTTCTTTATTATTGTTTGATTAGTACTTAAAAGTGCATTTTTATCATGGTTTTATATCATCATTTTGCACTTGAAGTATCAATAACTCCTTAACTAAAGCCTATTTTATAATAATATATATAATAATATAAGATACCTTTAATTTGTGGTAAATGTTCATTTTAAATGCAGGCCTATCACATAAATGAAAGGATTAATTGATGACTTTAAGAACTTAAATTGCAAGGGCAAAAAGATGGTCGAACTTAGAAAAGAGATGTCGGTGCAATCCAAACCGGAACACTGTTCGGTAATTGGGTCATATCTGGAGCTACAGATCTTAGATTTAGCTCTAATTTATATGGATGGAAAGGTAAGACATAGGCCTACAACTTTTATATAGAGCCCAAGATCTAAAAAGGCCATGTTCAAGTCCAAATTGTAACAACAAAAAAGAAGCCCGAATCTGTCTTCCAGCCCGAGTACTGTTTGGTTTTTTGGCCATATCTAGAGTTCTAGAAGTCCAAATGAGCTGAATTGTTTACACAAGAAAGATGAGACAATTGCCTACAACTTTGATGTTTTCAACTGGCTCCAATTTTGACGTTATCAATGACGTTTTGGGTAGACAAGAGAAGATAAGGATTGTCACCAAGTCAAGAGTTGGCCACCCACTTATCAATTAGTCATCAAATCAATGGTTCCCAATTTTGGCCTATAAAAGGAGGCATTTGCCATGCATTTAGGCATCTTAGTATTCAGATCAAGATCATGCTCTTCCTTTCTCTCTTTGTATTTTTTGTAATGTTTATACTTTGCTTTCATTAATATTAAGTTTATGCTTTTTATTTCCTTTCCTTTACTTAGTTAGCTTTTATGTTCTTATTTTGTTTATCTATTTTTCTTTCTTTTATTATGTCTAGCTAAGTTAATTATGTCAAGGTGAAAAGGTTACACTAATGGTGTAAGAATAAGTATAATGTAAACTTAATTTATGTTGTATAACACTAGGTACAACAAATGCTTGGCACTTTCATAGTTCATATTGTATGGTATAACCAACACCTGAGCTATGAAAGGAACTTGATTTGTTGTTAACATAAGTTATAATCATGGATGCTTGATGAAATTTACAAGTATTAGCATTAATTGAATAAGATGACTAATGTAATCATGTTAACAATCTATAATGCAATTGGAACCTTGTTTATGTGTGGTTTCCAATTGAATAATAAGAGTTTATATTATACTTGTTTGACATACCATTAGTGAAATCTCTAACCTTGACAATTTTTATTATCATTGTTTAATCGTTACATTAATATTCCTTCTCCAACTTCTCATCATCATCTTCTTCTTCTCTTTCTTTATTATTATTATTAGTAGTAGTACTACTACTACTATTATTATTGTTGTTGTTGTTGTTGTTGTTGTTGTTGTTATTGCTATTATTATAGTTATTATTGTTATTGCTATTATTGTTGTTTATAATTTGTACAATTAACCTCCCTGTGGTTCGACCCCGGTCTTGCCGGGTTATTTATTACTTCGACACTCCTGCACTTGGGAGAAGACATAAATCTTTTAGTGGTGTCAAGTTTTTGGCGCCGTTGCCGGGGAGGTAAGTTCTTGTATAAATTATAGTATTTATTTTATTTTTTCTTTTCACTTTTCTTGTATATAACTTTGTTTCTTCTTCTTTTATTTTTATTTTATTCCTACACGTGCATGAGAGTGTGGTCACGTACATCAAGTGGTAAACTTTGTAGGATATCCTCATCATTTTCAGAAAATATGGCCGAAGAAGATAATCAATCACTTCATAATGAGAATAATGAGAATAACCGTGTCAGAACACTAAGAGACCACATGAATCCCACAAGAACAAGTGCACCATCATGCATAATTTTTCCTCCCGATGCATCTCATTTTAATTTTAAGCCAGGCATTATTCAACTTTTACCTTCTTTTCATGGCTTAGAATTGGAAAATCCATACTTGCATTTAAGGGAATTTGAAGAGGTCTACCACACATATAATAATTTAAATTGTAGCATGAACACCATCAGATTAAATCTTTTTCCTTTTTCATTAAAAGATAAAGCTAAAACATGGCTATAAAATTTAAGACCAGGATCCATTCGTGCTTGGGATGAAATGCAACAACAATTTTTAAAGAAGTTTTTCCCATCTCATAGAACAAACTCTTTCAAGATACAAATCACCACTTTCACTCAAAAACCAGGAGAAATATTTTATAAATGTTGGGATAGGTATCGAGACTTGCTTAGTATTTGCCCTCATTATGGTTTTGAAACATGGAGATTGGTTTCACATTTCTATGAAGGGTTAACACCTAAAGATAGGCAAATGGTTGAATTGATGTGCAATGGAACTTTTGAAGATAAAGACCATGATGAAGCAATGGAGAACTTAGACTTGTTAGCTGAAAATACTCAAAATTGGGACACCGCGGGTACTTATGAGGCACCGAGTAAAACTCAAGCTCATACATCTAGTGGAGGTATGTACAACCTTAGGGAAGATCATGACCTCCAAGCTAAGTTTGCATCTTTAGCTAGAAAAGTCGAGGCACTAGAATTGAAAAAGAGTGGTCAATTTAAATATATTGAAAACATTGCATGTCAAATATGTGAAAAAAATAAACACTCAACCAGTAACTGTCCAACCTTGCCTTCTTTTAAGGAATGTGTCCATGAACAAGTCCATGCTTTAAACAGTTTTGAAAGGCCCAATCGTAGCCCATACTCCCAAACATACAACCCTGGTTGGAGAAATCACCCAAATTTCAGTTGGAAAAGTGAGAACAACAATGCACAAACTTCACAACCACCATTTCAAGCACACCATAATTTCCAAAATTCTCATGGATATGCACCTTTTTATGCTCCACCTCCTAGAAGAAATCTTGAGGAAACATTGCATGCATTCATTGAAAAGCAAGAGACAATCAATACTCAACTTGCTCAAAACATGACAGATTTTAAAGATACTCTTGCTAAATTAACATCTGCTCTTAGTTTCCAAGAGAAAGGTAAGTTTCCATCTCAACCATAACAAAATCTCAAGGGGCAATATAATGCAAATGCAAGTAGTTCCGGAAGCCAACACATGGATCAAGTCAAATCAGTCACTACTCTACGCACTGGTAAGGTTATTGAAAAACCCTCTCTTGAACCTTATCAGAAAGATGATGAGTCAATCTCTAAGGGTAAGGAAGGGGTTGAATCTGAAAATTGCAAAGAAAAGACTGATTCTCCGCCAGCACTTCCATTTCCTCATGCCATGACCAAACAATGGAAAGTCAATCACAACTCTGAAATTTTTGAAATTTTCAAACAGGTAAGGATCAATATACCTTTGCTGGATGCTATTAAACAGGTTCCTTCCTATGCTAAATTTTTGAAAGATCTATGCACTGTGAAGAGGAAACTGAATGTGAAAAAGAAAGCCTTTCTAGCTGAACAAGTAAGTGCCATTCTTCAAAACAATAATGCTTTGAAATATAAAGACCCTGGTTGTCCTACAATTTCTTGCTTTATTGGAGAGCATAAAATTGAAAGAGCCTTACTTGATCTTGGTGCTAGTGTGAATTTACTTCGATATTTAGTTTTTCAGAGTCTCAATCTAGGTGAGTTAAAACCAACTTCTATATCTCTTTTACTTGCCGATAGATCTGTAAAATTGTCTAGAGGAATAATTGAAGATATGTTAGTACAAGTCGATAAATTCATTTATCCTGTGGATTTTATTGTCTTGGACACAGAACCTGTTGAAGCATGTAATTCATTTCCTATTATTTTAGGACGTCCGTTTCTTGCAACCTCTAACGCATTGATTAATTGTAGGAATGGACTGATGAAGCTGTCATTTGGAAACATGACATTGGAGATGAATATTTTCAAAATTTGCAAGCAACCTGGAGATGATAATGATTTACAAGAAGTAGATCATATTGACGAATTAGTTTATGATCAACTTGAATCTACTTTAAGTAAAAATAAATTAGATGAATTTGAAGATTTGCAAATGATTTATTCTAAGGAAGAAATCACGAATGAAACAAGCACCGAAAATGTTGATGTTAATCTTTTGTCAACAGTGACAACAAATTCGACATCTAACATCACACCAATCGATGATTACTTTCCTAACGAGTCATTACTTTCTCTTAGTCCAATGCCTTAGTATGATAAAAATATTAATTTTTTTGCTTTAGGAGATTTGCCAGCTAATTGGAGTACCCAAGACAAAGAATAGTTTTTGAACGAAGTGAAGAGCTTTTATTATGATGACCCTAAGTTATTCAAATATTGTCCTGATCACATATTTCAAAGATTCATTCCCGACAATGAGGTAAGTAGTGTCATTAAACTTTGTCATTCTGAAGCATGTGGAAGTTATTTCTCGTCAAAAAAGACAGCTGCAAAAATCTTTCAAAATGGATTTTATTGGCTCACAATGTTCAAGGATACGCATGCATTCTGCAAAACTTGTGAAAATTGTCAAAAGATTGATACTAGTCAAAAAGTTTTGTTTTATAATTCTCAACTCTGTTCAATACCTAGAAAGCTAAGATCAAGATGGAGCAATCCTTATGGGGCCTGTGATATTGAGAATTCAATGAATGACAATGATTTTAAGGAAAATGGACATCATTTGAAAGCTTACTTTGATAATTTTCCTAGTGAAAATGAATCAACTGGTTGGAATGATCTTGTAGATAAAAGTTGATTATTTTATTTTTTCTCACATTGTTTATGTGTTTTTTTTTAGTGATTTTTGCTAGTTTCTCTCAAACTGGTCAAATGACGGATAACGGTACTCCTGACTTAGGTCGGTTCTCTCAGTTTCCCATAATTACTGATATCTGTGTATATATTTGTGCAATTCTTTGAATCTCTTTTCCAATTCTCATTTGAAAATGGACACTAATCTTGAAAAATTGAAAAAGTATTTTCCTGAAGATGTGCGAGATTGAGATTGTTAAATTTACCGTGCTAGATGTGCGAGATTGAGATTGTTAATGAATCATGGAATTCCTGAAGATATTCGCTGGTTGATTGAAGCAAAGGTCCGATTATCAGGTGAGTCCTCTAACTTCATTTCACACATGCCTCGAACAGGTAAAAGCACTTTTGCAAAGAAGCGTCGTGCAAAACGACTGGATGTCTATCATCGATGTGCTAGATGGACTTGTAACACACAATGTCGTTCTTTAGGAATGGTATCTATAAACCGTGAAGATAAAATACAATTCATTAAGGATGGCCTGAGTAAGGAGTCTTTAGATAATCTTCTATTGACTCTTGAGATGCATCCTAGTGGAGATGTGCATCGTGCAATTCATGATTTATGGCCACTATTTCATTAAGAACATGATCGACTTAGTCTTGGGAATCTGACTAAAAAAGACCCTGTTTGCCAGTTTTTAAGAAAACTGGATGGGAAGCATATCCCCGACCCATAGAGGGCGTTTAAGCCGTTCTTGGACGTAAAACAAGAGAAGATGTGAGCCACAATCACAACTACCTGTACATACACATGCTTTTTTAAAAAGTAAATAAATAAATAAATAAAAAGAGAGAGAGAGAGTGTGAGACTCCAGCTGGCCTACATATAGGTGTTATGATTGCCTTTCTAATTTCTCATCTATAAAACCCTCTCTTCCTTCCTTTCATTTCTACTCAACCCATACATTCAACAAATACAAAAGTGTGTAGAAATGACAAGTTCCTCAGGTCATCATATAAGAAATATTTGTGTTTTCGGTGGATCTAGTCCTGGGAAAGAAAAGGAGTTTTTAGAATCAGCAAATCATCTTGGTCAAGTGCTAGCTGAGAGAAAGATTCATTTAATGTATAGGGGAGGCAGTCTTGGGTTAATGGGAGGTGTGTCAATAGCTGCATTTTTAGAAGGTAGTCAAGTTTTGGGGGTCTTCCCTGAAGCTTTGGCACAAAGGGACATCATTGGAAAAACAATTGGAGAGTAACTTCAGGTCTCCACAATGTCAGCTCGAATGAATGCAATGTTTAACCATGCTGATGCCTTTATTGCTTTACCAGGTGGTCTAGGCACATTCGAAGAGATCTTTCATATTTCCTCTTGGGCTCAACTGCACATTCACCATAAACCCATAGGTTTGTTAAATGTTAATGGTTATTATGATAAGTTGTTGTCTTTTCTTGATCATATTTTGTGGAACAGGAATTTCTAACATCTTCTGCATGACAAATCATAATCTTTGCTGCTACTGCTGAACAATTGATTGACCAACTACAATCTTTCATTCCTGTGATTGATCCTTCCATGAGTCGCATAAATTGGTCATCTAAGGAAAGCCGTAAAAAGCTTAGATTGGATTTGAGCCTTCATTTGTGAATTTTTGTGTCTTTTGGTTTTATTATTGTGTTTTGTTATTTTTTATTTTTGTTTTAGTGTGTTTCAGGTTTGTTAGTGTTCGTTATTTCAAGTGATATCTTCTATACTCTATCTTTCTACCTTAGAACATTGAGGAGAATGTCTCGTTTTGGTTGGGGGGAGAGGGTAGTAGTTGATAAAAAAAGAAACAAAATTGTTTTTCATTTCATAAAGCATGTGCATAATTATTGTTACTAGGATGGTAGAGTAAAGGAGCTCTTTTGTTAAAGTGACTCTTGAGACGCATCTTAGTAACCAATCTTAACAAGGTCTATTATAATACTTCCTGAAATATTCAGATTTACAAACTCTCGCATTGTTATCACTTAATTCTGCTCACATACTTATTTAACATGTATTCTTAAACCTTAATTTACACACACACACACACACTTTAACATATGATTGTGGGTTGCATATTGGATTATTACATTATTTATGTTCTTTTGTTAAAGGTAACAACTAAGGGAAAGGGATTGTATATAATTAAGAAAAAAAACATGAAAAAAAAAGAAAAAAAAAAGGAAAAATGATGATAATAAAAATGTAGATAAGTTTGGTTTCGTAGCCTCCTTAACCTAAGCAATTAAGCCCGAAGGGGTGTTTTAACACCTAATACCCTAAAGTCAACTCACTTGGGAGCTATTGGCCCAACGCTTGTTACATGGGTTAAGGAGAAAAGCTTAAGGGAATCAAACATTGCACTATCTACATATCAGTATCTGCGACCCGAGTTACTAAGCTCGTAAGGGTATCTTAACACCTAATGCCCTAAGAACAACTGGTGTGGGAGTCATTAGCTGAAAGCTCGTTACATGGGTTAAAGATGCATGATATTTTTAAATTATATGTATATAGATTTAAAAAAAAAAAGAAAAAAAAAGACAAAAATAATAATCCCAACCCAAGGAAGTTAACCTTAAACATTAGAATAAAAATTTTGTTTTCTTCCAAGAAAAGCCCCATAATTATGTGTTGATATATTGAGCACAAAAGAAAGGTTTATTAATATCTTGTTAAGAGGTATTGAGCAGATACATAAATTTAATGAGAGTTTGTTTATCTGGATAGATTAATGGAAGTTAAATGATGAATACCTTGCATTATGAAATTTGCAAATTGTTTTAACGCTTTGATTACTAGGGACTAGTAATAAGCTGGTTAAGGGGTGTGATTAGTACTTAAAAGTGCATTTTTATCATGGTTTTATATCATCATTTTGCACTTGAAGTATCAATAACTCCTTAACTAAAGCATGTTTTATAATAATATATATAATAATATAAGATACCTTTAATTTGTGGTAAATGTTCATTTTAAATGCAGGCCTATCACATAAATGAAAGGATTAATTGATGACTTTAAGAACTTAAATTGCAAGGGCAAAGAGATGGTCGAACTTAGAAAAGAGATGTCGGTGCAATCCAAACCGGAACACTGTTCGGTAATTGGGTCGTATCTGGAGCTACAGATCTTAGATTTAGCTCTAATTTATATGGATGGAAAGGTAAGCCATAGGCCTACAACTTTCATATGAAGCCCAAGATCTAAAAAGGCCATTATCAAGTCCAAATTGTAGCAACAACAAAGAAGCCTGAATCTGTCTTTCAACCCGAGCACTGTTCGGTATTTTGGTCATATCTGGAGTTCTAGAAGTCCACATGAGCTGAATTTTGTTACACAAGAAAGCTGAGACAATTGCCTATAACTTTCATGTTTACAACTAGCTCCAATTTTGATGTTATCAATGACATTTTGGGCAGACAAGAAAAGATAAGGATTGTCACGAAGTCAAGAGTTGGCCACCCACTTATCAATTAGTCATCAAATCAATAGTTCCCAATTTTGGCCTATAAAAGGAGGCATTTGCCATGTATTTAGGCATCTTGGTGTTCAGATCAAGATCATGCTCTTTCTTTCTCTCTTTGTATTTTTTGTAATGTTTATACTTTGCTTTCATTAATATTAAGTTTATGCTTTTCATTTCCTTTCCTTTACTTAGTTAGCTTTTATGTTCTTATTTTGTTTATTTATTTTTCTTTCTTTTATTATGTCTAGCTAAGTTAATTATGTCAAGGTGAAAAGGTTACACTAATGGTGTAAGAATAAGTATAATGTAAACTTAATATGGACTTTAATGTTTGCTACTAACATGTTTTATACTTGTTATCTTGTTCACTCTTTAATACTTTACTTGTTAAATGACTAATCTTGATTTATGTTATATAACACTTTGTACAACAAATGCTTGGCACTTTCATAGCCCATACTGTATGGTATAACCGATACCTAAGGTATGAAAGGAACTTGATTTGTTGTTAAGATAAGTTATAATCATGAATGTTTGACGAGATTTACAAGTATTAGCATTAATCGAATAAGATGACTAATGTAATCATGTTAACAATCTATAATATGATTGGAACCTCCTTTATATGTGGTTTCCAATTGAATAATAAGAGTTTATATTATACTTGTTTGACATACCATTAGTGGAATCTCTAACCTTGACATTTGTTATTATCATTGTTTAATCGTTACCTTAATATTTCATCTTAAAGTTCTCATCATCATCTTCTTCTTCTCTTTTTTTTTTTATATTATTATTAGTACTACTACTACTACTACTACTATTATTATTGTTGTTGTTGTTGTTGTTGTTGTTATTGCTATTATTATAGTTATTGTTGTTATTGCTATTATTGTTGTTTATAATTTGTACAATTAACCTCCCTGTGGTTCGACCCTAGTCTTGCCGGGTTATTTATTACTGCGACACTCCTACACTTGGGAGAAGATATCAATCTTTTAGTCGTGTCATTGTTATTATTATTATTATTATTACTACTACTAGTAGTAGTATTATTAGTATTATTATTGCTACTATTATTATTGTTGTTGCTATTGTTACTATTGTTGTTGCTTATAATTGTTATTTATAATTTGTGCAATTAACCTCCTTGTGGTTCGACCCTGGTCTTACCGAGTTATTTGTTACTTCGACACTCCTGCACTTTGGAGAAGACAACAATCTTTTGGTCGTGTCATTATTGTTGTTATTATTATTGTTTTTGTATTATTATTATTTATAATTTGTACAATTAACCTCCCTGTGGTTCGACCTCGGTCTTGTTGGGTTATTTATTACTTCGACACTCCTGCACTTGGGAGAAGACATCAATCTTTTAGTCATATCAATAAGTCAGTTACAGGATAATTTATTAATATATACAGTGTTCATATTGATAAAAAAAAAATAGAAACCCTTAAATTAGTCTCGCATATTGATATTTATATTAATCAGAATGATAACCAAAATAAAACGCATATAAAATGAGAGAAATTATCAGGTATGAACTAATCATGTTCCTCTCTTTTATAAATATATAGGACTCACCACAAAAACTAATTTATAGTTCATAAGTAGAAAAACAGTCTGATATATTAAATATTTCATCAATAAAGTGCTCATTATATATATGTATTTTGAAATCCTTTCATTAACGGTAAAGTCTGAATCATATTTTAAATTGAAAAATATTTACATAAAATCAAAAGCTTTAATTGTGTGATGTATAGAGTTTTGTTTGATTTCTCTACCATATTTAATAATTAGTACTTAAAAGTGCATTTTTGTCATGGTTTTATATCATCATTTTGCACTTGAAGTATCAATAACTCCTTAACTAAAACATGTTTTATAATAATATATCTAATAATATAAGATACCTATAATTTATGGTAAATGTCTATTTTTAATGCAGGCCTATCACATAAATGAAAGGATTGATTGATGACTTGAAGAACTTAAATTGCAAGGATAAAGAGATGGTCAAACTTAGAGAAGAGATGTCGGTGCAATCCAAACTGGAACACTGTTCGGTAATTGGGTCATATCTGGAGCTAAAGATCTCAGATTGAGGTCCAATTTATATGGATGGAAAGGTAAGACATAGGCCTACAACTTTCATATGGAGCCCAAGATCTAAAAAGGCCATTATCAAGTCCAAATTGTAGCAACAACAAAGAAGCCCGAATCTGTCTTCCAGCCCGAGCACTGTTCGGTATTTTGGTCATATCTGGAGTTCTAGAAGTCCAAATGAGCTGAATGTTTTACACAAGAAAGATGAGACAATTGCCTACAACTTTCATGTACAACTGGCTCCAATTTGGACGTTATCAATGATGTTTTGGGCGGACAAGAGAAGATAAGAATTGTCACCAAGTCAAAAGTTGGCCACCCACTTATCAATTAGTCATCAAATCAATAGTTCCCAATTTTGGCCTATAAAAGGAGGCATTTGCCATGCATTTAGGCATCTTGGTGTTCAGATCAAGATCATGCTCTTCCTTTCTCTCTTTGTATTTTTTGTAATGTTTATGCTTTACTTTCATTAATATCAAGTTTATGCCTTTCATTTCCTTTCCTTTACTTAGTTAGCTTTTATGTTCTTATTTTGTTTATCTATTTTGCTTTCTTTCATTATGTTTAGCTAAGTTAATTATGTCAAGGTGAAAAGGTTACACTAATGGTGTGAGAATAAGTATAATGTAAACTTAATATGGACTTTAATGTTTGATACTAACATGTTTTCTATTTGTTATCTTGTTCACTCTTTAATACTTTGCTTTTTAAATGACTAATCTTGATTTATGTTGTATAACACTTGGTACAACAAATGCTTGGCACTTTCATAGCCCATATTGTATGGTATAACCGACACCTGAGCTATGAAGAGAACTTGATTTGTTGTTAACATAAGTTATAATCATAAATGCTTGACGAGATTTACAAGTATTAGCATTAATCGAATAAGATGACTAATGTAATCATGTTAACAATCTATAATATGATGGGAACCTCCTTTGTGTGTGGTTTTTAATTAACTAATAAGAGTTTATACTATACTTGTTTGATATACCATTAGTGGAACCTCTAACCTTGACATTTGTTATTATTATTGTTTAATCCTTACATTAATTTTTCATCTCCAAGTTCTCATCATCTTCTTCTTCTTCTCTTTCTTTATTATTATTATTATTATTATTATTATTATTATTATTATTATTACTACTACTACTACTACTACTACTACTATTATTATTATTATAGTTGTTGTTGTTGTTGTTGTTATTGTTGTTATTATTGCTATTATTGTTGCTTATAATTGTTGTCTATAATTTGTACAATTAACCTCCCTGTGGTTCGACCCCGGTCTTGCCGGGTTATTTATTACTTCGACACTTCTACACTTGGGAGAAGACATCAATCTTTTCGTCGTGTCATTTAACAATTTTATCAATAAAATTTTCTATCGATATTTACAATCATATTTTATATTGAAAGATATTTACATAAAAATCAAAAGTTTTAATCTTGTGATGTATAGAGCTTTGTTTGATTTCACTTTCATATTTTACAGTTTTATCGACAAAATTTTCTATTGGTATTTACACTACTATTCCCTTAGCAATAGTTTTATTGATAGATTCACATATGGAAACCGTTCGTCGGTAATTTCAATTATGTCTACATTTTTATTGGTAAAACCAAAAAACACCAATGGTTTTACAAATGGAAAGTACGCTCCAATTTTTTTTATGCCTTAATATACCAACATAATTATTTAATCGGTGATTGGTAGTGGCATTTAATATAATTTTATTCCAACCCTCTATAAAATACCTATAGAATAATTTCATTAGTGATAGTATCATATGAAGTAAATTGTTTCAAATTCTCTTAAATATACCGATGGACAATGTCCGTGGTATATCTGTATGTAATAATTAAAAAGATATATTTAAAAAAATCTTTTAAACAAAAAAATAAATAAAATAAATTTGAATAATATAAAATCCAAATATTCATTATAAATATATATATATATATATATATATATATATGTTCAACTAAAATTAAACTAGAACAATAACGCTAGAAGAGAAGGAGGAGGAGTAGAAGGCTAGTTGTTTTTGGAACCATACAATAAAAAAGAAGACACACACGTACCACCCAATTATGATTTAATGTTCATAACCATTTGGTGAAGTTGTTTATTATCCGTAGAGAGTCGCTCATATTTTTTAATGAGATGAATAGCATGTTATTTCAAGGTCGCGAACTCCGAAGACTGGGTGCTCGATACCAATTGTGAGCTCCCAACAATTGAGACATTACAAGTTGTCTATAAGTTCTTAACTGTAGTGTTGGAGAGTCCATACATCCATTTTCTATTGAATCCACCAAACAAATCTGCATCCATTCATAAATCCTGATCAAATTCCAGATGGGTCAAAGGATCGTCCCTATATCTCTCCTTCAACTAGCTGTTATATATTTCCTAGAAATAGAAACTAAAATCATCAAATTCAATTCAAGAAAATAATAATATATGAAAGAAAATAATTGCAAGAATATACCACAAAATGTTGAGAGAGGTTGCCAATGAATTGTTGCATTCTTTTTTAACAGTCTTCACCTCGCACATGCATCTCCACAAAAAGATTTATTAGGCTCAGCTCATGTCCAAAAACCATAACTTCTAAGAAAAAAAATATTGTAAGTTAAATATATTTATAAATAACAACACATTAATTAAAGATGAATGTGATTAAAATTAATTTTACTATCCGCTTTGCATGCGAAATGAAAGGAACGAAACCACTAATGTGCTTTGTAACCTAGCTGTGAATTTGCTGGCTTTGGTTCCCCACACTGGACTACAAGCGTCATGTGAAATGTTCGGATATCACGTCACGTGCTTATCATGTGCTCAAGATATGCAGTTTATTTTTTCTTATGCATCTATATAAATTTGATAAATATTTGCATAATTAAAATATACAACACAAACTAGTTGATTTATTTAAATGATATTTAATAGAATATTATTCTAAATATATTTAAAAATGATTTTTAATTAAATTTAAAAACAAAAAAAAATGATTTTCTAAAAAGAGGCGATATACATTCGCACGGATAGGTCATTGTGCCTGGAAAAATACAAAAATCTCAATTACGAGCAGGCCTGCAAGGCCAACCACAAGTCTTTTCTTTTCTTTTCTTTTTTGTTCCTGGTGCTAGCCCAATTGTCCTTTTTAAGAAAAAGAATTGGCAATAATGAGCGGAAAATCGAGTATGAAGTTTTGGATTTTAAAATAGGATTTTCTAACCATTTTGTTTTATCTAAAAAGATCTAAGCGCCTCAGTAAATCCGCTCTTAACATTTAAACATCTAAAACAGTATTGTTTTTTTTTTAAAAAAGACCTTTAAATTAAACCAAATCAAGTGAAAAATTAGTTATTAATTAGCTGCCAATCCATTAATTCAAAAAAAAAACTTTTAAAATTCGGAAAAGAGCTTCAATCTTTATCAAAAGAGATGCTTGACTTTTTTTGAAAAAAAAACAAACAAACACAAGCCACCATTGCTTAAAAGCCAAGGAACACTAAACTTCTTGACATGGGTGGATGATCTTCAGAAAGCACACAAAAATTATAGCCTGTTACTGCTTTGCTCGACAGCTCCGATACACAAGGGATTCTGTGGTGCGGCGGTGGACATCTTTCTTGCATGCTTGTTTTATTACAATTCACAGGCTTACAGGTCGGACAAAGCTACATGAGAGCGAGCACGCGCCACCAACCCCCCCCCCCCCCCCCCCCCCAAATCTACTAATTTCTCCCCTAGCTCGCTCCGAAAATTGGTTCGAAAACATTAAAATAAAAATGATTTAATAATATAATTTCTTGGAATATAGTTGTAACACTATATTTCAAGTAGAAAACTTATGAAAAAGAATAAATTGGGATTTTTTAGTTAATTGACAATATAATTACATCTTGTTGAACTTTTTCCACTTTGATTTTTTATAATTAAGCAAATTCATTGCATGTTACCAAATGTATTATATAGACTAAATAAATTCAATTCTCAGTTTTATGAGACTGAAGTTGAATTTGACTAAGTAAAAAACAATTATATCATAATTACACTTGAATGGTATAGAAGAATTACTGTTTTTTCCATACTAAAATAATTATGGATTACAATAATTATTTATAGTGATTTTTTTTAAATCATTTTTTTCAACTTTTCTTTGTTTTCTTTTTTTTATATTTTTTTAAATTATTTTTGTTGATTTACTTTTTAAATATTGAGCTAATTAAAAATTTTACTTTGTAATTTTTTTAAAAATGTTGTGGATTTCTATGGTTTTTTCTCACATGGTTTTTTTATTTTGCAAAATTATATTTGTTAATTTTTTTGATATTTTAGTTATGTATTTTTAAAAAAAAAATATTGTTAATTACTACGATGTTTCTCCATATAGTTTTTTTTGTTTTTTATGATTTTCTCTGACATTATCTTTTTTATTTTATTTTTTAATATTAAACTGGTTAAAAATTACAGTTACAATATATGACGAAAGCACTATAACTTTTTTCTCAAACTACTATGGATTGCTACAGTGTTTTTTTCCACATGGTTTTTCCTATTTTATTATTTTTTTTTATAAAATTATCTTTGTCAATTTTATTTTAAAAATATTAAACTGGTTAAAAATTACAATTACAAGTAAATACAAGTTTTTTCTCATAAAATACTATAGATTAATATATTTTTGTCTCACATGGTTTTTCTCCAGTTTCTTTTCATTTTTTGTAATATTTTTTAAAAATTATATTCGTTGATTTTATTTTTTTAATATTGAGTTGGTTAAAATTTAATTTTGTAATAAAACTTAATTATGTAGGGAAAACATTGTAGCTTTCCTTACAAAACATCGTGGATTGCTATAGTGTCTTCCAATATAATTTTTTTTCTTATAATTTTTTCAAAATTATCTTTGCAATTTTATTTTTTTAATATTGTTTGAGAATTACAATTCAAGTCATTATAAATAAAGTTAGATCATATGGAGAATTGTTATAGTGTTTTCAACATGATTTTTTTCAACATGATTTGAGAATAATGCACTTGAAGTATCATGGTTTTATCATGGTTAAAAAAATTAAAAGTGCATTTTTATCATTCAACATATAAAAAAAAATCCTTAAAAGTGCATTTTTATCATGGTTTTATATCATCATTTTGCACTTGAAGTATCAATAACTTCTTAACTAAAGCATGTTTTATAATAATAAATCTAATAATATAAGATACCTTTAATTTGTGGTCAATGTTCATTTTAAATGCAGGCCTATCACATAAATGAAATGATTGATTGATAACTTTAAAAACTTAAATTGCAAGGATAAAGAGATGGTCAAACTTAGAAAAGAGATGTCGGTGCAATCCAAATCGGAACACTGTTCGGTAATTGGGTCCTATCTGGAGCTATAGAACTTAGATTTAGGTCCAAATTATATGGATGGAAAGGTAAGACATAGGCCTACAATTTTCATATGAGCAAAAGATCTAAAAAGGCACTTTTCAGGTCCAAATTGTAGCAACAATAAAGAAGCGCGAATCTATCTTCCAAACCGAGCACTGTTCAGTATTTCAGGAGTTCTAGAAGTTCAAATGAGCTGAATGTTTTATACAAGAAAGCTGAGACAGTTGCTTACAACTTTCATGTTTTCAATGGGCTCCAATTTTGACGTTATCAATGACGTTTTTGGCAGACAAGAGAAGATAAGGATTGTCATGAAGTCAAGAGTTGGCCACCCACTTATCAATTAGTCATCAAATTAATAGTTCCCAATTTTGGCCTATAAATGGAGGCATTTGCCATGTATTTAGGCATCTTGGCGTCCAGATCAAGATCATGCTCTTCGTTTCTCTCTTTGTATTTTTTGTAATGTTTATGCTTTGCTTTCATTAATATCAGGTTTATGGCTTTCATTTCCTTTCCTTTACTTAGTTAACTTTTATGTTCTTATTTTGTTTATCTATTTTTCTTTCTTTCATTATGTTTAGCTAAGTTTATTACGTCAAGGTGAAAAGGTTACACTAATGGTGTAGGAATAAGTATAGTGTAAACTTAATATGGACTTTAATGTTTACTAACATGTTTTATACTTGTTATCTTGTTCACTTTTTAATACTTTGCTTGTTAAATGACTAATCTTGATTTATGTTATATAACACTTTGTACAACAAATGCTTGGCACTTTTATAGCCCATACTGTATGGTATAACCGACACCTAAGGTATGAAAGGAACTTGATTTGTTGTTAACATAAGTTATAATCATGAATGTTTGACGAGATGTACAAGTATTAGCATTAATCGAATAAGATGACTAATGTAATCATGTTAACAATCTATAATATGATTGGAACCTCCTTTATATGTGGTTTCTAATTGAATAATAAAAGTTTATATTATACTTGTTTGACATACTGACACGACTAAAAGGTTGATGTCTTCTCCCAAGTGTAGGAGTGTCGAAGTAATAAATAACCCAGCAAGACCGGGGTCGAACCACAGGGAGGTTAATTGTACAAATTATAGACAACAATTATAAACAACAATAATAGCAGTAGTAGTAATAATAATAATAATAATAATAATAATAAAGAAAGAGAAGAAGAAGAAGATGATGATGATGAGAACTTAGAGATGAAATATTAATGTAAGGATTAAACAATAATAATAACAAATGTCAAGGTTAGAGGTTCCACTAATGGTATATCAAACAAATATAGTATAAACTCTTATTATTGAATTGGAAACCACACACAAAGGAGGTTCCAATCAGATTATATATTGTTAACATGATTACATTAGTCATCTTATTCAATTAATGCTAATACTTGTAAATCTCGTCAAGCATTCATGATTATAACTTATGTTAACAACAAATCAAGTTCCTTTCATAGCTCAGGTGTCGGTTATACCATACATTATGGGCTATGAAAGTGTCAAGCATTTGTTGTACCAAGTGTTATACAACATAAATCAAGATTAGTCATTTAACAAGCAAAGTATTAAAGAGTGAACAAGATAACAAATATAAAACATGTTAGTATCAAACATTAAGGTCCATATTAAGTTTACACTATACTTATTCTCACACCATTAGTGTAACCATTTCACCTTGACATAATTAACTTAGCTAAACATAATGAAAGAAAGCAAAATAGATAAACAAAATAAGAACATAAAAGTTAACTAAGTAAAGGAAAGGAAATGAAAGGCATAAACTTGATATTAATGAAAGTAAAGCATAAACATTACAAAAAATAAAGAGAGAAAAGAAGAGCATAATCTTGATCTGAACACCAAGATGCCTAAATGCATGGCAAATGCCTCCTTTTATAGGCTAAAATTGGGAACTATTGATTTGATAACTAATTGATAAGTGGGTGGCCAACTTTTGACTTGGTGACAATTCTTATCTTCTCTTGTCTGCCCAAAACGTCATTGATAACGTCACAATTGGAGCCAGTTGTAAACATGAAAGTTGTAGGCAATTGTCTCAGCTTTCTTGTGTAAACAATTCAGCTCATTTGGACTTCTAGAACTCCAGATATGGCCAAAATACCGAACAGTGCTCGGGCTGGAAGACAGATTCGGGCTTCTTTGTTGTTGCTACAATTTGGACTTGATAATGGCCTTTTTAGATCTTGGGCTCCATATGAAAGTTGTAGGCCTATGTCTTACCTTTCCATCCATATAAATTGGACCTCAATCTGAGATCTTTAGCTCCAGATATGACCCAATTACCGAACAGTGTTCCGGTTTGGATTGCACCGACATCTCTTCTCTAAGTTTGACCATCTCTTTATCCTTGCAATTTAAGTTCTTCAAGTCATCAATCAATCCTTTCATTTATGTGATAGGCCTGCATTAAAAATAGACATTTACCACAAATTATAGGTATCTTATATTATTAGATACATTATTATAAAACATATTTTAGTTAAGAAGTTATTGATACTTCAAGTGCAAAATGATGATATAAAACCATGATAAAAATGCACTTTTAAGTACTAATCACACCCCTCAACCAGCTTATTACTAGTCCCTAGTAATCAAAGCGTTACAACAATTTGCAAATTTCACAAAGCAAGGTATTCATCATTTAACTTCCATTAATCTATCCAGATAAACAAACTCTCATTAAATTTATATATCTGCTCAATACCTCTTAACAAGATATTAATAAACCTTTTTTTTGTGCTCAATGTATCAACACATAATTATGGGGCTTTTCTTGGAAGAAAACAATTATTTTTTTCTAATGTTTAAGGTTAACTTCCTTGGATTGGGATTACTATTTTTGTCTTCTTTTTTTCGTTTTTTTTTTAAATCTATATACATATAATTTAAAAACATCATGCATCTTTAACCCATGTAACGAGCTTTCAGCTAATGACTCCCAGACCAGTTGGTCTTAGGGCATTAGGTGTTAAGACACCCCTACGAGCTTAGTAACTCGGGTCGCAGATACTGATATGTAGATTGTGCAATGTTTGATTCCCTTAAGCTTTTCTCCTCAACCCATATAACAAGCGTTGGGCCAATACCTCCCAAGTCAGTTGACTTTAGGGTATTAGGTGTTAAAGCACCCCTTCGGGCTTAATTGCTTAGGTTAGGGAGGCTACGAAACCAAACTTATCTACATTTTTATTATCATCATTTTTTTTTCTTTTTTCTTTTTTTTTTATTTTTTTTTCATGTTTTTTTTTAATTATATACAATCCCTTTCCCTTAGTTGTTACCTTTAACAAAAGAACATAAATAATGTAATAATCCAATATACGACCCACAATCATATATTAAAGTGTGTGTGTGTAAATTAAGGTTTAAAAATACATGTTAAATAAGTATATGAGCAGAATTAAGTGATAACAATGCGAGAGTTTGTAAACCTGAATATTTCAGGAAGTATTATAATAGACCTTGTTAAGAATGGTTACTAAGATGAGTCTCAAGAGTCACTTTAACAAAAGAACTCCTTTACTCTGCCATCTTAGTAACAACAATTATACACATGCTTTATGAAAAACAATTTTTTTTTTATCAACTACTACCCTCTCCCCCCAACCAAAACGAGACATTGTCCTCAATGTTCTAAGGTAGAAAGATAGAGTATAGAAGATATCACCTGAAATAACGAACACTGACAAAACCTGAAACACACTGAAACAAAAATAAGAAATAACAAAACACAATAATAAAACCAAAATACATAAAAATTCATAAATGAAGGCTCAAATCCAATCTAAGCTTTTTACGGCTTCCCGTGGATGACCAATTTATGCGACTCATGGAAGGATCAATCACAGGAATGAAAGATTGTAGTTGGTCAATCAATTGTTCAGCAGTAGTAGCAGAGATTATGATTTGTCGTGCAGAATATGTTAGAAATTCCTGTTCCACAGCATGATCAAGAAAAGACAACAACTTATCATAATAACCATTAACATTTAACAAACCTATGGCTTTATGGTGAATGTGTAATTGAGCCCAAGAGGAAATATGAAAGATCTCTTCCAATGTGCCTAGATCACCTGGTAAAGCAATGAAAGCATCAGCATGGTTAAACATTGCATTCATTCGAGCCGACATTGTGGAGACCTGAAGTTCCTCTCCAATTGTTTTTCCAATGATGTCCCCTTGTGCCAAAGCTTCAGGGACGACCCCCAAAACTTGACTACCTACTAAAAATGCAGCTATTGACACACCTCCCATTAACCCAAGACTGCCTCCCCCATACACTAAATGAATCTTTCTCTCAGCTAGCACCTGACCAAGATGATTTGCTGATTCTAAAAACTACTTTTCTTTCCCAGGACTAGATCCACCGAAAACACAAATATTTCTTATTTGATGACTTAAGGAACTTGCCATTTCTACACACTTCTGTATTTGTTCAATGTATGGGTTGAGTAGAAATGAAAGGAAGGAAAAGAGGGTTTTATAGATGAGAAATTAGAAAGGCAATCATAACACCTATATGTAGGCTAGCTAGAGTCCCACACACACTCTCTCTCTTTTTATTTATTTATTTATTTACTTTTGAAAAAAACATGTGTATGTACAGGTAGTTGTGATTGTGGCTCACATCTTCCCTTGGTTTTACGTCCAAGAACAGCTTAAACGCCCTCTATGGGTCGGGGATAGGCTTCCCATCCAGTTTTCTTAAAAACTGGCAAACATGGTCTTTTTTAGTCAGATTCCCAACACTAAGTCGATCATGTTCTTTATGAAATAGTGGCCATAAATCATGAATTACACGATGCACATCTCCACTAGGATGCGTCTCAAGAGTCAATAGAAGATTATCTAAAGACTCCTTACTCAGGCCATCCTTAATGAATTGTATTTTATCTTCATGATTTATAGATACCATTCCTAAAGAACGACATTGTGTATTACAAGTCCATCTAGCACATCGATGATAGACATCCAGTCGTTTTGCACGACGCTTCTTTGCAAAAGTGCTTTTACCTGTTCCAGGCATGTGTGAAATGAAGTTAGAGGACTCACCTGATAATAGGACCTTTGCTTCAATCAACCAGCGAATATCTTCAGGAATTCCATGATTCATTAATAATCTCAATCTTGCACATCTAGCACGGTAAATTTTTGTAATCGCATTCTGAGGCAGAGCGGGAAAATACTTTTTCAATTTTTCAAGATTAATGTCCATTTTCAAATGAGAATTGGAAGAGAGATTCAAAGAATTACACAAATATATACACAGATATCAGTTATTATGGGACACTGAAAGAACCGACTTAAGTCACGGAGTACCGTTGTCCGCCATTTGACCGGGGTGAGAGAAACTAACAAAAATCACTCAAAAAGAAACACAAAAACAATGTGAGAAAAAAAATCAACCTTTATCTACAAGATCATTCCAACCAGTTGATTCATTTTCATTAAGAAAATTATCAAAGTAAGTTTTCGAACGATGTCCATTTTCCTTAAAATCATTATCATTCATTGAATTCTCAATATCACAAGCCCCATAAGGATTGCTCCATCTTGGTCTTAGCTCTCTAGGGACTGCATAGTGTTGAGAATCATAAAACAAAACTTTTTGACCAGTATCAATCTTTTGACAATTTTCACAAGTTTTGCAGAATGCATGCGTGTCCTTGAACATGGTAAGCCAATAAAATCCATTTTGAAAGATTTTTGCAATTGTCTTTTTTGACGAGAAATAACTTTCACATGCTTCAGAATGACAAAGTTTAATGACACTACTTACCTCATTGTCGGGAATGAATCTTTGAAATATTTGATCAGGACAATATTTGAATAAGGTAGGGTCATCACAATAAAAATTCTTCACTTCGTTCAAAACCTTTTCTTTGTCTTGGGTACACCAATCAGCTGGAAAATCTCCTAAAGAAAGAAAATTGATATTTTTATTATACCAAGGAATTGGACTAAGAGAAAGTAAGGATTCGTTAGGAAAGTAATCATCCATTGGTGTGATGTCAGATGTCGAATCTGTTGTCACTATTGACAAAAGATTCGCATCAACATTTTCGGTGCTTGTTTCATCCGTGATTTCTTCCTCAGAATAAACCATTTGCAAATCTTCAGTTTCATCCAATTCATTTTTACTTAAAGTAGATTCAAGTTGATTATAAACTAATTCATCAATATGATCTACTTCTTGTAAATCATTATTATCTCCAGGTTGCTTGCAAATGTTGAAAATATTCATCTCCAATGTCATGTTTCCAAATGATAGCTTCATCAGTCCATTCCTACAATTAATCAATGCGTTAGAAGTTGCAAGAAATGGACGTCCTAAAATAACAGGAAATGAATTACATGCTTCAACAGGTTCTGTGTCCAAGACAATAAAATCCACAGGATAAATGAATTTATCGACTTGTACTAACACATCTTCAATTATTCCTCTAGGCACTTTTACAGATCTATCGGCAAGTAAAAGAGATATAGAAGTTGGTTTTAACTCACCTAGATTGAGACTCTGAAAAACTGAATATGGAAGTAAATTCACACTAGCACCAAGATCAAGTAAGGCTCTTTCAATTTTATGCTCTCCAATAAAGCAGGAAATTGTAGGACAACCAGGGTCTTTATATTTCAAAGCATTATTGTTTTGAAGAATAGCACTTACTTGTTCGGCTAGAAAGGCTTTCTTTTTCACATTCAGTTTCCTCTTCACAGTGCAGAGATCTTTCAAAAATTTAGCATAGGAAGGAACCTGTTTAATAACATCCAGCAAAGGTATATTGATCCTTACCTGTTTGAAAATTTCAAAAATTTCAGAGTTGTGATTGACTTTCCTTTGTTTATTCATGGCTTGAGGAAATGGAAGTGCTGGCGGAGAATCACTCGTCTCTTTGCAATTTTCAGATTCAACCCCTTCCTTACCCTGAGAGATTGACTCATCATCTTTCTCATAGGGTTCAAGAGAGGGTTTTTCAATAACCTTACCACTGCGCAGAGTAGTGACTGATTTGACTTGATCCATGTGTTGGCTTCCAGAACTACTTGCATTTGCATTGCATTGCCCTTTGGGATTTTGTTGTGTTTGAGATGGAAACTTACCTTTCTCTTGGAAACTAAGAGCAGATGTTAATTTAGCAAGAGTATCTTTAAAATCTGTCATGTTTTGAACAAGTTGAGTATTAATTGTCTCTTGCTTTTCAATGAATGCATGCAATGTTTCCTCAAGATTTCTTTTAGAAGGTGGAGCATAAGAAGATGCATATCCATGAGAATTTTGGAAATTATGGTGTGCTTGAAACGGTGGTTGTGAAGTTTGTGCATTGTTGTTCTCACTCTTCCAACTGAAATTTGGGTGATTTCTCCAACCAGGGTTGTATGTTTGGGAGTATGGGTTGTGGTTGGCCTTTTGGAAACTGTTTAAAGCATGGGCTTGTTCATGGAGACATTCCTTAAAAGAAGGCAAGGTTGGACAATCGTTGGTTAAGTGTTCATTTGTTTCACAGATTTGACACACAATGTTTTCAACAGATTTTAATTGACCACTCTTTTTCAATTTTAGTGCCTCGACTTTTCTAGCTAAAGATGCAAACTTGGCTTGAAGGTCATGATCTTCCCTAAGGTTGTACATACCTCCACTAGATGTATGAGGTTGAGTTTTACTCAGTGCCTCATAAGTACCCGCGGTGTCCCAATTTTGAGCATTTTCAGCTAACAAGTCTAAGTACTCCATTGCTTCATCAGGGTCTTTATCTTCAAAAGTTCCATTGCACATCAATTCAACCATTTGCCTATCTTTAGGTGTTAACCCTTCATAGAAATGTGAAACCAATCTCCATGTTTCAAAACCATGATGAGGGCAAGTACTAAGCAAGTCTCGATACCTATCCCAACATTTGTAAAATGTTTCTCCTGGTTTTTGAGTGAAAGTGGTGATTTGTCTCTTGAAAGAGTTTGTTCTATGAGATGGGAAAAACTTCTTTAAAAATTGTTGTTGCATTTCATCCCAAGCACGAATGGATCTAGGTCTTAAATTTTGTAGCCATGTTTTAGCTTTATCTTTTAATGAAAAAGGAAAAAGCTTTAATCTGATGGTGTTCATGCTACAATTTAAATTATTATATGTGTTGCAGACCTCCTCAAATTCCCTTAAATGCAAGTATGGATTTTCCAATTCTAAGCCATGAAAAGAAGGTAAAAGTTGAATAATGCCTGGTTTAAAATTAAAATGAGATGCATCAGGAGGAAAAACTATGCATGATGGTGCACTTGTTCTTGTGGGATTCATGTGGTCTCTAAGTGTTCTAGCACGGTTATTCTCATTATTTTCATTATAAAGTGATTGATTATCTTCTTGGGCCATATTTTCTTAAAATGATGATGATATCCTACAAAGTCTACCACTTGATGTATGTGACCACACTCTCATGCACGTGTAGGAATAGAATAAAAGGAAGAAGAAAACAAAAGAAGAAGAAACACGAGAAAAGAAACAAAGTTATATACAAAAAAAAAGTGAAAAATAAAATAACTATTATAATTTATACAAGACTTACCTCCCCGGCAACGGCGCCAAAAACTTGACACGACTAAAAGGTTGATGTCTTCTCCCAAGTGTAGGACTGTCAAAGTAATAAATAACCCGGCAAGACCGGGGTCGAACCACAGGGAGGTTAATTGTACAAATTATAGACAACAATTATAAACAAAAATAATAGCAGTAGTAATAATAATAATAATAATAATAATAATAATAATAATAATAATAATAATAATAATAATAATAATAAAGAAAGAGAAGAAGAAGAAGATGATGATGATGAGAACTTAGAGATGAAATATTAATGTAAGGATTAAACAATAATAATAACAAATGTCAAGGTTAGAGGTTCCACTAATGGTATATCAAACAAATATAGTATAAACTCTTATTATTGAATTGGAAACCACACACAAAGGAGGTTCCAATCAGATTATATATTGTTAACATGATTACATTAGTCATCTTATTCCATTAATGCTAATACTTGTAAATCTCGTCAAGCATTCATGATTATAACTTATGTTAACAACAAATCAAGTTCCTTTCATAGCTCAGGTGTCGGTTATACCATACATTATGGGCTATGAAAGTGCCAAGCATTTGTTGTACCAAGTGTTATACAACATAAATCAAGATTAGTCATTTAACAAGCAAAGTATTAAAGAGTGAACAAGATAACAAATATAAAACATGTTAGTATCAAACATTAAGGTCCATATTAAGTTTACACTATACTTATTCTTCCACCATTAGTGCAACCTTTTCACCTTGACATAATTAACTTAGCTAGACATAATGAAAGAAAGGAAAACAAATAAACAAAATAAGAACATAAAAGTTAACTAAGTAAAGGAAAGGAAATGAAAGGCATAAACTTGATATTAATGAAAGTAAAGCATAAACATTACAAAAAATAAAGAGAGAAAAGAAGAGCATAATCTTGATCTGAACACCAAGATGCCTAAATGCATGGTAAATGCCTCCTTTTATATGCTAAAATTGAGAACTATTGATTTGATGACTAATTGATAAGTGGGTGGCCAACTTTTGACTTGGTGACAATCCTTATCTTCTCTTGTCTGCCCAAAACGTCATTGATAACGTCACAATTGGAGCCAGTTGTAAACATGAAAGTTGTAGGCAATTGTCTCAGCTTTCTTGTGTAAACAATTCAGCTCATTTCGACTTCTAGAACTCCAGATATGGCCAAAATACCGAACAGTGCTCGGGCTGGAAGATAGATTCGGGCTTCTTTGTTGTTGCTACAATTTGGACTTGATAATGGCCTTTTTAGATCTTGGGCTTCATATGAAAGTTGTAGGCCTATGTCTTACCTTTCCATCCATATAAATTGGACCTCAATCTGAGATCTTTAGCTCCAGATATGACCCAATTACCGAACAGTGTTCCAGTTTGGATTGCACCGACATCTCTTCTCTAAGTTTGACCATCTCTTTATCCTTGCAATTTAAGTTCTTCAAGTCATCAATCAATCCTTTCATTTATGTGATAGGCCTGCATTAAAAATAGACATTTACCACAAATTATAGGTATCTTATATTATTAGATACATTATTATAAAACATATTTTAGTTAAGGAGTTATTGATACTTCAAGTGCAAAATGATGATATAAAACCATGATAAAAATGCACTTTTAAGTACTAATCACATACCATTAGTGGAATCTCTAACCTTGACATTTGTTATTATCATTGTTTAATCGTTACCTTAATATTTCATCTTAAAGTTCTCATCTTCTTCTTCTCCTTCTTTTTCTTTATTATTATTATTATTATTATTATTATTATTACTATTACTATTATTATTATTAGTACTACTACTAATACTACTACTACTACTACTACTACTACTACTACTACTACTACTACTATTATTATTATTGTTATTACTATTATTATTGTTATTGTTATTGTTATTGTTATTGTTATTGTTATTTATAATTTGTACAATTAACCTCCCTATGGTTTGACCCCGGTCTTGCCGGGTTATTTATTACTTCGACACTCCTGCACTTGGGAGAAGACATCAATCTTTTGGTCGTGTCAAGTTTTTGGCGTCGTTGCCGGGGAGGTAAGTTTTTGTATAAATTATAATATTTATTTTATTTTATTTTTTTACTTTTTTGTATATAACTTTGTTTCTTTTGTTTTGTTTGTCTTTATTTTGTTTTCTTCCTTCTTCTTTTGTTTTCTTCTTCCTTTTATTTTATTCCTACACGTGCATGAGAGTGTAGTCACGTACATCAAGTGGTAGACTTTGTAGGGTATCATCATCATTTTCAAAAAATATGGCCGAAGAAGATAATCAATCACATCATAATGAAAATAATGAGAATAACCATGTTAGAACACTTAGAGACCACATGAACCCCACAAGAACAAGTGTACCATCATACATAGTTTTTGCTCTCGATGCATCTTATTTTAATTTTAAGCCAGACATTATTCAACTTTTACCATCTTTTCATGGCTTAGAATTTGAAAATCCGTACTTGCATTTAAGGGAATTTGAGGAGGTCTGCAACATATATAATAATTTAAATTGTAGCATGAATACCATTAGATTAAAGCTTTTTCTTTTTTCATTAAAAGATAAAGCTAAATCATGGCTATAAAATTTGAGACCAGGATCCATTCGTGCTTGGGATTAAATGCAACAACAGTTTTTAAAGAAGTTTTTCCCATCTAATAGAACAAACTCTTTCAAGAGACGAATCACCACTTTCACTTAAAAACTAGGAGAAACATTTTACCAATATTGGGATAGGTATCGAGACTTGCTTAGTACTTGTGCTCATCATGGTTTTGAAACATGGAGATTGGTTTCACATTTCTATGAAGGGTTAACATCTAAAGATAGGCAAATGGTTGAATTGATGTGCAATGGAACTTTTGAAGATAAAGACCCTGATGAAACAATGGAGTACTTAGACTTGTTGGCTGAAAATGCTCAAAATTGGGACACCGCGGGTACTTATGAGACACCGAGTAAAACTCAACCTCATACATCTAATGGAGGTATGTACAACCTTAGAGAAGATCATAACCTTCAAGCCAAGTTTGCATCTTTAGCTAGAAAAGTCGGGGCACTAGAATTGAAAAAGAGTGGTCAATTAAAATCTGTTGAAAACATTGTGTGTCAAATCTGTGAAACAAATGAAAACTCAACCAATGATTGTCCAACCTTGCCTTCTTTTAAGGAATGTCTCCATGAACAAGCTCATGCTTTAAATAGTTTCCAAAGGGCCAACCACAACCCATACTCCTAAACATACAACCCTGGTTGGAGAAATCACCCAAATTTCAGTTGCAAGAGTGAAAACAACAATGCACAAACTCACAACCACCATTTCAAGCTCACCATAATTTCCAAAATTCTCATGGATATGCCTTCTTATACTCCACCTCTTAGAAGAAATCTTAAGAAAACATTGCATGCATTCATTGAAAAGCAATAGACAATCAATACTCAACTTGCTCAAAACATGATAGATTTTAAAGATACTCTTGCAAAATTAACATCTGCTCTCAGTTTCCAAAAGAAATGTAAGTTTTCATCTCAACCACAACAAAATCCCAAAGGACAATACAATACAAATGCAAGTAGTTCCGGAAGCCAACACATGGATCAAGTCAAATCAGTCACTACTCTGCGCAGTGGTAAGGTTATTGAAAAACCCTCTCTTGAACCTTATCAGAAAGATGATGAGTCAATCTCTCAGGGTAAGGAAGGGGTTGAATCTGAAAATTGCAAAGAAACGACTGATTCACCGCCAACACTTCCATTTCCTCATGCCATGACTAAACAAAAGAAAGTCAATCACAATTGTGAAATTTTTGAAATTTTCAAACAAGTAAGAATCAATATACCTTTGTTGGATGCTATTAAACAAGTTCCTTGCTATGCTAAATTTTTAAAAGATCTATGCACTGTGAAGAGGAAACTAAATGTGAAAAAGAAAGTCTTTCTAGCTGAACAAGTGTCATTCTTCACAACAATAATGCTTTGAAATATAAAGACCTTGGTTGTCCTACAATTTCTTGCTTTATTGGATAATTAAGTCCATGAAAAAGCCTTACTTGATCTTGGTGCTAGTGTGAATTTACTTCCATATTCAGTTTTTTAGAGTCTCAATCTTGGTGAGTTAAAACCGTAGAGTCTCAATCTTGGTGAGTTAAAACCGTAGAGTCTCAATCTTGGTGAGTTAAAACCAACTTCTATAACTTTTTTACTTGCCGATAGATCTATAAAAGTGCCTAGAGGAATAATTGAAGATGTGTTAATACAAGTCAATAAATTCATTTATCCTGTGGATTTTATTATCTTGGACACACAACATGTTGAAGTATGTAATTTATTTCTTGTTATTTTAGGACGTCCATTTCTTGCAACGTCTAATGCATTGATTAATTGTAGGAATGAACTGATGAAGCTATCATTTGGAAACATAACATTGGAGATGAATATTTTCAACATTTGCAAACAACCTAGAGATGATAATGATTTACAGGAAGTGGACTTTACTGAAAAATTAATTCATGATCAATTTCCAACCACTTCCAGTGGAATCGAGATTGATGAATCTGATGATTTGGAAATGATTTATTTTCAGGAAGAATCAAAGACAAGTAATTAGAGGCCACAAATTGAGGAATTGCCACCACGATCAATTAAGTCCATACCTTCAAATGTTCAACCACCAAAACCTGATTTGAAACCATTGCCATCCAATCTCAAATACTTATTTTTGGGAGAAAATAAAACTTTTCCGGTAATAATCTCATCCAAACTTAATGCACATCAAGAAGGTAAGTTATTACAAACTCTGAAAATGCATAAAAATACATTAGGATGGACCATAGCTGATATAAAAGGAATTAATCCTTTGATTTGTACACACAGAATTTATTTAGAGGAAAATGTTAAACCCTCTAGAGAAATGCAACGAAGGCTAAATCCTAATATGAAGGAAGTAGTGAAAAATGAAGTCATTAAGCTTCTACATAATGAAATCATTTATCCTATTTCTAATAGCAAATGGGTAAGTCCTACCCAAGATAGCAAATCGAAGTAATAAATAACCCGGCAAGACCGGGGTCGAACCATAGGGAGGTTAATTGTACAAATTATAAACAACAATTATAAACAACAACAACAACAACAACAACAATAGTAATAGTAGCAATAATAATAATAATAATAATAATAATAATAATAATAATAAAGAAAGAGAGAAATGGAGAAGAAGAAGAAGATGATGAGAACTTTGAGATAGAATATTAATGTAAGGATTAAACAATAATAATAACAAATATCAAGGTTAGAGATTGCACTAATGGTATGTCAAACAAGTATAATATAAACTCTTATTATTCAATTGGAAACCACACATAATGAGGTTTCAATCAGATTATAAATTGTTAACATGATTATATTAGTCATCTTATTCGATTAATGCTAATACTTGTAAATCTCGTCAAGCATTCATGATTATAACTTATGTTAACAACAAATCAAGTTCCTTTCATAGCTTAGGTGTCGGTTATACCATACCATATGGGCTATGAAAGTGCCAAGCATTTTTTGTACCAAGTGTTATACAACATAAATCAAGATTAGTCATTTAACAAGCAAAGTATTAAAGAGTGAACAAGATAACAAATATAAAACATGTTAATATCAAACATTAAAGTCCATATTAAGTTTACATTATACTTATTCTTACACCATTAGTGTAACCTTTTCACCTTGACATAGTTAACTTAGCTGGACATAATGAAAGAAAGAAAAAATAGATAAATAAAATAAGAACATAAAAGTTAACTAAGTAAAGGAAAGGAAATGAAAAGCATAAACTTGATATTAATGAAAGCAAAGCATAAACATTACAAAAAATACAAAGAGAGAAAGGAAGAGCATGATCTTGATCTGAAAACCAAGATGCCTAAATGCATGGAAAATGCCTCCTTTTATAGGCCAAAATTGGAAACTATTGATTTGATGACTAATTGATAAGTGGGTGGCCAACTCTTGACTTCGTGACAATCCTTATCTTCTCTTGTCTACCAAAAACGTCATTGATAATGGCACAATTGGAGCTAATCGAAAACATGAAAGTTGTAGCCAATTATCTCAGCTTTCTTGTGTAAACAATTCAACTCATTTGGACTTCTAGAACTCCAGATATGGCCAAAATACCGAACAATGCTCGGGTTGGAAGACAGATTCGGGCTTTTTTGTTGTTGCTACAATTTGGACTTGAAAATGGTCTTTTTAGATCTTAGACTTCATATGAAAGTTGTAGGCATGTGTCTTACCTTTCCATCCATATAAATTGGACCTAAATCTGAGATCTATAGCTCCAGATATGACCCAATTACCGAACAGTGCTCCGGTTTGGATTGCACCGACATCTCTTTTCTAAGTTTGGCCATGTCTTTATCCTTGCAATTTAAGTTCTTAAAGTCATCAATCAATCCTTTCATTTATGTGATAGGCCTGCATTTAAAATGAACATTTACCACAAATTAAAGGTATCTTATATTATTAGATTTATTATTATAAAACATGTTTTAGTTGAGTTATTGATACTTCAAGTGCAAAACGATGATATAAAACCATGATAAAAATGTCCTTTTAAGTACTAATCAATTCATTTAAGTTTGAGGAGGACTGATATAATCCTAGCTTATGGATGGACTTGGGTTGCTATTAAACGAGCCTAGGATGCTCGTGGACGAGCCAACATCCCAAACACTTTCATGATAAGCAATCTCATCTTTCACTAATATTGCTTCAAGACACTCAATCTCTCCAACCTTTTGAAGCCCACCACGATATAAATTAAGCATGGTGGTGGCCACAATAGTCTCATCTCATCAACACCTTCACAGATAATCATTGCTATTTTTTAAGCTTCTTGTACCAGGTAATTAATCTACATATATGCATGAAAAACCAATTAGTATTAATCATCTATAATAAAATTATTTTAGTATTTAATAAATGTAAAATAATATTACATACCACTAGATTTTGTTCAGATACCAGGGGTAATAGTGCATCAGGTTGCATGGACATCTCAAGAAATGCAACTAGGTTGATGTAATAAAACGATATATAATGGAAATATATTGTATCATTTAGGTATGTATATTAATCGTAGGTTGGCTCTCCTCAAAAACACGATCTCTCCTAAATCCAAGAGATCAAGCATGAATTACCAACTAATTCCCTTTGCACTTACCTTAGCGACTAATATTGTGTAACTCCCCTTTGATATCAACATAATCTGGTATATGTTAAGTTGTTGCATTACTTGATTTGGACAATACATTTCACCAATGTTGAAGTAATGCAAAGGGACTTGTTCTAACTAAATATCAAATCCCTTTTAGTATATAGGTGAAGCTGAAAGTATCAGGTTCTCTGTAGATAGTATCCATATAATATATCAGAACATATGAAACAATTATCTCAAATAATCAATTAAAACTAAATAATTAGTGTTAAAATAACAAAAAATTAAATACATTTGTAATATATACCTAATATGGTTGTTGTGCGTTCAACTCATCTTGATAAAACTCATAGACATGAGTGGGATTTATTGTGAAATGTTTAGCCCCACACCATCCATCTTAACAAAACAAGTCATGAAGTTAGTATATTTTTTACTTTCAATTTCTATAAATGACATGTTGACTACAATCAATTATATTTTATTATTACTTGAAACCAATGGAGAGTGATCTTTAAGTGATAGTGTCAAACATGTTATTACCATAACTCTCTGGATGCCCGATATGAAAATACTTCCATGACCACAACTATATTAATGAATATTGAAAATTATAAGTTAATATTTAAAATATCATTAATTCTAGTAATCAAATAATTTTAAATATATATACCTGAAGAAATAGAAGACACTTGGCAATTTATCTTTTCTTTTTAGACATGTTTTGCATTGTTACTTGTATAGATATGCAAGCATGACTCCCCCATTTGTAATTTGGAATGGCTAAAAAATAATCAAGTATTATTATAAAGTACAATGAAATTGTATTGCCAGCAATACTCGTGAAAATAAATCCTCCAAACATGTGTAATATTTATGTTTTAGCATACATAATCAGTTGGTATGTTATCGCATATACTAAAGGGCATTAAAATTAGCATCCGGCCATTTCAACTTGATGCAGTAGCCCCTATAAACACTAGTTGAAAGCATTCATCCTTATAGACAATAACATAACCAATCTCTGTTAATCATAACCAATCTCTGTTAATCAAGTCATGACTGTCATTCACAAGTATCTTATCTATTAGAAGATTGATCAACATCATTACATTCTAAAGTGTTGATATCATCTCACCAACATGCAAATGAAAGGCATGCGTCTAGCACCTCCACACTCTATCAATGCTGCAATTAATGAATGGTCAAAATTTATATGATGCAGCTAACTGATATCATAAAAACCAGCCTCGACAGCATACAAACACACACTCTTATAGAACTCCATCAAGGTATGCTATTTAGGTGTTACTGGATCACTGTCCTAAGAAAAAACTTAGTTAAATCATCAAAAAATAATTAAAATTATAATAATTAATAGATTTAATTATAATATTTATCTAACCTTCGCTCTCCATATATTATCAGAATGATGGTGATCCTGCATATATATATCACCAACCTATCATCACACCTCCTTTAATCCGAACCATGTCTATCTTCGAGGTCCTATATATATAAAAAAAAAATTAACATTTACAATTGAATTAAAGTATAAAACAAATTCATGTATTTCATAGCTAGTATTATTATTTTATACAAAATTTGATATAATTCATATTTTAACCTAAATCAACACTAATTATCTCATTACATAATCTTTTTAATTCATGATCAACAATAATAAAAAAAACATTAATTATTTAATAAAATAATCAAATTATCAACTAAAAATATATCTAATTAACATAATCCTTAATTTAACCTAAATCAACACAAACATTTCAAACACATCATTTTTTAATTTACAATCAACAAAAACCTAAAACAATTGATAATTAAACAAAGTAACATAATTATATCTAATTATCAACTTGAATTCATCTAATTAACCTAATTTCTAATTCAAAATCCTAACATTTAATAAAATCAAATTAACACTAATTAAACATAAATTACATCAAAATAATTGAGAGGAAATGTTTAGTATACCGTGTAGAGCTAAATAAAGAGAATGAGATGAGTATTTTAGAAAGGAGCGTGTTTTAGACTTGCTAGGGGTGTTTTTGGTAATGGAGAGAGAGATCTCGGCTGGTGGTAAGAGAGAAGGGGTGAGAGGGGAGGAGTAGAGATATCGTCTACGACTCGTTTAAGTGTGTTAATTTCTAATTATTTTTTCAATTATGTTTGCCCAAAGTAAATTTACTGTGTTAAACAATGAAAAATCAATCCCTACGGCGTGTTCGGTGCTGATGGGGATGGGATGGGATGGGATCATTACCCATTGTCCCTTGTTGGTTTTGCATGCTTCTTCATTTGCTACTTGTATTCGGTTGGAGAAGAGAGTGGAAAGGAAACGGAGAGAGAAAGGGGCTCAAACTTTAAATCACAACGCTAGTCATTGCAAAGGGATTGATTTCAAGGAAGATCTTTTTACCCTAAGATTTAACTGACATTAATCGATCAACTTGCGTTTATGTATCGGGTGATCCTTCAGATTGGCTCCTCCATCAATCTTAAAATCGAGCATATAAATCCTGAGATCATTTTTATATAAAAAATAAATTTAAAAAATAAATTATTATGGGCTCCACTGGCCGAAAATGATTTTCGCTACCTTCTAATCCTACTGGATCAACTTCACCTGAATTTCCACAATTTATAACCAGTTCACAATCACATTTTATTACAAACTCTGCTCAAGCGAGCCAGGCTCACAGTTCACAAAGCATTTCGGTGAGTAGAGCAACTTTTTTTTGCTCTTTTTTTTTTCGTTGGGCTTTTAAGATGGGAGTGCTGGGGTCATAGTAGATCTTCGTTGATTACTTACTACAGATGGCACCAGTGAGGGAGTGCTCACGGGCAATCCACTGGTTCCGTATGAGAGTGGGCTCAAGCCAAGATTGTTTCTGGGCTAGCTTGTAAGAATCATTCCGAGCATGGAGAGATATTCATCCGCATACATCTCGACAAAGAAGCCTTCAAAATGTGATCATTTTTATATATTATTTTCTAGTGAACGACTGCCTGGGGTTTGGAAAAGGTCCCTTGCGCTATACACTCTGAGGACTTCCCGGAAAGGAATTTGACAAAATGGCGATGACCGATCTATTTAAGACAAATCCAACTCTACAAGAGTACAACATTACATACAGCCCCTCCTTCCCAACTCTTATTTACCCCTCTAACTTAATGCCTGCTTATAAATGCTCAATCTGTTCTTTCGCTCGCTGTTCTTCTAAAGGATACCCCGGATTTTACACCATTTAAAGGGTTAACTGATCCTAATTTTGTTGAGTCATAATTATTACTACTACTACTAGCTAACTTTCTACCTTGTTTAGCCGTGTCAGAATGCAAAAAAGTTCCTCCCTTACCTTCCATATACACCATCTTGCTGCTCCCACTGGGTATCCTGTCCCAAAGATCAGAACCCCCAACCCCTGAATCTGCATATGAACCATGCTGGTTCATCTCAGCATGAGGTGATTGCCTTGAGTACAAAGGAGGGGGAGATGAAGAAGTATCCGAATCAGATGTATTCCGCCAAGAGTTCCAACCTCCAAAAATGTAATCAGAAAGATCATCAGTACTTGTAGAATCATGGGTGCTGTCAGTACTGCATGAACCTTCATCGGAGTTGCCACTAGTAAAAGAGAAATTGTCACTTGATGAGTCCTCTTCTAAAATCCTCTGAAGCCGGTGGAACTTCATATAGAAAGATTCAACACTGGCCAAATTATCAGGAGGAATTGAATCGGGATGCAATTGGAAAACACTTGATTGCATGGGTGTGGATCTGGAATCCAGTGCAGTGTTTGTTGCATTGATTTTGGAGGTGTTGCATTTATTTTTAGGATCAGAAGAGATGTTGCATTTATTTTTAGGATCAGAAGATATTATTCTGCTCCTTATCGATCTTGGGGCCCTTGGTGAGCACCTGCAAATATTAAATTGTGTCATACATCACAATAAAAAATATAAAAAACACTCAAGAAATTTCAATCTTCATGGAACTAATATCCTGAGATCCCTCACCTTGCATAAAGAAGCATGTATGCGCCTTTTGATAAAACCCTTTCAAGTTCCACAGCTGTAACCTAGCCAATCATTGCCAATACCATGATCAAAAGCTTAAAATAGCAAATGCACAAACACACACATGTAGATATCTTATCCATAAAAAATTAATGCATAGCAGATAAGGAGCTAACACTGAAACAGTTCAATTTGAGACTAAGAAGAACTTGGGACCCAGCTACCAATAGGTCTTACTATGAAAATACTTCCAGAAAGAAAACCAACCAGAGCCTTAAAAGATATTGCTACAATAAACAAACTTTGATTCTCTATATAGTTGCTACCTAATGGACATGGGTAGAACACAGGTTTATCACCAATAATCAAGGTTTGGACTTTTTTATAAAGACAAAAAATATGCACAGTACACTGGCTTGGTCATCTAAATAAAAGATTTAATCAGACAACAATCCTAAACAAAACAGAAATGTCGAAGGTTCCTTGACTAAAGCACAAAACCCTAACTTTTCTTGTAATGCACCAGTGGAGATTATTAATAATTAATTTTTTTTTTTCTTGTTAAGTTTAGCCAAGGGAGCTGGAGATGTCAGGTTAAAGCATGTCAAAATACCCAATTAATCAAGCATAAGCAATTTCAGGAAAAACATATCAAATAACCAAATAAACTTGCATTGCATATTAAGATAGAGAACATACTGTGCTGTCATCAATTTTGAACCACTTGTTCTGGATGTTTTTGACATAGCACACATAGTGACCAGAAAATGCAGCATTCATGACATCCAAGTGAACAATCACCCCATAAAGCCTGTATATGGGTGATTTATCACTAGTTCCACTCATATATGGTGCTAAGTCCAGGATCTCTGGGAACCGAATAGATTTATTGAGCTTTCCAAATTTACCAGACTGAAAATCAAGCACAGTAATGAAAAAAATAAGAATTTGCCTGTAACATGGGAATAAAATACCATCTTTGATTTCAAGACCTACTTGAAAGCGCTTCAATGCGATTGTAAGGACATTGGGAGCCTCCAATATTGTCATTTTTTTCTTAGCCTTCTCATAAGATTTGCATCTGAACAGAATGATGATGGTAAACAAACTCTGAAAGCTCAAAATCAACAACTCCAATAAAAAGAAAATTATACACTAGAATTAATGCAAATTCAGATTCGAAAAAAATGGTATTTCCTCAGAAGTAAAGACTGGCAGAGCAATCATCAAAATGCTGTACAAGCAGCATATCACAAAGCATCACATCTCAGTTTGTTTTCAGTAACAAACAGTTTGGTCCAAATGCAAAGAAACTCAAATATGAAATCAAGATTTAAATATTTATGGTTGAAATAACTTGGTTAAGTCTGCAAAGTCCCACTGCAGTATAGAATTTTAGTAAGAACAAATAGCCAGCACACTGCTCAAGACAAATTAAAAACATGCTTTGACAAAAAAGTCCAAATGGTTCTCTCCTGCTGGGCCCCTACCCCCCCCCCCCCCCCCCCCACACACACACACACAAAAAGAAAAGAATAAAAAAACAAGCTGTAGAAAAAAACCATACAAACATGTAAGATCATATGCTCAAGAGTTTTATTAGAAAACGTAAACTGACGAACCTGCCACATTGGTACTTGTTGTCTCCATCCAGAATCTCAGCACCCGTGAATCGTTTTAGTGCATCTTCAAGCTTCCCTATATCCCCCTCTATTTCAACAGTAAGATCCATCATTCTTTCTTGCCGCTCTGACTTGTAATGGCACTTCATGCATTTTATCTACAAACAACAGCAAATTTTATTGCATGAACTAAATTATTGAACTTTTCCCAGAAGTAAGCATTGAGATGCAAATGTGTTAGGGGTAAGAAAAATAATAAAACAAAATAAAAGGAGAATTGCTTTGCATTAAATCTCTGAATGTAATTAATCTCCAAAAAATAGATTACCTTTGAGTGAAGGTAGCCTCCAAATGTAAGGCCTATGAGAGTGGTTTCTTCTGCAAAGGAGTTCATTGCATTTACCCCAGCTTCCTTAAGGCAAACAGATTGCATTGCATCAATTGCATACCTGTTTATTGTTCCTTTATTATCTACCATGAAATTCTCCAAAAGATGAAATCATAAAAACAAAAGAAATTCCTATTTCATTGGTTGCGGAGCAAGGAAACCAGCTCACCTTAGGAATTCATGTGCATCTTCTTCTCTCCCATTACCAAGCCGACTCCCAATATTCTGTAGTAGGGATAGAATGCCAAGGGGAGAAAGTGGAGATTTCCCTTCCTTTGCCTTCAAAATTATACTTTCAAACTCACAAGAGAAGCAACATTCTCTATTTAAGCCTGGTATGGAAACAAAATGATGACCTTATTTGAAAATGTTACCAAACATGCTATTCAAAAACTCAACATGTTAAATCTAATAAGGTGACCATGATGAGAAACATACATGCTTTGGAATGGAGCCCTTGCACAAAAAACGAAGTCAAAGGAGGAGTAAATGCCAAGCATTGTAGAACAGCATTAGCATAGCAGCTGCAGAGATGGAAGAGAGGATATGTTATCAACATCTTCGGGTAGGTTATGCAATGCTAACGTATAAAAGTAGATGCAATCAGATAGTCACAGGCATAATTAACATTAAGGCAACTGCATGTAGTATTCATATTTCTAAATAATGGATAGTGAAGCCCTTTTAATCACACCTGCAGCTACTTCAATCTGCTTTCAGTTGAAAAGAAACATATTGTATACCTGTTTCCACAGTTGATAAGACCACATGGTCGCATTTCCACCTTACTCGAATTGTATAACTTTACAAATAAATCATATGGGAAAAGGCCCTGAAAAGGATAAATAAACTTATGGTAAATTCATTGCATCGAAAGAAAAAAGATTGTTAGAGATGCAAACAAAAATCAATATATAAGCCAAACCTTTTTACTATATCTTCCACATTTAGGTCCTCTGAATTGGTCAACAACTTTCCACACTGATGACTTCAATCCATTAATAGAACTAGAAGAATAGCTTGACATTTGAGAGGAACTTGCAGCACCCAGTTCAACATTTCCATATTGCACACTTGAAACTGAGTGCCCACCAATGGTAGAAGTCAAATGGGTCTGAGAAGCATTAGATGATAATCTGGACTTGGATAGATGTGAAGTACCAGCAGGGTCATTAACAACAACATCTGATCTTCCAGATATCAAGGATTGAGATCTGCATACTTTTGAAGCACCTGCATCTAATTTAACTCCTCCAGAACTGGAAGAAGCATGACCATAAGAAGAGGATGATGATACAGATTTACGCTCACTGGAAACATTCAAACCGCCACGAGAGTTAACATCATTATGACTGGACCTTTCACAGTTTATGGATGAGGAGTTCTGGACTTTTTGAGCATCAACACCATTCTTTTCTGATGAAAGAGCTCTATCAGAAGCAGAAGGGAGTGCATCATCTGGTATGATGTCATTCACCCTTGTGTTTTTTGCATGCTGGGTAGGAGCATCACTTCCAGATAGATGGAACTTGAAATGTAGGAATGATTCATCATTTGATGGCTTGCTGTTAACAGGGCCAGTGAAATTCGACATAGCAGATCTGTCCATGGTATCACTGCTGGACACAGCAGAATCCAGGGTTCTACCCCAGAAACCAGAAGAAACTTTAACTGGCTTTGTGATTGAATCATCATTCCTGGCACTGATGCTATGATCTGAAGAGCTAGCTGAGCACTTGCTCTCCCTGTCATTGCCATGAGGTTTGCTCTGCTTTGATTTACTCAATTTATTAAAACTATCTACAGAATCAACCAAAGTAGCAAACTTTGGAGACAATGGTTTGGTCACATCCACCTTGTTCGAACTGGACTCCAGTGTATCAGGAGCAGCATCAGCTGGCATTTGTCCATCTGATCCCTCAGTTTCATTAGAACCAATGCTCTCACTTACAGAGACATTATCAGATGATTCACCACCTGAATGAGCAGATAATTCAGAAAACGAAGAGCCAGTAGGAGTAGAAAATCCAGAAAATGAGGTGCCTGATGATTCAAAAACAGAATCTGTTCCTTCTGTATCTAAAACAGAATCAACTTTAATATCATCATCCTTTACAAGTGAAACTCCAGAAGAGTAATTGGAATCAGACACTACAGGCTCCACAGAGAATGTATCAACTGGTCTCTTCTCATATCTGCCATCATAAATAACATGTTGGTCTCCCTTTGCGGCCCTCTGGCCAGGATTACCTCCATCATCGTTAATGTGATATCTAGTGGTAGGAGGATGGCATTCTTCCTTGTGACCTTGTCGCCAGTGGATAATTTGACACTTACCAGAACTGAAACAGACCAAATTATGACGTCAATATACAAATACAAATAACAGAAGCCTACCAAGTAGGATGGAAAAAATTGAAAAAACTGTCTTATAGGTTGTAGAGAAGAGTACATCACAAGTTAGCTGAACTCTATTAGGTCCTTATAAAAGATGTTTCATCAAAAGTTAGTACACTAAATGACATTAAATTCTAGAATACCCCAGATTATGCATACAAACTTTGTACAATTATATAACAGAATAATACTGGAATTAAACACTATTTACCTATAACATAAAAGCATTTCATACTAATCCAGGTAAGCTACCAACTTGCAATATTTGGGAATTTAATTTCATATAATGATAAAAAAGTAGATGTAGTTAAACAAGCAGTGATTTGTAAGTGTATGAAACCAGTTGTACAGATAATGATTAAGATGAGACAAAATCACTACAAATTCCTTCAAGGATTGACTCTCACCACACTCTCTTCTTAACAAACTAAAATGTTTTCAGTCGGTAATACAAGTATTTTCCTTAGTTTCCCATATACCTAACAACACTAATATAACCCACGCAAAACTAGAAACTAGTCTGCTTAGATTCTTAAATCCCACATTTAGCATCTAATTAATAAACATTCATAATTAGTTTAGTAAGTCAGAAATCCCTAAGGATTTCCACGCAGATTAAACCTCTACTTGGGAATTCCCTTCATCAATTAGCACTTAATTCCACAGTTTTTTCCCCTTCCCTGTTTAACTGGAACAACGCGAAGTAAAGAATCAGATTCTTCTCAAAGTTTACTGTTAAAACAGCTTCCCTTCAAAACATTACAAATTATCATCAGCAATTATCTCCCATTCGCTTAATTACAAGAAAAGGCAAAAAAAAAAAACAAAAACTTCAAATCTCCCCAGAACCAAACCTGAATTCAACGCAATTAAGGACTGAAACCGATAAAAATTAAGCATTAACATGAAATTAACATACCAATATCTGACAGCTTTACAGCGGGCACACCGTGTCGTTGTCGGGCAAAAACAAACAGCACATTGATAATTATTTGTCAACAATGGAACGGTGCTGTATGAAGCCGCGGCCTCAAACTCAGCCCTAGCGGCTTCCTCCGCTGCCAAAACCAACAGCCTCTTGATCTCCTCCTTTCTCGCAACCGCACCTCGCCATTTACACCTAATTATAAAACAGCCCAGCGGAATAATCACTACACAGAAAACAAGGACCACCAGGCTCGAAAACCCTAGATCCCCCTCGACATGCATCTATGAAAATGAGCAGCATCCACCAAATTTCACAATTTTAACCTCCTTATCTCGTACATAGATGGTAGTGATGTCTTCGTTGACGATTTTGCATCGGTTGATTGCAAGATCGGAGCCGCTGATTAAAAAGCCGACGGTGGTTGAGGAAAAATTAACTTAACTGGGTTTTGATGTCGAGCTAGTGAGAGAAAAAAAAAAAGAAAAAAAAAAGGCGTCTTTTAGCTAGAGGATTTTCGGACAATCAGATCGAGATTTCAGGGCCTCTTGTTTTTGTTTATTTTCAAAGAGAGGGAACTAAGATGGAGAAAATCGAAAAGGGGAGGCTAAATTGGATTTGTGTGTTATTTTAATATTGTTTTTTGAAATAAAAAATAAAGAAATTTAATGGGTGAGGGAAAGGAATTTTGTTTTCAGGGACATTGAGATGCGTGAATTCTTTGCTCATCAAATATTCGGACCTCCGTGGCCCCATGTGTTCTTCCAATAAATGTGAGAGAGGGTATTGTTGTAGTTTTCTAAAAGTATTTTTATTTAAAAATTATTTTTTATTTTATAAAAATTATTTTTAATATCAATATATTAAAATAATCAAAATATTAAAAATTATTAATTAAAAATAAAAAAAATTCTTTTAAAAATACTTTTAAAATATAAAAACAAACAAAGAAATTTTTATTTTTCTGGTTTGATTATTATTTTTTGATAATATTTGTTACTGTTGGGATTAATGGCTTTTTCTTTCTTTATTAAGGTTACGGTGGTTGTCTCTGTCAAAAGATGCTGGACGCTTGCTGATAGAGCCAGCCATGTGATGGGAAATGGGTTGAGGCTGGATCTGGGATCCGACGGTGGCGACTTGTTGATTTGATTACATTGAGGATGACGATGACGATGGGTGTGTAGACTTAAATGCCTTCCGGGCTAAGGAGCTGTGGAAGTCCTCGTCACAAGTCACGATTTTTGGCTGCTGGTGGGCACAAGCCGTGACTCAAATTGATTGGATATTACTTCTTTTTCTTTTTCTTTTTTTGGTCGTTGAGGGGTGTTGTTTCATTTATAAGAACGATTAATAATAGCAATATTTTAATAAATACTACATCTTACAAGGCGAGTTAGGTTAATTCAATGTCAATATAAAAAAGAATATTTATGTGATATTAATATATTAAAAAAATTTTAAATTATAGTAATCAAAAGAGATTTTATGTGCTATATAGATCAATGATCTAGAAAATAAATAAACAAAAATTATGTAAACAAACATCTAATCCTTATTCTCATACAATTAATTTAGTTTTATTAAAAAAATTATTTTATAAAAAAAATTTTCAATTAATTCTTGTTACTTTCAAAACCACAAAAAAAACTAGTAGAAAGTGAATAAATAAAAATAACAAAATATTAGTGAATAAAACCAAAAAAAAAATTAAAAACAAAATCAAGCAAACTTTGATGAATTTTGTAAACTCGAGTTAATCTTCCAAACTTATAATTCATTAAATTGTAGACTTAAGCTAAACTAAGAAGCTCAATATCCGCGAACTGAAATGTTAAATGATGAAATTAAAAAAAAAAACTTAATTAAAAAAATCAAATTCCTTTTAAATGAGCTAAATTTAACAAAGACATAACAAAGAACCCAAGACAACCCTTGTTATCTTAAAAATAAAGATAAATATCATAGAAAGGGAATAAAAACAATGTTGTAGGATAAAATTGTAAAACATAAAAAAGCATAAAAAAGAGTAAAACAGAGCAAACCTAGGTGAACCTTGTAAAGTTGAGCTAAACTCTTAAACTTACAATTCATTAAATTAAATATTAGAGGATAAAATCAATTAATTTAATTTAAAAACAAAATTCCTTTAGAAAAGAAAAATTTAACAAAGACAAAAACAAAAAAAAAAAAACAGAGGCAATCCATGCTATTCTCAAAATGACTAAAAATGCATATAAAAAGTGAAAAACAAATAACAAAATGCTGAAGGATGGAAAAAAAAATAAAAAAAAATAAGAAAACTCGTGTCAACTTTATAAATCGGGGTTAATCTTTTAAATTCATAACCTGTTAAATTCCATAACTGGACTCAACTAAGAAGTCAAACACTCGACCCATTAGATGCTGGGGGAGAAAATAAAATAAAAAATTAATCTATAAAAACCTTTCAAGGCAAAAAAAAATTTAATAATAATAATAAAATGATTAGATTTGAAAGGAAAAAAAACTCAAGAAGTATGAAATTAAAAAAAAAACGTGCAACAACCATCTTATATAAAATAAATAGTAATCAATAAATAGTAATCAAAAGAATGAGAATCAAATCTTCCAGATGAAAATACCTATTAAAAATGAAATTAAAAAAATTCTTATCTTCATAAATTATTCTAAATAAATAAAATTTTAATAAAGATAAAAGGGATGAAATTGTAGAAAAGAAATCCTTAATTTTATAAATTATTTTAAATAAAAAATTATAATAAAGAGAATAGGGATAAAATCCTGAAAACAACAAACCTCGGGGGTTTATTTGGATTTTTTAAGACCAATTTGAAAATCAAGTAAAAAAGAGGAAAAGAAAAAAGAAAAATAGGTCACACATGCTGATTGTATATGGAGGGAACACCGAAACTCTTCGAATGTTGACACGATCAAAAGATTGACGTTTTCTTTGAAGTGTAGGAGTGTCGAAATAATAAATAATCTGATAAGATCAGAGTCGAACCACATGAAGATTAACTATATAAATTATAATAAAAACAACAACAACACCACCACCAATAGTAGCAATACTAATAATAATAATAATAATAATAATAATAAGAGAACTTTGAAATTGTATGATTAATATGAGGATTAAACAATAAAAACAAATATCAAGGTTAGAGGATCCACTAATGGTATTTCAAACAAATATAGTATAAACTCTTTTTATTACTCAACTGGAAACCATACACAAAGGAGGTTGCAATCATATTATAAATGGTTAACATTATTATATTAGTTATTTTATTCGAATAATACTAATACTTGTAAATATTGTCAAATATTCATGATTATAACTTATGTTAACAACAAATCAAATTCCTTTCATAGCACAAGTGTCGGTTATACCATATGGTTGAATTATGAAAGTGTTAAGTATTTGTTGTATGATTAGTACTTGAAAGTGCATTTTTATCAAGGCTTTATATCGTCATTTTACATTTAAAGTATCAATAACTCCTTAACTAAAATATGTTTTATAAAGACAAGTCTGATAATATAAGATACCTTTAATTTATGGTAAATACTCGTTTTAGATGCAGACATTCTCACAATTCAAATGATTGATTGTTGTGATTAACTATTAGAAATGAAAGAACAAAGAAAAGGCTAAGCTTACAAAGGAGATGCTGATTTACTTTAAATTCGAACACTGTTCAGTCATTGGATCATATTTAGAGTTATAGATCTTGGATTTCATATTAATTTATATGGCTGAGAAAATAAGAATAGGCCTACAACTTTCATGGGGGAAAGACCTAAATTTTCCATTTTCAAATTCAAAGTTTGGCCACAAAAGAGAAGTCCAGATCTGTATTGCAATCCAGCCCAAACACTACTCAGAGTTTTACCCATAACTAGAGTTCTAGAAGTCTAAATGATCTGAAATTTAATGGGTGGAAGGAAAAGACAATTGCCAACAACTTTTATGAGAGGACCAGCTCAAATTCGGATGGTAGAAATGAGATTTCATCTAGAGAAGAGCATGAGGGCTATCCACCACGTCCACCAGCAGCACTGCTTAGTATTTTAGACATATCTCGAGCTGTAATGCTCCAAATGATCTGGAATTTGGTGGGTGGAAGAAAAGGACAATTTCTAACAACTTTCATGAAGAACATTTTGCCAAATTCTGATTACATCAATGTCAATTCAACCAGCCAAAGTGCTTGAGTGATGTTGTCCACCAAGTCCACGAATCAATAGTTGGCCACTACATCAATTATCAATTACCACATGAATAGTTCTGAATTTTAGCCTATAAAAGGAGGCATTTGCCATTCATCTGGGGAATCTTGTTTTCTATATCAAGATCATGTTCTTGCTCTCTCTCTTTATATTTTTGTAATACTTAAATTTTGCTTTCATTAATCTCTTGTTCATTCTTTTCATTTCTTTTACTATACTTAGTTAACTTATATCATGTTTATGTTCTTGTATTGTTTCTTTAAGTTTTTCTTCTTCATAATGTCTAGCTAAGTTAATTATGTTAAGGTAAAAAAGTTTCACTGATGGTGTTGGGATAAGTATAATATAAACTCAATATGGACTTCAATGCTTATATCTTAAACAACTTGCTATTAACATGTCTTATCATTTTTATCTTATTAATTATTAATACCTTAATTGTTAAATGGTTAATCTAGATTTGTGTTGTATAACACTTGGTACATCAAATACTTGATCCTTCATAGTCTTCGGCCGACATCTTTATTATGAGAGGAACTTGATTTGTTGTCAACATAAATTAGCATAATGAATACTTGATAAAATTTATAAGTATGGTGTTATGTAAATAAGATAATTAATATGATCATGTTGATAATTAATAAAGAGTTTATATATTACTTATCTCTAATACTATTAGTGTATCCTCTAACCTTAACATTTGTTTTTATCAATGTATAATCTTCATATTAATCTTACATCTCAAAGTCCCTTTTTAACTCATTTTAACAACCATCATCATTGTTATTGTTATTATTTATAATTTATATAGTTAACTTTCCTATGGTTCGACCCCGGTCTTGCCGGGTTATTTATTACTTTGACACTCCTGCACTTGGGACAAGACATCAACTCTTTGATCGTGTCAAGTTTTTAGCACCGTTGCCGAGGAGGTAAATTCTTGTATAAATTATAATATTTATTTTATTTTCACTTTTCACTTTTTGTATCTAACTTTTATTTCTTTTATTTCTTTTTTTTTTGTTTCCTTCTTCTTTTATTTTCTTCCTCCTTTTATTTTCTTCCTACACGTGCATAAGAGTTTGGTCACGTATATTAAGTGGTAGATTTTGTAGGGTATCCTCATCATTTTTAGAAAAAATAACCAAAGAAGATAATCAGTCACTTCATAATGAGAATAACTAAGTAAGAACACTTAGAGACCACATGAATCCTATAAGAACAAGTGCACCCTCATACATAATTTTCCCTCCTAATGCATCTCACTTTAATTTTAAGCTAGAAATTATTCAACTTTTACCTTCTTTTCATGGCTTAGATCTAGAAAATCCATATTTGCATTTGAGAGAATTTGAAGAAGTTTGTAACACCTATAATGACTTAAATTATAGCATGAACACTATTAGATTAAAAAATTTTCTTTTTTCATTAAAAGATAAAGCTAAAACATGGCTACAAAATCTTAGGTCGGGATCCATTCATGCTTGGGATGAAATGCAACAACAATTTTTAAAGAAGTTTTTTCCATCTCACAAAACAAACTCTTTCAAAAGACAAATCACCACTTTCACTCAAAAACCAGAAGAAACATTTTACTAATGTAGGGATAGGTATCAAGACTTGCCTTCATCATAGTTTTGAAACAAGGAGATTGGTTTCTCATTTTTATGAAGAGTTAACACCTAAGGATAGACAAATGGTGGAATTGATATGCGATTGAACCTTTGAAAATAAAGACCCTGACGAAGCAATGGAGTACCTAGACTTGTTAGCTAAAAATGCTCAAAATTAGGACATTACAGGTACTTATAAGGCACCAGGTAAGACTCAATCTCATACATCTAGTGGAGGTATGTACAACCTTAGAGAGGATCATGGTCTCTAAGCTAAATTTGCATCTTTAGCTAGAACAGTTAAGGCACTAGAATTAAAAAAGAGTAGTCAATTAAAATCTATTCAAGACATTATATGTCAAATCTGTGAAACCAATGAACAGTCAACAAATAACTGTCCAACTTTGCCTTCTTTTAAGAAATGTCTCCATGAACAAGCACATGCTTTAAACAGTTTCTAAAGGCCCAATCATAACTCATACTCACAAACATACAACCTTGGTTGGAGAAATCACCCAAATTTCAGCTAGAAGAGTGGTAACAATAATACACAAACTTTAGAGCCACCGTTTCAAGCAAATCATAATTTCTAAAATTCTCATGGATATGCACCTCTTTATGCTCCACTTCTAGAAGAAATCTTGAGAAAACATTGCATGCATTCATTGAAAAGCAGGAGACAATCAACACTCAAAATGCTCAAACCATGGTAGATCTAAAAGATGCGCTTGTAAAATTCACATCTACTCTCAGTTTTCAAGAGAAAGGTAATTTTTCATCTTAACCACAGTAAAATTCCAAGGGGCAATACAATGCAAATGCAAACAGTTCCGCAAACCATCACATGGATCAAGTCAAATCAGTCATCACTCTTTACAATGGTAAGGTTATTGAAAAACCCACTCTTGAACCTTGTGAGAAAGATGATGAGTTAATCTCCAAGGGTAAGGAAGGGGTTGAAGCTGAACATTGCAAAGAAAAGACTGATTCTCCGCCAGCACTTCCATTTCCTCATGCCATTACCAAACAAAGGAAAGTCAATCACAACTCTAAAATTTTTGAAACTTTCAAATAGGTAAGGATCAATATACCTTTGTTGGATGCTATTAAACAAGTACCTTTTATGCTAAATTTTTGAAAGATCTATGTACTGTGAAGAGCAAACTGAATGTGAAAAAGAAAGTTTTTTTAGCCGAATAAGTAAGTGTCATTCTGCAGAACAATAATGCTTTGAAATATAAAGACCTTAGTTGTCCTACAATTTCATGCTTTATTGGAGAACATAAAATTGAAAGAGCTTTACTTAATCTTAGAGCTGGTATGAATTTACTTCCATATTTAGTCTTTCAAAGTCTCAATTTAGGTGAGTTAAAACCAACTTTTGTAACTCTGTTACTTGTTGATAGATCTATAAAAGTGCCTAAAAGAATAATTGAAGATGTATTAGTACAAGTTGATAAATTCATTTATCTTGTGGATTTTATTTGCCTAGATACACAAACTATTGAAGCATGTAATTTAGTTCCTGTTATTTTAGGACATCCATTTCTTGCAACTTATAATGCATTGATTAATTATAGAAATGGACTGATGAAGTTATCATTTGGAAACATGACATTGAAGATTAATATTTTCAACATTTACAAGCAACTTGTAGATAATAATGATTTACAAGAAGTGGACTTTATTGAAAAATTAATTTATGATCAATTTGAAACTATTTCCAGTGAAATTGAGTTTAATGAATCTGAGAATTTGCAAATGGTTTATTTTCAGGAAGAATCAAAATCAAGTAATTGGAGACCACAATTTGAAGAGTTGCCACCACGATCAATTGAGTATATATCTTCATGTGTTCAACCACCAAAACCTGATTTGAAGCTATTGTCATTCAATCTCAAATACTTATTTTTAGGAGAAAATGAAACTTTTCTGGTAATAATTTCTTCCACACTTAATGCACATCAAGAAGGTAAGTTATTACAAACTCTGAAAATGCACAAAAATGCATTAGGATGGACCATAATTGACATAAAAGGAATTAGTTCTTTGATTTGCACATATAAAATTTATTTAGAGGAAAATGTTAAACCCTCTAAAGAAATGCAACAAATCCTTAATCCTAATATGAAAGAAGTAGTAAGGAATGAAATCATTAATCTTCTAGATAATGGAATCATTTATCCTATTTCTGATAGCAAATGGGTAAGTCCTACCCAAGCTGTATCTAAAAAGTCGAGTCACTATGATAAGAAATGAGAAAAATGAGTTGATTCCAACTAGGACTGTTACTAGTTGGCACATGTGCATTGATTATAGGAAACTTAATTCAATGACTAGAAAAGATCATTTCCCCTTACCTTTCATAGATCAAATCCTAGAAAGAGTTGCAGGCTATGAATTTTATTGTTTTCTAGATGGCTATTCGGGTTATAATCAAATTGAAATTGCATTGGAAGATCAAGAGAAGACTATTTTCATATGTCCATTTGGTACTTTTGCCTATCAAAGGATGCCTTTTGGATTATGTAATGCACGAACCACGTTTCAAAGATGCATGCTTAACATATTCAGTGATATGGTTAAACGTTTTCTTGAAATTTTTATGGATGATTTTTCTGTTTTTGGCATTTCATTTGATGATTGTTTGACTAACTTAGAAAAGGTTTTGAGCAGGTGTGAAGAGAAGAATCTTATGTTTAATTAGGAAAAATGCTTACTTCTACTCCTGTTATTCAACCTCCTGATTGGTCATTACCTTTTAAAATAATATATGACGCTAGTGATTATATTGTGAGTGCTATTTTGGGACAAAAAAAAGATAAAAAACCTTATATGATTTACTATGCAAGTAAAGCTTTAAATAGTACTCAAATGAATTACACCACCACTTAAAAAGAATTACTTGTAATAGTATTTGCATGTGAAAAATTTAAGTCTTATCTTGTCGGCTCACTTGTTGTCATTTTTAATGATTATACAGTTTTGAAATATCTTCTTTCAAAAAAGGATTCTAAGGCTAGACTGGTACGATGGATTTTGTTACTTCAAGAATTTGATATCACAATCAAAGACAAGAAAGGCACCGAAAATGTTGTCACGGATCATTTGTTAAGATTGACAATATATTTGAGATCTGACATCACACCAATCGATGACTGCTTTCTTGATAAATCCTTATTTTCTGTGTCTACAATACCTTAGTTTGCTAATATTGTTAATTTTCTTGTTTTAGGACATTTGGCAGCTCGCTAGAGTACCTAAGACAAAAGAAAGTTCTTGAACGAAGTGAAGAACTTTGATTTTATTCAAATATTGTCCTAATTAAATATTTTGAAGATGCATTCCCAATAATGAGGTAAGTAGTGTTATTAAATGTTATCATTCTGAGACATGTTGGGGTCATTTCTTATCAAGTAAGACAACTGCAAAAATCTTACAAAGTGGATTTTACTGGCCCACCATGTTTAAAGATTCACATGTATTCTGCAAGACTTGTGACAATTGTCAAAAGTTGGGATTTATTTTAAAACCTCACATGATGCCTTTAAATCCTATTCTTGTCATCGAGATCTTTAACTATTGGGGTATAGATTTCATGCGTCCATTTCCTCCATCATTTGGTTTCTTGTACATATTAGTCGCAGTAGATTATGTTTTAAAATGGATAGAGGCAATTCCAAGTCGAAACAATGATTACAAAACAGTGATAAAGCTTTTGAAAGAAAATATTTTAAGTCAATTTGGAATCCCTCAAGCCATGATAAGTGATGGTGAAACACATTTCTGCAACAAGTCATTTGAATATTTAATGAAACAATATGGAATCACATATAAAGGTGCCACCTCTTATCACCCCCAGACAAGTGGACAGGTAGAACTTGCTAATAGGGAGATCAAACAGATCTTGGAGAAAACAGTGAACTCTAATAGGAAAGACTAGTCTTTAAGACTTAATGATGCACTTTGGACTTATCGAACTGCTTATAAAACATCATTAGGTATGTCACCTTATAGACTAGTCTATAGAAAACCTTGTTACTTGCCTGTGAAACTTGAACATAAAGCTTATTGGGCTATTAAAGCTTTTAATTCAAATAGTGATGATGCTAGTTAGCTGCAGAAATTACAAATAAATAAGCTTGAGAAAATAAGAAATGATGCATATGAAAATTCAAGAATTCATAAAGAAAGAATCAAAGAGTTTCACATCAAGAAAATACTGAAAAAAACATTCGATGTTGGTAAAAAAAGTCTTGCTTTATAATTCTCGACTCCATTTATTTCCAGGAAAACTAAGATCAAGATGGAGCCGTCCTTCTATTGTGAAACATGTGTATCCATATGGGGCCTGTGATGTCGAGAATCCAAAGAATGGTAATGTTTTCAAGGTAAATGGATATTGTTTGAAAGCTTACTTTGACAATTTTTCAATTGAAAATGACTATATTGAATTGGATGATCCTTTATATAAAGATTGATATTTTTTTTCTCTCGTATTGATTTTGTGTTTTCTTTTGGTATGACCTTTGTTTTGCTAGTTTTTTTCCACCCTAGTCAAATGGCAAATAACAGTACTCCGTGACTTTAGTCGGTTTTTTCAGTTTCCCATAATAACTGATATTTGTGTATATATTTATTCAATTCTTTGCTCTTTCTCCCTTCTTTACATCTCTTCTCATTTAAAAATGAACACCACTCTTGAAAAATTAAAAAAGTATTTTCCTGCTCTGCCTTAGAATATGATTATAAAATTTACAGTGCTAGATGTACAAGATTGAGATTGTTAATGAACTATGGAATTCCTGAAGATATTTATTGGCTAATTGAAGCAAAAATCCAATTATCAGGTGAGTCCTCCAATTCTTTCATTTCATACATGCCTAGAATAGGTAAAAGCACTTTTGCAAAGAAATGTCATGCAAAACGACTGCAAGTATGTCACAGATATGCCCGATGAACTTGTAATATAAAATATCGTTCTGTAAGAATGGTATCTGTAAATCGTGAAGAAAAAATATAGTTCATTAAGGATAGCCTGAGTAAGGAGTCTTTAGATAATCTTCTATTGACTCTTGAGACATATCCTAGTAGAGATGTGCATCGTGCAATTTATGATTTATGGCTATAATTTTATAAAGAACATGCTCGACATAGTCTTGGGAATCTAACTAAAAAAAACCCTGTTTGCCAGTTTTTAAGAAAACTAGATGGGAAGCCTATCCCCTACCCATAGAGGGCATGTAAGCCATTTTAGGACATCAAACCAAGGGAAGATGTGAGCCATGATTAGTACTTAAAAGTGTATTTTTATCATGGTTTTATATCATCATTTTGCACTTGAAGTATCAATAACTCCTTAACTAAAGCATGTTTTATAATAATATATCTAATAATATAAGATACCTTTAATTTCTGGTAAATGTTCATTTTAAATGCAGGCCTATCACATAAATGAAAGGATTGATTGATGACTTTAAGAACTTAAATTGCAAGGGCAAAGAGATGGCCAAAATTAGAAAAGAGATGTCGGTGCAATCCAAACCGGAACACTGTTCCGTAATTGAGTCATATCTGGAGCTATAGATCTCATATTTAGGTCTAATTTATATGGATGGAAAGGTAAGACATAGGCCTACAACTTTCATATGGAGCCCAAGATCTAAAAAAGCCATTTTCAAGTCCAAATTATAGCAACAACAAAGAAGCTCGAATCTGTCCTTCAGCCCGAGCACTGTTCAGTATTTTGGCCATATCTAGAGTTCTAGAAGTCCAAATGAGCTGTATATTGTACACAAGAAAGCTGAGACAATTGCCTACAACTTTCATGTTTTCGAGTGGCTTCAATTTTGATGTTATCAATGATGTTTGGGGCAGACAAGAGAAGATAAGGATTGTCACCAAGTCAAGAGTTGGCCACCCACTCATCAATTAGTCATCAAATCAATAGTTCCCAATTTTGGCCTATAAAAGGAGGTATTTGCCATGCATTTAGGTATCTTGGTCTCCAGATCAAGATCATGCTGTGGCTTTCTCTCTTTGTATTTTTTGTAATGTTTATGCTTTGCTTTCATTAATATCAAGTTTATGCCTTTCATTTCCTTTCATTTACTTAGTTAACTTTTATCTTGTTTATGTTCTTATTTTGTTTATCTATTTTTATTTGTTTCATTATGTCTAGCTAAGTTTATTATGTCAAGGTGAAAAGGTTACACTAATGGTGTAAGAATAAGTATAGTATAAACTTAATATGGACTTTAATGTTTGATACTAACATGTTTTCTATTTGTTATCTTGTTCACTCTTTAATACTTTGCTTTTTAAATGACTAATCTTGATTTATGTTATATAACACTTGGTACAACAAATGCTTGGCACTTTCATAGCCCATAATGTATGGTTTAACCGACACCTGAGCTATGAAAGGAACTTGATTTGTTGTTAACATAAGTTATAATCATGAATGCTTGTAAGGTTTTTGCTGTTGTTTTTTTTATGAGAAATGACTCTCACATGCATCATAATAACAACATTTAATGACATTACTTACCTCAAGAATGCAACTTTGAAATATTTGATTAGTGCTTGACCGCTTTTTATGATAGGCTTGTTTTAACTCACAAGTGCACGAGTGTGTGATGTAGCAATTAACTCGGTAAGATCGAGGTCATATCCACAGAGAGCTAGATCTAGAAAATAAGTTAGGTAACAAAAAAAACTCAAGAGAAATTAGATTAATAATAACTTGGTTGAAAATACTTGATGGATTTGTTTTCAAAGATGAAAACATGTAAATAGATTTTAAATGATAAGAAAAGGTAAGTCTTGGTCCAAATCAATTTTAATGGTGATGTATTGGTGATTCCTTCAAGATATATAAGATAACTCAACCTAATATCAACAATGGTGATATTAGATCGAAAGATATTACAATGAAGTTTAAAAGGATGAAGATTGATTATTGCTTAAAAATGAACAAGTACTTTCATATTAAGTAAGACATTGAATCAAGCAATCTCTATACCAAAACTAAAGTTTGTGCATAAAAATTCAAGATTATAACATTACCTAAATGGTTTCTAAAATTTCTTTGCAATAATAAATCATTCATGAAGAAAATGAGAAGATAAACATTAAGATTCATTCATATCTTAAAGAACTCACTTCAACCACCATCATCCTTGATTTGGATCCAAGAAAGAGATTAGACAACCATGATTATATATAATAACACTTTAATAAACATGAAATAACTTGAATCAAACTAAAATAATAAGTTTTACAAGCTAAAGAACCGAAATCTATAAAGAAGAACAAAATATAATTTCAGTAAAAATTCATACACAAATCTGATGCTAACTTTGGACAGCAATTTATACCCTCTTAGAAGTCTTTTTTCAAGATGTCTATTAGAGACATATTTATAGGAAATTTTGTCACCTTTTCAAATCATTAAAGAATAGCTCATTTGGACACTTAAGGCAAAAGTTATAGGCAAAACACTGAAAAGTGTTCGGAAAAATTAAATCAGGTCAGCTTTGTGACACGACTAAAAGATTGATGTCTTCTCCCAAGTGCAGGAGTGTCGAACTAATAAATAACCCGGCAAGACCAGGGTCGAACCACAGGGAGGTTAATTGTACAAATTATAAATAACAATTATAAACAACAACAATAGCAATAACAATAATAATAGTAGTAATGGTAATAGTAGTAGTAGTAATAATAATAATAATAAAGAAAGAGAAGAAGAAGAAGATGAGAACTTGGAGATGAAAAGTTAACGTAAGGATTAAATAATGATAACAAACAATGTCAAGGTTAGAGGATCCACTAATGGTATGTCAAACAAGTATAATATAAACTCTTATTATTCAATTGGAAACCACACACAAAGGAGGTTCCAATCAAATTATAGATTGTTAACATGATTACATTAGTTATCTTATTCGGTTAATGCTAATACTTGTAAATCTCATCAAGCATTCATGATTATATTGATCCTTACTTGTTTGAAAATTTCAAAAATTTCAGAGTTGTGATTGACTTTCCTTTGTTTGGTCATGGCATGAGGAAATGGAAGTGCTGGCGGAGAATCAGTCTTTTCTTTGTAATTTTCAGATTCAACCCCTTCCTTACCCTCAGAGATTGACTCATCATCTTTTTCATAAGGTTCAAGAGAGGGTTTTTCAATAACCTTACCACTGCGCAGAGTGGTGACTGATTTGACTTGATCCATGTATTGGCTTCCGGAACTACTTGCATTTGCATTGTATTGCCCCTTGGGATTTTGTTGTGGTTGAGATGGAAACTTACCTTTCTCTTGAAAACTGAGAGCAGATGTTAATTTTACAAGAGTATCTTTAAAATCTGTCATGTTTTGAGCAAGTTGAGTATTGATTGTCTCTTGCTTTTCAATGAATGCATGCAATATTTCCTCAAGATTTCTTCTAGGAGGTGGAGCATAAGGAGGTGCATATCCATGAGAACTTTGGAAATTGTAGTGTGCTTGAAATGGTGGTTGTGAAGTTTGTGCATTGTTGTTCTCACTCTTCCAACTAAAATTTGGATGATTTCTCCAACCAGGGTTGTATGTTTGTGAGTATGGGTTGTGATTGGCCCATTGGAAACTGTTTAAAGCATGGGCTTGTTCATGGAGACATTCCTTAAAAGAAGGCAAGGTTGGACAATCGTTGGTTGAGTGTTCATTTGTTTCACATATTTGATACATAATGTTTTCAACAGATTTTAATTGACCACTCTTTTTTAATTCTAATGCCTCGACTTTTCTAGCTAAAGATGTAAATATGGCTTGAAGGTCATGATCTTCCCTAAGGTTGTACATACCTCCACTAGATGTATGAGGTTGAGTTTTACTCGGTGCCTCATAAGTACCCGCGGTGTCCTAATTTTGAGCATTTTCAGCTAACAAGTTTAAGTACTCCATTGCTTCATCAGGATCTTTATCTTCAAAAGTTCCATTGCACATCAATTCAACCATTTGTCTATCTCTAGGTGTTAACCCTTCATAAAAATGTGAAACCAATCTCCATGTTTCAAAACCATGATGAGGACAAGTACTAAGCAAGTCTCGATACCTATCCCAACATTGGTAAAATGTTTCTCCTGGTTTTTGAGTAAAAGTGGTGATTTGTCTCTTGAAAGAGTTTGTTCTATGAGATGGGAAAAACTTTAAAAACTATTGTTGCATTTCATCCCAAGCATGAATGGATCCTGGTCTTAAATTTTGTAGCCATGTTTTAGCTTTATCTTTTAATGAAAAAGGAAAAAGCTTTAATCTGATGGTGTTCATGCTACAATTTAAATTATTATATGTGTTGCAGACCTCCTCAAATTCCTTTAAATGCAAGTATGGATTTTCCAATTCTAAGCCATGAAAAGAAGGTAAAAGTTGAAAAATATATGGCTTAAAATTAAAATGAGATGCATCGGCAGGAAAAAGTATGCATGATGGCGCACTTGTTCTTGTGGGATTCATGTGGTCTCTAAGTGTTCAAGCACGGTTATTCTCATTATTCTCATTATGAAGTGATTGATTATCTTCTTCGGCCATATTTTCTGAAAATGATGAGGATACCCTACAAAGTCTACCACTTGATGTACGTGACCACACTCTCAATGCACGTGTAGAAATAGAATAAAAGGAAAAAGAAAAAAGAGAAGAAGAAACAAGAAAAAAAAGAAACAAAGTTATATACAAGAAAAGTGAAGAGAAAATAAAATAACTACTATAATTTATACAAGAACTTACCTCCCCGGCAAAGGCGCCAAAAACTTGACACGACTAAAAGATTGATGTCTTCTCCCAAGTGCAGGAGTGTCGAAGTAATAAATAACCCCGCAAGACCGGGGTCGAACCATAGGGAGGTTAATTGTACAAAATATAAACGACAATAGTACAACAACAACAATAATAATAAGAACAACAATAATAATAGTAATAACAATAATAACAACAATGACAATAACAATAATAACTATAATAATAATAATAACAATAATAACAATAATAATAATAAAAATAAAGAAAGAGAAGAAGAAGATGATGATGAGAACTTGGATATGGAAAATTAATGTAAGGATTAAACAATAATAATAACAAATGTCAAGGTTAGAGGTTCCACTAATGGTATGTCAAACAAGTATAGTATAAACTCTTATTATTCAATTAGAAATCACACACAAAGGAGGTTCCAATCAGATTATAGATTGTTAACATGATTACATTAGTCATCTTATTCGATTAATGCTAGTACTTGTAAATCTCGTCAAGCATTCATGATTATAACTTATGTTAACAACAAATCAAGTTCCTTTCATAGCTCAGGTGTCGGTTATACCATACAATATGAGCTATGAAAGTGCCAAGCATTTGTTGTACCAAGTGTTATACAACATAAATCAAGATTAGTCATTTAACAAGGAAAGTATTAACGAGTGAACAAGATAACAAATACAAAACATGTTAGTATGAAACATTAAAGTCCATATTAAGTTTACACTATAGTTATTCTTACACCATTAATGTAACATTTTCACCTTGACAAAATAAACTTAGCTAGACATAATGAAAGAAAGAAAAATAAATAAACAAAATAAGAATATAAATAAGATAACAGTTAACTAAGTAAATGAAAGGAAATGAAAGGCATAAACTTGATATTAATGAAAGCAAAGCATAAACATTACAAAAAATACAAAGAGAAAAAGTAAGAGCATGATCTTGATCTAGACACCAAGATGCATAAATGCATGGCAAATGCCTCCTCTTATAGGCCAAAATTGAGAACTATTGATTTGATGACTAATTGATGAGTGGGTGGCCAACTCTTAACTTGGTGATAATCCTTATCTTCTCTTGTCTGCCCAAAACATCATTGATAACGTTAAAATTAGAGCCACTTGAAAACATGAAAGTTGTAGGCAATTGTCTCAGCTTTGTTGTGTAAAAACTTCAGCTCATTTGGACTTCTAGAACTCTAGATATGACCAAAATACTGAACAGTGCTTGGGCTAGAGGACAACTTCGGGCTTCTTTGTTGTTGTAATAATTTGGACTTGAAAATGGCCTTTTTAGATCTTGGGCTCCATATGAAAGTTGTAGACATATGTCTTACCTTCCATCCATATAAAGTAGACCTAAATCTGAGATCTATAGCTCCAGATATGACCCAATTACTGAATAGTGTTCCGGTTTGGATTGCACCGACATCTCTTTTCTAATTTTGGTCATCTCTTTGCCCTTGCAATTTAAGTTCTTAAAGTCATCAATCAATCTTTTTTTTTATGTGATAGGCCTGCATTTAAAATGAACGTTTACTGATTAGTACTTAAAAGTGCATTTTTGTCATGGTTTTATATCATCATTTTACACTTGAAGTATCAATAACTCCTTAACTAAAATATGTTTTATAATAATGTATCTAATAATATAAGATACCTATAATTTGTGGTAAATGTCTATTTTTAATGCAGGCCTATCACATAAATGAAAGGATTGATTGATGACTTGAAGAACTTAAATTGCAAGGATAAAGAGATGGCCAAACTTAAAAAAGAGATGTCGGTGCAATCCAAACCGGAACACTATTCGGTAATTGGGTCATATCTGGAGCTACAGATCTCAGATTTAGGTCCAATTTATATGAATGGAAAGGTAAGACATAGGCCTACAACTTTCATATGGAGCTCAAGATCTAAAAAGGTCATTATCAAGTCCAAATTGTAGCAACAACAAAGAAGCCCGAATTTGTCTTCCACCCGAGTATGGTTCGGTATTTTGGCCATATTTGGATTTCTAGAAGTCCAAATGAGCTGAATTTGTTACACAAGAAAGCTGAGACAATTACCTACAACTTTCATGTTTGCAACTGGCTCCAATTTTGACGTTATCAATGACGTTTTGGGCAGAAAAGAGAAGATAAGGATTGTCACCAAGTCAAAAGTTGGCCACCTACTTATCAATTAGTCATCAAATCAATAGTTCCCAATTTTGGCCTATAAAAGGAGGCATTTTCCATGCATTTAGGCATCTTGGTTTCCAGATCAAGATCATGCTCTTCCTTTCTCTCTTTGTATTTTTTGTAATGTTTATGCTTTACTTTTATTAATATCAAGTTTATGCCTTTCATTTCCTTTCCTTTACTTAGTTAACTTTTATGTTCTTATTTTGTTTATTTGTTTTCCTTTCTTTCATTATGTCTAGCTAAGTTAATTATGTCAAGGTGAAAAGGTTACACTAATGGTGGAAGAATAAGTATAGTGTAAACTTAATATGGACCTTAATATTTGATACTAACATGTTTTATATTTGTTATCTTGTTCACTCTTTAATACTTTGCTTGTTAAATGACTAATCTTGATTTATGTTGTATAACACTTGGTACAACAAATGCTTGACACTTTCATAGCCCATAATGTATGGTATAACCGACACCTGAGCTATGAAAGGAACTTGATTTGTTGTTAACATAAGTTATAATCATGAATGTTTGACGAGATTTACAAGTATTAGCATTAATTGAATAAGATGACTAATGTAATCATGTTAACAATATATAATCTGATTGGAACCTCCTTTGTGTGTGGTTTCCAATTCCATAATAAGAGTTTATGCTATACTTGTTTGATATACCATTAGTGGAACCTCTAACCTTGACATTTGTTATTATCATTGTTTAATCTTTACATTAATATTCCATTTCGAAGTTCTCATCATCTTCTTCTTCTCCTTCTCCTTCTTTATTATTCTTATTACTACTACTACTACTACTACTACTATTATTACTACTACTACTACTAGTATTATTATTATTATTATTATTGTTATTGTTATTATTATTATTATTGTTGTTGTTGTTGTTGTTGTTGTTACTATTGTTGTTATTTATAGTTGTTGTTTATAATTTGTACAATTAACCTCCCTGTGGTTCGACCCCGGTCTTGCCGGGTTATTTATTACTTCGACACTCCTGCACTTGGGAGAAGACATCAATCTTTTCGTCGTGTCAAGTTTTTGGCACCGTTGCCGGGGAGGTAAGTTTTTGTATAAATTATAATATTGATTTTATTTTCTCTTTTCACTTTTCTTGTATATAACTTTGTTTCTTTTCTTTTGTTTCTTTTTATTGTGTTTTCTTCGTTCTTCTTTTGCTTTCTTCTTCTTTTTTATTTTATTCCTACACGTGCATGAGAGTGTAGTCACGTACATCAAGTGGTAGACTTTGTAGGGTATCCTCATCATTTTCAGAAAATATGGCTGAAGAAGATAATCAATCACTTCATAATGAGAATAATGAGAATAACCGTGCTAGAACACTTAGAGACCACATGAATCCCACAAGAACAAGTGCACCATCATGTATAGTTTTTCCTCCTGATGCATCTCATTTTAATTTTAAACCAGGTATTATTCAACTTTTACCATCTTTTCATGGTTTAGAATTGGAAAATTCATACTTGCATTTAAGGGAATTTGAGGAGGTGTGCAACACATATAATAACTTAAATTGTAGCATGAACATCATCAGATTAAAGCTTTTTCCTTTTTCATTAAAAGATAAAGCTAAAACATGGCTATAAAATTTAAGACCAGGATCCATTCGTGCTTGGGATGAAATGCAACAACAATTTTTAAAGAAGTTTTTCCCATCTCACAGAACAAACTCTTTCAAGAGACAAATCACCACTTTCACTCAAAAACCAGGAGAAACATTTTACAAATGTTGGGATAGGTATCGAGACTTGCTTAGTACTTGCCTTCATCATGGTTTTGAAACATGGAGATTGGTTTCATATTTCTATGAAGGGTTAACACCTAAAGATAGGTAAATGGTTGAATTGATGTGCAATGGAACTTTTGAAGATAAAGACCCTGATGAAGCAATGGAGTACTTAAACTTGTTAGCTGAAAATGCTCAAAATTGGGACACCGCGGGTACTTATGAGGCACCGAGTAAAACTCAACCTCATACATCTAGTGGAGGTATGTACAACCTTAGGGAAGATCATGACCTTCAAGCCAAGTTTGCATCTTTAGCTAGAAAAGTCGAGGCACTAGAATTAAAAAAGAGTGGTCAATTAAAATCTGTTGAAAACATTGTGTGTCAAATCTGTGAAACAAATGAACACTCAACCAATGATTGTCCAACCTTGCCTTCTTTTAAGGAATGTCTCCATGAACAAGCCCATGCTTTAAACAGTTTTCAAAGGCCCAACCACAACCCATACTCCCAAACATACAACCTTGGTTGGAGGAATCACCCAAATTTCAGTTGGAAGAGTGAGAACAGCAATGCACAAACTTCACAATCACCGTTTCAAGCACACCATAATTTTCAAAATTCTCATGGATATGCACCTTCTTATGCTCCACCTTCTAGAAGAAATCTTGAGGAAACATTGCATGCATTTATTGAAAAGCAAGAGACAATTAATACTCAACTTGTTCAAAACATGACAGATTTTAAAGATACTCTTGCTAAATTAACATCTACTCTGAGTTTCCAAGAGAAAGGTAAGTTTCCATCTCAACCACAACAAAATCCCAAGGGGCAATACAATGCAAATGCAAGTAGTTCCGGAAGCCAACACATGGATCAAGTCAAATCAGTCACTACTTTGCGCAGTGGTAAGGTTATTGAAAAACCCTCTCTTGAACCTTATGAGAAAGATGATGAGTCAATCTCTAAGGGTAAGGAAGGGGTTGAATCTGAAAATTGCAAAGAAACGACTGATTCACCGCCAGCACTTCCATTTCCTCAAGCCATGACCAAACAAAGGAAAGTCAATCACAATTCTGAAATTTATGAAATTTTCAAATAGGTAAGGATCAATATACCTTTGTTGGATGCTATTAAACAGGTTCCTTCCTATGCTAAATTTTTGAAAGATCTATGCACTGTGAAGAGGAAACTGAATGTGAAAAAGAAAACCTTTCTAGCCGAACAAGTAAGTGCTATTCTTCAAAACAATAATGCTTTGAAATATAAAGACCCTGGTTGTCCTACAATTTCTTGCTTTATTGGAAAGCATAAAATTGAAAGAGCCTTACTTGATCTTGGAGCTAGTGTGAATTTCTTCCATATTCAGTTTTTCAAAGTCTCAATCTAGGTGAGTTAAAACCAACTTCTATATCTCTTTTACTTGCCGATAGATCTGTAAAAGTGCCTAGAGGAATAATTGAAGATGTGTTAGTACAAGTCGATAAATTCATTTATCCTGTGGATTTTATTGTCTTGGACACAGAACCTGTTGAAGCATGTAATTCATTTCCTGTTATTTTAGGACGTCCGTTTCTTGCAACCTCTAACGCATTGATTAATTGTAGGAATGGACTGATGAAGCTATCATTTGGAAACATGACATTGGAGATGAATATTTTCAACATTTACAAGCAACCTGGAGATGGTAATGATTTACAAGAAGTAGATCATATTGACGAATTAGTTTATGATCAACTTGAATCTACTTTAAGTAAAAATGAATTGGATGAAACTGAAGATTTGCAAATGGTTTATTCTGAGGAAGAAATCACGGATGAAACAAGCACCGAAAATGTTGATGCGAATTTTTTGTCAACAGTGACAACAAATTCGATACCTGACATCACACCAATAGATGATTACTTTGCTAACGAATCCTTACTTTCTCTTAGTCCAATGCCTTGGTATAATAAAAATATCAATTTTCTTTCTTTAAAAGATTTGCCAGCTGATTGGAGTACCCAAGACAAAGAAAAGTTTTTGAACGAAGTGAAGAATTTTTATTGTGATGACCCTACCTTATTCAAATATTGTCCTGATCAAATATTTCAAAGATTCATTCCCGACAATGAGGTAAGTAGTGTCATTAAACTTTGTCATTCTGAAGCATGTGGGAGTTATTTTTCTTCAAAAAAGACAGTTGCAAAAATCTTTCAAAATGGATTTTATTGGCCCACCATGTTCAAGGACACGCATGCATTCTGCAAAACTTGTGAAAATTGTCAAAAGATTGATACTGGTCAAAAAGTTTTGTTTTATGATTCTCAACTCTATGCAGTCCCTAGAGAGCTAAGACCAAGATGGACCAATCCTTATGGGGCATGTGATATTGAGAATTCAATGAATGACAATGATTTTAAGGACAATGGACATCGTTTGAAAGCTCACTTTGATAATTTTCCTAATGAAAATGAATCAACTGGTTTGAATGATCTTGTAGATAAAGGTTGATTATTTTGTTTTTCTCACATTTTCTTTTTTTTGTTTCTTTTTGAGTGATTTTTGCAAGTTTCTTTCACCCCGGTCAAATGGCGGACAACGGTACTCCGTGACTTAAGTCGGTTCTTTCAGTTTCCCACAATTATTGATATTTGTGTATATATTTGTGTCATTCTTTGAATCTCTCTTCCAATTCTCATTTGAAAATGGACACTAATCTTGAAAAATTGAAAAAGTATTTTCCCGCTCTGCCTCAGAATGCGATTACACAAATTTACCGTGCTAGATGTGCAAGATTGAGATTGTTAATAAATCATGGAATTCCTGAGGATATTCGTTGGATGATTGAAGCAAAGGTCCGATTATCAGGTGAGTCCTCTAATTTCTTTATTTCACACATGCCTGGAACAGGTAAAAGCACTTTTGCAAAGAAGCGTCGTGCAAAATGACTAGAAGTCTGTCATCGATGTGCTAGATGGACTTGTAATACACAATGTCGTTCTTTAGGAATGGTATCTATAAACCGTGAAGATAAAATACAATTCATTAAGGATGGCCTGAGTAAGGAGTCTTTAGATAATCTTCTATTGACTCTTGAGATGCATCCTAGTGGAGATGTGCATCGTGCAATTCATGATTTATGGCCACTATTTCATAAAGAACATGATTGACTTAGTCTTGGGAATCTGACTAAAAAAGACCCTGTTTGCCAGTTTTTAAGAAAACTGGATGGGAAGCCTATCCCCGACCCATAAAGGGCGTTTAAGCCGTTCTTGGACGTAAAACCAAGGGAAGATGTGAGCCACAATCACAACTACTTGTACATACACATGCTTTTTCAAAAAGTAAATAAATAAATAAATAAAAAGAGAAAGAGAGAGTGTGAGACTCCAGCTGGCCTATATATAGGTGTTATGATTGCCTTTCTAATTTCTCATCTATAAAACCCTCTTTTCCTTCCTTTCATTTCTACTCAACCCATACATTCAACAAATACAGAAGTGTGTAGAAATGGCAAGTTCCTCAAGTCATCAAATAAGAAATATTTGTGTTTTCGGTGGATCTAGTCCTGGGAAAGAAAAGGAGTTTTTAGAATCAACAAATCATCTTGGTCAGGTGCTAGCTGAGAGAAAGATTCATTTAGTGTATGGGGGAGGCAGTCTTGGGTTAATGGGAGGTGTGTCAATAGCTGTATTTTTAGGAGGTAGTTAAGTTTTAGGAGTCGTCCCTGAAGCTTTGGCACAAGGGGATATCATTGGAAAAACAATTGGAGAGGAACTTCAAGTCTCCACAATGTCGGCTCGAATGAATGCAATGTTTAACCATGCTGATGCTTTCATTGCTTTACTAGGTGGTCTAGGCACACTGGAAGAGATCTTTCATATTTCCTCTTGGGCTCAATTGCACATTCCCCATAAACCCATAGGTTTGTTAAATGTTAATGGTTATTATGATAAGTTGTTGTCTTTTCTTGATCATGCTGTGGAACAGGAATTTCTAACATCTTCTGCACGACAAATCATAATCTCTGCTACTACTGCTGAACAATTGATTGACCAACTACAATCTTTCACTCCTGTGATTGATCCTTCCATGAGTCGCATAAATTGGTCATCTAAGGAAAGCCGTAAAAAGCTTAGATTGGATTTGAGCCTTCATTTGTGAATTTTTGTGTCTTTTGGTTTTATTATTGTGTTTTGTTATTTCTTATTTTTGTTTCAGTTTGTTTCAGGTTTTGTTAGTGTTCGTTATTTTAGGTGATATCTTCTATACTCTATCTTTCTACCTTAGAACATTGAGGACAATGTCTCGTTTTGTTGGGGGGAGAGGGTAGTAGTTGATAAAAAAAAAATTGTTTTTCATTTCATAAAGCATGTGCATAATTGTTGTTACTAGGATGGCAGAGTAAAGGAGTTCTTTTGTTAAAGTGACTCTTGAGACGCATCTTAGTAATTATTCTTAACAAGGTCTATTATAATACTTCCTGAAATATTCAGGTTTACAAACTCTCGCATTGTTATCACTCAATTCTGCTCATATACTTATTTAAGATGTATTCTTAAACCTTAATTTACACACACACACTTTAACATATGATTGTGGGTTGCATATTGGATTATTACATTATTTATGTTCTTTTGTTAAAAGTAACAACTAAGGGAAAGGGATTGTATATAATTAAAAAAAAAGAAAAAAAAAGAAAAAAAAAAGGGAAAAAAAATGAATGATGATAATAAAAATATAGATAAGTTTGATTTCGTAGCCTCCCTAACCTAAGCAATTAAGCCCGAAGGGGTGTTTTAACACCTAATACCCTAAAGTCAACTGACTTGGGAGCTATTGGCCCAACGCTTGTTACATGGGTTGAGGAGAAAAGCTTAAGGGAATCAAACATTACACTATCTACATATCAGTATCTGCGACCCGAGTTACTAAGCTCGTAGGGGTGTCTTAACACCTAATGTCCTAAGACCAACTGGTCTGGGAGTCATTAGGTGAAAGCTCGTTACATGGGTTAAAGATGCATGATGTTTTTAAATTATATGTATATAGATTTAACAAAACAAAAAACAAAAAAAAAAGACAAAAATAGTAATCCCAACCCAAGGAAGTTAACCTTAAACATTAGAACAAAAATTTTGTTTTCTTCCAAGAAAAGCCCCATAATTATGTGTTGATACATTGAGCACACAAAAAAGGTTTGTTAATATCTTGTTAAGAGGTATTGAGCAGATATATAAATTTAATGAGAGTTTGTTTATCTGGATAGATTAATGGAAGTTAAATGATGAATACCTTGCTTTGTGAAATTTGCAAATTGTTTTAACGCTTTGATTACTAGGGACTAGTAATAAGCTGGTTGGGGGGTGTGATTAGTACTTAAAAGTGCATTTTTGTCATGGTTTTATATCATCATTTTACACTTGAAGTATCAATAACTCCTTAACTAAAATATGTTTTATAATAATGTATCTAATAATATAAGATACCTATAATTTGTGGTAAATGTCTATTTTTAATGCAGGCCTATCACATAAATGAAAGGATTGATTGATGACTTGAAGAACTTAAATTGCAAGGATAAAGAGATGGCCAAACTTAAAAAAGAGATGTCGGTGCAATCCAAACCGGAACACTATTCGGTAATTGGGTCATATCTGGAGCTACAGATCTCAGATTTAGGTCCAATTTATATGAATGGAAAGGTAAGACATAGGCCTACAACTTTCATATGGAGCTCAAGATCTAAAAAGGTCATTATCAAGTCCAAATTGTAGCAACAACAAAGAAGCCCGAATCTATCTTCCAGTCCGAGCACTGTTCGGTATTTTGGCCATATCTGGAGTTCTAGAAGTCCAAAGGAGCTGAATGTTTTACACAAGAAAGCTGAGACAATTGCCTACAACTTTCATGTATGCAATTGGCTCCAATTTTGACATTATCAATGACGTTTTGGGAAGACAAGAGAAGATAAGGATTGTAACCAAGTCAAAAGTTGGTCACCTACTTATCAATTAGTCATCAAATCAATAGTTCCCAATTTTGGCCTATAAAAGGAGGTATTTGCCATGCATTTAGGCATCTTGGTTTCCAGATCAAGATCATGCTCTTCCTTTCTCTCTTTGTATTTTTTGTAATGTTTATGCTTTACTTTTATTAATATCAAGTTTATGCCTTTCATTTCCTTTCCTTTACTTAGTTAACTTTTATGTTCTTATTTTGTTTATTTGTTTTCCTTTCTTTCATTATGTCTAGCTAAGTTAATTATGTCAAGGTGAAAAGGTTACACTAATGGTGGAAGAATAAGTATAGTGTAAACTTAATATGGACCTTAATGTTTGATACTAACATGTTTTATATTTGTTATCTTGTTCACTTTTTAATACTTTGCTTGTTAAATGACTAATCTTGATTTATGTTGTATAACACTTGGTACAACAAATGCTTGACACTTTCATAGCCCATAATGTATGGTATAACCGACACCTGAGCTATAAAAGGAACTTGATTTGTTGTTAACATAAGTTATAATCATGAATGCTTGACGAGATTTACAAGTATTAGCATTAATTGAATTAGATGACTAATATAATCATGTTAACAATATATAATCTGATTGGAACCTCCTTTGTGTGTGGTTTCCAATTCAATAATAAGAGTTTATGCTATACTTGTTTAATATACCATTAGTGGAACCTCTAACCTTGACATTTGTTATTATCATTGTTTAATCTTTACATTAATATTCCATTTCGAAGTTCTCATCATCTTCTTCTTCTCCTTCTCCTTCTTTATTATTCTTATTACTACTACTACTACTACTACTACTACTATTATTACTACTACTACTACTAGTATTAGTATTATTATTATTATTATTATTATTATTATTATTATTGTTATTATTATTATTATTATTATTATTATTATTGTTGTTGTTATTGTTGTTGTTGTTGTTACTATTGTTGTTATTTATAGTTGTTGTTTATAATTTGTACAATTAACCTCCTTGTGGTTCGACCCAGGTCTTGCCGGGTTATTTATTACTTCGACACTCCTGCACTTGGGAGAAGACATCAATCTTTTCGTCGTGTCATTTACCACAAATTAAAGGTATCTTATATTATTAGATATATTATTATAAAACATGCGTTAATTAAAGAGTTATTGATACTTTAAGTGCAAAATGATGATATAAAACCATGATAAAAATGCACTTTTAAGTACTAATCAATAACACTGTGAGAGTTTGTAAACCTGAATATTTTAAGAAGTATTATGATAGACCTTATTAAGAATAATAAACTTAGCTAAACATAATCAATAACACCATTAGTGTAACCTTTTCACCTTGACATAATAAACTTAGCTAAACATAATGAAAGAAAGGAAAATAAATAAACAAAATAAGAACATAAACAAGATAAAAGTTAACTAAGTAAAGGAAAGGAAATGAAAGGCATAAACTTGATATTAATGAAAGCAAAGCATAAGCAATACAAAAAAATACAAAGAGAGAAAGCAAGAGCATGATCTTGATCTGGAGACCAAGATGCCTAAATGCATGGCAAATGCCTCCTTTTATAAGCCAAAATTAGGAACTATTGATTTGATGACTAATTGATGAGTGGGTGGCCAACTCTTAACTTGGTGACAATCCTTATCTTCTCTTGTATGCCCAAAACATTATTGATAACGTCAAAATTGGAGCCACTTAAAAACATGAAAGTTGTAGGTAATTATCTCAGCTTTCTTGTGTAAATAATTTAGCTCATTTTGACTTTTAAAACTCCAGATATGGCCAAAATACTGAACAGTGATTGGGCTGGAGGACAGATTCGGGCTTCTTTGTTGTTGCTACAATTTGGACTTGAAAATGACCTTTTTAGATCTTGGGCTCCATATGAAAGTTGTAGGTCTATGTCTTACCTTTCCATCCATATAAAGTAGACCTAAATCTAAGATCTATAACTCCAGATATAACCTAATTACTGAACAGTGTTCCTGTTTGGATTGCACTGACATCTCTTTTCTAAGTTTGGCCATCTCTTTATCCTTTCAATTTCAGTTCTTAAATTCATCAATCAATCCTTTCATTTATGTGATAGGCCTGCATTTAAAATGAACATTTACCATAAATTACAGGTGACACGACGAAAAGATTGATGTCTTCTCCCAAGTGTAGGAGTGTCGAAGTAATAAATAACCCGGCAAGACCGGGGTCGAACCACAGGGAGGTTAATTGTACAAATTATAGACAACAATTATAAGCAACAATAATAGCAATAATAACAACAACAATAACAACAACAACTATAATAATAATAATAATAATAGTAGTAGTAGTAGTAGTAGTAGTACTAATAATAATAATAATAATAATAATAATAGTAGTAGTAGTAGTAGTAATAATAATAATAATAATAATAATAATAATAAAGAAAGAGAAGAAGAAGAAGATGATGATGATGAGAACTTAGAGATGAAATATTAATGTAAGGATTAAACAATAATAATAACAAATGTCAAGGTTAGAGGTTCCACTAATGGTATATCAAACAAGTATAGTATAAACTCTTATTATTGAATTGGAAACCACACACAAAGGAGGTTCCAATCAGATTATATATTGTTAACATGATTACATTAGTCATCTTATTCAATTAATGCTAATACTTGTAAATCTCGTCAAGCATTCATGATTATAACTTATGTTAACAACAAATCAAGTTCCTTTCATAGCTCAGGTGTTGGTTATACCATACATTATGGGCTATGAAAGTGCCAAGCATTTGTTGTACCAAGTGTTATACAACATAAATCAAGATTAGTCATTTAACAAGAAAAGTATTAAAGAGTGAACAAGATAACAAATATAAAACATGTTAGTATCAAAAATTAAAATCCATATTAAGTTTACATTATACTTATTCTTACACCATTAGTGTAACCTTTTCACCTTGACATAACTAACTTAGCTAGACAGAATGAAAGAAAGCAAAATAGATAAACAAAATAAGAACATAAAAGCTAACTAAGTAAAGGAAAGGAAATGAAAGGCATAAACTTGATATTAATGAAAGCAAAGCATAAATATTACAAAGAATACAAAGAGAGAAAGGAAGAGCATGATCTTGATCTGAAAACCAAGATGCCTAAATGCATGGCAAATGCCTCCTTTTATAGGTCAAAATTGGGAACTATTGATTTGATGACTAATTGATAAGTGGGTGGCCAACTTTTGACTTGGTGACAATCCTTATCATCTCTTGTCTGCCTAAAACATCATTGATAACGTCAAAATTGGAGCCATTTGTAGCATGAAAGTTGTAGGCAATTGTTTCAGCTTTGTTGTGTAAAAAATTCAGCTCCTTTGGACTTCTAGAACTCCAGATATGGCCAAAATACCGAATAGTGCTCAGGCTGGAAGACAGATTCGGGCTTCTTTGTTGTTGCTACAATTTGGACTTGATAATGGCCTTTTTAGATCTTGGGTTCTATATGAACATTGTAGGCCTATGTCTTACCTTTCCATCCATATAAAATCTGAGATATGTAGCTGATGTAACCATATTATTTGATAGTTTCACCCACTTTTACCTAATGTTTTGTCCATGTTTTATATGTAAAATGCCTTGATATTCTTTGTTTTATGTTTTGAAGGCACTTTTGGATGAAAAATGCAAAAAGGAGTAAATTGGAGATAATTGGCAGATTTGATGTTCAGTCGATGTTTTGTGCAGAGCGTGATTTCTAGAGATCGAAATGAAGTGATTCCAGTGGCTCTAAAAAGCTAACATCCATACCTTTCTGGAAATGTAATGCAAGAAAAATACAAAGAGGAAGATCATGGAAATCACATCCTTCAAAGTCAAATCTCGTATTCTGCCACTGTTGACCTTTGTCCATTCAAAATTCCATATCTGGAGCTATAGAAGTCCAATTGATGCAAACTCAATTTTTTTGGATTCCTGACTCAAAGGTCTAGAAACGCTCCAATTTTCAGCCAAAAACGATGTCAGATGAGGGCGATATGATTTTTCAAAGATGACAACTGAATTCTGCCAGCAATCAGGTTTCGTGAAGAAATGAGTCCAAATTATGTTTCGAAGCTTCTAAACTATCATCCAAGTTATAATTTCAGCAATTTAGCCCCTCTAGTAAATCAATCTAGAAGGTCAAGAAAAGTAACCACCAACCTCAATCCACCAACCTCAAATCACCAACCACAAACCAGCTGCAAGTTGGAATGCTGCCATTGTCAAAGAAGGAGGCTACAATGGTGGGTTGTTTGTGGTGACTACTAATGTCAAAGTTTGGCAAGTTTGGCAGCCACCATTGTTGATAAAGAAGCAAGAGGAGCTGCCATTGAAGCCTATATATAGACACCAAGAGAGCCAAGAAAGAAGAGGAGGGAGTGCAATAGAATCAAAGAAAGGTGGTAGCAACTAGAAGTGAAGAAACACAAACTCTCCTCTCTACATACTAGAAATAATGCTTGCTTTTATCTTTAGGAGTAGTTGTTCAATAGATATGCAAGGCTAAGCTCTTTTCTTGGTTGCAAGGACGCAGAAACTTTCAGATTTCAAGAACTGTGAGATTTATTCTTCCATTTATTTTCAGTTTGTATTATGAATGAGTATGATTGTTTTCCTATGCATATTTTCTATGATTGTTGTTGATAATTGCTAGAGCGGACTCTAAGTTATTATTGTGAACAATCTATTGCTAAGTTTGGTATCAAAACCGGAGTTAGGGTATATAAACTTGTGAAGCAACTAAGCTTGATAATTGTGGCGGAACTACGTTATTAAACTTAGGGAAAACATTCGATCAAAGCAACACAAGCAGACAACTTGGTTGTTAAGATTAATGAATTTATCTAGATCTTAAGGCTGCCATTAGATTAAATCATTAGTGCGGACACTGTGATTATTTGTTGGTTAGGGTTAGTTATACGGCGGATCCGTTAATTAACCAAAGTTAAGAAAAGATAAAAATTCAAAATATAAACTGGAGTTTCATTTCAAGGATCGGTTCTGATTTCTGTAGGTGGATGTGTGCTTGTGACCAAGGTTTGTTTTCTTGATAAATTTCAGTTTTAATTGATTGTGTTCACTAGTTTAATTTCTTCCATAGTTTAGATTATCACAAATCAAAACCCCCCAATTGCATAACGTATAGCATAAAAATCTAAACTAAATCTTCCTCGTGGGATCGATCCCTTGCTTGCTCTATACTATCTTGTGTGATTTAAGCTAGGGTAATTAATTTGTGCGACCGCGACATCGCAACAAATTTTGGCGCCGTTGCCGGGGAGGTAATTTTAGTTAATTCTTGTGCTTGTACTGTTATTTTTATTTGCTGTGATTATTATTCAGAAAAAAAAACAAAAAAAAAAGTTTTTTGCTTGCGGCGGTACTGTTCACTTGCCGCAACGGTACTATTCAAAACAGATTTGTTTGTGGAATTAAGGTTCGACCTTTTGTTTCTTGAAGGGAAATGACGTTTTGAACAAGACTAGTGGTAAACCACTAACCTTACCATTTCGAGGCCAAATTCCACTGTTATCTAAGGTTTTTAGGCAATTTTAGTTTCCTAGCGTTGGATTTTCATATAATTTGCATTATTTTTCGTCTCTTGTGTGGTTTCTTTCTTTTGAATTTTCTTAGCAATTGATGCCTGTGACCCGTTCTACTAATCAAATTCAAGTGCAGGTTGATTTTGAAATAGAAAGCACTTTACGCAGGTTAAGAAAGGAAGCTCGCCTCAACACCATGGCTATTGCACGACAACAAACACTCAAGGAGCTTGCTGCTCCTAATGTGGAAAATCAGCCACTATGCATAAACATTGACAATAATGTAAACTTTGAGCTCAAATCTGGTTTTATACATTTGTTACCAACATTTAATGGTCTTGCAGGAGAAGATCCACATACTCATCTCAAGGAGTTCCATATGGTTTGCGTTGGTATGAAACCGAATGGAGTTGATGAAGAACAGGTTAAGTTAAAAGCTTTCCCTTTCTCTTTAAAAGGGGCAGCAAAGGCATGGCTTTTCTCTATTCTCCCAGGATCTATTGGAACTTGGAATGCCATGAAGAAGATTTTCCTTGAGAAGTATTTCCCAGCATCTCGAGTTGCCAACATAAGGAAAGAAATATGTGGGATTCGGCAATCTCATGGAGAGACACTCTCCGAGTATTGGGAAAGATTTGAGCAACTATGCATTCAATGCCCTCATCATCAAATACCCGATCAACTGCTCATTCAATATTTTTATGAAGGATTGATGCCTACTGACCGTAGTATCATTGATGCTGCAAGTGGAGGCGCATTGGTGGATAAGACACCTGAGGCTGCACGCCAATTGATCTCAAACATGGCAGCCAACTCAAAACAGTTTGGCACTCGTGGAGACTTCTCCAACAAACGAGTAAATGAGGTAAGTATTTCTAACATTGAGAATAAAGTTAATGATCTTACTTCTCTTGTGCGTTCTTTGGCTTATGGAAATGTGCAGCAGGTGAAAGTTTGTAGCATATGCTCCTTACAAGGACATGCTTCGGATATGTGCCCAACAATGCAAGAAGATTATATTGAACAAGCTCATGCAATTGATGGAGCATTCAACGGACAACCCCAGCGTAAATATGATCCCTTTTCCAACACGTACAATCCCGGATGGAGAGATCATCCCAACTTACGCTATGGCAACCCATCCCAACAAGGCAATCAAGGCCGACAATTCCATCCCCATGGATTTCAGCCCCAACAGAATTATCAAGCAAGACAACCCCCTCCATTCACAAACTCCAATGTTACGGGGTCGTCATCCAATGATGATCTTCGTGAGATGATGAAAACTTTAGCTTCTAATACTGTTACCTTGCAACAAAATGTCATGTCTTTTCAACAGGAAACAAGGTCAAGTATTCACAACTTGGAGAAGCAAATGGGGCAAGTAGCTTCAAGTGTAGGGAAATTGGAGGCACAAATGAATGGAAAATTGCCTTCCCAAGCATTGAATCCAAAAGAGAATGTTAGTGCGATCATGCTGAGAAGTGGGAAAGAACTTGAAGAGAAAAGGTCAAAACAAATTGAGATGGAGGAAGAAGAAGAGATAGAAACTGAATTGAGTACAAAGAAGGAACATCATCCTTCTCCACAAACTAAAACATTGACCAACACTCCAAAGGTAACTCCTCACTCAATGAATTCCAGTTTTAAAGCAATTCCACCCTTTCCTGTGAGTTCTTCTAGGTCAAAGAAAAAGGACAAAGAAAAAGAAATTTTAGAGGTTTTCAAGAAAGTAGAACTCAACATTCCTTTGCTTGATGCTATCAAGCAAATTCCCAAGTATGCCAAATTTTTGAAGGAGTTGTGTACTACCAAGAGAGCTTTCAAACTGAAATGTTATGAAATGGTAAGTATGGGTGAAGTTGTGTCTGCTATTGTTCAAAAGAATATGCCTTTAAAGCAAAAAGACCCAGGTGCGTTTACTATCCCATGTGTTATTGGTAATGCTAGTTTTAAAAAAGCCTTATGTGATTTAGGTGCATCCATTAGTGTTATGCCTAAACATGTTTATGATTCTCTTAGTCTGGAACCTTTAAATGAAACTAGCATTGTAATCCAACTTGCAGATCGTAGTTTTGTTTACCCACTTGGTGTGATAGGAGATGTTCTAGTCAAGATTGATAGTTTGGTTATTCCATGTGATTTTTATATTCTTGATATGGAACATGATTCTTGTGATTTATTAACCAGCACTCCTATATTGTTTGGGAGACCATTCTTGAAAACTGCCAATACAAAGATTGATTGTGGTAAGGATACCTTGTCTATGGAGGTAGGAGATGAAAAGATTGAATTTAATTTTCATGATGCAATGACATATCCTTATAACAATGTTTATTCTATCACATGTTATGACCAAGTTGATAAGTGTATGCAGCAGGTTTTTGATTTTGATAGCGAAGATGGATTAAGCATAGCTTTGAGCTATGGCTATGATTTTACCAAGATAGAAGAGATGGAGAGGCATATATGTATTCCCCAAAATGTGCATGAATCAGCATTGGCTTTACAAGCTTCGCAAATTATCCTTCATGATGTAGGAGTCATTCCCCCCATCACGGACAATGAATGGGTGGCGTCTATCCTTTTGGTACCCAAAAGGACTGCCACCACGTTGAGAGAAAAACAAAATGATGCTTATGAGAATGCAAGGATTTACAAAGAAAAGACTAAGAATCTTTATGACAGAATGCTTACAAGAAAGGAATTTCATGTTGGAGACAAAATCCTTCTTTATCATTCGCGTTTAAAACTTTTTCCTAGAAAATTGTGCTCTCGTTGGATTGGACCTTTTGTTGTTTCTAATATTTTTCCTTATGGTGCAGTTGAAATTACAAGTTTAGAAACTAACAAAGTACTCAAGGTCAATGGACATCGTTTGAAACCTTTCTATGAAGGTTGGACGGCAGAACTCACCGCTTCTATAGAGTTAGCTGAACCAATCTATGAAGAATGAGCATGTCACATGTCAAGCCAATGACGTAAAACAAAAGCGCTTACTAGGAGGCAACCCAGCACAAAAAAAAAATAAATATCAGATTTGCTTTCTTTTTCCTTATCTTTTACTTTTTTGTATTTTAATTTATTTTCTGTCATTCTCTTATGTTCCTTTACTTTTATTTCAACATTGAGGACAATGTTGTGTTTTAAGTGTGGGGGTATTGGGAGAATTTTTATTTTCTTATTTTAGTTTTCTTTGTTGTTCACAAAAAAAAAAATGTTTGATCTTTTTAACTCCCATTGGTTTTTGAGAATATGAGTATTATGTATGAGAATTAATTGAGATAGATGAAGAGATAAATCAAATGAAAGAGTATGCATGCAAATTTTAAGGTTTAATTGGTTTAGGGATTGACTTTGAGAATATGCCATGTTGATTTTATAGTGTTATACCACTGCAAGTTTTTGAGCCTTCAACATTGTATTCTTTGAGTGTGCATTCTTTCAATGATATATATCTCTAGAACTTGCTTCATATCTTATTGAGATTATATTCCATTACAAATATACATGAAGATGATAAAGGCATTAGGAATTTCAATCACTTGAACCAAAAAGCCAACCTAAACCATATTATCCTTAGTGAGCCCCTTTTGAGCTTATTTATCTTTTCTTTATCCATGTATAAGCCTTAACTTTATATATGTTTTCCTTTTCCCCTGGCCAAGGATTAGTAGAGCATATACTTGTGATATTTCATGGAATTATGGTTGGAAATTATGTGAAAAGACAGAAGAAGTGATGCTTGATGAAAAGATGGGCAAAATTAAAAAAAAAAACAAAAAAGAAAAAAAGAAGAAGAAAAAATGTTCCTTTATGTTCTTAAGATTTTATGCTTAAAAACAAAAGCAGTTAAGCATTGGTGATTAAAGATGAAAAATTTATGAGCTTTGATGGAATATCTTGTTTGAAATATCATTTTTCGGAATGCTCTACTTTCTTTGATTTGAACCTTTTCTTTTACTCTCTTTTGCCTCACCTTAACCTTAGCCCAATTACAACCGGAAAATAAGACCTTTTGATTCATGCATTGTTTGTAATATGTTAGTAATGGATATGAGATTGAAAAGCAAGCTTATGGTAGAACATACTCTTTGATTGAATTTGAGAGATTTAAACACATAAACCCTAAACACATGAGTGTTGGAGTGTATATCAATGAGAGGACCTATCACTTTGGCATGATATAGATTTCATTTAAATCCCGACAATTGATTGAGTTTTGAAGTTTGCATGTAAATAAATTCATGAACATTTATGTTTTTCTATCTTGTTTTATTATATTCTTATTAATAATGCTTGTACTCTTGGACATTGATGGGAGATTAAGAGATTGATCATAGTTATTTTCAATTTAATTTTATTTATCCTTTCTCGAGGACGAGCAAGAGCTAAGTGTGGGGGTATTTGATGTAACCATATTATTTGATAGTTTCACCCACTTTTACCTAATGTTTTGTCCATGTTTTATATGTAAAATGCCTTGATATTCTTTGTTTTATGTTTTGAAGGCACTTTTGGATGAAAAATGCAAAAAGGAGTAAATTGGAGATAATTGGCAGATTTGATGTTCAGTCGATGTTTTGTGCAGAGCGTGATTTCTAGAGATCGAAATGAAGTGATTCCAGTGGCTCTAAAAAGCTAACATCCATACCTTTCTGGAAATGTAATGCAAGAAAAATACAAAGAGGAAGATCATGGAAATCACATCCTTCAAAGTCAAATCTCGTATTCTGCCACTGTTGACCTTTGTCCATTCAAAATTCCATATCTGGAGCTATAGAAGTCCAATTGATGCAAACTCAATTTTTTTGGATTCCTGACTCAAAGGTCTAGAAACGCTCCAATTTTCAGCCAAAAACGATGTCAGATGAGGGCGATATGATTTTTCAAAGATGACAACTGAATTCTGCCAGCAATCAGGTTTCGTGAAGAAATGAGTCCAAATTATGTTTCGAAGCTTCTAAACTATCATCCAAGTTATAATTTCAGCAATTTAGCCCCTCTAGTAAATCAATCTAGAAGGTCAAGAAAAGTAACCACCAACCTCAATCCACCAACCTCAAATCACCAACCACAAACCAGCTGCAAGTTGGAATGCTGCCATTGTCAAAGAAGGAGGCTACAATGGTGGGTTGTTTGTGGTGACTACTAATGTCAAAGTTTGGCAAGTTTGGCAGCCACCATTGTTGATAAAGAAGCAAGAGGAGCTGCCATTGAAGCCTATATATAGACACCAAGAGAGCCAAGAAAGAAGAGGAGGGAGTGCAATAGAATCAAAGAAAGGTGGTAGCAACTAGAAGTGAAGAAACACAAACTCTCCTCTCTACATACTAGAAATAATGCTTGCTTTTATCTTTAGGAGTAGTTGTTCAATAGATATGCAAGGCTAAGCTCTTTTCTTGGTTGCAAGGACGCAGAAACTTTCAGATTTCAAGAACTGTGAGATTTATTCTTCCATTTATTTTCAGTTTGTATTATGAATGAGTATGATTGTTTTCCTATGCATATTTTCTATGATTGTTGTTGATAATTGCTAGAGCGGACTCTAAGTTATTATTGTGAACAATCTATTGCTAAGTTTGGTATCAAAACCGGAGTTAGGGTATATAAACTTGTGAAGCAACTAAGCTTGATAATTGTGGCGGAACTACGTTATTAAACTTAGGGAAAACATTCGATCAAAGCAACACAAGCAGACAACTTGGTTGTTAAGATTAATGAATTTATCTAGATCTTAAGGCTGCCATTAGATTAAATCATTAGTGCGGACACTGTGATTATTTGTTGGTTAGGGTTAGTTATACGGCGGATCCGTTAATTAACCAAAGTTAAGAAAAGATAAAAATTCAAAATATAAACTGGAGTTTCATTTCAAGGATCGGTTCTGATTTCTGTAGGTGGATGTGTGCTTGTGACCAAGGTTTGTTTTCTTGATAAATTTCAGTTTTAATTGATTGTGTTCACTAGTTTAATTTCTTCCATAGTTTAGATTATCACAAATCAAAACCCCCCAATTGCATAACGTATAGCATAAAAATCTAAACTAAATCTTCCTCGTGGGATCGATCCCTTGCTTGCTCTATACTATCTTGTGTGATTTAAGCTAGGGTAATTAATTTGTGCGACCGCGACATCGCAACAAATTTTGGCTCCAGATATGACCCAATTACCGAACAGTGTTCCGGTTTGGATTGCACCGACATCTCTTCTCTAAGTTTGACCATCTCTTTATCCTTGCAATTTAAGTTCTTCAAGTCATCAATCAATCCTTTCATTTATGTGATAGGCCTGCATTAAAAATAGACATTTACCACAAATTATAGGTATCTTATATTATTAGATACATTATTATAAAACATGCTTTAGTTAAGGAGTTATTGATACTTCAAGTGCAAAATGATGATATAAATCAATGACAAAAATGCACTTTTAAGTACTAATCAACAGGTATCTTATATTATTAGATATATTATTATAAAACATGCTTTAGTTAAGGAGTTATTGATACTTCAAGTGCAAAATGATGATATAAAACCATGATAAAAATGCACTTTTAAGTACGAATCGCACCCCCCAACCAGTTTATTACTAGTCCCTAGTAATCAAAGCGTTAAAATATAAGAACAATTTGCAAATTCCACAAAACAAGGTATTCATCATTTAACTTCCATTAATCTATCCAGATAAACAAACTCTCATTAAATTTATATACCTACTCAATATCTCTTAACAAGATATTCATAAACCTTTCTTTTGTGCTCAATGTATCAACATATAATTATGGGGCTTTTCTTGGAAGAAAACAAAATTTTTGTTCTAATGTTTAAGGTTAACTTCCTTGGGTTGGGATTACTATTTTTGTCTTTTTTTTTTGTTTTTTGTTTTGTTAAATCTATATACATATAATTTAAAAACATCATGCATCTTTAACCCATGTAACGAGCTTTCACCTAATGACTCCCAGACCAGTTGGTCTTAGGGCATTAGGTGTTAAGACACCCCTACGAGCTTAGTAACTCGGGTTGCAGATACTGATATGTAGATAGTGCAATGTTTGATTCCCTTAAGCTTTTCTCCTCAACCCATGTAATAAGCGTTGGGCCAATAGCTCCCAAGTTAATTGACTTTAGGGTATTAGGTGTTAAAACACCCTTTTGGGCTTAATTGCTTAGGTTAGAGAGGCTACGAAACCAAACTTATCTACATTTTAATTATTATTATTTTTTTATTTTTTTTATTTTTTATTTTTTTTCTTTTTTTTAAATATATACTATCCCTTTGCCTTAGTTGTTACCTTTAACAAAAGAACATAAATAATATAATAATTCAATATGCAACCCACAATCATATGTTAAAGTGAGTGTGTGTAAATTAAGGTTTAAGAATACATGTTAAATAAGTATATAAGCAGAATTAAGTGATAACTGACACGATAAAAAGGTTGATGTCTTCTCCCAAGTACAGGAGTGTCAAAGTAATAAATAACCGGGCAAGACCGGGGTCGAACCACAGGTAGGTTAATTGTACAAATTATAAATAACAATAATACAACAATAATAACAACAACAACAACAATGATAATAACAGTAACAACAACAACAACAACAACAACAACAACAACAATAATAATAATAATAATAGTAGTAGTAGTAGTAGTAGTAGTAGTAATAGTATTAGTAGTAGTAGTAATATTAATACTAATAATAATAATAATAATAATAATAAAGAAGAAGAAGATGATGAAGATGAGAACTTTGAGATGAAATATTAACGTAAAGATTTAACAACGATAACAATAAATGTCAAGGTTAGAGGATCCACTAATGGTATGTCAAACAAGTAAAGTATAAACTTTTATTAGTCAATTGGAAACCACACATAAAGGAGGTTCCAATCAGATGATAGATTGTTAACATGATTACATTAGTCATCTTATTCGATTAATGCTAATACTTGTAAATCTCGTCAAGCATTCATGATTATAACTTACGTTAACAACAAATCAAGTTCCTTTCATAGCTCAGGTGTCGGTTATACCATACAGTATGGGCTATGAAAGTGCCAAGCATTTGTTGTACCAAGTGTTATACAACATAAATCAAAATTAGTCATTTAACAAGCAAAGTATTAAAGAGTGAACAAGATAACAAATATAAAACATGTTAGTATAAAACATTAAAGTCCATATTAAGTTTATACTATAGTTATTCTTACACCATTAGTGTAACCTTTTCACCTTGACATAATAAACTTAGCTAGATATAATGAAAGAAAGAAAAATAAATAAACAAAATAAGAACATAAATAAGATAACAATTAACTAAGTAAAGAAAAGGAAATGAAAGGCATAAACTTGATATTAATGAAAGCAAAGCATAAACATTACAAAAAAGACAAAGAGAGAAAGCAAGAGCATGATCTTGATCTGGACACCAAGATGCCTAAATGCATGGCAAATGCCTCCTTTTATAGGCCAAAATTGGGAACTATTGATTTGATGACTAATTGATGAGTGGGTGGCCAACTCTTGACTTGGTGACAATCCTTATCTTCTCTTGTCTGCCCAAAACATCATTGATAACGTTAAACTTGGAGCCACTTGAAACATGAAAGTTGTAGGAAATTGTCTAAGCTTTTTTGTCTAAAAAATTCAGCTCATTTAGACTTCTAGAACTCTAGATATGACCAAAACACTGAACAGTGCTCGGGCTAGAGGACATATTCGAGCTTCTTTGTTGTTGTTATAATTTGGACTTGAAAATGACCTTTTTAGATCTTGGGCTCCATATGATTGGAGTACTGACACGACCAAAAGATTGATGCCTTCTCCCAAGTGCAGGAGTGTCGAAGTAATAAATAACCCGGCAAGACCGGGGTCGAACCACAGGGAGGTTAATTGTACAAATTATAGACAACAATTATAAACAACAATAATAACACCAACAATAGTAGTAGTAGTAATAATAATAATAATAATAATAATAATAATAATAATAATAATAATAATAATAATAATAATAATAATAATAATAATACTAGTAGTAGTAGTAGTAGTAGTAGTAGTACTAATAATAATAATAATAATAATAATAAAGAAATCGAAGAAGAAGTAGATGATGAGAACTTGGAGATGGAAAATTAATGTAAGGATTAAACAATAATAATAACAAATGTCAAGGCTAGAGGTTCCACTAATGGTATATCAAACAAATATAGTATAAACTCTTATTATTGAATTGGAAACCACACACAAAGGAGGTTCCAGTCAGATTATATATTGTTAACATGATTACATTAGTCATCTTATTCAATTAATGCTAATACTTGTAAATCTCGTCAAGCATTCATGATTATAACTTATGTTAACAACAATCAAGTTCCTTTCATAGCTCAGGTGTCGGTTATACCATACATTATGGGCCATGAAAGTGCCAAGCATTTGTTGTACCAAGTGTTATACAACATAAATCAAGATTAGTCATTTAACAAGCAAAGTATTAAAGAGTGAACAAGATAACAAATATAAAATATGTTAGTATCAAACATTAAGGTCCATATTAAGTTTACACTATACTTATTATTCCACCATTAGTGTAACTTTTTCACCTTGACATAATTAACTTAGCTAGACATAATGAAAGAAAGGAAAACAAATAAACAAAATAAGAACATAAAAGTTAACTAAGTAAAGGAAAGGAAATGAAAGGCATAAACTTGATATTAATGAAAGGAAAGCATAAACATTACAAAAAATACAAAGAGAGAAAGGAAGAGCATGATCTTGATCTGAACACCAAGATGCCTAAATGCATGGCAAATGCCTCCTTTTATAGGCCAAAATTAGGAACTATTGATTTGATGACTAATTGATAAGTGGGTGGCCAACTTTTGACTTGGTGACAATCCTTATCTTCTCTTGTCTGCCCAAAACGTCATTGATAACGTCAAAATGGGATCCAGTTGTAACATGAAAGTTGTAGGCAATTGTCTCAGCTTTCTTGTGTAAAAAATTCAGCTCATTTGGACTTCTAGAACTCCAGATATGGCCAAAATACCGAACAGTGCTCGGGCTGGAAGACAGATTCGGGCTTCTTTGTTGTTGCTACAATTTGGACTTGAAAATGGCCTTTTTAGATCTTGGGCTCCATATGAAAGTTGTAGGCCTATGTCTTACCTTTCCATCCATATAAATTGGACCTAAATCTGAGATCTGTAGCTCCAGATATGACCCAATTACCGAACAGTGTTCTAGTTTGGATTGCACCGACATCTCTTTTCTAAGTTTGACCATCTCTTTATCCTTGCAATTTAAGTTCTTCAAGTCATCAATCAATCCTTTCATTTATGTGATAGGCCTGTATTAAAAATAGACATTTACCACAAATTAAAGTTATCTTATATTATTACATATATTATTATAAAACATACTTTAGTTAAGGAGTTATTGATACTTCAAGTGCAAAATGATGATATAAAACCATGATAAAAATGCACTTTTAAGTACTAATCAAGTACCCAAGACAAAGAAAAAATTTTGAACGAAGTGAAGAGCTTTTATTGTGATGACCCTAACTTATTCAAATATTATCCTGATCAAATATTTCAAAGATTCATTCCTGACAATGAGGTAAGTAGTGTCATTAAAGTTTATCATTCTGAAGCATGTGGAAGTTATTTCTTGTGAAAAAAGACAGCTACAAAAATCTTCCAAAATGGATTTTATTTGCCCATCATGTTCAAGGACACGCAAGCATTCTACAAAGCTTGTGAAAATTGTCAAAAAGTTGATACTGGTCAAAAAGTTTTGTTTTATAATTCTCAACTCTATGCATTCCCTAGAGAGCTAAGATCAAGATGGAGCAATCCTTATAGGGCTTGTGATATTGAGAATTCAATGAATGACAATGTTTTTAAGGAAAATGGACATCGTTTGAAAGCTTACTTTGATAATTTTCCTAGTGAAAATGAATCAACTGGTTTGAATGATCTTGTAGATAAAGGTTAATTATTTTGTTTTTCTCACATTGTTTTTATGTTTCTTTTTAAGTGATTTTTGCTAGTGTCTCTCACCCTAGTCAAATGGCGGATAACGGTACTCCGTGACTTAAGTCGGTTCTTTTAGTTTCCCACAATAATTGATATCTATGTATATATTTGTGCAATTCTTTGAATCTCTCTTCCAATTCTCATTTGAAAATGGACACTAATCTTGAAAAATTTAAAAAGTATTTTCCCGCTCTGCCTCAAAATGCGATTACAAAAATTTACCGTGCTAGATGTGCAAGATTGAGTTTGTTAATGAATCATGGAATTCCTGAAGATATTCGCTGGTTGATTAAAGCAAAGGTCCGATTATCAGGTGAGTCCTCTAACTCCTTCATTTCACACATGTTTGGAATAGGTAAAAGCACTTTTGCGAAGAAACGTCGTGCAAAACGACTGAAAGTCTGTCATCGATGTGCTAGATCGACTTGTAATACACAATGTCGTTCTTTAGGAATGGTATCTATAAATCATGAAGATAAAATACAATTTATTAAGGATGGCCTGAGTAAGGAGTCTTTAGATAATCTTCTATTGACTCTTAAGATGCATCCTAGTGGAGATGTGCATCGTGCAATTCATGATTTATGGCCACTATTTCATAAAGAACATGATGGACTTAGTCTTGGAAATCTGACTAAAAAAGACCCTGTTTGCTAGTTTTTAAGAAAACTGGATGGGAAGCCTATCCCCGACCCATAGAGGGCGTTTAAGGCGTTCTTGAACATAAAATCAAGGGAAGATGTGAGCCACAATCATAACTACCTGTACATACACATGCTTTTTCAAAAGTAAATAAATAAATAAATAAAGAGAGAGAGAGAGTGTGTGTGTGTGTGAGACTCTAGCTGGCTTACACATAGGTGGTATGATTGCTTTTCTAATTTCTCGTCTATAAAATCCTCTCTTCCTTCCTTTCATTTCTACTCAACCCATACATTCAACAAATACAAAAGTGTGTAGAAATGGCAAGTTCCTTAGGTCATCATATAAGAAATATGTGTGTTTTTGGTGGATCTAGTCCTGGGAAAGAAAAGGAGTTTTTAGATTCAGCAAATCATCTTGGTCAAGTGCTAGCTGAGAGAAAGATTCATTTAGTGTGTGGGGGAGGCAGTCTTGGGTTAATAGGAGGTGTCAATAGCTGCATTTTTAGGAGGTAGTCAAGTTTTGGGGGTCGTCCTCGAAGCTTTAGTACAAGGGGATATCATTAGAAACACAATTAGAGAGGAACTTCAGGTCTCCACAATGTCAGCTCGAATGAATGCAATGTTTAACCATGTTGATGCCTTCATTGCTTTACCAGGTGGTTTAGGCACATTGGAAGAGATCTTTCATATCTCCTCTTGGGCCCAACTACAGATTCACCATAAACCCATAAGTTTGTTAAATGTTAATGGTTATTATGATAATTTGTTGTCTTTTCTTGATCATGTTGTGGAACAGGAATTTCTAACATCTTCTGCATGAAAAATCATAATCTCTGCTACTACTGCTGAATAATTGATCGACCAACTACAATCTTCCATTCCTGTGATTAATCCTTCCATGAGTCGCATAAATTGGTCATCTAAGGAAAGCCGTCAAAAGCTTAAATTAGATTTGAGCCTTCATTTATGAATCTTTGTGCCTTTTAGTTTTATTATTGTGTTTTGTTGTTTCTTATATTTGTTTCAGTGTATTTCAGGTTTGTCAGTGTTCGTTATTTCAGGTGATATCTTCTATACTCTATCTCTCTACCTTTAACCATTGAGGACAAAGTCTTGTTTTAGTTGGGGGGAGAGGGTAGTAGATAAAAAAAAAACTGTGTTTTCTATTTCATAAAGCATGTGCAAAATTGTTGTTACTCTGATGGTAGAGTAAGGAGAACTTTTTATGACCCTAGAGACGCATCTTAGTAATCATTCTTAATAAGGTCTATCATAATACTTCTTGAAATATTCAGGTTTACAAACTCTCACAGTGTTATTGATTAGTACTTAAAAGTGCATTTTTATCATGGTTTTATATCATCATTTTGCACTTAAAGTATCAATAACTCTTTAACTAACACATGTTTTATAATAATATATCTAATAATATAAGATATCTTTAATTTATGGTAAATGTTCATTTTAAATGCATGTCAATCACATAAATGAAAGGATTGATTGATGACTTTAAAACTTAAATTGCAAGGGCAAAGAGATGACCAAAATTACAAAAGAGATGTCGGTGCAATCCAAACCGGAATACTATTCGGTAATTGGGTCATATCTGGAGCTATAGATATCATATTTAGGTCTAATTTATATGGATGGAAAGGTAAGACATAGGCCTACAACTTTCATATGGAGCCCAAGATCTAAAAAGGCCATTTTCAAGTCCAAATTATAGTAACAACAAAGAAGCTCGAATCTGTTTTCTAGCCTGAGCACTGTTCAGTATTTTGGTCATATCTAGAGTTCTAGAAGTCTAAATGAGCTGAATTTTTTATACAAGAAAGCTGAGACAATTGCCTACAACTTTCATGTTTTCAAGTGGCTCTAAGTTTGACGTTATCAATGACGTTTTGGGCAGACAAGAGAAGATAACGATTGTCACCAAGTCAAGAGTTGGCCACCCACTCATCAATTAGTCATCAAATCAATAGTTCCTAATTTGGGCCTATAAAAGGAGGCATTTGCCATGCATTTAGGCATCTTGGTATCCAGATCAAGATCATGCTCTTGCTTTCTCTCTTTGTCTTTTTTGTAATGTTTATGCTTTGCTTTCATTAATATCAAGTTTATGCCTTTCATTTCCTTTTCTTCACTTAGTTAATTGTTATCTTATTTATGTTCTTATTTTGTTTATTTATTTTTCTTTATTTCATTATATCTAGCTAAGTTTATTATGTCAAGGTGAAAAGGTTACACTAATGGTGTAAGAATAACTATAGTATAAACTTAATATGGACTTTAATGTTTTATACTAACATGTTTTATATTTGTTATCTTGTTCACTCTTTAATACTTTGCTTGTTAAATGACTAATTTTGATTTATGTTGTATAACACTTGGTACAACAAATGCTTGGCACTTTCATAGCCCATACTGTATGGTATAACGACACCTGAGCTATGAAAGGAACTTGATTTGTTGTTAACATAAGTTATAATCATGAATGCTTGACGAGATTTACAAGTATTAGCATTAATCAAATAAGATGACTAATGTAATCATGTTAACAATCTATCATCTGATTAGAATCTCCTTTATGTGTGGTTTCCAATTAAATAATAAGAGTTTATACTATACTTGTTTGACATACCATTAGTGGATCCTCTAACCTTGACATTTATTGTTATTGTTGTTAAATCTTTACGTTAATATTCCATCTCAAACTTCTCATCTTCTTCTTCTTCTTCTTTATTATTATTATTGTTGTTGTTGTTGTTGTTGTTGTTGTTGTTATTATTATTACTATTATTATTGTTGTTGTTGTTGTTATTGTTGTTGTATTATTGTTATTTATAATTTGTATAATTAACCTCCCTGTGGTTCGACCCGGGTCTTGCCGAGTTATTTATTACTTCGACACTCCTACACTTGGGAGAAGACATCAATCTTTTAGTCGTGTCAATACTCTGCAAAGTCTATCACTTAATGTACGTGACCAAACTCTCATACACGTATAGGAAGATAATAAAAGAATGAAGAAAATAAAATAAAAAAATAAAATAAAAGAAACAAAGTTAGATACAAAAAAAGTGAAAAGTGAAAAAATAAAAATTATAATTTATATTGGAATTTACCTCCCTAACAACGGTGCTAAAAACTTAACACGACCAAAAGATTAATGACTTATTCCAAGTGCAAGAGTGTCGAAGTAATAAATAACTCGACAAGATCGAGATATAACTACAACGAGGTTAACTATATAAATTATAAATAACAACAACAAGAAGAACAACAGTAGTAGTAGTAGTAGTAGTAGTAGTATTAATAATAATAATAATAATAATAATAATAATAATAATAATTCAAGGACTTTAAGATGGAAGATCAATGTAAGGATTAAACAATGATTACAACAAATGTCAAGGTTAGAGGATCCATTAATGGTATTTCAAATAAGTATAGTATAAACTCTTTTTATTATTCAACTAGAAACCATACAAAAAAGAAGTTCCAATTAGATTATAAATGGTTAACATGATTAAATTAATTATCTTATTTGAATAATGTTAATACTTGTAAATGTTGTCAGACATTCATGATTATAACTTATATTAACAACAAATCAAGTTTCTTTCATAGCATAAGTGTTGGTTATTGATTACTACTTAAAAGGGTATTTTTTATCAAGGTTTTATATCATTATTTTGCACTTGAAGTATCAATAACTCCTTAACTAAAACATGTTTTATAATAACATATCTAATAATATAAGATACCTTTAATTTGTGGTAAACATTCATCTTAAATGCAGGCCTATCACATAAATAAAAGGATTAATTGATAAGTTTAAGTATTAAAATTAAAAGGGCAAAGAGATGGTTAAACTTAGAAAAGAGATGCTCGTGCAGTCCAAACTGAAATACTGTTTAGTAATTGGGTGATATTTGGAGTTGTAGATCTCGGATTTAGGTCTACTTTATATAGATGGAAAGGTAAGACATAGACCTACAACTTTCATATGGAGGTCTGGTTTTAAAAAGGCCGTTTTCAAGTCCAAATTGTAGAAACAACAAACAAAATCTAAATTTATCTTGCAGCCTAAACACCGTTCAGTGTTCAGCCCATATCTAGAGTTTTAGAAGTCCAAATGACCTCCATTTTTTTTTTTAAAGCTGAGATAATTTCCTAGAACTTTTATATGGAGGTCTGCTTCAAATTCTGACGTTATCAATGATATTTTGGGCAAACAAGAGATAATAAGGATTGTCACCAAGTCAAGAGTTGACCATCCACTCATCAAATCAATAGTTCCCAATTTTGGTCTATAAAAGGAGGCATTTGCTATGCATTTAGGCATCTTGGTTTCCAGATCAAGATCATGCTCTTGTTTTCTCTCTTTGTATTTATTGTAATGCTTAAATTCTGCTTTCATTAATATCAAGTTTATGCCTTTCATTTTTTTTCCTTTACTTAGTTAATTTTTATTTTATTTATATTCTTATTTTATTTATTTATGTTTCTTTCTTTCATTATGTTCAACGAAGTTTATTATGTTAAGGTGAAAAGGTTACACTAATGGTGTAAAAATAAATATAATATAAACTCAATATAGAGCTTAATGTTTGATACTAACATGTTTTATATTTGTTATCTTGTTCACTTTTAATATTTTGCTTGTTAAATGACTAATCTAGATTTGTATTAAATAACACTTGATATAATAAATACTTGGCATTTTCATAGCCCATACTATATGGTATAACCAACACATATGCTATAAAAAGAACTTAATTTGTTATTAACATAAATTATAATTATGAATACCTAACAACATTTACAAGTATTAGAGTTAATCGAATAAGATAACTAATGCAATCATGTTAACAATTTATAATATGATTGGAACCTCTTTTATATGTGGTTTCCAATTGAGTAATAAGAGTTTATATTATACTTGTTTGACATACTATTAGTAGATCCTCTAACTTTGATATTTGTTATTATCATTGTTTAATCCTTACTTGAATCTTGCATCTCAAAGTTCTCATCAACTACTTCTTCTTCTTCTTCTTCTTCTTCTTCTACTACTACTACTACTACTACTATTGTTATTATTATTATTACTATTGTTGTTGTTATTTTATTATTGTTATTTATAATTTATGCAATTACCCTCCCTATGGTTCGACCCTAGTCTTGTCGGGTTATTTATTACTTCGACATTCCTGCACTTGCAAAAAGACATCAATCTTTTGGTCGTGTTAATTATATCATACGGTTGAGTTATGAAAGTACTAAGTATTTGTTACACCAATTGTTATACAACATAAATCTAAATTAACTATTTAACAAGCAAAGTATTAAGAATGAACAAGATAACAAATAGAAAACATGTTAGTATCAAACATCAAAGTTCATGTTGAGTTTACACTATACTTATTCTTACACCATTAGTGTAACTTTTTTACCTTGATATAATAAACTTAACTAAGTATAATGAAAGAAGAGAAACATAAATAAACAAGATAAGAATATTAATAAAATATAAGTTAACTAAGTAAATAAAATAAAATAAAAAGCATAAAGAAAAGATTAATTAAAGCAAAATGTAAACATTACAAAAATATAAAGAGAAAAAGTAAGAACATGATCTTGATCTAAAAACCAAGATGCCTAAATACACGACAAATACCTCTTTTCATAAGCCAAAATTTGAAACTATTGATTTGATATCTAATTGTTGAGTGGATGACCAACTCTTGACTTGATGACAATCTTTATCTCCTTGTTTGAATAAAATGTTATTAATAACGTTAGAATTCAAACAAAAATTGAATATGAAAGTTATAGGAAATTGTCTTAACTTCCCAACAAAAAAAAAATTAAAACATTTGGACTTCTAAAACTTAAGATATAAACTGAACACTGAACATTGTCTGGGTTACAGGATATATTCGAACTTCTCCATTATTGCTAAGATTTGAACTTCCAAATAGTAGAATAGAATCTTGCATTCCTCATAAGTGTTTTAGACATATATCTTAGCTTTTCATCTATATAAAGCAAACCTAAATTCAAGTTCTATAATTTCAGATATGATCCAATAACTAAATAGTATTCTAGTTTAGACCGAACCAACATATCTTTTCTAAGCTTTACCCTATCTTTGTCTTCTTAATTTCAGTAGTTTAACTAATCAATCAATCTTTTAATTTATACGATACGCCTGCATTTAAGATGAACATTTACCATAAATTAAAGGTATCTTATAATATCAAATTTGTTATTATAAAATATGTTTTAATTAAGAAGTTATTGATACTTAAAATGCAAAATACTAATATAAAATTTTAATAAAAATATATTTTTAAATACTAATCAAACATTACTTTAAAAAAAAATATTTTGACTATCAAACCACACCACACATGTCTTATAACCCGCTGGAAGTTGTTCACACGTTTTATGATTTTTTTTTTTTCAATTTATAAAATTACCCTTGCTGCCCCAACTTACAATCAATGACACCGATGACTAGTAATAGCAACAACTTGGCAACGAGGGTGGATTCGTTAGTCAGTATAAGCAATTGAATGAATAGTCGGTCGGATGCATAACTTCCAAGATCTCGACTCTTTACTTGCCATTTGCTTCCAACTTTTAGACGGGCAACAGCCTTAAAAGATAACGATGCTTGGGTGGCGATCGCGGGGAAATTTCTTCACCACAATCATGGTAACTGTGTTTCCTTCGTGATAGCAAAAGAGCATTTTGTTTCTCCTCTATAATGCGCTACAAGAGCTGGGATTTGAAACCAATGTCACACCTGCAAGCCATCTCTAGACATGAAAAGCAGGAAAAAGGTCACCAGGTAGGGTAAGATCTTAGTTGAGCCTCTCGAGAGACATCTTCTCTCTACTCTTCGGGTTAGCCAGCTCTTTTTTTTGGATTTATAAGGTCCTGCATCTAACAAGTTGCTGCCGCGAAATATTGCTATGTTAGATCCATCCATCAAGGAATGATGCGCCATTCCTCTTCCATTCTTTTGCAATCCCAACTTCAAATCGAGCCATTTTCCCCTTCACAATGCTTTTATCTTCTTCATTACGTTAATGCTACATTTGCAGGGCTATTTATAGACCATGCCTATGGCGTTCGTTGCTGGGGCAAAGAAAATAAAAAATTACAGCAATGGCCTCCCTCGTTGAGATATATGGAGGCAGCCTATCAATAAACAAAAGCAACAGAGCTTTCGGTTTTGGTTCTTTCTTCCTGGGGAAAAATTCCAGATCCCCCACGAGATATTACGGTAAAACACCCCCTTAATTTCAAAAAAAAAAAAAAACCTTAAAAATAAATTGGAATAATAACATAACCTCCGGTAGCAACACCAAACTAGAGGTGTTCAAAACCCGGATTGGATTGGCATGAGTTGAAAAATCCAACTAAACCAAGTTGTTTAATTTTTACAAAATGTGTTTATTACGGAGCCAAAAATCAGTTCAAACCGACCTTATACAGCTCGTTCGGGTTCGGATTTTCTGTTTTGAAAACCCGAAAATTCAACACCATCAGAGCCTTTAAACTTCCCAACACTTCTCCAGTCTACCTCAATTGTTCCATCCGAATCTCCAAATAAATAGAAAGGTAATTAACTCCAGATTATGCAATGAAAAAATATTTCTACCTAGCACTAAAAAACCAGGTCTACAAAAAAAAAAAAAAAAAAAAAACTTCATCTTACCAAGCACGTAAAAGGAAAAAGAAAAAACCATTTTTTTAAACATTAAAAAAAAAAACAAAAAAGACTTGATTAGCACATGGATTTGCCAAAAGCAAACAAAAATGAGAGAATTAGTAGAAACCCAAATGAAAATCTCAAGTGTTTAACAAAAATATTAGCTTCCCATCCCTTAAAAACTTGAAAAATGAAGTGGGCATACAATTATACACCAAACGAAGAGATGTGGATATATAGGTATGTATATTCGTATATGCAGAAACAAACTTATACTGATGGAGTTGGTGAGGGCAGCACCGAGAGTGACAGTGAGTTGTTGAGCAGCAACCATCTTGAAAAATGTGGGCCGCGTTCCATGTCCTCCTACTTGAAACAACATCTTCCTTTCTTGAGGCTTTATAACAGTTTGGACTGCATTCATATCGGGGAGAATGAGGGGGCGGTTGTTATTAGGTATTTTTTAAAAGTATTTTTTATATGTAAATATATTAAAATAATATTTTTTATATTTTTTTTAAATTATTTTTTATATTAATACATTAAAATAATTTAAAAATATTAATTTAAAGTAATAAAATAAAATTTTTAAGTATTTTTAAAACATAAAAATAAATAATTTTTTTAATAATTTGTTTAATTTTAATGTTTTTATAATTGGTTTAATTTTGATTTAATCAATCCACTCTACTTTAGTTTTTAAAAATTAAAATTAAATTGGATTGAATAATTTTTTTTAATTTTAAAAATTTAAAAATTTTATTTATTCAACTAATTTTTTTTTCAGTTTTTTCAGTTATTTTAATGGGAGGGTTATTTTAAACACCCTTACTCCAAACTATATTATCTATAAATTGGGAGAATTGGTGTACATTCTTTGCAAGTTTTTAAAAACCCCCCCACAAAAACACGTTTATACTAAAAAAATATCTTTCCACAATTTAAACTTAGTCTTCGAGTCTATACGGGTATTGTAATTATTTTGATATTGTGATTTTAATATTAGGTAATAAGAAAAAAAAAACAATACTCAATTATAAAACTTGATGAAATTATTTTAATGTTATTTGATTTTGATTTGATTTCAAAATTAATATCAAATAAATTATTAGAAAATTACGTAATGGATTTTTTTATCAATTTAAAAATTATTTTGATTTATTCAATATATATTTTTAAAAAAACAAAAAAAAATTTAACTAACATTGAAATTAATAACAACAAAGTAATTAAAAGGAATATTGTATGAACAAAAAGAGGGTTTGAACTTGGAAAGGCATTTTTGGCATAAATATTGCATTTTGGAGATGGATATTTTCTTAAATCTCAAAGAGGGTTTCTAAACACCACCAAACTTTTAAATAATATATGTCTGACGTAGTTATTATAATTCACCAAATAATAAATTAATTACTTGGAAGTATTTTGTTGAACAGAATTTAAAGAAAAGATATATTCATTCGGCCCTCGGCTGGTTATTCTATTTGCGCGCATCAAAGAGCCGTCTCCTTCAAGGGCTCTCTCTCTCTCTCTCTCTCTCTGGTTTCTCACGTTTTTTTTATAAAATGAAAATGAAAATAAAAATAAAGTCAAGAATTCGTAGGTCAACTCGATACTCAATAGGGTAATTGGCAGCCGAGCTGAGAGCTGAGTGAGTGAGATTCAGTCAATCAATCAAACCATGACTGCAGACCTTGGATGCGTGATGATGGCAGTTGATGGAAGCGAGGAGAGTATGTACGCCCATGATGGGCCCTTGATAACCTCTAGCTTCGATCTCCTGCTCCTGACTCCACTGAATCCCCTGGCTCCTTCGTCATCCTCCTTTTCCAATCACCACCTTCTATCGCTGCTGGACTTAATCTCGGTGCCATCCCTTTCTGTGGATTCAGTTAAGTATTAAACTCCTGTGTCTTCTGCTTTCGGCCTTTCGATACTGTTTGATTGTCACGATTTCTGATTACTGGATGGCTGCTTTGAAATCATTGAAGGTGATCTGGAGGTACCTGCCTTCAAGGCGGCGATTGAAGCGCATCAAAGGAAGATTACGGAGGCGATTCTAGAGCATGCCTTGGAGATTTGCCATGAAAAGGAAGTAACTTTTGTTTCTGTCGCATCAGCTTCATGAGCTGCTATCTCTATTAATCCGTTTTGCTATTTTGTTGAGAATTACTTTAATGCTCAGGAAAATGTGAAAACACAAGGGGTGATGGGGGATTCGAAGGAGAAGATATGTGAAGTTGTTTAGAATCTACGTTCTGATTTGCTTGTGATGGGTTGTCGTTCTTTTGGCCCCTATTAAAAGGTATTTAGCGCCACTCGAGATTAATTCATTCAACTACTAGCATTTAGTGCTAGAATAGCATATTTCCATTAATTGATGTTGAAAATCAAATGGAGATGGCATTTATTGGTTCCTGTAGTCCCTTAATCAAGCACATAGGTAAGCCGTAAGCACTATCCTGGTGGTAATTTTGTGATTGAGAGTTAAAGAGTTATTTATGGGCACTTTTACTGATACAATTGCATTCGATGCAATCAGTTATTTCTAGTAGGAGTAGCAATTTTCTTTATTAGTTATCTTGGACAGAAATTCTAACGATGACAAATGCAGGTCCTTTGTTGGAATGGATTTGCGCACTTAATGCAGTCAACAACCACTCATGCATCCATTTAACTGAATCCCTCCAATGATTTCGATTTCTCAATACATAGATATATGGATAAGGTTTTTTCGGTTTCTTGTTGTTGACTGTTGAGTTAACTTTTTAGATACTAGTTACTGAACTTTTCATTTCAATGTTATTCAATCACTTTTTGGCATTTCTTTGCATTCATTTACCATTTTTGCCCCCTCAATTTAATCATGATTTTTAAAGTGTGGTAGACTTTCAAGTGAAAAAGCATGGTCAGTTTTTATTTTTGTTCTTAGCTTCATAAAGGCATGACTGGCATGTCAATGTCTCCTTCAGAAGCTAAAATTGCTGAAGCATGTTGTTTGTGAGCAGGATGTTCATGGGAAGTGTAAGCAATTGCTGCACCAACCATGCAAAATGCCTTGTCATTATTAGTTAAGGGAAAGGACCCTTCATCATAAACTAAACGAGGTATGCTTCCTAATACTACAGTGGACAAATGACAGCACTTCATGTCTTTAACCCTTCGATTTATGATACATGAATTATCTGTAACCTCTTCAATCTTCCAGCATTTCTTTTCTGTATATTTGTTCTAGCAATTCATTGTTATACACTTAGATAACTACTGCGGGAATGGACACAAGGTGCATAGTTTGCATTCTTGAGTTACTTCAAGTTGATATCTTCTTCTGCAGATAAATTTGTTTTGAAATCAAGTTTTGTTTTAATTATGTACTTGGTGAATTTCAACTAGTCTGGGACTGGGGTTCGTTGAATTGGATTTGATGCTGTTCTCGTAAACAGCTAACTGCTTTAGAATATTTGTTTGGTTGATACTATGTGCCATCAAGCAATTATTCCTAAGCCTGAAACTTTGAATGAGTGGTTCCTAGATTTCATTAATAAATTAAACTGCGTAGGTCAGTGTTTTTTAAGATGGAAAGGCTTCATTGTCACACATTCTTGGACAAATTTTATGTTCTACATGGCAGGCAGACACTTGATGTTGTCTCTTTGGCAAATAGGTTGCTGAGTGGCTGGTTTTTGACTTGGAAATCAAAATTTTTGTATTTTCACTTTGTTTCCATATATAATTTTCTATTTGGAGAGCTAATGTATGGGATGATATGTGATTGTACAAGTGAAAATGTTAAAATAAGCAAAACATGTGCTTCGACAAATTTTGGGTGCTCAAGTTTACTTATTTAATGAATAAAAAGAAAATCTAAATCTAGGATAATTAGAACACGTAAATACTTTCGCATCAGTTTGGATTGACTCTGTTTTGCTCAGTGGTACAAGCTTACTTTTAGTATCTTTGGCAGGGTTTCGTGATGCTTTTAACAGGAATTCCCTAATGCTTTTAAGAATGCCGAACACCAACAGTTTTTCATGCTTCAGATGAAATTATGCAGGTAATGTTTGGAAAAACCATCTCCAGTGAATTAGGTGGACTGCTGTATAACTTGAATCTCCACTTCTAAATTGGATCTCACCACGTTGAATCTTACCATGCCATTTATAAATTTCTTTCGCTTTTAGCTTTAGGTTATACCCTCTGGTTACATCTTATTCCAATCAAAATCATTATGGAATGCTATTGTGATGCAGACCAATACTGTTCTGTTATTGGCTGCAGTTTATTGTGGATGTGATGGGAAAGAGTTTCAACCAGTTATGTTGTCTTTCACTCTGTTTTGTAGAGTTTGTGAGTGATTTTGGAGGAAAAGCTTGGTAGTGGGATATGGAGTCATCTGTGCTTGCGCTATTGCTGGGTGAATAATATTAATACTGTTGTATATTCATTTTTTTTTTTTAATAAAAATGCCTTCATTTGTTTACTCTGACGGGCATTGCTGTATTGATTTTAGTCTGGGAAAATTGATTAATTTCCTCAACCGCTGGAGGCTGCTTCAGATTCAACTTCTGTGTTGGTGCGTTTGATTTTAAGTTTTGTATACTGTTATACTCGTACATGAACTGCGGCATTTCTGTTGCATAATAAAATTACAAAACCCCATCACTCCTCCCTATAAAATAAAGCGAGCTCAATAATCTTCTCAATTCCAATTTCTTGTTTTCATGCGAAAACTACTTGCTTAACTCCAGAAAGTCTGTCTTGTGCTACGATTTTGTTTCAGGCTGCTTGTAAGGTTAAGAATGGTTGCTCAGCTTCTGCAACAACTATCACGAATTTTGCTTTAAGGTTTTACTTTCACAAAAAGTTAGAGAGATATCATTGGATGCATTGGCTTAAATAATTGGTTTTAGATGAACTTAATGCAGGGTAAAAAAGAAGAATATGTGAGGGTATGTGTTAGTGATGGAATGATGTGTTAGTGTTGGATTATCACGAAGAAATATAATTTGAATTGAATATACTTTGAGAATATAGAATGTAGAATATATTATATGCACGTATTCACAATTAATCTATTTGTTGTTTTTTTTCTTAATTTATTAATAAGCTTGTTTTTATTATAAAAGTATAATATGGAATGAGCTTATAAGGAAATAATTTATATCGTTAATGTTTAGTACACAAGATTTAGAATTCGGATAAATAAGCAACATTCATGAGTATCTGGTTTATTACTATTTAAGTTTAAACATAACAAGATTAATACAAATAAAAACAATCATATCAATTAACATAATGCTTTGATAAGATCACTGTATATAATATTAAATTGATAAAAGATTTGTTAATTTAGTATAAAATATTAAAATGATAAAAGATATGTTAATTTACACATAATCAAACTATCAAAATTGGACTACCAAAGCATAGCAACATCATTGTTGAGTAATAAGACCAAAGCATAGCAACATCATTATTGAGTAATAAGAGATGTTCATGGATATAGTCCATTTAGGTTTAGATCAATAATCAATGATCAACTTAACTTGTAATATTTTATAATTTGTCAACCTCACTCTAATATTATCCAAGTAAAGTTATATTTGGATTTTGGAGATTTTAGGTTATATTTGGATTTTAGAGTAAAATCTTCTAATAACTAGTGTATGCTATTGAACATAACTTTTAATTTGATTGTTAGATCAGCTGAGATATTTACAGGAGTTTCTACACTTGTTTTTATATATTATGTTAGAATTTTAGGTTGATTATGATTAATGGACGCAAATGAATATTCTATTATCTACAAGTTTCAGCAACTACAAAAGATCTAATACAAGATGATATGATTTTGAGACTGTTTTGATAACTGGTAGTAATTTAAATATTTTTTAAGATTTATTTATTGTTTTAATTAATATTTAAGAGAATTATATTTTAGTTTTTAAGTTTTTATTTTTATTAAGTTTGTTTTAGCCCAAAATTAATGCTTAGGCTTGTTTTAGACATTAACCTTGTGCTTGATTGGATTTTTATTAATGCCTATTGGTTTACAACTAATATGAAACCATTAAGATTATTATCTTATAGCTATATTATGTTTTATCTTGTTGTAAATTTGGGGCAGCCTTTAGACATTACTAAAATTCAATTTTGCATTAGCAAACTTCTTCTTCATCGGGAAAAAAGTAAATTTGACTTATCATGGTATAACTATTCTTGTAGCGTCATTTATAATCATCCAATACATTTACTTTTTAGTTACAAGTTAACTTTGGGTCAAAGTTCAACCCAACCTGATTATTTAGTTTTTTAAGGAAGTTATCATTTTTATTGTGGACCACATGATTATAAGATTGATATTAAACCTATTAAATGTTTTTTGAACTTAAGTAGGTTAAATATATTAAGTTGGACTAAATGTTTTATGGATATTACAAATGTTCATGAATTGGGCATACAGAACTTGTTATTTCTCGATGATATTCAAAAAAATAAACTTACAAAGACAAATAACCGGATAAATTACATTACCAAATACATTTAACTTGCTTGTTAGACATGTAAAACTCTTGTTTGCAATTTGCATAACAAGAAAGCAAAATTAATCCATCGACAAAAAAAAAGAGTAACTATATGAAAGAAAAGATGAAATTAATATCTAAAGTCTTGAGTTTATAAACATACAACAGACTTCTCTACTTGTTATAAATAATCTTTGTTAGTCATCTAGGAATAAAAAAAAGTTTCAAAATCGACAACATAAATATAAAGCATTGCATCTTATATGATGCTAATAGAAAATTTATGTTTTAACACAACTTAAATTTTATTTTTGTAATTGAAAAATGCATGTAAGATCAAAACATAAATGAAATAAAAGAATAATTTAATAAAAATTATTAATTCTTAGACAAAATCCTATCATTTAATTTTAATGGCATGCAACATGTATGGTCCCCAAGAAGGTAGCATCACAAATTAGGTTACGGTAATACAATAAAAAACACCCTATTATTTATTAATATGATCTAAAATTAATAAAATCTAATTTAAAAAAGAGAGAGAAGCAGTTCCTACCTGAAATTGCAATCCACATCCTTACTATTTTAAGTTTATTTAAAGTCTAAAGAGAAAATAATATTTATATAAGATTATTTATATTTAATGAGTTATATAGGTTAGGTGAGGTTAAATGGGTTTTAAATATTTTGAGCTACACTTGATGCATAATATTTATTTATTAAGTTTTTATATTTATTATAATTTGTAATTTTTATATTTATTAGTTTTAACAGGTTAAGTCAAGTTGAATAATATAAATTTTATAGATATTTTGGATTTTTAAAAACACCTATAAATAATATAATTAAAAAAAATTAATGAACTTATAATATATATATGGATATAAAGCTCTGTATTATGATTTTAATTAGGAAGACAAGTAAAATTGATCATGAAATAAATCACGAATAATCTACTTATATAATTAAAAAATTATTATAATTAAAAAAGGTGATAATCTTGATCACTTGCCGGACGGGCAGGCCTCCAACTAGTAGCTTTATTGATTTTGGAAGGATGAAATCCTTGTAAATAGGTAATGAGAGAGAGACAAAATGGATGAGGGTTGGCACAACAGGGGCATATTCAACGGGAGAGCCAAAAGAAAAGCTAATTTTTTTTAAAAAAAAAATTTAAAACTTAAATGGAAAGCTAAATGAAAAGCTAAAATGATTTTTTTTATCCAAGAAAAGTTATTCCTGTATATTTTTTAAAAGAATCAAAATATTAAAATAAATTATTTAAAGATTTAAAGATTTTTTCTTTTATCATTTAAACTTTTCTCAATAGTTTTTCTCAAAAAAGCCAAAAATATAAATATTAAATATACTAAAATAAAATTGATTTATTAAAAAGTTTTTATTCCAATTGAAGTTCACATAAAAAAAATATTTACACTTATTGCATTCAATGTCACTTAACCTTTAAAAATGAGATAAAAATAAGAAATATATGACATTTTTTTTAAATTATCTTATTTAAAAAATTACTATCTAACATTATGATCACTAAAAATTCTAACTAGTCAATATAAATTATATAGTATAGAACTTATTATAAAAAAACTATTACTGCATTATTGTTTTTATTTTAAATTACTAAGAGTCTATTGTATTAGTATTATGCTATTGATGATATATTTATTATATTCTTATTGCATCCAATATCACGAAGAACTTAAAAAATTTAAATTCTTTACACAAAAAATATATTTTCGGATCTTATTCTTGAATAGAAAAATGTTTTATTTAAGAAGTTGATACCTAATATTATAGTTATTATAAACTATAAGTGGTCAACATAAATTTTATAATATAAAACTGGTCATACGAAAGAAAAGATACTATTATTTTTTAGACGTCTTATTTTGCATTATTAATTTTATTTTAAATTGATAATAATTTATTTTTATTCTATTTTTATGTTTTTTTATAATATTTTCGACTTTGACATCATCAAATATTCATCTATAAATATTTTTAATTTTAGTGTTGATAAATATTAAATAATTCAAATATTATATTCCTGATTTTATTACCTATAAATAAATACAAAAAATTTGGATTAAGAAAAAAAAATTTATTTATTTATTTATTTGAGCTGGAATTAGATTAATACGTGTGAGCTGTGCTAGACCAGCACCCTAGCACAATCACTAGCACACGGCAGCGACCTGACTAGGCAGCAGGCCGGCGCAAAACCAGTGAATTATATATTGGCTGAACAGTAAGTAGTGATTTAAATTTGCATACGTACAGTACCTATGTAATTATAATTGCAAAGGAGAGGGAAATGAAAAACTTACCTGTGCAGGGAAGCGAAGTCGAAGACGGTAGCTTGCTTTGGATCCCTGTGTTTCTCCTTTCGTTTTCTTTCCCACTGATTCTTTCCTTTCTTTAGCTTTCTCTCTGTGCAATCTTTGTTGGTCTTTATTTCTGTTTTCTCTCCGTCTCCCTCTACGTCTGGCTCTCTCTCTGTGTTCTGGCTCTCTCTGTGTGTTCTGTCTCCTTTCCTTTTCTGTGTGTTGTTCGTCCGTCCGTTTGTTTTTGTTTTGATTTTTTTTTTTGATCCTGTGTTCTCTGTTGGCTTCATATCGAAGCCTAGTTTTCTGTGTCTCTCCCATTTCTCTGTTTTTTATTTTTTATTCTGTTTTGGTTTCTACTGTGATCTTCTCCTGGAATGCTTTGTTTCTGGTGCAGCTGCTTCTGAAGGTGGAGCTTAGGAGATGCTACTGAATAAGAAGTCGAGGGCGTGCTGCAGGAATACAACGGTCTCCCCTTTTGTTTTTCACTTCTGTTTGCTTGTCCCCCTCTGGTTTTTCACCAGTTCCCTGTGTTTTCGTTCTTCTCTGTCTTGTTAGTCCCTCTGGTTTTTCTCTCTTCGTCCCTGTCTTTTTGCCCCCCCCTCGTTTATCTCTGGTTTTTTAATTCTCTCTCTCCCCTGGGTTTTTATCCTCCTTCCTTTTTGGTGGCCTTTCTGCCCTCTTTTCGTGCCAAAGCACGTTCATCCTTGTTTGAGGAAAAACAGGGGACTAAAAGTCCTGCCATTGCAGGATTGTTGGTCACGACAACGTGGCCTTTTGCAATGGTATCGTGGAGGATAGTGGGCAGCTGATGTAAGAGTCGTGGGTGACTTTCTTTGGCGTATTTCCCTGGATTTTCCTGTTGAATCGGTCATCCATTGCTGAAAGATTACGATGAACAGTGATTCAAAGACGGCACTGGTTTCATCCCTGGCTATTTTCAATTTGGCCCCTTAACTTATGGAATTTAACAACTGGGTCCCTAATCGTGGAAAATCTTTTTTTAATTTTACCCTTGGATCAAATTGCAAGTGAACCCCTAGATTTCTATGCCATTTACAAAATAGCCATTGGTTTTCAATTTAATCAATCAAATTCTTAATTGATTCTTCCACTTTTAATTCTTTCGAAATTACCCTGGAAAAATCAATTAACCTCCTATAGTATCACCATATATTCAATTTAGTCCTTGAATTTTAATTTATGGCAATTTTAATCCAAATCAGCTCAAATTTTGATATTTCTTCAATTAAGCTCTTGATTGCATTAATTAGTTAAATTAAAGTTTAATTAATCTCCCAACTTATTAATTCTTTTAATTTTTGACTAAATTAAGTTCTAAATTTATAATTTTATCATTATTAATCCTTAAATTTTTAATTTGTGTTGTTTCAACCTCATTCTCAAATTATTTTTTATTTATTTATTTTGTGGTTTGAAAAATTTAAAAATTGAATTATGACAATTTAAATGTTTAGTTAATAATGGGAATATTTAAAAAGAAATGCTTAAATTTGCAAGAATATGTTTCTTTGCTTTTTTATGGATACGTAGGTCAATGCTTCTTGTATAATGCCAAAAAAAAGAAGGCCTTGCAATTTTTTTTTTGAATTCTTATTTGTATTAAGAAGGATACTGTGGTCATAAAAACCGAGAACCTCACACACAAGCAAACGAGAACAAGCTGGACCTACACCAGAAACAGGAAAATGAAAACCACAGCCCTAAGACCCGTACCTTTTCCACTAGGATGCATTATATTACCCTTTTTTAAAAAAAAATAAAAAATAAAATTTAGATGCCAGCATAGTATTTTAACAGGGCATGTAATGATTTAACAATAATGGCATTCAAACCTGAGCTTGCAGGATATTCAGTGAACCGTAAGGATTAGTCGTGGTGCGTGTAAACTGGCTCGGACACCCCATGTAAATAAATAAAAAAAAAGAATGACATCCAGACCCATCATCTGGCCAGCAACATGAGCAATTTAAATACTCAATTAATGATTTTTTTTACGATAATTAAATTTGCATCCGATTAAGGTTTGAAAATCACTTATACTAAAATTATTTTTTTTATCTACTTTGTATTTATTTTTTGTTCTTAATAACATTCTTGTCATATCATAAATTATCAACAACCTCTTATTTGTTCAAAAATTTATTCAAGATAATAATATTTATTTTAAATTTTATAATTTATTTTGTTTTTTTTTATAAATGATTATTCAAGAAACATTCTACGTAAAAGCTTTATGTCTACATAAAAGCTTTATGTATGATATCTTCACCATTATTTTCTATTTGTTTTCCTTTGTACTTAGATCTCTATCACAAACTGACATCGCCATCTTGGTCATACCTGTTATGGTACTATTTAACACGACTAAAATATTAATGTCTTCTTCCAAGTACAGGAGTGTCGAAGTAATAAATAACCCGGCAAAACCGGGATCGAACCACAAGGAGGTTAATTGTACAAATTATAAACAACAACAACACCAACAACAACACCAACAACAACAACAACAACAACAACAATAATAATAAATAAAAAGAAAGAGAAGAAGAAGAAGAAGAAGAGAACTTTGAGATGAAATATTAATGTAAGGATTAAACAATGATAATAATAAAGGGCAAGGTTAGAGGATCCACTAATGATATGTCAAACAAGTATAATATAAACTTTTATTATTCAATTGGAAACCACACACAAAAGGAAGTTCTAATCAGATTATAGATTGTTAACATGATTACATTAGTCATCTTATTCGATTAATGCTAATACTTGTAAATCTCGTCAAGCATTCATGATTATAACTTACGTTAACAACGAATCAAGTTCCTTTCATAGCTCAGGTGTCGGTTATACCATACAGTATGGGCTATAAGAGTGCCAAGTATTTATTGTACAAAGTGTTATACAACATAAATCAAGATTAGTCATTTAACAAATAAAGTATTAAAGAGTGAACAAGAATGGTTACTAAGATACGTCTCAAAAGTTATAAAAAGATCTCCTTTACTTTGCTATCATAGTAACAACAATTTTGCACATGCTTTATGAAATAGAAAACACAGTAATAATAACAAGAACAACAACATCAACGACGACGACAACAACAACAACAACAACAATAATAGTATTTTTTAGTTACTACCCTCTCCTCCAAACCAAAACGAGACATTGTCCTCAATATTCTAAGGTAGAAAGATAGAGTATAGAAGATATCACCTGAAATAACGAACACTGACAAACCTGAAATACATTGAAACAAAAATAAAAAATAACAAAACACAATAATAAAACAAAAGGATAAAAAATTACAAATGAAGACTCAAATCTAATCTAAGCTTTTTACGGCTTTCCTTAGATGACCAATTTATGCAACTCATAAAGGGATCAATTACAGGAATGAAAGATTGTAGTTGGTCAATCAATTGTTCAGCAGTAGCAGCAGAGATTATGCTTTGTTGTGCAGAAGATGTTAGAAATTCTTGTTTCACAGCATGATCAAGAAAAGACAATCAATAATAATAATAATAATAAATAAAAAGAAAGAGAAGAAGAAGAAGAAGAAGAGAACTTTGAGATGAAATATTAATGTAAGGATTAAACAATGATAATAATAAATGGCAAGGTTAGAGGATCCACTAATTGTATGTCAAACAAGTATAATATAAACTTTTATTATTCAATTGGAAACCACACACAAAAGGAAGTTCTAATCAGATTATAGATTGTTAACATGATTACATTAGTCATCTTATTCGATTAATGCTAATACTTGTAAATCTCGTCAAGCATTCATGATTATAACTTATGTTAACAACGAATCAAGTTCCTTTCATAGCTCAGGTGTCGGTTATACCATACAGTATGGGCTATAAGAGTGCCAAGTATTTATTGTACCAAGTGTTATACAACATAAATCAAGATTAGTCATTTAACAAATAAAGTATTAAAGAGTGAACAAGAATGGTTACTAAGATACGTCTCAAAAGTTATAAAAAGATCTCCTTTACTTTGCTATCATAGTAACAACAATTTTGCACATGCTTTATGAAATAGAAAACACAGTAATAATAACAAGAACAACAACATCAACGACGACGACAACAACAACAACAACAACAATAATAGTATTTTTTAGTTACTACCCTCTCCTCCAAACCAAAACGAGACATTGTCCTCAATATTCTAAGGTAGAAAGATAGAGTATAGAAGATATCACCTGAAATAACGAACACTGACAAACCTGAAATACATTGAAACAAAAATAAAAAATAACAAAACACAATAATAAAACAAAAGGATAAAAAATTACAAATGAAGGCTCAAATCTAATCTAAGCTTTTTACGGCGTTCCTTAAATGACCAATTTATGCAACTCATAGAGGGATCAATTACAGGAATGAAAGATTGTAGTTGGTCAATCAATTGTTCAGCAGTAGCAGCAGAGATTATGCTTTATTGTGCAGAAGATGTTAGAAATTCTTGTTTCACAACATGATCAAGAAAAGACAACAACTTATCATAATAACCATTAATATTTAACAGACCTATGGGTTTATGGTGAATATGCAGTTGGACCCAAGAGGAAATATGAAAGATCTCTTCCAATGTGCCTAGACCACCTGGTAAAGCAATGAAGACATCAGCATGGTTAAACATTGTATTCATTCGAGTCGACATTGTGGAGTGACATGACTAAAAAAGATTGATGTCTTTTTCCAAGTGCAGGAGTGTCGAAGTAATAAATAACCTGGCAAGACAGGGGTCGAACCACAGGGAGGTTAATTGTACAAATTATAAACAACAACAATAGTAACAATAACAACAACAATAATAATAGTAGCAATAATAATACTAACAATAGTAGTAGTTGACACGACTAAAAGATTGATGTCTTCTCCCAAGTGCAGGAGTGTCGAAGTAATAAATAACCCGGCAAGACTAGGGTCGAACCACAGGGAGGTTAATTGTACAAATTATAAACAACAATTATAAACAACAACAACAGTAATAACAACAATAACAACAACAACAATAACAATAACAACAACAACAACAATAATAATAACAGTAGTAGTAGTAGTAGTAATAATAATAATAATAAAGAAAGAGAAGAAGAAGAAGAAGATGAGAACTTGAAGATGGAATATTAGTGTAAGGATTAAACAATGATAATAACAAATGTCAAGGTTAGAGGATCCACTAATGGTATGTCAAACAAGTATAGTATAAACTCTTATTATTCAATTGGAAACCACACACAAAGGAGGTTCCAATCAGATTATATATTGTTAACATGATTACATTAGTCATCTTATTCGATTAATGCTAATACTTGTAAATCTCGTCAAGCATTCATGATTATAACTTATGTTAACAACAAATCAAGTTCCTTTCATAGCTTAGGTGTCGGTTATACCATACAGTATGGGCTATGAAAGTGCCAAGCATTTGTTGTACCAAGTGTTATACAGTATAAATCAAGATTAGTCATTTAACAAGCAAAGTATTAAAGAGTGAACAAGATAATAAATACAAAACATGTTAGTATCAAATATTAAAGTCCATATTAAGTTTACACTATACTTATTCTTACACCATTAGTGAAACCTTTTCACCTTGACATAATAAACTTAGCTAGACATAATGAAAGAAAGAAAAATAAATAAACAAAACAAGAACATAAACAAGATAAAAGTTAACCAAGTAAAGGAAAGGAAATGAAAGGCATAAACTTGATATTAATGAAAACAAAACATAAGCAATACAAAAAAAATACAAAGAGAGAAAGCAAAAGCATGATCTTGATCTAGAGACCAAGATGCCTAAATGCATGGCAAATGCCTCCTTTTATAGGCCAAAATTGGGAACTATTGATTTGATGACTAATTGATGAGTGGGTGACCAACTCTTGACTTGGTAACAATCCTTATCTTCTCTTGTCTGCACAAAACGTCATTGATAACGTCAAAATTGGAGCCACTCAAAAACATAAAAGTTTTAGAAAATTGTCTCAACTTTCGTGTGTAAAACTTCAGCTCATTTGAACTTCTAGAACTCCAGATATGGGCCAAATACTGAACAGTGCTCAGGCTGGAAGATAGATTCAGGCTTCTTTGTTGTTGCTATAATTTGGACTTGAAAATGGCCTTTTTAGATCTTGGGCTCCATATGAAAGTTGTAGGCCTATGTCTTACCTTTCCATCCATATAAAATAGACCTAAATCGGAGATCTATAGCTCTAGATATGACCCAATTATCAAACAGTGTTCCAGTTTGGATTGCACCGACATCTCTTTTCTAAGTTTGGTCATCTCTTCGTCCTTTCAATTTCAATTCTTAAATTCATCAATCAATCCTTTCATTTATGTGATAGGCCTGCATTTAAAATGAATATTTACCACAAATTAAATATATCTTATATTATTAGATATATTATTATAAAACATGCTTTAGTTAAGGAGTTATTGATACTTCAAGTGCAAAATAATGATATAAAACCTTGATAAAAATACACTTTTAAGTACTAATCACACCCCCCCAACCAGCTTATTGCTAGTCCCTAGTAATCAAAACATTAAAATAGAAAAATACTTTGCAAATTCCATAAAGCAAGGTATTCATCATTTAACTTCCGTTAATCTATCTAGATAAACAAACTCTCATTAAATTTATATATCTGCTCAATACCTCTTAACAAGATATTCATAAACCTTTCTTTTGTGCTCAATGTATCAACACATAATTATGGAGCTTTTCTTGGAAGAAAACAAAATTTTTGTTCTAATGTTTAAGGTTAACTTCCTTGGGTTGGGATTATTATTTTTGTCTTCTTTTTTTGTCTTTTTTTTTAATATATATACATATAATTTAAAACACCATGCATCTTTAACCCATGTAATGAGCTTTCGGCTAATGACTCCCAAACCAGTTGGTCTTAGGGCATTAGGTGTTGTGTCCCTACAAGCTTAGTAACTCGGGTAGCAGATACTAATATGTAGATAGTACAATGTTTGATTCCCTTAAACTTTTCTCCTTAACCCATGTAACAAGCGTTGGGCCAATAGCTCCCAAGTCAGTTGACTTTAGGGTATTAGGTGTTAAAACACTCCTTCGGGCTTAATTGCTTAGGTTAGGGAGGCTATGAAACCAAACTTATCTATATTTTTGTTATTATCATTTTTTTTCTTTCTTTTCTTTTTTTAATTATATACTATCCCTTTTCCCTTAGTTGTTACCTTTAACAAAAGAACATAAATAATGTAATAATCCAATATGCAACCCACAATCATATATTAGTGTGTGTGTGTGTGTAAATTAAGGTTTAAGAATACATGTTAAATAAGTATATGAGCAGAATTAAGTGATAGTAATGCAAGAGTTTGTAAACCTGAATATTTCAAGAAGTATTATGATAGACCTTATTAAGAATGGTTATTAAGATACGTCTCAAGAGTCATAAAAGGATCTCCTTTACTCTGCCATCATAGTAACAATAATTTTGCACATGCTTTATAAAATAGGAAACACATTTAGTTTTTTTTTTTTTAGCTACTACCCTCTCCCCCCAACCAAAACAAAACATTGTCCTCAATGTTCTAAGGTCGAAAGATAGAGTATAGAAGATATCACCTGAAATAACAAACACTAACAAACCTGAAACACACTGAAACAAATATAAGAAATAACAAAACACAATAATAAAACCAAAAGACATAAAGATTCACAAATGAAGGCTCAAATCTAATTTAAGCTTTTTACAGCTTTCCTTAGATGACCAATTTATGCGATTCATGGAGGGATCAATCACAGAAATGAAAGATTGTAGTTGGTCAATCAATTATTCAGTAGTAGCAGCAGAGATTATGATTTGTCGTGCAGAAGATGTTAGAAATTCTTGTTCCACAACATGATCAAGAAAAGAGAACAACTTATCATAATAACCATTAACATTTAACAAACTTATGGGTTTATGGTGAATGTGCAGTTGAGCGCAAGAGGAAATATGAAAGATCTCTTCCAATATGCCTATACCACCTTGTAAAGTAATAAAGGCATCAACATGGTTAAACATTGCATTCATTCGAGCCGACATTGTGGAGACCTGAAGTTCCTCTCCAATTGTTTTTCCAATGATGTCCCCTTGTGCTAAAGTTTCGGGGACGACCCCCAAAACTTGACTATCTCCTAAAAATACAACTATTGACACACCTCCCATTAACCCAAGACTATCTCCCCCATACACTAAATGAATCTTTCTCTCAGCTAGCACCTGACTAAGATGATTTGCTGATTCTAAAAACTCCTTTTCTTTTCCAGGACTAGATCCACCGAAAACATAAATATTTTTTATTTGATGACTTGAGGAACTTGCCATTTCTACACACTTCTATATTTGATGAATGTATGGATTGAGTGGAAATGAAGGGAAGGAAGAGAGGATTTTATAGATGAGAAATTAAAAGGGCAATCATACCACCTATATGTAGGCTAGTGATTAGTACTTAAAAGTGCATTTTTATCATGGTTTTATATCATCATTTTGCACTTGAAGTATCAATAACTCCTTAACTAAAATATGTTTTATAATAATGTATCTAATAATATAAGATACCTATAATTTATGGTAAATGTCTATTTTTAATGCAGGCCTATCACATAAATGAAAGGATTGATTGATGACTTGAAGAACTTAAATTGCAAGGATAAAGAGATGGCCAAACTTAGAAAAGAGATGTCGGTGCGATCCAAACCGGAACACTATTCGGTAATTGGGTCATATCTGGAGCTATATATCTCAGATTTAGGTCCAATTTATATGGATGGAGAGGTAAGACATAGGCCTACAACTTTCATATGGAGCCTAAGATCTAAAAAAGCCATTATCAAGTCCAAATTGTAGCAACAACAAAGAAGCCCGAATCTGTCTTCCAGCCCGAGCACTATTCGGTATTTTGGCCATATATGGAGTTCTAGAAGTCCAAATGAGCTGAATTGTTTACACAAGAAAGCTGAGACAATTGCCTACAACTTTCATGTTTACAACTGGCTCCAGTTTTGACGTTATCAATGACGTTTTGGGCAGACAAGAGAAGATAAGGATTGTCACGAAGTCAAAAGTTGGCCACCCACTTATCAATTAGTCATCAAATCAATAGTTCCCAATTTTGGCCTATAAAAGGAGGCATTTGCCATGTATTTAGGTATCTTGGTTTCCAGATCAAGATCATGCTCTTCCTTTCTCTCTTTGTATTTTTTATGCTTTGTTTTCATTAATATTAAGTTTATGCCTTTCATTTCCTTTCCTTTACTTAGTTAACTTTTATGTTCTTATTTTGTTTATCTATTTTTATGTCTTTCACTATGTCTAGCTAAGTTAATTATGTCAAGGTGAAAAGGTTACACTAATGGTGTAAGAATAAGTATAGTGTAAACTTAATATGGACTTTAATGTTTGATACTAACATGTTTTATATTCGTTATCTTGTTCACTCTTTAATACTTTGCTTGTTAAATGACTAATCTTGATTTATGTTGTATAACACTTGGTACAACAAATGCTTGGCACTTTCATAGCCCATAATGTATGGTATAACCAACACCTGAGCTATGAAAGGAACTTGATTTGTTGTTAACATAAGTTATAATCATGAATGCTTGACGAGATTTACAAGTATTAGCATTAATTGAATAAGATGACTAATGTAATCATGTTAACAATATATAATCTGATTGGAACCTCCTTTGTGTGTGGCTTCCAATTCAATAATAAGAGTTTATACTATACTTGTTTGATATACCATTAGTGGAACCTCTAACCTTGACATTTGTTATTATTATTGTTTAATCCTTACATTAATTTTCCATCTCCAAGTTCTCATCATCATCTTCTTCTTCTCTTTCTTTATTATTATTATTATTATTATTACTATTATTACTACTACTATTACTACTACTACTACTACTATTATTATTATTATTATTATTATTATTATTATTATTATTATTATTATTATTATTATTAGTATTATTAGTATTAGTATTACTATTATTATTGTTATTATTGTTATTGTTGTTGTATTATTGTTATTTATAATTTGTACAATTAACCTCCCTGTGGTTCGACCCCGGTCTTACCGGGTTATTTATTACTTCGACACTCCTGCACTTGGGAGAAGACATCAATCTTTCAGTCGTGTCAAGTTTTTGGCGCCGTTGCCGGGGAGGTAAGTCCTTGTATAAATTATAATATTTATTTTATTTTCTCTTTTCACTTTTCTTGTATATAACTTTGTTTCTTTTCTCTTGTTTCTTCTTTTTTTGTTTTCTTCTTCCTTTTATTTTATTCCTACACGTGCATGAGAGTGTGGTCACGCACATCAAGTGGTAGACTTTGTAGGGTATCCTCATCATTTTCAGAAAATATGGCTGAAGAAGATAATCAATCACTTCAAAATGAGAATAATGAGAATAACCGTGTTAGAACACTTAGAGACCACATGAATCCCACAAGAACAAGTGTGATTAGTACTTAAAAGTGCATTCTCATTAAGGATTTATGTCATCATATTGCACCTAAAGTATCATTAAATTCCCTAACAAAAGCATGTTTTATATTAGCAAGTCTAAAAATATAATATACCTTTAATTCATGGTAAATGTTCATCCTAAATGCAGGTATATCACATAAATAAAAGGATTGATTGATGAGTTTAAGGATTGAAATTGAAAGGATAAAAAGAAGGCCAAACTTAGCAAAGTGTTGCTGGTGCATTCCAAACTCGAACACCGTTCAGTAATTTGATCATATCTGGAGCTGTAGATATCAGATTTAGGTCCATTTTATATCGATGGAAAGGTAAGACATAGACCTACAACTTTCATATGAAGTCAAAGACTCAGTTATGCCGTTTTCAAGCCCAAATCTTAGCAACAACGAAGACGTCGGAAGCTGTCCTGCAGCTCAAGCACTATTCGGTTTTTGGCTCATATCTTGAGTTCTAGAAGTCCAAATGAGCTCTGGTTTTTTTTGATGGAAAGCTGAGACAATTGCCCACAGCTTCCACAATTCAGTTGGCTATAATTCTGATGTGAGCAATGACGTTTTGGCCAGCCAACAATATCAAAAATCAGCCCACAATATCAAAAAACCAGCAGCCATTAATGTCAAAAACCAGCCACCAAATCAATGGATGCCCACCAATTCTTCAATCAATCAATAGTTCTGAAACTTAGCCTATAAAAGGAGGCATTGTCCATGTATATGTATTTAGTCATATTAATTTTCAGATCAAAGTTATCTTCTTGCTTTCTCTCTACATCTTTGTAATGTTCAAGTTTTCTTTTATGCTATAGTAATCTCTTGTTTATGCTCTTTCATTTCCTTTCCTATACTTAGTTAGCTTATATTATGTTTATATTCTTATATTGTTTATTTGTGTTTTTCTCCTTCTTAATGTTTAGCTAAGTTAATTATGTCAAGGTGAAAAGGTTTTTCTAATGGTGTTAGAATAGGTATAATATAAACTCAACATGAGCTTTAAATGTTTATATCTAAGAAAGATTGTTATTAACATGTTTTATCTTTTTATCTTACTAATTCTTAATACCTTGCTTATTAAATGTTTAATTTAGATTTGTGTTGTATAATATTTGGTACATCAAATGCTTGATCTTTCATAGTTTTCGGCCGAAATCGTTATTATGATAGAAACTTGATTTGTTGTTAACATAAACTAGCAACATGAATGCTTGATGATATTTATAAGTATGGTATTACTTATATAAGATAATTAATATGATCATGTTAGTAATTTATAATGAGCTAATAACGAGAAATCATCCGATTAGAACCTCCTTTGTGTGTGGTTTCTAGTTGAGTAATAAAAAGAGTTTATATTATATTTATTTGAAATACTATTAGTAAATCCTATAACCTTGACATATGTTTTGTTATTGTTTAATCCTTACATCAATATCACATCCCAAAATTCTCTTCAACTCTTTTTCTGTTATTATTCTCTTCAACTCTTTTTCTTTATTTGTAATTTATATAATTCACCTCTCTGTGGTTCGACCCCGGTCTTGCCGGGTTATTTTACTTTGACACTCCTGCACTTGGGATAAGACATCAACTCTTTGATCGTGTCAAGTTTTTGGCGCCGTTGCCGGGGAGGTAAGTTATTGTATAAATTAAATATTTTATTTTATTTTATTTTATTTTCACTTTTATTTGTTTTTCTAATTGTTGTTTCCTTTTCTTTTTCTTTTTTTTTCTTTTCTTTTCTTTTGTATTTGCATGAGAGTTTGGACACGTACATTAAGTGGTAGACTTTCTAGAAAATCATCATTTTCTTTAGAAAACATGGTCGAAGAAGATAACCAATCAATTCATAATGAGAATAATGAGAATAATCGTGTTAGAACACTTAGAGATCATATGAATCCAACAAGAACAAGTGCACCATCATGTATTGTTTTTCCTCCTGATGCATCTCATTTTAATTTTAAGCCAGGTATTATTCAACTTCTACCCACTTTTCATGGCTTAGAATTAGAAAATCCATACTTGCACTTAAGAGAATTTGAAGAAGTTTGTAACACTTATAATGACTTAAATTGTAGCATGAATACCATCAGATTAAAGCTTTTTCCTTTTTCGTTAAAAGATAAAGCTAAAACATGGCTACAAAATATTAGGTCAGGATCCATTCATGCTTGGGATGAAATGCAACAACAGTTTTTAAAGAAATTTTTCCCTTCTCATAGAACAAACTCTTTCAAAAGACAAATCACCACTTTTACTCAAAAACCAGGAGAAACATTTTATAAATGTTGGGATAGATATAAAGACTTGCTTAATACCTGTCCTCATCATGGTTTTGAAACATGGAGATTGGTTTCACAATTTTATGAAGGGTTAACACCTAAAGATAGACAAATGGTAGAATTGATGTGCAATGGAACTTTTGAAAATAAAGACCCTGATGAAGCAATGGAGTACCTAGAGTTGCTAGCTGAAAATGCTCAAAATTGGGACACCACAGGTACTTGTGAGGCACCAGGTAAAACTCAACCTCATACATCTAATGGAGGCATGTATAGCCTTAGGGAAGATCATGACCTCCAAGCCAAATTTGCATCTTTAGCTAGAAAAGTTGAGGCACTAGAATTAAAAAAGAGTGGTCAATTAAAATCTGTTCAAGAAATTGTGTGTCAAATTTGTGAAACCAATGAACACTCAACCAATGATTGTCCCACGTTGCCTTCTTTTAAGGAATGTCTCCATGAACAAGCCAATGCTTTAAATAATTTTCAAAGACCAAGTCATAACCCGTACTCACAAACGTACAACCCTGGTTGGAGAAATCACCCAAATTTCAGTTGGAAGAGTGGTAATAATAATGCACAAACTTCACAGCCACCATTTCAAACACAACATAATTTTCAAAATTCTCATGGATATGCACCTCCTTATATTCCCCCTCCTAAAAGAAATCTTGAGGAAACATTACATGCATTCATTGAAAAGCAAGAGACAATCAACACTCAAAATGCTCAAACCATGGCTGATTTGAAAGATACTCTTGCAAAGTTCACATCTGCTCTCAGTTTTCAGGAGAAAGGTAAGTTTCCATCTCAACCCCAGCAAAATCCCAAAGGGCAATACAATTCAAGTACAAGCAGTTCTGGAAGCCAACATCTGGATCAAGTCAAATCAGTCACTACTCTCCGCAGTGGTAAGGTTATTAAAAAACCTATTCTTGAACCTTGTGAGAAAGAAGATGAGTTAGTCTCCAAGGGTAAGGAAATGGTTGAACCTGATCATTGCAAGAAAGAGACTGATTCCCCACCAGCACTTCCATTTCCTCATGCCATGACCAAACAAAGGAAAGTCAATCACAATTCTGAAATCTTTGAAACTTTCAAACAGGTAAGGATTAATATACCTTTGCTAGATGCTATTAAACAGGTACCATCTTATGCTAAATTTTTGAAAGATCTATGCACTGTAAAGAGAAAATTGAATGTGAAAAAGAAAGCCTTTCTAGCCGAACAAGTAAGTGCCATTCTTCAGAATAATAATGCTTTGAAATATAAAGACCCTGGTTGTCCTACAATTTCTTGCTTTATTGGAGAACATAAAATTGACAGAGCTTTACTTGATCTTGGAGCTAGTGTGAATTTACTTCCATATTCAGTTTTTCAAAGTCTAAATCTCGGTGAGTTAAAACCTACTTCTGTTACTCTTTTACTTGCTGATAGATCTATAAAAATGCCTAGAGGAATAGTTGAAGATGTGTTAGTACAAGTTGATAAATTCATCTTTCCTGTGGATTTTATTGTCTTGGATACACAACCTGTTGAAGCATGCAATTCAATTCCTGTTATTTTAGGACGTCCATTTCTTGCAACTTCTAATGCATTGATTAATTGTAGGAATGGAGTGATGAAGTTATCTTTTGGAAACATGACATTAAAAATGAATGTTTTTAACATTTGCAAGCAACCTGGAGATGATAATGATTTACAGGAAGTCGATTTTATTGAAAAAATAATTTAAGATCAATTTGAAAATTTTTCCAATGAAATTGAGTTTAATGAATCTGAAGATTTGCAAATGGTTTGTTTTCAGGAAGAATCAAAGACAAATATTTGGAGACCAAAAATTGAGGAATTGCCACCACGATCAATTGGGTCCATACCTTCAAGTGTTCAACCACCAAAACCCGATTTGAAGCCATTACCATGTAATCTCAAATACTCATTTTTGGGAGAAAATGAAACTTTTCCGGTAATAATTTCTTCCAAACTTAATGTTCATCAAGAAGGTAAGTTATTACAAACTCTTAAAATGCACAAAAATGCATTAGGATGGACCATAGCTGACATAAAAGGAATTAGTCCTTTGATTTGCACACACAAGATTTATTTGGAGGAAAATGCTAAACCCTCTAGAGAAATGCAACGAAGGCTTAATCCTAATATGAAAGAAGTAGTGAGAAATGAAGTCATTAAACTTCTAGATAATGGAATCATTTATCCTATTTCTGACAGCAAATGGGTAAGTCCTACCCAAGTTGTACCTAAAAAGTCTGGAGTTACTGTGATAACAAATGAGAAAAATGAGTTAATTCCAACGAGGACTATTACTGGTTGGCGTATGTGCATTGACTATAGGAAACTTAATTCAATGACTAGAAAAGATCACTTTCCTTTACCTTTCATGGATCAAATTCTAGAAAGAGTTGCAGGTCATGAATTTTATTGTTTCCTAGATGGTTATTCAGGTTACAACCAAATTGAAATTGCATTTGAAGATCAAGAGAAAACTACTTTCACATGTCCATTTGGTACATTTGCATATCGAAGGATGCCTTTTGGATTATGTAATGCACCAGCCACGTTTCAAAGATGCATGCTTAGCATATTTAGTGATATGGTTGAACGCTTTCTTGAGATATTTATGGATGATTTTTCTGTTTTTGGTGATTCATTTGATAATTGTTTAACTAATTTGGAAAAGGTTTTGAACAGGTGTGAAGAGAAGAATCTTGTGTTGAATTGGGAAAAATGTCATTTTATGGTAACAAACGGCATTGTACTTGGTCACATTGTTTCATCAATAGGAATTGAGGTTGATAAATCTAAAATTGAGTTAATTGCCAACTTGCCAACACCAAAATCTGTTAAAAATGTTAGATCATTTTTAGGACATGCTGGTTTTTATAGAAGGTTTATCAAAGATTTTAGTATAATATCTAAGCCATTGTGTAACCTTCTAACAAAGGATAATGTTTTTGAATGGACTGAATATTGTGAAGAAGCCTTTGTTAAACTTAAAAACCTGCTTACATCTGCTCCTGTCATTCAACCTCCTGATTGGTCATTACCTTTTGAAATAATGTGTGATGCTAGTGATTATGCCGTGGGTGCTGTTTTAGGACAAAGAAAAGATAAGAAACCCTATGTGATTTACTATGCAAGTAAAACTTTAAATAGTGCTCAAATAAATTACACAACCACTGAAAAGGAATTACTTGCTGTAGTATTTGCATGTGAAAAATTCAGATCTTATCTTGTTGGCTCACCTGTTATTGTTTTTAGCGATCATACAGCGTTGAAATATCTTCTTTCCAAGAAGGATTCTAAAGCTAGATTGGTGCGGTGGATTTTGTTACTTCAAGAATTTGATATCACAATCAAGGATAAGAAAGGCACCGAAAATGTTGTCGCGGATCATTTGTCAAGATTGACAACTGATTCGAAATCTGACATCACGCCAATCGATGACTACTTTCCTGATGAATCTTTACTTTCTGTCACTACAATGCCTTGGTTTGCTAATATTGTTAATTTTCTTGTTTCAGGACATTTGCCAGCGCATTGGGGCACTCAAGACAAAAGAAAGTTCTTGAACGAAGTGAAGAACTTTTATTGGGATGACCCTTATTTATTCAAATATTGTCCTGATCAAATATTTCGAAGATGCATTCCTGACAATGAGGTAAGTAATGTCATTAAATTTTGTCATTCTGAGGCATGTGGGGGTCATTTTTCGTCAAAAAAGACAGCCGCAAAAATCTTACAATGTGGATTTTATTGGCCCACCATGTTCAAGGACACGCATGCATTTTGCAAATCTTGTGAAAATTGTCAAAAGTTAGGATCTCTTTCAAAACGTCACATGATGCCTTTAAGCACTATTCTTGTCATTGAAATCTTTGACTGTTGGGGTATAGATTTTATGGGTCCATTTCCTCCATCATTTGGTTTTGTGTACATATTAGTCGCAGTAGACTATGTTTCAAAATGGATAGAAGCAATTCCAAGTCGTAACAATGATCATAAAACAGTCATTAAGTTTTTGAAAGAAAACATTTTGAGTCGATTTGGAATCCCTCGGGCCATGATAAGTGATGGTGGAACACATTTCTGTAACAAGCCATTTGAGTCTTTAATGAAAAAATATGGAATCACACACAAAGTTGCCACCCCTTATCACCCCCAGACAAATGGACAAGTAGAACTTGCTAATAGGGAGATCAAACAAATCTTGGAAAAAACAGTGAACCCTAATCGAAAGGACTGGTCTTTAAGACTTAATGATGCACTTTGGGCCTATCGAACTGCTTTTAAAACATCATTAGGTATGTCACCTTATAGGTTGGTTTATGGAAAACCTTGTCATTTGCCTGTGGAACTTGAATACAAAGCTTATTGGGCTATTAAAGCTTTCAATTCAAACCTGGATGATGCGAGTCAGTTGCGTAAGTTACAAATAAATGAGCTTGAAGAAATAAGAAATGATGCATATGAGAATTCAAAAATTCATAAAGCAAGAATCAAAGACTTTCATGATAAAAGAATCTTGAGAAAAACATTTGATGTTGGTCAAAAAGTTTTGCTTTATAATTCTCGACTCCATTTATTTCCTGGAAAGTTAAGATCAAGATGGAGCGGTCCATTTGTTGTGAAACATGTATATCCTTATGGGGCCTTTGATATTGAGAATCCAAAGAATGGTAATGTTTTCAAGGTCAATGGACATCGTTTGAAAGCTTACTTTGATAATTTTCCTAGTGAAAATGAATCCATTGGTTTGAATGATCCTGTATATGAAGGTTGATTATTTTGTTTTTCTCATATTTTTTTTGTGTTTCTTTTTGGTGTGACTTTTGTTTTGCTAGTCTTTCTCCAACCCCGGTCAAATGGCGGATAACGGTACTCCGTGACTCTTAAGTCGGTTCTTTCAGTTTCCCATGATAATTGATATCTCTGTATATATTTGTTCAATTCCTTGTTCCTTCTCTTTTCTTTACATCTCTTCTCCACTTCTCTTTAAAAATAAAACAAAAATGGACACCACTCTTGAAAAAATGAAAAAGTATTTTCCTGCTCTGCCTCAGAATGCGATTACAAAAATTTACCGTGCTAGGTGTGAAAGATTGAGGTTGTTAATGAACCATGGAATTCCTGAAGATATTCGCTGGATAATTGAAGCAAAGATCCGATTATCAGGTGAGTCTTCCAACTCTTTTATTTCATACATGCCTGGGACAGGTAAAAGCACTTTTGCAAAGAAACGTCGTGCAAAACGACTAAAAGTCTGTCACCGATGTGCCAGATGGACTTGTAATACAAAATGTCGTTCTTTAGGAATGGTATCTATAAACCGTGAAGATAAAATACAATTCATTAAGGATGGCCTGAGTAAGGAGTCTTTAGATAATCTTCTATTGACTCTTGAGACGCATCCTAGTGGAGATGTGCATCGTGCAATTCATGATTTATGGCCTCATTTTCATAAAGAACATGATCGACTTAGTCTTGGGAATCTGACTGAAAAAGACCCTGTTTGCCAGTTTTTAAGAAAACTGGATGGGAAGCCTATCCCCGACCCATAGAGGGCGTTTAAGCCGTTCTTGGACGTAAAACCAAGGGAAAGCTGTGAGCCACAATCACAACTGCTTGTACATACATTTTTTTTTTAATATATATATATATATATATAATAATAAAATAATACCAATAAATAAATGAATAAATAAGAAAGAGAGAGAGAGTAAGACTTCAGCTAGCCTACATATAGGTGGTATGCTTTGCATTTTCAATTGTTCATCTATAAAATCTTCTCTTCCTTCCCATCATTTCTACTCAACCCATTCATTCAGCATATATATAAGTGTGTAGAAATGGCGAGTTCTTCTGTTTCTAAAATAAAAACTATTTGTGTTTTTGGTGGATCTAGTCCTGGGAAAGAAAAAGAGTTTTTAGAATCAGCAAATCATCTTGGTCGGATACTAGCTGAGAGAAAGATTCATTTAGTGTATGGGGGAGGCAGTCTTGGGTTAATGGGGGGTGTTTCAATAGCTGCATTTGTAGGAGGCAGTCAAGTTTTGGGGGTTGTCCCCAAAGCTTTAGCCGAAGGGGACATCATTGGAAAAACAATTGGAGAGGAATTACAGGTCTCTACAATGTCTGATAGAATGAATACAATGTTTAACCATGCCGATGCCTTCATTGCCTTACCAGGTGGTCTGGGTACATTGGAAGAGATCTTTCATATTTCCTCTTGGGCCCAACTGCACATTCACCATAAACCTATAGGTTTGTTAAATGTTAATGGTTTTTATAATAATTTGTTGTCTTTTCTTGATCAAGCTGTGGAACAGGAATTTCTAACATCTTCGGCACGACAAATCATAATCTCTGCTGCTACTGCTGAACAATTGATTGACCAACTACAATCTTTCATCCCTGTAATTGATCCCTCCATGAGTCAACTCAATTGGTCAACCATGAAACGCCATAAAAAGCTTAAATTGGATTTGAGCCTTAGTTTGTGAAAAATTATGTCTTTTGGTTTTATTAATAGCATAATATTTGTGTTTTGTTATTTCTTATATTTGTTTTAGTATGTTTCAGGTTTGTCAATAGTCGCTGTTTCAGGTGATATCTTCTACACTCTATCTTTTTGCTTAGAACATTGAGGACAATGTCTTGTTTTGGTTGGGGGGAGAGGGTAGTAGTTGATATTAAAAAAAAAAAATTTCTATTATTTAAACCATTTGCAAAACTATTGTTACTAGGATGGCAGAGTAATGGAGGAACTTTAGTGACTCTTGAGACGCATCTTAGTAAACATTCTTAACAAGGTCTATTATAATACTTCTTGAAATATTCAAGTTTACAAACTCTTGGATTGCTATCTATAGATTCTGTTTATATGCCCATCTAACAAGTATTTTTAAACCTTCATTTTCACACACACACTCGAACATATGATTGTGGGTTGCATATTGGATTATAACATTATTTGTGTTCTTTTGTTAAAGGTAACAACTAAGGGAAAGGGATAATATATAATATGCAAAAAAAAAAAACCAAAAAAAAAAAACAATAAAAAAAAGAAAATAAAAACAAAGTAGATAAGTTTGGTTTCGTAGCCTCCTTGACTTAAGCAAATAAGCCCGAAGGGGTGTTTGAACACCTAGTACCCTAAAGTCAACTGACTTGGGAGTTATTGGCCCAGTGCTTGTTATATGGGTTGAGGAGAAAGCTTAAGGGAATCAAACACTGCACTATCTACATATCAGTATTTGCAACCCGAGTTACTAAGCTCGTAGGGGTGTCTCAACACCTGATGCCCTAAGACCAACTGGTCTGGGAGTCATTAGCCGAAAGCTCGTTACATGGGTTCAAGATACATTGTGCTATAAATTCTTGCTTTTTTTTTAAAAAAAAAAAAAAAAAAAGAGAAAAAAAAAAGATAACAATCCCAACCCAAGGAAGTTAACTTTAAACATTAGAACAAAAATTTTGTTTTCTTCCATGAAAAGCTCCATAGCTATGTTTTGATTTATTGAGCACCGAAAGAAGGTTTACTAATATCTTGTTTAAGAGGTATTAAGCAGATATATAAATTTAATGAGAGTTTGTTTATCTGGATAGATTAATAGAAGTTAAATGATGAATGCCTTGCTTTGTGGTGTTTGCAAATTATTTTTCTATTTTAATGCTTTGATTACTAGGGACTAGTAATAAGCTGGTTGGGGGGTGTGATTAGTACTTAAAAGTGCATTCTCATTAAGGATTTATGTCATCATATTGCACCTAAAGTATCATTAAATTCCCTAACAAAAGCATGTTTTATATTAGCAAGTCTAAAAATATAATATACCTTTAATTCATGGTAAATGTTCATCCTAAATGCAGGTATATCACATAAATAAAAGGATTGATTGATGAGTTTAAGGATTGAAATTGAAAGGATAAAAAGAAGGCCAAACTTAGCAAAGTGTTGCTGGTGCATTCCAAACTCGAACACCGTTCAGTAATTTGATCATATCTGGAGCTGTAGATATCAGATTTAGGTCCATTTTATATCAATGGAAAGGTAAGACATAGACCTACAACTTTCATATGAAGTCAAAGACTCAGTTCTGCCGTTTTCAAGCCCAAATCTTAGCAACAACGAAGACGTCGGAAGCTGTCCTGCAGCTCAAGCACTATTCGGTTTTTGGCTCATATCTTGAGTTCTAGAAGTCCAAATGAGCTCTGGTTTTTTTTGATGGAAAGCTGAGACAATTGCCCACAGCTTCCACAATTCAGTTGGCTATAATTCTGATGTGAGCAATGACGTTTTGGCCAGCCAACAATATCAAAAATCAGCCCACAATATCAAAAAACCAGCAGCCATTAATGTCAAAAACCAGCCACCAAATCAATGGATGCCCACCAATTCTTCAATCAATCAATAGTTCTGAAACTTAGCCTATAAAAGGAGGCATTGTCCATGTATATGTATTTAGTCATATTAATTTTCAGATCAAAGTTATCTTCTTGCTTTCTCTCTACATCTTTGTAATGTTCAAGTTTTCTTTTATGCTATAGTAATCTCTTGTTTATGCTCTTTCATTTCCTTTCCTATACTTAGTTAGCTTATATTATGTTTATATTCTTATATTGTTTATTTGTGTTTTTCTCCTTCTTAATGTTTAGCTAAGTTAATTATGTCAAGGTGAAAAGGTTTTTCTAATGGTGTTAGAATAGGTATAATATAAACTCAACATGAGCTTTAAATGTTTATATCTAAGAAAGATTGTTATTAACATGTTTTATCTTTTTATCTTACTAATTCTTAATACCTTGCTTATTAAATGTTTAATTTAGATTTGTGTTGTATAATATTTGGTACATCAAATGCTTGATCTTTCATAGTTTTCGGCCGAAATCGTTATTATGATAGAAACTTGATTTGTTGTTAACATAAACTAGCAACATGAATGCTTGATGATATTTATAAGTATGGTATTACTTATATAAGATAATTAATATGATCATGTTAGTAATTTATAATGAGCTAATAACGAGAAATCATCCGATTAGAACCTCCTTTGTGTGTGGTTTCTAGTTGAGTAATAAAAAGAGTTTATATTATATTTATTTGAAATACTATTAGTAAATCCTATAACCTTGACATATGTTTTGTTATTGTTTAATCCTTACATCAATATCACATCCCAAAATTCTCTTCAACTCTTTTTCTGTTATTATTCTCTTCAACTCTTTTTCTTTATTTGTAATTTATATAATTCACCTCTCTGTGGTTCGACCCCGGTCTTGCCGGGTTATTTTACTTTGACACTCCTGCACTTGGGATAAGACATCAACTCTTTGATCGTGTCAAAGTGCACCATCATGCATAGTTTTTCCTCCTGATGCATCTCATTTTAATTTTAAACCAGGTATTATTCAACTTTTACCTTCTTTTCATGGTTTAGAATTGGAAAATCCATACTTGCATTTAAGGGAATTTGAGGAGGTCTGCAATACATATAATAATTTAAATTGTAGCATGAACACCATCAGATTAAAGCTTTTTCCTTTTTCATTAAAAGATAAAGCTAAAACATGGCTACAAAATTTAAGACCAGGATCCATTCGTGCTTGGGATGAAATGCAACAACAGTTTTTAAAGAAGTTTTTCCCATCTCATAGAACAAACTCTTTCAAGAGACAAATCACCACTTTCACTCAAAAACCAGGAGAAACATTTTACAAATGTTGGGATAGGTATCGAGACTTGCTTAGTACTTGCCCTCATCATGGTTTTGAAACATGGAGATTGGTTTCACATTTCTATGAAGGGTTAACACCTAAAGATAGGCAAATAGTTGAATTGATGTGCAATGGAACTTTTGAAGATAAAGACCCTGATGAAGCAATGGAGTACTTAGACTTGTTAGCTGAAAATGCTCAAAATTGGGACACTGCGGGTACATATGAGGCACCGAGTAAAACTCAATTTCATACATCTAGTGGAGGTATGTACAACCTTAGGGAAGATCATGACCTTCAAGCCAAATTTGCATCTTTAGCTAGAAAAGTTGAGGCACTAGAATTGAAAAAGAGTGGTCAATTAAAATCTGTTGAAAACATTGTGTGTCAAATCTGTGAAACAAATGAACACTCAACCAACAATTGTCCAACCTTGCCTTCTTTTAAGGAATGTCTCCATGAACAAGCCCATGCTTTAAACGGTTTCCAAAGGCCCTACCACAACCCATACTCCCAAACATACAACCCTGGTTGGAGAAATCACCCAAATTTCAATTGGAAGAGTGAGAACAACAATGCACAAACTTCACAACCACCATTTCAAGCACACCACAATTTTCAAAATTCTCATGGATATGCACCTCCTTATACTCCACCTCCTAGAAGAAATCTTGAGGAAACATTGCATGCATTCATTGAAAAGCAAGAGACAATCAATACTCAACTTGCTCAAAACATGACAGATTTTAAAGATACTCTTGCTAAATTAACATCTGCTCTTAGTTTCCAAGAGAAAGGTAAGTTTCCATCTCAAACACAACAAAATCCCAAAGGGCAATACAATGCAAATGCAAGTAGTTCCGGAAGCCAACACATGGATCAAGTCAAATCAGTCACTACTCTGCGCAGCGGTAAGGTTATTGAAAAACCCTATCTTCAACCTTATGAGAAAGATGATGAGTCAATCTCTGAGGGTAAGGAAGGGGATGAATCTGAAAATTACAAAGAAACGACTGACTCACCGCCAGCACTTCCATTTCCTCAAGCCATGACCAAACAAAGGAAAGTCAATCACAATTCTGAAATTTATGAAATTTTCAAACAGGTAAGGATCAATATACCTTTGCTGGATGCTATTAAACAGGTTCCTTCCTATGCTAAATTTTTGAAAGATCTATGCACTGTGAAGAGGAAACTGAATGTGAAAAAGAAAGCCTTTCTAGCCGAACAAGTAAGTGCTATTCTTCAAAACAATAATGCTTTGAAATATAAAGACCCTGGTTGTCCTACAATTTCTTGCTTTATTGGAGAGCATAAAATTGAAAGAGCCTTACTTGATCTTGGTGCTAGTGTGAATTTACTTCCATATTCAGTTTTTCAGAGTCTCAATCTAGGTGAGTTAAAACCAACTTCTATATCTCTTTTACTTGCCGATAGATCTGTAAAAGTGCCTAGAGGAATAATTGAAGATGTGTTAGTACAAGTCGATAAATTCATTTATCCTGTGGATTTTATTGTCTTGGACACAGAACCTGTTGAAGCATGTAATTCATTTCCTGTTATTTTAGGACGTCCATTTCTTGCAACTTCTAATGCATTGATTAATTGTAGGAATGGACTGATGAAGCTATCATTTGGAAACATGACATTGGAGATGAATATTTTCAACATTTGCAAGCAACCTGGAGATGATAATGATTTACAAGAAGTAGATCATATTGATGAATTAGTTTATGATCAACTTGAATCTACTTTAAGTAAAAATGAATTGGATGAAACTGAAGATTTGCAAATGGTTTATTCTGAGGAAGAAATCACGGATGAAACAAGCACCGAAAATGTTGATGCGAATCTTTTGTCAACAGTGACAACAGATTCGACATCTGACATCACACCAATGGATGATTACTTTCCTAACGAATCCTTACTTTCTCTTAGTCCAATGCCTTGGTATGATAAAAATATCAATTTTCTTGCTTTAGGAGATTTGCCAGTTGATTGGAGTACTCAAGACAAAGAAAAGTTTTTGAACGAAGTGAAGAGCTTTTATTGTGATGACCCTAACTTATTCAAATATTGTCCTGATCAAATATTTCAAAGATTCATTCCCGACAATGAGGTAAGTAGTGTCATTAAACTTTGTCATTCTGAAGCATGTGGGAGTTATTTTTCTTTAAAAAAGACAGCTGCAAAAATCTTTCAAAATGGATTTTATTGGCCCACCATGTTCAAGGACACGCATGCATTCTGCAAAAGATTGATACTGGTCAAAAAGTTTTGTTTTATAATTCTCAACTCTATGCACTCCCTAGAGAGCTAAGAACAAGATGGAGCAATCCTTATGGGGCCTGTGATATTGAGAATTCAATGAATGACAATGATTTTAAGGAAAATGGACATCGTTTGAAAGCTTACTTTGATAATTTTCCTAGTGAAAATGAATCAACTGGTTTGAATGATTTTGTAGATAAAGGTTGATTATTTTTTTTCTCACATTGTTTTTGTGTTTCTTTTTGAGTGATTTTTGCTAGTTTCTCTCACCCCGGTCAAATGGCGGATAACGGTACTCCGTGACTTAAGTCGGTTCTTTCAGTTTCCCATAATTACTGATATCTGTGTATATATCTGTGCAATTCTTAACACCTAATGCAGATGTTGGGGTGTCTTAACACCTAATGCCCTAAGACCAACTGGTCTGGGAGTCATTAGCTGAAAGCTCGTTACATGGGTTAAAGATGCATGATGTTTTTAAATTATATGTATATAGATTTTTTTTTTAAAAAAAAAGAAAGAAAAAAAAGACAAAAATAATAATCCCAACCCAAGGAAGTTAACCTTGAATATTAGAACAAAAATTTTGTTTTCTTCCAAGAAAAGCCCCATAATTATATGTTGATACATTGAGCACAAAAGAAAGGTTTATTAATATCTTGTTAAGTGGTATTGAGCAGATATATAAATTTAATGAGAGTTTGTTTATCTGGATAGATTAATGGAAGTTAAATGATGAATACCTTGCTTTGTGAAATTTGCAAATTGTTTTAACGCTTTGATTACTAGGGACTAGTAATAAGCTGGTTGGGGGGTGTGATTAGTACTTAAAAGTGCATTTTTATCATGGTTTTATATCATCATTTTGCACTTGAAGTATCAATAACTCCTTAACTAAAATATGTTTTATAATAATGTATCTAATAATATAAGATACCTATAATTTATGGTAAATGTCTATTTTTAATGCAGGCCTATCACATAAATGAAAGGATTGATTGATGACTTGAAGAACTTAAATTGCAAGGATAAAGAGATGGCCAAACTTAGAAAAGAGATGTCGGTGCGATCCAAACCGGAACACTGTTCGGTAATTGGGTCATATCTGGAGCTATATATCTCAGATTTAGGTCCAATTTATATGGATGGAGAGGTAAGACATAGGCCTACAACTTTCATATGGAGCCCAAGATCTAAAAAGGCTATTATCAAGTCCAAATTGTAGCAACAACAAAGAAGCCCGAATCTGTCTTCCAGCCCGAGCACTGTTCGGTATTTTGGCCATATATGGAGTTCTAGAAGTCCAAATGAGCTGAATTGTTTACACAAGAAAGCTGAGACAATTGCCTACAACTTTCATGTTTACAACTGGCTCCAGTTTTGACGTTATCAATGACGTTTTGGGCAGACAAGAGAAGATAAGGATTGTCACCAAGTCAAAAGTTGGCCACCCACTTATCAATTAGTCATCAAATCAATAGTTCCCAATTTTGGCCTATAAAAGGAGGCATTTGCCATGCATTTAGGCATCTTGGTTTCCAGATCAAGATCATGCTCTTCCTTTCTCTCTTTGTATTTTTTGTAATGTTTATGCTTTGCTTTCATTAATATTAAGTTTATGCCTTTCATTTCCTTTCCTTTACTTAGTTAACTTTTATGTTCTTATTTTGTTTATCTATTTTTATTTCTTTCACTATGTCTAGCTAAGTTAATTATGTCAAGGTGAAAAGGTTACACTAATGGTGTAAGAATAAGTATAGTGTAAACTTAATATGGACTTTAATGTTTGATACTAACATGTTTTATATTCGTTATCTTGTTCACTCTTTAATACTTTGCTTGTTAAATGACTAATCTTGATTTATGTTGTATAACACTTGGTACAACAAATGCTTGGCACTTTCATAGCCCATAATGTATGGTATAACCGACACCTGAGCTATGAAAGGAACTTGATTTGTTGTTAACATAAGTTATAATCATGAATGCTTGACGAGATTTACAAGTATTAGCATTAATTGAATAAGATGACTAATGTAATCATGTCAACAATATATAATCTGATTGGAACCTCCTTTGTGTGTGGCTTCCAATTCAATAATAAGAGTTTATACTATACTTGTTTGATATACCATTAGTGGAACCTCTAACCTTGACATTTGTTATTATTATTGTTTAATCCTTACATTAATTTTCCATCTCCAAGTTCTCATCATCATCTTCTTCTTCTCTTTCTTTATTATTATTATTATTACTATTATTACTACTACTATTACTATTATTATTATTATTATTATTATTATTATTATTATTATTATTATTATTATTATTAGTATTAGTATTACTATTATTATTGTTATTATTGTTATTGTTGTTGTATTATTGTTATTTATAATTTGTACAATTAACCTCCCTGTGGTTCGACCCCGGTCTTACCGGGTTATTTATTACTTCGACACTCCTGCACTTGGGAGAAGACATCAATCTTTCAGTCGTGTCAGCTAGCTGGAGTCTCACTCTCTCTCTCTCCCTCTCTATTTATTTATTTATTTTTGAAAAAACATGTGTATGTACAAGTAGTTGTGATTGTGGCTCACATCTTTCCTTGGTTTTACATCCAAGAACGGCTTAAACGTATGGGTCAGGGATAGGCTTCCCATCCAGTTTTCTTAAAAACTGGCAAACAGGGTCTTTTTTAGTCAGATTCCCAAGATTATATCAAGCATGTTCTTTATGAAAATGGGTTCATAAGTTATGAATTGCACGATGCTTATCTCGACTATGATGAGACTTAAGAGTCAATAGAAGATTATCTAAAGACTCTCTGTGTTTTGAAATAAATCCCACCTTTTGACAATTTTCACAGTTTTTATAAAATGCATGTGACTCCTTGAATATGGTGGGCCAGTAAAATCCACTCTGTAAGATTTCTACAATTCTTTTTTTTAATGAGAAATGATCCCCACGTGCCTTAGAGTGACAAAATTTAATGACATTACTTACCTCATTGTCGAGAATGCATCTTTGAAATATTTGATCAGGACAATAAATGAATAAGTAGGGGTCATCCCAATAAAAATTTTGTACATTGCTAAAAAAATTTCTTTTATCTTCGGTACTCCAGTGAGGTGGAAAAAAATCCTGAAGCAAGAAAATAGATATTTTTAGCAAACCAAGGCATTGAACTAAGAGAAATTAGAGATTCATCAGGAAAGTAATTATCGATTGATGTGATGTCGGGTGTCGAATCTTTTGTCACTTTTGATAAAAGATCCGCATTAACATTTTTGATGCCTTTTCCATCCTTGATTTCTTCTTGATTGGTCATGGCATGAGAAAATGGAAGTGTTGGAGGGGAATCAATCTTTTCTTTGCAATGTTCAAATCCAACCCTTTCCTTACCCTTAGAGATTGACTCATCATCTTTCTCACAAGGTTTAAGAATTGGTTTATGAATAACCTTACCATTACGAAGAGTGGTGGCTGATTTGACTTGATCCATGTGTTAACTTCCAGGACTACTTGCATTTGCATTGTATTGCCCCTTGGGATTTTGCTGTGGTTGAGATGGAAACTTACCTTTCTCTTGAAAACTAAGAGCAGATGTGAATTTTGCAAGAGTATCTTTAAAATCTGTTATGCTTTGAGCAAGTTAAATGTTGATTGTCTCTTGCTTTTCAATGAATGCATACAAAGTTTCCTCAAAATTTCTTGTAGGAGGTGGAGCATACGGAGGTGCATATCCATGGGAATTTTGGAAATTATGGTGTGCTTGAAACTGTGGTGGTGAAGTTTGTGCATTGTCACTCTTCCAACTGAAATTTAGGTGATTTTTCTAACCAAGATTGTATGTTTGCAAATATGGGTTATGATTCGGCCTTTAGAAACTATTTAAAGCATGAGTTTGCTCATGGAGACATTTTTTAAAAGAAGGCAAGGTTGGACAATTATTGGTTGAGTGTTCATTTGTTTCAAATATTTGACACACAATGTTTTCAAGAAAAGAAAAAACGTTATATACAAGAAAAGTAAAAAAATAAAATAAAATAAATATTATAATTTATACAAAACTTACCTCCTTGGCAACGACGCCAAAAACTTGACACGACTAAAAGATTGATGTCTTCTCCCAAGTGCAGGAGTGTCGAAGTAATAAAAAACTCGGCAAGACCGGGGTCGAACCACAAGGAGGTTAATTGTACAAATTATAAACAACAACAATAGTAACAATAACAACAACAATAATAATAGTAGCAATAATAATACTAATAGTAGTAGTAGTAGTAGTAGTAGTAGTAGTAATAATAATAATAATAACAACAATAATAAAAAGAAGAAGAAGAAGAAGAAGAAGAAAAGTTGATGAGAACTTTGAGATGGAAAATTAATGTAAGGATTAAATAATGATAAAAAATATTGTCAAGGTTAGAGGATCCACTAATGGTATATCAAACTAGTATAAACTCTTATTATTCAATTGGAAACCACACACAAAGGAGGTTCCAATCAATTTATAGATTGTTAACATGATTACATTAGTCATCTTATTCAATTAATGCTAATACTTGTAAATTTCATCAAGCATTCATGATTATAACTTATGTTAACAACAAATCAAGTTCCTTTCATAGCTCAGGTGTCGGTTATACCATACAATATGGGCTATGAAAGTTCCAAGCATTTGTTATACCAATTGTTATACAACATAAATCAAGATTAGTCATTTAACAAGCAAAGTATTAAAAAGTGAACAAGATAACAAATACAAAACATGTTAGTATCAAACATTAAAGTCCATATTAAGTTTACATTATACTTATTCTTACACCATTAGTGTAACCTTTTCACCTTGACATAATAAACTTAGCTAGACATAATGAAAGAAAGAAAAATAAATAAACAAAATAAAAAAATAAACAAGATAAGAGTTAACAAGGCAAAGGAAAGGAATTGAAAGACATAAACTTGATATTAAGGAAAGCAAAGCATAAACATTACAAAAAATACAAAGAGAGAAAGCAAGAGCATGATCTTGATCTGGATACCAAGATGCCTAAATGAATGGCAAATGCCTCCTTTGATAAGCCAAAATTGAGAACTATTGATTTGATGACTAATTAATGAGTGGCTGACCAACTCTTGACTTGGTGACAATCCTTATCTTCTCTTGTCTGCCTAAAACGTCATTGATAACTTAAAAATTAGAGCCACTTGAAACATAAAAGTTGTAGGAAATTATCTCAACTTTCTTGTGTAAAACATTCAGCTCATTTCGACTTCTAGAACTCTAGATATGGCCAAAATACTGAACAGTGCTCGGGCTGGAGGATAGATTCGGGCTTCTTTGTTGTTGCAACAATTTGGACTTGAAAATGGCCTTTTTAGATCTTGGGCTCCATATGAAAGTTGTAGGTCTATGTCTTACCTTTCCATCCATATAAAGTAGACCTAAATCTGAGATCTATAGCTCCAGATATGACCCAATTACCAAACAGTGTTCTAGTTTGGATTGCACCGCCATCTCTTTTCTAAGTTTGGTCATCTCTTTGTCTTTCCAATTTTAGTTCTTAAATTCATCAATCAATCATTTCATTTATGTGATAGGCCTGCATTTAAAATAAACATTTACTACAAATTAAAGATATATTATATTATTAGATATATTATTATAAAACATGCTTTAGTTAAGGAGTTATTGATACTTCAAGTGCAAAATGATGATATAAAACCTTGATAAAAATGCACTTTTAAGTACTAATCATGGAGACCTGAAGTTCCTCTCCAATTGTTTGTCCAATGATGTCCCCTTGTGCTAAAACTTCGGGGACAACCCCCAAAAGTTGACTACCTCCTAAAAATGCAGCTATTGACACACCTCCCATTAACTCCAGATTACCTGCCCCATACACTAAATGAATCTTTCTCTCAGCAAGCACCTGACCAAGATGATTTGCTGATTCTAAAAACTCCTTTTCTTTCCCAGGACTAGATCCACTGAAAACATAAATATTTCTTATGTGATGACCTGAGAAACTTGCCATTGCTACACGTGATTAGTACTTAAAAGTGCATTTTTATCAAGGTTTTATATCATCATTTTGCACTTGAAGTATCAATAACTTAACTAAAGCATGTTTTATAATAATATATCTAATAATATAAGATACCTTTAATTTGTGGTAAATGTTCATTTTAAATGCAGGCCTATCACATAAATGAAAAGATTGATTGATGAATTTAAGAACTGAAATTGAAAGGACAAAGAATGGGTAAACTCCGAAAAGAGATGCCGGTGCAATCCAAACCAGAACACTGTTCGGTAATTGGGTCATATCTGGAGCTGTAGATCTCCGATTTAGGTCTATTTTATATGGATGGAAAGGTAAGACATAGGCCTACAACTTTCATATGGAGCCCAAGATCTAAAAAGGCCATTTTCAAGTCCAAATTATAGCAACAACAAAGAAGCCTGAATCTATCTTCCAGCCCGAGCACTGTTCGGTATTTTGGCCATATCTAGAGTTATAGATGTCAAAATGAGCTAAATGTTTTACAGAAGAAAGTTGAGACAATTGCCTACAACTTTCATGTTTTCAAGTGGTCCAAGTTTGACGTTATCAATCACGTTTTGGGCAGACAAGAGAAGATAAGGATTGTCACCAAGTCAAGTGATTGTGCATCAAAAGTGTCATTAAGTCTCTTGTTTTACATATGTATTTATTGTTTTTATTTGGTTGTTTTTATAATAATTGATGTGTTTTTTAGTAATGAAGTTTGTTTTAATGTTTCGATAGGTTTTTGGAGCTTAAATGAATTAATTCAGAAAATTCAACTTCGGAATTCAAAACAAAGAATTGAAGAGACATTTAGTTGAAGATTGAAGCAAATCTTGGTTCAAATAAGTGCTCCAAATTTGTCCCAAAAATCAATTCTATTCCAATTCTAGAAAAGAATATCATATGATTTATTTCAAGCCCAAACTTGCCTTATGTTGTGTGCAAACTTCAACCATTAAACACTCAAGGTTTCAATGTCAATCTTAGCCCAAATAATAAGTACATTTGTATACTTATTTGATGCTCAAATTCAGCCCAAATTCAGCCCCAAATCAGCCCTAAATCAACCCCAAATCAACCTTCAAATCAACCCAAACACAATCCATGATCTTACATGTCCACACAATAAATAACAATTGATTTATTTTGGGTAATCCATTGATCCAAGAAGGCAAGCACATGGATGGAAAGCTGGAGGGGATATTTTAACATTATTTTGGGTCAAAAAGAAGAAGGAGACACCTCATAAATGAGGAAGAAAAACGTGCACCAAAGTAGTTATAAAGCTGTCTTGATTTGATTTTTCAGAACACCTTTCAGTGTTTTGCCCATAACTTTTGACTCAGGTGTCCAAATGAGCTGTTCTTTAATGATCTGGAAAGGTGATAGAATTGTCTATAAATATGTCTCTAATAGACTTCTCCAAAAAAGCTTCTAAGAGGGTCGAATTGCTATCCAAATTTAGAGTCAGATTTGTGTCCGAATTTTTTCTGAAATTGTATTGTGTTCTTCTTTATAGATTTCGGTTCTTTAGTTTGTAAAACTTATTTTTTCAGTTGGATTCAAGTTCTTTCATGTTTATTGAAGTGTTCTTATATATAATCATGGTTGGCTAAACTCTTTCTTGGATCCAAATCAAGGATAATGGTGATTGAGGTGAGTTCTTTAGGATATGAATGAATCTTAATGTTTATCTTCTTATTTTCTTCATGAATGATTTATTATTGTAAAGAAATTTTAGAAATCATTTAGGTAATGTTATAATCTTGAATTTTTATACACAAACTTTAGTTTTGGTATAGAGATTGCTTGATTCAATGTCTTACTTAATATGAAAGTACTTGTTCATTCTTAAGCAATAATCAATCTTCATCTTTCTAATCTTCATTGTAATATCTTCCGATCTAATATCACCATCGTTGAGATTAGGTTGAGTTATCTTATATATGTTGAAGAAATCACCAATACATCACCATTAAAATTGATTTGGACCAAGACTTACTTTTCTTGTCATTTAAAATCTATTTACATTTTTTTTTTATCTTTGAAAACAAATCCATCAATTATTTTCAACCAAGTTATTGTTAATTTAATTTCTCTTGAGTTTTTTTTGTTACTTAGCTTAATTTCCAGATCTAGCTCTCTGTGGATATGACCTCGATCTTACCGAGTTAATTGCTACATCGCACACTCGTGCACTTGCGAGTTAAAACAAGCCGATCATAAAAAGCGGTCAAGCAATTTTGGCGCCGTTGCCGGGGAGCTAGCAAGCAAAGGTAACAAATTTAGATTTGATTATTGGAAAACTAAAAAAAATCATATAAAAAAATCAATTGGCTGGTTTTACCGCCTAAAAAAAATTTACCTTAACGTTTCGGATATTGGACTGTGGACTAGACTATTAATTGTTGGATTTTGGTTGGTTCAACCATTTTTCTTTTATTGTCTACTCTTATTAGTTTCTAATATTTTTCTTGTTTATTTCATTTTATTTTGTTGATATTGTTTTTATTTATTGTCTAAAGTGTTTGGCCGGTATTACCGCCTCTTGTTTATTTCAGTTTATTTTGTTGTTTTGTTATGCTTATTTTTTTATATATATTTATTGTTTGAAGTGCTTGGCCGGTATTACCGCCTTTTTATTCATGCTTGTTATAATTATCTTTTAATGTTTATTGTTGTTATTTTTTTTTATATTTATTGTTTGAAGTGCTTGGCCGGTATTACCGCCTTTTGTTTATTCAAGCTTGTTATAATTATCTTTTAATGTTTATTGTTGTTAACAGTGTTTATTAGTTGGAGAGTGAATTTCTTAATTTGTTGTATTTTTATTTTTGAGCTATTACTTTTATTTGTAATTTTTTTTCTTTTTCTTTCCTTTCTTTTCATATTCATATAATTGTTATATTATTATTATTATTATTATTATTTTATCATGGCTAATGTTGAAGATGTAGAGGGTGAAGGGAGTGTTCAAGGTAATGGACCTCCACAATTCAATGATCAACCTAATTTTCGAACTCTTAGAGAGTATCTTCACCCGGCTAGACAAAGTACACCTTCGTGTATTATCTTACCTCTTAACCAACAAGCTTTCAATTTGAAACCGGGCATGATTCAACTTCTTCCCACATTTCATGGTATGGATTCTGAAAATCCATACATACACATTAAAGACTTTGAAGAGGTATGTAATACTTTTATTGATAGAACATGCACCGAGGAAACCATTCGGCTTAAATTGTTCCCATTCTCTCTAAAGGATAAAGCCAAGCTTTGGCTAAACTCTTTGCGTCCTAGGTCTATAGGTACATGGAGAGAAATGCAAGCTGAATTTTTGAAAAAATACTTCCCCACTCATAGGACAACAGCCTTACAACGTCAAATGATGAATTTTTCTTGTAGTCCAAATGAGTCATTTCACCAAGCTTGGGAAAGGTTCAAAGACTTGTTAAATGCATGCCCTCACCATGGTTTTGAGATGTGGAGGTTAGTAAGTTTCTTTTATGACTCTCTTACCGCAGATTTTAAAAAGCTAGTGTCAACCATGTGTAATGGTGAGTTTTATGACAAAGAACCAAGTGAGGCCTTTGATTTTTTTGATCAATTGGCTGAAAACACAAAGCAATGGGAGACTTCTCTCCCAGTTCATGTTGAGTCTAGAAACACCATTTCTCATTCAAGTGGGAAGTTTCAATTGAAAGAGACTGATGACCTCAATGCTAGATTAGCCTCATTGGCTAGGAAAGTAGAGTCTCTTGAGATTAAAAAAGTGCATGTCATAAGTGAACAACAAGAGGAAAGTTGTGTTGTTTGTGAAAGCAAAGGGCATAGGACAACTGAATGTCCTACCATTCCAGCCTTCAAGGAAGTGCTATATGGCCAAACTTCTGATTCAAGTAATGTTAGAAAGCCATTTCCAAACCAAGTAGGCAATCCCTACTCTGAGACCTATAATCCTGGATGGAGGAACCACCCAAATTTTGGATGGAGAAATGAGGGCTCTTCAGTACCTCAAACATTTCAACCTCCACCCCAACCATTTCATGCTCCCACACATAACACATACCAACCACCTCATAAGAGATCCTTAGAGGATACTCTTCAACAATTCATGCAAACGCAAGGAGGAATCAACAACCAAGTTTACAAATTCCAAGACCAGACCAATAGGACCTTAGATGACATTCGAAGTCAACTAACTAAGTTGACTCAATCACTAAGCATTCAAGAGAAGGGAAAAATCCCAGCTCAACCAATGCCCAATCCTAGAGGTCAGGTACACATGAGTGAATCCTCACCTAGTGAACCTTCAAACCATGAACAAGTCCAAGCCATCACTACCCTTAGAAGTGGAAAGATTGTTGACAAAGGTGTAGGTTTTAGGATTCCTAAAGGTATTGTGGAGGAGAAATCTAAGGAAAGTGAAGAGGGAATCAAAACACAAGTGACAAATGAGAGTTTGAGAGATAAAGAAGGTGAGCTAAATGAGAAAGAGATGAGTGAGAAAGGAGATGATTCAAGAAAAATTGAAGTCAAAGTGAGTGACTTAGAATTTGTTCCTAGAGCACCATTTCCACAAAGGTTAGGGAAACCTAAACAAGATCTTATGAACTTAGAAATCTATGAATTGTTCAAACAAGTGAAAGTCAATATTCCACTCCTTGATGCAATTAAACAAGTTCCATCTTATGCAAAGTTTCTTAAGGATTTATGCACAGTCAAAAGGAGATTGAATGTGAAAGAAAGAGCCTTTCTAACTGAACATGCTAGTGCCATCATCCAGTTTAAGACCCCTCCCAAATACAAAGATTCTGGTTGTCCTACCATTTCATGCATTATTGGAAGTCATAAGATAGATCAAGCTTTGTTGGATTTAGGAGCAAGTGTGAATTTAATACCCTACACTGTTTACGAACAATTAGGTTTAGGAGAAATCAAGCCTACTCGAATCACCCTTCAATTAGATGATAGGTCAATCAAGATTCCTAGGGGTATCGTTGAGGATGTGTTGGTCCAAGTAGATAAATTCTACTTTCCTGTTGATTTTGTAGTATTAGACACCGCACCAATTCAAGGTTCTAATGCCCCCATCCCAATCATCTTAGGGAGACCTTTCCTAGCTACATCCAATGCCTTAATTAACTGTAGGAATGGGGTGATGAAATTGTCTTTTGGGAATATGACTGTGGAGATGAACATATTCAATGTCTCCAAACAAATCGGGGAACATGAGGACATTAGAGAGGTAGATTTCATCCAAACAGTTTGTCAAGAACACTTTGAGAGAGTGTGGATCAAGGATCCATTGGAGAGAACTTTAATTCATGATGAAAGATTTTGTTCTTTGGAATGTGTTGATGAGGAAGTAAGAGAACTCAAGACTTATCTAGATCCAATGCCTATTATGTCAATAGGTCAATGGACCCCATCATTTGAGCCTTTGATTTCACCCTAAGTGAAAGTTGAGGAATCTCTTGTCCAGCCTGATAAACTAGAAAGGAAGCCTTTACCGAGTGATCTTAAGTATGCATTTCTAGGGGAAGATGAATCATATCCTATTGTGATCTCATCAAAACTTAGCATTGAGCAAGAACAAAAACTTTTGAGAGTGGTGAGAAAACACAAGAAAGCAATTGGGTGGAAAATTACTGACTTGAAAGGAATTAGCCCTCTTTTATGTACACATAGAATCTATCTTGAAGAAGAGGTTAAATCTGTGAGGCAAATGCAAAGACGATTGAACCCAAACATGAAGGAAGTAGTGAGAGGTGAAGTGTTTAAGCTACTTGATGCAGGTATCATTTACCCTATTGCAAACTCAAAATGGGTTAGTCCAACCCAAGTTGTCCCAAAAAAATCTGGAGTCACGGTAGTGAAGAATGAAAATAATGAGCTGGTACCAACTAGAATCCAAACTGGATGGCGTATGTGCATTGATTATCGTAAATTGAACATGGTGACTAGGAAGGACCATTTTCCGCTTCCATTTTTAGACCAAGTGCTTGAAAGAGTAGCTGGAAGAGCTTTCTATTGGTTTCTGGATGGATACTCAGTTTACAACCAAATTGAGATTTCTTTAGAAGACCAAGAAAAAACCACTTTCACTTGTCCTTTTGGTACTTATGCTTATAGAAGAATGCCATTTGGTTTGTGTAATGCACCAGCCACTTTTCAAAGGTGTATGATGAGTATCTTTAGTGACATGGTGGAAAATTTTTTGGAAGTTTTCATGGATGATTTTTCATTTTATGGGGATTCTTATGAGTTGTGTCTAATGAATCTAGAAAAAGTTCTTGAAAGGTGTGAAGAGAGCAATCTTGTACTCAATTGGGAGAAGTGTCATTTTATGGTGACACATGGCATTGTTTTAGGTCACATTGTCTCTTCAAAAGGGATAGAGGTAGATAAGTCAAAAGTGGAAGTCATTCAAAAATTAACTACCCCTAAGACTGTGAAAGATGTGAGATCCTTTTTAGGACATGCTGGTTTTTATCGAAGATTCATTCATTCTTTTAGTACCATTGCCAAACCATTGTGTAACTTGTTGTCACAAGATGTCCCATTTGATTGGACATCAAAATGTCAAGAAGCTTTTGAAAAGCTTAAAGGGTTGTTGACAACTGCACCAATCATACAAGCTCCTGATTGGTCTTTACCATTTGAACTGATGTGTGATGCTAGTGATTTTGCGGTTGGGGCTGTTTTAGGGCAAAGAAAAGACAAGAAACCTCATGTCATATATTATGCTAGCAAGACTTTGAATGATGCTCAATTGAATTACACTACAACTGAAAAAGAACTCTTAGCTGTGGTCTTTGCATTAGACAAGTTTAGGTCTTATTTGGTTGGATCTCTTGTTATTGTTTTCACTGATCATGCAGCATTGAAATATTTGCTCACAAAACAAGATGCCAAACCATGTTTGATTCGATGGATCCTCCTACTCCAAGAGTTTAACATTGAAATTCGAGATAAAAAGGGAGTAGAGAATGTAGTGGCTGATCATTTGTCTCGTCTTTCAAGCTATAAGACCATAATTGATGAATCTCCAATAAATGAACTCTTTGCTGATGAAAATTTATTTTGTGCAGGTGCTGTCTCTTACATTGGTTCTCCATGGTATGCTGACATAGCAAATTACCTAGCCACAAGTCAGATTCCTTCTCATTGGTCTAAACTTGACAAACAAAAATTCTTGCGCAATGTGCGCACCTTTTTTTGGGATGACCCCTACCTATTTAAATATTGTCCTGACCAAATTATTAGGCGGTGCATCCCTGATCATGAAATTCCAAGGGTCATTAATTTTTGTCATGCATTAGCCTGTGGTGGGCATTTCTCTTCCAAGAAAACCATTGCCAAAATCTTGCAGTGTGGTTTTTATTGGCCTACCATGTTTAAAGATGTCCATGCCTTGTGTGTTGCATGTGACCGATGCCAACGACTAGGTAGCCTCACTAGGCGTAACATGATGCCCCATAACCCCATCCTTGTTTTGGAAATATTTGATTGTTGGGGGATTGATTTCATGGGACCTTTTCCAAGTTCATTTGGTTACCAATTCATCCTTGTAGCTGTTGATTATGTGTCTAAATGGGTGGAGGCCATTGCATCTCGAACCAATGACCATCGAGTTGTGGTCAAATTCTTGAAAGAAAATATTTTCTCTCGTTTTGGCATGCCTCGGGCTATGATTAGTGATGGGGGAAAACATTTTTGTAACAAACCCGTTGGGATTTTGATGAGAAAATATGGTGTAATTCACAAGGTCAGTACCCCCTATCACCCACAGACTAGTGGCCAAGCTGAGTTGGCAAATAGGGAGATCAAGAACATTTTAGAGAAAACAGTCAATCCAAACCGTAAAGATTGGTCCCTATGACTAGTTGATGCTTTGTGGGCATATCGCACTGCTTATAAGACCTCTTTAGGAATGTCTCCTTATAGGCTAGTTTATGGAAAGCCTTGTCATCTCCCTGTTGAGATTGAGCACCGTGCATATTGGGCCATTCGGCAATTCAATGACAATGAAAACGAGGTTGGAAAAAATAGAAAGCTTCAATTGGATGAATTAGAGGAGTTGAGAAATGATGCATTTGAAAATGCAAAAATTTCAAAACATAAGATGAAAACTTTGCATGATAAACATATTCTTAGAAAATCCTTTCATGTTGGTCAAAAGGTTCTCTTGTATAATTCACGATTACATCTCTTTCCTGGGAAGTTGAGGACAAAATGGACTGGTCCATTTGTGATTACATCCATCTCTGAGCATGGTGCATTTGAGGTAGAAAATCCCAAGAATGGAAATATTTTCAAAGTAAATGGTCATCGATTGAAACCTTATCTTGAAAATGTTGTGGCTGAAGTTGAGACATTGGATCTTCAAGATCCAATACCATTGTAGTATTAGAAGTAATGAGTTTTTATTTTTATTTTATTTTTATTTTTATTTTTCATTTTTATTATTTTTTCTTCTTTCTTCCATCTCTTATATTTTCGTGTTCATGCATTCGGGACAATGCATTATTTTAAGTTGGGGGGTGTGAGGTTCTTTATTTTCAAAAAAAAAAAATCAATGTTTTCTTTTAGTTGTGATATGCAGGTTAAAAAAAAATCAAGCAAGAAGTCAGCTCATGCCCAATTCAATCAGACATTCATCTTTGAAAACAGAAGGGGAGTAACAATTTTCTAATCTTTATACTTTTCTTCTCTTTCTCTTTTACATTGAGGATAATGTAAAACTTAATTTTAGATATTTTATTATGTTGAATGCTTGAGATAACCATGCTTGTTAAAAAAAAAAAAACTTGCATTCGTATGTGAATGAGACTTGTTTAGGATCATCATTCCATTTTTGGATTCATTATTATGTTGAACATTGCATACTTTAATTTGGGATAGATAATATCTTATAAAGCAAGATATAGCATACTTTTTTTTAAGATTACTGAAATACATCTTTCCTTGTAAAAGTTGTGTGAGTTGTGTGATTATGCATGAAAGATGAGTATGATGCTTTACTTGTGATTATCCCTTTTGATCCAGTCCTAAACAAGGTTTAAGTAAATAGAGTAATAATTATTACACGAATAAATAAATAAATGTGTACAAAGTTCTATCTACTCCAATGTTTTGAGTTGCTCAGTAACTAGAGGTATTCATCACAAATGTTTATCTTTACGTCAAACGGCAGCTTAAAATATGAGTATGCAAAGCACTTTAAGTTTGTGACTTTGTGAGTAACCGGGTGCATTCATCACAAATGTTTGTATTCGCGTCAAAAGGGAAGTGACTACTTAAAGACAAAAAATAAATCATATCTTCAAAAAAAAAAAACAAAGAAAGAAAAAAGAAAGAAAGAAAATATATAGATATTTCTCTAGTTTGCTACCTTGTTTGTGTTGGTGAGAAGGGAAGATTACAAGTTGAGTTTTCGTATGAATCAATTATGTTGGTTGCACGATAAATATGACTGAATTTGGAAATTTTGTATGGATGTTTGATTTAGAGAATGTGAGTATGCTTATTTTTCTTTATTTGCTATTGTGTACACTAAGTTAAAGATACCAATGTTTGCATGATAGGTCCTTCAAGTGTGATGAATCGAGCCTAATTATGGTTGTTATTATTATTATTTTTATTTTAAAGGTTTTATGTTTTGTTTTGCTTGAGGACTAGCAAAATTTAAGTTGGGGGGTGTGATTGTGCATCAAAAGTGTCATTAAGTCTCTTGTTTTACATATGTATTTATTCTTTTTATTTGGTTGTTTTTATAATAATTGATGTGTTTTTTAGTAATGAAGTTTGTTTTAATGTTTCGATAGGTTTTTGGAGCTTAAATGAATTAATTCAGAAAATTCAATGTCGGAATTCAAAACAAAGAATTGAAGAGACATTTAGTTGAAGATTGAAGCAAATCTTGGTTCAAATAAGTGCTCCAAATTTGTCCCAAAAATCAATTCTATTCCAATTCTAGAAAAGAATATCATATGATTTATTTCAAGCCCAAACTTGCCTTATGTTGTGTGCAAACTTCAACCATTAAACACTCAAGGTTTCAATGTCAATCTTAGCCCAAATAATAAGTACATTTGTATACTTATTTGATGCTCAAATTCAGCCCAAATTCAGCCCCAAATCAGCCCTAAATCAACCCCAAATCAACCTTCAAATCAACCCAAACACAATCCATGATCTTACATGTCCACACAATAAATAACAATTGATTTATTTTGGGTAATCCATTGATCCAAGAAGGCAAGCACATGGATGGAAAGCTGGAGGGGATATTTTAACATTATTTTGGGTCAAAAAGAAGAAGGAGACACCTCATAAATGAGGAAGAAAAACGTGCACCAAAGTAGTTATAAAGCTGTCTTGATTTGATTTTTCAGAACACCTTTCGGTGTTTTGCCCATAACTTTTGACTCAGGTGTCCAAATGAGCTGTTCTTTAATGATCTGGAAAGGTGACAGAATTGTCTATAAATATGTCTCTAATAGACTTCTCCAAAAAAGCTTCTAAGAGGGTCGAATTGCTGTCCAAAGTTAGAGTCAGATTTGTGTCCGAATTTTTTCTGAAATTGTATTGTGTTCTTCTTTATAGATTTCGGTTCTTTAGTTTGTAAAACTTATTTTTTCAGTTGGATTCAAGTTCTTTCATGTTTATTAAAGTGTTCTTATATATAATCATGGTTGGCTAAACTCTTTCTTGGATCCAAATCAAGGATAATGGTGATTGAGGTGAGTTCTTTAGGATATGAATGAATCTTAATGTGTATCTTCTTATTTTCTTCATGAATGATTTATTATTGTAAAGAAATTTTAGAAATCATTTAGGTAATGTTATAATCTTGAATTTTTATGCACAAACTTTAGTTTTGGTATAGAGATTGCTTGATTCAATGTCTTACTTAATATGAAAGTACTTGTTCATTCTTAAGCAATAATCAATCTTCATCTTTCTAATCTTCATTGTAATATCTTCCGATCTAATATCACCATCGTTGAGATTAGGTTGAGTTATCTTATATATGTTGAAGAAATCACCAATACATCACCATTAAAATTGATTTGGACCAAGACTTACTTTTCTTGTCATTTAAAATCTATTTACATTTTTTTTTATCTTTGAAAACAAATCCATCAATTATTTTCAACCAAGTTATTGTTAATTTAATTTCTCTTGAGTTTTTTTTGTTACTTAGCTTAATTTCCAGATCTAGCTCTCTGTGGATATGACCTCGATCTTACCGAGTTAATTGCTACATCGCACACTCGTGCACTTGCGAGTTAAAACAAGCCGATCATAAAAAGCGGTCAAGCATCAAGAGTTGACCACCCACTCATTAATTAGTCATCAAATCAATAATTCCCAATTTTGGCCTATAAAAGGATGAATTTGCCATGCATTTAGGTATCTTGGTGTCCAGATCAAGATCATGCTTTTGCTATCTTTCTTTGTATTTTTTGTAATGTTTATGCTTTGCTTTCATTAATATCAAGTTTATGCCTTTCATTTCCTTTCCCTTACGTAGTTAACTCTTATCTTATTTATGTTCTTATTTTGTTTATTTATTTTTCTTTCTTTTATTATGTCTAGTTAAGTTTATTATGTCAAGGTGAAAAGGTTACACTAATGGTGTAAGAATAAGTATAATGTAAACTTAATATGGACTTTAATGTTTGATACTAACATGTTTTGTATTTGTTATCTTGTTCACTTTTTAATACTTTGCTTGTTAAATGACTAATCTTGATTTATGTTGTATAACACTTGGTACAACAAATGCTTGGTACTTTCATAATTCATATTGTATGGTATAACCGACACCTGAGCTATGAAAGGAACTTGATTTGTTGTTAACATAAGTTATAATCATGAATGCTTGACGAGATTTACAAGTATTAGCATTAATCGAATAAGATGACTAATGTAATCATGTTAACAATATATAATCTGATTGGAACCTCCTTTGTGTGTGGTTTCCAATTCTATAATAAGAGTTTATACTATACTTGTTTGATATACCATTAGTGGAACCTCTAACCTTGACATTTGTTATTATCATTATTTAACCCTTACATTAATATTTCATCTCCAAGTTCTCATCATCTTCTTCTTCTTCTCTTTCTTTATTATTATTACTACTACTACTGCTACAACTACTGCTATTACTACTACTATTATTATTGTTGTTGTTGTTGTTGCTGCTGTTATTATTGTTATTGTTATTGTTATTGCTATTATTGTTGTTTATAATTGTTGTTTCTAATTTGTACAATTAACTTCCTTGTGGTTCGACCCCGGTCTTGCCGAGTTATTTATTACTTCGACACTCCTGCACTTGGGAGAAGACATCAATCTTTTCGTCGTGTCAAGTTTTTGGCGCCATTGCCGGGGAGGTAAGTTTTGTATAAATTATAATATTTATTTTATTTTTTCTTTTCACTTTTCTTGTATATAACTTTGTTTCTTTTGTTTTGTTTGTCTTTATTTTGTTTTCTTCCTTCTTCTTTTGTTTTCTTCTTTTATTCTATTCCTACACGTGTGACACGACTAAAAGGTTGATGTCTTCTCCCAAGTGTAGGAGTGTCGAAGTAATAAATAACCCGGCAAGACCGGGGTCGAACCACAGGGAGGTTAATTGTACAAATTATAGACAACAATTATAAGCAACAATAATAGCAATAATAATAATAATAATAATAATAATAATAATAATAATAATAATAATAGTAGTAGTAGTAGTAGTAGTAGTAGTAGTAGTAGTAGTAGTAGTACTAGTAGTAGTAGTAATAATAATAATAATAAAGAAAGAGAAGAAGAAGAAGATGATGAGAACTTGGAGATGGAAAATTAATGTAAGGATTAAACAATAATAATAACAAATGTCAAGGTTAGAGGCTCCACTAATGGTATATCAAACAAGTATAGTATAAGCTCTTATTATTGAATTGGAAACCACACACAAAGGAGGTTCCAATCAAATTATATATTGTTAACATGATTATATTAGTCATCTTATTCAATTAATGCTAATACTTGTAAATCTCGTCAAGCATTCATGATTATAACTTATGTTAACAACAAATCAAGTTTCTTTCATAGCTCAGGTGTCAGTTATACCATACATTATGGGCTATGAAAGTGCCAAGCATTTGTTGTACCAAGTGTTATACAACGTAAATCAAGATTAGTCATTTAACAAGCAAAGTATTAAAGAGTGAACAAGATAACAAATATAAAACATGTTTGTATCAAACATTAAAGTCCATATTAAGTTTACATTATACTTATTCTCACACTATTAGTGTAACCTTTTCACCTTGACATAATTAACTTAGCTAGACATAATGAAAGAAAGAAAAATAAATAAACAAAATAAGAACATAAAAGTTAACTAAGTAAAGAAAAGGAAATGAAAGGCATAAACTTAATATTAATGAAAGCAAAGCATAAACATTACAAAAAATACAAAGAGAGAAAGGAAGAGCATGATCTTGATCTGAAAACCAAGATGCCTAAATGCATGGCAAATGCCTCCTTTTATAGGCCAAAATTGGGAACTATTGATTTGATGACTAATTGATAAGTGGGTGGCCAACTTTTGACTTGGTGACAATCCTTATCTTCTCTTGTCTGCCCAAAACGTCATTGATAACGTCAAAAGTGGAGCCAGTTGTAAACATGAAAGTTGTAGGTAATTGTCTCAGCTTTCTTGTGTAAAACATTCAGCTCATTTAGACTTCTAGAACTCCAGATATGGCCAAAATACCGAACAGTGCTCGAGCTGGAAGATAGATTCGGGCTTCTTTGTTGTTGCTACAATTTGGACTTGATAATGGCCTTTTTAGATCTTGGTGATTAGTACTTAAAAGTGCATTTTTATCATGGTTTTATATCATCATTTTGCACTTGAAGTATCAATAACTCCTTAACTAAAATATGTTTTATAATAATGTATCTAATAATATAAGATACCTATAATTTGTGGTAAATGTCTATTTTTAATGCAGGCCTATCAAATAAATGAAAGGATTGATTGATGACTTGAAGAACTTAAATTGCAAGGATAAAGAGATGGTCAAACCTAGAGAAGAGATGTCGGTGCAATCCAAACCGGAACACTGTTCGGTAATTGGGCCATATCTGGAGCTACAGATCTCAGATTTAGGCCAATTTATATGGATGGAAAGGTAAGACATAGGCCTACAACTTTCATATGGATCCCAAGATCTAAAAAGGCCATTATCAAGTCCAAATTGTAGCAACAACAAAGAAGCCCGAATCTGTCTTCCAGCCCGAGCACTGTTCTGTATTTTGGCCATATCTAGAGTTCTAGAAGTCCAAATGAGCTGAATTTTTTACACAAGAAAGCTGAGACAATTGTCTACAACTTTCATGTTTGTACCTGGCTCCAGTTTTGACGTTATCAATGACGTTTTGGGCAGACAAGAGAAGATAAGGATTGTCACCAAGTCAAAAGTTGGCCACCCACTTATCAATTAGTCATCAAATCAATAGTTCCCAATTTTGGCCTATAAAAGGAGGCATTTGCCATGCATTTAGGCATCTTTGTTTCCAGATCAAGATCATGCTCTTCCTTTCTCTCTTTGTATTTTTTGTAATGTTTATGCTTTACTTTCATTAATATCAAGTTTATGCCTTTCATTTCCTTTCCTTTACTTAGTTAACTTTTATGTTCTTATTTTGTTTATTTATTTTCATTTCTTTCATTATGTCTAGCTAAGTTAATTATGTCAAGGTGAAAAGGTTACACTAATGGTGTAAGAATAAGTATAATGTAAACTTAATATGGACTTTAATGTTTGATACTAACATGTTTTATATTTGTTATCTTGTTCACTCTTTAATACTTTGCTTGTTAAATGACTAATCTTGATTTATGTTGTATAACACTTGGTACAACAAATGCTTGGCACTTTCATAGCCCATAATGTATGGTTTAACCGACACCTGAGCTATGAAAGGAACTTGATTTGTTGTTAACATAAGTTATAATCATGAATGCTTGACGAGATTTACAAGTATTAGCATTAATTAAATAAGATGACTAATGTAATCATGTTAACAATATATAATCTCATTGGAACCTCCTTTATGTGTGGTTTCCAATTGAATAATAAGAGTTTATACTATACTTGTTTGATATACCATTAGTGGAACCTCTAACCTTGACATTTGTTATTATTATTGTTTAATCCTTACTTTAATATTTCATCTCGAAGTTCTCATCATCATCTTCTTCTTCTTCTTCTCTTTCTTTATTATTATTATTATTATTATTATTATTATTATTATTATTATTACTATTGTTGTTGTTATTATTGTTGTTTTGTAATTGTTGTTTATAATTTGTACAATTAACCTCCCTGTGGTTCGACCCCGGTCTTGCCGGGTTATTTATTACTTCGACACTCCTGCACTTGGGAGAAGACATCAACCTTTTAGTCGTGTCAAGTTTTTGGCGCCGTTGCCGGGGAGGTAAGTTCTTGTATAAATTATAGTTTTTATTTTATTTTCTCTTTTCACTTTTCTTGTATATAACTTTGTCTCTTTTATTTTGTTTCTCCTTATTTTGTTTTCTTGCTTCTTCTTTTGTTTTCTTCTTCATTTTATTATATTCCTACACGTGCATGAGAGTGTGGTTACGTACATCAAGTGGTAGACTTTGTAGGATATCCTCATCATTTTCAGAAAATATGGCCGAAGAAGATAATCAATCACTTCAAAATGAGAATAATGAGAATAACCGTGCTAGAACACTTAGAGACCACATGAATCCCACAAGAACAAGTGCACCATCATGCATAGTTTTTCCTCCCGATGCATCTCATTTTAATTTTAAACCAGGTATTATTCAACTTTTACCTTCTTTTCATGGTTTAGAATTGGAAAATCCATACTTGCATTTAAGGGAATTTGAGGAGGTGTGCAACACATATAATAATTTAAATTGTAGCATGAACACCATCAGATTAAAGCTTTTTCCTTTTTCATTAAAAGATAAAGCTAAAACATGGCTACAAAATTTGAGACCAGGATCCATTCGTGCTTGGGATGAAATGCAACAACAATTTTTAAAGAAGTTTTTCCCATCTCATAGAACAAACTCTTTCAAGAGACAAATCACCACTTTCACTCAAAAACCAGGAGAAACATTTTACAAATGTTGGGATAGGTATCGAGACTTGCTTAGTACTTGCCCTCATCATGGTTTTGAAACATGGAGATTGGTTTCACATTTCTATGAAGGGTTAACACCTAAAGATAGGCAAATGGTTGAATTGATGTGCAATGGAACTTTTGAAGATAAAGACCCTGATGAAGCAATGGAGTACTTAGACTTGTTAGCTGAAAATGCTCAAAATTGGGACACCGCGGGTACATATGAGGCACCGAGTAAAACTCAACTTCATACATCTAGTGGAGGTATGTACAACCTTAGGGAAGATCATGACCTCCAAGCAAAATTTGCATCTTTAGCTAGAAAAGTCGAGGCACTAGAATTGAAAAAGAGTGGTCAATTAAAATCTGTTGAAAACATTGTGTGTCAAATCTGTGAAACAAATGAACACTCAACCAACGATTGTCCAACCTTGCCTTCTTTTAAAGAATGTCTCCATGAACAAGCTCATGCTTTAAACAGTTTTCAAAGGGCCAACCACAACCCATACTCCCAAACATACAACCCTGGTTGGAGGAATCACCCAAATTTCAGTTGGAAGAGTGAGAACAACAATGCACAAACTTCACAACCACCGTTTCAAGCACACCATAATTCTCATGGATATGCACCTTCTTATGCTCCACCTTTTAGAAAAAATCTTGAGGAAACATTGCATGCATTCATTGAAAAGCAAGAGACAATCAATACTCAACTTGCTCAAAACATGACAGATTTTAAAGATACTCTTGCTAAATTAACATCTGCACTCAGTTTCCAAGAGAAAGGTAAGTTTCCATCTCAAACACAACAAAATCCCAAAGGGCAATACAATGCAAATGCAAGTAGTTCCGGAAGCCAACACATGGATCAAGTCAAATCAGTCACTACTCTGCGCAGTGGTAAGGTTATTGAAAAACCCTCTCTTGAACCTTATGAGAAAGATGATGAATCAATCTCTGAGGGTAAGGAAGGGGATGAATCTGAAAATTGCAAAAAAACGACTGATTCACCGCCAGCACTTCCATTTCCTCAAGCCATGACCAAACAAAGGAAAGTGAATCACAATTCTGAAATTTATGAAATTTTCAAACAGGTAAGGATCAATATACCTTTGTTGGATGCTATTAAACAGGTTCCTTCCTATGCTAAATTTTTGAAAGATCTATGCACTGTGAAGAGGAAACTGAATGTGAAAAAGAAAGCCTTTCTAGCCGAACAAGTAAGTGCTATTCTTCAGAACAATAATGCTTTGAAATATAAAGACCCTGGTTGTCCTACAATTTCTTGCTTTATTGGAGAGCATAAAATTGAAAGAGCCTTACTTGATCTTGGTGCTAGTGTGAATTTACTTCCATATTCAGTTTTTCAGAGTCTCAATCTAGGTGAGTTAAAACCAACTTCTATATCTCTTTTACTTGCCGATAGATCTGTAAAAGTGCCTAGAGGAATAATTGAAGATGTGTTAGTACAAGTCGATAAATTCATTTATCCTGTGGATTTTATTGTCTTGGACACAGAACCTGTTGAAGCATGTAATTCATTTCCTGTTATTTTAGGACGTCCGTTTCTTGCAACGTCTAACGCATTGATTAATTGTAGGAATGGACTGATGAAGCTATCATTTGGAAACATGACATTGGAGATGAATATTTTCAACATTTGCAAGCAACCTGGAGATGATAATGATTTACAAGAAGTAGATCATATTGATGAATTAGTTTATGATCAACTTGAATCTACTTTAAGTAAAAATGAATTGGATGAAACTGAAGATTTACAAATGGTTTATTCTGAGGAAGAAATCACGGATGAAACAAGCACCGAAAATGTTGATGCAAATCTTTTGTCAACATTGACAACAGATTCGACATCTAACATCACACCAATCGATGATTGCTTTCCTAACGAATCCTTACTTTCTCTTAGTCCAATGCCTTGGTATAATAAAAATATCAATTTTCTTGCCTTAGAAGATTTGCCAGCTGATTGGAGTACGCAAGACAAAGAAAAGTTTTTGAACGAAGTGAAGAGCTTTTACTGTGATGACCCTAACTTATTCAAATATTGTCCTGATCAAATATTTCAAAGATTCATTCCCGACAATGAGGTAAGTTGTGTCATTAAACTTTATCATTTTGAAGCATGTGGAAGTTATTTCTCGTCAAAAAAGACAACTGCAAAAATCTTACAAAGTGGATTTTATTGGCCCACCATGTTCAAGGACACACATGCATTCTGCAAAACTTGTGAAAATTGTCAAAAGATTGATACTGGTCAAAAAGTTTTGTTTTATAATTCTCAACTCTATGCAGTCCCTAGAGAGCTAAGACCAAGATGGAGTAATCCTTATGGGGCCTGTGATATTGAGAATTCAATGAATGACAATGATTTTAAGGAAAATGGACATCGTTTGAAAGCTTACTTTGATAATTTTCCTAGTAAAAATGAATCAACTGGTTTGAATGATTTTGTAGATAAAGGTTGATTATTATTTTTTGTTTCTCACATTGTTTTTATGTTTCTTTTTGAGTGATTTTTGCTAGTTTCTCTCACCCCGGTCAAATGGCGGATAACGGTACTCCGTGACTTAAGTCGGTTCTTTCAGTTTCCCACAATTACTGATATTTGTGTATATATTTGTGCAATTCTTTGAATCTCTCTTCTAATTCTCATTTGAAAATGGACACTAATCTTGAAAAATTGAAAAAGTATTTTCCCGCTCTGCCTCAGAATGCGATTACAAAAATTTACCATGCTAGATGTGCAAGATTGAGATTGTTAATGAATCATGGAATTCCTGAAGATATTCGCTGGTTGATTGAAGCAAAGGTCCGATTATCAGGTGAGTCCTCTAACTTCATTTCACACATGCCTGGAACAGGTAAAAGCACTTTTGCAAAGAAGCGTCGTGCAAAACGACTGGATGTCTGTCATCGTTGTGCTAGATGGACTTGTAATACACAATGTGGTTCTTTAGGAATGGTATCTATAAACCGTGAAGATAAAATACAATTCATTAAGGATGGCCTGAGTAAGGAGTCTTTAGATAATCTTCTATTGACTCTTGAGACGCATCCTAGTGGAGATGTGCATCGTGCAATTCATGATTTATGGCCACTATTTCATAAAGAACATGATCGACTTAGTCTTGGGAATCTGACTAAAAAAGACCCTGTTTGCCAGTTTTTAAGAAAACTGGATGGGAAGCCTATCCCCGACCCATAGAGGGCGTTTAAGCCGTTCTTGGACGTAAAACCAAGGGAAGATGTGCGCCACAATCACAACTACCTGTACATACACATGTTTTTTTCAAAAGTAAATAAATAAATAAATAAAAAGAGAGAGAGAGAGTGTGAGACTCCAGCTGGCCTACATATAGATGTTATGATTGCCTTTCCAATTTCTCATCTATAAAACCCTCTTTTCCTTCCTTTCATTTCTACTCAACCCATACATTCAACAAATACAGAAGTGTGTAGAAATGGCAAGTTCCTCAGGTCATCAAATAAGAAATATTTGTGTTTTCAGTGGATCTAGTCCTGGGAAAGAAAAGGAGTTTTTAGAATCAGCAAATCATCTTGGTCAGGTGCTAGCTGAGAGAAAGATTCATTTAGTGTATGGAGGAGGCAGTCTTGGGTTAATGGGAGGTGTGTCAATAGTTACATTTTTAGGAGGTAGTCAAGTTTTAGGAATCGTCCCTGAAGCTTTGGCACAAGGGGACATCATTGGAAAAACAATTGGAGAGGAACTTCAGGTCTCCACAATGTCGGCTCGAATGAATGCAATGTTTAACCATGCTGATGCTTTCATTGCTTTACCAGGTGGTCTAGGCACATTGGAAGAGATCTTTCATATTTCCTCTTGGGCTCAATTGCACATTCACCATAAACCCATAGGTTTGTTAAATGTTAATGGTTATTATGATAAGTTGTTGTCTTTTCTTGATCATGCTGTGGAACAGGAATTTCTAACATCTTCTGCACGACAAATCATAATCTCTGCTTCTACTGCTGAACAATTGATTGACCAACTACAATCTTTCATTCCTGTGATTGATCCTTCCATGAGTCGCATAAATTGGTCATCTAAGGAAAGCCGTAAAAAGCTTAGATTGGATTTGAGCCTTCATTTGTGAATTTTTGTGTCTTTTGGTTTTATTATGTTTTGTTATTTCTTATTTTTGTTTCAGTGTGTTTCAGGTTTTGTCAGTGTTCGTTATTTCAGGTGATATCTTTTATACTCTATCTTTCTACCTTAGAACATTGAGGACAATGTCTCATTTTGGTTGAGGGGAGAGGGTAGTAGTTGATAAAAAAAAAAATTGTTTTTCATTTCATAAAGCATGTGTATAATTGTTGTTACTAGGATGGCAGAGTAAAGGAGTTCTTTTGTTAAAGTGACTCTTGAGACGCATCTTAGTAACCATTCTTAACAAGGTCTATTATAATACTTCCTGAAATATTCAGGTTTACAAACTCTTGTATTGTTACCACTTAATTCTGCTCATATACTTATTTAACATGTATTTTTAAACCTTAATTTATACACACACACTTTAACATATGATTGTGGGTTGCATATTGGATTATTACATTATTTATGTTCTTTTGTTAAAGGTAACAACTAAGGGAAAGGGATTGTATATAATTAAAAAAAAAACATGAAAAAAAAATAAAAATAAAATAAAAAATGATGATAATAAAAATGTAGATAAGTTTGATTTCGTAGCCTCCCTAACCTAAGCAATTAAGCCCGAAGGGGTGTTTTAACACCTAATACCCTAAAGTCAACTGACTTGGGAGCTATTGGCCCAACGCTTGTTACATGGGTTGAGGAGAAAAGCTTAAGGCAATCAAACATTGCACTATCTACATATCAGTATCTGCGACCCGAGTTACTAAGCTCGTAGGGGTGTCTTAACACCTAATGCCCTAAGACCAACTGGTCTGGGAGTCATTAGCTGAAAGCTCGTTACATGGGTTAAAGATGCATGATGTTTTTAAAGTATATGTATATAGAGTTAAAAAAAAAAAAAGACAAAAATAGTAATCCCAACCCAAGGAAGTTAACCTTAAACATTAGAACAAAAATTTTGTTTTCTTCCAAGAAAAGCCCCATAATTATGTGTTGATACATTGAGCACAAAAGAAAGGTTTATTAATATCTTGTTAAGTGGTATTGAGCAGATATATAAATTTAATGAGAGTTTGTTTATCTGGATAGATTAATGGAAGTTAAATGATGAATACCTTGCTTTGTGAAATTTGCAAATTGTTTTAACGCTTTAATTACTAGGGACTAGTAATAAGCTAGTTGAGGGGTGTGATTAGTACTTAAAAGTGCATTTTTATCATGGTTTTATATCATCATTTTGCACTTGAAGTATCAATAACTCCTTAACTAAAATATGTTTTATAATAATGTATCTAATAATATAAGATACCTATAATTTGTGGTAAATGTCTATTTTTAATGCAGGCCTATCAAATAAATGAAAGGATTGATTGATGACTTGAAGAACTTAAATTGCAAGGATAAAGAGATGGTCAAACTTAGAGAAGAGATGTCGGTGCAATCCAAACCGGAACACTGTTCGGTAATTGGGCCATATCTGGAGCTACAGATCTCAGATTTAGGTCCAATTTATATGGATGGAAAGGTAAGACATAGGCCTACAACTTTCATATGGATCCCAAGATCTAAAAAGGCCATTATCAAGTCCAAATTGTAGCAACAACAAAGAAGCCCGAATCTGTCTTCCAGCCCGAGCACTGTTCGGTATTTTGGCCATATCTGGAGTTCTAGAAGTCCAAATGAGCTGAACTTTTTACACAAGAAAGCTGAGACAATTGTCTACAACTTTCATGTTTGTACCTGGCTCCAGTTTTGACGTTATCAATGACGTTTTGGGCAGACAAGAGAAGATAAGGATTGTCACCAAGTCAAAAGTTGGCCACCCACTTATCAATTAGTCATCAAATCAATAGTTCCCAATTTTGGCCTATAAAAGGAGGCATTTGCCATGCATTTAGGCATCTTGGTTTCCAGATCAAGATCATGCTCTTCCTTTCTCTCTTTGTATTTTTTGTAATGTTTATGCTTTACTTTCATTAATATCAAGTTTATGCCTTTCATTTCCTTTCCTTTACTTAGTTAACTTTTATGTTCTTATTTTGTTTATTTATTTTCATTTCTTTCATTATGTCTAGCTAAGTTAATTATGTCAAGGTGAAAAGGTTACACTAATGGTGTAAGAATAAGTATAATGTAAACTTAATATGGACTTTAATGTTTGATACTAACATGTTTTATATTTGTTATCTTGTTCACTCTTTAATACTTTGCTTGTTAAATGACTAATCTTGATTTATGTTGTATAACACTTGGTACAACAAATGCTTGGCACTTTCATAGCCCATAATGTATGGTTTAACCGACACCTGAGCTATGAAAGGAACTTGATTTGTTGTTAACATAAGTTATAATCATGAATGCTTGACGAGATTTACAAGTATTAGCATTAATTAAATAAGATGACTAATGTAATCATGTTAACAATATATAATCTCATTGGAACCTCCTTTATGTGTGGTTTCCAATTAAATAATAAGAGTTTATACTATACTTGTTTGATATACCATTAGTGGAACCTCTAACCTTGACATTTGTTATTATTATTGTTTAATCCTTACTTTAATATTTCATCTCTAAGTTCTCATCATCATCTTCTTCTTCTTCTTCTCTTTCTTTATTATTATTATTATTATTATTATTATTATTATTATTATTATTATTATTATTATTATTATTATTATTATTACTATTGTTGTTGTTATTATTGTTGTTTTGTAATTGTTGTTTATAATTTGTACAATTAACCTCCCTGTGGTTCGACCCCGGTCTTGCCGGGTTATTTATTACTTCGACACTCCTGCACTTGGGAGAAGACATCAACCTTTTAGTCGTGTCACTTGGGCTCCATATGAAAGTTGTAGGCCTATGTCTTACCTTTCCATCCATATAAATTGGACCTAAATCTGAGATCTGTAGCTCCAGATATGACCCAATTACCGAACAGTGTTCCGGTTTGGATTGCACCGACATCTCTTTTCTAAGTTTGACCATCTCTTTGCCTTTGCAATTTAAGTTCTTAAAGTCATCAATCAATATTTTCATTTATGTGATAGGCCTGCATTTAAAATGAACATTTACCATAAATTAAAGGTATCTTATATCATTAGATACATTATTATAAAACATATTTTAGTTAAGGAGTTATTGATACTTCAAGTGCAAAATGATGATATAAAACCATGATAAAAATGCACTTTTAAGTACTAATCACACCCCTCAACCAGCTTATTACTAGTCCCTAGTAATCAAAGCGTTAACACAATTTGCAAATTTCACAAAGCAAGGTATTCATCATTTAACTTCCATTAATCTATCCAGATAAACAAACTCTCATTAAATTTATATATCTGCTCAATACCTCTCAACAAGATATTAATAAACCTTTCTTTTGTGCTCAATGTATCAACACATAATTATGGGGCTTTTCTTGGAAGAAAACAAAATTTTTGTTCTAATGTATAAGGTTAACTTCCTTGGGTTGGGATTACTATTTTTGTCTTTTTTTTTCATTTTTTTTAAAAAATCTATATACATATAATTTAAAAACATCATGCATCTTTAACCCATGTAACGAGCTTTCAGCTAATGACTCCCAGACCAGTTGGTCTTAGGGCATTAGGTGTTAAGACACCCCTACGAGCTTAGTAACTCGGGTCGCAGTTACTGATATGTAGATAGTGCAATGTTTGATTCCCTTAAGCTTTTCTCCTCAACCCATGTAACAAGCGTTGAGCCAATAGCTCCCAAGTCAGTTGACTTTAGGATATTAGGTGTTAAAACACCCCTTCGGGCTTAATTGCTTAGGTTAGGGAGGCTACGAAACCAAAGTTATCTATATTTTTATTATCATCATTTTTTTTCTTTTCTTTTTCTTTTTTTTTTCTTTTGTTTTTCATGTTTTTCTTGTTTTTTTAATTATATACAATCCCTTTCCCTTAGTTGTTACCTTTAACAAAAGAACATAAATAATGTAATATCCAATATGCAACCCACAATCATATGTTAAAGTGTGTGTGTGTAAATTAAGGTTTAAGAATACATGTTAAATAAGTATATGAGCAGAATTAAGCGGTAACAATACGAGAGTTTGTAAACCTGAATATTTCAGGAAGTATTATAATAGACCTTGTTAAGAATGGTTACTAAGATGCGTCTCAATAATCACTTTAACAAAAGAACTCCTTTACTCTGCCATCCTAGTAACAACAATTATGCACATGCTTTATGAAATGAAAAACAATTTTTTTTTTATCAACTACTACCCTCTCCCCCCAACCAAAACGAGACATTGTCCTCAATGTTCTAAGGTAGAAAGATAGAGTATAGAAGATATCACCTGAAATAACGAACACTGACAAAACCTGAAACACACTGAAACAAAAATAAGAAATAACAAAACACAATAATAAAACCAAAATACACAAAAATTCACAAATGAAGGCTCAAATCCAATCTAAGCTTTTTACGGCTTCCCGTAGATGACCAATTTATGCGACTCATGGAAGGATCAATCACAGGAATGAAAGATTGTAGTTGGTCAATCAATTGTTCAGCAGTAGTAGCAGAGTGACACGACTAAAAGGTTGATGTCTTCTCCCAAGTGCAGGAGTGTCGAAGTAATAAATAACCCGGCAAGACCGGGGTCGAACCACAGGGAGGTTAATTGTACAAATTATAGACAATAATTATAAGCAACAATAATAGCAATAATAACAACAACAATAACAACAACAACTATAATAATAATAATAATAATAATAGTAGTAGTAGTAGTAGTAGTAGTAATAATAATAATAATAATAATAATAATAAAGAAAGAGAAGAAGAAGATGATGATAACTTGGAGATGGAAAATTAATGTAAGGATTAAACAATAATAATAACAAATGTCAAGGTTAGAGGTTCCACTAATGGTATATCAAACAAGTATAGTATAAACTCTTATTATTGAATTGGAAACCACAAACAAAGGAGGTTCCAATCAGATTATATATTGTTAACATGATTACATTAGTCATCTTATTCAATTAATGCTAATACTTGTAAATCTCGTCAAGCATTCATGATTATAACTTATGTTAACAACAAATCAAGTTCCTTTCATAGCTCAGGTGTCGGTTATACCATACATTATGGGCTATGAAAGTGCCAAGCATTTGTTGTACCAAGTGTTATACAACATAAATCAAGATTAATCATTTAACAAGTGCTTGACCGCTTTTTATGATCGGCTTGTTTTAACTCGCAAGTGCACGAGTGTGCGATGTAGCAATTAACTCGGTAAGATCGAGGTCATATCCATAGAGAGCTAGATCTGGAAATTAAGCTAAGTAACAAAAAAAACTCAAGAGAAATTAAATTAACAATAACTTGGTTGAAAATAATTGATGGATTTGTTTTCAAAGATAAAAAAAAATGTAAATAGATTTTAAATGACAAGAAAAGTAAGTCTTGGTCCAAATCAATTTTAATGGTGATGTATTGGTGATTTCTTCAACATATATAAGATAACTCAACCTAATCTCAACGATGGTGATATTAGATCGGAAGATATTACAATGAAGATTAGAAAGATGAAGATTGATTATTGCTTAAGAATGAACAAGTACTTTCATATTAAGTAAGACATTGAATCAAGCAATCTCTATACCAAAACTAAAGTTTGTGCATAAAAATTCAAGATTATAACATTACCTAAATGATTTCTAAAATTTCTTTACAATAATAAATCATTCATGAAGAAAATAAGAAGATAAACATTAAGATTCATTCATATCCTAAAGAACTTACCTCAATCACCATTATCCTTGATTTGGATCCAAGAAAGAGTTTAGCCAACCATGATTATATATAAGAACACTTCAATAAACATGAAAGAACTTGAATCCAACTGAAAAAATAAGTTTTACAAACTAAAGAACCGAAATCTATAAAGAAGAACACAATACAATTTCAGAAACAATTCGGACATAAATCTGACTCTAACTTTGGACAGCCATTCGACCCTCTTAGAAGCTTTTTTTGGAGAAGTCTATTAGAGACATATTTATAGGCAATTCTGTCACCTTTCCAGATCATTAAAGAACAGCTCATTTGGACACCTGAGTCAAAAGTTATGGGCAAAACACCGAAAGGTGTTCTGAAAAATCAAATCAAGACAGCTTTACAACTACTTTGGTGCACGTTTTTCTTCCTCATTTATGAGGTGTCTCCTTCTTCTTTTTGACCCAAAATAATGTTAAAATATCCCCTCCAGCTTTCCATCCATGTGCTTGCCTTCTTGGATCAATGGATTACCCAAAATAAATCAATTGTTATTTGTTGTGTGGACATGTAAGATCATGGATTGTGTTTGGGTTGATTTGAAAGTTGATTTGGGGTTGATTTAGGGCTGATTTGGGGCTGATTTTTGGGCTGAATTTGAGCATCAAATAAGTATACAAATGTACTTATTATTTGGGCTAAGATTGACATTGAAACCTTGAGTGTTTAATGGTTGAAGTTTGCACACAACATAAGGCAAGTTTGGGCTTGAAATAAATCATATGATATTCTTTTCTAGAATTGGAATAGAATTGATTTTTGGGACAAATTTGGAGCACTTATTTGAACCAAGTTTTGCTTCAATCTTCAACTAAATGTCTCTTCAATTCTTTGTTCTGAATTCCGACGTTGAATTTTCTGAATTAATTCATTTAAGCTCCAAAAACCTATCGAAACATTAAAACAAACTTCATTACTAAAAAACACATCAATTATTATAAAAACAACCAAATAAAAACAATAAATACATATGTAAAACAAGAGATTTAATGACACTTTTGATGCACAATCACACCCCCCAACTTAGATTTTGCTAGTCCTCAAGCAAAACAAAACATAAAACCTTTAAAATAAAAATAATAATAATAACAACCATAATTAGGCTCGATTCATCGCACTTGAAGGACCTATCATGCAAACATTGGTATCTTTAACTTAGTGTACACAATAGCAAATAAAGAAAAATAAGCATACTCACATTCTCTAAATCAAACATCCATACAAAATTTCCAAATTCAGTCATATTTATCGTGCAACCAACATAATTGATTCATACGAAAACTCAACTTGTAATCTTCCATTCTCACCAACACAAACAAGGTAGCAAACTAGAGAAATATCTATATATTTTCTTTCTTTCTTTTTTCTTTCTTTGTTTTTTTTTTTTTTGAAGATATGATTTATTTTTTGTCTTTAAGTAGTCACTTCCCTTTTGACGCGAATACAAACATTTGTGATGAATGCACCCGGTTACTCACAAAGTCACAAACTTAAAGTGCTTTGCATACTCATATTTTAAGCTGCCGTTTGACGTAAAGATAAACATTTGTGATGAATACCCCTAGTTACTGAGCAACTCAAAACATTGGAGTAGATAGAACTTTGTACACATTTATTTATTTATTCGTGTAATAATTATTACTCTATTTACTTAAACCTTGTTTAGGACTGGATCAAAAGGGATAATCACAAGTAAAGTATCATACTCATCTTTCATGCATAATCACACAACTCACACAACTTTTACAAGGAAAGATGTATTTCAGTAATCTTAAAAAAAAGTATGCTATATCTTGCTTTATAAGATATTATCTATCCCAAATTAAAGTATGCAATGTTCAACATAATAATGAATCCAAAAATGCAATGATAATCCTAAACAAGTCTCATTCACATACGAATGCAAGTTTTTTTTTTTTTTTTTTTTACAAGCATGGTTATCTCAAGCATTCAACATAATGAAATATCTAAAATTAAGTTTTACATTATCCTCAATGTAAAAGAGAAAGAGAAGAAAAGTATAAAGATTAGAAAATTGTTACTCCCCTTCTTTTTTCAAGGATGAATGTCTGATTGAATTGGGCATGAGTTGACTTCGTGCTTGATTTTTTTTTTTTAACCTGCATATCACAACTAAAAGAAAACATTGATTTTTTTTTTTTTGAAAATAAAGAACCTCACACCCCCCAACTTAAAATAATGCATTGTCCCGAATGCATGAACACGAAAATATAAGAGATGGAAGAAAGAAGAAAAAATAATAAAAAGGAAAAAAAAAATAAAATAAAATAAAAATAAAAACTCATTACTTCTAATACTACAATGGTATTGGATCTTGAAGATCCAATGTCTCAACTTCAGCCACAACATTTTCAAGATAAGGTTTCAATCGATGACCATTTACTTTGAAAATATTTCCATTCTTGGGATTTTCTACCTCAAATGCACCATGCTCAGAGATGGATTTAATCACAAATGGACCAGTCCATTTTGTCCTCAACTTCCCAGGAAAGAGATGTAATCGTGAATTATACAAGAGAACCTTTTGACCAACATGAAAGGATTTTCTAAGAATATGTTTATCATGCAAAGTTTTCATCTTATGTTTTGAAATTTTTGCATTTTCAAATGCATCATTTCTCAACTCCTCTAATTCATCCAATTGAAGCTTTCTATTTTTGCCAACCTCGTTTTCATTGTCATTGAATTGCCGAATGGCCCAATATGCACGGTGCTCAATCTCAACAGGGAGATGACAAGGCTTTCCATAAACTAGCCTATAAGGAGACATTCCTAAAGAGGTCTTATAAGCAGTGCGATATGCCCACAAAGCATCAACTAGTCGTAGGGACCAATCTTTACGGTTTGGATTGACTGTTTTCTCTAAAATGTTCTTGATCTCCCTATTTGCCAACTCAGCTTGGCCATTAGTCTGTGGGTGATAGGGGGTACTGACCTTGTGAATTACACCATATTTTCTCATCAAAATCCCAACGGGCTTGTTACAAAAATGTTTTCCCCCATCACTAATCATAGCCCGGGGCATGCCAAAACGAGAGAAAATATTTTCTTTCAAGAATTTGACCACAACTCGATGGTCATTGGTTCGAGATGCAATGGCCTCCACCCATTTAGACACATAATCAACAGCAACAAGGATGAATTGGTAACCAAATGAACTTGGAAAAGGTCCCATGAAATCAATCCCCCAACAATCAAATATTTCCAAAACAAGGATGGGGTTAAGGGGCATCATGTTACGCCTAGTGAGGCTACCTAGTCGTTGGCATCGGTCACATGCAACACAGAAGGCATGAACATCTTTAAACATGGTAGGCCAATAAAAACCACACTGCAAGATTTTGGCAATGGTTTTCTTGGAAGAGAAATGCCCACCACAGGCTAATGCATGACAAAAATTAATGACCCTTGGAATTTCATGATCAGGGATGCACCGCCTAATAATTTGGTCAGGACAATATTTAAATAGGTAGGGGTCATCCCAAAAAAAGGTGCGCACATTGCGCAAGAATTTTTGTTTGTCAAGTTTAGACCAATGAGAAGGAATTTGACTTGTGGCTAGGTAATTTGCTATGTCAGCATACCATGGAGAACCAATGTAAGAGACAGTACCTGCACAAAATAAATTTTCATCAGCAAAGAGTTCATTTATTGGAGATTCATCAATTATGGTCTTATAGCTTGAAAGACGAGACAAATGATCAGCTACTACATTCTCTACTCCCTTTTTATCTCGAATTTCAATGTTAAACTCTTGGAGTAGGAGGATCCATCGAATCAAACGTGGTTTGGCATCTTGTTTTGTGAGCAAATATTTCAATGCTGCATGATCAGTGAAAACAATAACAAGAGATCCAACCAAATAAGACCTAAACTTGTCTAATGCAAAGACCACAGCTAAGAGTTCTTTTTCAGTTGTAGTGTAATTCAATTGAGCATCATTCAAAGTCTTGCTAGCATAATATATGACATGAGGTTTCTTGTCTTTTCTTTGCCCTAAAACAGCCCCAACCGCAAAATCACTAGCATCACACATCAGTTCAAATGGTAGAGACCAATCAGGAGCTTGTATGATTGGTGCAGTTGTCAACAACCCTTTAAGCTTTTCAAAAGCTTCTTGACATTTTGATGTCCAATCAAATGGGACATCTTGTGACAACAAGTTACACAATGGTTTGGTAATGGTACTAAAAGAATGAATGAATCTTCGATAAAAACCAGCATGTCCTAAAAAGGATCTCACATCTTTCACAGTCTTAGGGGTAGTTAATTTTTGAATTACTTCCACTTTTGACTTATCTACCTCTATCCCTTTTGAAGAGACAATGTGACCTAAAACAATGCCATGTGTCACCATAAAATGACACTTCTCCCAATTGAGTACAAGATTGCTCTCTTCACACCTTTCAAGAACTTTTTCTAGATTCATTAGACACAACTCATAAGAATCCCCATAAACTGAAAAATCATCCATGAAAACTTCCAAAAAATTTTCCACCATGTCACTAAAGATACTCATCATACACCTTTGAAAAGTGGCTGGTGCATTACACAAACCAAATGGCATTCTTCTATAAGCATAAGTACCAAAAGGACAAGTGAAAGTGGTTTTTTCTTGGTCTTCTAAAGAAATCTCAATTTGGTTGTAACCTGAGTATCCATCCAGAAAACAATAGAAAGCTCTTCCAGCTACTCTTTCAAGCACTTGGTCTAAAAATGGAAGCGGAAAATGGTCCTTCCTAGTCACCATGTTCAATTTACGATAATCAATGCACATACGCCATCCAGTTTGGATTCTAGTTGGTACCAGCTCATTATTTTCATTCTTCACTACCGTGACTCCAGATTTTTTTGGGACAACTTGGGTTGGACTAACCCATTTTGAGTTTGCAATAGGGTAAATGATACCTGCATCAAGTAGCTTAAGCACTTCACCTCTCACTACTTCCTTCATGTTTGGGTTCAATCGTCTTTGCATTTGCCTCACAGATTTAGCCTCTTCTTCAAGATAGATTCTATGTGTACATAAAAGAGGGCTAATTCCTTTCAAGTCAGTAATTTTCCACCCAATTGCTTTCTTGTGTTTTCTCACCACTCTCAAAAGTTTGTGTTCTTGCTCTATGCTAAGTTTTGATGAGATCACAATAGGATATGATTCATCTTCCCCTAGAAATGCATACTTAAGATCACTCGGTAAAGGCTTCCTTTCTAGTTTATCAGGCTGGACAAGAGATTCCTCAACTTTCACTTGGGGTGAAATCAAAGGCTCAAATGATGGGGTCCATTGACCTATTGACATAATAGGCATTGGATCTAGATAAGTCTCGAGTTCTCTTACTTCCTCATCAACACATTGCAAAGAACAAAATCTTTCATCATGAATTAAAGTTCTCTCCAATGGATCCTTGATCCACACTCTCTCAAAGTGTTCTTGACAAACTGTTTGGATGAAATCTACCTCTCTAATGTCCTCATGTTCCCCGATTTGTTTGGAGACATTGAATATGTTCATCTCCACAGTCATATTCCCAAAAGACAATTTCATCACCCCATTCCTACAGTTAATTAAGGCATTGGATGTAGCTAGGAAAGGTCTCCCTAAGATGACTGGGATGGGGGCATTAGAACCTTGAATTGGTGCGGTGTCTAATACTACAAAATCAACAGGAAAGTAGAATTTATCTACTTGGACCAACACATCCTCAACGATACCCCTGGGAATCTTGATTGACCTATCAGCTAATTGAAGGGTGATTCGAGTAGGCTTGATTTCTCCTAAACCTAATTGTTCGTAAACAGTGTAGGGTATTAAATTCACACTTGCTCCTAAATCCAACAAAGCTTGATCTATCTTATGACTTCCAATAATGCATGAAATGGTAGGACAACCAGGATCTTTGTATTTGGGAGGGGTCTTAAACTGGATGATGGCACTAGCATGTTCAGTCAGAAAAGCTCTTTCTTTCACATTCAATCTCCTTTTGACTGTGCATAAATCCTTAAGAAACTTTGCATAAGATGGAACTTGTTTAATTGCATCAAGGAGTGGAATATTGACTTTCACTTGTTTGAACAATTCATAGATTTCCGAGTTCATAAGATCTTGTTTAGGTTTTCCTAACCTTTGTGGAAATGGTGCTCTAGGAACAAATTCTAAATCACTCATTTTGACTCCAATCTTTCTTGAATCATCTCCTTTCTCACTTATCTCTTTCTCATTTATCTCACCTTCTTTGTCACTCAAACTCTCATTTGTCACTTGTGTTTTGATTCCCTCTTCACTTTCCCTAGATTTCTCCTCCACAATACCTTTAGGAATCCTAAAACCTACACCTTTATCAACAATCTTTCCACTTCTAAGGGTAGTGATGGCTTGGACTTGTTCATGGTTTGAAGGTTCACTAGGTGAGGATTCACTCATGTGTACCTGACCTCTAGGATTGGGCATTGGTTGAGCTGGGATTTTTCCCTTCTCTTGAATGCTTAGTGATTGAGTCAACTTAGTTAGTTGACTTCGAATGTCATCTAAGGTCCTATTGGTCTGGTCTTGGAATTTGTAAACTTGGTTGTTGATTCCTCCTTGCGTTTGCATGAATTGTTGAAGAGTATCCTCTAAGGATCTCTTATGAGGTGGTTGGTATGTGTTATGTGTGGGAGCATGAAATGGTTGGGGTGGAGGTTGAAATGTTTGAGGTACTGAAGAGCCCTCATTTCTCCATCCAAAATTTGGGTGGTTCCTCCATCCAGGATTATAGGTCTCAGAGTAGGGATTGCCTACTTGGTTTGGAAATGGCTTTCTAACATTACTTGAATCAGAAGTTTGGCCATATAGCACTTCCTTGAAGGCTGGAATGGTAGGACATTCAGTTGTCCTATGCCCTTTGCTTTCACAAACAACACAACTTTCCTCTTGTTGTTCACTTATGACATGCACTTTTTTAATCTCAAGAGACTCTACTTTCCTAGCCAATGAGGCTAATCTAGCATTGAGGTCATCAGTCTCTTTCAATTGAAACTTCCCACTTGAATGAGAAATGGTGTTTCTAGACTCAACATGAACTGGGAGAGAAGTCTCCCATTGCTTTGTGTTTTCAGCCAATTGATCAAAAAAATCAAAGGCCTCACTTGGTTCTTTGTCATAAAACTCACCATTACACATGGTTGACACTAGCTTTTTAAAATCTGCGGTAAGAGAGTCATAAAAGAAACTCACTAACCTCCACATCTCAAAACCATGATGAGGGCATGCATTTAACAAGTCTTTGAACCTTTCCCAAGCTTGGTGAAATGACTCATTTGGACTACAAGAAAAATTCATCATTTGACGTTGTAAAGCTGCTGTCCTATGAGTGGGGAAGTATTTTTTCAAAAATTCAGCTTGCATTTCTCTCCATGTACCTATAGACCTAGGACGCAAGGAGTTTAGCCAAAGCTTGGCTTTATCCTTTAGAGAGAATGGGAACAATTTAAGCCGAATGGTTTCCTCTGTGCATGTTCTATCAATAAAAGTATTACATACCTCTTCAAAGTCTTTAATGTGTATGTATGGATTTTCAGAATCCATACCATGAAATGTGGGAAGAAGTTGAATCATGCCCGGTTTCAAATTGAAAGCTTGTTGGTTAAGAGGTAATATAATACACGAAGGTGTACTTTGTCTAGCCGGGTGAAGATACTCTCTAAGAGTTCGAAAATTAGGTTGATCATTGAATTGTGGAGGTCCATTACCTTGAACACTCCCTTCACCCTCTACATCTTCAACATTAGCCATGATAAAATAATAATAATAAAAATAATAATAATATAACAATTATATGAAAATGAAAGGAAAGGAAAGAAAAAAAAATGCAAATAAAAGTAATAGCTCAAAAATAAAAATACAACAAATTAAGAAATTCACTCTCCAACTAATAAGCACTATTAACAACAATAAACATTAAAAGATAATTATAAGAAGCTTGAATAAAAAGGCGGTGATACCGGCCAAGCACTTTAGACAATAAATATAAGAAAAATAACAACAATAAACATTAAAAAATAATTATAACAAGCATGAATAAACAAAAGGCGGTAATACCGGCCAAGCACTTTAGACAATAAATATAAGAAAAATAACAACAACAAATATTAAAAGATAATTATAACAAGCATGAATAAAAAGGCGGTAATACCGGCCAAGCACTTTAGACAATAAATAAAAACAATATCAACTAAATAAAATGAAATAAACAAGAAAAATATTAGCAACTAATAAGAATAGACAATAAAATAAAAATGGTTGAACCAACCAAAATCCAACAATTAATAGTCCAGTCCACAGTCCAATATCCGGAACGTTAAGGTAAAATTTTTTTTTAGGCGGTAAAACCAGCCAATTGAATTTTTTTTTTATATGATTTTTTTTTAGTTTTCCAATAATCAAATCTAAATTTGTTACCTTTGCTTGCTAGCTCCCCGGCAACGGCGCCAAAATTGCTTGACCGCTTTTTATGATCGGCTTGTTTTAACTCGCAAGTGCACGAGTGTGCGATGTAGCAATTAACTCGGTAAGATCGAGGTCATATCCACAGAGAGCTAGATCTGGAAATTAAGCTAAGTAACAAAAAAAACTCAAGAGAAATTAAATTAACAATAACTTGGTTGAAAATAATTGATGGATTTGTTTCCAAAGATAAAAAAAAATGTAAATAGATTTTAAATGACAAGAAAAGTAAGTCTTGGTCCAAATCAATTTTAATGGTGATGTATTGGTGATTTCTTCAACATATATAAGATAACTCAACCTAATCTCAACGATGGTGATATTAGATCGGAAGATATTACAATGAAGATTAGAAAGATGAAGATTGATTATTGCTTAAGAATGAACAAGTACTTTCATATTAAGTAAGACATTGAATCAAGCAATCTCTATACCAAAACTAAAGTTTGTGCATAAAAATTCAAGATTATAACATTACCTAAATGATTTCTAAAATTTCTTTACAATAATAAATCATTCATGAAGAAAATAAGAAGATAAACATTAAGATTCATTCATATCCTAAAGAACTTACCTCAATCACCATTATCCTTGATTTGGATCCAAGAAAGAGTTTAGCCAACCATGATTATATATAAGAACACTTCAATAAACATGAAAGAACTTGAATCCAACTGAAAAAATAAGTTTTACAAACTAAAGAACCGAAATCTATAAAGAAGAACACAATACAATTTCAGAAACAATTCGGACATAAATCTGACTCTAACTTTGGACAGCCATTCGACCCTCTTAGAAGCTTTTTTTGGAGAAGTCTATTAGAGACATATTTATAGGCAATTCTGTCACCTTTCCAGATCATTAAAGAACAGCTCATTTGGACACCTGAGTCAAAAGTTATGGGCAAAACACCGAAAGGTGTTCTGAAAAATCAAATCAAGACAGCTTTACAACTACTTTGGTGCACGTTTTTCTTCCTCATTTATGAGGTGTCTCCTTCTTCTTTTTGACCCAAAATAATGTTAAAATATCCCCTCCAGCTTTCCATCCATGTGCTTGCCTTCTTGGATCAATGGATTACCCAAAATAAATCAATTGTTATTTGTTGTGTGGACATGTAAGATCATGGATTGTGTTTGGGTTGATTTGAAAGTTGATTTGGGGTTGATTTAGGGCTGATTTGGGGCTGATTTTTGGGCTGAATTTGAGCATCAAATAAGTATACAAATGTACTTATTATTTGGGCTAAGATTGACATTGAAACCTTGAGTGTTTAATGGTTGAAGTTTGCACACAACATAAGGCAAGTTTGGGCTTGAAATAAATCATATGATATTCTTTTCTAGAATTGGAATAGAATTGATTTTTGGGACAAATTTGGAGCACTTATTTGAACCAAGTTTTGCTTCAATCTTCAACTAAATGTCTCTTCAATTCTTTGTTCTGAATTCCGACGTTGAATTTTCTGAATTAATTCATTTAAGCTCCAAAAACCTATCGAAACATTAAAACAAACTTCATTACTAAAAAACACATCAATTATTATAAAAACAACCAAATAAAAACAATAAATACATATGTAAAACAAGAGATTTAATGACACTTTTGATGCACAATCAACAAGCAAAGTATTAAAGAGTGAACAAGATAACAAATATAAAACATGTTAGTATCAAACATTAAAGTCCATATTAAGTTTACATTATACTTATTCTCACACCATTAGTGTAACCTTTTCACCTTGACATAATTAACTTAGCTAGACATAATGAAAGAAAGAAAAAATAGATAAACAAAATAAGAACATAAAAGCTAACTAAGTAAAGGAAAGGAAATGAAAAGCATAAACTTAATATTAATGAAAGCAAAGCATAAACATTACAAAAAATACAAAGAGAGAAAGGAAGAGCATGATCTTGATCTGGAAACCAAGATGCCTAAATGAATGGCAAATGCCTCCTTTTATAGGCCAAAATTGAGAACTATTGATTTGATGACTAATTGATAAGTGGGTGGCCAACTTTTGACTTGGTGACAATCCTTATCTTCTCTTGTCTGCCCAAAACGTCATTGATAACGTCGAAATTGGAGCCAGTTGTAAACATGAAAGTTGTAGGCAATTGTCTCAGCTTTCTTGTGTAAACAATTCAGCTCATTTGGACTTCTAGAACTCCAGATATGGCCAAAATACCGAACAGTGCTCGGGCTGGAAGACAGATTCGGGCTTCTTTGTTGTTGCTACAATTTGGACTTGATAATGGCCTTTTTAGATCTTGGGCTCCATATGAAAGTTGTAGGCCTATGTCTTACCTTTCCATCCATATAAATTGGACCTAAATCTGAGATCTGTAGCTCCAGATATGACCCAATTACCGAACAGTGTTTTGGTTTGGATCGCACCGACATCTCTTTTCTAAGTTTGACCATCTCTTTGCCTTTGCAATTTAAGTTCTTAAAGTCATCAATCAATCCTTTCATTTATGTGATAGGCCTGCATTAAAAATAGACATTTGCCATAAATTATAGGTATCTTATATTATTAGATACATTATTATAAAACATATTTTAGTTAAGGAGTTATTGATACTTCAAGTGCAAAATGATGATATAAAACCATGATAAAAATGCACTTTTAAATACTAAGCACACCCCTCAACCAGCTTATTACTAGTCCCTAGTAATCAAAGCGTTAAAATAGAAAACAAATTTGCAAATTTCACAAAGCAAGGTATTCATCATTTAACTTCCATTAATCTATCCAGATAAACAAACTCTCATTAAATTTATATATCTGCTCAATACCTCTCAACAAGATATTAATAAACCTTTCTTTTGTGCTCAATGTATCAACACATAATTATGGGGCTTTTCTTGGAAGAAAACAAAATTTTTGTTCTAATGTATAAGGTTAACTTCCTTGGGTTGGGATTACTATTTTTGTCTTTTTTTTCATTTTTTTTAAAAAATCTATATACATATAATTTAAAAACATCATGCATCTTTAATCCATGTAACGAGCTTTCAGCTAATGACTCCCAGACCAGTTGGTCTTAGGGCATTAGGTGTTAAGACACCTCAACGAGCTTAGTAACTCGGGTCGCAGATACTGATATGTAGATAGTGCAATGTTTGATTCCCTTAAGCTTTTCTCCTCAACCCATGTAACAAGCGTTGGGCCAATAGCTCCCAAGTCAGTTGACTTTAGGGTATTAGGTGTTAAAACACCCCTTCGAGCTTAATTGCTTAGGTTAGGGAGGCTACGAAACCAAACTTATCTACATTTTTATTATCATCATTTTTTTTTCTTTTTGTTTTTTTTTTTTATATACAATCCCTTTTCCTTAGTTGTTACCTTTAACAAAAGAACATAAATAATGTAATAATCCAATATGCAACCCACACTCATATGTTAAAGTGTGTGTGTGTAAATTAAGGTTTAAGAATACATGTTAAATAAGTATATGAGTAGAATTAAGTGGTAACAATACGAGAGTTTGTGAACCTGAATATTTCAGGAAGTATTATAATAGACCTTGTTAAGAATGGTTACTAAGATGCGTCTCAAGAATCACTTTAACAAAAGAACTCCTTTACTCTGCCATCCTAGTAACAACAATTATGCACATGCTTTATGAAATGAAAAACAATTTTTTTTTTTATCAACTACTACCCTCTCCCCCCAACCAAAACGAGACATTGTCCTCAATGTTCTAAGGTAGAAAGATAGAGTATAGAAGATATCACCTGAAATAACGAACACTGACAAAACCTGAAACACACTGAAACAAAAATAAGAAATAACAAAACACAATAATAAAACCAAAATACACAAAAATTCACAAATGAAGGCTCAAATCCAATCTAAGCTTTTTACGGCTTCCCGTAGATGACCAATTTATGCGACTCATGGAAGGATCAATCACAGGAATGAAAGATTGTAGTTGGTCAATCAATTGTTCAGCAGTAGTAGCAGAGTGACACGACTAAAAGGTTGATGTCTTCTCCCAAGTGCAGGAGTGTCGAAGTAATAAATAACCCGGCAAGACCGGGGTCGAACCACAGGGAGGTTAATTGTACAAATTATAGACAATAATTATAAGCAACAACAATAGCAATAATAACAACAACAATAACAACAACAACTATAATAATAATAATAATAGTAGTAGTAGTAGTAGTAGTAGTAATAATAATAATAATAATAATAATAATAATAAAGAAAGAGAAGAAGAAGATGATGATAACTTGGAGATGGAAAATTAATGTAAGGATTAAACAATAATAATAACAAATGTCAAGGTTAGAGGTTCCACTAATGGTATATCAAACAAGTATAGTATAAACTCTTATTATTGAATTGGAAACCACAAACAAAGGAGGTACCAATCAGATTATATATTGTTAACATGATTACATTAGTCATCTTATTCAATTAATGCTAATACTTGTAAATCTCGTCAAGCATTCATGATTATAACTTATGTTAACAACAAATCAAGTTCCTTTCATAGCTCAGGTGTCGGTTATACCATACATTATGGGCTATGAAAGTGCCAAGCATTTGTTGTACCAAGTGTTATACAACATAAATCAAGATTAATCATTTAACAAGCAAAGTATTAAAGAGTGAACAAGATAACAAATATAAAACATGTTAGTATCAAACATTAAAGTCCATATTAAGTTTACATTATACTTATTCTCACACCATTAGTGTAACCTTTTCACCTTGACATAATTAACTTAGCTAGACATAATGAAAGAAAGAAAAAATAGATAAACAAAATAAGAACATAAAAGCTAACTAAGTAAAGGAAAGGAAATGAAAAGCATAAACTTAATATTAATGAAAGCAAAGCATAAACATTACAAAAAATACAAAGAGAGAAAGGAAGAGCATGATCTTGATCTGGAAACCAAGATGCCTAAATGAATGGCAAATGCCTCCTTTTATAGGCCAAAATTGAGAACTATTGATTTGATGACTAATTGATAAGTGGGTGGCCAACTTTTGACTTGGTGACAATCCTTATCTTCTCTTGTCTGCCCAAAACGTCATTGATAACGTCGAAATTGGAGCCAGTTGTAAACATGAAAGTTGTAGGCAATTGTCTCAGCTTTCTTGTGTAAACAATTCAGCTCATTTGGACTTCTAGAACTCCAGATATGGCCAAAATACCGAACAGTGCTCGGGCTGGAAGACAGATTCGGGCTTCTTTGTTGTTGCTACAATTTGGACTTGATAATGGCCTTTTTAGATCTTGGGCTCCATATGAAAGTTGTAGGCCTATGTCTTACCTTTCCATCCATATAAATTGGACCTAAATCTGAGATCTGTAGCTCCAGATATGACCCAATTACCGAACAGTGTTTTGGTTTGGATCGCACCGACATCTCTTTTCTAAGTTTGACCATCTCTTTGCCTTTGCAATTTAAGTTCTTAAAGTCATCAATCAATCCTTTCATTTATGTGATAGGCCTGCATTAAAAATAGACATTTGCCATAAATTATAGGTATCTTATATTATTAGATACATTATTATAAAACATATTTTAGTTAAGGAGTTATTGATACTTCAAGTGCAAAATGATGATATAAAACCATGATAAAAATGCACTTTTAAATACTAAGCACACCCCTCAACCAGCTTATTACTAGTCCCTAGTAATCAAAGCGTTAAAATAGAAAACAAATTTGCAAATTTCACAAAGCAAGGTATTCATCATTTAACTTCCATTAATCTATCCAGATAAACAAACTCTCATTAAATTTATATATCTGCTCAATACCTCTCAACAAGATATTAATAAACCTTTCTTTTGTGCTCAATGTATCAACACATAATTATGGGGCTTTTCTTGGAAGAAAACAATTTTTGTTCTAATGTATAAGGTTAACTTCCTTGGGTTGGGATTACTATTTTTGTCTTTTTTTTCATTTTTTTTAAAAAATCTATATACATATAATTTAAAAACATCATGCATCTTTAATCCATGTAACGAGCTTTCAGCTAATGACTCCCAGACCAGTTGGTCTTAGGGCATTAGGTGTTAAGACACCTCAACGAGCTTAGTAACTCGGGTCGCAGATACTGATATGTAGATAGTGCAATGTTTGATTCCCTTAAGCTTTTCTCCTCAACCCATGTAACAAGCGTTGGGCCAATAGCTCCCAAGTTAGTTGACTTTAGGGTATTAGGTGTTAAAACACCCCTTCGAGCTTAATTGCTTAGGTTAGGGAGGCTACGAAACCAAACTTATCTACATTTTTATTATCATCATTTTTTTTTCTTTTTCTTTTTTTTTCTTTTTGTTTTTTTTTTTATATACAATCCCTTTCCCTTAGTTGTTACCTTTAACAAAAGAACATAAATAATGTAATAATCCAATATGCAACCCACACTCATATGTTAAAGTGTGTGTGTGTAAATTAAGGTTTAAGAATACATGTTAAATAAGTATATGAGCAGAATTAAGTGGTAACAATACGAGAGTTTGTCAACCTGAATATTTCAGGAAGTATTATAATAGACCTTGTTAAGAATGATTACTAAGATGCGTCTCAAGAGTCACTTTAACAAAAGAACTCCTTTACTCTGCCATCCTAGTAACAACAATTATGCACATGCTTTATGAAATGAAAAACAATTTTTTTTTATCAACTACTACCCTCTCCCCCCAACCAAAACGAGACATTGTCCTCAATGTTCTAAGGTAGAAAGATAGAGTATAGAAGATATCACCTGAAATAACGAACACTGACAAAACCTGAAACACACTGAAATAAAAATAAGAAATAACAAAACACAATAATAAAACCAAAAGACACAAAATCTTACAAATGAAGGCTCAAATCCAATCTAAGCTTTTTACGGCTTCCCGTAGATGACCAATTTATGCGACTCATGGAAGGATCAATCACAGGAGTGAAAGATTGTAGTTGGTCAATCAATTGTTCAGCAGTAGGAGCAGAGATTATGATTTGGCGTGCAGAAGATGTTAGAAATTCTTGTTCCACAGCATGATCAAGAAAAGACAACAACTTATCATAATAACCATTAACATTTAACAAACCTATGGGTTTATGGTGAATGTGCAATTGAGCCCAAGAGGAAATATGAAAGATCTCTTCCAATGTGCCTAGACCACCTGGTAAAGCAATGAAAGCATCAGCATGGTTAAACATTGCATTCATTCGAGCCGACATTGTGGAGACCTGAAGTTCCTCTCCAATTGTTTTTCCAATGATGTCCCCTTGTGCCAAAGCTTTAGGGACGACTCCTAAAACTTGACTACCTCTTAAAAATGCAGCTATTGACACACCTCCCATTAACCCAAGACTGCCTCCCCCATACACTAAATGAATCTTTCTCTCAGCTAGCACCTGACCAAGATGATTTGCTGATTCTAAAAACTCCTTTTCTTTCCCAGGACTAGATCCACCGAAAACACAAATATTTCTTATTTGATGACTTGAGGAACTTGCCATTTCTACACACTTCTGTATTTGTTGAATGTATGGGTTGAGTAGAAATGAAAGGAAGGAAAAGAGGGTTTTATAGATGAGAAATTAGAAAGGCAATCATAACATCTATATGTAAGCCAGCTGGAGTCTCACACACTCTCTCTCTCTTTTTATTTATTTATTTATTTACTTTTGAAAAAAAGCATGTGTATGTACAAGTAGTTGTGATTGTGGCTCACATCTTCCCTTGGTTTTACGTCCAAGAACGGCTTAAACGCCCTCTATGGGTCGGGGATAGGCTTCCCATCCAGTTTTCTTAAAAACTGGCAAACAGGGTCTTTTTTAGTCAGATTCCCAAGACTAAGTCGATCATGTTCTTTATGAAATAGTGGCCATAAATCATGAATTGCACGATGCACATCTCCACTAGGATGCGTCTCAAGAGTCAATAGAAGATTATCTAAAGACTCCTTACTCAGGCCATCCTTAATGAATTGTATTTTATCTTCACGGTTTATAGATACCATTCCTAAAGAACGACATTGTGTATTACAAGTCCATCTAGCACATCGATGACAGACATCCAGTCGTTTTGCACGACGCTTCTTTGCAAAAGTGCTTTTACCTGTTCCAGGCATGTGTAAAATGAAGTTAGAGGACTCACCTGATAATCGGACCTTTGCTTCAATCAACCAGCGAATATCTTCAGGAATTCCATGATTCATTAACAATCTCAATCTTGCACATCTAGCACGGTAAATTTTTGTAATCGCATTCTGAGGCAGAGCGGGAAAATACTTTTTCAATTTTTCAAGATTAGTGTCCATTTTCAAATGAGAATTGGAAGAGAGATTCAAAGAATTGCATAGATATATACACAGATATCAGTAATTGTGGGAAACTGAAAGAACCGACTTAAGTCACGGAGTACTGTTATCCGCCATTTGACCGGGGTGAAAGAAACTTGCAAAAATCACTCAAAAAGAAACAAAAATAAAATAAAATAAAATAAAATCAATCTTTATATAAGAAACAAAAATAAAATAAAATAAAATAAAATAAAATCAATCTTTATATACAGGATCACCCAATTCAATAGAGTTATGTTCAACTGAAAAATTGTTAAAGTAAACTTTCAGACGATGTCCATTTACCTTGAAAACATTGCCATTCTTTGGATTCTCGATGTCATAGGCCCCATATGGATACACATGTTTCACAATAAAAGGACCGCTCCATCTTGATCTTAATTTTCCAGGAAATAAATGCAGTCGAGAATTATAAAGCAAGACTTTTTGACCAACATTGAAGGTTTTTCTCAGTATTTTCTTGTCATGAAACTCTTTAATTCTTGCTTTATGAATTCTTGAATTTTCATATGCATCATTTCTTATTTCCTCAAGCTCATTTATTTGTAATTTTCGCAGTTGACTAGCATCATCCAGATTTGAATTGAAAGCTTTAATAGCCCAATAAGCTTTATGTTCAAGTTCCACAGGCAAGTGACAAGGTTTTCCATAGACTAGTCTATAAGGTGACATACCTAATGATGTTTTATAAGCAGTTCGATAAGCCCAAAGTGCATCATTAAGTCTTAAAGACCAGTCTTTCCTATTAGGGTTCACTGTTTTCTCCAAAATATGTTTGATCTCCCTATTAGCAAGCTCTACTTGTCCACTTGTTTGAGGGTGATAAGGGGTGGCAACTTTGTGTGTGATTCCATATTTCTTCATTAAAGACTCAAATGGCTTGTTGCAGAAATGTGTTCCACCATCACTTATTATGGCTCGAGGGACTCCAAATCGACTCAAAATATTTTCTTTCAAAAACTTTATCACTGTTTTGTGATCATTGTTTCGACTTGGAATTGCCTCTATCCATTTTGAAACATAATCTACTGCGACTAATATGTATAAGAAACCAAATGATGGAGGGAATGGGCCCATGAAATCTATACCCCAACAGTCAAAGATCTCAATGACAATAATAGGGTTTAAAGGCATCATATGACGTTTTGAAATAGATCCCAACTTTTGACAATTTTCACAAGACTTGCAGAATGCATGTGAGTCTTTGAACATGGTGGGCCAGTAAAATCCACTTTGTAAGATTTTTGCAGTTGTCTTTCTTGATGAGAAATGGCCCCCACATGCTTCAGAATGACAAAATTTAATGACACTACTTACCTCATTGTCAGGAATGCATCTTCGAAATATTTGATCAGGACAATATTTGAATAAATAAGGATCATCCCAATAAAAATTCTTCACTTCGTTCAAGAACTTTCTTTTATCTTGGGTACTCCAATGAGCTGGCAGTTGTCCTGAAACAAGAAAATTAACAATATTAGCAAACCAAGGCATTGTAAAGACAAAAAGTAAAGATTCATCAGGAAAGTAGTCATCGATTGGTGTGATGTCAGTTTTCAAATCTGTTGTCAATCTTGACAAGTGATCTGCGACAACATTTTCGCTGCCTTTCTTATCTTTGATTGTGATATCAAATTCTTGAAGTAATAAAATCCACCGCACCAATCTAGCCTTGGAATCTTTCTTAGAAAGAAGATATTTCAATGCTGCATGATCACTAAAAACAACAACAGGTGAGCCAACAAGATAAGATCTGAATTTTTCACATGTAAATACTACTGCAAGTAATTCTTTTTCAGTGGTGGTATAATTCATTTGAGCACTATTTAAAGTTTTACTTGCATAGTAAATTACATAAGGTTTCTTATCTTTTCTTTGTCCTAAAACAGCACCTACGGCATAATCACTAGCATCACACATTATTTCAAAAGGTAATGACCAATCAGGAGGTTGAATGATAGGAGCACAAGTAAGCAAATTTTTAAGTTTAACAAAGGCTTCTTCACAATGTTTAGTCCATTCAAAAATAGTATCCTTTGTTAGAAGGTTACTTAAAGGCTTAGATATTACACTAAAATCTTTGATGAACCTTCTATAAAAACCAGCATGTCCCAAGAATGATCTAACATCTTTAAGAGATTTTGGTGTTGGCAAGTTTGCAATTAACTCGATTTTAGATTTGTCAACCTCAATTCCTTTTGATGAAACAATGTGACCAAGTACAATGCCGTTTGTTACCATAAAATGACATTTTTCCCAATTCAGCACAAGATTCTTCTCTTCACACCTGGTTAAAACCTTTCCTAAATTAGTCAAACAATCATCAAATGAATTGCCAAAAACAGAAAAATCATCCATGAAAATCTCAAGAAAATGTTCAACCATATCGCTAAATATACTAAGCATGCATCTTTGAAATGTGGCTGGTGCATTACATAATCCAAAAGGCATCCTTCGATATGCAAAAGTACCAAATGGACATGTGAAAGTAGTCTTTTCTTGATCTTCCAATGCAATTTCAATTTGGTTGTAACCCGAATAGCCATCTAGGAAACAATAAAATTCATGACCTGCAACTCTTTCTAGGATTTGATCCATAAAAGGTAAAGGAAAATGATATTTTCTAGTCATTGAATTAAGTTTCCTGTAGTCAATGCACATGCGCCAACCAGTAACAGTTCTAGTGGGAATTAACTCATTGTTCTCATTTGTTATCACAGTGACTCCAGACTTCTTAGGTACAACTTGGGTAGGACTTACCCATTTGCTGTCAGAAATAGGATAAATGATTTCATTATCTAGAAGCTTAATGACTTCATTTTTCACTACTTCTTTCATATTAGGGTTTAGCCTTCGTTGCATTTCTCTAGAGGGTTTAGCATTTTCCTCTAAATAAATTCTGTGTGTACAAATCAAAGGACTAATTCCTTTTATATCAGCTATGGTCCATCCTAATGCATTTTTGTGCATTTTCAGAGTTTGTAATAACTTACCTTCTTGATGTGCATTAAGTTTGGAAGAGATTATTACCAGAAAAGTTTCATTTTCTCCCAAAAATGAGTATTTGAGATTGGATGGCAACGGCTTCAAATCAGGTTTTGGTGGTTGAACACTTGAAGGTATGGACTTAATTGGTCGTGGTGGCAATTCCTCAATTTGTGGCCTCCATTTACTTGTCTTTGATTCTTCCTGAAAATAAATCATTTCCAAATCATCAGTTTCATCAATCTCAATTTCATTGGAAGTGGTTGGAAATTGATCATGAATTAATTTTTCAGTAAAGTCCACTTTCTGTAAATCATTATCATCTCTAGGTTGCTTGCAAATGTTGAAAATATTCATCTCCAATGTCATGTTTCCAAATGATAGCTTCATCAGTCCATTCCTACAATTAATCAATGCATTAGAAGTTGCAAGAAATGGACGTCCTAAAATAACAGGAAATGAATTACATGCTTCAACAGGTTCTGTGTCCAAGACAATAAAATCCACAGGATAAATGAATTTATCGACTTGTACTAACACATCTTCAATTATTCCTCTAGGCACTTTTATAGATCTATCGGCAAGTAAAAGAGTTATAGAAGTTGGTTTTCACTCACCTAGATTGAGACTCTGAAAAACTGAATATGGAAGTAAATTCATACTAGCACCAAGATCAAGTAAGGCTCTTTTAATTTTATGCTCTCCAATAAAGCAAGAAATTGTAGGACAACCAGGGTCTTTATATTTCAAAGCATTATTGTTTTGAAGAATAGCACTTACTTGTTCGGCTAGAAAGGCTTTCTTTTTCACATTCAGTTTCCTCTTCACAGTGCATAGATCTTTCAAAAATTTAGCATAGGAAGGAACCTGTTTAATAGCATCCAACAAAGATATATTGATCCTTACCTGTTTGAAAATTTCATAAATTTCAGAATTGTGATTGACTTTCCTTTGTTTGGTCATGGCTTGAGGAAATGGAAGTGCTGGCGGTGAGTCAGTCGTTTCTTTGCAATTTTCAGATTCATCCCCTTCCTTACCCTCAGAGATTGACTCATCATCTTTCTCATAAGGTTCAAGAGAGGGTTTTTCAATAACCTTACCACTGCGCAGAGTAGTGACTGATTTGACTTGATCCATGTGTTGGCTTCCGGAACTACTTGCATTTGCATTGTATTGCCCTTTGGGATTTTGTTGTGTTTGAGATGGAAACTTACCTTTCTCTTGGAAACTAAGAGCAGATGTTAATTTAGCAAGAGTATCTTTAAAATCTGTCATGTTTTGAATAAGTTGAGTATTAATTGTCTCTTGCTTTTCAATGAATGCATGCAATGTTTCCTCAAGATTTCTTCTAGAAGGTGGAGCATAAGAAGGTGCATATCCATGAGAATTTTGGAAATTATGGTGTGCTTGAAACGGTGGTTGTGAAGTTTGTGCATTATTGTTCTCACTCTTCCAACTGAAATTTGGGTGATTCCTCCAACTAGGGTTGTATGTTTGGGAGTATGGGTTGTGGTTGGGCCTTTGGAAACTGTTTAAAGCATGAGCTTGTTCATGGAGACATTCTTTAAAAGAAGGCAAGGTTGGACAATCGTTGGTTGAGTGTTCATTTATTTCACAGATTTGACACACAATGTTTTCAACAGATTTTAATTGACCACTCTTTTTCAATTCTAGTGCCTCGACTTTTCTAGCTAAAGATGCAAATTTGGCTTGAAGGTCATGATCTTCCCTAAGGTTGTACATACCTCCACTAGATGTATGAGGTTGAGTTTTACTCGGTGCCTCATATGTACCTGCAGTGTCCCAATTTTGAGCATTTTCAGCTAACAAGTCTAAGTACTCCATTGCTTCATCAGGGTCTTTATCTTCAAAAGTTCCATTGCACATCAATTCAACCATTTGCCTATCTTTAGGTGTTAACCCTTCATAGAAATGTGAAACCAATCTCCATGTTTCAAAACGATGATGAGGGCAAGTACTAAGCAAGTCTCGATACCTATCCCAACATTTATAAAATGTTTCTCCTGGTTTTTGAGTGAAAGTGGTGATTTGTCTTTTGAAAGAGTTTGTTCTATGAGATGGGAAAAACTTCTTTAAAAATTATTGTTGCATTTCATCCCAAGCACGAATGGATCCTGGTCTCAAATTTTGTAGCCATGTTTTAGCTTTATCTTTTAATGAAAAAGGGAAAAGCTTTAATCTGATGGTGTTCATGCTATAATTTAAATTATTATATGTGTTGCAGACCTCTTCAAATTCCCTTAAATGCAAGTATGGATTTTCTAATTCTAAACCATGAAAAGAAGGGAAAAGTTGAATAATACCTGGTTTAAAATTAAAATGAGATGCATCAGGAGGAAAAACTATGCATGATGGTGCACTTGTTCTTGTGGGATTCATATGATCTCTAAGTGTTCTAGCACGGTTATTCTCATTATTTTCATTATAAAGTGATTGATTATCTTCTTCGGCCATATTTTCTGAAAATGATGAGGATACCCTACAAAGTCTACCACTTGATGTACGTGACCACACTCTCATGCACGTGTAGGAATAAAATAAAAAGAAGAAGAAGAAAGCAAAAGAAGGAGGAAGAAAACAAAATAAAAAGAAATAAAAGAAAAGAAACAAAGTTATATACAAGAAAAGTGAAAAGAGAAAATAAAATAAATACTATAATTTATACAAGAACTTACCTCCCCGGCAACGGCGCCAAAAACTTGACACGACTAAAAGGTTGATGTCTTCTCCCAAGTGCAGGAGTGTCGAAGTAATAAATAACCCGGCAAGACCGGGGTCGAACCACAGGGAGGTTAATTGTACAAATTATAGACAATAATTATAAGCAACAATAATAGCAATAATAACAACAACAATAACAACAACAACTATAATAATAATAATAATAATAGTAGTAGTAGTAGTAGTAGTAGTAGTAGTAGTAGTAGTAATAATAATAATAATAATAATAATAATAATAAAGAAAGAGAAGAAGAAGATGATGATAACTTGGAGATGGAAAATTAATGTAAGGATTAAACAATAATAATAACAAATGTCAAGGTTAGAGGTTCCACTAATGGTATATCAAACAAGTATAGTATAAACTCTTATTATTGAATTGGAAACCACAAACAAAGGAGGTTCCAATCAGATTATATATTGTTAACATGATTACATTAGTCATCTTATTCAATTAATGCTAATACTTGTAAATCTCGTCAAGCATTCATGATTATAACTTATGTTAACAACAAATCAAGTTCCTTTCATAGCTCAGGTGTTGGTTATACCATACATTATGGGCTATGAAAGTGCCAAGCATTTGTTGTACCAAGTGTTATACAACATAAATCAAGATTAATCATTTAACAAGCAAAGTATTAAAGAGTGAACAAGATAACAAATATAAAACATGTTAGTATCAAACATTAAAGTCCATATTAAGTTTACATTATACTTATTCTCACACCATTAGTGTAACCTTTTTACCTTGACATAATTAACTTAGCTAGACATAATGAAAGAAAGAAAAAATAGATAAACAAAATAAGAACATAAAAGCTAACTAAGTAAAGGAAAGGAAATGAAAAGCATAAACTTAATATTAATGAAAGCAAAGCATAAACATTACAAAAAATACAAAGAGAGAAAGGAAGAGCATGATCTTGATCTGGAAACCAAGATGCCTAAATGAATGGCAAATGCCTCCTTTTATAGGCCAAAATTGAGAACTATTGATTTGATGACTAATTGATAAGTGGGTGGCCAACTTTTGACTTGGTGACAATCCTTATCTTCTCTTGTCTGCCCAAAACATCATTGATAACGTCAAAATTGGAGCCAGTTGTAAACATGAAAGTTGTAGGCAATTGTCTCAGCTTTCTTGTGTAAACAATTCAGCTCATTTGGACTTCTAGAACTCCAGATATGGCCAAAATACCGAACAGTGCTCGGGCTGGAAGACAGATTCGGGCTTCTTTGTTGTTGCTACAATTTGGACTTGATAATGGCCTTTTTAGATCTTGGGCTCCATATGAAAGTTGTAGGCCTATGTCTTACCTTTCCATCCATATAAATTGGACCTAAATCTGAGATCTGTAGCTCCAGACATGACCCAATTACCGAACAGTGTTCCGGTTTGGATCGCACCGACATCTCTTTTCTAAGTTTGACCATCTCTCTGCCTTTGCAATTTAAGTTCTTAAAGTCATCAATCAATCCTTTCATTTATGTGATAGGCCTGCATTAAAAATAGACATTTGCCATAAATTATAGGTATCTTATATTATTAGATACATTATTATAAAACATATTTTAGTTGAGTTATTGATACTTCAAGTGCAAAATGATGATATAAAACCATGATAAAAATGCACTTTTAAATACTAATCACACCCCTCAACCAGCTTATTACTAGTCCCTAGTAATCAAAGCGTTAAAATAGAAAACAAATTTGCAAATTTCACAAAGCAAGGTATTCATCATTTAACTTCCATTAATCTATCCAGATAAACAAACTCTCATTAAATTTATATATCTGCTCAATACCTCTCAACAAGATATTAATAAACCTTTCTTTTGTGCTCAATGTATCAACACATAATTATGGGGCTTTTCTTGGAAGAAAACAAAATTTTTGTTCTAATGTATAAGGTTAACTTCTTTGGGTTGGGATTACTATTTTTGTCTTTTTTTTCATTTTTTTTAAAAAATCTATATACATATAATTTAAAAACATCATGCATCTTTAATCCATGTAACGAGCTTTCAGCTAATGACTCCCAAACTAGTTGGTCTTAGGGCATTAGGTGTTAAGACACCTCAACGAGCTTAGTAACTCGGGTCGCAGATACTGATATGTAGATAGTGCAATGTTTGATTCCCTTAAGCTTTTCTCCTCAACCCATGTAACAAGCGTTGGGCCAATAGCTCCCAAGTCAGTTGACTTTAGGGTATTAGGTGTTAAAACACCCCTTCGAGCTTAATTGCTTAGGTTAGGGAGGCTACGAAACCAAACTTATCTACATTTTTATTATCATCATTTTTTTTTCTTTTTCTTTTTTTCTTTTTATATACAATCCCTTTCCCTTAGTTGTTACCTTTAACAAAAGAACATAAATAATGTAATAATCCAATATGCAACCCACACTCATATGTTAAAGTGTGTGTGTGTAAATTAAGGTTTAAGAATACATGTTAAATAAGTATATGAGTAGAATTAAGTGGTAACAATACGAGAGTTTGTGAACCTGAATATTTCAGGAAGTATTATAATAGACCTTGTTAAGAATGGTTACTAAGATGCGTCTCAAGAATCACTTTAACGAAAGAACTCCTTTACTCTGCCATCCTAGTAACAACAATTATGCACATGCTTTATGAAATGAAAAACAATTTTTTTTTTTATCAACTACTACCCTCTCCCCCCAACCAAAACGAGACATTGTCCTCAATGTTCTAAGGTAGAAAGATAGAGTATAGAAGATATCACCTGAAATAACGAACACTGACAAAACCTGAAACACACTGAAACAAAAATAAGAAATAACAAAACACAATAATAAAACCAAAATACACAAAAATTCACAAATGAAGGCTCAAATCCAATCTAAGCTTTTTACGGCTTCCCGTAGATGACCAATTTATGCGACTCATGGAAGGATCAATCACAGGAATGAAAGATTGTAGTTGGTCAATCAATTGTTCAGCAGTAGTAGCAGAGTGACACGACTAAAAGGTTGATGTCTTCTCCCAAGTGCAGGAGTGTCGAAGTAATAAATAACCCGGCAAGACCGGGGTCGAACCACAGGGAGGTTAATTGTACAAATTATATACAATAATTATAAGCAACAATAATAGCAATAATAACAACAACAATAACAACAACAACTATAATAATAATAATAATAATAGTAGTAGTAGTAGTAGTAGTAGTAGTAATAATAATAATAATAATAATAATAATAAAGAAAGAGAAGAAGAAGATGATGATAACTTGGAGATGGAAAATTAATGTAAGGATTAAACAATAATAATAACAAATGTCAAGGTTAGAGGTTCCACTAATGGTATATCAAACAAGTATAGTATAAACTCTTATTATTGAATTGGAAACCACAAACAAAGGAGGTTCCAATCAGATTATATATTGTTAACATGATTACATTAGTCATCTTATTCAATTAATGCTAATACTTGTAAATCTCGTCAAGCATTCATGATTATAACTTATGTTAACAACAAATCAAGTTCCTTTCATAGCTCAGGTGTCGGTTATACCATACATTATGGGCTATGAAAGTGCCAAGCATTTGTTGTACCAAGTGTTATACAACATAAATCAAGATTAATCATTTAACAAGCAAAGTATTAAAGAGTGAACAAGATAACAAATATAAAACATGTTAGTATCAAACATTAAAGTCCATATTAAGTTTACATTATACTTATTCTCACACCATTAGTGTAACCTTTTCACCTTGACATAATTAACTTAGCTAGACATAATGAAAGAAAGAAAAAATAGATAAACAAAATAAGAACATAAAAGCTAACTAAGTAAAGGAAAGGAAATGAAAAGCATAAACTTAATATTAATGAAAGCAAAGCATAAACATTACAAAAAATACAAAGAGAGAAAGGAAGAGCATGATCTTGATCTGGAAACCAAGATGCCTAAATGAATGGCAAATGCCTCCTTTTATAGGCCAAAATTGAGAACTATTGATTTGATGACTAATTGATAAGTGGGTGGCCAACTTTTGACTTGGTGACAATCCTTATCTTCTCTTGTCTGCCCAAAACATCATTGATAACGTCGAAATTAGAGCCAGTTGTAAACATAAAAGTTGTAGGCAATTGTCTCAGCTTTCTTGTGTAAACAATTCAGCTCATTTGGACTTCTAGAACTCCAGATATGGCCAAAATACCGAACAGTGCTCAGGCTGGAAGACAGATTCGGGCTTCTTTGTTGTTGCTACAATTTGGACTTGATAATGGCCTTTTTAGATCTTGGGCTCCATATGAAAGTTGTAGGCCTATGTCTTACCTTTCCATCCATATAAATTGGACCTAAATCTGAGATCTGTAGCTCCAGATATGACCCAATTACCGAACAGTGTTCCGGTTTGGATCGCACCGACATCTCTTTGCCTTTGCAATTTAAGTTCTTAAAGTCATCAATCAATCCTTTCATTTATGTGATAGGCCTGCATTAAAAATAGACATTTGCCATAAATTATAGGTATCTTATATTATTAGATACATTATTATAAAACATATTTTAGTTAAGGAGTTATTGATACTTCAAGTGCAAAATGATGATATAAAACCATGATAAAAATGCACTTTTAAATACTAATCACACCCCTCAACCAGCTTATTACTAGTCCCTAGTAATCAAAGCGTTAAAATAGAAAACAAATTTGCAAATTTCACAAAGCAAGGTATTCATCATTTAACTTCCATTAATCTATCCAGATAAACAAACTCTCATTAAATTTATATATCTGCTCAATACCTCTCAACAAGATATTAATAAACCTTTCTTTTGTGCTCAATGTATCAACACATAATTATGGGGCTTTTCTTGGAAGAAAACAAAATTTTTGTTCTAATGTATAAGGTTAACTTCCTTGGGTTGGGATTACTATTTTTGTCTTTTTTTTCATTTTTTTTAAAAAATCTATATACATATAATTTAAAAATATCATGCATCTTTAATCCATGTAACGAGCTTTCAGCTAATGACTCCCAAACCAGTTGGTCTTAGGGCATTAGGTGTTAAGACACCTCAACGTGCTTAGTAACTCGGGTCGCAGATACTGATATGTAGATAGTGCAATGTTTGATTCCCTTAAGCTTTTCTCCTCAACCCATGTAACAAGCGTTGGGCCAATAGCTCCCAAGTCAGTTGACTTTAGGGTATTAGGTGTTAAAACACCCCTTCGAGCTTAATTGCTTAGGTTAGGGAGGCTACGAAACCAAACTTATCTACATTTTTATTATCATCATTTTTTTTTTCTTTTTGTTTTTTTTTTATATACAATCCCTTTCCCTTAGTTGTTACCTTTAACAAAAGAACATAAATAATGTAATAATCCAATATGCAACCCACACTCATATGTTAAAGTGTGTGTGTGTAAATTAAGGTTTAAGAATACATGTTAAATAAGTATATAAGCAGAATTAAGTGGTAACAATACGAGAGTTTGTCAACCTGAATATTTCAGGAAGTATTATAATAGACCTTGTTAAGAATGATTACTAAGATGCGTCTCAAGATTCACTTTAACAAAAGAACTCCTTTACTCTGCCATCCTAGTAACAACAATTATGCACATGCTTTATGAAATGAAAAACAATTTTTTTTTATCAACTACTACCCTCTCCCCCCAACCAAAACGAGACATTGTCCTCAATGTTCTAAGGTAGAAAGATAGAGTATAGAAGATATCACCTGAAATAACGAACACTGACAAAACCTGAAACACACTGAAATAAAAATAAGAAATAACAAAACACAATAATAAAACCAAAAGACACAAAATCTTACAAATGAAGGCTCAAATCCAATCTAAGCTTTTTACGGCTTCCCGTAGATGACCAATTTATGCGACTCATGGAAGGATCAATCATAGGAGTGAAAGATTGTAGTTGGTCAATCAATTGTTCAGCAGTAGGAGCAGAGATTATGATTTGGCGTGCAGAAGATGTTAGAAATTCTTGTTCCACAGCATGATCAAGAAAAGACAACAACTTATCATAATAACCATTAACATTTAACAAACCTATGGGTTTATGGTGAATGTGCAATTGAGCCCAAGAGGAAATATGAAAGATCTCTTCCAATGTGCCTAGACCACCTGGTAAAGCAATGAAAGCATCAGCATGGTTAAACATTGCATTCATTCGAGCCGACATTGTGGAGACCTGAAGTTCCTCTCCAATTGTTTTTCCAATGATGTCCCCTTGTGCCAAAGCTTTAGGGACGACTCCTAAAACTTGACTACCTCCTAAAAATGCAGCTATTGACACACCTCCCATTAACCCAAGACTGCCTCCCCCATACACTAAATGAATCTTTCTCTCAGCTAGCACCTGACCAAGATGATTTGCTGATTCTAAAAACTCCTTTTCTTTCCCAGGACTAGATCCACCGAAAACACAAATATTTCTTATTTGATGACTTGAGGAACTTGCCATTTCTACACACTTCTGTATTTGTTGAATGTATGGGTTGAGTAGAAATGAAAGGAAGGAAAAGAGGGTTTTATAGATGAGAAATTAGAAAGGCAATCATAACATCTATATGTAAGCCAGCTGGAGTCTCACACACTCTCTCTCTCTTTTTATTTATTTATTTATTTACTTTTGAAAAAAAGCATGTGTATGTACAAGTAGTTGTGATTGTGGCTCACATCTTCCCTTGGTTTTACGTCCAAGAACGGCTTAAACGCCCTCTATGGGTCGGGGATAGGCTTCCCATCCAGTTTTCTTAAAAACTGGCAAACAGGGTCTTTTTTAGTCAGATTCCCAAGACTAAGTCGATCATGTTCTTTATGAAATAGTGGCCATAAATCATGAATTGCACGATGCACATCTCCACTAGGATGCGTCTCAAGAGTCAATAGAAGATTATCTAAAGACTCCTTACTCAGGCCATCCTTAATGAATTGTATTTTATCTTCACGGTTTATAGATACCATTCCTAAAGAACGACATTGTGTATTACAAGTCCATCTAGCACATCGATGACAGACATCCAGTCGTTTTGCACGACGCTTCTTTGCAAAAGTGCTTTTACCTGTTCCAGGCATGTGTAAAATGAAGTTAGAGGACTCACCTGATAATCGGACCTTTGCTTCAATCAACCAGCGAATATCTTCAGGAATTCCATGATTCATTAACAATCTCAATCTTGCACATCTAGCACGGTAAATTTTTGTAATCGCATTCTGAGGCAGAGCGGGAAAATACTTTTTCAATTTTTCAAGATTAGTGTCCATTTTCAAATGAGAATTAGAAGAGAGATTCAAAGAATTGCATAGATATATACACAGATATAAGTAATTATGGGAAACTGAAAGAACCGACTTAAGTCACGGAGTACCGTTATCCACCATTTGACCAGGGTGAGATAAACTAGCAAAAATCACTCAAAAAGAAACATAAAAAAGAAAATGTGAGAAAAACAAAATAATCAACCTTTATCTACAAGATCATTCAAACCAGCTGATTCATTTTCACTAGGAAAATATTTCAAAGCATTATTGTTTTGAAGAATAGCACTTACTTGTTCGGCTAGAAAGGCTTTCTTTTTCACATTCAGTTTCCTCTTCACAGTGCAGAGATCTTTCAAAAATTTAGCATAGGAAGGAACCTGTTTAATTGCATCCAGCAAAGGTATATTGATCCTTACCTGTTTGAAAATTTCATAAATTTCAGAATTGTGATTAACTTTCCTTTGTTTGGTCATGGCTTGAGGAAATGGAAGTGCTGGCGGTGAATCAGTCGTTTCTTTGCAATTTTCAGATTCAACCCCTTCCTTACCCTCAGAGATTGACTCATCATCTTTCTCATAAGGTTCAAGAGAGGGTTTTTCAATAACCTTACCACTGCGCAGAGTAGTGACTGATTTGACTTGATCCATGTGTTGGCTTCCGGAACTACTTGCATTTGCATTGTATTGCCCTTTGGGATTTTGTTGTGTTTGAGATGGAACCTTACCTTTCTCTTGGAAACTAAGAACAGATGTTAATTTAGCAAAAGTATCTTTAAAATCTATCATGTTTTGAGCAAGTTGAGTATTGATTGTCTCTTGCTTTTCAATGAATGCATGCAATGTTTCCTCAAGATTTCTTCTAGGTAGTGGAGCATAAGGAGGTGCATATCCATGAGAATTTTGGAAATTGTGGTGTGCTTGAAATGGTGGTTGTGAAGTTTGTGCATTGTTGTTCTCACTCTTCCAATTGAAATTTGGGTGATTTCTCCAACCAGGGTTGTATGTTTGGGAGTATGGGTTGTGGTTGGGCCTTTGAAAACTGTTTAAAGCATGGGCTTGTTCATGGAGACATTCCTTAAAAGAAGGCAAGGTTGGACAGTTACTGGTTGAGTGTTCATTTGTTTCACAGATTTGACACACAATGTTTTCAACAGATTTTAATTGACCACTCTTTTTCAATTCTAGTGCCTCGACTTTTCTAGCTAAAGATGAAAACTTGGCTTGAAGGTCATGATCTTCCCTAAGATTGTACATACCTCCACTAGATGTATGGGGTTGAGTTTTACTCGGTGCCTCATATGTACCCGCGGTGTCCTAATTTTGAGCATTTTCAGCTAACAAGTCTAAGTACTCCATTGCTTCATCAGGGTCTTTATCTTCAAAAGTTTCATTGCACATCAATTCAACCATTTGCCTATCTTTAGGTGTTAACCCTTCATAGAAATGTGAAACCAATCTCCATGTTTCAAAACCATGATGAGGGTAAGTACTAAGCAAGTCTCGATACCTATCCCAACATTTATAAAATGTTTCTCCTGGTTTTTGAGTGAAAGTGGTGATTTGTCTCTTGAAAGAGTTTGTTCTATGAGATGGGAAAAACTTCTTTAAAAACTGTTGTTGCATTTCATCCCAAGCACGAATGGATCCTGGTCTCAAATTTTGTAGCCATGTTTTAGCTTTATCTTTTAATGAAAAAGGAAAAAGCTTTAATCTGATGGTGTTCATGCTACAATTTAAATTATTATATGTGTTGCACACCTCCTCAAATTCCCTTAAATGCAAGTATGGATTTTCCAATTCTAAGCCATGAAAAGAAGGTAAAAGTTGAATAATGCCTGGTTTAAAATTAAAATAAGATGCATTAGGAGGAAAAACTATACATGATGGTGCACTTGTTCTTGTGGGATTCATGTGGTCTCTAAGTGTTCTAGCATGGTTATTCTCATTATTTTCATTATGAAGTGAGTGATTATCTTCTTCAGCCATATTTTCTGAAAATGATGAGGATACCCTACAAAGTCTACCACTTGATGTACGTGACCACACTCTCATGCACGTGTAAAAATAAAAAAAGAAGAAGAAAGCAAAAGAAGGAGGAAGAAAACAAAATAAAAAGAAACAAAAGAAAAGAAACAAAATTATATACAAGAAAAGTGAAAAGAGAAAATACTATAATTTATACAAGAACTTACCTCCCCGGCAACGGCGCCAAAAACTTGACACGACTAAAAGGTTGATGTCTTCTCCCAAGTGTAGGAGTGTCGAAGTAATAAATAACCCGGCAAGACCGGGGTCGAACCACAGGGAGGTTAATTGTACAAATTATAGACAACAATTATAAGCAACAATAATAGCAATAATAATAATAATAATAATAATAATAATAATAATAATAATAATAATAATAATAATAATAATAATAATAGTAGTAGTAGTAGTAGTATTTTGGCCATATCTGGAGTTCTAGAAGTCCAAATGAGCTGAATTTTTTACACAAGAAAGCTGAGACAATTGCCTACAACTTTTATGTTTTCAGCTGGCTCCAATTTTGACGTTATCAATGATGTTTTGGGCAGACAAGAGAAGATAAGGATTGTCACCAAGTCAAAAGTTGGCCACCCACTTATCAATTAGTCATCAAATCAATAGTTCCCAATTTTGGCCTATAAAAGGAGGCATTTGCCATTCATTTAGGCATCTTGGTTTCCAGATCAAGATCATGCTCTTCCTTTCTCTCTTTGTATTTTTTGTAATGTTTATGCTTTGCTTTCATTAATATCAAGTTTATGCCTTTCATTTCCTTTCCTTTACTTAGTTAACTTTTATGTTCTTATTTTGTTTATCTATTTTTCTTTCTTTCATTATGTCTAGCTAAGTTAATTATGTCAAGGTGAAAAGGTTACACTAATGGTGTGAGAATAAATATAATGTAAACTTAATATGGACCTTAATGTTTGATACTAACATGTTTTATATTTGTTATCTTGTTCACTCTTTAATACTTTGCTTGTTAAATGACTAATCTTGATTTATGTTGTATAACACTTGGTACAACAAATGCTTGGCACTTTCATAGCCCATAATGTATGGTATAACCGACACCTGAGCTATGAAAGGAACTTGATTTGTTGTTAACATAAGTTATAATCATGAATGCTTGATGAGATTTACAAGTATTAGCATTAATTGAATAAGATGACTAATGTAATCATGTTAACAATATATAATCTGATTGGAACCTCCTTTGTGTGTGGTTTCCAATTCAATAATAAGAGTTTATACTATACTTGTTTGATATACCATTAGTGGAACCTCTAACCTTGACATTTGTTATTATTATTGCTTAATCCTTACATTAATATTTCATCTCTAAGTTCTCATCATCATCATCTTCTTCTTCTTCTCTTTCTTTATTATTATTATTATTATTATTAGTAATACTACTACTACTACTACTACTAGTATTATTATTATTATTATTATTATTATTATTATTATTATTGTTGTTGTTGTTGTTGTTGTTGTTGTTGTTGTTGTTGTTGTTGTTGTTGTTGTTATTCTATAATTGTTGTTTATAATTTGTACAATTAACCTCCCTGTGGTTCGACCCCGGTCTTGCCGGGTTATTTATTACTTCGACACTCCTGCACTTGGGAGAAGACATCAGCCTTTTAGTCGTGTCAAGTTTTTGGCGCCGTTGCCGGGGAGGTAAGTTCTTGTATAAATTATAGTATTTATTTTCTCTTTTCACTTTTCTTGTATATAACTTGTTTCTTTTCTTTTGTTTCTTTTTATTTTGTTTTCTTCCTTCTTCTTTTGTTTTCTTCTTCATTTTATTTTATTCCAACACGTGCATGAGAGTGTGGTCACGTACATCAAGTGGTAGACTTTGTAGGATATCCTCATCATTTTTAGAAAATATGGCCGAAGAAGATAATCAATCACTTCATAATGAAAATAATGAGAATAACCGTGCTAGAACACTTAGAGACCACATGAATCCCACAAGAACAAGTGCACCATCATGCATAGTTTTTCCTCCTGATGCATCTCATTTTAATTTTAAACCAGGTATTATTCAACTTTTACCTTCTTTTCATGGTTTAGAATTGGAAAATCCATACTTGCATTTAAGGGAATTTGAGGAGGTGTGCAACACATATAATAATTTAAATTGTAGCATGAACAACATCAGATTAAAGCTTTTTCCTTTTTCATTAAAAGATAAAGCTAAAACATGGCTACAAAATTTGAGACCAGGATCCATTCGTGCTTGGGATGAAATGCAACAACAATTTTTAAAGAAGTTTTTCCCATCTCATAGAACAAACTCTTTCAAGAGACAAATCACCACTTTCACTCAAAAACCAGGAGAAACATTTTACAAATGTTGGGATAGGTATCGAGACTTGCTTAGTACTTGCCCTCATCATGGTTTTGAAACATGGAGATTGGTTTCACATTTCTATGAAGGGTTAACACCTAAAGATAGGCAAATGGTTGAATTGATGTGCAATGGAACTTTTGAAGATAAAGACCCTGATGAAGCAATGGAGTACTTAGACTTGTTAGCTGAAAATGCTCAAAATTGGGACACCGCGGGTACTTATGAGGCACCGAGTGAAATCTGTGAAACAAATGAACACTCAACCAACGATTGTCCAACCTTGCCTTCTTTTAAGGAATGTCTCCATGAACAAGCCCATGCTTTAAACAGTTTTCAAAGGGCCAACCACAACCCATACTCCCAAACATACAACCCTGGTTGGAGGAATCACCCAAATTTCAGTTGGAAGAGTGAGAACAACAATGCACAAACTTCACAACCACCATTTCAAGCACACCATAATTTCCAAAATTCTCATGGATATGCACCTTCTTATGCTCCACCTTCTAGAAGAAATCTTGAGGAAACATTGCATGCATTTATTGAAAAGCAAGAGACAATTAATACTCAACTTGTTCAAAACATGACAGATTTTAAAGATACTCTTGCTAAATTAACATCTGCTCTTAGTTTCCAAGAGAAAGGTAAGTTTCCATCTCAAACACAACAAAATCCCAAAGGGCAATACAATGCAAATGCAAGTAGTTCCAGAAGCCAACACATGGATCAAGTCAAATCAGTCACTACTCTGCGCAGTGGTAAGGTTATTGAAAAACCCTCTCTTGAACCTTATGAGAAAGATGATGAGTCAATCTCTGAGGGTAAGGAAGGGGATGAATCTGAAAATTGCAAAGAAACGACTGACTCACCGCCAGCACTTCCATTTCCTCAAGCCATGACCAAACAAAGGAAAGTCAATCACAATTCTGAAATTTATGAAATTTTCAAACAGGTAAGGATCAATATACCTTTGCTGGATGCTATTAAACAGGTTCCTTCCTATGCTAAATTTTTGAAAGATCTATGCACTGTGAAGAGGAAACTGAATGTGAAAAAGAAAGCCTTTCTAGCCGAACAAGTAAGTGCTATTCTTCAAAACAATAATGCTTTGAAATATAAAGACCCTGGTTGTCCTACAATTTCTTGCTTTATTGGAGAGCATAAAATTGAAAGAGCCTTACTTGATCTTGGTGCTAGTGTGAATTTACTTCCATATTCAGTTTTTCAGAGTCTCAATCTAGGTGAGTTAAAACCAACTTCTATAACTCTTTTACTTGCCGATAGATCTATAAAAGTGCCTAGAGGAATAATTGAAGATGTGTTAGTACAAGTCAATAAATTCATTTATCCTGTGGATTTTATTGTCTTGGACACACAACCTGTTGAAGTATGTAATTCATTTCCTATTATTTTAGGACGTCCATTTTTTGCAACTTCTAATGCATTGATTAATTGTAGGAATGGACTGATGAAGCTATCATTTGGAAACATGACATTGGAGATGAATATTTTCAACATTTGCAAGCAACCTAGAGATGATAATGATTTACAGGAAGTGGACTTTACTGAAAAATTAATTCACGATCAATTTCCAACCACTTCCAATGAAATTGAGATTGATGAATTTGATGATTTGGAAATGATTTATTTTCAGGAAGAATCAAAGTCAAGTAAATGGAGGCCACAAATTGAGGAATTGCCACCACGACCAATTAAGTCCATACCTTCAAGTGTTCAACCACCAAAACCTGATTTGAAGTCGTTGCCATCCAATCTCAAATACTCATTTTTAGGAGAAAATGAAACTTTTCCGGTAATAATCTCTTCCAAACTTAATGCACATCAAGAAGGTAAGTTATTACAAACTCTGAAAATGCACAAAAATGCATTAGGATGGACCATAGCTGATATAAAAGGAATTAGTCCTTTGATTTGTACACATAGAATTTATTTAGAGGAAAATGCTAAACCCTCTAGAGAAATGCAACGAAGGCTAAATCCTAATATGAAAGAAGTAGTGAAAAATGAAGTCATTAAGCTTCTAGATAATGAAATCATTTATCCTATTTCTGACAGCAAATGGGTAAGTCCTACCCAAGTTGTACCTAAGAAGTCTGGAGTCATTGTGATAACAAATGAGAACAATGAGTTAATTCCCACTAGAACTGTTACTGGTTGGCGCATGTGCATTGACTATAGGAAACTTAATTCAATGACTAGAAAAGATCATTTTCCTTTACCTTTCATGGATCAAATCCTAGAAAGAGTTGCAGGTCATGAATTTTATTGTTTCCTAGATGGCTATTCGGGTTACAACCAAATTGAAATTGCATTGGAAGATCAAGAAAAGACTACTTTCACATGTCCATTTGGTACTTTTGCATATCGAAGGATGCCTTTTGGATTATGTAATGCACCAGCCACATTTCAAAGATGCATGCTTAGTATATTTAGCGATATGGTTGAATATTTTCTTGAGATTTTCATGGATGATTTTTCTGTTTTTGGCAATTCATTTGATGATTGTTTGACTAACTTAGAAAAGGTTTTGACCAGGTGTGAAGAGAAGAATCTTGTGCTGAATTGGGAAAAATGTCATTTTATGGTAACAAACGGCATTGTACTTGGTCACATTGTTTCATCAAAAGGAATTGAGGTTGACAAATCTAAAATCGAGTTAATTGCAAACTTGCCAACACCAAAATCTCTTAAAGATGTTAGATCATTCTTGGGACATGCTGGTTTTTATAGAAGGTTCATTAAAGATTTTAGTGTAATATCTAAGCCTTTAAGTAACCTTCTAACAAAGGATACTATTTTTGAATGGACTGAACATTGTGAAGAAGCCTTTGTTAAACTTAAAAATTTGCTTACTTGTGCTCCTATCATTCAACCTCCCGATTGGTCATTACCTTTTGAAATAATGTGTGATGCTAGTGATTATGCCGTAGGTGCTGTTTTGGGACAAAGAAAAGATAAGAAACCTTATGTAATTTACTATGCAAGTAAAACTTTAAATAGTGCTCAAATGAATTATACCACCACTGAAAAAGAATTACTTGCAGTAGTATTTGCATGTGAAAAATTCAGATCTTATCTTGTTGGCTCACCTGTTGTTGTTTTTAGTGATCATGCAGCATTGAAATATCTTCTTTCTAAGAAAGATTCCAAGGCTAGATTGGTGCGGTGGATTTTATTACTTCAAGAATTTGATATCACAATCAAAGATAAGAAAGGCAGCGAAAATGTTGTCGCAGATCACTTGTCAAGATTGACAACAGATTCGAAAACTAACATCACACCAATCGATGACTACTTTCCCGATGAATCTTTACTTTCTGTCTCTACAATGCCTTGGTTTGCTAATATTGTTAATTTTCTTGTTTCAGGACAACTGCCAGCTCATTGGAGTACCCAAGATAAAAGAAAGTTCTTGAACGAAGTGAAGAACTTTTATTGGGATGATCTTTATTTATTCAAATATTGTACTGATCAAATATTTTGAAGATGCATTCCTGACAATGAGGTAAGTAGTGTCATTAAATTTTGTCATTCTGAAGCATGTGGGGGCCATTTCTCATCAAGAAAGACAACTGCAAAAATCTTACAAAGTGGATTTTACTGGCCCACCATGTTCAAAGACTCACATGCATTCTGCAAGTCTTGTGAAAATTGTCAAAAGTTGGGATCTATTTCAAAACGTCACATGATGCCTTTAAACCCTATTATTGTCATTGAGATCTTTGACTGTTGGGGTATAGATTTCATGGGCCCATTCCCTCCATCATTTGGTTTCTTATACATATTAGTCGCAGTAGATTATGTTTCAAAATGGATAGAGGCAATTCCAAGTCGAAACAATGATCACAAAACAGTGATAAAGTTTTTGAAAGAAAATATTTTGAGTCGATTTGGAGTCCCTCGAGCCATAATAAGTGATGGTGGAACACATTTCTGCAACAAGCCATTTGAGTCTTTAATGAAGAAATATGGAATCACACACAAAGTTGCCACCCCTTATCACCCTCAAACAAGTGGACAAGTAGAGCTTGCTAATAGGGAGATCAAACATATTTTGGAGAAAACAGTGAACCCTAATAGGAAAGACTGGTCTTTAAGACTTAATGATGCACTTTGGGCTTATCGAACTGCTTATAAAACATCATTAGGTATGTCACCTTATAGACTAGTCTATAGAAAACCTTGTCACTTGCCTGTGGAACTTGAACATAAAGCTTATTGGGCTATTAAAGCTTTCAATTCAAATCTGGATGATGCTAGTCAACTGCGAAAATTACAAATAAATGAGCTTGAGGAAATAAGAAATGATGCATATGAAAATTCAAGAATTCATAAAGCAAGAATTAAAGAGTTTCATGACAAGAAAATACTGAGAAAAACCTTCAATGTTGGTCAAAAAGTCTTGCTTTATAATTCTCGACTGCATTTATTTCCTGGAAAATTAAGATCAAGATGGAGCGGTCCTTTTATTGTGAAACATGTGTATCCATATGGGGCCTATGACATCGAGAATCCAAAGAATGACAATGTTTTCAAGGTAAATGGACATCGTCTGAAAGTTTACTTTGACAATTTTTCAGTTGAACATAACTCTATTGAATTGGGTGATCCTGTATATAAAGATTGATTTTATTTTATTTTATTTTATTTTATATAAAGATTGATTTTATTTTATTTTATTTTTGTTTCTTTTTGAGTGAGTTTTGCAAGTTTCTTTCACCTCGGTCAAATGGCGGATAACGGTACTCCGTGACTTAAGTCGGTTCTTTCAGTTTCCCACAATTACTGATATTTGTGTATATATCTATGCAATTCTTTGAATCTCTCTTCCAATTCTCATTTGAAAATGGACACTAATCTTGAAAAATTGAAAAAGTATTTTCCCGCTCTGCCTCAGAATGCGATTACAAAAATTTACCGTGCTAGATGTGCAAGATTGAGATTGTTAATGAATCATGGAATTCCTGAAGATATTCGCTGGTTGATTGAAGCAAAGGTCCGATTATCAAGTGAGTCCTCTAACTTCTTCATTTCACACATGCCTGGAACAGGTAAAAGCACTTTTGCAAAGAAGCGTCGTGCAAAACGACTGGATGTCTGTCATCGATGTGCTAGATGGACTTGTAATACACAATGTCGTTCTTTATGAATGGTATCTATAAACCGTGAAGATAAAATACAATTCATTAAGGATGGCCTGAGTAAGGAGTCTTTAGATAATCTTCTATTGACTCTTGAGACGCATCCTAGTGGAGATGTGCATCGTGCAATTCATGATTTATGGCCACTATTTCATAAAGAACATGATCGACTTAGTCTTGGGAATCTGACTAAAAAAGACCCTGTTTGCCAGTTTTTAAGAAAACTGGATGGGAAGCCTATCCCCGACCCATAGAGGGCGTTTAAGTCGTTCTTGGACGTAAAACCAAGGGAAGATGTGAGCCACAATCACAACTACCTGTACATACACATGTTTTTTTCAAAAGTAAATAAATAAATAAATAAAAAGAGAGAGAGAGAGTGTGTGAGACTCTAGCTGGCCTACATATAGATGTTATGATTGCCTTTCTACTTTCTCATCTATAAAACCCTCTTTTCCTTCCTTTCATTTCTACTCAACCCATACATTCAACAAATACAGAAGTGTGTAGAAATGGCAAGTTCCTCAAGTCATCAAATAAGAAATATCTGTGTTTTTGGTGGATCTAGTCCTGGGAAAGAAAAAGAGTTTTTAGAATCAGCAAACCATCTTGGTCAGGTGCTAGCTGAGAGAAAGATTCATTTAGTGTATGGGGGAGGCAGTCTTGGGTTAATGGGAGGTGTGTCAATAGCTGCAATTTTAGGAGGTAGTCAAGTTTTAGGAATCGTCCCTCAAGCTTTGGCACAAGGGGACATCATTGGAAAAACAATTGGAGAGGAACTTCAGGTCTCCATGACACGACGAAAAGATTGATGTCTTCTCCCAAGTGCAGGAGTGTCGAAGTAATAAATAACCCGGCAAGACCGGGGTCGAACCACAGGGAGGTTAATTGTACAAATTATAAACAACAATAGTAATAATAATAATAATAATAATACTAGTAGTAGTACTAGTAGTAGTAGTACTGATAATAATAATAATAATAATAATAGTACTAATAATAATAATAATAATAATAATAATAATAATAATAATAATAAGAAAGAGAAGAAGAAGAAGAAGATGATGATGAGAACTTAGATATGAAATATTAATGTAAGGATTAAACAATAATAATAACAAATGTCAAGGTTAGAGGTTCCACTAATGGTATATCAAACAAGTATAGTATAAACTCTTATTATTGAATTGGAAACCACACACAAAGGAGGTTCCAATCAGATTATATATTGTTAACATGATTACATTAGTCATCTTATTCAATTAATGCTAATACTTGTAAATCTCGTCAAGCATTCATGATTATAACTTATGTTAACAACAAATCAAGTTCCTTTCATAGCTCAGGTGTCGGTTATACCATACATTATGGGCTATGAAAGTGCCAAGCATTTGTTGTACCAAGTGTTATACAACATAAATCAAGATTAGTCATTTAACAAGCAAAGTATTAAAGAGTGAACAAGATAACAAATATAAAACATGTTAGTATCAAACATTAAAGTCCATATTAAGTTTACACTATACTTATTCTTCCACCATTAGTGTAACCTTTTCACCTTGACATAATTAACTTAGCTAGACATAATGAAAGAAAGGAAAACAAATAAACAAAATAAGAACATAAAAGTTAACTAAGTAAAGGAAAGGAAATGAAAGGCATAAACTTGATATTAATGAAAGTAAAGCATAAACATTACAAAAAATACAAAGAGAGAAAGGAAGAGCATGATCTTGATCTGAACACCAAGATGCCTAAATGCATGGCAAATGCCTCCTTTTATAGGCCAAAATTGGGAACTATTGATTTGATGACTAATTGATAAGTGGGTGGCCAACTTTTGACTTGGTGACAATCCTTATCTTCTCTTGTCTGCCCAAAACGTCATTGATAACGTCAAAACTGGAGCCAGGTGCAAACATGAAAGTTGTAGGCAATTGTCTCAGCTTTCTTGTGCAAACAATTCAGCTCATTTGGACTTCTAGAACTCCAGATATGGCCAAAATACCGAACAGTGCTCGGGCTGGAAGACAGATTCGGGCTTCTTTGTTGTTGCTACAATTTGGACTTGATAATAGCCTTTTCAGATCTTGGGCTCCATATGAAAGTTGTAGGCCTATGTCTTACCTTTCCATCCATATAAATTAGACCTAAATCTGAGATCTGTAGCTCCAGATATGGCCCAATTACCGAACAGTGTTCCGGTTTGGATTGCACCGACATCTCTTCTCTAAGTTTGACCATCTCTTTATCCATGCAATTTAAGTTCTTCAAGTCATCAATCAATCCTTTCATTTATGTGATAGACCTGCATTAAAAATAGACATTTACCACAAATTATAGGTATCTTATATTATTAGATACATTATTATAAAACATATTTTAGTTAAGGAGTTATTGATACTTCAAGTGCAAAATGATAATATAAAACCATGATAAAAATGCACTTTTAAGTACTAATCACACCCCTCAACCAGCTTATTACTAGTCCCTAGTAATTAAAGCGTTAAAACAATTTGCAAATTTCACAAAGCAAGGTATTCATCATTTAACTTCCATTAATCTATCCAGATAAACAAACTCTCATTAAATTTATATATCTGCTCAATACCACTTAACAAGATATTAATAAACCTTTCTTTTGTGCTCAATGTATCAACACATAATTATAGGGTTTTTCTTGGAAGAAAACAAAATTTTTGTTCTAATGTTTAAGGTTAACTTCCTTGGGTTGGGATTATTATTTTTGTCTTTTTCTTTTCTTTTTTTTTCTTTTTTTTTTGCTTTTTTTTTTCAACTCTATATACATATAATTTAAAAACATCATGCATCTTTAACCCATGTAACGAGCTTTCAGCTAATGACTCCCAGACCAGTTGGTCTTAGGGCATTAGGTGTTAAGACACTCCTACGAGCTTAGTAACTCGGGTCGCAGATACTGATATGTAGATAGTGCAATGTTTGATTCCCTTAAGCTTTTCTCCTCAACCCATGTAACAAGCGTTGGGCCAATAGCTCCCAAGTCAGTTGACTTTAGGGTATTAGGTGTTAAAACACCCCTTCGGGCTTAATTGCTTAGGTTAGGGAGGCTACGAAATCAAACTTATCTACATTTTTATTATCATCATTTTTTCTCTTTTTTTTTTCTTTTTTTTTTCATGTTTTTTTTTTTTTTAATTATATACAATCCCTTTCCCTTAGTTGTTACCTTTAACAAAAGAACATAAATAATGTAATAATCCAATATGCAACCCACAATCTTATGTTAAAGTGTGTGTGTGTAAATTAAGGTTTAAGAATACATGTTAAATAAGTATATGAGCAGAATTAAGTGGTAACAATACGAGAGTTTGTAAACCTGAATATTTCAGGAAGTATTATAATAGACCTTGTTAAAAATGATTACTAAGATGCGTCTCAAGAGTCACTTTAACAAAAGAACTCCTTTACTCTGCCATCCTAGTAACAACAATTATGCACATGCTTTATGAAATGAAAAACAATTTTTTTTTTTTTTTATCAACTACTACCCTCTCCCCCCAACCAAAATGAAACATTGTCCTCAATGTTCTAAGGTAGAAAGATAGAGTATAGAAGATATCACCTGAAATAACAAACACTGACAAAACCTGAAACACACTGAAACAAAAATAAGAAATAACAAAACATAATAAAACCAAAAGACACAAAAATTCACAAATGAAGGCTCAAATCCAATCTAAGCTTTTTACGGCTTTCCTTAGATGACCAATTTATGCGACTCATGGAAGGATCAATCACAGGAATGAAAGATTGTAGTTGGTCAATCAATTGTTCAGCAGTAGAAGCAGAGATTATGATTTGTCGTGCAGAAGATGTTAAAAATTCCTGTTCCACAGCATGATCAAGAAAAGACAACAACTTATCATAATAACCATTAACATTTAACAAACCTATGGGTTTATGGTGAATGTGCAATTGAGCCCAAGAGGAAATATGAAAGATCTCTTCCAATGTGCCTAGACCACCTGGTAAAGCAATGAAAGCATCAGCATGGTTAAACATTGCATTCATTCGAGCCGACATTGTGGAGACCTGAAGTTCCTCTCCAATTGTTTTTCCAATGATGTCCCCTTGTGCCAAAGCTTCAGGGACGACCCCCAAAACTTGACTACCTCCTAAAAATGCAGCTATTGACACACCTCCCATTAACCCAAGACTGCCTCCCCTATACACTAAATGAATCTTTCTCTCAGCTAGCACCTGACCAAGATGATTTGCTGATTCTAAAAACTCTTTTTCTTTCCCAGGACTAGATCCACCGAAAACACAAATATTTCTTATTTGATGACTTGAGGAACTTGCCATTTCTACACACTTATGTATTTGTTGAATGTATGGGTTGAGTAGAAATGAAAGGAAGGAAAAGAGGGTTTTATAGATGAGAAAGTAGAAAGGCAATCATAACATCTATATGTAAGCCAGCTAGAGTCTCATACACTCTCTCTCTCTCTTTATTTATTTATTTATTTACTTTTGAAAAAAAACATGTGTATGTACAGGTAGTTGTGATTGTGGCTCACATCTTCCCTTGGTTTTACGTCCAAGAACGGCTTAAACGCCCTCTATGGGTCGGGGATAGGCTTCCCATCCAGTTTTCTTAAAAACTGGCAAACAGGGTCTTTTTTAGTCAGATTCCCAAGACTAAGTCGATCATGTTCTTTATGAAATAGTGGCCATAAATCATGAATTGCACGATGCACATCTCCACTAGGATGCGTCTCAAGAGTCAATAGAAGATTATCTAAAGACTCCTTACTCAGGCCATCCTTAATGAATTGTATTTTATCTTCACGGTTTATAGATACCATTCCTAAAGAACGACATTGTGTATTACAAGTCCATCTAGCACATCGATGACAGACATCCAGTCGTTTTGCACGACGCTTCTTTGCAAAAGTGCTTTTACCTGTTCCAGGCATGTGTGAAATGAAGAAGTTAGAGGACTCACCTGATAATCGGACCTTTGCTTCAATCAACCAGCGAATATCTTCAGGAATTCCATGATTCATTAACAATCTCAATCTTGCACATCTAGCACGGTAAATTTTTGTAATCGCATTCTGAGGCAGAGCGGGAAAATACTTTTTCAATTTTTCAAGATTAGTGTCCATTTTCAAATGAGAATTGGAAGAGAGATTCAAAGAATTGCATAGATATATACACAGATATCAGTAATTGTGGGAAACTGAAAGAACCGACTTAAGTCACGGAGTACCGTTATCCGCCATTTGACCGGGGTGAAAGAAACTTGCAAAAATCACTCAAAAAGAAACAAAAATAAAATAAAATAAAATCAATCTTTATATACAGGATCACCCAATTCAATAGAGTTATGTTCAACTGAAAAATTGTCAAAGTAAACTTTCAGACGATGTCCATTTACCTTGAAAACATTGTCATTCTTTGGATTCTCGATGTCATAGGCCCCATATGGATACACATGTTTCACAATAAAAGGACCGCTCCATCTTGATCTTAATTTTCCAGGAAATAAATGCAGTCGAGAATTATAAAGCAAGACTTTTTGACCAACATTGAAGGTTTTTCTCTGTATTTTCTTGTCATGACATTCTTTTATTCTTGCTTTATGAATTCTTGAATTTTCATATGCATCATTTCTTATTTCCTCAAGCTCATTTATTTGTAATTTTCGCAGTTGACTAGCATCATCCAGATTTGAATTGAAAGCTTTAATAGCCCAATAAGCTTTATGTTCAAGTTCCACAGGCAAGTGACAAGGTTTTCCATAGACTAGTCTATAAGGTGACATACCTAATGATGTTTTATAAGCAGTTCGATAAGCCCAAAGTGCATCATTAAGTCTTAAAGACCAGTCTTTCCTATTAGGGTTCACTGTTTTCTCCAAAATATGTTTGATTTCCCTATTAGCAAGCTCTACTTGTCCATTTGTTTGAGGGTGATAAGGGGTGGCAACTTTGTGTGTGATTCCATATTTCTTCATTAAAGACTCAAATGGCTTGTTGCAGAAATGTGTTCCACCATCACTTATTATGGCTCGAGGGACTCCAAATCGACTCAAAATATTTTCTTTCAAAAACTTTATCACTGTTTTGTGATCATTGTTTCGACTTGGAATTGCCTCTATCCATTTTGAAACATAATCTACTGCGACTAATATGTATAAGAAACCAAATGATGGAGGGAATGGGCCCATGAAATCTATACCCCAACAGTCAAAGATCTCAATGACAATAATAGGGTTTAAAGGCATCATGTGACGTTTTGAAATAGATCCCAACTTTTGACAATTTTCACAAGATTTGCAGAATGCATGTGAGTCTTTGAACATGGTGGGCCAGTAAAATCCACTTTGTAAGATTTTTGCAGTTGTCTTTCTTGATGAGAAATGGCCCCCACATGCCTCAGAATGACAAAATTTAATGACACTACTTACCTCATTGTCAGGAATGCATCTTCGAAATATTTGATCAGGACAATATTTGAATAAATAAGGATCATCCCAATAAAAGTTCTTCACTTCGTTCAAAAACTTTCTTTTATCTTGGGTATTCCAATGAGCTGGCAATTGTCCTGAAACAAGAAAATTGACAATATTAGCAAACCAAGGCATTGTAGAGACAGAAAGTAAAGATTCATCAGGAAAGTAGTCATCGATTGGTGTGATGTCAGTTTTCGAATTTGTTGTCAATCTTGACAAGTGATCTGCGACAACATTTTCGCTGCCTTTCTTATCTTTGATTGTGATATCAAATTCTTGAAGTAATAAAATCCACCGCACCAATCTAGCCTTGGAATCTTTCTTAGAAATAAGATATTTCAATGCTGCATGATCACTAAAAACAACAACAGGTGAGCCAACAAGATAAGATCTGAATTTTTCACATGCAAATACTACTGCAAGTAATTCTTTTTCAGTGGTGGTATAATTCATTTGAGCACTATTTAAAGTTTTACTTGCATAGTAAATTACATAAGGTTTCTTATCTTTTCTTTGTCCCAAAACAGCACCTACGGCATAATCACTAGCATCACACATTATTTCAAAAGGTAATGACCAATCGGGAGGTTGAATGATAGGAGCACAAGTAAGCAAATTTTTAAGTTTAACAAAGGCTTCTTCACAATGTTCAGTCCATTCAAAAATAGTATCCTTTGTTAGAAGGTTACTTAAAGGCTTAGATATTACACTAAAATCTTTGATGAACCTTCTATAAAAACCAGCATGTCCCAAGAATGATCTAACATCTTTAAGAGATTTTGGTGTTGGCAAGTTTGCAATTAACTCGATTTTAGATTTGTCAACCTCAATTCCTTTTGATGAAACAATGTGACCAAGTACAATGCCGTTTGTTACCATAAAATGACATTTTTCCCAATTCAGCACAAGATTCTTCTCTTCACACCTGGTTAAAACCTTTCCTAAATTAGTCAAACAATCATCAAATGAATCGCCAAAAACAGAAAAATCATCCATGAAAATCTCAAGAAAATGTTCAACCATATCGCTAAATATACTAAGCATGCATCTTTGAAATGTGGCTGGTGCATTACATAATCCAAAAGGCATCATTCGATATGCAAAAGTACCAAATGGACATGTGAAAGTAGTTTTTTCTTGATCTTCCAATGCAATTTCAATTTGGTTGTAACCCGAATAGCCATCTAGGAAACAATAAAATTCATGACCTGCAACTCTTTCTAGGATTTGATCCATGAAAGGTAAAGGAAAATGATTTTTTCTAGTCATTGAATTAAGTTTCCTATAGTCAATGCACATGCGCCAACCAGTAACAGTTCTAGTGGGAATTAACTCATTGTTCTCATTTGTTATCACAGTGACTCCAGACTTCTTAGGTACAACTTGGGTAGGACTTACCCATTTGCTGTCAGAAATAGGATAAATGATTTCATTATCTAGAAGCTTAATGACTTCATTTTTCACTACTTCTTTCATATTAGGATTTAGCCTTCGTTGCATTTCTCTAGAGGGTTTAGCATTTTCCTCTAAATAAATTCTGTGTGTACAAATCAAAGGACTAATTCCTTTTATATCAGCTATGGTCCATCCTAATGCTTTTTTGTGCATTTTCAGAGTTTGTAATAACTTACCTTCTTGATGTGCATTAAGTTTGGAAGAGATTATTACCGGAAAAGTTTCATTTTCTCCCAAAAATGAGTATTTGAGATTGGATGGCAACGGCTTCAAATCAGGTTTTGGTGGTTGAACACTTGAAGGTATGGACTTAATTGGTCGTGGTGGCAATTCCTCAATTTGTGGCCTCCAATTACTTGTCTTTGATTCTTCCTGAAAATAAATCATTTCCAAATCATCATATTCATCAATCTCAATTTCAGTGGAAGTGGTTGGAAATTGATCATGAATTAATTTTTCAGTAAAGTCCACTTCCTGTAAATCATTATCATCTCTAGGTTGCTTGCAAATGTTGAAAATATTCATCTCCAATGTCATGTTTCCAAATGATAGCTTCATCAGTCCATTCCTACAATTAATCAATGCATTAGAAGTTGCAAGAAATGGACGTCCTAAAATAACAGGAAATGAATTACATACTTCAACAGGTTGTGTGTCCAAGACAATAAAATCCACAGGATAAATGAATTTATCGACTTGTACTAACACATCTTCAATTATTCCTCTAGGCACTTTTATAGATCTATCAGCAAGTAAAAGAGTTATAGAAGTTGGTTTTAACTCGCCTAGATTGAGACTCTGAAAAACTGAATATGGAAGTAAATTCACACTAGCACCAAGATCAAGTAAGGCTCTTTCAATTTTATGCTCTCCAATAAAGCAAGAAATTGTAGGACAACCAGGGTCTTTATATTTCAAAGCATTATTGTTTTGAAGAATAGCACTTACTTGTTCGGCTAGAAAGGCTTTCTTTTTCACATTCAGTTTCCTCTTCACAGTGCATAAATCTTTCAAAAATTTAGCATAGGAAGGAACCTGTTTAATAGCATCCAACAAAGGTATATTGATCCTTACCTGTTTGAAAATTTCATAAATTTCAGAATTGTGATTGACTTTCCTTTGTTTGGTCATGGCTTGAGGAAATGGAAGTGTTGGCGGTGAGTCAGTCGTTTCTTTGCAATTTTCAGATTCATCCCCTTCCTTACCCTCAGAGATTGACTCATCATCTTTCTCATAAGGTTCAAGAGAGGGTTTTTCAATAACCTTACCACTGCGCAGAGTAGTGACTGATTTGACTTGATCCATGTGTTGGCTTCCGGAACTACTTGCATTTGCATTGTATTGCCCTTTGGGATTTTGTTGTGTTTGAGATGGAAACTTACCTTTCTCTTGGAAACTGAGAGCAGATGTTAATTTAGCAAGAGTATCTTTAAAATCTGTCATGTTTTGAACAAGTTGAGTATTAATTGTCTCTTGCTTTTCAATGAATGCATGCAATGTTTCCTCAAGATTTCTTCTAGGAGGTGGAGCATAAGAAGGTGCATATCCATGAGAATTTTGGAAATTATGGTGTGCTTGAAACGGTGGTTGTGAAGTTTGTGCATTGTTGTTCTCACTCTTCCAACTGAAATTTGGGTGATTCCTCCAACCAGGGTTGTATGTTTGGGAGTATGGGTTGTGGTTGGGCCTTTGGAAACTGTTTAAAGCATGAGCTTGTTCATGGAGACATTCTTTAAAAGAAGGCAAGGTTGGACAATCGTTGGTTGAGTGTTCATTTGTTTCACAAATTTGACACACAATGTTTTCAACAGATTTTAATTGACCACTCTTTTTCAATTCTAGTGCCTCGACTTTTCTAGCTAAAGATGCAAACTTGGCTTGAAGGTCATGATCTTCCCTAAGGTTGTACATACCTCCACTAGATGTATGAGGTTGAGTTTTACTCGGTGCCTCATAAGTACCCGCGGTGTCCCAATTTTGAGCATTTTCAGCTAACAAGTCTAAGTACTCCATTGCTTCATCAGGGTCTTTATCTTCAAAAGTTCCATTGCACATCAATTCAACCATTTGCCTATCTTTAGATGTTAACCCTTCATAGAAATGTGAAACCAATCTCCATGTTTCAAAACCATGATGAGGGCAAGTACTAAGCAAATCTCGATACCTATCCCAACATTTGTAAAATGTTTCTCCTGGTTTTTGAGTGAAAATGGTGATTTGTCTCTTGAAAGAGTTTGTTCTATGAGATGGGAAAAACTTCTTTAAAAATTGTTGTTGCATTTCATCCCAAGCACGAATGGATCCTGATCTTAAATTTTGTAGCCATGTTTTAGCTTTATCTTTTAATGAAAAAGGAAAAAGCTTTAATCTGATGGTGTTCATGCTACAATTTAAGTTATTATATGTGTTGCACACCTCCTCAAATTCCCTTAAATGCAAGTATGGATTTTCCAATTCTAAGCCATGAAAAGAAGGTAAAAGTTGAATAATGCCTGGTTTAAAATTAAAATGAGATGCATCAAGAGGAAAAACTATACATGATGGTGCACTTGTTCTTGTGGGATTCATGTGGTCTCTAAGTGTTCTAGCACGGTTATTCTCATTATTTTCATTATGAAGTGATTGATTATCTTCTTCGGCCATATTTTCTGAAAATGATGAGGATATCCTACAAAGTCTACCACTTGATGTACGTGACCACACTCTCATGCACGTGTAGGAATAAAATAAAAGGAAGAAGAAAATAAAAGAAGAAGGAAGAAAACAAAATAAAAAGAAACAAAAGAAAAGAAACAAAGTTATATACAAGAAAAGTGAAAAGAGAAAATAAAATAAATACTATAATTTATACAAGAACTTACCTCCCCGGCAACGGCGCCAAAAACTTGACACGACGAAAAGATTGATGTCTTCTCCCAAGTGCAGGAGTGTCGAAGTAATAAATAACCCGGCAAGACCGAGGTCGAACCACAGGGAGGTTAATTGTACAAATTATAAACAACAATAGTAATAATAATAATAATAATAATACTAGTAGTAGTACTAGTAGTAGTAGTACTGATAATAATAATAATAATAATAATAGTACTAATAATAATAATAATAATAATAATAATAATAATAATAATAATAAGAAAGAGAAGAAGAAGAAGAAGATGATGATGAGAACTTAGATATGAAATATTAATGTAAGGATTAAACAATAATAATAACAAATGTCAAGGTTAGAGGTTCCACTAATGGTATATCAAACAAGTATAGTATAAACTCTTATTATTGAATTGGAAACCACACACAAAGGAGGTTCCAATCAGATTATATATTGTTAACATGATTACATTAGTCATCTTATTCAATTAATGCTAATACTTGTAAATCTCGTCAAGCATTCATGATTATAACTTATGTTAACAACAAATCAAGTTCCTTTCATAGCTCAGGTGTCGGTTATACCATACATTATGGGCTATGAAAGTGCCAAGCATTTGTTGTACCAAGTGTTATACAACATAAATCAAGATTAGTCATTTAACAAGCAAAGTATTAAAGAGTGAACAAGATAACAAATATAAAACATGTTAGTATCAAACATTAAAGTCCATATTAAGTTTACACTATACTTATTCTTCCACCATTAGTGTAACCTTTTCACCTTGACATAATTAACTTAGCTAGACATAATGAAAGAAAGGAAAACAAATAAACAAAATAAGAACATAAAAGTTAACTAAGTAAAGGAAAGGAAATGAAAGGCATAAACTTGATATTAATGAAAGTAAAGCATAAACATTACAAAAAATACAAAGAGAGAAAGGAAGAGCATGATCTTGATCTGAACACCAAGATGCCTAAATGCATGGCAAATGCCTCCTTTTATAGGCCAAAATTGGGAACTATTGATTTGATGACTAATTGATAAGTGGGTGGCCAACTTTTGACTTGGTGACAATCCTTATCTTCTCTTGTCTGCCCAAAACGTCATTGATAACGTCAAAACTGGAGCCAGGTGCAAACATGAAAGTTGTAGGCAATTGTCTCAGCTTTCTTGTGCAAACAATTCAGCTCATTTGGACTTCTAGAACTCCAGATATGGCCAAAATACCGAACAGTGCTCGGGCTGGAAGACAGATTCGGGCTTCTTTGTTGTTGCTACAATTTGGACTTGATAATAGCCTTTTCAGATCTTGGGCTCCATATGAAAGTTGTAGGCCTATGTCTTACCTTTCCATCCATATAAATTAGACCTAAATCTGAGATCTGTAGCTCCAGATATGGCCCAATTACCGAACAGTGTTCCGGTTTGGATTGCACCGACATCTCTTCTCTAAGTTTGACCATCTCTTTATCCATGCAATTTAAGTTCTTCAAGTCATCAATCAATCCTTTCATTTATGTGATAGACCTGCATTAAAAATAGACATTTACCACAAATTATAGGTATCTTATATTATTAGATACATTATTATAAAACATATTTTAGTTAAGGAGTTATTGATACTTCAAGTGCAAAATGATAATATAAAACCATGATAAAAATGCACTTTTAAGTACTAATCACTCCACAATGTCGGCTCGAATGAATGCAATGTTTAATCATGCTAATGCTTTCATTGCTTTACCAGGTGGTCTAGGCACATTGGAAGAAATCTTTCATATTTCCTTTTGGGCTCAATTGCACATTCACTATAAACCCATTGGTTTGTTAAATGTTAATGGTTATTATGATAAGTTGTTGTCTTTTCTTGATCATGCTGTGGAACAGGAATTTCTAACATCTTCTGCACGACAAATCATAATCTCTGCTACTACTGGTGAACAATTGATTGACCAACTACAATCTTTCATTCCTGTGATTGATCCTTCCATGAGTCGCATAAATTGGTCATCTACGGGAAGCCGTAAAAAGCTTAGATTGGATTTGAGCCTTCATTTGTGAACTTTTGTGTATTTTGGTTTTATTATTGTGTTTTGTTATTTCTTATATTTGTTTCAGTGTGTTTCAGGTTTGTCAGTGTTCATTATTTCAGGTGATATCTTCTATACTCTATCTTTCTACCTTAGAACATTGAGGACAATGTCTCGTTTTGGTTGGGGGAAGAGGGTAGTAGTTGACAAAAAAAAATTGTTTTTCATAAAGCATGTGCATAATTGTTTTTACTAGGATGGCAGAGTAAAGGAGTTCTTTTGTTAAAGTGACTCTTGAGACGCATCTTAATAACCATTTTTAACAAGGTCTATTATAATACTTCCTGAAATATTCAGGTTGACAAACTCTCGTATTGTTACCACTTAATTCTGCTCATATACTTATTTAACATGTATTCTTAAACCTTAATTTACACACACACACTTTAACATATGATTGTGGGTTGCATATTGGATTATTACATTATTTATGTTCTTTTGTTAAAGGTAACAACTAAGGGAAAGGGATTGTATATAATTAAAAAAAAAAGAAAAACATGAAAAAAAAAAGAAAAAAAAGAGAAAAAATGATGATAATAAAAATGTAGATAAGTTTGGTTTCGTAGCCTCCCTAACCTAAGCAATTAAGCCCGAAGGGGTGTTTTAACACCTAATACCCTAAAGTCAACTGACTTGGGAGCTATTGGCCCAACGCTTGTTACATGGGTTGAGGAGAAAAGCTTAAGGGAATCAAACATTGCACTATCTACATATCAGTATCTGCGACCCGAGTTACTAAGCTCGTTGGGGTGTCTTAACACCTAATGCCCTAAGACCAACTGGTCTGGGAGTCATTAGCTGAAAGCTCGTTACATGGGTTAAAGATGCATGATATTTTTAAATTATATGTATATAGATTTTTTTTTAAAAAAAAGAAAGACAAAAAAAAGACAAAAATAATAATCCCAACCCATGGAAGTTAACCTTAAACATTAGAACAAAAATTTTGTTTTCTTCCAAGAAAAGCCCCATAATTATGTGTTGATACATTGAGCACAAAAGAAAGGTTTATTAATATCTTGTTAAGAGGTATTGAGCAGATATATAAATTTAATGAGAGTTTGTTTATCTGGATAGATTAATGGAAGTTAAATGATGAATACCTTGCTTTGTGAAATTTGCAAATTGTTGTAACGCTTTGATTACTAGGGACTAGTAATAAGCTGGTTGGAGGGTGTGATTAGTACTTAAAAGTGCATTTTTATCGTGGTTTTATATCATCATTTTGCACTTGAAGTATCAATAACTCCTTAACTAAAATATGTTTTATAATAATGTATGTAATAATATAAGATACCTATAATTTATGGTAAACGTCTATTTTTAATGCAGGCCTATCCCATAAATGAAAGGATTGATTGATGACTTGAAGAACTTAAATTGCAAGGATAAAGAGATGACCAAACTTAGAAAAGAGATGTCGGTGCAATCCAAACCGGAACACTGTTCTATAATTGGGTCATATCTGGAGCTACAGATCTCAGATTTAGGTCCAATTTATACGGATGGAAAGGTAAGACATAGGCCTACAACTTTCATATGGAGCCCAAGATCTAAAAAGGCTATTATCAAGTCCAAATTGTAGCAACAACAAATGCACCTTAATGTTTGATACTAACATGTTTTATATTTGTTATCTTGTTCACTCTTTAATACTTTGCTTGTTAAATGACTAATCTTGATTTATGTTGTATAACACTTGGTACAACAAATGCTTGGCACTTTCATAGCCCATAATGTATGGTATAACCGACACCTGAGCTATGAAAGGAACTTGATTTGTTGTTAACATAAGTTATAATCATGAATGCTTGACGAGATTTACAAGTATTAGCATTAATTGAATAAGATGACTAATGTAATCATGTTAACAATATATAATCTGATTGGAACCTCCTTTGTGTGTGGTTTCCAATTCAATAATAAGAGTTTATACTATACTTGTTTGATATACCATTAGTGGAACCTCTAACCTTGACATTTGTTATTATTATTGCTTAATCCTTACATTAATATTTCATCTCTAAGTTCTCATCATCATCATCATCTTCTTCTTCTTCTCTTTCTTTATTATTATTATTATTATTATTAGTAATACTACTACTACTACTACTAGTATTATTATTATTATTATTATTATTATTATTATTATTATTATTATTATTGTTGTTGTTATTGTTATTTTATAATTGTTGTTTATAATTTGTACAATTAACCTCCCTGTGGTTCGACCCCGGTCTTGCCGGGTTATTTATTACTTCGACACTCCTGCACTTGGGAGAAGACATCAACCTTTTAGTCGTGTCAAGAGGATTTTATAGATGAGAAATTAAAAAGGCAATCATACCACCTATATGTAGTTCAGTTGGAGTCTCACTCACTCTCTCTCTCTTTATTTATTTATTGAAAAATCATTTGTATATATAGGTAGTTGTGATTATAGCTCACATCTTCCCTTGGTTTTACGTCCAAGAACAGCTTAAACGACCTTTATGGGTCGAGGATAGGCTTCCCATCCAGTTTTCTTAAAAACTGGCAAACATGGTCTTTTTTAGTCAGATTCCCAAGACCAAGTTAATCATGTTCTTTATGAAAATAGGGTCATAAATCATGAATTGCACGATGCACATCTCCACTTGGATGCGTCTCAAGAGTCAATAAAAGATTATCTAAAGACTCCTTACTCAGGCCATCCTTAATGAACTGTATTTTATCTTCACGATTTATAGATACCAATCCTAAAGAACGACATTGTGCATTACAAGTCCATCTGGCACATCGATGATAGACTTTCAGTCATTTTGCATGACGTTTCTTTGCAAAAGTGCTTTTACCTGTTCCAGGCATGTGTGAAATGAAGGAATTAGAGGACTCACCTGATAACCAGTAAATATCTTCAGGAATTCCATGATTCATTAACAACCTCAATCTTGCACATCTAGCATGGTAAAGTTTTGTAATCGCATTCTGAGGCAGAGTGGGAAAATACTTTTTTAATTTTTCAAGATTAGTGTCCATTATCAAATGAGAATTAGAAGAGAGATTCAAATAATTGCACTAATATATACATATATATATATCAGTTATTATGGGAAACTTAAAAAAACTGACTTAAGTCATGAAGTACCATTGTCCGCCATTTGACTGGGTGAGAGAAACTAGCAAAACTTTCTAAAAAAAAACACAAAAACAATGTGAGAAAAACAAAATAATCAACCTTTATCTACAAGATCATTCAAACCAGTTTATTCATTTTCACTAGGAAAATTATCAAAGTAAGCTTCCAAACGATGTCCATTTTTCTTAAAAACATTGTCATTCATTGAATTCTCAATATCATAGGCCCCATAAGGATTGCTTCATCTTGATCTTAGCTCTCTAGGGAATGAATAGAGTTAATAATTATAAAACAAAACTTTTTGACCAGTATCAACTTTTTGACAATTTTCACAAGTTTTGTAGAATGCATGCGTGTCCTTGAACATGGTAGGCCAACAAAATCCAGCTGTCTTTTTTGACGAGAAATAACTTCCACATGCTTTAGAATGACAAAATTTAATGACACTACTTACCTCATTGTCGGGAATGCATCTTCAAAATATTTGATCAAGATAATATTTGAATAAGTTAGGGTCATTGATTAGTACTTAAAAGTGCATTTTTATCATGGTTTTATATCATCATTTTGCACTTGAAGTATCAATAACTCCTTAACTAAAATATATTTTATAATAATGTATCTAATAATATAAGATACCTATAATTTGTGGTAAATGTCTATTTTTAATGCAGGCCAATCCCATAAATGAAAGGATTGATTGATGACTTGAAGAACTTAAATTGCAAGGATAAAGAGATGGCCAAACTTAGAAAAGAGATGTCGGTGCAATCCAAACCGGAACACTGTTCGGTAATTGGGTCATATCTGGAGCTACAGATCTCAGATTTAGGTCCAATTTATATGGATGGAAAGGTAAGACATAGGCCTACAACTTTCATAGCCCAAGATCTAAAAAGGCCATTATCAAGTCCAAATTGTAGCAACAACAAAGAAGCCCGAATCTGTCTTCCAGCCCGAGCACTGTTCGGTATTTTGGCCATATCTGGAGTTCTAGAAGTCCAAATGAGCTGCATTTTTTACACAAGAAAGCTGAGACAATTGCCTACAACTTTCATGTTTACAACTGGCTTCAATTTGGACGTTATCAATTACGTTTTGGGCAGACAAGAGAAGATAAGGATTGTCACCAAGTCAAAAGTTGGCCACCCACTTATCAATTAGTCATCAAATCAATAGTTCCCAATTTTGGCCTATAAAAGGAGGCATTTGCCATGCATTTAGGCATCTTGATTTTCAGATCAAGATCATGCTCTTCCTTTCTCTCTTTGTATTTTTTGTAATGTTTATGCTTTGCTTTCATTAATATGAAGTTTATCCTTTTCATTTCCTTTCCTTTACTTAGTTAGCTTTTATGTTCTTATTTTGTTTATCTATTTTTCTTTCTTTCATTATGTCTAGCTAAGTTAATTATATCAAGGTGAAAAGGTTACACTAATGGTGTAAGAATAAGTATAATGTAAACTTAATATGGACTTTAATGTTTGATACTAACATGTTTTATATTTGTTATCTTGTTCACTCTTTAATACTTTGCTTGTTAAATGACTAATCTTGATTTATGTTGTATAACACTTGGCACAACAAATGCTTGGCACTTTCATAGCCCATAATGTATGGTATAACCGACACCTGAGCTATGAAAGGAACTTGATTTGTTGTTAACATAAGTTATAATCATGAATGCTTGACGAGATTTACAAGTATTAGCATTAATTGAATAAGATGACTAATGTAATCATGTTAACAATATATAATCTGATTGGAACCTCCTTTATGTGTGGTTTCCAATTGAATAATAAGAGTTTATATTATACTTGTTTGACATACCATTAGTGGAATCTCTAATCTTGACATTTGTTATTATCATTGTTTAATTAATATTTCATCTTAAAGTTCTCATCATCATTATCATCTTCTTCTTCTCTTTCATTATTATTATTATTAGTACTACTACTACTACTACTACTACTACTACTACTACTACTAATACTATTATTATTATTATTATTATTATTATTATTATTATTATTGTTGTTGTTGTTGTTGTTGTTGTTGTTGTTGTTGTTGTTGTTATTGTTATTGTTTATAATTGTTGTTTATAATTTGTACAATTAACCTCCCTGTGGTTCGACCCCGGTCTTGCCGGGTTATTTATTACTTTGACACTCCTGCACTTGGGAGAAGACATCAATCTTTTAGTCGTGTCAAGTTTTTGGCGCCGTTGCCGGGGAGGTAAGTTTTTGTATAAATTATAATATTGATTTTATTTTCTCTTTTCACTTTTCTTGTATATAACTTTGTTTCTTTTCTTTGGTTTCTTTTTTATTTTGTTTTCTTCCTCCTTCTTTTGCTTTCTTCTTTTTTATTTTATTTTATTCCTACACGTGCATGAGAGTGTGGTCACGTACATCAAGTGGTAGACTTTGTAGGATATCCTCATCATTTTCAGAAAATATGGTCGAAGAAGATAATCAATCACTTCATAATGAAAATAATGAGAATAATCGTGCTAGAACACTTAGAGACCACATGAATCCTACAAGAACAAGTGCACCATCATGCATAGTTTTTCCTCCCGATGCATCTCATTTTAATTTTAAACCAGGTATTATTCAACTTTTACCTTCTTTTCATGGTTTAGAATTGGAAAATCCATACTTGCATTTAAGGGAATTTGAGGAGGTGTGCAACACATATAATAACTTAAATTGTAGCATGAACACCATCAGATTAAAGCTTTTTCCTTTTTCATTAAAAGATAAAGCTAAAACATGGCTACAAAATTTAAGACCAGGATCCATTCGTGTTTGGGATGAAATGCAACAACAGTTTTTAAAGAAGTTTTTCCCATCTCACAGAACAAACTCTTTCAAGAGACAAATCACCACTTTCACTCAAAAACCAGGAGAAACATTTTACAAATGTTGGGATAGGTATCGAGACTTGCTTAGTACTTGCCCTCATCATGGTTTTGAAACATGGAGATTGGTTTCACATTTCTATGAAGGGTTAACACCTAAAGATAGGCAAATGGTTGAATTGATGTGCAATGGAACTTTTGAAGATAAAGACCCTCATGAAGCAATGGAGTACTTATACTTGTTAGCTGAAAATGCTCAAAATTGGGACACTGCGGGTACATATGAGGCACCGAGTAAAACTCAACCTCATACATCTAGTGGAGGTATGTACAACCTTAGGGAAGATCATGACCTTCAAGCCAAGTTTGCATCTTTAGCTAGAAAAGTCGAGGCACTAGAATTGAAAAAGAGTGGTCAATTAAAATCTGTTGAAAACATTGTGTGTCAAATCTGTGAAACAAATGAACACTCAACCAGTAACTGTCCAACCTTGCCTTCTTTTAAGGAATGTCTCCATGAACAAGCTCATGCTTTAAACAGTTTCGAAAGGTCCAATCACAACCCATACTCACAAACATACAATCCTGGTTGGAGAAATCACCCAAATTTCAGTTGGAAGAGTGACAATGCACAAGATTTGACTGAATTTCACCACCACAGTTCCAAGCACACCATAATTTCCAAAATTATCATGGATATGCACCTCCTTATGCTCCACCTCCTACAAGAAAGTTTGAGGAAACTTTGTATGCATTCATTGAAAAGCAAGAGACAATCAACACTCAACTTACACAATAAAATTTCTTCACTTCATTCAAAAACTTTTATTTGTCTTAGGTACTCCAATCAGTTGGCAAATCTCCTGAAGCAAGAAAATTGATATTTTTATCATACTAAGACGTTGGACTAAGACAAAGTAAGGATTCATTAGAAAAGTAATCATCGATTGGTGTGATGTCAGATGTCAAATTTTTTTGTCACTGTTGACAAAAGATTCGCATCAACATTTTCGATGCCTTTTTCATCTGTGATTTCTTCCTCGGAATAAATCTTTTGCAAATCTTTAGATTCTCCAACTCATTTTTACTCAAATTAGATTCAAGTTGATCATAAACTAATTCGTCAATATGATCTACTTCTTGTAAATCATTATCATCTCCAGGTTGCTTGCAAGAAATTGTAGGACAACCAGGCTCTTTATATTTCAAAGCATTATTGTTCTGAAGAATGGCACTTACTTGTTCGACTAAAAAGACTTTCTTTTTCACATTCAGTTTCCTCTTCACAATGCATAGATCATTCAAAAATTTAGCATAGGAAGGAACATGTTTAATAGCATCCAGCAAAGGTATATTGATTCTTACCTGTTTGAAAGTTTCAAAGATTTCAGAGTTGTGATTGACTTGTCTTTGTTTGGTCATGGCACGAGGAAATGGAAGCGCTGATGGGGAATTTGTCTTTTCTTTATAATTTTCAGATTCAACCCCTTCCTTACCCTCAGAGATTGACTCATCATCTTTCTCACAAGGTTTAAGAGTGGGTTTTTCAATAACCTTACCACTGTGAAGAGTAGTGACTGATTTGACTTGATGTATGTGTTGGCTTCTAGAACTACTTGCATTTGCATTGTATTGCCCCTTGGGATTTTGTTGTGGTTGAGATGGAAACTTACCTTTATCTTGGAAACTGAGAGTAGATGTCAATTTTGCAAGAGTATCTTTAAAATCTGTCATATTTTGAGCAAGTTGAGTGATTAGTACTTAAAAGTGCATTTTTATCATGGTTTTATATTATCATTTTGCACTTAAAGTATCAATAACTCCTTAACTAAAGCATGTTTTATAATAATATATCTAATAATATAAGATACCTTTAATTTGTGGTAAATGTTCATTTTAAATGCAGGCTTATCACATAAATGAAAGGATTGATTGATGACTTCAAGAACTTAAATTGCAAGGGCAAAGAGATGACCAAAATTAGAAAAGAGATGTCGGTGCAATCCAAACCGGAACACTGTTCGGTAATTGAGTCATATCTAGAGCTATAGATCTCAGATTTAGGTCTCCTTTATATGGATGGAAAGGTAAGACATAGGCCTACAACTTTTATATGGAGCCCAAGATCTAAAAAGGCCATTTTCAAGTCCAAATTATTGCAACAACAAAGAAGCCCGAAGCTGTCCTCCAGCCCGAGCACTATTCAGTATATTTGGCCATATCTGGAGTTCTAGAACTCGAAATGAGCTAACGTTTTTACACAACAAAGCTGAGACAATTGGCTACAACTTTCATGTTTTCAAGTGGCTCTAGTTTTGACGTTATCAATGATGTTTTGGGCAGACAAGAGAAGATAAAGATTGTCACCAAATCAAGAGTTGGCCACCCACTCATCAATTAGTCATCAAATCAATAGTTCCCAATTTTAGCCTATAAAAGGAGGCATTTGCCATGCATTTAGGCATCTTGGTTTCCAGATCAAGATCATGCTCTTGCTTTCTCTCTTTGTATTTTTTGTAATGTTTATGCTTTGCTTTCATTAATATCAAGTTTATGCCTTTCATTTCCTTTCATTTACTTAGTTAACTTTTATCTTATGTATGTTCTTATTTTGTTTATCTATTTTTCTTTCTTTCATTATGTCTAGCTAAGTTTATTATGTCAAGGTGAAAAGGTTACACTAATGGTGTAAGAATAAGTATAGTGTAAACTCAATATGGACTTTAATGTTTGATACTAACATGTTTTGTATTTGTTATCTTGTTCACTCTTTAATACTTTACTTGTTAAATGACTAATCTTGATTTATGTTGTATAACAATTGGTATAACAAATGCTTGGCACTTTCATAGCCCATATTGTATGGTATAACCGACACCTAAGCTATTAAAGGAACTTGATTTGTTGTTAACATAAGTTATAATCATGAATGCTTGACGAGATTTACAAGTATTAAGATTATTCGAATAAGATGACTAATGGTGTGAGAATAAGTATAATGTAAACTTAATATGGACTTTAATGTTTGATACTAACATGTTTTATATTTGTTATCTTGTTCACTCTTTAATACTTTGCTTGTTAAATGATTAATCTTGATTTATGTTGTATAACACTTGGTACAACAAATGCTTGGCATTTTCATAGTTCATACTGTATGGTAGAACCGACATATGAGCTATGAAAAGAACTTGATTTGTTATTAACATAAGTTATAATCATGAATGCTTGATGAGATTTACAAGTATTAGCATTAATTGAATAAGATGACTAATATAATCATGTTAACAATCTATAATATGATTGGAACCTCCTTTGTGTGTGGTTTCCAATTAACTAATAAGAGATTATACTATACTTGTTTGACATACCATTAGTGAAACCTCTAACCTTGACATTTGTTATTATTATTGTTTAATCCTTACATTAATTTTCCATTTCCAAGTTCTCATCATCATCTTCTTCTTCTCTTTCTTTATTATTATTATTATTATTATTATAGTTATTATTGTTATTGTCATTGTTGTTATTATTGTTATTACTATTATTATTGTTGTTGCTGCTATTATTATTGTTGTTGTATTATTGTTATTTATAATTTGTACAATTAACCTCCTTGGGGTTCGACCCCGGTCTTGCCGGGTTATTTATTACTTCGACACTCCTGCACTTGGGAGAAGACATTAATCTTTTCGTCGTGTCATTAAGTATTGATTGTCTCTTGCTTTTCAATGAATGCATGCAATGTTTCCTCAAGAGCATAAGGAGGTGCATATCCATGAGAATTTTGGAAATTGTGGTGTGCTTGAAATAGTGGTTGTGAAGTTTGTACATTGTTATTATCACTCTTTCAATTGAAATTTTGGTGATTTCTCCAACCAGGGTTGTATGTTTGAGAGTATAGGTTGTGGTTGACCCTTTGGAAACTATTTAAAGCATGAGCTTGTTCATGGAGACATTCCTTAAAAGAAGGCAAGGTTGGACAGTTATTGGTTGATTGTTTATTTGTTTCACATATTTGACATACAATTTTTTTAACAGATTTTAATTGACCACTCTTTTTTAATTCTAGTGCCTCGACTTTTATAGCTAAAGATGTAATCTTGGCTTAGAGGTCATGATCTTCCCTAAGGTTATACACACCTCCACTAGATGTATGAGGTTAAGTTTTACTCGGTGCCTCATAAGTACCCGCGGTGTCCCAATTTTGAGCATTTTCAGCTAACAAGTCTAAGTACTCCATTGCTTCATGAGGGTCTTTATCTTTAAAAGTTTCATTACACATCAATTTAACTATTTGCCTATCTCTAGGTGTTAACCCTTCATAAAAATGTGAAACCAATCTCCATGTTTCAAAACCATGATAAGGGTAAGTATTTAGCAAGTCTCAATACCTATCCCAACATTGGTAAAATATTTATCCTGATTTTTGAGTGAAAGTAGTGATTTGTCTTTTGAAAGAGTTTCTTCTGTGAGATGGGAAAAACTTCCTTAAAAACTATTGTTGCATTTCATCCCAAGCACGAATGGATCCTGGTCTCAAATTTTGTAGCCACGTTTTAGCTTTATCTTTCAATGAAAAAGGAAAAAGCTTTAATCTGATAGTGTTCATGCTATAATTTGAATCATTATATATGTTACAAACCTCCTTAAATTCCCTTAAATGCAAGTATGGATTTTCCAATTCTAAGTTGAATAATGCCTGGCTTAAAATTAAAATGAGATGCATCAAGAGGAAAAACTATACATGATGGTGCACTTGTTCTTGTAGGATTCATGTGGTCTCTAAGTGTTCTAGCATGATTATTCTCATTATGAAGTGATTGATTATCTTCTTCGACTATATTTTCTGAAAATGATGAGGATACCCTACAAAGTCTACCCCACTTGATATACGTGACTGATTAGTACTTAAAAGTGCATTTTTATCAAGGTTTTATATCATCATTTTGCACTTAAAGTATCAATAACTCCTTAACGAATGCATGTTTTATAATAATATATCTAATAATATAAGATACCTTTAATTTGTGGTAAATTTTCATTTTAAATGTAGTCCTATCATATAAATAAAAGGATTGATTGATGAATTTAAGAACTGAAATTGAAAGGATAAAGATATGGCAAAACTTAGAAAAGAGATGTCGGTGCAATCCAAACCGGAACACTGTTCGGTAATTGGGTCATATCTGGAGCTATGATCTTAGATTTAGGTCTAATTTATATGGCTGGAAAGGTAAGACATAGGCCTACAACTTTTATATGGAGTCCAAGATCTATAAAGGCCATTTTCAAGTCCAAATTATTGCAACAACAAAAAAGCCCGAAGTTGTCCTCTAGCCCGAGCACTATTCAGTATTTTGCCCATATCTGGAGTTCTAGAAGTCCAAATGAGCTGAATGTTTTACACAAAAAAGCTGAGATAATTGCCTACAACTTTTATGTTTTCAACTAGCTCCAATTTTGACATTATAAATGACATTTTGGGTAGACAAGAGAAGATAAGGATTGTCACCAAGTCAAAAGTTGGCTACCCACTCATCAATTAGTCATCAAATCAATAGTTCCCAAATTTGGCCTATAAAAGGAGGCATTTGCCATGCATTTAGGCATCTTGGTTTCCAGATCAAGATCATGCTCTTGCTTTCTCTCTGTATTTTTTGTAATGTTTATGCTTTACTTTCATTAATATCAAGTTTATGCTTTTCATTTCCTTGCATTTACTTAGTTAACTTTAATCTTATTCATGTTCTTATTTTGTTTATTTATTTTTCTTTCTTTTATTATGTCTAGCTAAGTTTATTATGTCAAGGTAAAAAGGTTACACTAATGGTGTAAGAATAAGTATAGTGTAAACTCAATATGGATTTTAATGTTTGATACTAACATGTTTTCTATTTGTTATCTTGTTCACTCTTTAATACTTTGCTTGTTAAATGAATAATCTTGATTTATGTTGTATAACACTTTGCTACAACAAATGCTTGGCACTTTCATAGCCGATACTGTATGGTATAACCGACACCTGAGCTATGAAAGGAACTTGATTTGTTGTTAACATAAGTTATAATCATGAATGCTTGACAAAATTTACAAGTATTAGCATTAATTGAATAAGATGACTAGTGTAATCATGTTAACAATCGATAATCTGATTGGAACCTCCTTTGTGTGTGGTTTCCAATTCAACAATAAGAGTTTATACTATACTTGTTTGACATACCATTAGTGGAACCTCTAACCTTGACATTTGTTATTATCGTTGTTTAATCTTTACATTAATATTCCATCTCAAAGTTCTCATCATATTCTTCTTCTTCTCCTTTTTTTTCTTTATTATTATTATTATTATTATTATTATTATTATTATTATTATTGCTGCTGCTGCTACTACTACTACTAGTATTATTATTATTATTATTGTTGTTGTTGTTGTTGTTGTTGTTGTTATTGTTGTTGTATTATTGTTATTTATAATTTGTATAATTAACCTCTCTGTGGTTCGACCCTGGTCTTGCTGAGTTATTTATTACTTCGACACTCCTACACTTGGGAGAAGACATCAATCTTTTAGTCGTGTTAGTTAACTAAGTAAAGGAAAGGAAATGAAAGGCATAAACTTGATATTAATGAAAGCAAAGCATAAACATTACAAAAAATACAAAGAGAGAAAGCAAAAGCATGATCTTGATCTGGAAACCAAGATGCCTAAATGCATGGCAAATGCCTCCTTTATAGGCCAAAATTGGGAAGTATTGATTTGATGACTAATTGATGAGTGGGTGACCAACTCGTGACTTGGTGACAATCCTTATCTTCTCTTGTATACCCAAAATATCATTGATAACATTAAAATTGGAGCCACTTGAAAACATGAATGTTGTAGAAAATTGTCTCAGTTTTCTTGTGTCAAGAATTCAGGTCATTTTGACTTCTAGAACTCTAGATATGGGCCAAACACTGAACAGTAGTCAGGCTGGAAGACAGATTTGGACTTCTTTGTTGTTGCTACAATTTAGACTTGAAAATGACCTTTTTATGTCTTTGGCTCTATATGAAAGTTGTAGGCCTATATCTTACATTTCCATCCATATAATGTAGACCTAAATCTGAGATCTACAGCTCTAGATATGACCTAATTACCGAACAGTGTTCCGGTTTGGATTGCATCGACATCTTTTTTCTAAGTTTGGCCATCTCTTTGTCCTTTTAATTTCATTTCTTAAATTCATCAATCAATTTTTTCATTTATGTCATAGGCCTGCATTAAAAATAAACATTTACCATAAATTAGAGGTATCTTATATTATTAGATATATTATTATAAAAGATGCTTTAGTTAAGTGCAAAATGATGACATGAAACCTTGATAAAAAATACACTTTTAAGTACTAATTACTATTAAATATATTTTTCATAATAATAATTTTCCTGTTAGCTCTACTAAGAGACAAAATGTTTTTTTTGAGTGTGCAATGGCTAAAAGCCATAATTTACCCTTTTTCTACTTGTATTTTCTCTATTTTTAGACCTCTTGAATTATTTTATATCGATATCTGGGAGCCCAACTCGGTCATTTCTACTTATGGATCTTGTTATTATATTTGTTTTTGGATGCTTTTATCAAATTTATTTGGATATTTCCTTTAAAATTCAAATCTGATGTTGAAATTACTTTTATTTAATTTCAAAAATATGTTGAATGACGTTTTAATTTAAAAATTAAGGCAGTTCAAGTGGATTAGGGAGAGTATAGATGTTTAAATAATTATTTCAAAATATGTGGAATTTAACATCATATACTATGTCCTTATATATATGAACAAATGGGTTCTGTTGAACGTCAACGTTGTTATATTGTTTGGATGGGCATAGCCTTACTAGCTCACTCAAATTTGCCTTAACCATAATGGGAAAACACCTTCCTAACTGCAACATATTTAATCAATCGTCTTCCCTTTAAAGTCATCAACAACGAATCACCTTTTAAAATGGCTTATAATAAAAAAAAAAACCCAACTATTTGTTTCTAAGTGTTTTTGAATGTGCTTGCTTGCATCCTTATAACAAACATAAAATTGTATTTTCATTCTAAAACTTGTATAGTTCTTGGCTATAGTATATTGCATTAGGGATATAAATGTCTTGATTTAGCTTCAGGAAAATTATATGTTTCCCGTCATGTCATTTTTTATAAGTCTTTGTTCCCTTGTAAAAAAGACTCCTTAACATCCACTCTTTCCACACTAGATATTCATTTACCCCCTCATTAATTCAACCAAGTATTCCAAACAATCATCTAGTGTCAAATTCATGTTCCAATAACCAAAAAATTGATAACGACATTCCATCTGATGCAGAACCTTCTTGCTTCTCTGAAGCCACCAAACATCACCATTGATATTATGCCATGAACATTGAGTTCAATGCACTTATAACAAATGGCACTTGGGATCTTGTCTCCCTAACATAAGGTACCAATATTGTTGGAAATAAATGGTGTTTGATATGACCAAAAGATTGATATCTTCTCTTAAATATAGGAGTATCAAAGTAATAAATAACCCAGCAAAACTGGGGTCGAAACACAAAAAGATGAACTATGTAAAATTATAAACAATAAATGAAAAGAAGTTGAAGAGAATTCTTAAGATATGATATTGATGTAAGGATTAAACAAAGATAAAATAATTATTAAGGTTAGAGGATCCACAAATGGTATTTCAAATAAGTATAGTATACTCTTTTTATTATTCAACTGGAAATTACACATAAAAGAGGTTCCAATCGAATTATAAATTCTTAAAATGATTATATCAATTATCTTATTCAAATGATGCTTATTGACATGACTAAAATATTGATGTCTTCTCTCAAGTGTAGAAGTGTCAAAGTAATAAATAACCCGGTAAGACTAGGGTCGAATCATAGGAAGGTTAACTATATAAATTATAAATAATGACGACGACAATGACGATGACAACTTTGAGATATAAGATTAATGAAATGATTAAATAAGGATAAAAATAAATTTCAAGGTTAGAGGATCCACTAATAATATTTCAAATAAGTATAGTATAAACTCTTTTTATTACTCAACTAGAAACCACACACGAAGAAGGTTCCAATCGAATTATAAATGGTTAACATGATTATAATAGTTATCTTATTTGAATAATGCTTATACTTGTAAATGTTATCATGTATTCATGATTATTACTTATGTTAACAATAATTCAAGTTCTTTTCATAACATAAATATCGGTTATACCATACAGTTGGGCTATAAAAGTGCCGAATATTTGTTGTATCAAGTGTTATACAATATAAATCTAGATTAACTATTTAACAAGCAAAGTATTAAGAGTGAATAAGATAACAAATACAAAATATGTTAGTATCAAACATTAAAGTCCATGTTGAGTTTACACTATGCTTATTCTTACACCATTAGTGTAACCTTTTCACCTTGACATAATAAACTTAGCTAAATATAACGAAAAAAAGAAACATAAATAAATAAGATAAGAACGTACATAAGATAAAATTTAACTAAGTAAAGGAAAGGAATTGAAAGACATAAACGAGATATTAATATAAACAAAACTTAAGCATTACAAATATGATCTTGATCTGAAAACCAAGATGCCTATATGCATGACAAATGCCTCCTTTTATAGGCTAAAATTAGAAACTATTGATTTGATAATTAATTGTTGAGTGGGTGGCTAACTCTTGATTTGGTGACAATCCTTATCTTTTTGTCTAACAAAAACATTATTACTAATGTCAGAATTTGAATAGACTTAAATCATTAAAGTTCTAGAAAATTATCTCAACTTTTCAACAAAAAAAAAACTTCATTTTCACTTCTAGGACTCAAGATATGGATGGGCTGAACAATAAACAATGTCTTGGCTGCAGGACAGATTCCAACTTCTCTTTTGATGCTAATGTTTGAACCTCCAAATGACATAATTGATGTTAGATACTCATGAATGTTTTAGGTTTATGTCTTATCTTTCCATCCATATAGAGCAAACCCAAATCCAAGTTCTATAACTCTAGATATGACTTAATGACTGAACAATATTCAAGTTTGGATTGCACGAGCATCTCTTTTCCAAGCTTAGCCCTCCCTTTGTATTCTCAATTTCAATAGTTAAACTCGTCAATGAATCCTTTTATTTATGTGATAGGCCTATATTAAGATGAACATTTACCATAAATTAAAGATATTTTATAATATTAGACATGATATTATTAAACATGCTCTAGTTAAGGAGTTATTGATATTTCAAGTGCAAAAATAATGATATAAAACCTTGATAAAAATGCACTTTTAAATACTAACCATCCCTCCAACCAGTTTATTATTAGTCCCTAGTAATCAAAGTATTAAAATAGAAAAACAATTTATAAGTTTCACAAAGGCATTCATTATTCAATTTCCATTAATCTATTCAAGTAAACAAACTCTCATTAATTTATATATCTGCTTTATACTTTTTAAACAAGATATTAATAAACCTTCTTTTTATGTGCTCAATTTATAAAAACATATACGATGGGGTTTTCATTGGAAGAAAACAATATTATGTTCTAATCTTTAAGGTTAATTTCCTTGGATTGAGATTATTATCTTTTTTTCTTTTATTATTATTATTATTATTATTATTTTTTAATATATATACAAATAACATAATGCATCTTTAACCCATGTAACAAGCTTTCAGTTAATGAATCCTGGACTAGTTGGTCTTAGAGCATTAAGTGTTGATTCTCTCAAGCTTTTCTCCTTAACCCATATAACAAGCATTAAGCTAATAGCTCCCAAGTCAGTTGACTTTAGGGTATTAGGTATTAAAACACCCCATTCAGGCTTAATTGCTTAGGTTAGGGGGACTATTAATCCAAACTTATCTATGTTTTTATTTATTTATTTAATTACATTTATTATCATTTTTTTCTTCTTTTTTTTTCAAATTATATACTATTCCTTTCCATTAGTTATTACCTTTAATAAAAGAATATAAATAATATAATAATCCAATCTGTAACCCATAATTATATGTTAAAGTGTGTGTGTGAAAATGAAAGTTTAAGAATACTTGTTAAATGAGTGTATGAGCAAAATTAAGTGATAATAATGCCAGAGTTTGTAAATCTGAATATTTCATGAGAAGTTTGTGATAGACCTTATTATGAATATTGCAAATAACTATTGAAAAATGTTTACCAAGATGCGTCTTAAGAGTCAATAAAATTCCTACTTACTTTATCATCCTAATAACATTTTTGTCAAATGGTTTATGAAATAAAAAGCACAGTTAGTTATTTTTTATATCAATTACTACCTTCCCCCCAAATAAAACGAGACATTGTCCTTAATGTCCTAAGGTAGAAAGATAAAGTATAGAAGACATTACCTGAAATAACAAACATTCACAATCCTGAAACACACTTAAACAAATATACTAAATAACAAAACAAATTAATATGCTATTAATAAAACAAAAAGGCACAAGGTTTTACAAATGAAGGTTCAACTCCAATCTAAGCTTTTTACGACTTTTCTTGACCAATTTATGCGACTCATGGAGGGATAAATTATAGGGATGAAAGATTATTGTTGATCAATCAATTGTTCAGTAATAGCAACAGAGATTATGATTTGTCGTGTTGAAGATGTTAGAAATTCCTGTTCCATAGCATGACTAAGAAAAGACAATAATTTGTCATAAAAACCATTAACATCGAGCAAACTTATAGGTTTATAATGAATATGAAGTTGGGCCCAAGAGAAAATATGAAAGATCTCTTCCAATGTGTCTAAACCACCTAGTAAGACAATGAAGACGTCAATGTGTTTTAACATTGTATTCATTTGATCAGACATTGTGGAGACATGTAGTTCCTCTCAAATTGTTTTTTCAATGATGTCCCCTTTTACTAAAGTTTTGGGAATAACCCCCAAAACTTGACTACCTCCTAAAAATACAGATATTGACATCTCCCATTAACCCAAGGCTACCTCCACCATACACTAAATGAATCTTTCTCTCAGCTAGTACCCGATCAAGATGATTTGCTAATTCTAAAAACTCTTTTTTTTTTCTCAAGACTAGATCCACCGAAAACACAAATATTTCTTATGTGATGAATTGAGGAAGCTGCCATTTCTACACACTTCTATATCTATTAAATGTATAGGTTGAGTAGATACTACCTATATACAGGTCGGCTTAGCCCTCTCTTTGTCTTCTCAATTTCACTAGTTAAACTCATCAATGAATTCTTTTATTTATGTGATAGATCTGTATTTAAAATGAGCATTTATCATAAATTAAAGGAATCTTATATTATCAGACTTCCCTTGGTTATAAAACAGGTAGTTGTGATTATGGCTCACATCTTCCCTTGGTTTTACATCTAAGAACGACTTAAACGCCCTCTGTGGGTTGAGGATAGGCTTCCTATCCAATTTTCTTAAAAACTGGTGACACGACCAAAAGATTGATGCCTTCTTCTAAGTGTAAGAGTGTCAAAGTAACAAATAACTTGGCAAGACCAGGGTCGAACCACATGGAGGTTAATTGTATAAATGATAAACAAAAATAATACAACAACAATAATAATAGTAGTAGTAGTAATAGTAGTAGTAGTAATAATAATAATAATAAAAAAGAAAGAGAAGAAGAAGTTGATGAGAACTTTGAGATGGAAGACAAAACTTAAGCATTACAAAAATACATAGAGAGAAGCAAGAGCATGATCTTGATCTGGAAGCCAAGATGCCTAAATGCATGATAAATGCCTCCTTTTATAGGTGAAAATTAGGAACTATTGATTTAATGACTAATTGATGAGTGGGTGACCAACTTTTGACTTGGTGACAATCCTTATCTTCTTTTATCTACCCAAAACATCATTGATAATGTCAGAATAGGAATCATTTAAAAACATGAAAGTTGTAGGAAATTATCTTAGATTTCCAGGAAAAAAAATGGAGGTCATTTGTACTTCTAGAACTCTAAATATAGGCCAAACACTGAACAATATAAGGGTTGTAGGACATATTTGAACTTCTTCGTTGTTGTTACAATTTGGACTTGAAAATGACCTTTTTAAATCTTGGGCTCCTATGAAAGCTGTAGGCTTATGTATTATCTTTCCATCCATATAAAGTATACCTGAATCTGAGATATATGGCTCCAGATATGACCCAATTGCTGAACAATGTATCGGTTTGGACTACACCAGCATCTCTTTTCTAAGTTTGGCCATCTTTTTGTCTTTTAATTTCATTTCTTAAATTCATCAATAAGTCCTTTTATTTATGTGATAGACCTGTATTTAAAATGGATATTTACTACAAATTGAAGGTATCTTATATTATTAAATATGTTATTATAAAATATGCTTTAGTTAAGGAGTTATTGATACTTCAAATGCAAAATGATAATATAAAACCTTGATAAAAATACACTTTTAAGTACTAATCACACCCCTTCAACCAGCTTATTACTAGTCCCTAGTAATCAAAGTGTTAAAATAGAATATTTTTTTTTGCAAATTCCATAAAGCAAGGTATCTATCATTCAACTTTCATTAATCTATCTGGATAAACAAACTCTCATTAAATTTATATATCTGCTCACTACCTCTTAAACAAGATACTAATAAACCTTCCTTTTATACTCAATATATCAACACATAGTTATGGGGCTTTTCTTGGAAGAAAATTGATTAATACATAAAAGTGCATTTTTATTAAGGTTTTATATCATAATTCTGCACTTGAAGTATCAATAACTCCTTAACTAAAGCATGGTTTATAATAATATATCTAATAATATAAGTGACACGACAAAAAGATTAATGTCTTCTCCCAAGTGCAGGAGTGTCAAAGTAATAAATAACTCGGCAAGACTGGGGTCGAACCACAGAGAGGTTAATTGTACAAATTATAAACGACAATAGTAACAACAACAACAATAACAATAATAATAGTAATAACAACAATAACAATAATTACAATAATAATAATAGTAGTAGTAGTAATAATAATAATAATAATGATAATAATAATAGAAGAAGAAGAAGAAAAAGAAGAAGTTGATGAGAACTTTGAGATGGAAAGATTAACGTAAGGATTAAACAATGATAATAACAAATGTCAAGGTTAGAGGTTCCACTAATGGTATGTCAAACAAATATAGTATAAACTCTTATTATTCAATTGGAAACCACACACAAAGGAGGTTCTAATCAGATTATAGATTGTTAACATGATTACATTAGTCATCTTATTCGATTAATGCTAGTACTTGTAAATCTCATCAAGCATTCATGATTATAACTTATGTTAACAACAAATCAAGTTCCTTTCATAGCTCAGGTGTCGGTTATACCATACAGTATGGGGTATGAAAGTTCCAAGCATTTGTTGTACCAAGTGTTATACAACATAAATCAAGATTAGTCATTTAACAAGCAAAGTATTAAAGAGTGAACAAGATAACAAATACAAAACATGTTAGTATCAAACATTAAAGTCCATATTAAGTTTACACTATACTTATTCTTATACCATTAGTGTAACCTTTTCACCTTGACATAATAAACTTAACTAGACATAATGAAAGAAAGAAAAATAAATAAACAAAATAAGAACATAAATAAGATAAGAGTTAACAAAGAAAAGGAAAGGAATTGAAAAGCATAAACTTGATATTAAGAAAAGCAAAGCATAAACATTACAAAAAATACAAAGAGAGAAAGCAAGAGCATGATCTTGATCTGGACACCAAGATGCCTAAATACATGGCAAATGCCTCCTTTTATAGGCCAAAATTGGGAACTATTGATTTGATGACTAATTGATGAGTGGGTGACCAACTCTTGACTTGGTGACAATCCTTATCTTCTTTTGTCTGCCCAAAACATCATTCATAACGTCAAACTTGGAGCCACTCAAAAACATGAAAGTTGTAGGCAATTGTGTAAGCTTTCTTGTGTAAAATATTCAGCTCATTTGGACTTCTAGAACTCTAGATATGGCCAGAATACTGAATAGTGCTCGGGCTGGAGGACAGATTCGGGCTTCTTTGTTGTTGCTACAAGTTAGACTTGAAAATGGCCTTTTTAGATCTTAGGATCCATATGAAAGTTGTAGGCCTATGTCTTACCTTTCCATCAATATAAAGTAGACCTAAATCTGAGATCTATAACTCCAGATATGACCCAATTACCGAACAGTGTTCCAGTTTGGATTACACCGACATCTCTTTTCTAATTTTGGTCATCTCTTTGCCCTTTCAATTTTAGTTCTTAAATTCATCAATCAATCCTTTGATTTATGTGATAGGACTACATTTAAAATGAACATTTACCATAAATTAAAGGTATCTTATTGACACGACTGAAAGGTTGATGTCTTCTCCCAAGTGCAGGAGTGTCGAAGTAATAAATAACCCGGCAAGACCGGGGTCGAACCACAGGGAGGTTAATTGTACAAATTATAAACAACAATTATAAAACAACAATAACAACAACAACAATAGTAATAATAATAATAATAATAATAATAATAATAATAATAATAATAATAATAATAATAATAATAATAATAATAATAGTACTGGTAGTAGTAGTAGTAATAATAATAATAATAATAATAAAGAAAAATAAGAAGAAGATGATGATGATGATGATGATGAGAACTTAGAGATGAAATATTAATGTAAGGATTAAGCAATAATAATAACAAATGTCAAGGTTAGAGGTTCCACTAATGGTATATCAAACAAGTATAGTATAAACTCTTATTATTGAATTGGAAACCACACACAAAGGAGGTTCCAATCAGATTATATATTGTTAACATGATTACATTAGTCATCTTATTCAATTAATGCTAATACTTGTAAATCTCGTCAAGCATTCATGATTATAACTTATGTTAACAACAAATCAAGTTCCTTTCATAGCTCAGGTGTCGGTTATACCATACATTATGGGCTATGAAAGTGCCAAGCATTTGTTGTACCAAGTGTTATACAACATAAATCAAGATTAGTCATTTAACAAGCAAAGTATTAAAGAGTGAACAAGATAACAAATATAAAACATGTTAGTATCAAACATTAAAGTCCATATTAAGTTTACATTATACTTATTCTTACACCATTAGTGTAACCTTTTCACCTTGACATAACTAACTTAGCTAGACATAATGAAAGAAAGGAAAACAAATAAACAAAATAAGAACATAAAAGTTAACTAAGTAAAGGAAAGGAAATGAAAGGCATAAACTTGATATTAATGAAAACAAAGCATAAAAAATACAAAGAGAGAAAGGAAGAGCATGATCTTGATCTGGAAACCAAGATGCCTAAATGCATGGCAAATGCCTCCTTTTATAGGCCAAAATTGGGAACTATTGATTTGATGACTAATTGATAAGTGGGTGGCCAACTTTTGACTTGGTGACAATCCTTATCTTCTCTTGTCTACCCAAAACGTCATTGATAACGTCAAAACTGGAGCCAGGTGCAAACATGAAAGTTGTAGGCAATTGTCTCAGCTTTCTTGTGTAAAAACTTCAGCTCATTTGGACTTCTAGAACTCCAGATATGGCCAAAATACCGAACAGTGCTCGGGCTGGAAGACAGATCCGGGCTTCTTTGTTGTTGCTACAATTTGGACTTGATAATGGCCTTTTTAGATCTTGGGCTCCATATGAAAGTTGTAGGCCTATGTCTTACCTTTCCATCCATATAAATTGGACCTAAATCTGAGATATGTAGCTCCAGATATGGCCCAATTACCGAACAGTGTTCCGGTTTGGATTGCACCGACATCTCTTCTCTAAGTTTGACCATCTCTTTATCCATGCAATTTAAGTTCTTCAAGTCATCAATCAATCCTTTCATTTATGTGATAGACCTGCATTAAAAATAGACATTTACCACAAATTATAGGTATCTTATATTATTAGATACATTATTATAAAACATATTTTAGTTAAGGAGTTATTGATACTTCAAGTGCAAAATGATGATATAAAACCATGATAAAAATGCACTTTTAAGTACTAATCACACCCCTCAACCAGCTTATTACTAGTCCCTAGTAATTAAAGCGTTAAAACAATTTGCAAATTTCACAAAGCAAGGTATTCATCATTTAACTTCCATTAATCTATCCAGATAAACAAACTCTTATTAAATTTATATATCTGCTCAATACCACTGAACAAGATATTAATAAACCTTTCTTTTGTGCTCAATGTATCAACACATAATTATGGGGCTTTTCTTGGAAGAAAACAAAATTTTTGTTCTAATGTTTAAGGTTAACTTCCTTGGGTTGGGATTATTGTTTGTCTTTTTTTTCTTTCTTTTTTTTTTTAAAAAAAAAATCTATATACATATAATTTAAAAACATCATGCGTCTTTAACCCATGTAACGAGCTTTCAGCTAATGACTCCCAGACCAGTTGGTCTTAGGGCATTAGGTGTTAAGACACCCCTACGAGCTTAGTAACTCGGGTCGCAGATACTGATATGTAGATAGTGCAATGTTTGATTCCCTTAAGCTTTTCTCCTCAACCCATGTAACAAGCGTTGGGCCAATAGCTCCCAAGTCAGTTGACTTTAGGGTATTAGGTGTTAAAACACCCCTTCGGGCTTAATTGCTTAGGTTAGGGAGGCTACGAAACCAAACTTATCTACATTTTTATTATCATCATTTTTTTTTCTTTTTTTTCTTTTTCATGTTTTTCTTTTTTTTTTTTTAATTATATACAATCCCTTTCCCTTAGTTGTTACCTTTAACAAAAGAACATAAATAATGTAATAATCCAATATGCAACCCACAATCATATGTTAAAGTGTGTGTGTGTAAATTAAGGTTTAAGAATACATGTTAAATAAGTATATGAGCAGAATTAAGCGGTAACAATACGAGAGTTTGTAAACCTGAATATTTCAGGAAGTATTATAATAGACCTTGTTAAGAATGGTTACTAAGATGCGTCTCAAGAGTCACTTTAACAAAAGAACTCCTTTACTCTGCCATCCTAGTAACAACAATTATGCACATGCTTTATGAAATGAAAAACAATTTTTTTTTTTTTTATCAACTACTACCCTCTCCCCCCAACCAAAACGAGACATTGTCCTCAATGTTCTAAGGTAGAAAGATAGAGTATAAAAGATATCACCTGAAATAACGAACACTGACAAAACCTAAAACACATTAAAACAAAAATAAGAAATAACAAAACACAATAATAAAACCAAAAGACACAAAAAATTCACAAATGAAGGCTCAAATCCAATCTAAGCTTTTTACGGCTTCCCGTAGATGACCAATTTATGCGACTCATGGAAGGATCAATCACAGGAATGAAAGATTGTAGTTGGTCAATCAATTGTTCAGCAGTAGTAGCAGAGATTATGATTTGTCGTGCAGAAGATGTTAGAAATTCCTGTTCCACAGCATGATCAAGAAAAGACAACAACTTATCATAATAACCATTAACATTTAACAAACCTATGGGTTTATGGTGAATGTGCAGTTGAGCCCAAGAGGAAATATGAAAGATCTCTTCCAATGTGCCTAGACCACCTGGTAAAGCAATAAAAGCATCAGCATGGTTAAACATTGCATTCATTCGAGCCGACATTGTGGAGACCTGAAGTTCCTCTCCAATTGTTTTTCCAATGATGTCCCCTTGTGCCAAAGCTTCAGGGACGACTCCTAAAACTTGACTACCTCCTAATGACACGACTAAAAGGTTGATGTCTTCTCCCAAGTGCAGGAGTGTCGAAGTAATAAATAACCCGGCAAGACCGGGGTCGAACCACAGGGAGGTTAATTGTACAAATTATAGACAACAATTATAAACAACAATAATAGCAATAATAACAACAACAATAACAATAAGAACAACAACTATAATAATAATAGTAATAATAATAATAATAATAATAATAATAATAATAATAGTAATACTAGTAGTAGTAGTAGTAGTAGTAGTAGTAGTAGTAAAGAAAGAGAAGAAGAAGAAGATGATGAGAACTTGGAGATGAAAAATTAATGTAAGAATTAAACAATAATAATAACAAATGTCAAGGTTAGACGTTCCACTAATGGTATATCAAACAAGTATAATATAAACTCTTATTATTGAATTGGAAACCACACACAAAGGAGGTTCCAATCAGATTATATATTGTTAACATGATTACATTAGTCATCTTATTCAATTAATGCTAATACTTGTAAATCTCGTCAAGCATTCATGATTATAACTTATGTTAACAACAAATCAAGTTCCTTTCATAGCTCAGGTGTCGGTTATACCATACATTATGGGCTATGAAAGTGCCAAGCATTTGTTGTACCAAGTGTTATACAACATAAATCAAGATTAGTCATTTAACAAGCAAAGTATTAAAGAGTGAACAAGATAACAAATATAAAACATGTTAGTATCAAACATTAAAGTCCATATTAAGTTTACATTATACTTATTCTTACACCATTAGTGTAACCTTTTCACCTTGACATAATTAACTTAGCTAGACATAATGAAAGAAAGCAAAATAGATAAACAAAATAAGAACATAAAAGTTAACTAAGTAAAGGAAAGGAAATGAAAGGCATAAACTTGATATTAATGAAAGCAAAGCATAAACATTACAAAAAATACAAAGAGAGAAAGGAAGAGCATGATCTTGATCTGGAAACCAAGATGCCTAAATGCATGGCAAATGCCTCCTTTTATAGGCCAAAATTGGGAACTATTGATTTGATGACTAATTGATAAGTGGGTGGCCAACTTTTGACTTGGTGACAATCCTTATCTTCTCTTGTCTGCCCAAAACGTCATTGATAACGTCAAAACTGGAGCCAGGTGCAAACATGAAAGTTGTAGGCAATTGTCTCAGCTTTCTTGTGTAAAAAATTCAGCTCATTTGGACTTCTAGAACTCCAAATATGCCCAAAATACCGAATAGTGCTCGGGCTGGAAGACAGATTCGGGCTTCTTTGTTGTTGCTACAATTTGGACTTGATAATGGCCTTTTTAGATCTTGGGCTCCATATGAAAGTTGTAGGCCTATGTCTTACCTTTCCATCCATATAAATTGGACCTAAATATGAGATCTGTAGCTCCAGATATGGCCCAATTACCGAACAGTGTTTCGGTTTGGATTGCACCGACATCTCTTCTCTAAGTTTGACCATCTCTTTATCCTTGCAATTTAAGTTCTTCAAGTCATCAATCAATCCTTTCATTTATTTGATAGGCCTGCATTAAAAATAGACATTTACCACAAATTATAGGTATCTTATATTATTAGATACATTATTATAAAACATATTTTAGTTAAGGAGTTATTGATACTTCAAGTGCAAAATGATGATATAAAACCATGATAAAAATGCACTTTTAAGTACTAATCACCTAAAAATGCAGCTATTGACACACCTCCCATTAACCCAAGACTGCCTCCCCCATACACTAAATGAATCTTTCTCTCAGCTAGCACCTGACCAAGATGATTTGCTGATTCTAAAAACTCTTTTTCTTTCCCAAGACTAGATCCACCGAAAACACAAATATTTCTTATTTGATGACTTGAGGAACTTGCCATTTCTACACACTTCTGTATTTGTTGAATGTATGGGTTGAGTAGAAATGAAAGGAAGGAAAATAGGGTTTTATAGATGAGAAAGTAGAAAGGCAATCATAACATCTATATGTAGGCCAGCTAGAGTCTCACACTCTCTCTCTCTCTTTTTATTTATTTATTTATTTACTTTTGAAAAAAAACATGTGTATGTACAGGTAGTTGTGATTGTGGCTCACATCTTCCCTTGGTTTTACGTCCAAGAACGGCTTAAACGCCCTCTATGGGTCGGGGATAGGCTTCCCATCCAGTTTTCTTAAAAACTGGCAAACAAGGTCTTTTTTAGTCAGATTCCCAAGACTAAGTCGATCATGTTCTTTATGAAATAGTGGCCATAAATCATGAATTGCACGATGCACATCTCCACTAGGATGCGTCTCAAGAGTCAATAGAAGATTATCTAAAGACTCCTTACTCAGGCCATCCTTAATGAATTGTATTTTATCTTCACGGTTTATAGATACCATTCCTAAAGAACGACATTGTGTATTACAAGTCCATCTAGCACATCGATGACAGACATCCAGTCGTTTTGCACGACGCTTCTTTGCAAAAGTGCTTTTACCTGTTCCAGGCATGTGTGAAATGAAGAAGTTAGAGGACTCACTTGATAATCGGACCTTTGCTTCAATCAACCAGCGAATATCTTCAGGAATTCCATGATTCATTAACAATCTCAATCTTGCACATCTAGCACGGTAAATTTTTGTAATCGCATTCTGAGGCAGAGCGGGAAAATACTTTTTCAATTTTTCAAGATTAGTGTCCATTTTCAAATGAGAATTGGAAGAGAGATTCAAAGAATTGCACACATATATACACAGATATCAGTAATTATGGGAAACTGAAAGAACCGACTTAAGTCACGGAGTACCGTTATCCGCCATTTGACCGGGATGAGAGAAACTAGCAAAAATCACTAAAAAAAGAAACACAAAAACAATGTGAGAAAAAAAAATAATCAACCTTTATCTACAAAATCATTCAAACCAGTTGATTCATTTTCATTAAAAAAATTATCAAAGTGAGCTTTCAAACGATGTCCATTTTCCTTAAAATCATTGTCATTCATTGAATTCTCAATATCACAGGCCCCATAAGGATTGCTCCATCTTGGTCTTAGCTCTCTAGGGAATGCATAGAGTTGAGAATTATAAAACAAAACTTTTTGACCTGTATCAATCTTTTGACAATTTTCACAAGTTTTGCAGAATGCATGCGTGTCCTTGAACATGGTGGGCCAATAAAATCCATTTTGAAAGATTTTTGTAGCTGTCTTTTTTGACGAGAAACAACTTCCACATGCTTCAGAATGACAAAGTTTAATGACACTACTTACCTCATTGTCGGGAATGAATCTTTGAAATATTTGATCAGGACAATATTTGAATAAGGTAGGGTCATCACAATAAAAGCTCTTCACTTCGTTCAAAAACTTTTCTTTGTCTTGGGTACTCCAATCAACTGGCAAATCTCCTAAAGCAAGAAAATTGATATTTTTATTATACCAAGGCATTGGACTAAGAGAAAGTAAGGATTCGTTAGGAAAGTAATCATCCATTGGTGTGATGTCGGGTGTCGAATCTATTGTCACTGTTGATAAAAGATTCGCATCAATATTTTCGGTGCTTGTTTCATCCGTGATTTCTTCCTCAGAATAAACCATTTGCAAATCTTCAGTTTCATCCAATTCATTTTTACTTAAAGTAGATTCAAGTTGATCATAAACTAATTCATCAATATGATCTACTTCTTGTAAATCATTATCATCTCCAGGTTGCTTGCAAATGTTGAAAATATTCATCTCCAATGTCATGTTTCCAAATGATAGCTTCATGAGTCCATTCCTACAAGTAATCAATGCGTTAGACGTTGCAAGAAATGGACGTCCTAAAATAACAGGAAATGAATTATATGCTTCAACAGGTTCTGTGTCCAAGACAATAAAATCCACAGGATAAATGAATTTATCGACTTGTACTAACACATCTTCAATTATTCCTCTAGGCACTTTTACAGATCTATCGGCAAGTAAAAGAGATATAGAAGTTGGTTTTAACTCACCTAGATTGAGACTTTGAAAAACTGAATATGGAAGTAAATTCACACTAGCTCCAAGATCAAGTAAGGCTCTTTCAATTTTATGCTCTCCAATAAAGCAAGAAATTGTAGGACAACCAGGGTCTTTATATTTCAAAGCATTATTGTTTTGAAGAATAGCACTTACTTGTTCGGCTAGAAAGGCTTTCTTTTTCACATTCAGTTTCCTCTTCACAGTGCAGAGATCTTTCAAAAATTTAGCATAGGAAGGAACCTGTTTAATAGCATCCAGCAAAGGTATATTGATCCTTACCTGTTTGAAAATTTCATAAATTTCAGAGTTATGGTTGACTTTCCTTTGTTTGGTCATGGCTTGAGGAAATGGAAGTGCTGGCGGTGAATCAGTCGTTTCTTTGCAATTTTCAGATTCATCCCCTTCCTTACCCTTAGAGATTGATTCATCATCTTTCTCATAAGGTTCAAGAGAGGGTTTTTCAATAACCTTACCACTGCGCAGAGTAGTGACTGATTTGACTTGATCCATGTGTTGGCTTCCGGAACTACTTGCATTTGCATTGTATTGCCCTTTGGGATTTTGTTGTGTTTGAGATGGAAACTTACCTTTCTCTTGGAAACTAAGAGCAGATGTTAATTTAGCAAGAGTATGTTTCAAATCTGTCATGTTTTGAGCAAGTTGAGTATTGATTGTCTCTTGCTTTTCAATGAATGCATGCAATGTTTCCTCAAGATTTCTTCTAGGCGGTGGAGCATAAGGAGGTGCATATCCATGAGAATTTTGGAAATTATGGTGTGCTTGAAACGGTGGTTGTGAAGTTTGTGCATTGTTGCTCTCACTCTTCCAATTGAAATTTGGGTGATTTTTCCAACCAGGGTTGTATGTTTGGGAGTATGGGTTGTGGTTGGGTCTTTGGAAACTGTTTAAAGCATGGGCTTGTTCATGGAGACATTCCTTAAAAGAAGGCAAGGTTGGACAATCATTGGTTGAGTGTTGATTTGTTTCACAGATTTGACACACAATGTTTTCAACAGATTTTAATTGACCACTCTTTTTCAATTCTAGTGCCTCGACTTTTCTAGCTAAAGATGCAAACTTGGCTTGGAGGTCATGATCTTCCCTAAGGTTGTACATACCTCCATTAGATGTATGAGATTGAGTTTTACTCAGTGCCTCATAAGAACCCGCGGTGTCCCAATTTTGAGCATTTTCAGCTAACAAGTCTAAGTACTTCATTGCTTCATCAGGGTCTTTATCTTCAAAAGTTCCATTGCACATCAATTCAACCATTTGCCTATCTTTAGGTGTTAACCCTTCATAGAAATGTGAAACCAATCTCCATGTTTCAAAACCATGATGAGGGCAAGTACTAAGCAAGTCTCGATACCTATCCCAACATTTGTAAAATGTTTCTCCTGGTTTTTGAGTGAAAGTGGTGATTTGTCTTTTGAAAGAGTTTGTTCTATGAGATGGGAAAAACTTCTTTAAAAATTGTTGTTGCATTTCATCCCAAACACGAATGGATCCTGGTCTCAAATTTTGTAGCCATGTTTTAGCTTTATCTTTTAATGAAAAAGGGAAAAGCTTTAATCTGATGGTGTTCATGCTACAATTTAAATTATTATATGTGTTGCAGACCTCTTCAAATTCCCTTAAATGCAAGTATGGATTTTCCAATTCTAAACCATGAAAAGAAGGTAAAAGTTGAATAATACCTGGTTTAAAATTAAAATGAGATGCATCAGGAGGAAAAACTATGCATGATGGTGCACTTGTTCTTGTGGGATTCATATGATCTCTAAGTGTTCTAGCACGGTTATTCTCATTATTCTCATTATGAAGTGATTGATTATCTTCTTCGGCCATATTTTCTGAAAATGATGAGGATATCCTACAAAGTCTACCACTTGATGTACGTGACCACACTCTCATGCACGTGTAGGAATAAAATAAAAAGAAGAAGAAGAAAGCAAAAGAAGGAGGAAGAAAACAAAATAAAAAGAAACAAAAGAAAAGAAACAAAGTTATATACAAGAAAAGTGAAAAGAGAAAATAAAATAAATACTATAATTTATACAAGAACTTACCTCCCCGGCAACGGTGCCAAAAACTTGACACGACTGAAAGGTTGATGTCTTCTCCCAAGTGCAGGAGTGTCGAAGTAATAAATAACCCGGCAAGACCGGGGTCGAACCACAGGGAGGTTAATTGTACAAATTATAAACAACAATTATAAAACAACAATAACAACAACAACAACAACAACAACAATAATAATAATAATAATAATAATAATAATAATAATAATAATAATAATAATAATAATAATAATAATAATAGTACTGGTAGTAGTAGTAATAATAATAATAATAATAATAATAATAAAGAAAAATAAGAAGAAGATGATGATGATGATGATGATGAGAACTTAGAGATGAAATATTAATGTAAGGATTAAGCAATAATAATAACAAATGTCAAGGTTAGAGGTTCCACTAATGGTATATCAAACAAGTATAGTATAAACTCTTATTATTGAATTGGAAACCACACACAAAGGAGGTTCCAATCAGATTATATATTGTTAACATGATTACATTAGTCATCTTATTCAATTAATGCTAATACTTGTAAATCTCGTCAAGCATTCATGATTATAACTTATGTTAACAACAAATCAAGTTCCTTTCATAGCTCAGGTGTCGGTTATACCATACATTATGGGCTATGAAAGTGCCAAGCATTTGTTGTACCAAGTGTTATACAACATAAATCAAGATTAGTCATTTAACAAGCAAAGTATTAAAGAGTGAACAAGATAACAAATATAAAACATGTTAGTATCAAACATTAAAGTCCATATTAAGTTTACATTATACTTATTCTCACACCATTAGTGTAGCCTTTTCACCTTGACATAATTAACTTAGCTAGACATAATGAAAGAAAGAAAAATAGATAAACAAAATAAGAACATAAAAGCTAACTAAGTAAAGAAAAGGAAATGAAAAGCATAAACTTACTATTAATGAAAGCAAAGCATAAACATGACAAAAAATACAAAGAGAGAAAGGAAGAGCATGATCTTGATCTGGAAACCAAGATGCCTAAATGCATGGCAAATGCCTCCTTTTATAGGCCAAAATTAGGAACTATTGATTTGATGACTAATTGATAAGTGGGTGGCCAACTTTTGACTTGGTGACAATCCTTATCTTCTCTTGTCTGCCCAAAACGTCATTGATAACGTCACAACTGGAGCCAGGTGCAGACATGAAAGTTGTAGGCAATTGTCTCAGCTTTCTTGTGTAAAAAATTCAGCTCATTTGGACTTCTAGAACTCCAGATATGGCCAAAATACCGAACAGTGCTCGGGCTGGAAGACAGATTCGGGCTTCTTTGTTGTTGCTACAATTTGGACTTGATAATGGCCTTTTTAGATCTTGGGCTCCATATGAAAGTTGTAGGCCTATGTCTTACCTTTCCATCCATATAAATTGGACCTAAATCTAAGATATGTAGCTCCAGATATGGCCCAATTACCGAACAGTGTTTCGGTTTGGATTGCACCGACATCTCTTCTCTAAGTTTGACCATCTCTTTATCCATGCAATTTAAGTTCTTCAAGTCATCAATCAATCCTTTCATTTATGTGATAGACCTGCATTAAAAATAGACATTTACCACAAATTATAGGTATCTTATATTATTAGATACATTATTATAAAACATATTTTAGTTAAGGAGTTATTGATACTTCAAGTGCAAAATGATGATATAAAACCATGATAAAAATGCACTTTTAAGTACTAATCACTTATATTATTAGATATATTATTATAAAACATGCTTTAGTTAAGGAGTTATTGATACTTCAAGTGCATAATGATGATATAAAACCTTGATAAAAATGCACTTTTAAGTACTAATCAATAAGATACCTTTAATTTATGGTAAATATTCATTTTAAATGTAGATCTATCATATAAATGAAAGTATTGATTGATGAATTTAAGAACTGAAATTGAAAGGAGAAAGAGATGGCCAAACTTAGAAAAGAGATGTCGGTACAATCCAAACTGGAACACTATTCATTAATTGGGTCATATCTGGAGCTGTAGATCTCAGATTTAGGTTTAACTTATATGGATGGAATGGTAAGACATTGGCCTACAACTTTTATATAGAGCCCAAGATCTAAAAAGGTCATTTTCAAGTCCAAATTGTTGCAACAACAAAGAAGCCCGAATCTGTCCTCCAGCCTGAGCACTGTTCAGTATTTTGGCCATATATGGAGTTCGAAAAGTTAAAATGAGATGAAATTTTTACACAAGAAAGATGAGACAATTTCCTACAACTTTCATGTTTCAAGTGGCTCCAATTTTGACGTTATCAATGACGTTTGGGTAGACAAGAGAAGATTGTCACCAAGTCAAGAGTTGGTCACCCACTCATCAATTAGTCATCAAATCAATAGTTCCCAATTTTGGCCTATAAAAGGAGGCATTTGCCATGCATTTAGGCATCTTGGTCTCCAGATAAAGATCATGCTTTTGTTTTCTCTCTTTGTATTTTTTGTAATGTTTATGCTTTGATTTCATTAATATCAAGTTTATGCCTTTCATTTCCTTTCCTTTACTTAGTTAACTTTTATCTTATTTATGTTCTTATTTTGTTTATTTATTTTTCTTTCTTTCATTATGTCTAGCTAAGTTTATTATGTCAAGGTGAAAAGGTTACACTAAAGTTTGATACTAACATGTTTTGTATTTGTTATCTTGTTCACTCTTTAATACTTTGCTTGTTAAATGACTACTCTTGATTTATGTTGTATAACACTTGGTACAACAAATGCTTGGTACTTTCATAGCCCATACTATATGGTATAACCGACACCTGAGCTATGAAAGGAACTTGATTGGTTGTTAACATAAGTTATAATCATGAATGCTTGACGAGATTTACAAGTATTTTCATTAATTGAATAAGATGACTAATGTAATCATGTTAACAATCTATAATCTGATTAGAACCTCTTTTGTGTGTGGTTTCTAATTGACTAATAAGAGTTTATACTATACTTGTTTGACATACCATTAGTGGATCTTCTAACCTTGACATTTATTGTTATCGTTGTTAAATCTGTAGGTTAATATTCCATCTCAAAGTTCTCATCATCATCTTCTTCTTCTTCTTCTTCTTTTTCTTCATTACTACTACTACTACTACTACTACTACTACTACTACTACTACTATTAGTATTATTATTATTGTTGTTGTTGTTGTTGTTGTTACTATTATTGTTGTTGTTGTTGTTATTGTTATTGTTGTTGTATTATTGTTATTTATAATTTGTACAATTAACCTCCCTGTGGTTCGACCCCGGTCTTGCCGGGTTATTTATTACTTCGACACTCCTGCACTTGGGAGAAGACATCAATCTTTTAGTTGTGTCACCTGGCATGTGTGAAATGAAGGAGTTAGAGGACTCACCTGATAATTGGACCTTTGCTTCAATCAACTAGCGAATATCTTCAGAAATTCCATGATTCATTAACAATCTCAATCTTGCACATCTAGCATGGTAAATTTTTGTAATCGCATTATGAGGCAGAGCGAGAAAATACTTTTTCAATTTTTCAAGATTAGTGTTCATTTTCCAAAGAGAATTGGAAGAGAGATTCAAAGAATTGCACAAATATATACACAGATATCAGTTATTATAGGAAACTGAAAGAACCGACTTAAGTCACGGAGTACCGTTGTCTGCCATTTGACTGGGGTAAGAGAAGCTACCAAAAATCACTAAAAAAAAACACAAAAACAATCCGAGAAAAACAAAATAATCAACCTTTATCTACAAGATCATTCAAACCAGTTGATTCATTTTCACTAGAAAATTTATCAAAGTAAGCTTTCGAACGATGTCCATTTTCCTTAAAAACATTGTCATTCATTGAATTCGCGATATCACAGGCCCCATATGGATACACATGTTTCACAATAAAAGGACCGCTCCATCTTGATCTTAGTTTTCCAGGAAATAAATGTAGTCGAGAATTATAAAGTAAGACGTTTTGACCAATATTGAATGTTTTTCTTAGAATATTCTTGTTATGAAACTCTTTGATTCTTTCTTTATGAATTCTTGAATTTTCATATGCATCATTTCTTATTTCCTCAAGCTCATTTATTTGTAATTTTCACAGTTGACTAGCATCATCCAGATTTGAATTGAAAGCTTTAATAATAAGGTTTATGTTCAAGTTTCATAGGCAAGTGACAAGGTATTCCATAGACTAGTGTATAAGGTGACATACCTAATAATGTTTTATAAGCAGTTCGATAAGCCCAAAGTGCATAATTAAGTCTTAAAGACCATTCTTTCCTATTAGGGTTCACTGTTTTCTCCAAAATGTGTTTGATATCTCTATTAGCAAGCTCTACTTGTCCACTTGTTTGAGGGTGATAAGGGGTGGCAACTTTGTGCGTGATTCCATATTTCTTCATTAAAGACTCAAATGGCTTGTTGTAGAAATGTGTGCCACCATCACTTATTATGGCTCGAGGGATTCCAAATTGACTCAAAATATTTTCTTTTAAAAACTTTATCACTGTTTTGTGATCATTGTTTCAACTTGGAATTGCCTCTATCCATTTTGAAACATAATCTACTACGACTAATATGTATAAGAAACCAAATGATTGAGGAAATGGACCCATGAAATCTATACCCCAACAGTCAAAGATCTTAATGACAAGAATAGGATTTAAAGGCATCATGTGATGTTTTGAAATTGATCCCAACTTTTGACAATTTTCACAAGACTTGCAGAATGCATGTGAGTTTTTGAACATGGTAGGCCAATAAAATCCACTTTGTAAGATTTTTGCAGTTGTCTTTCTTGATGAGAAATGACCCCCACATGCCTCAGAATGACAAAATTTAATGACACTACTTCCCTCATTATTAGGAATGCATCTTTAAAATATTTGATCAGGACAATATTTGAATAAATAAGGGTCATCATAATAAAAGTTCTTCACTTCGTTCAAAAACTTTTCTTTGTCTTGGGTACTCCAATCAGTTAGCAAATCTCCTAAAGCAAGAAAATTAATATTTTTATCATACCAAGGCATTGGACTAAGAGAAAGTAAGGATTCATAGGGAAAGTAATCATCGATTGGTGTGATGTCAGATGTCGAATTTGTTATCACTTTTAACAAAAGATCCGCATCAATATTTTTAGTGCGTTTTTCATCTGTGATTTCTTTCTCAGAATAAATCATTTGCAAATCTTCAGATTCATCCAACTTATTTTTATTTAAAGTAGATTCAAGTTGATCATAAACTAATTCGTCAATATGATCTACTTCTTGTAAATCATTATCATCTCCAGGTTGCTTGCAAATGTTGAAAATATTCATCTCCAATGTCATGTTTCCAAATGATAGCTTCATCAATCCATTCCTACAATTAATCAATGCATTAGAGGTTGCAAGAAACGGACGTCCTAAAATAACAGGAAATGAATTACATGCTTCAACAGGTTCTGTGTCCAAGACAATAAAATCCACAGGATAAATGAATTTATCGACTTGTACTAACACATCTTCAATTATTCCTCTAGGCACTTTTACAGATCTATCGGCAAGTAAAAGAGATATAGAAATTGGTTTTAACTCACCTAGATTGAGACTCTGAAAAACTGAATATGGAAGTAAATTCACACTAGCACCAAGATCAAGTAAGGCTCTTTCAATTTTATGCTCTCCAATAAAGCAAGAAATTGTAGGACAACCAGGATCTTTATATTTCAAAGCATTATTGTTTTGAAGAATAGCACTTACTTGTTCGGCTAGAAAAGCTTTCTTTTTCACATTCAGTTTCCTCTTCACAGTGCATAGATCTTTTAAAAATTTAGCATAGGAAGGAACCTGTTTAATAGCATCCAACAAAGGTATATTGATGCTTACCTGTTTGAAAATTTCAAAAATTTCTGAGTTGTGATTGACTTTCCTTTGTTTAGTCATGGCATGACGAAATGGAAGTGTTGGCGGTGAATCGGTCGTTTCTTTGCAATTTTCATATTCATCCCCTTCCTTACCCTCAAAGATTGACTCATCATCTTTCTCACAAGGTTCAAGAGAGGGTTTTTCAATAACCTTACCACTGCGTAGAGTAGTGACTGATTTGACTTGATCCATATGTTGGCTTCCGGAACTACTTGCATTTGCATTGTATTGCCCCTTGGGATTTTGTTGCGGTTGAGATGGAAACTTACCTTTCTCTTAGAAACTGAGAGCAGATGTTAATTTAGCAAGAGTATCTTTAAAATCTGTCATGTTTTGAGCAAGTTGAGTATTGATTGTCTCTTGCTTTTCAATGAATGCATGCAATGTTTCCTCAAGATTTCTTCTAGGCGGTGGAGCATAAGGAGGTGCATATCCATGAGAATTTTGGAAATTATGGTGTGCTTGAAATGGTGGTTGTGAAGTTTGTGCATTGTTGTTCTCACTCTTCCAATTGAAATTTGGGTGATTTCTCCAACCAGGGTTGTATGTTTGGGAGTATGGGTTGTGGTTGGGCCTTTGGAAACTGTTTAAAGCATGGGCTTGTTCATGGAGACATTCCTTAAAAGAAGGCAAGGTTGGACAATCGTTGGTTGAGTGTTCATTTGTTTCACAGATTTGACACACAATGTTTTCAACAGATTTTAATTGACCACTCTTTTTTAATTCTATTGCCTCGACTTTTCTAGCTAAAGATGCAAACTTGTCTTGAAGGTTATGATCTTCCCTAAGTTTGTACATACCTCTACTAGATGTATGAGGTTGAGTTTTACTTGGTGCCTCATAAGTACCCGCGGTGTCCCAATTTTGAGCATTTTCAGCTAGCAAGTCTAAGTACTCCATTACTTCATCAGGGTCTTTATCTTCAAAAGTTCCATTGCACATCAATTCAACCATTTGCCTATCTTTAGGTGTTAGCCCTTCATAAAAATGTGAAATCAATCTCCATGTTTCAAAACCATGATGAGGGCAAGTACTAAGCAAGTCTCGATACCTATCCCAACATTGGTAAAATGTTTCTCCTGGTTTTTGAATGAAAGTGGTGATTTGTCTTTTGAAAGACTTTGTTCTATGAGATGGGAAAAACTTCTTTAAAAACTGTTGTTGCATTTCATCCCAAGCATGAATGGCTCCTGGTCTCAAATCTTGTAGCCATGTTTTAGCTTTATCTTTTAATGAAAAAGGAAAAAGCTTTAATCTGATGGTGTTCATGCTACAATTTAAATTATTATATGTGTTGCAGACCTCCTCAAATTCCCTTAAATGCAAGTATGGATTTTCCAATTCCAAACCATGAAAAGAAGGTAAAATTTGAATAATACCTGGTTTAAAATTAAAATGAGATGCATCGGGAGGAAAAAATATGCATGATGGTGCACTTGTTCTTGTGGGATTCATGTGGTCTCTAAGTGTTCTAGCACGGTTATTCTCATTATTCTCATTATGAAGTGATTGATTATCTTCTTCGGCCATATTTTCTGAAAATGATGAGGATACCCTACAAAGTCTACCACTTGATATACGTGACCACACTCTCATGCACGTGTAGGAATAAAATAAAAGAAAGAAGAAAATAAAAGAAGAAGAAACAAGAGAAAAGAAATAAAGTTATATACAAGAAAAGTGAAAAGAGAAAATAAAATAAATATTATAATTTATACAAGGACTTACCTCCCCGGCAACGGCGTCAAAAACTTGACACGACTAAAAGGTTGATGTCTTCTCCCAAGTGCAGGAGTGTCGAAGTAATAAATAACCCGGCAAGACCGGGGTCGAACCACAGGGAGGTTAATTGTACAAATTATAGATAACAATTATAAGCAACAATAATAGCAATAATAACAACAACAATGACAATAACAACAACAACTATAATAATAATAATAGTAGTAGTAGTAGTAGTAGTAGTAGTAGTAGTAGTGTAATAATAAAGAAAGAGAAGAAGAAGAAGATGATGATAACTTGGAGATGGAAAATTAATGTAAGGATTAAACAATAATAATAACAAATGTCAAGGTTAGAGGTTCCACTAATGGTATATCAAACAAGTATAGTATAAACTCTTATTATTGAATTGGAAACCACACACAAAGGAGGTTCCAATCAGATTATATATTGTTAACATGATTACATTAGTCATCTTATTCAATTAATGCTAATACTTGTAAATCTCGTCAAGCATTCATGATTATAACTTATGTTAACAACAAATCAAGTTCCTTTCATAGCTCAGGTGTCGGTTATACCATACATTATGGGCTATGAAAGTGCCAAGCATTTGTTGTACCAAGTGTTATACAACATAAATCAAGATTAGTCATTTAACAAGCAAAGTATTAAAGAGTGAACAAGATAACAAATATAAAACATGTTAGTATCAAACATTAAAGTCCATATTAAGTTTACATTATACTTATTCTCACACCATTAGTGTAACCTTTTCACCTTGACATAATTAACTTAGCTAGACATAATGAAAGAAAGCAAAATAGATAAACAAAATAAGAACATAAAAGTTAACTAAGTAAAGGAAAGGAAATGAAAGGCATAAACTTGATATTAATGAAAGTAAAGCATAAACATTACAAAAAATACAAAGAGAGAAAGGAAGAGCATGATCTTGATCTGGAAACCAAGATGCCTAAATGCATGGCAAATGCCTCCTTTTATAGGCCAAAATTGGGAACTATTGATTTGATGACTAATTGATAAGTAGGTGGCCAACTTTTGACTTGATGACAATCCTTATCTTCTCTTGTCTGCCCAAAACGTCATTGATAACGTCAAAATTGGAGCCAGTTGCAAACATGAAAGTTGTAGGCAATTGTCTCAGCTTTCTTTTGTAAAACCTTCAGCTCATTTGGTCTTCTAGAACTCCAGATATGGCCAAAATATCGAATAGTGCTCGGGTTGGAAGACAGATTCGGGCTTCTTTGTTGTTGCTACAATTTGGACTTGATAATGGCCTTTTTAGATCTTGGGCTCCATATGAAAGTTGTAGGCCTATGTCTTACCTTTCTATGCATATAAATGGGACCTAAATATGAGATCTGTAGCTCCAGATATGACCCAATTACCGAACAGTGTTCCGGTTTGGATTGCACCGACATCTCTTTTCTAAGTTTAACCATCTCTTTGCCCTTGCAATTTAAGTTCTTAAAGTCATCAATCAATCCTTTCATTTATGTGATAGGCCTGCATTTAAAATAAACATTTACCATAAATTAAAGGTATCTTATATTATTTGATATATTATTATAAAACATGCTTTAGTTAAGGAGTTATTGATACTTCAAGTGCAAAATGATGATATAAAACCATGACAAAAATGCACTTTTAAGTACTAATCAATATATTTGTGCAATTCTTTGAATCTCTCTTCTAATTTTCATTTGATAATGGACACTAATCTTGAAAAATTGAAAAAGTATTTTCCCACTCTGCCTCAGAATGCGATTAAAAAAATTTACCGTGCTAGATATGCAAGATTGAGATTGTTAATGAATCATGTAATTCCTGAAGATATTCGCTGGTTGATTGAAGCAAAGGTCCGATTATCAGGTGAGTCCTCTAATTCCTTCATTTCACACATGCCTAGAACAGGTAAAAGCACTTTTGCAAAGAAACGTCATGCAAAACTATTAAAAGTCTGTCATCGATGTGCTAGATGGACTTATAATGCACAATGTTGTTCTTTAGAAATGATATCTATAAACCGTGAAGATAAAATACATTTCATTAAGGATGACCTAAGTAAGGAGTCTTTAGATAATCTTCTATTGACTCTTGAGATGCATTCTGGTGGAGATGTACATCGTGCAATTCATGATTTATGGCCACTATTTTATAAAGAACATGATCAACTTAGTCTTGGGAATCTAACTAAAAAAGACCCTGTTTGCTAGTTTTTAAGAAAACTAGATGGGAAGCCTATCCCCGACCCATAGAGGGCGTTTAAGCCGTTCTTGGACGTAAAACCAAGGGAAGATGTGAGCCACAATCACAACTACCTATACATACACATGTTTTTTTTCAAAAAGTAAAAGAGAGAGTGTGAGACTCCAGCTGGCCTACATATAGGTGTTATGATTGCCTTTCTAATTTCTCATCTATAAAACCCTTTCTTCCTTCCTTTGATTTCTACTCAACCCATACATTCAACAAATATAGAAGTGTGTAAAAATGACAAGTTCCTCAGGTCATCATATAAGAAATATTTGTTTTTTTAGTGGATCTAGTCCTAGGAAAGAAAAGAAGTTTTTAGAATCAACAAATCATTATGGTCAGGTGCTAGCTGAGAGAAAGATTCATTTAGTGTATGGGGGAGGCAGTCTTGGGTTAATGGGAGGAGTGTCAATAGCTGCATTTTTAGAAGGTAGTCAAGTTTTGGGGGTCGTTCCTGAAACTTTAGCACAAGGGGACTGACACGACTAAAAGATTAATGTCTTCTCCCAAGTGCAAGAGTATCGAAGTAATAAATAACCCGGTAAGACCGGGGTCGAACCGCAGAGAGGTTAATTGTAAAAATTATAAACGACAATTATAAACAACAACAATAGTAATCATAACAACAACAATACTAATAGAAATAGTAGTAGTAGTAGTAGTAGTAATAAAGAAAGAGATGGAGAAGAAGAAAAAGAAGATAAGAACTTTGAGATGGAATATCAATGTAAGGATCAAACAATGATAATAACAAATGTCAAGGTTAGAGGTTCCACTAATGGTATGTCAAACAAGTATAGTATAAACTGTTATTATTCAATTGAAAACCACACACAAAAGAGGTTCAAATCTGATTATATATTGTTAACATGATTACATAAGTCATCCTACTCGATTAATGCTAATACTTGCTAAACTCGTCAAGCATTCATGATTATAACTTCTGTTAATAACAAATCAAGTTCCTTTCATAACTCAGGTGTCGGTTATACCATACAGTATGGGCTATGAAAGTGTCAAGCATTTGTTGTACCAAGTGTTATACAACATAAATCATGATTAGTCATTTAACAAGCAAAGTATTAAAGAGTGAACAAGATAACAAATACAAAACATGTTAGTATCAAACTTTACAGTCCATATTAAGTTTACACTATACTTATTCTTACACCATTAGTGTAACCTTTTCACCTTGACATAATAAACTTAGCTATACATAATGAAAAAAAGAAAAATAAATAAACAAAATAAGAACATAAATAAGATAAAAGTTAGCTAAGTAAATGAAAGGAAATGAAAGGCATAAACTTGATATCAATGAAAGCAAAGCATAAACATTACAAAAAATACAAAGAGAGAAAGCAAGAGCATGCTCTTGATCTGGACACCAAAATGCCTAAATGCATGGCAAATGCCTCCTTTTATAGGCCAAAATTGGGAACTATTGATTTGATGACTAATTGATGAGTGGGTGACCAACTCTTGACTTGGTGACAATCCTTATCTTCTCTTGTATGCCCAAAACATCATTGATAATGTTATAATTGGAGCCACTTAAAAACATGAAAGTTGTAGGGAATTATCTCATCTTTACTGTGTAAAAAATTGAGCTCATTTGGACTTCCAGAACTCTAGATATGGGCCAAATACTGAATAGTGATTGGGGTGGAAGACAGATTCGGACTTCTTTGTTCTTGCTACAATTTAGACTTAAAAATGACCTTTTCAGATCTTGGGCTCCTATGAAAGTTGTAGGCCTATGTCTTACCTTTCCATCCATATAAAGTAGACCTAAATTTGAGATCTAAGCTCTAGATCTGACCCAATTACCGAACAGTGTTCCGGTTTGGTTGCACCGACATCTTTTTTCTAAGTTTGGCCATCTCTTTGTCCTTCCAATTTCAGTTCTTAAATTCATCAATCAATCATTTAATTTATATGATAGGCTTGCATTTAAAATGAATATTTACCATAAATTAAAGGTATCTTATATTATTAGATATATTATTATAAAACATGGTTTAGTTAAGGAGTTATTGATACTTCAAGTGCAAAATGAGAGTTTGTTTATCTGGATAGATTAATGGAAGTTGAATGATGAATACCTTGCTTTGTGGAATTTACAAATTGTTTTTCTATTTTAACACTTTGATTACAAGGGACTAGTAATAAGCTGGTTGGAGAGTGTGATTACTATTTAAAAGTGTATTTTTATCAAGGTTTTATGTCATCATTTTGTACTTGAAGTATCAATAACTCCTTAACTAAAGCATGTTTTATAATAATATATCTAATAATATAAGATACCTTTAATTTGTGGTAAATGTTCATTTTAAATGTAGGCCTATCACATAAGTGAAAGGATTGATTGATGAATTTAAGAACTGAAATTGAAAGGATAAAAGATGACCAAACTTAGAAAAGAGATGACAAAACTTTGAAAAGAGATGTCGGTGCTGTCCAAACCGGAACACTGTTCGGTAATTGGGTCATATCTGGAGCTACAGATCTCATATTTAGGTCCCATTTATATGCATAGAAAGGTAAGACATAGGCCTACAACTTTCATATGGAGCCCAAGATCTAAAAAGGCCATTATCAAGTCCAAATTGTAGCAACAACAAAGAAGCCCGAATCTGTCTTCCAACCCGAGCACTATTCGATATTTTGGCCATATCTGGAGTTCTAGAAGTCCAAATGAGCTGAAGGTTTTACAAAAGAAAGCTGAGACAATTGCCTACAACTTTCATGTTTGCAACTGGCTCCAATTTTGACGTTATCAATGACGTTTTGGGCAGACAAGAGAAGATAATATTTGAATAAGTTAGGGTCATTGATTAGTACTTAAAAGTGCATTTTTATCATGGTTTTATATCATCATTTTGCACTTGAAGTATCAATAACTCCTTAACTAAAATATGTTTTATAATAATGTATCTAATAATATAAGATACCTATAATTTGTGGTAAATGTCTATTTTTAATGCAGGCCAATCCCATAAATGAAAGGATTGATTGATGACTTGAAGAACTTAAATTGCAAGGATAAAGAGATGGCCAAACTTAGAAAAGAGATGTCGGTGCAATCCAAACCGAAACACTGTTCGGTAATTGGGTCATATCTGGAGCTACAGATCTCAGATTTAGGTCCAATTTATATGGATGGAAAGGTAAGACATAGGCCTACAACTTTCATAGCCCAAGATCTAAAAAGGCCATTATCAAGTCCAAATTGTAGCAACAACAAAGAAGCCCGAATCTGTCTTCCAGCCCGAGCACTGTTCGGTATTTTGGCCATATCTGGAGTTCTAGAAGTCCAAATGAGCTGAATTTTTTACACAAGAAAGATGAGACAATTGCCTACAACTTTCATGTTTACAACTGGCTTCAATTTGGACGTTATCAATTATGTTTTGGGCAGACAAGAGAAGATAAGGATTGTCACCAAGTCAAAAGTTGGCCACCCACTCATCAATTAGTCATCAAATCAATAGTTCCTAATTTTGGCCTATAAAAAGAGATATTTGTCATGCATTTAGGCATCTTGGTTTCTAGATCAAGATCATGCTCTTGTTTTCTCTCTTTGTATTTTTTGTAATGTTTATGCTTTGCTTTCATTAATATCAAGTTTTTGCCTTTCATTTCCTTTCACTTACTTAGTTAACTTTTATCTTATTTATGTTCTTATTTTGTTTATTTATTTTTCTTTTTTTATTATGTATAGCTAAGTTTATTATGTCAAGGTGAAAAGGTTACACTAATGGTGTAAGAATAAGTATAGTGTAAACTTAATCAAGTTTTTGACAACATTTATAAGTATTAGCATTATTCAAATAACATAACTAATGTAATCATGTTAACAATTTATAATCTCATTGGAATCTTCTTTGTGTGTGTGGTTTCCATTTGAATAATAAGAGTTTATACTATACTTGTTTGAAATACCATTAGTGGATCCTCTAACCTTGATATTTGTTGTTATCATTGTTTAATCCTCACATTGATCTTCGATCTCAAAATTCTCATCAACTACTTCTTCTTCTTCTTCTTTTTCTTCTTCTATTATTATTATTATTATTATTAATACTACTAGTAATATTATTAGTATTATTATTAATATTAGTATCATTATCATTATCATTATTGTTGTTGTTGTTGTTGTTGTTGTATTGTTGTTAGTTATAATTTATACAATTGACCTCCTTGTGATTCGACCCCAATCTTGTCGAGTTATTTATTACTTCGACACTCTTGCACTTAGGAGAAGACATCAATTTTTTGGTCATGTCAAGTTTTTGGCACCGTTGCCGGGGAAGTAAATTCTTGTATAAATTATAATATTTATTTTATTTTCTCTTTTCACTTTTCTTGTATCTAACTTTATTTCTTTTGCTTTATTTCTTCCTCTTTTGTTTTTTTTCTTCCTTTTATTCTACTCCCACACGAGCACGAGAGTGTAATCACATACATCAAATGGTAGACTTTGTAGGGTATCCTCATCATTTTTAAAAAATATGGCCGAAGAAGATAACCAGTCACTTCATATTGAGAATAATGAAAATAACTATATTAAAACTCTTAAAAACTACATGAATCTTACAAGAACAAATGCACCATCATGCATAATTTTTTCCCTTGATGCATCTCATTTTAATTTTAAGCCAAATATTATTCAACTTTTACCTTTTTTTCATAGCTTAGATTTAGAAAATCCATACTTGCATTTAAAGAAATTTGAGTAGATCTGTAACACCTATAATGACTCAAATTATAGCATAAACACCATCAGATTAAAGCTTTTTTCTTTTCCATTAAAAGATAAAGCTAAAACAGAGCTATAAAATTTGAGACTAGGATCCATTCATACTTGGGATGAAATGCAACAATACTTTTTAAAGAAATTTTTCCCTTCTCATAGAACAAACTCCTTCAAAAGACAAATCACCACTTTCACTCAAAAACCAGGAGAAACATTTTACAAATATTTGGACAGATAGCGAGACTTGCTTAGGTTTTGAAACATTTTGAAACATGGAAATTGGTTTCATATTTTTATGAAGAGTTAATACCTAAAGATAGGCAAATGGTTCAATCAATGTGCAATGGAACTTTTAAAGATAAAGAACCTGATGAAGCAATGAAATACTTAGACTTGTTAGGTGAAAATGCTTAAAATTAGAACATCACAGGTACTTATAAGGCACCGAGTAAAACTCAACCTCATACATCTGCTAGAGGCATGTACAACCTTATGGAAGATTATGACCTCCAAGCTAAGTTTACATCTTTAGCTAGAAAAGTTGAGGCAATAGAATTAAAAAATAGTGGTCAATTAAAATCTATTCAAGACATTACGTGTCAAATCTGTGAAACAAATGAACACTCAACCAATGACTGTTCAACTTTGCTTTCTTTTAAGGAATGTCTCTATGAATAAGCCCATGCTTTAAACAGTTTTTAAAGACCCAATCATAACTCATACTTGCAAACATAAAACCCTAGTTGGAGAAATCATCCAAATTTCAGTTGGAAGAATGATGCATAAACTTCACAACCACCATTTTAAATACACCATAATTTTTAAAATTCTTATGGATATGCACCTCTTTATGCTTCACCTCCTAGAAGAAATCTTAAGGAAACTTTGTATGCAGTCATTGAAAAACAATAGACAATCAACACTTAACTTGGTCAAAGCATAAATTTTTTTAAAGATACTCTTACAAAATTCACATCTACTCTTAGTTTTCAAGATGAAGGTAAGTTTCTATCTCAACCACAATAAAATATCAAAGGGCAATATAATGCAAATGCAAGTAGTTCTGAAAGTCAACACATGGATTAAGTCAAAGCAGTCATCACTCTTCGCAGTGGTAAGGTTATTGAAAAACTCATTCTTGAACCTTGTGAGAAAGATGATGAGTCAATCTTTCAGGGTAATGAAGGGGTTAAATTTGAACATTATAAGGAAAAGACTGATTCCCCATTAGTACTTCCATTTTCTCATGCCATGACCAAATAAAGAGAAGTTAATCATGATTGTGAAATCTTTGAAACTTTCAAACAGGAAGAAATCAAGGATGAAAAAGGCACCAAAAATGTTATTGAGGATCATTTGTCAAAATTGACAATAGATTCAACATCCAACATCATATCAATTGATGATTACTTTCTTATTGAATCTTTATTTTCTCTTAATTCAATGCCTTGGTTCGCTAAAAATATCAATTTTCTTGCTTTAGGATTTTTGCTTGCTCTTTTGGATAACCAAGATAAAAGAAAGTTTTTGAGCGACGTAAAACTTTTATTGAGATGATCCTTACTTATTCAAATATTATCTTGATCAAATATTTCAAAGTTGCATTCCCGACAATGAGGCAAGTAGTGTCATTAAATGTTGTCACTTTAAGGCATGTGAGAGTTATTTCTCATTAAAGAAAATGACTACAAAAATCTTACAAAGTGGATTTTACTAGCCTTCCATGTTCAATGACTCACATGCATTCTGCAAAACTTCTAAAAATTGTCAAAAGGTAGGATTTATTTCTAAACATAGAGAGTATTTAGATAATCTTCTATTGGCTCTTAAGTTTCATCATAGTGGAGATATGCATCATGCAATTCATGACTTATGACCCCAGTTTCATAAAGAACATGCTCGATATAGTCTTGGGAATCTAACTAAAAAAAGACCCTGTTTGCCAGTTTTTAAGAAAATTGGATGGGAAGCCTATCCCCGACCTATAGAGGGCGTTTAAGCCATTCTTGGATGTAAAACCAAGGGAAGATGTGAGCCACAATTACAACTACAATTTGAGCCTTCATTTGTGAATCCTTGTGTCTTTTGTTTTTCTTAAGAGTATATTATTTTTTGTTTTGTTGTTTCTTATATTTGTTTAAGTGTGTTTCAGGTTTGTCAATAGTCGCTGTTTCAGGTAATGTTTTCTATACTCTATCTTTCTACCTTAGAACACTAAGAACAATGTCTCGTTTTGGTTAGGGGGAGAGGGTAGTAGTTGATATTAAAAAAAAGAAAACTAACTACGTTTTCTATTTTATAAACCATTTCCAAACTATTGTTACTAAGATGGTAGAGTAAGAAGGAATTTTGTTAAGTCTTAAGACCATAGTTTTAAGACCCGGCCCGGCCCGGTGGGTCAAGCCGGGACCCGGCTGACCTGAGACTGTGGCCGGGCCGGGTCTAAGCAAAAAACAGGCTGGGAATTGGACCGGCCAAACCCCCAAGTTTATTTTTTATATATTCTCATGCCCGAAACGACGTCGTTTTGGCCTTTTACAATTAAAAAGCCAAAACAACAAAAGCAAAGAGATGAATTATGAATGTATTATAGAGAAGAAATGAGAAGAAGACCTAATTAATTTCAAGAATTTGTCAAACCCGTTTCACTCTCAGTCGCAAAGAAGAGCAGATGAGCAGAAGAATCTTCAATCCTTGATCGTCGTTTCAAGTTTGAGCATAAGGTTAGCAAAGATTTTAATTGTTTTTTTCTTCTTTAGCCTTTCGCTATCCTCTGTTTCATCTTCTTCCCTCTGTTGAAATTGCAGGAGAGCATAACAGTGGTATCGATTCTTCCCTCCGTTTAGTCTGCTGACCCATCAATTCTTCCCTCTGTTCCCTCCGTTGACCCATCGATTCTTCCCTCTGTTCCCTCTACTGACCCATCGGTTCTTCCAACAGGCATGTATCTCTGCTCTTTTATTTTTCTGTTCGATTGACCCAGCAAGAATATATGTTCTTCCCACCGTATTGTGATCCTTTGTTATTTACTGGTTCTTTTAGTTCATTTTCGATAGTATTATCATTTAGGGTTAACATTGGCTTTTCTAGATATTGAGGTTGGAGGAACTGATAAAAAACAATGAAAAATCGATGATAAAAATCTAAAACAATGAAAAATTCTGAAGTAGAGTTTCAAAAAAATTTAGCGAAAAACAGCAGCTTAATTGTAACCGATAGCAGGGGATTTCTATTCATATTGGTATACTGGAATCGTTGTGTCAACTTCATTGATTATTGATAGAACAAGTTGTGCAATGCCAGGGGAAACTATGATTGTCGGTTTATAAGTATATTTAACATTTTCAAACTATAGAACCGTAATATAAGGTTTAAGCCATGAGAAGAAATATTTGATGCTTTTCAGTCAAATAGATATCTAACAATTCGTGCATGCTTTTAAAATGATTGACATTTCTGCCTTGTTCCTCCGTGATATGAAAAAAAAATTGGCAGTAGCATGAAATCAGAATTTTGTTATAGAAATGAATTAAAACTTTAGTTTTGGTAGTAGTTAGTAATCTAGTTGAAAGAATTTTCTAGTGATATCTTATAAATTATGTCAAGTATTTAAAATGTCTTCACATGATGGTAGTACTCCAAGTAGTGATCCTTCAACGGCCCAATCATCTCAACCTTCAATTTCCATGTCAAGTGGTAGTAGAGGAAGAACAGATTTGGCATGGGGTCACTGTAGAGAAGCTCCTGAACTTAGTGTTGGATGTAAAAAAACTAAATTAGTATGTTTATATTGTGCTAAAGTATTTGCGGGTGGTGGCATTAATCGATTTAAGCAACATTTAGCTGGAGTTAAAGGAGAAGTTGAACAATGTCGCAAATGTCCTCCTAATGTTCGACATCAAATGCTTTTGAACCTTAAAGGAAATGTTGAAACAAAAAAAAGAGTTAGAGAAATGCAAGCAGATTTCAATCCATTTAATGCACAACAAAGGGAGCATGAAGAGATGATGATTAGGTAATTAGAAGATGATGATGGTGATGATGAGGAGGAGGATGAGGATGTCAATACTAAAAAACATATGTTACCACCAAAAGTTGCAAAAAAGAAAAAGATTCAAAGCACCAACACTGTAAAACAATCAACTACAAGTTATGGAAAGCAGAAGAAATCTGCAACATTAGGGACATATTTCATGCCGAGAACAACTCCTGGTGCTCAAAAATCTCTTCAGAATTGTTGGCAAAGGAAAGAAGCAGTTGAACGGTGTGATCTTGCTTTAGCGAAGTGGATGTTTAATGCATGTGTGCCATTTAATGTTGTTAACTCTGTGTATTATCAGCATGCTATAGATGCTGTAACAGCCATGGGTCCTGGTTATAAAGGACCAAACTTGCATGCTATCCGTGGTTATTACCTGGTAAAAACGGTTGATGAAGTGAAGATTTATGTTGAGAGTTATCGAGAGATTTGGAAGAAGACTGGTTGCACATTAATGGCTGATGGATGGACATATCAGAAGAAGAGGGCTTTAATTAACTTCTTAGTATATTGTCCTAAAGGAACAGTTTTTTTGAAAACCGTGGATGTATTAGATGTCTCAAAGACTGCTAGATTGTTGTATCAATTGTTTAGAGATGTTGTTTTGTATGTTGGGGTAGAAAACATTGTGCATATGGTGACTGATAATGCTGCAAATTATGTTGCTGCTGGCAGGTTATTGATGGAAGAGTTTCCTTCAATATTTTGGTCTCCTTGTGCTGTTCATTGCATTAACCTTATACTCCAGGATATTGGTAAATTGCAGTCAGTTTGTTGTGTTGTTGAGCATGCTTCTGATATCACAAAGTACATTTATAATCATTGTTATCCATTATATTTGATGAGGAAGTTCACTAGAGGAAAAGAAATTCTTCGTCCAGCTCCTACTCGTTTTGCCACCAATTTCATTACATTGCAAAGCATTTTAGCTCATAAAGATGAGTTGAGAGCTATGGTGACATCTAGGGAATGGGTCTCATCTGCTTATGCTAAAGATATCAAAGGAAAAAAGTTTGTTGAGAGTGTGCTAGACTCTTTGTTTTGGGAAGAATGTGCAATAATTGTGCGAATGAGTGAACCTTTAGTTCGAGTTCTATGATTGGTTGATGGTGATGATAGACCTTCAATGGGATATTTGTATGATGCTATTCATCATGCAAAAGAAGAAATGATGAGGAGATTTCAAAAGAGAAAGCCTACAGTGAAACCTTTTATAGACATTATCAATAATCGGTGGGATAGACAATTTTATAGAAATCTTTATGCAGCAGCATTTTGGTTGAATCCTCGATTCCAATATGATGTAAATATAATGGATAAACATATAAGCACCATTTATGGACTTCTAGATGTTCTTGAGAAGTATGCACATGGAAATCTACCATTACAAAGTAAGATTACAAGTGAGATAAAGTTTTTTAGGAATGCTGAACATGACTTTGGCTGAGCATCCGCAATAAATAATCGCACCCTTATGCCTCCAGGTATATAATTTTTATATTTAAAAATATTACTTGATATAGTCTTACACTTTTACTTATTATTTTTTTTTTTGTATAGATGAATGGTGGATGACATATGGAACTAGCGCTCCAAATCTACAACAATTGGCTATACGAGTGTTAAGTGACACGACTAAAAGGTTGATGTCTTCTCCCAAGTGCAGGAGTGTCAAAGTAATAAATAACCCGGCAAGACCGGGGTCGAACCACAGGGAGGTTAATTGTACAAATTATAGACAACAATTATAAACAATAATAACAACAACAACAATAGTAGTAGTAATAATAATAATAATAATAATAGTAGTAGTAGTAGTAATATTAGTAGTAGTAATAATAATAATAATAATAAAGAAAGAGAAGAAGAAGAAGATGATGAGAACTTGGAGATGAAAAATTAATGTAAGGATTAAACAATAATAATAACAAATGTCAAGGTTAGAGGTTCCACTAATGGTATATCAAACAAGTATAGTATAAACTCTTATTATTGAATTGGAAACCACACACAAAGGAGGTTCCAATCAGATTATATATTGTTAACATGATTACATTAGTCATCTTATTCAATTAATGCTAATACTTGTAAATCTCGTCAAGCATTCATGATTATAACTTATGTTAACAACAAATCAAGTTCCTTTCATAGCTCAGGTGTCGGTTATACCATACATTATGGGCTATGAAAGTGCCAAGCATTTGTTGTACCAAGTGTTATACAACATAAATCAAGATTAGTCATTTAACAAGCAAAGTATTAAAGAGTGAACAAGATAACAAATATAAAACATGTTAGTATCAAACATTAAAGTCCATATTAAGTTTACATTATACTTATTCTTACACCATTAGTGTAACCTTTTCACCTTGACATAACTAACTTAGCTAGACATAATGAAAGAAAGGAAAACAAATAAACAAAATAAGAACATAAAAGTTAACTAAGTAAAGGAAAGGAAATGAAAGGCATAAACTTGATATTAATGAAAACAAAGCATAAAAAATACAAAGAGAGAAAGGAAGAGCATGATCTTGATCTGGAAACCAAGATGCCTAAATGCATGGCAAATGCCTCCTTTTATAGGCCAAAATTGGGAACTATTGATTTGATGACTAATTGATAAGTGGGTGGCCAACTTTTGACTTGGTGACAATCCTTATCTTCTCTTGTCTACCCAAAACGTCATTGATAACGTCAAAACTGGAGCCAGGTGCAAACATGAAAGTTGTAGGCAATTGTCTCAGCTTTCTTGTGTAAAAAATTCAGCTCATTTGGACTTCTAGAACTCCAGATATGGCCAAAATACCGAACAGTGCTCGGGCTGGAAGACAGATTCGGGCTTCTTTGTTGTTGCTACAATTTGGACTTGATAATGGCCTTTTTAGATCTTGGGCTCCATATGAAAGTTGTAGGCCTATGTCTTACCTTTCCATCCATATAAATTGGACCTAAATCTGAGATCTGTAGCTCCAGATATGGCCCAATTACCGAACAGTGTTCCGGTTTGGATTGCACCGACATCTCTTCTCTAAGTTTGACCATCTCTTTATCCATGCAATTTAAGTTCTTCAAGTCATCAATCAATCCTTTCATTTATGTGATAGACCTGCATTAAAAATAGACATTTACCACAAATTATAGGTATCTTATATTATTAGATACATTATTATAAAACATATTTTAGTTAAGGAGTTATTGATACTTCAAGTGCAAAATGATGATATAAAACCATGATAAAAATGCACTTTTAAGTACTAATCACACCCCTCAACCAGCTTATTACTAGTCCCTAGTAATTAAAGCGTTAAAACAATTTGCAAATTTCACAAAGCAAGGTATTCATCATTTAACTTCCATTAATCTATCAAGATAAACAAACTCTCATTAAATTTATATATCTGCTCAATACCACTTAACAAGATATTAATAAACCTTTCTTTTGTGCTCAATGTATCAACACATAATTATGGGGCTTTTCTTGGAAGAAAACAAAATTTTTGTTCTAATGTTTAAGGTTAACTTCCTTGGGTTGGGATTACTATTTTTGTCTTTCTTTTTTTTTTTTTAACTCTATATACATATACTTTAAAAACATCATACATCTTTAACCCATGTAACGAGCTTTCAGCTAATGACTCCCAGACCAGTTGGTCTTAGGGCATTAGGTGTTAAGACACCCCTACGAGCTTAGTAACTCGGGTCGCAGATACTGATATGTAGATAGTGCAATGTTTGATTCCCTTAAGCTTTTCTCCTCAACCCATGTAACAAGCGTTGGGCCAATAGCTCCCAAGTCAGTTGACTTTAGGGTATTAGGTGTTAAAACACCCCTTCGGGCTTAATTGCTTAGGTTAGGGAGGCTACGAAACCAAACTTATCTACATTTTTATTATCATCATTTTTTTTCTTTTTTTTCTTTTTGTTTTCATTTTTTTCATGTTTTTTTTTTCTTAATTATATACAATCCCTTTCCCTTAGTTGTTACCTTTAACAAAAGAACATAAACAATATAATAATCCAATATGCAACCCACAATCATATGTTAAAGTGTGTGTGTGTAAATTAAGGTTTAAGAATACATGTTGAATAAGTATATGAGCAGAATTAAGTGATAACAATACGAGAGTTTGTAAACCTGAATATTTCAGGAAGTATTATAATAGACCTTGTTAAGAATGATTACTAAGATGCGTCTCAAGAGTAACTTTAACAAAAGAACTCCTTTACTCTGCCAACCTAGTAACAACAATTATGCACATGCTTTATGAAATGAAAAACAATTTTTTTTTTTTTATCAACTACTACCCTCTCCCCCCAACCAAAACGAGACATTGTCCTCAATGTTCTAAGGTAGAAAGATAGAGTATAAAAGATATCACCTGAAATAATAAACACTGACAAAACCTGAAACACACTAAAACAAAAATAAGAAATAACAAAACACAATAATAAAACCAAAAGACACAAGTTTTTACAAACAAAAAAAATTCAAATCGCAGTTGTGAATGTGGCTCACATCTTCCCTTGGTTTTACGTCCAAGAACAGCTTAAACGCCCTCAATGGGTCGGGGATAGGCTTCCCATCCAGTTTTCTTAAAAACCGGCAAACAGGGTCTTTTTTAGTCAGATTCCCAAGACTAAGTCAAGTATGTTCTTTATGAAAATGGGTTCATAAGTCATGAATTACACAATGCTTATCTCGACTATGATGAGACTCAAGAGTCAATAGAAGATTATCTAAAGACTCTCTGTGTTTTGAAATAAATCCCACCTTCTGACAATTGTCACAGTTTTTACGGAATGCATCTGACTCCTTGAATATGATGGGCTAGTAAAATTCACTTTGTAAGATTCCTACAATCCTCTTTTTTGATGAGAAATGATCCCCACATGCCTTAGAGTAACAAAATTTAATGAAATTACTTACCTCATTGTCGAGAATGCATTTTTGAAATATTTGATCAGGACAATAATTGAATAAGTAAGGGTCATCCCAATAAAAATTTTGCTCGTTGCTCAAAAATTTTCTTTTGTCTTCAATACTCCAATGAGTTGGCAAAAATCCTGAAGCAAGAAAATTGATATTTTTAGCAAACCAAGGCATTGAATTAAGAGAAAATAGAGATTCATCAGGAAAGTAATCATCGATTGGTGTGATGTCGGGTGTCAAATCTGTTGTCACTTTTGATAAAAGATTCGCATCAACCTTTTCGATGCCTTTTTCATCCTCGATTTCTTCCTGATTGGTCATGGCATGAGAAAATGGAAGTGCTGACGGAGAATCAGTCGTTTCTTTGCAATTTTCAGATTCAACCCCTTCCTTTCCCTTAGAAATTGACTCATCATCTTTCTCATAAGATTCAAGAGAGGGTTTTTCAATAACCTTACCACTGCGTAGAGTAGTGACTGATTTGACTTGATCCATGTGTTGGCTTCTGGAACTACTTGCATTTGCATTGTATTGCCCCTTAGGATTTTGTTGTGGTTGAGATGGAAACTTACCTTTCTCTTGGAAACTGAGAGCAGATGTGAATTTTGCAAGAGTATCTTTAAAATCTGTTATGCTTTGAGCAAGTTGAGTGTTGATTGTCTCTTGCTTTTCAATGAATGCATACAAAGTTTCCTCAAAATTTCTTGAAGGAGGTGGAGCATAAGGAGGTGCATATCCATGATAATTTTGGAAATTATGGTGTGCTTGAAATAGTGGTTGTGAAGTTTGTGCATTGTTGTTCTCACTCTTCCAACTGAAATTTGGGTGATTTCTCCAACCAGGGTTGTATGTTTTGGAGTATGGGTTGTGGTTGGCCCTTTGGAAACTGTTTAAAGCATGGGCTTGTTCATGGAGACATTCCTTAAAAGAAGGCAAGGTTGGACAATCATTCGTTAAGTGTTCATTTGTTTCACAGATTTGACACACAATGTTTTCAACAGATTTTAATTGACCACTCTTTTTCAATTCTAGTGCCTCGACTTTTCTAGCTAAAGATGCAAATTTGGCTTGAAGGTCATGATCTTCCCTAAGGTTGTACATACCTCCACTAGATGTATGAAGTTGAGTTTTACTCGGTGCCTCATATGTACCCGCAGTGTCCCAATTTTGAGCATTTTCAGCTAACAAGTCTAAGTACTCCATTGCTTCATCAGGGTCTTTATCTTCAAAAGTTCCATTGCACATCAATTCAACCATTTGCCTATCTTTAGGTGTTAACCCTTCATAGAAATGTGAAACCAATCTCCATGTTTCAAAACCATGATGAGGGCAAGTACTAAGCAAGTCTCGATACCTATCCCAACATTTATAAAATGTTTCTCCTGGTTTTTGAGTGAAAGTGGTGATTTGTCTCTTGAAAGAGTTTGTTCTATGAGATGGGAAAAACTTCTTTAAAAATTGTTGTTGCATTTCATCCCAAGCACGAATGGATCCTGGACTTAAATTTTGTAGCCATGTTTTAGCTTTATCTTTTAATGAAAAAGGAAAAAGTTTTAATCTGATGGTGTTCATGCTACAATTTAAATTATTATATGTGTTGCAGACCTCCTCAAATTCTCTTAAATGCAAGTATGGATTTTCCAATTCCAAGCCATGAAATGAAGGTAAAAGTTGAATAATGCCTGGCTTAAAATTAAAATGAGATGCATCAGGAGGAAAAACTATGCATGATGGTGCGCTTGTTCTTGTGGGATTCATGTGGTCTCTAAGTGTTCTAGCACGATTATTCTCATTATTTTCATTATGAAGTGATTGATTATCTTCTTCGGCCATATTTTCTGAAAATGATGAGGACACCCTACAAAGTCTACCACTTGATGTACGTGACCACACTCTCATGCACGTGTAGGAATAAAAAAAAAGAAGAAGAAGAAAGCAAAAGAAGGAGGAAGAAAACAAAATAAAAAGAAACAAAAGAAAAGAAACAAAGTTATATACAAGAAAAGTGAAAAGAGAAAATAAAATAAATACTATAATTTATACAAGAACTTACCTCCCCGGCAACGGCGTCAAAAACTTGACACGACTAAAAGGTTGATGTTTTCTCCCAAGTGCAGGAGTGTCAAAGTAATAAATAACCCGGCAAGACCGGGGTCGAACCACAGGGAGGTTAATTGTACAAATTATAGACAACAATTATAAACAATAATAACAACAACAACAATAGTAGTAGTAATAATAATAATAATAATAATAGTAGTAGTAGTAGTAATATTAGTAGTAGTAATAATAATAATAATAATAAAGAAAGAGAAGAAGAAGAAGAAGATGAGAACTTGGAGATGAAAAATTAATGTAAGGATTAAACAATAATAATAACAAATGTCAAGGTTAGAGGTTCCACTAATGGTATATCAAACAAGTATAGTATAAACTCTTATTATTGAATTGGAAACCACACACAAAGGAGGTTCCAATCAGATTATATATTGTTAACATGATTACATTAGTCATCTTATTCAATTAATGCTAATACTTGTAAATCTCGTCAAGCATTCATGATTATAACTTATGTTAACAACAAATCAAGTTCCTTTCATAGCTCAGGTGTCGGTTATACCATACATTATGGGCTATGAAAGTGCCAAGCATTTGTTGTACCAAGTGTTATACAACATAAATCAAGATTAGTCATTTAACAAGCAAAGTATTAAAGAGTGAACAAGATAACAAATATAAAACATGTTAGTATCAAACATTAAAGTCCATATTAAGTTTACAGTATACTTATTCTTACACCATTAGTGTAACCTTTTCACCTTGACATAATTAACTTAGCTAGACATAATGAAAGAAAGGAAAACAAATAAACAAAATAAGAACATAAAAGTTAACTAAGTAAAGGAAAGGAAATGAAAGGCATAAACTTGATATTAATGAAAACAAAGCATAAAAAATACAAAGAGAGAAAGGAAGAGCATGATCTTGATCTGGAAACCAAGATGCCTAAATGCATGGCAAATGCCTCCTTTTATAGGCCAAAATTGGGAACTATTGATTTGATGACTAATTGATAAGTGGGTGGCCAACTTTTGACTTGGTGACAATCCTTATCTTCTCTTGTCTGCCCAAAACGTCATTGATAACGTCAAAACTGGAGCCAGGTGCAAACATGAAAGTTGTAGGCAATTGTCTCAGCTTTCTTGTGTAAAAAATTCAGCTCATTTGGACTTCTAGAACTCCAGATATGGCCAAAATACCGAACAGTGCTCGGGCTGGAAGACAGATTCGGGCTTCTTTGTTGTTGCTACAATTTGGACTTGATAATGGCCTTTTTAGATCTTGGGCTCCATATGAAAGTTGTAGGCCTATGTCTTACCTTTCCATCCATATAAATTGGACCTAAATCTGAGATCTGTAGCTCCAGATATGGCCCAATTACCGAACAGTATTCCGGTTTGGATTGCACCGACATCTCTTCTCTAAGTTTGACCATCTCTTTATCCATGCAATTTAAGTTCTTCAAGTCATCAATCAATCCTTTCATTTATGTGATAGACCTGCATTAAAAATAGACATTTACCACAAATTATAGGTATCTTATATTATTAGATACATTATTATAAAACATATTTTAGTTAAGGAGTTATTGATACTTCAAGTGCAAAATGATGATATAAAACCATGATAAAAATGCACTTTTAAGTACTAATCATTAAGCCAAACTTGTAGTTCTTCGGGATGTGAGAGAAATTGGAGTATGTTTGAACATGTTCATTCCAAAAAGAGAAATAGATTGGAGCACCAAAGGCTTAATGACCTTGTTTACGTCCATTGCAATCTAAGATTGAAACAAAAGTATTTTTCTTTTCTCTAATTCCTTAAATATTATTTTATCTTGTTTAGTAGCATTATTAATACTTATATTGTGTTTACCTTTACTTTTAATATATAGAAATTATTGGAAAGGACGAAATTATGATCCAATTAATGTTGAGACAATTGTTGACATTGAAAATTGGGTAGTTGAAGATGACCCATCAATCTTAACAACGGAAGAAGTAGAGAGCTTTCACCAAGCTCTATCAACTATGACCATACAAGATACTTTAGATGATGGTAATTAATGATTGATTATTTAGTGATAAATATTATTTAAAATAAAATATTGTTTAATACATAATATTTATTTGTTAATTATGTTTGAAATGTAGATGTCATAAATGTTAATGAGATTGAAGATGATTGTGGTGATGAAGTTTCAAAGGAGCATGCTGATGATTTATTCGGTGTTGATGAGATTGGCTCATTTCCATCGACATTTGATCCAAATTTTGCTCCCATGGATACAGAAGAACTTAATGCGTTCATTCAACAAAAGTGAATGTGTTGTTGATTTAGAATTTATGTTGTTGAATGTTTTGTTTAAAATATTTTGGAATTTATGTTGTTGAATGTTTTGTTTAAAATATTTTGGAATTTATGTTGTTGAATGTTTTGTTTAACATATTTTAGAATTTATATCTGGTTTGTGTTTTGGATATTGAATTAAATTTATGTTGTTGATTTAAATTTTAAATTTGGTTTATATAAGTGTTACATTGTAAATTTATAATTAGTTAGATGTTTTATATAGGTATTTTTTGGGTTGACCCGGGTTAACCCGGGTCAACCCATCTGACCCGTGACCCGATCACTGGACCGGGTCAATGATCGGGTCGGGTTTTAAAACTATGCTTAAGACATATCTTGGTTAACATTTTTCAATGGTTATCTGCAATATTCATAACAAGATCTATCAAAATATTTCTTAAAATATTCAGGTTTACAAACTCTCGCATTGTTATCACTTAAGTTTGCTCATATACTCATTTACCAATTATTCATAAACTTTGATTTTCACACACACACTTTAACATATGATTGTGGGTTGCATATTGATTATTATATTATTTATGTTCTTTTGTTAAAGGTAAAAACTAAGGGAAAGGGATAGTATATAAATTGTAAAAAAAAAAACAAAAACAAAAAAAATAATGATAATAAAAATATAGATAAGTTTGGTTTCGTAGCCTCCATAACCTATGCAATTAAGCATGAATGGATGTTTTAACACCTAATAACCTAAAGTCAACTAATGTGGGAGCTATTGGCCCAACACTTGTTACATGGGTTGAGGAGAAAAGCTTAAGGGAATCAAACATTGCACTATCTACATATCAGTATCTGCAACCCGAGTTGTTAAGCTCGAAGGGGTGTCTCAATACCTAATGCCCTAAGATCAACTGGTTTGGGAGTCATTAGCTAAAAGCTCATTACATAGGTTAAAGATGCATTATGTTTTTAAGTTATATGTATATTAATAAAAAAAAAGATAAAAAAGGAGAAAAGAATAATAATCCCAACCCAAGGAAGTTAACCTTAAACATTAGAACAAAAATTTTATTTTCATTCAAGTAAAGCTCCATAACTATGTGTTGATATATTGAGCATAAAAGAAAGGATTATTAATATCATGTTTAAGAGTGACACGACGAAAAGATTGATGTCTTCTCCCAAGTGCAGGAGTGTCGAAGTAATAAATAACCCGGCAAGACCGGGGTCGAACCACAGGGAGGTTAATTGTACAAATTATAAACAACAATTATAAAACAACAATAACAACAACAACAGCAACAACAAGAATAATAATAACAATAATAATAATAATAATAAAGAAAGAGAAGAAGAAGAAGATGATGATGATGAGAACTTGGAGATCAAATATTAATGTAAGGATTAAGCAATAATAATAACAAATGTCAAGGTTAGAGATTCCACTAATGGTATATCAAACAAGTATAGTATAAACTCTTATTATTGAATTGGAAACCACACACAAAGGAGGTTCCAATCAGATTATATATTGTTAACATGATTACATTAGTCATCTTATTCAATTAATGCTAATACTTGTAAATCTCGTCAAGCATTCATGATTATAACTTATGTTAACAACAAATCAAGTTCCTTTCATAGCTCAGGTGTCGGTTATACCATACATTATGGGCTATGAAAGTGCCAAGCATTTGTTGTACCAAGTGTTATACAACATAAATCAAGATTAGTCATTTAACAAGCAAAGTATTAAAGAGTGAACAAGATAACAAATATAAAACATGTTAGTATCAAAAATTAAAGTCCATATTAAGTTTACATTATACTTATTCTTACACCATTAGTGTAACCTTTTCACCTTGACATAATTAACTTAGCTAGACATAATGAAAGAAAGCAAAATAGATAAACAAAATAAGAACATAAAAGTTAACTAAGTAAAGGAAAGGAAATGAAAGGCATAAACTTAATATTAATGAAAGCAAAGCATAAACATTACAAAAAATACAAAGAGAGAAAGGAAGAGCATGATCTTGATCTGGAAACCAAGATGTCTAAATGCATGGCAAATGCCTCCTTTTATAGGCCAAAATTGGGAACTATTGATTTGATGACTAATTGATAAGTGGGTGGCCAACTTTTGACTTGGTGACAATCCTTATCTTCTCTTGTCTGCCCAAAACGTCATTGATAACGTCAAAACTGGAGCCCGGTGCAAACATAAAAGTTGTAGGCAATTGTCTCAGCTTTCTTGTGTAAAAAATTCAGCTCATTTGGACTTCTAGAACTCCAGATATGGCCAAAATACCAAACAGTGCTCGGGCTGGAAGACAGATTCGGGCTTCTTTGTTGTTGCTACAATTTGGACTTGATAATGGCCTTTTTAGATCTTGGGCTATGAAAGTTGTAGGCCTATGTCTTACCTTTCCATCCATATAAATTGGACCTAAATCTGAGATCTGTAGCTCCAGATATGACCCAATTACCGAACAGTGTTCCGGTTTGGATTGCACCGACATCTCTTCTCTAAGTTTGACCATCTCTTTATCCTTGCAATTTAAGTTCTTCAAGTCATCAATCAATCCATTCATTTATGTGATAGGCCTGCATTAAAAATAGACATTTACCACAAATTATAGGTATCTTATATTATTAGATACATTATTATAAAACATATTTTAGTTAAGGAGTTATTGATACTTCAAGTGCAAAATGATGATATAAAACCATGATAAAAATGCACTTTTAAGTACTAATCAAAGAGGTATTGAGAAAATATATAAATTTAATAAGAGTATTTATCTGGATAAATTAATAAAAGTTGAATGATGAATGTCTTGCTTTGTAGAATTTATCATTTTTTTCTATTTTAACGCTTTGATTACTAAGGACTAGTAATAAGCTGGTTGGGGGGTGTGATTGATACTTAACATTGTATTTTTATCAAGGTTTTATATCATTATTTTGCACTGGAAGTATCAATAACTCTTTAACTAAAGCATGCTTTACAATAACAAGTTTGATACCATAAGGTACCTATAATTTATGGTAAATGTTCATCTTAAATGCAAGACTATCATACAAATAAAAGGATTGATTGATGAGTTGAAGTATTGAAATTGAAAAGACAAAGAGATGACCAAATTTAGAAAAGAGGTACTGGTGCAGTTCAAACTGGAACACTATTTGGTAATTAGGTCATATCTAGAGCTGTAGATCTCAAATTTAAGTCTACTTTATATGGATGGAAAGGTAAGACATAGGACTACAATTTTTATGTGGAGTCCAAGATTTAAAAAGGCTATTTTCAAGTCCAAATTATAGCAACAACGAAGAAGTTCGAATATGTCCTGCAACCTAAATACTGTTGAATTTTTAACCCACATCTTGAGTTTTAAAAGTTCAAATGACCTCAATTTTTTTTTCTAGAAAGATGAGATAATTTCTTAAAACCTTCATATGGAGGTCTGATTCAAATTATAACGTTATCAATGATTTTTTGGCAGATAAGAAGATAAAAATTATCATTAAGTCAAGAGTTAGTCATCCACTTAATAATTAGTCATCAAATCAATAGTTTCTAATTTTGGCCTATAAAAGGAGGCATTTGCCATGCATGTAGGCATCTTGGTTTCCAAATCAAGATCATGCTCTTGCTTTCTCTCTTTGTAATTTTATAATGCTTAAGTATTGTTTTCATTAATATCTTGTTTATGCCTTTCAATTCCTTTCCTTTACTTAGTTAAATTTTATCTTATTTACGTTCTTATCTTATTTATTTATGTTTCTTTTTTTTGTTATATTTAGATAAGTTTATTATGTCAAGGTGAAAAGGTTACACTAATGGTGTAAGAATAAGTATAGTGTAAACTAAACATGGACTTTAATGTTTGATACTAATATATTTTGTATTTGTTATTTTGTTCACTCTTTAATACTTTGTTTGTTAAATGACTAATCTAGATCAAATGCTTAGCACTTTCATAGCACAAATCGTATGGTATAACCGACCCCTATGTTATGAACAAAACTTGATTTGTTGTTAACATAAGTTATAATCATGAATACCTGACAACATTTATAAGTATTAGCATTATTCAAATAAGATAACTAATGTACTCATGTTAACAATTTATGATCTGATTGGAACCTTCTTTGTGTGTGGTTTTCATTTGAGTAATAAGAGTTTATAGTATATTTGTTTGAAATACCATTAGTGGATCCTCTAATTGACACTACTCAAAGATTGATGTCTTCTTCCAAGTGCAGGATTGTTGATTAGTACTTTTATCAAGGTTTTGTATCATCATTTTACACTTGAAGTATCAATAACTCCTTAACTAAAGCATGTTTTATAATAACGTATCTAATAATATAAGATACCTTTAATTTGTGGTAAATGTTCATTTTAAATTCAGGTTTATCACATAAATGAAAGGATTGATTTATGAATTTAAGAACTGAAATTGAAAGGACAAAGAGATGGCCAAACTTAGAAAAGAGATGTCGGTGAAATCCAAACCGGACTACTGTTCGGTAATTGGGTCATATCTAGAGCTGTAAATCTCAGATTTAGGTTTACTTTATATGGATGGAAAGGTAAGACACAGGCCTACAACTTTCATACGAGCCCAAGATCTAAAAATGCCATTTTCAAGTCCAAATTGGAGGAAGAACAAAGAGGTCTGAATCTGTATTCTAGCCCGAGCACTATTCAGTGTTTGGCCCATATATGGAGTTGTAGAGGTCCAAATGACCTGAAGTTTTTACACAAGAAAGCTGAGACAATTTCCTACAACTTTTATATTTTCACGTGGCTCCAATTTTGATATTATTAATGACGTTTTAGGCAGACAAGAGAAGATAACGATTGTCACCAAGTCAAGAGTTGGTCACCCACTCATCAATTAGTCATCAAATCAATAGTTCCTAATTTTGGCCTATAAAAGGAGGCATTTGTCATGCATTTAGGCATCTTGGTTTCCAGATCAAGATCATGCTCTTGTTTTCTCTCTTTGTATTTTTTGTAATGTTTATGCTTTGCTTTCATTAATATCAAGTTTATGCCTTTCATTTCCTTTCATTTACTTAGTTAACTATTATCTTATTATGTTCTTATTTTATTTATTTATTTTTCTTTCTTTCATTATGTTTAGGTAAGTTTATTATGTCAAGGTGAAAAGGTTACACTAATAGTGTAAGAATAAGTATGGTGTAGACTTAATATGGACTTTAATGTTTGATACTAACATGTTTTGTATTTGTTATCTTGTTCACTCTTTAATACTTTGCTTGTTAAATGACTAATCTTGATTTATGTTGTATAACACTTGGTACAACAAATGCTTGGCACTTTCATAGTGCATACTGTATGGTATAACCGACACCTGAGCTATGAAAGGAACTTGATTTGTTGTTAACATAAGTTATAATCATGAATGCTTGATGAGATTTACAAGTATTAGCATTAATCGAATAAAATGACTAATGTAATCATGTTAACAATCTATAATCAGATTGGAACCTCCTTTATGTGTGGTTTTCAATTGAAAATGGCTTTTTAGATCTTGGGCTCCATATGAAAGTTGTAGGCCTATTTCTTACCTTTCCATCCAAATAAAGTACACCTAAATCTGAGATCTATAGCTCCAGATATGACCCAATTACCGAACAGTGTTCCGGTTTGGATTGCACTGACATCTCTTTTCTAAGTTTGGCCATCTCTTTGTCCTTTCAATTTTAGTTCTTAAATTCATCAATCAATCCTTTTATTTATGTGATAGGCTTGCATTTAAAATGAACATTTACTACAAATTAAAGGTATCTTATATTATTAGATATACTATTATAAAACATGCTTTAGTTAAGGAGTTATTGATACTTCAAGTGCAAAATGATAAAAATACACTTTTAAGTACTAATCACTATTATAAATAGAGATGTCTAGTTTATAATTAAGACTATATTTATAAACCATATAGACAAGACCAAGCCTGAATAAAAGTCCACGAAGAAACCCGGAAGCATATGATATAAAGATTGAAATTGCTATTTTAATTATTTTCCTAGTTAATTTTTTATTTTAATTATATATTTCTAATTATTATTTAGGAATCCTAATGCTAGATGAATTTTATAATTAGGTAAGTGTTAATTATAAATCATTTCATGTAAAGGGTTTTAGTTTTAATTAGGAATCATTTTCCATAAAGGATTTTGGGACTAATATAAATAGAGATGTCTAGTTTATTTTGAGAAAAAGATTATTATTTAGACTTTTAATAAAATACTAGAATTTTGTCTAAATTTTCTTTACAACTTAGGTTTGTAACTTTAGGGCTAAAGAACCCTAGCTTTTATCCACACTATTCATTATGTTGATTGGTATTATAACATGTTAGCTTCTTTGATGGATGAAGACTATAACAACTCACTCCATGATACAAGAGTGGAGCTCCTCTAGGCTGCTATGCGGGCTTAAGAGCATAAACTAGATCATTTGAAATAGAGGTTTAGTTGTTAAGAGTTAACTATAAAAGATCTAGCTCGGCTAATAGGTGATGCAAACATGAATCAAGAAGATAAGATGAACTTGTTTGGAGACTTGCCTCGAGGCAGACCAAATCCTAGACCTAATCCTAAAGATATTAGACAACTAGTTATCCATGTGAAGGGTGTTAGTGGAGACAAGTTTGATGGAGCTTTTATGGCTTTATCATTCTGAGACAGACCACTATAATAAACATATGATTTTCACATCAAGATAAAAAGCTTGACATTCTATAGAGATATGGAAATATAAGAATTCCTTGATTGGGTTGTTAAATGTTATAAGGTTAAGGAGAACTCAAGTTTCTTGGAAGAGAAAATGGTAAACTCATCATATATAACCTGAAGGTGGATCTTTTTTCTAGTAGAAACATTAGACATATATATGATTAAAAGAAAGAAGATAACCTATTACATCATGGTTGTACATGAGGTAGTTGTTGGATAAGAGATTTCTTCCTCTTGACTATAAGTAATATTTGTTTCAATAATACCAGGATTGTTTACAAAGTAATAAATATCTCATTATTATACCATTGAATTTCAAAGGCTAGCAGAAAGTAATAGGCTTTAAGAGATAGAAAATCAACATGTTACAAAGTTTATAAGAGGGTTAAAATCAACAATCCAAGATAAAATTAGGGTACAAATGTTGTTTATCTTCTCTAAGATGATAAAATGACATTAAAAGTTGAGATACTGATGAAAAATAAGGTTAGTAGTAGTAATATATTTGATAGGTTTAATCCTTTTACAAGGCTGTATAATGAGACAAATATATTGAAACGAAACAAGTCAAGTTCAAATTTGACCTTAAAATATTTGCTAATTAGTTTGACAAGATTAAGCATATTTATCAAATCGTATATAAAATCAAATTAACATTTTACAAGGAAATACTAGATATGTGAAACTATATTACGGTAAAATTTCAAATTAAATGGAGTTCAGTAACATGTTATTTTATATGAATAGATTTACTAGATGAATCTTGTCAAATATATCAGACTAGACCTTCACATACTATTTGAGACATGTATAGGTGACATTTTTATGTGATTCAAGTTGGCTTGGAAACTAAACATCTTAAGCTTTCACACACACACACACACATAGAGTAATTATTCCAGAAGAGAGAATGATATGTTTAAAGTCAAGACTAAAATTTACCAAGAATATGCGAAAATTAGAGATTTAGGATACATGAAGAAATTTTAACATGAAGACTTTCTTTTTATTATCCTATTTTATTTATTTGTTTTAATGTTGAGTAATTATTTTAAATTTAGGTTTGTTCTAGCCCATTAATGTCTAAGGGTTTATTTCATTATTAAACTTATGTTAATTGATTACTAGTTTAGGTACATTAACTTGCAACCTAAAAGTGGTCCATTATGACTAGTTAAAAGAGACTATTATATGTTTTACAGCTATAAATTTTGGCAGCAAGTTGAAGAATAAACATACGTTTTTCTTTGTTTGTTTGTGGTAAAATAATATTTTTTTGGCAGGACAAAGATTATACACTAATTTATTGAAGATTGACTGGCTTTGTGGCATCATTTGCATACTTAGAGTTTTTAGATACAAGATTATCTTTGGGTCCAAGTCTTTTTTCAATACATTTGGTTTTTAGGTATAAGGTTACCTTTCAGTGGTTTTATCAAACCTAATTATTAGTTTTTTAGGTTGTTATCTACTTTGTTTGGAGTTACTTGACCATATGATCAAGAGGTCCACATCATATATTCAATCCTAATGATAAAGGAAAAGCAGTACAATCATCAAGGCTAGCTTCAATGAGGCCATATACTACTAGACCTAACAAGACTTTGGGAAAACAAGTTGACATAAACAAACTGAATAACCTTTATGTCAAGCTAATGATTGCCAAATGCTTTAAATACAGATAACCAAGACATTGTTCCAGTGATTGTAGATGATAAAAACCAATCAATTTGATCGAAAAGCTATATTAGCCAGAACCCTCCAATGGTGAAGGCGAGCTATATGAACCTAATGGGGGTGCTATATAGAATATGTATAAGTACGGTGATGATAATAAGAGACAAAATTATACGATTAGGAAGATACTTCTAACATCAGAGGTTATTGAGGATTCATAGCGAAATAGGTTATTTTGTACCCATTACACCATAAATAAAAATTTATTTGACTTAATTATCAATCAAGTTATAAAAATATTATTAGTAGATATATTATTGATAAATTAAAATTCCCATAAGAACTACATCTTGAACCTTGCAAAATTTGACATATTATGTTAGTAAGAGAGATAAGGGTAAACCAACATTGTAGAATACTTTTTTCTATTAGAAAGTATAAGGATGGGATGTAATGTGATATGATAGATATGAATGCATGTAGTTTGATCTTCGATAAACCTTGACAATATGATGTGGGTGCTAAACAAATTGGTAAAGATAATTTGTACATGATTAGAAAAAATAATGTGAATTATACCTTCTACCTTTAAAGAGAGAATCCAACCTCAAATCTTCTAAAGTATAAAGGAAGGTTTTCCTTATAATAACTATTTTAGAACTTGAGATGCAAGCAAAGGTACAAGAAACTAGCAGATTCATGCATTAGTTATGAAGGAATTAGTGGCTGAATGAGCAAAAGAGAAAAATATCAGACATTTTTGAAGCAATTAAGCCTTTACTTGCTGATTTTAAGGAGATTCTACCTAATAAATTGCCAGATAGATTGGCACCAATAATAGACATTGAAAATTAGATTGATTTGGTGATTAGTACTTAAAAGTGCATTTTTATTAAGGTTTTATATCATCATTTTGCACTTGAAGTATCAATAACTCCTTAACTAAAACATGTTTTATAATAACGTATCTAATAATATAAGATACCTTTAATTTGTGGTAAATGTTTATTTTAAATGCAGGCCTATCACATAAATGAAAGGATTGATTGATGAATTTAAGAACTGAAATTTAAAGGACAAAGAGATGGCCAAACTTAGAAAAGAGATGTCGAAGCAATCCAAACCGGAACACTGTTCGGTAATTGGGTCATATCTGAAGCTATAGATCTCAGATTTAGGTATACTTTATATGGATGGAAAGGTAAGACATAGGCCTACAACTTTTATATGGAGCCCAAGATCTAAAAAGGTTATTTTCAAGTCCAAAGTATTGCAACAACAAAGAAGCCCGAATTTGTCCTACTGTCTAAGCACTATTCAGTATTTTGGCCATATCTGGAGTTCTAGAAGTCGAAATGAGCTGAATTTTTTACACAAGAAATCTGAGACAATTTTCTACAACTTTCATGTTTCAAGTGGCTTCAATTTTGACCTTATCAATGATGTTTTGGGTAGACAAGAGAAGATAAGAATTGTCACCAAGTCAAGAGTTGGTGATTAGTACTTAAAAGTGCATTTTTATCATGGTTTTATATCATCATTTTGCACTTGAAGTATGAATAACTCAACTAAAACATGTTTTATAATAATATATCTAATAATATAAGATACCTTTAATTTATGGTAAATGTTCATTTTAAATGCAGGCCTATCACATAAATGAAAGGATTGATTGATGACTTTAAGAACTTAAATTGCAAGGGCAAAGAGATGGTCAAACTTAGAAAAGAGATGTCGGTGCAATCCAAACCGGAACACTGTTCGGTAATTGGGTCATATATGGAGCTACAGATCTCAGATTTAGGTCTAATTTATATGGATGGAAAGGTAAGACATAGGCCTACAACTTTCATATGGAGCCCAAGATCTAAAAAGGCCATTATCAAGTCCAAATTATAGCAACAACAAAGAAGCCCGAATCTGTCTTCTAGCCCGAGCACTGTTCGGTATTTTGGCCATATCTGGTGTTCTAGAAGTCCAAATGAGCTGAATTGTTTACACAAGAAAGCTGAGACAATTTCCTACAACTTTCATGTTTTCAACTGACTCCAATTTTGACGTTATCAATGACGTTTTGGGCAGACAAGAGAAGATAAGGATTGTCACCAAGTCAAGAGTTGGCCACCCACTTATCAATTAGTCATCAAATCAATAGTTCCTAATTTTGGCCTATAAAAGGAGGCTTCTGCCATGCATTTAGGCATCTTGGTTTCCAGATCAAGATCATGCTCTTTCTTTCTCTCTTTGTATTTTTTGCAATGTTTATGCTTTGCTTTCATTAATATTAAGTTTATGCTTTTTATTTCCTTTCCTTTACTTAGTTAGCTTTTATGTTCTTATATTGTTTATCTATTTTTCTTTCTTTCATTATGTCTAGCTAAGTTAATTATGTCAAGGTGAAAAGGATACACTAATGGTGTAAGAATAAGTATAATGTAAACTTAATATGGACTTTAATTTTTGATACTAACATGTTTTATATTTGTTATCTTGTTTGCTCTTTAATACTTTGCTTGTTAAATGACTAATCTTGATTTATGTTGTATAACACTTGGTACAACAAATGCTTGACACTTTCATAGCCCATATTGTATGGTATAACCGACACCTAAGCTATGAATGGAACTTGATTTGTTGTTAACATAAGTTATAATCATGAATGCTTGACGAGATTTACAAGTATTAGCATTAATCGAATAAGATGACTAATGTAATCATGTTAACAATTTATCATCTCATTGGAACCTCCTTTATGTGTAGTTTCCAATTGACTAATAAGAGTTTATATTATACTTGTTTGACATATCATTAGTGGAATCTCTAACCTTGACAATTTTTATTATCATTGTTTAATCGTTACATTAATATTACTTCTCCAAGTTCTCATCATCATCTTCTTCTTCTCTTTCTTTATTATTACTACTACTACTACTACTACTACTACTACTACTACTATTAGTATTATTATTATTATTATTATTATTATTATTATTATTATTGCTACTATTATTATTGTTATTGTTATCGTTATTACTATTATTGTTGTTTATAATTTGTACAATTAACCTCCCTGTGGTTCGACCCCGGTCTTGCCGGGTTATTTATTACTTCGACAATCCTGCACTTGGGAGAAGACATCAATCTTTTGGTCGTGTCAAGTTTTTGGCGCCGTTGCCGGGGAGGTAAGTTTTTTTATTTTCTCTTTTCACTTTTCTTGTATATAACTTTGTTTCTTTTCTTTTGTTTCTTTTTATTTTGTTTTCTTCCTCCTTCTTTTGTTTTCTTCTTCTTTTTTATTCTATTCCTACACGTGCATGAGAGTGTGGTCACGTACATCAAGTGGTAGACTTTGTAGGATATCCTCATCATTTTCAGAAAATATGGCTGAAGAAGATAATCAATCACTTCATAATGAGAATAACCGTGCTAGAACACTTAGAGACCACATGAATCCCACAAGAACAAGTGCACCATCATGCATAGTTTTTCCTCCTGATGCATCTCATTTTAATTTTAAACCAGGTATTATTCAACTTTTACCTTCTTTTCATGGTTTAGAATTGGAAAATCCATACTTGTATTTAAGAGAATTTGAGGAGGTTTGCAACACATATAATAACTTAAATTGTAGCATGAACACCATCAGATTAAAGCTTTTTCCTTTTTCACTAAAAGATAAAGCTAAAACATGGCTACAAAATTTAAGACCAGGATTCATTCGTGCTTGGGATGAAATGCAACAATAGTTTTTGAAGAAGTTTTTTCCATCTCACCGAACAAACTCTTTCAAAAGACAAATCACCATTTTCACTCAAAAACCAGGAGAAACATTTTATCAATGTTGGGATAGGTATCGAGACTTGCTTAGTACTTGCCCTCATCATGGTTTTGAAACATGGAGATTGGTTTCACATTTCTATGAAGGGTTAACACCTAAAGATAGGCAAATGGTTGAATTGATGTGCAATGGAACTTTTGAAGATAAAGACCCTGATGAAGCAATAGAGTACTTAGACTTATTAGCTGAAAATGCTCAAAATTGGGACACCGCGGGTACTTATGAGGCACCGAGTAAAACTCAACCTCATACATCTAGGGGAGGTATGTACAACCTTAGGGAAGATCATGACCTTCAAGCCAAGTTTGCATCTTTAGCTAGAAAAGTCGAGGCACTAGAATTGAAAAAGAGTGGTCAATTAAAATTTGTTGAAAACATTGTGTGTCAATTCTGTCAAACGAATGAACACTCAACCAATGATTGTCCAACCTTGCCTTCTTTCAAGGAAGGTCTCCATGAACAAGCTCATGCTTTAAACAGTTGTCAAAGGGGCAACCACAACCCATACTCCCAAACATATAACCCTGGTTGGAGAAATCATTCAAATTTTAGTTGGAAAAGTGAGAACAACGATGCACAAACTTCACAACCACCATTTGAAGCACACCATAATTTCTAAAATTCTCATGGATATGCACCTCCTTATGCTCCACCTCCTAGAAGAAATCTTGAGGAAACATTACATGCATTCATTGAAAAGCAAGAGACAATCAATACTCAACTTGCTCAAAACATGACAGATTTTAAAGAAACTCTTGTAAAATTAACATCTGCTCTCAGTTTCCAAGAAAAAGGTAAGTTTCCATCTCAACCACAACAAAATCCCAAGGGGCAATACAATGCAAATGCAAGTAGTTCCGGAAGCCAACACATGGATCAAGTCAAATCAGTCACTACTCTGCGCAGTGGTAAGGTTATTGAAAAATCCTCTCTTGAACCTTATGAGAAAGATGATGAGTCAATCTCTGAGGGTAAGGAAGGGGTTGAATCTGAAAATTGTAAAGAAATGACTGATTCACCTCCAGCACTTCCATTTCCTCATGCCATGACTAAACAAAGGAAAGTCAATCACAACTCTGAAATCTTTGAAGCTTTCAAACAGGTAAGAATCAATATACATTTACTGGATGCTATTAAACAGGTTCCTTCCTATGCTAAATTTTTGAAAGATCTATGCACTATGAAGAGGAAACTGAATGTGAAAAAGAAAGCCTACAATTTCTACAGAACAATAATGCTTTGAAATATAAAGACCCTGGTTGTCCTACAATTTCATGCTTTATTGGAGAGCATAAAATTGAAAGAGCCTTACTTGATCTAGGTGAGTTAAAACCAACTTTTATATCTCTTTTACTTGCTGATAGATCTGTAAAAGTGCCTAGAGGAATAATTGAAGATGTGTTAGTACAAGTCGATAAATTCATTTATCCTGTGGATTTTATTGTCTTGGACACACAACCTGTTGAAGTATGTAATTCATTTCCTGTTATTTTAGGACGTCCATTTCTTGCAACTTCTAATGCATTGATTAATTGTAGGAATGGACTGATAAAGCTATCATTTGGAAACATGACATTGGAGATGAATATTTTCAACATTTGCAAGCAACCTGGAGATGCTAATGATTGATTGTGCATCAAAAGTGTCATTAAGTCTCTTATTTTACATTGTTTTTATTTGGTTGTTTTTATAATAATTGATGTGTTTTTTAGTAATGAAGTTTGTTTTAATGTTTCGATAGGTTTTTGGAGCTTAAATGAATTAATTCAGAAAATTCAACGTCGGAATTCAGAACAAAGAATTGAAGAGACATTTAGTTGAAGATTGAAGCAAATCTTGGTTCAAATAAGTGCTCCAAATTTGTTCCAGAAATCAATTCTATTCCAATTCTAGAAAAGAATATCATATGATTTATTTCAAGCCCAAACTTGCCTTATATTGTGTGCAAACTTCAACCATTAAACACTCAAGGTTTCAATGTCAATCTTAGCCCATATAATAAGTACATTTGTATACTTATTTGATGCTCAAATTTAGCCCAAAATCAGCCCCAAATCAGCCATAAATCAATCCCAAATCAACCTTCAAATCAACCCAAACACAATCCATGATCTTACATGTCCACACAACAAATAACAATTGATTTATTTTGGGTAATCCATTGATCCAAGAAGGCAAGCACATGGATGGAAAGCTGGAGGGGATATTTTAACATTATTTTGGGTAAAAAAGAAGAAGGAGACACCTCATAAATGAGGAAGAAAAACGTGCACCAAAGTAGTTGAAAAGCTGTCTTGATTTGATTTTTCAAAACACATTTCGGTGTTTTGCCCATAACTTTTGACTCAGGTGTCCAAATGAGCTGTTCTTTAATGATCTGGAAAGGTGACAGAATTTCCTATAAATATGTCTCTAATAGATTTCTCGAAAAAAAAGCTTCTAAGAGGGTCAAATTTCTGTTCAAAGTTAGAGTTAGATTTGTGTCCGAAATTTTTCTAAAATTGTATTGTGTTCTTCTTTATAGATTTCGGTTCTTTAGTTTGTAAAACTTATTATTTCTATTTTATTCAAGTTATTTCATGTTTATTGAAGTGTTCTTATATATAATCATGGTTGACTAAACTCTTTCTTGGATCCAAATCAAGGATAATGGTGATTGAGGTGAGTTCTTTAGGATATGAATGAATCTTAATGTTTATTTTCTCATTTTCTTCATGAATGATTTATTATTGAAAAGAAATTTTAGAAACCATTTAGGTAATGTTATAATCTTGAATTTTTATGCACAAACTTTAGTTTTGGTATAGAGATTGCTTGATTCAATGTCTTACTTAATATGAAAGTACTTGTTCATTCTTAAGCAATAATCAATCTTCATCTTTCTAAACTTCATTGTAATATCTTCCGATCTAATATCACCATCGTTGATATTAGGTTGAGTTATCTTATATATGTTGAAGAAATCACCAATACATCACCATTAAATTGATTTGGACCAAGACTTACTTTTTCTTGTCATTTAAAATCTATTTACATTTTGTTTATCTTTGAAAACAAATCCATCAATTATTTTCAACCAAGTTATTGTTAATTTAATTTCTCTTGAGTTTTTTTTTTTTGTTACCTAGCTTAATTTCCAGATCTAGTTCTCTGTGGATATGACCTCGATCTTACCGAGTAATTGCTACATCGCACACTCGTGCACTTGCGAGTTAAAACAAGCTGATCATAAAAAACGGTCAAGCAATTTTGGCGTCGTTGCCGGGGAGCTAGCAAGCAAAGGTAACAAATTTAGATTTGATTATTGGAAAACTAAAAAAAATCATATAAAAAAAATTAAATTGGCTGGTTTTACCGCCTAAAAAAAAATTGACCTTAACATTTCGGATGTTGGACTGTGGACTGGACTATTAATTGTTGGATTTTGATTAGTTCAACCATTTTTCTTTTATTGTCTATTCTTATTAGTTTCTAATATTTTTCTTGTTTATTTCATTTTATTTTGTTGTTTTATTTTTATTTATTGTCTAAAGTGTTTGGCTGGTATTACCGCCTTTGTTTTTTTATTAATACTTGTTATAATTATCTTTTAATGTTTATTGTTGTTATTTTTCTTATATTTATTGTCTAAAGTGCTTGGTCGGTATTACTGCCTCTTGTTTATTTCCTTTTTATTTTGTTGTTTTGATTATGATTATTTTTCTTATATTTATTGTTTGAAGTGCTTGGCCGGTATTACCGCCTTTTGTTTATTCATGCTTGTTATAATTATTTTTTAATGTTATTGTTGTAATTTTTCTTATATTTATTGTCTAAAGTGCTTGGTCGGTATCACCACCTTTTTATTCAAGCTTCTTATAATTATCTTTTAATGTTTATTGTTGTTAATAGTGCTTATTAGTTGGAGAGTGAATTTCTTAATTTGTTGTATTTTTATTTTTAAGCTATTACTTTTATTTGCATTTTTTTTCTTTCCTTTCCTTTCATATTCATATAATTGTTATATTATTATTATTATTATTATTATTATTTTATCATGGCTAATGTTGAAGATGTAGAGGGTGAAGGGATGTTCAAGGTAATGGACCTCCACAATTCAATGATCAACCTAATTTACGAACTCTTAGAGAGTATCTTCACCTGGCTAGATAAAGTACACCTTCGTGTATTATCTTACCTCTTAACCAACAAGCTTTCAATTTGAAACCGGGCATGATTCAACTTCTTCCCACATTTCATGGTATGGATTCTGAAAATCCATACATACACATTAAAGACTTTGAAGAGGTATGTAATACTTTTATTGATAGAACAGGCATAGAAGAAACCATTCAGCTTAAATTGTTCCCATTCTCTCTAAAGGATAAAGCCAAGCTTTGGCTAAACTCCTTGCGTCCTAGGTCTATAGGCACATGGAGAGAAATGCAAGCTGAATTTTTGAAAAAATACTTCCCCACTCATAGGACAATAGCTTTACAACGTCAAATGATGAATTTTTCTTGTAGTCCAAATGAGTCATTTCACCAAGCTTAGGAAAGGTTCAAAGACTTGTTAAATGCATGCCTTCATCATGGTTTTGAGATGTGGAGGTTAGTGAGTTTCTTTTATGACTCTCTTACCGCAGATTTTAAAAAGCTAGTGTCAACCATGTGTAATGGTGAGTTTTATGACAAAGAACCAAGTGAGGCCTTTGAATTTTTTGATCAATTGGCTGAAAACACAAAGCAATGGGAGACTTCTCTCCCAGTTCATGTTGAGTCTAGAAACACCATTTCTCATTCAAGTGGGAAGTTTCAATTGAAAGAGACTGATGACCTCAATGCTAGATTAGCCTCATTGGCTAGGAAAGTAGAGTCTCTTGAGATTAAAAAAGTGCATGTCATAAGTGAACAACAAGAGGAAAGTTGTGTTGTTTGTGAAAGCAAATGGCATAGGACAACTGAGTGTCCTACCATTCCAGCCTTCAAGGAAGTGCTATATGGCCAAACTTCTTATTCAAGTAATGTTAGAAAGCCATTTCCAAACCAAGTAGGTAATCCCTAGTCTGAGACCTATAATCCTGGATGGAGGAACCACCCAAATTTTGGATGGAGAAATGAGGGCTCTTCAGTACCTCAAATATTTCAACCTCCACCCCAACCATTTCATGCTCCCACACATAACACATACCAACCACCTCATAAGAGATCCTTAGAGGATACTCTTCAACAATTCATGCAAACGCAAGGAGGAATCAACAACCAAGTTTACAAATTCCAAGACCAGACCAATAGGACCTTAGACGACATTCGAAGTCAACTAACTAAGTTGACTCAATCACTAAGCATTCAAGAGAAGGGAAAAATCCCAGCTCAACCAATGCCCAATCCTAGAGGTCAGGTACACATGAGTGAATCCTCACCTAGTGAACCTTCAAACCATGAACAAGTCCAAGCCATCACTACCCTTAGAAGTGGAAAGCTTGTTGACAAAGGTGTAGGTTTTAGGATTCCTAAAGGTATTGTGGAGGAGAAATCTAGGGAAAGTGAAGAGGGAATCAAAACACAAGTGACAAATGAGAGTTTGAGAGATAAAGAAGGTGAGCTAAATGAGAAAGAGATGAGTGAGAAAGGAGATGATTCAAGAAAAATTAAAGTCAAAGTGAGTGATTTAGAATTTGTTCCTAGAGCACCATTTCCACAAAGGTTAGGGAAACCTAAACAAGATCTTATGAACTCAGAAATCTATGAATTGTTCAAACAAGTGAAAGTCAATATTCCACTCCTTGATGCAATTAAACAAGTTCCATCTTATGCAAAGTTTCTTAAGGATTTATCCATAGTCAAAAAGAGATTGAATGTGAAAGAAAGAGCCTTTCTGACTAAACATGCTAGTGCCATCATCCAGTTTAAGACTCCTCCCAAATACAAAGATCCTGGTTGTCCTACCATTTCATGCATTATTGGAAGTCATAAGATAGATCAAGCTTTGTTGGATTTAGGAGCAAGTGTGAATTTAATACCCTACACTGTTTACAAACAATTAGGTTTAGGAGAAATCAAGCCTACTCGAATCACCCTTCAATTAGCTGATAGGTCAATCAAGATTCCCAGGGGTATCGTTAAGGATGTGTTGGTCCAAGTAGATAAATTCTACTTTCCTGTTGATTTTGTAGTGTTAGACACCGCACCAATTCAAGGTTCTAATGCCCCCATCCCAGTCATCTTAGGGAGACCTTTCCTAGCTACATCCAATGCCTTAATTAACTGTAGGAATGGGGTGATGAAATTGTTTTTTGGGAATATGACTGTGGAGATGAACATATTCAATGTCTCCAAACAAATCGGGGAACATAAGGACATTAGAGAGGTAGATTTCATCCAAACAGTTTGTCAAGAACACTTTGAGAGAGTGTGGATCAAGGATCCATTGGAGAGAACTTTAATTCATGATGAAAGATTTTGTTCTTTGGAATGTGTTGATGAGGAAGTAAGAGAACTCGAGACTTATCTAGATTCAATGCCTATTATGTCAATAGGTCAATGGACCCCATCATTTGAGCCTTTGATTTCACCCTAAGTGAAAGTTGAGGAATCTCTTGTCCAGCCTGATAAACTAGAAAGGAAGTCTTTACCGAGTGATCTTAAGTATGCATTTCTAGGGGAAGATGAATGATTTCCTATTGTGATCTCATCAAAACTTAGCATAGAGCAAGAAAAAAAACTTTTGAGAGTGGTGAGAAAACATAAGAAAGCAATTGGGTGGAAAATTACTGACTTGAAAGGAATTAGCCCTCTTTTATGTACACATAGAATCTATCTTGAAGAAGAGGCTAAATCTATGAGGCAAATGCAAAGACGATTGAACCCAAACATGAAGAAAGTAGTGAGAGGTTGATTAGTACTTAAAAGTGCATTTTTATCATGGTTTTATATCATCATTTTGCACTTGAAGTATCAATAACTTCTTAACTAAAATATGTTTTATAATAATGTATCTAATAATATAAGATACCTATAATTTGTGATAAATGTCTATTTTTAATGCAGGTCTATCACATAAATGAAAGGATTGATTGATGACTTGAAGAACTTAAATTGCATGGATAAAGAGATGGTCAGACTTAGAGAAGAGATGTCGGTGCAATCCAAACCGGAACACTGTTCGGTAATTGGGCCATATCTGGAGCTACAGATCTCAGATTTAGGTCTAATTTATATGGATGGAAAGTTAGGACATGGGCCTACAACTTTCATATGGAGCCCAAGATCTAAAAAGGCCATTATCAAGTCCAAATTGTAGCAACAACAAAGAAGCCCGAATCTGTCTTCCAGCCCGAGCACTGTTTGGTATTTTGGCCATATCTGGAGTTCTAGAAGTCCAAATGAGCTGAATGTTTTACACAAGAAAGCTGAGACAATTGTCTACAACTTTCATGTTTGCACCTGGCTCCAGTTTTGACGTTATCAATGACGTTTTGGGCAGACAAGAAAAGATAAGGATTGTCACCAAGTCAAAAGTTGGCCACCCACTTATCAATTAGTCATCAAATCAATAGTTCCCAATTTTGGCCTATAAAAGGAGGCATTTGCCATGCATTTAGGCATCTTGGTTTCCAGATCAAGATCATGCTCTTCCTTTCTCTCTTTGTATTTTTTGTAATGTTTATGCTTTGCTTTCATTAATATCAAGTTTATGCCTTTCATTTCCTTTCCTTTACTTAGTTAACTTTTATGTTCTTATTTTGTTTATCTATTTTGCTTTCTTTCATTATGTCTAGCTAAGTTAATTATGTCAAGGTGAAAAGGTTACACTAATGGTGTAAGAATAAGTATAATGTAAACTTAATATGGACTTTAATGTTTGATACTAACATGTTTTATATTTGTTATCTTGTTCACTCTTTAATACTTTGCTTGTTAAATGACTAATCTTGATTTATGTTGTATAACACTTGGTACAACAAATGCTTGGCACTTTCATAGCCCATAATGTATGGTATAACCGACACCTGAGCTATGAAAGGAACTTGATTTGTTGTTAACATAAGTTATAATCATGAATGCTTGACGAGATTTACAAGTATTAGCATTAATTGAATAAGATGACTAATGTAATCATGTTAACAATATATAATCTGATTGGAACCTCCTTTGTGTGTGGTTTCCAATTCAATAATAAGAGTTTATACTATACTTGTTTGATATACCATTAGTGGAACCTCTAACCTTGACATTTGTTATTATTATTGCTTAATCCTTACATTAATATTTCATCTCTAAGTTCTCATCATCATCATCTTCTTCTTCTTCTCTTTATTATTATTATTATTATTATTATTATTATTATTATTATTATTATTATTATTATTATTACTATTGTTGTTGTTGTTATTGTTGTTATTGTTATTTTATAATTGTTGTTTATAATTTGTACAATTAACCTCCCTGTGGTTCGACCCCGGTCTTGCCGGGTTATTTATTACTTCGACACTCCTGCACTTGGGAGAAGACATCAATCTTTTAGTCGTGTCAAGTTTTTGGCGCCGTTGCCGGGGAGGTAAGTTCTTGTATAAATTATAGTATTTATTTTATTTTCTCTTTTCACTTTTCTTGTATATAACTTTGTTTCTTTTCTTTTGTTTCTTTTTATTTTGTTTTCTTCCTCCTTCTTTTGCTTTCTTCTTCTTTTTTTTTTATTTTATTCCTACACGTGCATGAGAGTGTGGTCACGTACATCAAGTGGTAGACTTTGTAGGATATCCTCATCATTTTCAGAAAATATGGCCGAAGAAGATAATCAATCACTTCATAATGAGAATAATGAGAATAACCGTGCTAGAACACTTAGAGACCACATGAATCCCACAAGAACAAGTGCACCATCATGCATAGTTTTTCCTCCTGATGCATCTCATTTTAATTTTAAACCAGGTATTATTCAACTTTTACCTTCTTTTCATGGCTTAGAATTGGAAAATCCATACTTGCAATTAAGGGAATTTGAGGAGGTGTGCAACACATATAATAACTTAAATTGTAGCATGAACACCATTAGATTAAAGCTTTTTCCTTTCTTATTAAAAGATAAAGCTAAAACATGGCTACAAAATTTGAGACCAGGATCCATTCGTGCTTGGGATGAAATGCAACAACAATTTTTAAAGAAGTTTTTCCCATCTCATAGAACAAACTCTTTCAAAAGACAAATCACCACTTTCACTCAAAAACCAGGAGAAACATTTTACAAATGTTGGGATAGGTATCGAGATTTGCTTAGTACTTGCCCCCATCATGGTTTTGAAACATGGAGATTGGTTTCACATTTCTATGAAGGGTTAACACCTAAAGATAGGCAAATGGTTGAATTGATGTGCAATGGAACTTTTAAAGATAAAGACCCTGATGAAGCAATGGAGTACTTAGACTTGTTAGCTGAAAATGCTCAAAATTGGGACACCGCGGGTACATATGAGGCACCGAGTAAAACTCAACTTCATACATCTAGTGGAGGTATGTACAACCTTAGGGAAGATCATGACCTTCAAGCCAAATTTGCATCTTTAGCTAGAAAAGTCGAGGCACTAGAATTGAAAAAGAGTGGTCAATTAAAATCTGTTGAAAACATTGTGTGTCAAATCTGTGAAACAAATGAACACTTAACCAACAATTGTCCAACCTTGCCTTCTTTTAAGGAATGTCTCCATGAACAAGCCCATGCTTTAAACAGTTTCCAAAGGGCCAACCACAACCCATACTCCTAAACATACAACCCTGGTTGGAGGAATCACCCAAATTTCAATTGGAAGAGTGAGAACAACAATGCACAAACTTCACAACCACCGTTTCAAGCACACCACAATTTCCAAAATTCTCATGGATATGCACCCCCTTATGCTCCACCTCCTAGAAGAAATCTTGAGGAAACATTGCATGCATTCATTGAAAAGCAAGAGACAATTAATACTCAACTTGTTCAAAACATGACAGATTTTAAAGATACTCTTGCTAAATTAACAACTGCTCTTAGTTTCCAAGAGAAAGGTAAGTTTCCATCTCAAACACAACAAAATCCCAAAGGGCAATACAATGCAAATGCAAGTAGTTCCGGAAGCCAACACATGGATCAAGTCAAATAAGTCACTACTCTGCGCAGTGGTAAGGTTATTGAAAAACCCTCTCTTGAACCTTATGAGAAAGATGATGAATCAATCTCTGAGGGTAAGGAAGGGGATGAATCTGAAAATTGCAAAGAAACGACTGATTCACCGCCAGCACTTCCATTTCCTCAAGCCATGACCAAACAAAGGAAAGTCAATCACAATTCTGAAATTTATGAAATTTTCAAACAGGTAAGGATCAATATACCTTTGCTGGATGCAATTAAACAGGTTCCTTCCTATGCTAAATTTTTGAAAGATCTATGCACTGTGAAGAGGAAACTGAATGTGAAAAAGAAAGCCTTTCTAGCCGAACAAGTAAGTGCTATTCTTCAAAACAATAATGCTTTGAAATATAAAGACCCTGGTTGTCCTACAATTTCTTGCTTTATTGGAGACCATAAAATTGAAAGAGCCTTACTTGATCTTGGAGCTAGTGTGAATTTACTTCCATATTCAGTTTTTCAAAGTCTCAATCTAGGTGAGTTAAAACCAACTTCTATATCTCTTTTACTTGCCGATAGATATGTAAAAGTGCCTAGAGGAATAATTGAAGATGTGTTAGTACAAGTCGATAAATTCATTTATCCTGTGGATTTTATTGTCTTGGACACACAACCTGTTGAATTATGTAATTCATTTCCTGTTATTTTAGGACGTCCATTTCTTGCAACTTCTAATGCATTGATTAATTGTAGGAATGGACTGATGAAGCTATCATTTGGAAACATGACATTGGAGATGAATATTTTCAACATTTGCAAGCAACCTAGAGATGATAATGATTTACAGGAAGTGGACTTTACTGAAAAATTAATTCATGATCAATTTCCAACCACTTCCAATGAAATTGAGATTGATGAATCTGATGATTTGGAAATGATTTATTTTCAGGAAGAATCAAAGACAAGTAATTGGAGGCCACAAATTGAGGAATTGCCACCACGACCAATTAAGTCCATACCTTCAAGTGTTCAACCACCAAAACCTGATTTGAAGCCGTTGCCATCCAATCTCAAATACTCATTTTTAGGAGAAAATGAAACTTTTCCGGTAATAATCTCTTCCAAACTTAATGCACATCAAGAAGGTAAGTTATTACAAACTCTGAAAATGCACAAAAAAGCATTAGGATGGACCATAGCTGATATAAAAGGAATTAGTCCTTTGATTTGTACACACAGAATTTATTTAGAGGAAAATGCTAAACCCTCTAGAGAAATGCAACGAAGGCTAAATCCTAATATGAAAGAAGTAGTGAAAAATGAAGTCATTAAGCTTCTAGATAATGAAATCATTTATCCTATTTCTGACAGCAAATGGGTAAGTCCTACCCAAGTTGTACCTAAGAAGTCTGGAGTCACTGTGATAACAAATGAGAACAATGAGTTAATTCCCACTAGAACTGTTACTGGTTGGCGCATGTGCATTGACTATAGGAAACTTAATTCAATGACTAGAAAAGATCATTTTCCTTTACCTTTCATGGATCAAATCCTAGAAAGAGTTGCAGGTCATGAATTTTATTGTTTCCTAGATGGCTATTCGAGTTACAACCAAATTGAAATTGCATTGGAAGATCAAGAAAAGACTACTTTCACATGTCCATTTGGTACTTTTGCATATCGAAGGATGCCTTTTGGATTATGTAATGCACCAGCCACATTTCAAAGATGCATGCTTAGTATATTTAGCGATATGGTTGAACATTTTCTTGAGATTTTCATGGATGATTTTTCTGTTTTTGGTGATTCATTTGATGATTGTTTGACTAATTTAGGAAAGGTTTTAACCAGGTGTGAAGAGAAGAATCTTGTGCTGAATTGGGAAAAATGTCATTTTATGGTAACAAATGGCATTGTACTTGGTCACATTGTTTCATCAAAAGGAATTGAGGTTGACAAATCTAAAATTGAGTTAATTGCAAACTTGCCAACACCAAAATCTCTTAAAGATGTTAGATCATTCCTGGGACATGCTGGTTTTTATAGAAGGTTCATCAAAGATTTTAGTGTAATATCTAAGCCTTTAAGTAACCTTCTAACAAAGGATACTATTTTTGAATGGACTGAACATTATGAAGAAGCCTTTGTTAAACTTAAAAACTTGCTTACTTGTGCTCCTATCATTCAACCTCCCGATTGGTCCTTACCTTTTGAAATAATGTGTGATGCTAGTGATTATGCCGTAGGTGCTGTTTTGGGACAAAGAAAAGATAAGAAACCTTATGTAATTTACTATGCAAGTAAAACTTTAAATAGTGCTCAAATGAATTATACCACCACTGAAAAAGAATTACTTGCAGTAGTATTTGCATGTGAAAAATTCAGATCTTATCTTGTTGGCTCACCTGTTGTTGTTTTTAGTGATCATGCAGCATTGAAATATCTTCTTTCTAAGAAAGATTCCAAGGCTAGATTGGTGCGGTGGATTTTATTACTTCAAGAATTTGATATCACAATCAAAGATAAGAAAGGCAGCGAAAATGTTGTCGCAGATCACTTGTCAAGATTGACAACAGATTCGAAAATTGACATCACACCAATCGATGACTACTTTCCTGATGAATCTTTACTTTCTGTCTCTACAATGCCTTGGTTTGCTAATATTGTCAATTTTCTTGTTTCAGGACAATTGCCAGCTCATTGGAATACCCAAGATAAAAGAAAGTTTTTGAACAAAGTGAAGAACTTTTATTGGGATGATCCTTATTTATTCAAATATTGTCCTGATCAAATATTTCAAAGATGCATTCCTGACAATGAGGTAAGTAGTGTCATTAAATTTTGTCATTCTGAGGCATGTGGGGGCCATTTCTCATCAAGAAAGACAACTGCAAAAATCTTACAAAGTGGATTTTACTGGCCCACCATGTTCAAAGACTCACATGCATTCTGCAAGTCTTGTGAAAATTGTCAAAAGTTGGGATCTATTTCAAAACGTCACATGATGCCTTTAAACCCTATTATTGTCATTGAGATCTTTGATTGTTGGGGTATAGATTTCATGGGCCCATTCCCTCCATCATTTGGTTTCTTATACATATTAGTCGCAGTAGATTATGTTTCAAAATGGATAGAGGCAATTCCAAGTCGAAACAATGATCACAAAACAGTGATAAAGTTTTTGAAAGAAAATATTTTGAGTCGATTTGGAGTCCCTCGAGCCATAATAAGTGATGGTGGAACATATTTCTGCAACAAGCCATTTGAGTCTTTAATGAAGAAATATGGAATCACACACAAACTTGCCACCCCTTATCACCCTCAAACAAGTGGACAAGTAGAGCTTGCTAATAGGGAGATCAAACATATTTTGGAGAAAACAGTGAACCCTAATAGGAAAGACTGGTCTTTAAGACTTAATGATGCACTTTGGGCTTATCGAACTGCTTATAAAACATCATTAGGTATGTCACCGTATAAACTAGTCTATGGAAAACCTTGTCACTTGCCTGTGGAACTTGAACATAAAGCTTATTGGGCTATTAAAGCTTTCAATTCAAATTTGGATGATGCTAGTCAACTGCGAAAATTACAAATAAATGAGCTTGAGGAAATAAGAAATGATGTATATGAAAATTCAAGAATTCATAAAGCAAGAATTAAAGAGTTTCATGACAAGAAAATACAGAGAAAAACCTTCAATGTTGGTCAAAAAGTCTTGCTTTATAATTCTCGACTGCATTTATTTCCTGGAAAATTAAGATCAAGATGGAGGGGTCCTTTTATTGTGAAACATGTGTATCCATATGGGGCCTATGACATCGAGAATCCAAAGAATGGCAATGTTTTCAAGGTAAATGGACATCGTCTGAAAGTTTACTTTGACAATTTTTCAGTTGAACATAACTCTATTGAATTGGGTGATCCTGTATATAAAGATTGATTTTATTTTATTTTATTTTATTTTATTTTTGTTTCTTATATAAATATTGATTTTATTTTATTTTATTTTTGTTTCTTTTTGAGTGATTTTTGCGAGTTTCTTCACCCCGGTCAAATGGCGGATAACGGTACTCCGTGACTTAAGTCGATTCTTTCAGTTTCCCACAATTACTAATTCTTTGAATCTCTCTTCCAATTCTCATTTGAAAATGGACACTAATCTTGAAAAATTGAAAAAGTATTTTCCCGCTCTGCCTCAGAATACGATTACAAAAATTTACCGTGCTAGATGTGCAAGATTGAGATTATTAATGAATCATGGAATTCCTGAAGATATTCGTTGGTTGATTGAAGCAAAGGTCTGATTATCAAGTGAGTCCTCTAACTTCTTCATTTCACACATGCCTGGAACAGGTAAAAGCACTTTTGCAAAGAAGCGTTGTGCAAAATGACTGGATGTTTGTCATCGATGTGCTAGATGGACTTGTAATACACAATGTCGTTCTTTAGGAATGGTATCTATAAATCGTGAAGATAAAATACAATTCATTAAGGATGGCCTGAGTAAGGAGTCTTTAGATAATCTTCTATTGACTCTTGAGACGCATCCTAGTGGAGATGTGCATCGTGCAATTCATGATTTATGGTCACTATTTCATAAAGAACATGATCGACTTAGTCTTGGGAATCTGACTAAAAAAGACCCTGTTTGCCAGTTTTTAAGAAAACTGGATGGGAAGCCTATCCCCGACCCATAGAGGGCGTTTAAGCCGTTCTTGGACGTAAAACCAAGGGAAGATGTGAGCCACAATCACAACTACCTGTACATACACATGTTTTTTTCAAAAGTAAATAAATAAATAAATAAAAAGAGAGAGAGAGAGTGTGAGACTCCAGCTGGCCTACATATAGATGTTATGATTGCCTTTCTAATTTGTCATCTATAAAACCCTCTTTTCCTTCCTTTTATTTCTACTAAACCCATACCTTCAACAAATACAGAAGTGTGTAGAAATGGCAAGTTCCTCAAGTCATCAAATAAAAAATATTTGTGTTTTCGGTGGATCTAGTCCTGGGAAAGAAAAGGAGTTTTTAGAATCAGCAAATCATCTTGGTCAGGTGCTAGCTGAGAGAAAGATTCATTTAGTGTATGGGGGAGGCAGTCTTGGGTTAATGGGAGGTGTGTCAATAGCTGCATTTTTAGGAGGTAGTCAAGTTTTAGGAGTCGTCCCTGAAGCTTTGGCACAAGGGGACATCATTGGAAAAACAATTGGAGAGGAACTTCAGGTCTCCACAATGTCAGCTCGAATGAATGCAATGTTTAACCATGCTGATGCCTTCATTGCTTTACCAGGTGGTTTAGGCACATTGGAAGAGATCTTTCATATTTCCTCTTGGGCTCAACTGCACATTCACCATAAACCCATAGGTTTGTTAAATGTTAATGGTTATTATGATAAGTTGTTGTCTTTTCTTGATCATGCCGTGGAACAGGAATTTCTAACATCTTCTGCACGACAAATCATAATCTCTGCTACTACTGCTGAACAATTGATTGACCAACTACAATCTTTCATTCCTGTGATTGATCCTTCCATGAGTCGCATAAATTGGTCATCTACGGGAAGCCGTAAAAAGCTTAGATTGGATTTGAGCCTTCATTTGTGAATTTTTGTGTCTTTTGGTTTTATTATTGTGTTTTGTTATTTCTTATTTTTATTTCAGTGTGTTTCAGGTTTTGTCAGTGTTCGTTATTTCAGGTGATATCTTCTATACTCTATCTTTCTACCTTAGAACATTGAGGACAATGTCTCGTTTTGGTTGGGGGGAGAGGGTAGTAGTTGATAAAAAAAAAAATTGTTTTTCATTTCATAAAGCATGTGCATAATTGTTGTTACTAGGATGGCAGAGTAAAGGAGTTCTTTTGTTAAAGTGACTCTTGAGACGCATCTTAGTAACCATTCTTAACAAGGTCTATTATAATACTTCCTGAAATATTCAGGTTTACAAACTCCCGTATTGTTACCACTTAATTCTGCTCATATACTTATTTAACATGTATTTTTAAACCTTAATTTACACACACACACTTTAACATATGATTGTGGGTTGCATATTGGATTATTACATTATTTATGTTCTTTTGTTAAAGGTAACAACTAAGGGAAAGGGATTGTATATAATTAAAAAAAAAACATGAAAAAAAAAGAAAAAAAATAAAAAATGATGATAATAAAAATGTAGATAAGTTTGATTTCGTAGCCTCCCTAACCTAAGCAATTAAGCCCGAAGGGGTGTTTTAACACCTAATACCCTAAAGTCAACTGACTTGGGAGCTATTGGCCCAACGCTTGTTACATGGGTTGAGGAGAAAAGCTTAAGGGAATCAAACATTGCACTATCTACATATCAGTATCTACGACCCGAGTTACTAAGCTCGTAGGGGTGTCTTAACACCTAATGCCCTAAGACCAACTGGTCTGGGATTCATTAGCTGAAAGCTCGTTACATGGGTTAAAGATGCATGATGTTTTTAAAGTATATGTATATAGAGTTAAAAAAAAAATAAAGACAAAAATAGTAATCCCAACCCAAGGAAGTTAACCTTAAACATTACAACAAAAATTTTGTTTTCTTCCAAGAAAAGCCCCATAATTATGTGTTGATACATTAAGCACAAAAGAAAGGTTTATTAATATCTTGTTAAGTGGTATTGAGCAGATATATAAATTTAATGAGAGTTTGTTTATCTGGATAGATTAATGGAAGTTAAATGATGAATACCTTGCTTTGTGAAATTTGCAAATTGTTTTAACGCTTTAATTACTAGGGACTAGTAATAAGCTGGTTGAGGGGTGTGATTAGTACTTAAAAGTGCATTTTTATCATGGTTTTATATCATCATTTTGCACTTGAAGTATCAATAACTCCTTAACTAAAATATGTTTTATAATAATGTATCTAATAATATAAGATACCTATAATTTATGATAAATGTCTATTTTTAATGCAGGTCTATCACATAAATGAAAGGATTGATTGATGACTTGAAGAACTTAAATTGCATGGATAAAGAGATGGTCAAACTTAGAGAAGAGATGTCGGTGCAATCCAAACCGGAACACTGTTCGGTAATTGGGCCATATCTGGAGCTACAGATCTCAGATTTAGGTCTAATTTATATGGATGGAAAGGTAAGACATAGGCCTACAACTTTCATATGGAGCCCAAGATCTAAAAAGGCCATTATCAAGTCCAAATTGTAGCAACAACAAAGAAGCCCGAATCTTTCTTCCAGCCCGAGCACTGTTCGGTATTTTGGCCATATCTGGAGTTCTAGAAGTCCAAATGAGCTGAAGTTTTTACACAAGAAAGCTGAGACAATTGCCTACAACTTTCATGTTTGCACCTGGCTCCAGTTTTGACGTTATCAATGACGTTTTGGGCAGACAAGAGAAGATAAGGATTGTCACCAAGTCAAAACTTGGCCACCCACTTATCAATTAGTCATCAAATCAATAGTTCCCAATTTTGGCCTATAAAAGGAGGCATTTGCCATGCATTTAGGCATCTTGGTTTCCAGATCAAGATCATGCTCTTCCTTTCTCTCTTTGTATTTTTTGTAATGTTTATGCTTTGCTTTCATTAATATTAAGTTTATGCCTTTCATTTTCTTTCCTTTACTTAGTTAACTTTTATGTTCTTATTTTGTTTATCTATTTTGCTTTCTTTCATTATGTCTAGCTAAGTTAATTATGTCAAGGTGAAAAGGTTACACTAATGGTGTAAGAATAAGTATAGTGTAAACTTAATATGGACTTTAATGTTTGATACTAACATGTTTTATATTTGTTATCTTGTTCACTCTTTAATACTTTGCTTGTTAAATGATTAATCTTGATTTATGTTGTATAACACTTGGTACAACAAATGCTTGGCACTTTCATAGCCCATAATGTATGGTATAACCGACACCTGAGCTATGAAAGGAACTTGATTTGTTGTTAACATAAGTTATAATCATGAATGCTTGACGAGATTTACAAGTATTAGCATTAATTGAATAAGATGACTAATGTAATCATGTTAACAATATATAATCTGATTGGAACCTCCTTTGTGTGTGGTTTCCAATTCAATAATAAGAGTTTATACTATACTTGTTTGATATACCATTAGTGGAACCTCTAACCTTGACATTTGTTATTATTATTGCTTAATCCTTACATTAATATTTCATCTCTAAGTTCTCATCATCATCATCTTCTTCTTCTTCTCTTTATTATTATTATTATTATTATTATTATTATTATTATTATTATTATTATTATTATTATTATTATTATTATTATTACTATTGTTGTTGTTGTTATTGTTGTTATTGTTATTTTATAATTGTTGTTTATAATTTGTACAATTAACCTCCCTGTGGTTCGACCCCGGTCTTGCCGGGTTATTTATTACTTCGACACTCCTGCACTTGGGAGAAGACATCAATCTTTTAGTCGTGTCAGAGGTGAAGTGCTTAAGCTACTTGATGCAAGTATCATTTACCCTATTGCAAACTCAAAATGGGTTAGTCCAACCCAAGTTGTCCCAAAAAAATCTGGAGTCACGGTAGTGAAGAATGAAAATAATGAGCTGGTACCAACTAGAATCCAAATTGGTGGCGTATGTGCATTGATTATCGTAAATTGAACATGGTGACTAGGAAGGACCATTTTCCACTTCCATTTTTAGACCAAGTGCTTGAAAGAGTAGCTGGAAGAGCTTTCTATTGTTTTCTGGATGGATACTCAGGTTACAACCAAATTGAGATTTCTTTAGAAGACCAAGAAAAAACCACATTCACTTGTCCTTTTGGTACTTATGCTTATAGAAGAATGCCATTTGGTTTGTGTAATGCACCAACCACTTTTCAAAGGTGTATGATGAGTATCTTTAGTGACATGGTGGAAAATTTTTTGGAAGTTTTCATGGATGATTTTTCAGTTTATGGGGATTCTTATGAGTTGTGTCTAATGAATCTAGAAAAAGTTCTTGAAAGGTGTGAAGAGAGCAATCTTGTACTCAATTGGGAGAAGTGTCATTTTATGGTGACACATGGCATTGTTTTAGGTCACATTGTCTCTTCAAAAGGGATAGAGGTAGATAAGTCAAAGGTGGAAGTCATTCAAAAATTAACTACCCCTAAGACTGTGAAGGATGTGAGATCCTTTTTAGGACATGCTGGTTTTTATCGAAGATTCATTCATTCTTTTAGTACCATTGCCAAACCATTGTGTAACTTGTTGTCACAAGATGTCCCATTTGATTGGACATCAAAATGTCAAGAAGCTTTTGAAAAGCTTAAAGGGTTGTTGACAACTGCACCAATCATACAAGCTCCTGATTGGTCTTTACCATTTGAACTGATGTGTGATGCTATACCATTGTAATATCAAAAGTAATGAGTTTTTATTTTTATTTTCATTTTCATTTTTTTCTTCTTTTTTTCCATCTCTTATATTTTCTTATTCATGCATTCGGGACAATGCATTATTTTAAGTTGGGGGGTATGAGGTTCTTTATTTTCAAAAAAAACAAAAAAAAATCAATTTTTTCTTTTATGTTTTCTTTTAGTTGTGATATGCAGGTTAAAAAAAAATCAAGCAAGAAGTCAGCTCATGCCCAATTCAATCAGACATTCATCCTTGAAAACAGAAGGGGAGTAACAATTTTCTAATCTTTATACTTTTCTTCTCTTTCTCTTTTACATTGAGGATAATGTAAAACTTAATTTTAGATATTTCATTATGTTGAATGCTTGAGATAACCATGCTTGTTAAAAAAAAAATACTTGCATTGGTATGTGAATGAGACTTGTTTAGGATCATCATTACCTTTTTGGGTTCATTATTGTGTTGAACATTGCATGCTTTAATTTGGGATAGATAATATCTTATAAAGCAAGATATTGCATACTTTTTTTTAATATTACTAAAGTACATCTTTCCTTGTAAAAGTTGTGTGAGTTGTGTGAATATGCATGAAAGATGAGTATGATGCTTTACTTGTGATTATCCCTTTTGATCTAGTCCTAAACAAGGTTTAAGTAAATAAAGTAATAATAATTACATAAATAAATAAATAAATAAATGTGTACAAAGTTCTATCTACTCCAATGTTTTGAGTTGCTCAGTAACTAGGGGTATTCATCCCAAATGTTTATCTTTACGTCAAACGGCAGCTTGAAATATGAGTATGCAAAGCACTTTAAGATTGTGACTTTGTGAGTAACCGGGTGCATTCATCACAAATGTTTGTATTCGCGTCAAAAGGGAAGTGACAACTTAAAGACAAAGAATAAATCATATCTTAAAAAAAAAAAATATATATATATATATATAGATATTTCTCTAGTTTGCTACCTTGTTTGTGTTGGTGAGAAGGGAAGATTACAAGTTGAGTTTTCATATGAATCAATTATGTTGGTTGCACGATAAATATGACTGAATTTGGAAATTTTGTATGGATGTTTGATTTAGAGAATGTGAGTATGCTTATTTTTCTTTATTTGCTATTGTGTACACTAAGTTAAAGATACCAATGTTTGCATGATAGGTCCTTCAAGTGTGATGAATCAAGCCTAATTATGGTTGTTGTTATTATTATTATTGTTATTTTAAAGGTTTTATGTTTTGTTTTGCTTAAGGACTAGCAAAATCCAAGTTGGGGGGTGTGATTGTGCATCAAAAGTGTCATTAAGTCTCTTATTTTACATATGTATTTATTGTTTTTATTTGGTTGTTTTTATAATAATTGATGTGTTTTTTAGTAATGAAGTTTGTTTTAATGTTTCGATAGGTTTTTGGAGCTTAAATGAATTAATTTAGAAAATTCAACATCAGAATTCAGAACAAAGAATTGAAGAGACATTTAGTTGAAGATTGAAGCAAATCTTGGTTCAAATAAGTGCTCTAAATTTGTCCCAAAAATCAATTCTATTCCAATTCTAGAAAAGAATATCATATGATTTATTTCAAGCCCAAACTTGCCTTATGTTGTGTGCAAACTTCAACCATTAAACACTCAAGGTTTCAATGTCAATCTTAGCCCAAATAATAAGTACATTTGTATACTTATTTGATGCTCAAATTTAGCCCAAAATCAGCCCAAATTTAGCCCAAAATCAGCCCAAAATCAACCCAAACACAATCCATGATCTTACATGTCCACACAACAAATAACAATTGATTTATTTTGGGTAATCCATTGATCCAAGAAGGCAAGCACATGGATGGAAAGCTAGAGGGGATATTTTAACATTATTTTGGGTCAAAAAGAAGAAGGAGACACCTCATAAATGAGGAAGAAAAACGTGCACCAAAGTAGTTGAAAAGTTGTCTTGATTTGATTTTTCAGAACACCTTTCGGTGTTTTGCCCATAACTTTTGACTCAGGTGTCCAAATGAGCTGTTCTTTAATGATCTGGAAAGGTGACAGAATTTCCTATAAATATGTCTCTAATAGACTTCTCGAAAAAAAAACCTTCTAAGAGGGTCAAATTGCTGTTCAAAGTTAGAGTTAGATTTGTGTCCGAAATTTTTCTGAAATTGTATTGTGTTCTTCTTTATAGATTTCGGTTCTTTAGTTTGTAAAACTTATCATTTCTATTTTATTCAAGTTATTTCATGTTTATTGAAGTGTTCTTATATATAATCATGGTTGGCTAAACTCTTTCTTGGATCCAAATCAAGGATAATGGTGATTGAGGTGAGTTCTTTAGGATATGAATGAATCTTAATGTTTATCTTCTCATTTTCTTCATGAATGATTTATTATTGAAAAGAAATTTTAGAAACCATTTAGGTAATGTTATAATCTTGAATTTTTATGCACAAACTTTAGTTTTGGTATAGAGATTGCTTGATTCAATGTCTTACTTAATATGAAAGTACTTGTTCATTCTTAAGCAATAATCAATCTTCATCTTTCTAAACTTAATTGTAATATATTCCGATCTAATATCACCATCGTTGATATTAGGTTGAGTTATCTTATATATGTTGAAGAAATCACCAATACATCACCATTAAAATTGATTTGGACCAAGACTTACTTTTTCTTGTCATTTAAAATCTATTTACATTTTTTTATCTTTGAAAACAAATCCATCAATTATTTTCAACCAAGTTATTGTTAATTTAATTTCTCTTGAGTTTTTTTTTGTTACCTAGCTTAATTTCCAGATCTAGCTCTCTGTGGATATGACCTCCATCTTACCGAGTTAATTGCTACATCGCACACTCGTGCACTTGCGAGTTAAAACAAGCCGATCATAAAAAGCAGTCAAGCAATGATTTACAAGAAGTAGATCATATTGATGAATTAGTTTATGATCAACTTGAATCTACTTTAAGTAAAAATGAATTGGATGAATTTGAAGATTTGCAAATGATTTATTCTAAGAAAGAAATCACAGATGAAAAACGCACCGAAAATGTTGATGCGAATCTTTTGTCAACAGTGACAATAGATTCGACATCTGACATCACACCAATCGATGATTACTTTCCTAATGAATCCTTACTTTCTCTTAGTTCAATGCCTTGGTATGATAAAAATATCAATTTTCTTGCTTTAGGAGATTTGCCAACTGATTGGAGTACCCAAGACAAAGAAAAGTTTTTGAACGAAGTGAAGAGCTTTTATTATGATGACCCTAACTTATTCAAATATTGTCCTGATCAAATATTTCAAAGATTCATTCCCGACAATGAGGTAAGTAGTGTCATTAAACTTTGTCATTATGAAGCATGTGGAAGTCATTTCTCGTCAAGAAAGACAACTACAGAAATCTTTCAAAATGGATTTTATTGGCCCACCATGTTCAAGGACACGCATGCATTCTACAAAACTTATGAAAATTGTCAAACGATTGATACTGGTCAAAAAGTTTTGTTTTATAATTCTCAACTCTATGCATTCCCTAAAGAGCTAAGATTAAGATGGAGCAATCCTTATGGGGCCTGTGATATTGAGAATTCAATGAATGACAATGGTTTTAAGGAAAATAGACATCGTTAGAAATCTTACTTTGATAATTTTCCTAGTGAAAATGAATCAACTGGTTGGAATGATCTTGTAGATAAAGTTTGATTATTTTGTTTTTTCTCACATTGTTTTTGTGTTTCTTTTTGAGTGATTTTTGCTAGTTTCTCTCACCCCGGTCAAATGGCGGACAACGGTACTCAGTGACTTAAGTCGGTTCTTTCAGTTTCCTACAATAACTGATATTTGTGTATATATTTGTGCAATTCTTTGAATCTCTCTTCTAATTCTCATTTAAAAATGGACACTAATCTTGAAAAATTGAAAAAGTATTTTCCTGCTTTGCCTCAGAATGCGATTATAAAAATTTACCGTGCTAGATGTGCAAGATTGAGATTGTTAATGAATCATGGAATTCCTGAAGATATTCACTGGTTGATTGAAGCAAAGGTCCGATTATCAGGTGAGTCCTCTAACTACTTCATTTCACACATGCCTGGAACAGGTAAAAGCACTTTTGCAAAGAAGCGTCGTGCAAAACGACTAAAAGTTTGTCATCGATGTGCTAGATGGACTTGTAATACACAATGTCGTTCTTTAGGAATGGTATCTATAAACCGTGAAGATAAAATACAATTCATTAAGGATGGCCTGAGTAAGGAGTCTTTAGATAATCTTCTATTGACTCTTGAGACGCATCCTAGTGGAGATGTGCATCGTGTAATTCATGATTTATGGCCATTATTTCATAAAGAACATGATCGACTTAGTCTTGGGAATCTGACTAAAAAAGACCTTGTTTGCTAGTTTTTAAGAAAACTGGATGGGAAGCCTATCCCCAACCCATAGAGGGCGTTTAAGCTGTTCTTGGATGTAAAACCAAGGGAAGATATGAGCCACAATCACAACTACCTGTACATATACATGCTTTTTCAAAAGTAAATAAATAAACAAATAAAGAGAGAGAGAGAGAGAGTGAGACTCCAGCTGGCTTACATATAGGTGTTATGATTGCCTTTCTAATTTCTCATCTATAAAACCCTCTCTTCCTTCCTTTCATTTCTACTCAACCCATACATTCAACAAATACAGAAGTGTGTAGAAATGGCAAGTTCCTCAAGTCATCAAATAAGAAATATTTGTGTTTTTGGTGGATTTAGTCCTGGGAAAGAAAAGGAGTTTTTAGAAACAGCAAATTATCTTGGTCAGGTGCTAGTTGAGAGAAAGATTCATTTAGTGTCTTGGGGAGGCAGTCTTGGGTTAATGGGAGGTGTGTCAATAGCTGCATTTTTAGGAGGTAGTCAAGTTTTGGGGGTCGTCCCTGAAGCTGTGGCACAAGGGGACATCATTGGAAAAACAATTGGAGAGGAACTTCAGGTCTCCACAATGTCAGCTCGAATGAATGCAATGTTTAACCATGCTGATGCCTTCATTGCTTTACCAGGTGGTCTAGGCACATTGGAAGAGATCTTTCATATTTCCTCTTGGGCTCAACTGCACATTCACCATAAACCCATAGGTTTGTTAAATGTTAATGGTTATTATGATAAGTTGTTGTCTTTTCTTGATCATGCTGTGGAACAAGAATTTCTAACATCTTCTGCATGACAAATCATAATCTCTGCTGCTACTGCTGAACAATTGATTGTATATAATTAAGAAAAAAAAACATGAAAAAAAAGAGAGAAAAGAAAAAAAGAAAAAAATGATGATAATAAAAATGTAGATAAGTTTGGTTTCGTAGCCTCCCTAACCTAAGCAATTAAGCCCGAAGGGATGTTTTAACACCAAATACCCTAAAGTCAACTGACTTGGGAGCTATTGGCCCAACGCTTGTTACATGGGTTGAGGAGAAAAGCTTAAGGGAATCAAACATTGCACTATCTACATATCAGTATCTGCGACCCGAGTTACTAAGCTCGTAGGGGTGTCTTAACACCTAATGCTCTAAGACCAATTGGTATGAGAGTCATTAGCTGAAAGCTCGTTACCTAGGTTAAAGATACATGATGTTTTTAAATTATATATATATTTAAAAGAAAAAAGAAAAAAAACACAAAAATAATAATCCCAACCCAAGGAAGTTAACCTTAAACATTAGAACAAAAATTTTGTTTTCTTCCAAGAGAAGCCCCATAATTATGTGTTGATACATTGAGCACAAAAAAAAGGTTTATTAATATCTTGTTAAGAGGTATTGAGCAGATATATAAATTTAATTAGAGTTTGTTTATCTGGATAGATTAATGGAAGTTAAATGATGAATACCTTACTTTGTGGAATTTGCAAATTGTTTTAACGCTTTGATTACTAGGGACTAGTAATAAGCTGGTTGGGGGGTGTGATTAGTACTTAAAAGTGCATTTTTATCATGGTTTTATATCATCATTTTGCACTTGAAGTATGAATAACTCTTTAACTAAAACATGTTTTATAATAATATATCTAATAATATAAGATACCTTTAATTTGTGGTAAATGTTCATTTTAAATGCAGGCCTATCACATAAATGAAAGGATTGATTGATGACTTTAAGAACTTAAATTGCAAGGGCAAAGAGATGGTCAAACTTAGAAAAGAGATATCGGTGCAATCCAAACCGGAACACTGTTCGATAATTGGGTCATATATGGAGCTACAGATCTCAGATTTAGGTCCAATTTATATGGATGGAAAGGTAAGACATAGGCCTACAACTTTCATATGGAGCTGAAGATCTAAAAAGGCCATTATCAAGTCCAAATTGTAGTAACAACAAAGAAGACCGAATTTGTCTTCCAGCCCGAGCACTGTTAGGTATTTTGGCCATATTTGGAGTTTTAGAAGTCCAAATGAGCTGCATTTTTTATACAAGTAAGCTGATACAATTGTCTACAACTTTCACCTTTTCAACTAGCTCTAATTTTGATGTTATCAATGACGTTTTGGGCAGACAAGAGAAGATAAGGATTGTCACCAAGTCAAGAGTTGGCCACCCACTTATCAATTAGTCATCAAATCAATAGTTCCCAATTTTGGCCTATAAAAGGAGGCATTTGCCATACATTTAGGCATCTTGGTTTCCAGATCAAGATCATGCTCTTGCTTTCTCTCTTTGTTTTTTTTGTAATGTTTATGCTTTGCTTTCATTAATATTAAGTTTATGCTTTTTATTTCCTTTCCTTTACTTAGTTAGCTTTTATGTTCTTATTTTGTTTATCTATTTTTCTTTCTTTCATTATGTCTAGCTAAGTTAATTATGTCAAGGTGAAAAGGTTACACTAATGGTGTAAGAATAAGTATACTGTAAACTTACTATGGACTTTAATGTTTGATACTAACATGTTTTGTATTTGTTATCTTGTTCACTCTTTAATACTTTGCTTGTTAAATGACTAATCTTGATTTATGTTGTATAACACTTGGTACAACAAATGCTTGACACTTTCATAGCCCATATTGTATGGTATAACCAACACCTGAGCTATGAAAGGAACTTGATTTGTTGTTAACATAAGTTATAATCATGAATGCTTGACGAGATTTACAAGTATTAACATTAATCGAATAAGATGACTAATGTAATCATGTTAACAATATATAATCTGATTGGAACCTCCTTTATGTGTGGTTTCCAATTGACTAATAAGAGTTTATATTATACTTATTTGACATACCATTAGTGGAATCTCTAACCTTGACAATTTTTATTATCATTGTTTAATCGTTACATTAATATTCCTTCTCCAAGTTCTCATCATCATCTTCTTCTTCTCTTTCTTTATTATTACTACTACTACTACTACTACTACTACTACTAGTATTATTATTATTATTATTATTATTATTATTATTATTATTATTATTATTATTATTATTATTATTGCTACTATTATTATTGTTATTGTTATTGTTATTGTTATTACTATTATTGTTGTTTATAATTTGTACAATTAACCTCCCTGTGGTTCGACCCCGGTCTTGCCGGGTTATTTATTACTTCGACACTCCTGCACTTGGAAGAAGACATCAATCTTTTGGTCGTGTCAGTTGGTCACCCACTCATCAATTAGTCATCAAATCAATAGTTCCCAATTTTGGCCTATAAAAGGAGGCATTTGTCATGCATTTAGGCATCTTGGTTTCCAGATCAAGATCATGCTCTTGCTTTCTCTCTTTGTATTTTTTGTAATGTTTATACTTTGCTTTCATTAATATCAAGTTTATGTCTTTCATTTCCTTTCATTTACTAAGTTAACTTTTATCTTATTTATGTTCTTATTTTGTTTATTTATTTTTCTTTCTTTTATTATGTTTAGCTAAGTTTATTATGTCAATGTGAAAAGGTTACACTAATGGTGTAAGAATAAGTATAGTGTAAACTTAATATGGACTTTAATGTTTGATACTAACATGTTTTGTATTTGTTATCTTGTTCACTCTTTAATACTTTGCTTGTTAAATGACTAATCTTGATTTATGTTGTATAACACTTGGTACAACAAATGCTTGGCACTTTCATAGCCCATAATGTATGGTATAACCGACACCTGAGCTATGAAAGGAACTTGATTTGTTGTTAACATAAGTTATAATCATGAATGCTTGACGAGATTTACAAGTACTAGAATTAATCGAATAAGATGACTAATGTAATCATGTTAACAATATATAATCTGATTGGAACCTCCTTTGTGTGTGGTTTCCAATTGAATAATAAGAGTTTATACTATACTTGTTTGACATACCATTAGTGGAACCTCTAACCTTGACATTTGTTATTATCATTGTTTAATCCTTACATTAATATTCCATCTCAAAGTTCTCATCTTCTTCTTCTTCTTCTCCTTCATTTTCTTTATTATTATTGTTGTTGTTGTTGTTGTTGTTGTATTATTGTTATTTATAATTTGTACATTAACCTCCCTGTAGTTCGACCCCAGTCTTGCCAGGTTATTTATTACTTCGACACTCCTACACTTGAGAGAAGACATCAATCTTTTCGTCGTGTCATTTGGCACCATGAGTTAGCTTACCAAATCTTTCGTGCAGTTGAATAAGTCCTAAAAAGGGTTATATATTCAAAGTGAAGGTAGAAGAGTTATTGAAAAAGGGATAGATTTAGGAGAGTCTTATTCTTGTGCAGTTCCAACATTATAAAGGTGGTAGCTGGTAGGTTTATAAAGATAGTTGTGCCATCAATAAAATAACGATGGCATACAAGTTTTCAATTTCTTAGTTATATGACATATTTGATTAGTTATACGAGGCATCAATCTTTACAAAGATTAACTTGAGAAGTGGTTACCATCATATTTGAATTTGACTAAGAGTTAAGTGAAAGACTTTAAGATAAATAAGGGGTTGTATGAGTGGTTTGTTATGTCTTTTATGTTGTCTAATGCAGCAAGCAGTTTTATGAGGATGATGAATAAGATTTTATATCTTTTTATAAATAAATTTATAGTGTTTTATTTTAATGATATCTTAATTTATAGTAGATTTGGTATTGGTTATATGGGACATTTGAGAAAGGTGTTTAATGTACTATTAAAAAAATAAATTATATATGATATCATGAAATGTAGTTTTATGAATGATAAGCTATTATTTTTAGGATTTATTGTTAGAGCAAATGATATACATATGGATAAGGAGAAGGTTCGAGCCATTAGATATGGGCTAGCCCATAAAACAATTAGTGGGGGTGATAGTTTTCATGGGTTAGCTACTTTTTATTGGTGATTCATCCAAAATCTCTATAATATTGTGGAACCCATTACCGAATACATGAATAAAAAAGAAATTTTATTAAAAAGAAAAGACATAAAAACTTTACAAAAGCAAAGAAAATTAAGGAATGCTCTAGTTTTAGAACTTTCATATTTTGATGAACTATTTGAGGTAGAATGTGATGCTTGTAGTGTCAGGATAGATGGAGTTTTGTCCTAGAAAAAATAATTATAATATTTTTTAGTGAGAAGTTGAGTGATGATTGGTTAAAGTGTTCCACATACGATAAAGAGTTATATATTAAACAATTAAAAAGTGAGAGTATTATTTGATTGGTAAGGAGTATGTGTTGTATTATGACTATGAGACACTGAAATATATACATAATTAGTGGAGAATACATAATGACATGCATGCAAGATGGTTCACTTACCTACAATGTTTTTTAATTAGAATTGTGTATAAGACTATAGTTTATAATAAAGTTGTTGATGTTTTGAGTAGAAAAGCAACCTTGTTGATTACTCTAAGAGGAGAGATCATTGGATTTGATTATTTAAAAGAGTTGTATAAGCATGATGAGGATTTCAGTGAGGTGAAAGAAGTGTCAAAATTTTCTTGATGATGACTTTCACATTTATAATGAAATTTTTATAAAAAGTTTTCAACTTTGCATTTCTTAGTCTTCATTGCAAGAGAAGATGATTTATGATTTGCAAGAAGGAGGTTTGGTTGGTCATTTAGGGAGATAAAAAATTATTGATGTTGTTATTGACTAGTATTAATGGCCTCACTTGAAACAGAATATTGGTAAGTGACACGACTAAAAGGTTGATGTCTTCTCCCAAGTGCAGGAGTGTCGAAGTAATAAATAACCCGGCAAGACCGGGGTCGAACCACAGGGAGGTTAATTGTACAAATTATAAACAACAATTATAAAACAACAATAACAACAACAATAGTAATAATAATAATAATAATAATAATAATAATAATAATAATAATAATAATAATAATAATAATAATAAAGAAAGAGAAGAAGAAGAAGATGATGATGATGAGAACTTAGAGATGAAATATTAATGTAAGGATTAAACAATAATAATAACAAATGTCAAGGTTAAAGGTTCCACTAATGGTATATCAAACAAGTATAGTATAAACTCTTATTATTGAATTGGAAACCACACACAAAGGAGGTTCCAATCAGATTATATATTGTTAACATGATTACATTAGTCATCTTATTCAATTAATGCTAATACTTGTAAATCTCGTCAAGCATTCATGATTATAACTTATGTTAACAACAAATCAAGTTCCTTTCATAGCTCAGGTGTCGGTTATACCATACATTATGGGCTATGAAAGTGCCAAGCATTTGTTGTACCAAGTGTTATACAACATAAATCAAGATTAGTCATTTAACAAGCAATGTATTAAAGAGTGAACAAGATAACAAATATAAAACATGTTAGTATCAAACATTAAGGTCCATATTAAGTTTACACTATACTTATTCTTCCACCATTAGTGTATCCTTTTCACCTTGACATAATTAACTTATCTAGACATAATGAAAGAAAGCAAAATAGATAAACAAAATAAGAACATAAAAGCTAACTAAGTAAAGGAAAGGAAATGAAAAGCATAAACTTAATATTAATGAAAGCAAAGCATAAACATTACAAAAAATACAAAGAGAGAAAGGAAGAGCATGATCTTGATCTGGAAACCAAGATGCCTAAATGCATGGCAAATGCCTCCTTTTATAGGCCAAAATTGGGAACTATTGATTTGATGACTAATTGATAAGTGGGTGGCCAACTTTTGACTTGGTGACAATCCTTATCTTCTCTTGTCTGCCCAAAACGTCATTGATAACGTCAAAACTGGAGCCAGGTGAAAACATGAAAGTTGTAGGCAATTGTCTCAGCTTTCTTGTGTAAAACATTCAGCTCATTTGGACTTCTAGAACTCCAGATATGGCCAAAATACCGAACAGTGCTCGGGCTGGAAGACAGATTCGGGCTTCTTTGTTGTTGCTACAATTTGGACTTGATAATGGCCTTTTTAGATCTTGGGCTCCATATGAAAGTTGTAGGCCTATATCTTACCTTTCCATCCATATAAATTAGACCTAAATCTGAGATCTGTAGCTCCAGATATGGCCCAATTACCGAACAGTGTTCCGGTTTGGATTGCACCGACATCTCTTCTCTAAGTTTGACCATCTCTTTATCCTTGCAATTTAAGTTCTTCAAGTCATCAATCAATCCTTTCATTTATGTGATAGACCTGCATTAAAAGTAGACATTTACCATAAATTATAGGTATCTTATATTATTAGATACATTATTATAAAACATATTTTAGTTAAGGAGTTATTGATACTTCAAGTGCAAAATGATGATATAAAACCATGATAAAAATGCACTTTTAAGTACTAATCACACCCCTCAACCAGCTTATTACTAGTCCCTAGTAATTAAAGCGTTAAAACAATTTGCAAATTTCACAAAGCAAGGTATTCATCATTTAACTTCCATTAATCTATCCAGATAAACAAACTCTCATTAAATTTATATATCTGCTCAATACCACTTAACAAGATATTAATAAACCTTTCTTTTGTGCTCAATGTATCAACACATAATTATGGAGCTTTTCTTGGAAGAAAACAAAATTTTTGTTCTAATGTTTAAGGTTAACTTCCTTGGGTTGGGATTACTATTTTTGTCTCTTTTTTTTCTTTTTTTTTTTTTAACTCTATATACATATACTTTAAAAACATCATGCATCTTTAACCCATGTAACGAGCTTTCAGCTAATGACTCCCAGACTAGTTGGTCTTAGGGCATTAGGTGTTAAGACACCCCTACGAGCTTAGTAACTCGGGTCGCAGATACTGATATGTAGATAGTACAATGTTTGATTCCCTTAAGCTTTTCTCCTCAACCCATGTAACAAGCGTTGGGCCAATAGCTCCCAAGTCAGTTGACTTTAGGGTATTAGGTGTTAAAACACCCCTTCGGGCTTAATTGCTTAGGTTAGGGAGGCTACGAAACCAAACTTATCTACATTTTTATTATCTACATTTTTTTCTTTTTTTTTTCTTTTTTCTTTTTTGTTTTTTTTTAATTATATATAATCCCTTTCCCTTAGTTGTTACCTTTAACAAAAGAACATAAATAATGTAATAATCCAATATGCAACCCACAATCATATGTTAAAGTGTGTGTGTGTAAATTAAGGTTTAAAAATACATGTTAAATAAGTATATGAGCAGAATTAAGTGGTAACTATACGAGAGTTTGTAAACCTGAATATTTCAGGAAGTATTATAATAGACCTTGTTAAGAATGGTTACTAAGATGCGTCTCAAGAGTCACTTTAACAAAAGAACTCCTTTACTCTGCCATCCTAGTAACAACAATTATGCACATGCTTTATGAAATGAAAAACAATTTTTTTTTTTATCAACTACTACCCTCTCCCCCCAACCAAAACGAGACATTGTCCTCAATGTTCTAAGGTAGAAAGATAGAGTATAAAAGATATCACCTGAAATAACGAACACTGACAAAACCTGAAACACACTGAAACAAAAATAAGAAATAACAAAACACAATAATAAAACCAAAATACATAAAAATTCACAAATGAAGGCTCAAATCCAATCTAAGCTTTTTACGGCTTTCCTTAGATGACCAATTTATGCGACTCATGGAAGGATCAATCACAGGAATGAAAGATTGTAGTTGGTCAATCAATTGTTCAGCAGTAGTAGCAGAGATTATGATTTGTCGTGCAGAAGATGTTAGAAATTCCTGTTCCACAGCATGATCAAGAAAAGACAACAACTTATCATAATAACCATTAACATTTAACAAACCTATGGGTTTATGGTGAATGTGCAGTTGAGCCCAAGTGGAAATATGAAAGATCTCTTCCAATGTGCCTAGACCACCTAGTAAAGCAATGAAAGCATCAGCATGATTAAACATTGCATTCATTCGAGCCGACATTGTAGAGACCTGAAGTTCCTCTCCAATTGTTTTTCCAATGATGTCCCCTTGTGCCAAAGCTTCAGGGACGACTCCTAAAACTTGACTACCTCCTAAAAATGCAGCTATTGACACACCTCCCATTAACCCAAGACTGCCTCCCCCATACACTAAATGAATCTTTCTCTCAGCTAACACCTGACCAAGATGATTTGCTGATTCTAAAAACTCTTTTTCTTTCCCAGGACTAGATCCACCGAAAACACAAATATTTCTTATTTGATGACTTGAGGAACTTGCCATTTCTACACACTTCTGTATTTGTTGAATGTATGGGTTGAGTAGAAATGAAAGGAAGGAAAATAGGGTTTTATAGATGAGAAAGTAGAAAGGCAATCATAACATCTATATGTAGGCCAGCTAGAGTCTCACACACTCTCTCTCTCTTTTTATTTATTTATTTATTTACTTTTGAAAAAAACATGTGTATGTACAGGTAGTTGTGATTGTGGCTCACATCTTCCCTTGGTTTTACGTCCAAGAACGGCTTAAACGCCCTCTATGGGTCGGGGATAGGCTTCCCATCCAGTTTTCTTAAAAACTGGCAAACAGGGTCTTTTTTAGTCAGATTCCCAAGACTAAGTCGATCATGTTCTTTATGAAATAGTGGCCATAAATCATGAATTGCACGATGCACATCTCCACTAGGATGCGTCTCAAGAGTCAATAGAAGATTATCTAAAGACTCCTTACTCAGGCCATCCTTAATGAATTGTATTTTATCTTCACGGTTTATAGATACCATTCCTAAAGAACGACATTGTGTATTACAAGTCCATCTAGCACATCGATGACAGACATCCAGTCGTTTTGCACGACGCTTCTTTGCAAAAGTGCTTTTACCTGTTCCAGGCATGTGTGAAATGAAGAAGTTAGAGGACTCACCTGATAATCGGACCTTTGCTTCAATCAACCAACGAATATCTTCAGGAATTCCATGATTCATTAATAATCTCAATCTTGCACATCTAGCACGGTAAATTTTTGTAATCGCATTCTGAGGCAGAGCGGGAAAATACTTTTTCAATTTTTCAAGATTAGAGTCCATTTTCAAATGAGAATTGGAAGAGAGATTCAAAGAATTACACAGATATATACACAGATATCAGTAATTATGGGAAACTGAAAGAACCGACTTAAGTCACGGAGTACCGTTATCCGCCATTTGACCGGGTGAGAGAAACTAGCAAAAATCACTCAAAAAGAAACATAAAAAAGAAAATGTGAGAAAAACAAAATAATCAACCTTTATCTACAAGATCATTCAAACCAGCTGATTCATTTTCACTAGGAAAATTATCAAAGTAAGCTTTCAAACGATGTTCATTTTCCTTAAAATCATTGTCATTCATTGAATTCTCAATATCACAGGCCCTATAAGGATTGCTCCATCTTGGTGTTAGTTCTCTAGGGAATGCATAGAGTTGAGAATTATAAAACAAAACTTTTTGACCAGTATCAATCTTTTGACAATTTTCACAAGTTTTGCAGAATGCATGCGTGTCCTTGAACATGGTGGGCCAATAAAATCCATTTTGAAAGATTTTTGCAATTGTCTTTTTTGACGAAAAACAACTTCCACATGCTTCAGAATGACAAAATTTAATGACACTACTTACCTCATTGTCGGGAATGAATCTTTGAAATATTTGATCAGGACAATATTTGAATAAGGTAGGGTCATCACAATAAAAATTCTTCACTTCGTTCAAAAACTTTTCTTTGTCTTGGGTACTCCAATCAGCTGGCAAATCTCCTAAAGCAATAAAATTGATATTTTTATCATACCAAGGCATTGGACTAAGAGAAAGTAAGGATTCGTTAGGAAAGTAATCATCGATTGGTGTGATGTCAGATGTCGAATCTATTGTCACTGTTGATAAAAGATTCGCATCAACATTTTTGGTGCTTGTTTCATCCGTGATTTCTTCCTCAGAATAAACCATTTGCAAATCTTCAGTTTCATCCAATTCATTTTTACTTAAAGTAGATTCAAGTTGATCATAAACTAATTCATCAATATGATCTACTTCTTGTAAATCATTATCATCTCCAGGTTGCTTGCAAATGTTGAAAATATTCATCTCCAATGTCATGTTTCCAAATGATAGCTTCATCAGTCCATTCCTACAATTAATCAATGCATTACAAGTTGCAAGAAATGGACGTCCTAAAATAACAGGAAATGAATTACATGCTTCAACAGGTTCTGTGTCCAAGACAATAAAATCCACAGGATAAATGAATTTATCGACTTGTACTAACACATCTTCAATTATTCCTCTAGGCACTTTTACAGATCTATCGGCAAGTAAAAGAGATATAGAAGTTGGTTTTAACTCACCTAGATTGAGACTCTGAAAAACTGAATATGGAAGTAGATTCACACTAGCACCAAGATCAAGTAAGGCTTTTTCAATTTTATGTTCTCCAATAAAGCAAGAAATTGTAGGACAACCAGGGTCTTTATATTTCAAAGCATTATTGTTCTGAAGAATAGCACTTACTTGTTCGGCTAGAAAGGCTTTCTTTTTCACATTCAGTTTCCTCTTCACAGTGCATAGATCTTTCAAAAATTTAGCATAGGAAGGAACCTGTTTAATTGCATCCAGCAAAGGTATATTGATCCTTACCTGTTTGAAAATTTCATAAATTTCAGAATTGTGATTGACTTTCCTTTGTTTGGTCATGGCTTGAGGAAATGGAAGTGCTGGCGGTGAATCAGTCGTTTCTTTGCAATTTTCAGATTCATCCCCTTCCTTACCCTCAGAGATTGACTCATCATCTTTCTCATAAGGTTCAAGAGAGGGTTTTTCAATAACCTTACCACTGCGCAGAGTAGTGACTGATTTGACTTGATCCATGTGTTGGCTTCCGGAACTACTTGCATTTGCATTGTATTGCCCTTTGGGATTTTGTTGTGTTTGAGATGGAAACTTACCTTTCTCTTGAAAACTAAGAGCAGATGTTAATTTAGCAAGAGTATCTTTAAAATCTGTCATGTTTTGAGCAAGTTGAGTATTGATTGTCTTTTGCTTTTCAATGAATGCATGCAATGTTTCCTCAAGATTTCTTCTAGGAGGTGGAGCATAAGGAGGTGCATATCCATGAGAATTTTGGAAATTGTGGTGTGCTTGAAACGGTGGTTGTGAAGTTTGTGCATTGTTGTTCTCACTCTTCCAATTGAAATTTGGGTGATTTCTCCAACCAGGGTTGTATGTTTGGGAGTATGGGTTGTAGTTGGCCCTTTGGAAACTGTTTAAAGCATGGGCTTGTTCATGGAGACATTCCTTAAAAGAAGGCAAGGTTGGACAATCATTGATTGAGTGTTCATTTGTTTCACAGATTTGACACACAATGTTTTCAACAGATTTTAATTGACCACTCTTTTTCAATTCTAGTGCCTTAACTTTTCTAGCTAAAGATGCAAATTTGGCTTGAAGGTCATGATCTTCCCTAAGGTTGTACCTACCTCCACTAGATGTATGAGGTTGAGTTTTACTCGGTGCCTCATAAGTACCCGCGGTGTCCCAATTTTGAGCATTTTCAGCTAACAAGTCTAAGTACTCCATTGCTTCATTAGGGTCTTTATCTTCAAAAGTTCCATTGCACATCAATTCAACCATTTGCCTATCTTTAGGTGTTAACCCTTCATAGAAATGTGAAACCAATCTCCATGTTTCAAAACCATGATGAGGGCAAGTACTAAGCAAGTCTCGATACCTATCCCAACATTGGTAAAATGTTTCTCCTGGTTTTTGAGTGAAAGTGGTGATTTGTCTCTTGAAAGAGTTTGTTCTATGAGATGGGAAAAACTTCTTTAAAAATTGTTGTTGCATTTCATCCCAAGCACGAATGGATCCTGGTCTCAAATTTTGTAGCCATGTTTTAGCTTTATCTTTTAATGAAAAAGGAAAAAGCTTTAATCTGATGGTGTTCATGCTACAATTTAAGTTATTATATGTGTTGCAGAGCTCCTCAAATTCTCTTAAATGCAAGTATGGATTTTCCAATTCCAAACCATGAAAAGAAGGTAAAAGTTGAATAATACCTGGTTTAAAATTAAAATGAGATGCATCAGGAGGAAAAACTATGCATGATGGTGCACTTGTTCTTGTGGGATTCATGTGATCTCTAAGTGTTCTAGCACGGTTATTCTCATTATTTTCATTATGAAGTGATTGATTATCTTCTTCGGCCATATTTTCTGAAAATGATGAGGATATCCTACAAAGTCTACCACTTGATGTACGTGACCACACTCTCATGCACGTGTAGGAATAAAATAAAAAAAAAGAAGAAAGCAAAAGAAGGAGGAAGAAAACAAAATAAAAAGAAACAAAAGAAAAGAAACAAAGTTATATACAAGAAAAGTGAAAAGTGAAAATAAAATAAATACTATAATTTATACAAGAACTTACCTCCCCGGCAACGGCGCCAAAAACTTGACACGACTAAAAGGTTGATGTCTTCTCCCAAGTGCAGGAGTGTCGAAGTAATAAATAACCCGGCAAGACCGGGGTCGAACCACAGGGAGGTTAATTGTACAAATTATAAACAACAATTATAAAACAACAATAACAACAACAATAGTAATAATAATAATAATAATAATAATAATAATAATAATAATAATAATAATAATAATAATAATAAAGAAAGAGAAGAAGAAGAAGATGATGATGATGAGAACTTAGAGATGAAATATTAATGTAAGGATTAAACAATAATAATAACAAATGTCAAGGTTAAAGGTTCCACTAATGGTATATCAAACAAGTATAGTATAAACTCTTATTATTGAATTGGAAACCACACACAAAGGAGGTTCCAATCAGATTATATATTGTTAACATGATTACATTAGTCATCTTATTCAATTAATGCTAATACTTGTAAATCTCGTCAAGCATTCATGATTATAACTTATGTTAACAACAAATCAAGTTCCTTTCATAGCTCAGGTGTCGGTTATACCATACATTATGGGCTATGAAAGTGCCAAGCATTTGTTGTACCAAGTGTTATACAACATAAATCAAGATTAGTCATTTAACAAGCAATGTATTAAAGAGTGAACAAGATAACAAATATAAAACATGTTAGTATCAAACATTAAGGTCCATATTAAGTTTACACTATACTTATTCTTCCACCATTAGTGTATCCTTTTCACCTTGACATAATTAACTTATCTAGACATAATGAAAGAAAGCAAAATAGATAAACAAAATAAGAACATAAAAGCTAACTAAGTAAAGGAAAGGAAATGAAAAGCATAAACTTAATATTAATGAAAGCAAAGCATAAACATTACAAAAAATACAAAGAGAGAAAGGAAGAGCATGATCTTGATCTGGAAACCAAGATGCCTAAATGCATTGCAATCATGATCTTTTATAGGCCAAAATTGGGAACTATTGATTTGATGACTAATTGATAAGTGGGTGGCCAACTTTTGACTTGGTGACAATCCTTATCTTCTCTTGTCTGCCCAAAACGTCATTGATAACGTCAAAACTGGAGCCAGGTGAAAACATGAAAGTTGTAGGCAATTGTCTCAGCTTTCTTGTGTAAAAAATTCAGCTCATTTGGACTTCTAGAACTCCAGATATGGCCAAAATACCGAACAGTGCTCGGGCTGGAAGACAGATTCGGGCTTCTTTGTTGTTGCTACAATTTGGACTTGATAATGGCCTTTTTAGATCTTGGGCTCCATATGAAAGTTGTAGGCCTATATCTTACCTTTCCATCCATATAAATTAGACCTAAATCTGAGATCTGTAGCTCCAGATATGGCCCAATTACCGAACAGTGTTCCGGTTTGGATTGCACCGACATCTCTTCTCTAAGTTTGACCATCTCTTTATCCTTGCAATTTAAGTTCTTCAAGTCATCAATCAATCCTTTCATTTATGTGATAGACCTGCATTAAAAGTAGACATTTACCATAAATTATAGGTATCTTATATTATTAGATACATTATTATAAAACATATTTTAGTTAAGGAGTTATTGATACTTCAAGTGCAAAATGATGATATAAAACCATGATAAAAATGCACTTTTAAGTACTAATCAGTAAGTTTATGAAAAAAAACATCATTTTTATCAAAATACCAAAAGACAAGTATAGTATATAGGTCTATATATGACTTTGTCTATTCTTGAAAACATATAGAAGGACTTGTCTATGGATTCTATACTTGGATTACCTTGTAGACAATGAGGGACGGAATATGTATTTATTGTAGTTGATAGGTTCTCAAAGATGACACATTTTATTGCCTATAAAAAATGAATGATGCATCTACTATTTCTCAACTTTTCTTTTGAGAGGTGGTTTGTTTATATGAGGTACCAAAAACCATCACTTTTGACACGACCAAAAGATTATTGTCTTTTTCCAATTACAAGAGTGTTGAAGTAATAAATAACCCGGTAAAACCGGGGTTGAACCACAAGGAGGTTAATTGTATAAATTATAAACAACAATAATACAATACCAACAACAATAATAAGAGAAGGAAGAGGAGGAGTAATAATAATAATAATAAAAAGAATAATAATAATAAAGAAAAAGAAGAAGAAGAAGTTGATGAGAACTTTGAGATGAAAGATTAATATGAGGATCAAACAATGATAAAAATAAATGTCAAGGTTAGAGGATCCATTAATGTTATTTCAAACAAGTATAGCATAAACTCTTTTTATTAGTTGACACAACCAAAAGATTGATGCCTTCTCCCAAGTGCAGGAGCGTCGAAGTAATAAATAACCCGGCAAAACCGGGGTCGAACCACAGGGAGGTTAATTGTACAAATTATAAACAACAATTATAAACAACAATAATAGTAATAACGATAACAATAATAATAATAATAATAATAATAATAATAATAATAATAATAATAATAATAATAATACTAGTAGTAGTAGTAGTAGTAGTAGTAGTAATAATAATAATAATAATAATAATAATAATAATAATAAAGAAAGAGAAGAAGAAGAAGATGATGATGATGAGAACTTAGAGATGAAATATTAATGTAAGGATTAAACAATAATAATAACAAATGTCAAGGTTAGAGGTTCCACTAATGGTATATCAAACAAGTATAGTATAAACTCATATTATTCAATTAGAAACCACACACAAAGGAGATTCCAATCAGATTATATATTGTTAACATGATTACATTAGTCATCTTATTCAATTAATGCTAATACTTGTAAATCTCGTCAAGCATTCATGATTATAACTTATGTTAACAACAAATCAAGTTCCTTTCATAGCTCAGGTGTCGGTTATACCATACATTATGGGCTATGAAAGTGTCAAGCATTTGTTGTACCAAGTGTTATACAACATAAATCAAGATTAATCATTTAACAAGCAAAGTATTAAAGAGTGAACAAGATAACAAATATAAAACATGTTAGTATCAAACATTAAAGTCCATATTAAGTTTACATTATACTTATTCTTACACCATTAGTGTAACCTTTTCACCTTGACATAATTAGCTTAGCTAGACATAATGAAAGAAAGCAAAATAGATAAACAAAATAAGAACATAAAAGTTAACTAAGTAAAGGAAAGGAAATGAAAGGCTTAAACTTCATATTAATGAAAGCAAAGCATAAACATTATAAAAAATACAAAGAGAGAAAGGAAGAGCATGATCTTGATCTGGAAACCAAGATGCCTAAATGCATGGCAAATGCCTCCTTTTATAGGCCAAAATTGGGAACTATTGATTTGATGACTAATTGATAAGTGGGTGGCCAACTTTTGACTTGGTGACAATCCTTATCTTCTCTTGTCTGCACCTAGTAAAACTCAACCTCATACATCTAGTGGAGGTATGTGCAACCTTAAGGAAGATCATGACCTTCAAGCCAAGTTTGCATCTTTAGCTAGAAAAGTTGAGGCCCTAGAATTGAAAAAGAGTGGTAAATTAAAATCTGTTGAAAACATTGTGTGTCAAATGTGTGAAACAAATGAACACTCAACCAATAATTGTCCAACCTTGCTTTCTTTTAAGGAATGTCTCTATAAACAAACCCATGCTTTAAAGAGTTTTCAAAGGCCCAATTATAACCCATACTCGCAAACATACAACCCTAGTTGGAGAAATGACCTCAATTTCAGTTGGAAGAGTGATAATGCACAAACTTCACCACCACAGTTTCAAGCACACCATAATTTCTAAAATTCTTATAGATATGCACCTTCTTATGCTCCACCTCTTAGAAGTAATTTTGAGGAAACATTATATGCATTCATTGAAAAGCAAGAGACAATCAATAGTCAACTTACTCAAAGCATAACAGATTTTAAAGACACTCTTGCAAATTCACATCTGCTCTCAGTTTTCAAGAGCAAGGTAAGTTTCCATCTCAACCACAGCAAAATCCCAAGGGGCAATACAATGCAAATGCAAGTAGTTCTGGAAGTTTACACATGGATCAAGTCAAATCAGACATCACTCTTCATAGTGGTAAGGTTATTTAAAAACCAATTCTTGAACCTTGTGAGAAAGATGATGAGTCAATCTCTGAGGGTAAGAAAGGGGTTGAATCTGAACATTGTAAAGAAAAGACTGATTCCCCACTAGCACTTCTATTTCCTCATGTCATGACCAATCAGAAAGAAATCGAGGATGAAAAAGGCACCGAAAATGTTGATGCGGATCTTTTATCAAAAATGACAACAGATTCGACACCTGACATCACACCAATCGATGATTACTTTCTTGATGAATCGATGATTACTCTCTTAGTTCAATGCCTTGGTTTGCTAAAAATATCAATTTTCTTGCTTTAGGTTTTTTTCCAGCTCACTAGAGTACCGAAGACAAAAGAAAATTTTTTAGCAATGTGCAAAAATTTTATTGGGATGACCTTTACTTAATCAAATATTGTCCTGATCAAATATTTCAAAGATGCATTCCCGACAATGAGGTAAGTAATGTCATTAAATTTTATCAATCTAAGGCACGTGGGGATCATTTCTCATAAAAAAAAACTGTAGAAATCTTACAAAATGGATTTTATTAGCCTACCATATTCAAGGAATCACATGCATTCCGTAAAACCTGTGAAAATTGTCAAAAGGTGGAATTTATTTTAAAACACAAAGAGTCTTTATATAATCTTCTATTGACTCTTAAGTCTCATCATAGTCGAGATAAGCATTGTGCAATTCATGATTTATGGCCAATATTCCATAAGGAACATGTGTTTTGTTGTTTCTTATATTTGTTTAAATGTGTTTCAAGTTTGTTAGTGTTCGTTATTTCAGGTGATATCTTTTACACTCTATCTTTCTACCTTAGAACATTGAGGACAATGTCTCGTTTTGGTTGGGGGGAGAGGGTAGTAGTTGATAAAAAAAAAATTGTTTTCTATTTCATAAAGCATATGCATAATTGTTGTTACTAGGATGGCAGAGTAAAGGAGCTCTTTTGTTAAAGTGACTCTTGAGATGCATCTTAGTAACCATTCTTAACAAGGTCTATTATAATACTTCTTGAAATATTCAGATTTACAAACTCTTGCATTATTATCACTTAATTCTGCTCATATACTCATTTAACATATATTCTTAAACCTTAATTTTCACACACACACTTTAACATATGATTGTGGGTTGCATATTGGTTTATTACATTATTTATGTTTTTTTGTTAAAGGTAACAACTAAGGGAAAGGGATAGTATATAATTTTTTTAAAAAAAAAAGAGCAAAAAAAAAGAAAAAAATAATAATGATAATAAAAATGTAGATAAGTTTGGTTTCATACCCTCCCTAACCTAAGCAATTAAGCCCGAAGAGGTATTTTAACACCTAATACCCTAAAGTCAACTGACTTGGGAGTTATTGGCCCAACATTTGTTACATTAGTTGAGGAGAAAAGCTTAAGAAAATCAAACATTGCATTATCTACATATCAGTATCTGCGACCTGAGTTACTAAACTCATAGGGGTGTCTCAACACCTAATGCCCTAAGACCAACTGGTTTGGGAGTCATTAGCCGAAAGCTCGTTACATGGGTTAAAGATGCATGGTGTTTTAATTTTTTTAATATATATATATAAGGAAAAAAAAGAAAAGAAAAGACAAAAATAATAATCCCAACCCAAGTAAGTTAACCTTAAACATTAGAACAAAAATTTTGTTATCTTCCAAGAAAGCCCCATAATTAGGTGTTGATAAATTGAGCACAAAGGAAAAGTTTATTAATATCTTGCTAAGAGGTATTGAGCAGATATATAAATTTAATGAGAGTTTGTTTATCTGGATAGATTAATGGAAGTTAAATGATGAATACCTTGCTTTGTGGAATTTGCAAATTGTTTTTCTATTTTAACGCTTTGATTACTAGGGACTAGTAATAAGCTGGTTGGGGGTGTGATTAGTACTTAAAAGTGTATTTTATCAAGGTTTTATATCATCATTTTGCACTTGAAGTATCAATAACTCCTTAACTAAATCATGTTTTACAATAATATATCTAATAATATAAGATACCTTTAATTTATGGTAAATGTTCATTTTAAATGCAGGCCTATCACATAAATGAAAAGATTGATTGATGAATTTAAGAACTCAAATTGAAAGGATAAAGAGATGGCCAAACTTAGAAAAGAGATGTCGGTGCAATCCACACCGGAATACTGTTTGGTAATTGGATCATATCTAGAGCTATAAATCTCAGATTTAGATCTACTTTATATGGATGGAAAGGTAAGACATAGGCCTACAACTTTCATATGGAGCCTAAGATCTAAAAAGGTCATTTTCAAGTCCAAATTATTGCAACAACAAAGAAGCCCGAATTTGTCCTCCAACCCAAGCACTGTTTAGTATTTTGGCCATATCTAGAGTTCTAAACGTTGAAATAAGCTGAATTTTTTAAACAAGAAATATGATATAATTTCCTACAACTTTCATGTTTTCAAGTGGCTCCAATTTTGACGTTATGAATGATGGTTTGGGCAGACAAGAGAAGATAAAGATTATCACCAAGTCAAGAGTTGGTCACCCACTCATCAATTAGTCATCAAATCAATAGTTCCCAATTTTGGCCTATAAAAGGAGGCATTTGCCATGCATTTAGGCATCTTGGTCTCTAGATCAAGATCATGCTCTTGCTTTCTCTCTTTGTATTTTTTTTGTATTGCTTATGTTTTGCTTTCATTAATATCAAGTTTATGTCCTTCATTTCCTTTCCTTTACTTAGTTAACTTTTATCTTGTTTATGTTCTTGTTTTGTTTATTTTTTTTTTCTTTCATTATGTCTAGTTAAGTTTATTATGTCAAGGTGAAAAGGTTTCACTAATGGTGTAAGAATAAGTATAGTGTAAACTTAATATGGACTTTAATGTTTGATACTGAGATTAGGTTGAGTTATCTTATATATGTTGAAGAAATCACCAATACATCACCATTAAAATTGATTTGGACCAAGACTTACTTTTCTTGTCATTTAAAATCTATTTACATTTTTTTTATCTTTGAAAACAAATCCATCAATTATTTTCAACCAAGTTATTGTTAATTTAATTTCTCTTGAGTTTTTTTTTTGTTACTTAGTTTAATTTCCAGATCTAGCTCTCTGTGGATATGACCTCGATCTTACCGAGTTAATTGCTACATCGCACACTCGTGCACTTGCGAGTTAAAACAAGCCGATCATAAAAAGCGGTCAAGCAATTTTGGCGCCGTTGCCGGGGAGCTAGCAAGCAAAGGTAACAAATTTAGATTTGATTATTGGAAAACTAAAAAAAAAATCATATAAAAAAATCAATTGGCTGGTTTTACCGCCTAAAAAAAAATTTACCTTAACGTTTCGGATATTGGACTGTGGACTGGACTATTAATTGTTGGATTTTGGTTGGTTCAACCATTTTTCTTTTATTTTCTACTCTTATTAGTTTCTAATATTTTTCTTGTTTATTTCATTTTATTTTGTTGATATTGTTTTTATTTATTGTCTAAAGTGTTTGGCCGGTATTACCGCCTCTTGTTTATTTCAGTTTATTTTGTTGTTTTGTTATGATTATTTTTCTTATATATTTATTGTTTGAAGTGCTTGGCCGGTATTACCGCCTCTTGTTTATTTCATTTTATTTTGTTATTTTGTTATGATTATTTTTCTTATATTTATTGTTTGAAGTGCTTGGCTGGTATTACCGCCTTTTTATTCAAGCTTGTTATAATTATCTTTTAATGTTTATTGTTGTTAATAGTGTTTATTAGTTGGAGAGTGAATTTCTTAATTTGTTGTATTTTTATTTTTGAGCTATTACTTTTATTTGCAAAAAATTCGGACACAAATCTGACTCTAACTTTGGACAGCAATTAGACCCTCTTAGAAGCTTTTTTTGGAGAAGTCTATTAGAGACATATTTATAGGAAATTCTGTCACCTTTCCAGATCATTAAAGAACAGCTCATTTGGACACCTGAGTCAAAAGTTATGGGCAAAACACCGAAAGGTGTTCTGAAACATCAAATCAAGACAGCTTTACAACTACTTTGGTGCACGTTTTTCTTCCTCATTTATGAGGTGTCTCCTTCTTCTTTTTGACCCAAAATAATGTTAAAATATCCCCTCCAGCTTTCCATCCATGTGCTTGCCTTCTTGGATCAATGGATTACCCAAAATAAATCAATTGTTATTTGTTGTGTGGACATGTAAGATCATGGATTGTGTTTGGGTTGATTTGAAGGTTGATTTGGGGTTGATTTAGGGCTGATTTGGGGCTGATTTTTGGGCTGAATTTGAGCATCAAATAAGTATACAAATGTACTTATTATTTGGGCTAAGATTGACATTGAAACCTTGAGTGTTTAATGGTTGAAGTTTGCACACAACATAAGGCAAGTTTGGGCTTGAAATAAATCATATGATATTCTTTTCTAGAATTGGAATAGAATTGATTTTTGGGACAAATTTGGAGCACTTATTTGAACCAAGATTTGCTTCAATCTTCAACTAAATATCTCTTCAATTCTTTGTTCTGAATTCCGACGTTGAATTTTCTGAATTAATTCATTTAAGCTCCAAAAACCTATCGAAACATTAAAACAAACTTCATTACTAAAAAACACATCAATTATTATAAAAACAACCAAATAAAAACAATAAATACATATGTAGAACAAGAGACTTAATGACATTTTTGATGCACAATCACACCCCCCAACTTAGATTTTGCTAGTCCTCAAGCAAAACAAAACATAAAACCTTTAAAATAAAAATAATAATAATAACAACCATAATTAGGCTCGATTCATCACACTTGAAGGACCTATCATGCAAACATTGGTATCTTTAACTTAGTGTACACAATAGCAAATAAAGAAAAATAAGCATACTCACATTCTCTAAATCAAACATCCATACAAAATTTCCAAATTCAGTCATATTTATCGTGCAACCAACATAATTGATTCATACGAAAACTCAACTTATAATCTTCCATTCTCACCAACACAAACAAGGTAGCAAACTAGAGAAATATCTATATATTTTCTTTCTTTCTTTTTTCTTTCTTTGTTTTTTTTTTTTTTTTTGAAGATATGATTTATTTTTTATCTTTAAGTAGTCACTTCCCTTTTGACGCGAATACAAACATTTGTGATGAATGCACCCGGTTACTCACAAAGTCACAAACTTAAAGTGCTTTGCATACTCATATTTTAAGCTGCCGTTTGACGTAAAGATAAACATTTGTGATGAATACCCCTAGTTACTGAGCAATTCAAAACATTGGAGTAGATAGAACTTTGTACACATTTATTTATTTATTCGTATAATAATTATTACTCTATTTACTTAAACCTTGTTTAGGACTGGATCAAAAGGGATAATCACAAGTAAAGCATCATACTCATCTTTCATGCATAATCACACAACTCACACAACTTTTACAAGGAAAGATGTATTTCAGTAATCTTAAAAAAAAAAAGTATGCTATATCTTGCTTTATAAGATATTATCTATCCCAAATTAAAGTATGCAATGTTCAACATAATAATGAATCTAAAAATGTAATGATGATCCTAAACAAGTCTCATTCACATACGAATGCAAGTTTTTTTTTTTTTTTTTAACAAGCATGGTTATCTCAAGCATTCAACATAATGAAATATCTAAAATTAAGTTTTACATTATCCTCAATGTAAAAGAGAAAGAGAAGAAAAGTATAAAGATTAGAAAATTGTTACTCCCCTTCTGTTTTCAAGGATGAATGTCTGATTGAATTGGGCATGAGCTGACTTCTTGCTTGATTTTTTTTTTTTTAACCTGCATATCACAACTAAAAGAAAACATTGATTTTTTTTTTTTTGAAAATAAAGAACCTCACACCCCCCAACTTAAAATAATGCATTGTCCCGAATGCATGAACACGAAAATATAAGAGATGGAAGAAAGAAGAAAAAATAATAAAAATGAAAAATAAAAATAAAAATAAAATAAAAATAAAAACTCATTACTTCTAATACTACAATGGTATTGGATCTTGAAGATCCAATGTCTCAACTTCAACCACAACATTTTCAAGATAAGGTTTCAATCGATGACCATTTACTTTGAAAATATTTCCATTCTTGGGATTTTCTACCTCAAATGCACCATGCTCAGAGATGGATTTAATCACAAATGGACCAGTCCATTTTGTCCTCAACTTCCCAGGAAAGAGATGTAATCGTGAATTATACAAGAGAACCTTTTGACCAACATGAAAGGATTTTCTAAGAATATGTTTATCATGCAAAGTTTTCATCTTATGTTTTGAAATTTTTGCATTTTCAAATGCATCATTTCTCAACTCCTCTAATTCATCCAATTGAAGCTTTCTATTTTTGCCAACCTCGTTTTCATTGTCATTGAATTGCCGAATTGCCTAATATGCACGGTGCTCAATCTCAACAGGGAGATGACAAGGCTTTCCATAAACTAGCCTATAAGGAGACATTCCTAAAGAGGTCTTATAAGCAGTGCGATATGCCCACAAAGCATCAACTAGTCGTAGGGACCAATCTTTACGGTTTGGATTGACTGTTTTCTCTAAAATGTTCTTGATCTCCCTATTTGCCAACTCAGCTTGGCCACTAGTCTGTGGGTGATAGGGGGTACTGACCTTGTGAATTACACCATATTTTCTCATCAAAATCCCAACGGGCTTGTTACAAAAATGTTTTCCCCCATCACTAATCATAGCCCGGGGCATGCCAAAACGAGAGAAAATATTTTCTTTCAAGAATTTGACCACAACTCGATGGTCATTGGTTCGAGATGCAATGGCCTCCACCCATTTAGACACATAATCAACAGCTACAAGGATGAATTGGTAACCAAATGAACTTGGAAAAGGTCCCATGAAATCAATCCCCCAACAATCAAATATTTCCAAAACAAGGATGGGGTTAAGGGGCATCATGTTACGCCTAGTGAGGCTACCTAGTCGTTGGCATCGGTCACATGCAACACAGAAGGCATGAACATCTTTAAACATGGTAGGCCAATAAAAACCACACTGCAAGATTTTGGCAATGGTTTTCTTGGAAGAGAAATGCCCACCACAGGCTAATGCATGACAAAAATTAATGACCCTTGGAATTTCATGATCAGGGATGCACCGCCTAATAATTTGGTCAGGACAATATTTAAATAGGTAGGAGTCATCCCAAAAAAAGGTGCGCACATTGCGCAAGAATTTTTGTTTGTCAAGTTTAGACCAATGAGAAGGAATTTGACTTGTGGCTAGGTAATTTGCTATGTCAGCATACCATGGAGAACCAATGTAAGAGACAGTACCTGCACAAAATAAATTTTCATCAGCAAAGAGTTCATTTATTGGAGATTCATCAATTATGGTCTTATAGCTTGAAAGACGAGACAAATGATCAGCGACTACATTCTCTACTCCCTTTTTATCTCGAATTTCAATGTTAAACTCTTGGAGTAGGAGGATCCATCGAATCAAACGTGGTTTGGCATCTTGTTTTGTGAGCAAATATTTCAATGCTGCATGATCAGTGAAAACAATAACAAGAGATCCAACCAAATAAGACCTAAACTTGTCTAATGCAAAGACCACAGCTAAGAGTTCTTTTTCAGTTGTAGTGTAATTCAATTGAGCATCATTCAAAGTCTTGCTAGCATAATATATGACATGAGGTTTCTTGTCTTTTCTTTGCCCTAAAACAGCCCCAACTGCAAAATCACTAGCATCACACATCAGTTCAAATGGTAAAGACCAATCAGGAGCTTGTATGATTGGTGCAGTTGTCAACAACCCTTTAAGCTTTTCAAAAGCTTCTTGACATTTTGATGTCCAATCAAATGGGACATCTTGTGACAACAAGTTACACAATGGTTTGGCAATGGTACTAAAAGAATGAATAAATCTTCGATAAAAACTAGCATGTCCTAAAAAGGATCTCACATCTTTCACAGTCTTAGGGGTAGTTAATTTTTGAATGACTTCCACTTTTGACTTATCTACCTCTATCCCTTTTGAAGAGACAATGTGACCTAAAACAATGCCATGTGTCACCATAAAATGACACTTCTCCCAATTGAGTACAAGGTTGCTCTCTTCACACCTTTCAAGAACTTTTTCTAGATTCATTAGACACAACTCATAGGAATCCCCATAAACTGAAAAATCATCCATGAAAACTTCCAAAAAATTTTCCACCATGTCACTAAAGATACTCATCATACACCTTTGAAAAGTGGCTGGTGCATTACACAAACTAAATGGCATTCTTCTATAAGCATAAGTACCAAAAGGACAAGTGAAAGTGGTTTTTTCTTGGTCTTCTAAAGAAATCTCAATTTGGTTGTAACCTGAGTATCCATCCAGAAAACAATAGAAAGCTCTTCTAGCTACTCTTTCAAGCACTTGGTCTAAAAATGGAAGCGGAAAATGGTCCTTCCTAGTCACCATGTTCAATTTACGATAATCAATGCACATACGCCATCCAGTTTGGATTCTAGTTGGTACCAGCTCATTATTTTCATTCTTCACTATCGTGACTCCAGATTGTTTTGGGACAACTTGGGTTGGACTAACCCATTTTGAGTTTGCAATAGGGTAAATGATACCTGCATCAAGTAGCTTAAGCACTTCACCTCTCACTACTTCCTTCATGTTTGGGTTCAATCGTCTTTGCATTTGCCTCACAGATTTAGCCTCTTCTTCAAGATAGATTCTATGTGTACATAAAAGAGGGCTAATTCCTTTCAAGTCAGTAATTTTCCACCCAATTGCTTTCTTGTGTTTTCTCACCACTCTCAAAAGTTTTTGTTCTTGCTCTATGCTAAGTTTTGATGAGATCACAATAGGATATGATTCATCTTCCCCTAGAAATGCATACTTAAGATCACTCGGTAAAGGCTTCCTTTCTAGTTTATCAGGCTGGACAAGAGATTCCTCAACTTTCACTTGGGGTGAAATCAAAGGCTCAAATGATGGGGTCCATTGACCTATTGACATAATAGGCATTGGATCTAGATAAGTCTCGAGTTCTCTTACTTCCTCATCAACACATTCCAAAGAACAAAATCTTTCATCATGAATTAAAGTTCTCTCCAATGGATCCTTGATCCACACTCTCTCAAAGTGTTCTTGACAAACTGTTTGGATGAAATCTACCTCTCTAATGTCCTCATGTTCCCCGATTTGTTTGGAGACATTGAATATGTTCATCTCCACAGTCATATTCCCAAAAGACAATTTCATCACCCCATTCCTACAGTTAATTAAGGCATTGGATGTAGCTAGGAAAGGTCTCCCTAAGATGACTGGGATGGGGGCATTAGAACCTTGAATTGGTGCGGTGTCTAATACTACAAAATCAACAGGAAAGTAGAATTTATCTACTTGGACCAACACATCCTCAACGATACCCCTAGGAATCTTGATTGACCTATCAGCTAATTGAAGGGTGATTCGAGTAGGCTTGATTTCTCCTAAACCTAATTGTTCGTAAACAGTGTAGGGTATTAAATTCACACTTGCTCCTAAATCCAACAAAGCTTGATCTATCTTATGACTTCCAATAATGCATGAAATGGTAGGACAACCAGGATCTTTGTATTTGGGAGGGGTCTTAAACTGGATGATGGCACTAGCATGTTCAGTTAGAAAGGCTCTTTCTTTCACATTCAATCTCCTTTTGACTGTGCATAAATCCTTAAGAAACTTTGCATAAGATGGAACTTGTTTAATTGCATCAAGGAGTGGAATATTGACTTTCACTTGTTTGAACAATTCATAGATTTCTGAGTTCATAAGATCTTGCTTAGGTTTCCCTAACCTTTGTGGAAATGGTGCTCTAGGAACAAATTCTAAGTCACTCACTTTGACTTCAATTTTTCTTGAATCATCTCCTTTCTCTCTCATCTCTTTCTCATTTAGCTCACCTTCTTTATCTCTCAAACTCTCATTTGTCACTTGTGTTTTGATTCCCTCTTCACTTTCCCTAGATTTCTCCTCCACAATACCTTTAGGAATCCTAAAACCTACACCTTTGTCAACAACCTTTCCACTTCTAAGGGTAGTGATGGCTTGGACTTGTTCATGGTTTGAAGGTTCACTAGGTGAGGATTCACTCATGTGTACCTGACCTCTAGGATTGGGCATTGGTTGAGCTGGGATTTTTCCCTTCTCTTGAATGCTTAGTGATTGAGTCAACTTAGTTAGTTGACTTCGAATGTCATCTAAGGTCCTATTGGTCTGGTCTTGGAATTTGTAAACTTGGTTGTTGATTCCTCCTTGCGTTTGCATGAATTGTTGAAGAGTATCCTCTAAGGATCTCTTATGAGGTGGTTGGTATGTGTTATGTGTGGGAGCATGAAATGGTTGGGGTGGAGGTTGAAATGTTTGAGGTACTGAAGAGCCCTCATTTCTCCATCCAAAATTTGGGTGGTTCCTCCATCCAGGATTATAGGTCTCAGAGTAGGGATTGCCTACTTGGTTTGGAAATGGCTTTCTAACATTACTTGAATCAGAAGTTTGGCCATATAGCACTTCCTTGAAGGCTGGAATGGTAGGACATTCAGTTGTCCTATGCCCTTTGCTTTCACAAACAACACAACTTTCCTCTTGTTGTTCACTTACGACATGCACTTTTTTAATCTCAAGAGACTCTACTTTCCTAGCCAATGAGGCTAATCTAGCATTGAGGTCATCAGTCTCTTTCAATTGAAACTTCCCACTTGAATGAGAAATGGTGTTTCTAGACTCAACATGAACTGGGAGAGAAGTCTCCCATTGCTTTGTGTTTTCAGCCAATTGATCAAAAAAATCAAAGGCCTCACTTGGTTCTTTGTCATAAAACTCACCATTACACATGGTTGACACTAGCTTTTTAAAATCTGCGGTAAGAGAGTCATAAAAGAAACTCACTAACCTCCACATCTCAAAACCATGATGAGGGCATGCATTTAACAAGTCTTTGAACCTTTCCCAAGCTTGGTGAAATGACTCATTTGGACTACAAGAAAAATTCATCATTTGACATTGTAAAGCTGCTGTCCTATGAGTGGGGAAGTATTTTTTCAAAAATTCAGCTTGCATTTCTCTCCATGTACCTATAGACCTAGGACGCAAGGAGTTTAGCCAAAGCTTGGCTTTATCCTTTAGAGAGAATGGGAACAATTTAAGCCGAATGGTTTCCTCTGTGCATGTTCTATCAATAAAAGTATTACATACCTCTTCAAAGTCTTTAATGTGTATGTATGGATTTTCAGAATCCATACCATGAAATGTGGGAAGAAGTTGAATCATGCCCGGTTTCAAATTGAAAGCTTGTTGGTTAAGAGGTAAGATAATACACGAAGGTGTACTTTGTCTAGCCGGGTGAAGATACTCTCTAAGAGTTTGAAAATTAGGTTGATCATTGAATTGTGGAGGTCCATTACCTTGAACACTCCTTTCACCCTCTACATCTTCAACATTAGCCATGATAAAATAATAATAATAATAATAATATAACAATTATATGAATATGAAAAGAAAGGAAAGAAAAAGAAAAAAAATTGCAAATAAAAGTAATAGCTCAAAAATAAAAATACAACAAATTAAGAAATTCACTCTCCAACTAATAAACACTATTAACAACAATAAACATTAAAAGATAATTATAACAAGCTTGAATAAAAAGGCGGTAATACCAGCCAAGCACTTCAAACAATAAATATAAGAAAAATAATCATAACAAAACAACAAAATAAAATGAAATAAACAAGAGGCGGTAATACCGGCCAAGCACTTCAAACAATAAATATATAAGAAAAATAATCATAACAAAACAACAAAATAAACTGAAATAAACAAGAGGCGGTAATACCGGCCAAACACTTTAGACAATAAATAAAAACAATATCAACAAAATAAAATGAAATAAACAAGAAAAATATTAGAAACTAATAAGAGTAGAAAATAAAAGAAAAATGGTTGAACCAACCAAAATCCAACAATTAATAGTCCAGTCCACAGTCCAATATCCGAAACGTTAAGGTAAATTTTTTTTTAGGCGGTAAAACCAGCCAATTGATTTTTTTATATGATTTTTTTTTTTAGTTTTCCAATAATCAAATCTAAATTTGTTACCTTTGCTTGCTAGCTCCCCGGCAACGGCGCCAAAATTGCTTGACCGCTTTTTATGATCGGCTTGTTTTAACTCGCAAGTGCACGAGTGTGCGATGTAGCAATTAACTCGGTAAGATCGAGGTCATATCCACAGAGAGCTAGATCTGGAAATTAAGCTAAGTAACAAAAAAAAAAACTCAAGAGAAATTAAATTAACAATAACTTGGTTGAAAATAATTGATGGATTTGTTTTCAAAGATAAAAAAAATGTAAATAGATTTTAAATGACAAGAAAAGTAAGTCTTGGTCCAAATCAATTTTAATGGTGATGTATTGGTGATTTCTTCAACATATATAAGATAACTCAACCTAATCTCAACGATGGTGATATTAGATCGGAAGATATTACAATGAAGATTAGAAAGATGAAGATTGATTATTGCTTAAGAATGAACAAGTACTTTCATATTAAGTAAGACATTGAATCAAGCAATCTCTATACCAAAACTAAAGTTTGTGCATAAAAATTCAAGATTATAACATTACCTAAATGATTTCTAAAATTTCTTTACAATAATAAATCATTCATGAAGAAAATAAAAAGATAAACATTAAGATTCATTCATATCCTAAAGAACTCACCTCAATCACCATTATCCTTGATTTGGATCCAAGAAAGAGTTTAGCCAACCATGATTATATATAAGAACACTTCAATAAACATGAAAGAACTTGAATCCAACTGAAAAAATAAGTTTTACAAACTAAAGAACCGAAATCTATAAAGAAGAACACAATACAATTTCAGAAAAAATTCGGACACAAATCTGACTCTAACTTTGGACAGCAATTCGACCCTCTTAGAAGCTTTTTTTGGAGAAGTCTATTAGAGACATATTTATAGGCAATTCTGTCACCTTTCCAGATCATTAAAGAACAGCTCATTTGGACACCTGAGTCAAAAGTTATGGGCAAAACACCAAAAGGTGTTCTGAAAAATCAAATCAAGACAGCTTTACAACTACTTTGATGCACGTTTTTCTTCCTCATTTATGAGGTGTCTCCTTCTTCTTTTTGACCCAAAATAATGTTAAAATATCCCCTCCAGCTTTCCATCCATGTGCTTGCCTTCTTGGATCAATGGATTACCCAAAATAAATCAATTGTTATTTGTTGTGTGGACATGTAAGATCATGGATTGTGTTTGGGTTGATTTGAAGGTTGATTTGGGGTTGATTTAGGGCTGATTTGGGGCTGATTTTTGGGCTGAATTTGAGCATCAAATAAGTATACAAATGTACTTATTATTTGGGCTAAGATTGACATTGAAACCTTGAGTGTTTAATGGTTGAAGTTTGCACACAACATAAGGCAAGTTTGGGCTTGAAATAAATCATATGATATTCTTTTCTAGAATTGGAATAGAATTGATTTTTGGGACAAATTTGGAGCACTTATTTGAACCAAGATTTGCTTCAATCTTCAACTAAATATCTCTTCAATTCTTTGTTCTGAATTCTGACGTTGAATTTTCTGAATTAATTCATTTAAGCTCCAAAAACCTATCGAAACATTAAAACAAACTTCATTACTAAAAAACACATCAATTATTATAAAAACAACCAAATAAAAACAATAAATACATATGTAGAACAAGAGACTTAATGACATTTTTTATGCACAATCAGATACTAACATGTTTTGTATTTGTTATCTTGTTCACTCTTTTATACTTTGCTCGTTAAATGACTAATCTTGATTTATGTTGTATAACACTTGGTACAACAAATGCTTGGCACTTTCATAACCCATACTGTATGGTATAACCGACACCTGAGCTATGAAAGGAACTTGATTTGTTGTTGACATAAGTTATAATCATGAATGCTTGACGAGATTTACAATTACTAGCACTAATCGAATAAGATGACTAATGTAATCATGTTAACAATATATAATCTGATTGGAACCTCTTTTGTGTGTGGTTTCCAATTGAATAATAAGACTTTATACTATACTTGTTTGACATACCATTGATGGATCTTCTAACCTTGACATTTGTTATTATTATTGTTTAATCCTTACACTAATATTTCATCTCCAAGTTCTCATCTTCTTCTTCTTCTTCTCTTTCTTTATTATTATTATTATTACTACTACTACTACTAGTGTTATTATTGTTGTTGTTGTTATTATTGCTATTGTTGTTGTTTATAATTGTTGTTTATAATTTGTACAATTAACCTCTTTATGGTTCGACCCTAGTCTTGCCGGGTTATTTATTACTTCGACACTCCTGCACTTGGGAGAAGACATCAATCTTTTAGTCGTGTCAATAAACAAGATAAGAACATAACTAAGGTAAAACTTAACTAAGTAAAGAAAAAAAATGAAAGAGATAAATAAGATATTAAAGCAAGCAAAACTTAAGTATTACAAAAATACAAAAGAGAAAGCAAGAGCATGATTTTAATCTGGAAGTCAAGATGACTAAATGCATGGGAAATGCCTCCTTTTATAAGCCAAAATTTAAAACTATTGATTTGATGACTAATTGTTGAGTGGGTGGCCACATATTAACTTGGTGACAATCCTTATCTTCTTGTTTGAACAAAACATCATTAATAACATCAGAATTTGAACCAACCATACCCATGAAAGTTCTAGGAAATTGTCTCATCTTTCTGGATAAAAAACATTAAGGTCATTCGTACTTCTAGAACTCGAGATTTGGGCTGAACACTAAACAATGTCTAGGTTGCAAGATAAATTCAGACTTCTACGTTGTTGCTAAGATTTGGACTTCCAAACAATAGAATTGAGTCTTGCCTTCTAATGAAAGTTTTAGGTCTATTTCTTAGCCTTCTATCGATATAAAACAAACCTAAATCTAAGATCTACAGCTCTAGATATGACTCAATTACCGAACAGTGTTCCAGTTTGGACTACACTAGCATTTCTTTTCTAAGTTTGATCTTCTTTTTGTCCTTCCAATTTCAATACTTCCACTCATTAATTAATTCTTTTATTTATATGATAGGCCTGCATTTAGGATGAACATTTACCATAAATTAAAGGTATCTTATGGTATTAGACTTGTTATTATAAAACATGCTTTAGTTAAGGAGTTATTGATACTTCAAGTACAAAATAATGATACAAAACCTTAATAAAAAATAAACTTTTAAATACTAATCAACTTTTAATCGAGACAATAAGTTTCTTAGTCACTTTAAATGTACATGATGGAAATTATATCACTCTTCATTACAGTTCAGTAACACAATACATTCACTAACAAATGAGCAAACAGGGTTGTTGAGTTGGACATTATGATACTTAATAAGGAGCATTAGTGGTGATAAGCCAAAATAGTGGAAGTATGCCTTTGCATAAGCAGAATTTCATACAATAATGCTAGGCACAGTGCCTCGTGTAAATCACTATTTGAGATTGTGTATCTACAATGTCCTAAACATGTGTTAGATCTTATGTCAATTCAAAAAGATTTTGGGTTTAGTGTGGCTACTAAGAATATGATTGTGGATGCTCAAATTACTATGGATGATGTGAAGCAAAAGGTAATGAAGATCAATACCAAATAAAAGGAAGTTGTCAATAAACATCATCGTGCTAAAATGTTTGAGGAAGGAGATAAGGTTATGGTGTTCCTTCATAAAAAGAAATTTCTAGTAGGGTCATATAGCAAGCTGTAATAAAATAAATATGGTCTTTGCACCATCCTGAAGAAGGTTAGTGACAATGCTTATGTTATCAATTTACCTAATAAAATGAGCATTTTCAAAACTTTTAATGTGACATTTATTCTTTTTATGATGATCAACATTTGTATCTAGAGCTTAGAGATGACTAACATGGAAGGTATTACAACTATATTTAAGAACTAGATAGACAAGACCAAATCTAAAGATAAGTTTGCAAAAAAGTACAAAAGCATCTAATATGGAGCTTGAGATTGTTGTTTTAATTATTTTTCTAGTTAATTTTAAATTTTAATTATTTATGTTTAATTAATATTTAGGGATTTTAATACTAGATGGATTCTATTAATTAGGTAAGTTTTAATTAGAAATTATTTTTTATAAAAGATTTTAGTTTTAATTAGGAGTTATTTTTCCATAAAGCATTTTATCACTAATATAAATATGGATGTTTAGTTTCTTTTAAAAAAAATTATTATTCAGACTTTTAATAAAATACTCAGTTTTTTCAAATTTTTCTATAATTTATATTTGTAATCTTATAACTTGAGAACCCTACCTTTTATAAATATTATTCATTGTGTGGGAATTCAATGAAAATGATTTTGCCCTTTAATCATGTTGGTAAATGTAAATTAGAGTTCATAAATCTTTTTAATGGGTTTAATTTTTTTATTTCTAGACCGATTATATGTTTTGGAATTGAAAATGAAAATATGGTTACTAAAGTTTCTAGAATGTATGTGAGGGTTTTTTTAAGATGAAAACAAATGGAAATTTAGGTTATGAGATCAAAAATCATGTTGATGATAAAAAAAAAAAAAAAAGAAGAAGAAGAAGAAGAAGACATGTTTTGTTGAAAGAAATAAAAATACATAAATAAAAAATGATGATTTTGACTAAAGAAATTTTTTTTTTCTCTAGAGTTTTAATCCTTTCACAGTTTTTCTTTTTAATAATTTATCAGTTTATTATTCATTATCTTTTCTTTTATTAATTAACTAGTTCTATGATAATAAAAAACTTCTACAATGCCCAAAATTTCTTTTCTATTAAAAATTAATTTTGAATCCTGCCTGGACAGTTTTTCAAGGTAATTAGCATCAACGTTTTAATATCCTTTCCTATTTTCTACGCTCGACCGACCATGCACAGCCTTGCAGATGTCAAACCACTATATTACATAATAAATCAACTTTCAAAAGCGTGGGATGTATGAAGGAGACTGCTGTAAAATGTTAGAACTCTGTTAAAATAAGTGCAGAACGTCATCCAATCAATGAGTGATGGTAAAAATCTATGTTTTTACATGATGAGGTGATAGGGCAAAAATAAAAAAGGGAGGACAGCCCCAGGCCAAGCGATTCCAACTACAAGAAAAATTGCATTTGACAATACATAGGATTTTATGAATCCTGAATCATCTCTGAACCAGCAAGATTCAGCAACTACATCAAGTCATCTTACATAAAGGAGATTGTTAATATGTACATATCATGCACTTAAAGTGCTGTCAGGAATTTTGGGCATCTCGTTGATAGGGCATAATCAACCTTGCAGCTCTGCTATCTCGCAAGACTCTAATTACCGATGCCTGTCTCAAACAAATTGCTGAGGGCATAAGCTATGTCCCATGGGCACAGAATGATAATCCATATATCATCTTGAATTAATCCTCGGAGGCACTAGAGGTTGGCCTTTGCCTGCATTGTAGGACCTTTTGCTTTGCAAACTTCGTGGAGGAACACCTTCGGAATATCGTCCACCATCTAGGTCCTGGAGCGACTGGACATCTGATGCTGTAGATTTTTTGGAATTCTGGAGCGGTTTCCCCTCTTTTCCCAATCCTTTATCTTTTTCTAGATTTTGAAAAGAAGGTATTTCTGAACCCCAGCTCTTCTCCAGGTTTTGATCTGGACCTCGGCCCTTGTCCATATTCTGGATTTCATTTGCAATCTGGCTACGGCGTTCCTTCAGAAAGTTGAGTCGGGTAGTCAATCTTGTCAATGCAGAAGTGGTGGAATTCACTCCCTATTGGGCACACAGTTGTGGCAAGTAGCATGAATACATCTCATATAATATTTACTTTTATGAAATAACATGCTTTAAGCCATCTTGGCCACGTGAAATTTGCACTCACTTTCATAGTTTCAACAGAAAACAAAGAGCTTTTTATTCCACAAGATTCGGAAGTCCATCCTTCCTAAACATATTACCCATCCTACCCAACCAAGGCAATAATTTGATTTGGCATAGAGTACCCTATTTCCCCAGCACAACTAGAAAGTTCAGCCTACCTCACTCCTTGTACTGGACCTCTTGAAATTGGTTGAAGAAACGAGCCTGGAGTTGCCACTGTGTGCTGAATCCAGCTGCTGGGTTTCAGTCCCATCCATACACGTATCCTGCCATAAGAAACCTCCCATAGTTGACTTAATCAATGCAATCAAAGAGGATAAATTGGAAGGGCTGAAGGTCAAGTTGTCCATTAGGCATGGAGAAGATGCCTTTATATATTTTTTCACAATCTACTAACACGATCTCAATATATATATATAATCAATGCAATCAAGGAGGATAAATTGGAAGGGCTGAAGGTCAAGTTGTCCATTAGGCATGGAGAAGTTGCCTTTATATATTTTTTCACAATCTACTAACACGATCTCAATATATATATATATATAAACCCTCTTCCAGCAGCCTTGACAACTTGATCAGGATTCTCTAACAGCTGAAGAAATTTGTTATTATAGTTTCAAAAAATTAAGCCAAGAAAAAACCGAGAAAAACATGAAAAAAAAAATAATAAGAGGCATTAATATAATGGCACATGTCGGTTCATTAGGGTTTTAAAGGTAAACTCAGTAATTTTATAATCCAAGAAAAAACCTAGGAAAACATGAAAAAAAAATAATAAAAGAGGCATTAATATAATGGCACATGTCGGTTCATTAGGGTTTTATAGGTAAACTCAGTAATTTTATAATCCTGTTTGTCTATTCCTACTTGGAGAGACAAATTGACCTCTACCGTTCATACATGAGACTGGATTGAAAAGTATAAAAGATGTTTGGGCAAGCAAAATTTTACTGGGACGCGAAAGAATTAATAGGCCAAAGTAACATAATAAGATAGATCGAGCCACATGCTGCAAGTGCATACCTTGCTTGCAGGACGTCTAAATGAAGTACCAGTAGCTTCAGCATCCTTCTGTTCATTCCTGAAACAATACAATATTAACCACAGCACCATGACACACCACATCCATTCAGTTTCTTTTTATTACGTACAAGCATCATTTTGTGATTGTCCAGTCCCCCCCAAAAAAAGAAAGAAAGAAGGGAAAGGTTTTTCTTTTAAATGAGGGCTTCTCATATACTTCATCTGTTTGAAGCACAAGAGGCTTTGTAAACAAATGTCTAAACACCACTCAAACATGGGGTATGAAAAGCAAAAAAAAAAAAAACAAAACAAGTTACCATTTGGCTTCATGCAACGAAGCATTCATGGGCTGATTGATCAAACCATGCATAGAACCAGAGTGTTGCTCATGCTGTTGATTAAACTGTGCCCCTACATCAATGACCTTCCACTTCAAATTGGCAACATTTGCATCTGCTTGAGTTATTTCCTCAAGACCTGCCCTTATCTGTAGCACAATAATAAAATTAAGAACTCAATGCTACAATCAAGACCAATTATACAAGTTAATGAAGAGGTGAACTAACATTTTCATCAATTGTTACTGGAACTTGCAAGGGTCCTTTGGAAGTGTTAAGTTCTGCTTCTAGAACTTTTCTCTTATCTCTCTCCTTTTGCAGCTGTTCCTGTAGTCTTGCCACCTGTAAATACAGTGAATGCCCACAGTTCAAAAACCCTAGGAAACAACCAATCAATCTAGTATTTGTAAGAAGGGAAAGGCATAGTCATCGCATCACAATGTTGTAAGGGAAGAAAATGATAAATAAAAACCATGCAATAGCAATCATTTTATGGCAATCTTGAATTCCCCAAAGTAAAGGTTTCAAATAGCTTCCCCCTACACCGCCAAACAAAGAAAACTTCCCGGCACCTTCATGTAAAACTATCTTGAAAAGAACTCAGGTATCTATTCCCCCTCTCCCAGCTCCATCCAACCCAACAGGAAGAAATAAAGAGAGAAATTAAAATTAAGGGGAAAAACAATCACAGCATGCTTCACACACAAGCAAAATATTTAACAAAATCAATGACACTATTTCAGACATGGAATGTGTTTGTGAAATAAAAGCATATTTTTCATCACATTTATCAGTATAAAAGGAATATAACAACCACTGCACTAAACTCTCGAACCCTTAACATGAATCTCTGCTTGTCCAGGTCATGTAAACATCCTTGGAAGAATCATCAGGAAAGGGAAGGAACTGAGGGAAAGGAACAACAGAAAGGAAATGGAACATACATCTTGCTGGAGAGCTTGACGATGCTCGTGCAAAGCCTTCTTTCGTTTTTCCAACTTGGCTTGCAGAATGGCATTACCTTTGATCTATGAAGGAAAATACAGCAAATTATTGAAGTGAAAAAAGAACTCATGAAACTCCATGTACTGACATGATGAGGTGTTATTTCAAGCCCCACCTCTTCAGAAATTCTATTTTGCAACTCAATTCTACTTGCCTCCAGCTTCTGGATTTCAACACTAAACAGTCAAAAAGTCAGATGATCAGCATGGCTAGAGATGATAAAAAACATTCCATGACACAGAAAGATTTGATGTGAATTCCAAAAGCAAGAACGAAACTTAACATGCCATGTTATGAAAGTTGCAGCAGCATTTAATCCATAAATAAGATGAATGGATCGTTCTATGGATAAAGCTATCTTCAGCATAATAAAAATCATGGGAGCTAGACATCACAAAGATGTCACTAACCTGAATATTTTTCAATGAGTAAGAAACAAAGCGTTAATAGCAGGAAAGTGCACACCAAGCATTGACTAATTGAATTGACAGGAGATAAACTTTAAAGTACAAAAATTAGGGTGACACTGAAGTTTCGCCATTTGTTTTGTGAGTGTATTTATGTAAGAATATTCGTGCTATAAATCTTTTACCATTAAAGTACAGAAAATGAGAAGGAAGAGCTGGATCTAAGTTAGGGAGTTCCGAAGCATGACATTCAAATCTTCACTGTGCACCAAAATTAAAGTCAGCATAGGAACTGATTGACAAGAATCGACAACAACCTCCTGACACTAGGAATTCCTAATTCCAACCAATCTTCCAGATGAACCGGGGTTTCAATTTTTCTAGTGCTAGATGGAGCCTTCAATTTCAAACCCAAAGTTCTCCTAATTACTAGATAAAATATTTCATCAGTGTATCAATTAGAGTTCACTTCCTCATAATTTGTAGACATCTATTTGATCCAACTAACATACTACGGTAATTGTCCTCTTTAATTCAGACATACAGAAAGTGACCACTGACAATAAAAAACTTTTCTTTTGTAATGGATATTTTTCTAGAACTAAACTTCATATATATTAGAGTTATTTTCTCAGAATTTGGTGATATCTATTTAATCCAGTTAAGATAAAATGGTAATTGTGGTTTTTAGTTCAGACATACAGAAAGTGACAGCTGGTTGTATAAAGGCTTGCTTTTGTAATTGATATTTTAGACACGCATAAATACTTGGGTAGCTAGCACCTACTGCATTTTTTAAACACGCATAAATACTTGGGTAGCTAGCACCTACTGCATTGTTTAAACTGACAAATGGTTGTGTCCAACACATTCCACATTTATCCCTTATGCCTATAGCCACAAGCAAAGAGTATAACAAGTGGAAAAAAACCCACCTACAGTGGTAATGCAAAGAATGTTGTGCATACGTTTGATGAAACAAAGATGCAAAAAGAATGCTTTTGTAAACAGAACCATGATCCATACAGACGAGATATATACTTACTCATCCTCAATAGGGTAATAATCAATGGATTCCATGGAAAGGTTCTTCTTGGCCTGAATTCATGCCAAAGGGGATTAAAAAAATATAATTAGTGATGCTTATATTGCACAAACATGCCCTCTTTGAGATAAGATAATGATTGACTGTGTGATGTTAGATGCCCTTTGGCAAGCGAAATCATTTAGTCACAAAGACTTTTGGGGGAGCATGACTGAAGGAAATGGCAAGCCAAATCATAGATCTATAAAACATGCACTCACAGATGTACGTCCCCAAACAGTTGGACGCTTTCCACGCACAGGTCCATTTGATATAGTTGAAGGTTTTTTAGCATCTGGGGATGCCTTGTGATCAGCATTCTTATTCTTGAAACTTGTTTCGGTAGAAACATCTACAGACAGGTCATCTGACTTATCTGACAGCATTGCCAAACTGTTGTTACTTTGATCTGGAATATCCTCCCTCTTTTCTACGTTATCATGTCGATGTGATGAGGTTTGAACTGGACTTGATGACAACTTTTGTTCAACTTTCAAATCATTGTCTGCTTCAGGTTCAGGGGACTTGGAACCAGAATTACAATCATTACTGCCCTGCATCTTTAAGGCATACAGAATAAGAATAGTTTTTGCTCTTAAATTTCAAATGAACGACCAAAAATAAAAAGAAACTAAGTCAATAATGGGGCAAAGGCATAGCAGATGACAGCACAAGAAGCATTTCAAATTATAAAGAGGCATGAGTGGAGAACAAAATATTAGACTTTGGCCTGTAATTCCATTGAAAAGAACTCCAGAGTTAAAATTGCAGAATATCTATATCCATAGTTTTGCAGTAAATTTAATAATTGCAAGGTTTAAACAAGATCATCATTTTGTACAAAAAATGCAGGTTAAAGTCTAGTGGATGGACCTCATAGTCAGACAGATCATCTTCGCCAGATTCACCACTCTGAGTGCAGGTTCCACTTGATGCATTGTCATGATCTTCATCTGTATATACATTAGATTCTTCCGTTGCATCATCTACACAAGACTCATCATCATCAGTTACCTCCTCATCCTCACTTCTACATTCATCTGAGTCAGAGTACAGTCCTGGAGACATGGAACCTTCCTGTGGACACAGAGCAAATTCAAGAAAGCATTAAAACAAAAACTGGTGCCAGAAGAAGTAAACACTATAAAATGGAGAAAGCATGGCCAAGACATTCAGCTTTGAATTTACTATACCATAAAATAATATTTAACAACAGCCTCTATGACCTATCATTTTCTGTTCTGTTGTGCTATAAAGTTCCCATATCATTTGAAGCTTTATGCTATTCTTGTTCTTATTCCTCAAGTGAAACAGGGTGAAATTCTGGGGTAGTTTCTGGTAAAACTGATGGTAGGGATGATAAGGATACCAAGGCATCCATAACCAGAACTGCAAAGCAGTTAATGAAACAATCCTTTAACTTGTGTTGTGCGTCAAATAATTGTTGGTCACTTCATTAGACTCCAGAGTAAACAGAAAGTGTTTTGAACCTAGTTAATATGCAGCTCTAAACCTGATCAGGAAGAAGAGATTCCTAATTTAAACATCCAGTGTCTGTATTACACTAAGCCATACTGTACTTGAGTTAAAACAACAACAGAGACTTGCAGCTTACACTGAATATTTTTTCATACTCTTCCAATAATGTTATAACAATGGCTTGTGCATGATTAGCTGCAGCAGCTGCTTTCAGAAGCTGGATGGAACCATCACCACCCACATTAAAATTGGATTCAATTTCACAGTCACCGGCCAGAAGGGGACGAAGAAGTAAGGGAGCCATACAAGCAGCCACAGCAGATGTGCTCATTCGGTTTGCAGCTTTGTGAGAGGCCACAGTTTGCATCATTAAAAGAATTCTGAACAAAAAAGGGAAATGAAGCAAAGTGCTACAAAACAATGCAAGAAGTGCAGAGCAGATGGGTAACATTCAGTCCTCCGGTCAGAAAGACAATAGGTAAGGAAAACACAAACAAGATAGTTTGATGCTCCAAATCAACAAGACTAAAAAAAAGTTCAGTCAACAAATCTCATTTATATTCTGTTACATCTTCAAATCCTAATAATCCTTTTTACCAAGTGTCAAATTCCAACATTCAATTCAAAAGTAAGAGAGAATCATCTACCTCTGCAATAAGCGACGATTTGGCTCTGGGAACGTTTCGCATATTGCAACCCGCATGGCATTTACCCTACTCCCACGATCAGTTCCTAAACATTATTATATCATCAAAAAATGCAAAATCAGAAACCTAATGAATTATGGAGAGTGCTAAAAAAATTTTATGGTACAAGAAAAAAATGTTGAACATAATTCAACGGAATGATTACCATTAAATTTTCAAATTTCATCATTTACACCATTAAATTTTCAAATTCCATCATTTACAGCATATCTACAGATACTTAAAGATGCCATGGAATTGGGAAAAGACTCGATCTTTGACCCAAGTCAGTAACATAGCCATTAATCCACAAAATTGTTTATTAACCTTAAAGCAGACCAGTTTATTAATGACAAACATAAAATAAAGCTTCTAATGGATTTCAAACTGCATCTACCAGTCACCATCATTACCAATATTAACATTCAGGCATAAAATTTCTTCTGAAGTGGAACAAGAAAACCCATTTGTTAAAAAAACATAACCAGATTAATGAAGTGATAAACATAAAGGAAACTAAATAATCAACACTTGCAACGTGCATACCTAGAACATGTACATGCAAAAGATAGTACTGACAACTAGGAAAGTACATGGTTGGAATAAAATTGGAATTTATATGCTCATGCTTTACACATGTATACTTGTTTTCCAATTAATTCATCAGACAAGCAACGTCACGGTACCTTTTAGTTTTCAAAAACTCTACAAACATGGTAACGGAAAAACAATTTGTGGAGCAAGCTGTGTAATTGGATGTAAAGATTGTGAGTGATGAATTTTATATGAAAGATAATGGTTGGGCATTAACACAATATTTAATGCACTCGTCCAGTATAAATTTTGTAACTATAGCATAAGGCAGCACAGGAACAGATGAATATAATAAAGCACACAATTCAGGAACAGACTTACGACATGCTTCTAGCAGTGCATTGCAGCATGATGTGGGGACTGGAGATGATGGCAACTCTCGAAGGAAATACTGTCATATTGCAAGGACATTAAACAAAGAACATAAAGATTGCTTGTGAAATTCACAGGAATCAAAACTTTATTGCAGCAGGAAAGAGAAACACCTTGACACAATCAGCAATGACATGTGCATCCTCCTTCGGAGAGAACTCAGTTTTTCCTAAGGCACACCAAAAACCATTATTTTGAGTAACTCTAAAAATGAAAACATAACTAAGAAACATCAATGCAACTGGTTTCCTAGTCTATACTGCTTTACTAGTAAAGAGGGTCTCAATTCTTATATTTTCTTGACAATTTGATTTTTTGTGAGCAACTGTTAAATATGAAGTCAAAGAAATGGATATCTTAGCTTTAAAACTGTGTTTGTGCTAGAATGTGAAAAATTAGAAAAGACAACCATGCGGACCTGAATTTCATAGTAAATAAAAAGTACAGAGGTTTACTGAGGACAAAATATATCTTCATAAACTAACCCTGTTCAAATTCCTTAATTCGATGCTCAACATCATCAACATCTGCAGCTTGCCGCAAGATGCCTTCCACCTTTATTCCTGTTAACCAATTTCAGTCAGTCAGATTTGGACAAGTTCGAAAAAACAAAAATATCAGTACATATTTAAACCAAAAATTGAAGAAGACTTCCAAACTCTAAAACTAATGTAGATTAACAGAAGTTCTATATAGGAGACCATTATTAAGGTAAACAGTTCGAGAAGAAAAGCAAAAATGAAGAATGTATTGATCCATGTTAAATATTTCTTTTGTTATTTGTGTGGGAGAGAGAGAGTAGAAGAGATAATATATTTGTCTAAGATAGGGCATTTCAAAGTCATAATAGCCTATAACACTTGAAAAAGGTATTCTTTAGTCGCTCTACAACTAACAAATCATGTGTATGTCTTATGAGACAGTTTAAAAGCAGATAACCCAGGAAAGTACTTACAACTTGCAAAGCAAGCTATTTTTTCCATTTTTGGTCCTGCTTATGGGATATCCAGTGACCTAGAGACCACCACCATTATATATGATGGGAAAATACTGTTCATGAAGGGGCACTGAGAAACATAAGAGCTGAGATTTGGAAAAGGCACATTTCAACCAGTCAGCCAGAACAGAAATTCCCTCATTCATTACAGTGCTCATAGCTAATTAAAGTTGACGTGGAGAACTTTCTTCATTATTCTAGTCATAATAATAATGTTTATTGCATTAAACTGTTAATGATTAATAGTTAAGGATTTTAGATTTTGAGGAGTTTAAGAAAATCCATGATGCAGTTTAGTAATTCAAACATAACTTTTAATACAATTGTTGGATTGAGCTGCAATTTTTAAAGAAAAATTTGACAGCCATGTTTCATATGAGGTTAAAATTTCATGATGATCAAATATTGAAAAGGCCTTCAAATAAGTAAGTTTTTGTGCAGAATTGTCTTTATTTTCTTTGTTGTATTTTGATTTTTTTTTTCTATTTAGATTAAGACTTTTAATTTAATTAGTATTTTACTATTTAGTAATCCTAATGCTAGATGGATTTTATTAATTAGGTAAATTTTAATTAGGAATTCTTTCCTATAAAGGATTTTAGGTCTAGAACTTCTATAAATAAGGATGTTTTATAATGAGAAGATTTAAACTATCATTCAGATTTTATAAAATATCAGACGTTATTCTCTAAATTTCTCTACAGCTTAGTTCTGTAATCTTATGGTTTAAGAACCCTAGCTTTTATCAATGTTATAGTCATGTCAATCAATATCAAAGTAGGTTAACCTCTATAATGGATAGAAATGGTAGCAACTCATTCTGCAATACAGGAATGGAAGGCCTTTAGGACACTATGAGAGCTCAGAAGTAGAAACTAGATCTTTTGGAACAAAGGTTTGATTGATTGGAGCAAATCATAGCATAGCTTGGCTAAGGAAAGATGCAAATAGGGATCATTAAAAGAAAGGGAACTGCATAGAGACTTACCTCAGGGCACATCTAACTTAGACCTATTCCTGAATTCAATGAAAATCCTTTCTATGATGGAAGATTTTTGAAGAAAAGATTTATTAACTGGTTGAAAAACTTGGAAGCTTTTTTAGAAGTAATTGACATGGAGAACTTTCTTCATTATCTAGACATAATAATGTTTTATTGCATTATTTCATTAATAGTTAAGGTTTTTAGGTTTCGGGGAGTTTAAGAAGACTCTAAGATATAGTTTGGTAAATCAAGCATGACTTTTAATTCAACTGTTGAATCGAGTTGTAATTTTGACAGATTATTCTGAAGGCCCATTAAACAATGTTGTCACAAGGCACCTGAGCACTCGCTTAAGCGTTGGAGGTGAGGCAAGGCAAGGCCGAGGCGCCTTTCTTAGCCTAAAGTGATGGAGTTTGAAGAGGTGTTGTCCAGGCAAGCACCTGAAGAAAATTATACACTAACACTGAGGATTGGTTTGAAGAGGCGTCTCTTTGATTTCTGCTTTTTAAAAAAAAAAGGACTTATGTTTTGTCTTGTTTGTCTCTTTTTTTGGGTCTTATACAAGAAAAAATTTAAGGGTAGTTTTGTAAAAAACATATATTAGGGTTAAAAAAAGAGAGAGAAGACGTGAAAGTTGAAACAAGAACAAAAACAAACATGAAACACCACCAGAAAAGAAGAGAAAGAAGAGTCAAAAGTGAAGATTGAAGAACAATAATGGCATTCCTTTAACTTTTTTTTCTCTTGTTATTTCATCTTTTTGTTTCTTAATTTCTCTCTTCTTCAATTTTCTTCTCTCTCCATGTTATTCATTTTCTCTCTTCTGTTATGCTGCCAAAATTTCTACTAAGTTATATCATTTATAATATTGTACATGTAATTTTTTATATCATAAAGTTTGAGTGTTTTGGTTCATTCGTGCAAGCACCTAGAGATGCACCTAGCACCTCGAATATTTTCCAAGCTTGGCACTTTTTAGCATCTCTCTCCTTTGACAACTCTACCGCTAAAATTTTATAGTGATCAAGGATTAGAGAGGTCTTCAAATAAGAGACGGAAGTTACTATGCAGGACTATCTTTATTTATTGCAGAATTGTCTTTATTTACCTTGTTGTATTTAAATTCTTTTTTCTATTTAGATTATGACTTCTAATTTAATAAGCATTTTACTAGTTGGAAATCCTAACCCTAGTTAGACATTCTATTAGTTAGATAAGTTTTAATTAGGAATTAGTTACTATAAAGAATTTTAGGTCCAGAACTAATATAAATAGAGATATGTAGTTTCTTTTGAGAAGAATCAGATTATCATTCAGATTTTATAAAATACTAGTGATTATTCTCTAAATTTATCTAAGTTTAATTCTGTAACCGCTTGAGAGCCCTTTATCCACCTTATACTCTGCATCAGAAGTCCCTATTACAACACTCCACAAGAAAGCACGGGGTAAAGTATAGATGGTAGTCAGACCCTTTCTTTACAGTTGCACCAGAAAATGGGCAGGCTATGCCATATCCATATTCATATGCACATGTAAATTAGTTCACTATAAATAAAACAAACATCTTTAAATCACATCCATAAGCATATGCAAATTAATTCACTATTGGTAAGGTAAACAATCATATCCTCGTGTACCATAGAAGAAAAAAACAGGAACTATGCTGTACTAGGTATTGCCACTAATCTCTCTCAACTCTCAACCTCAAGATAAGGGAATTCATTGATGAAGTAGGAAAAGAAAGTAATTCAGAGATGTGGACAAGGAAAGGGAAATAATGACAGTAATGGAAAAGGAAACCCACCATGGTCTTCTATAAACCTTAAAGCCTTCTCCAGAAAAGATGGAGATCCATCAACATCTTCTAAAGCAAGTAAAATTGGTCTGCCAATGACCAGGGATTTTACTGGCTGCTTATCCTTCACTACAGGGAAAACAGTCAAATGTCAGAAGGAACTGAAAAATGAAGACAAAGTTTCTGACACTGTTCTAAAGAACTACAACGAATGAACACAAAATATTGATGTCAACTGAAAAGGATGTATACTAACACTGTTCCAAGGAACCATCAGTTCCATCAGCCTGATCATTCTGGAAGAAACCATTTTGCCCCATCACAAGAGAAGCACTTGGTGCCTGTGCCAGGGCATTCTCAAGAGCAGTCTTCCATTCATATAAATCTTCAGAAGATTCGGCCTGTGGCATCAATTCAAAGAAACCACAAATATGATATCAAGATTGCAAAAAGAGACCAAAACAGAACACAGAACAGAGCACCCAATTCTCACTGAAGCCATAGGACTTTCAAGTTGAGAAAAGATATAGGTTACATCCACTGTGGAAAAATAAGGATGCTCAGGATGAGGTAGTAGAGGGATGGATAGAGCTTATAAAAGGCATTGGAATTGTGACCTTGTAACCTAGGGACATCTGATAAAATTACAATTGTGACCTAAAGAAATGACTGATCAAACCTGCTTGTGTTTTGAGATCATGTGTGGTGAAATAGCTTGATGCATTCTCAAATTAATAGTGAAAAAAGAATGAATAATTAAATGCAAAATAAGCTAGACACTAAGCTGGAGAGCTTGAACTTGTTCTTTGCCAAGTCACAGCCCAGCTCAAGCTCTGACCAAGCTAATACTCTTAAGCTTAACTCTTTTGCAGCCTGGAGAAATTATACGTGAAAAATATGCAAAAATGCAAGCAAAAGAAATGTCAAAGGGGACTGCAACGAAGCAAGAAAAATGAAAAATCACCTTGAGAGTGAATGCCCGTCCATCACGGCCATCAGGAAAGAGAACAGTCAAGAGCTTTTTCTCTGCTTTGACAACCACACTATAAAATTCCAAAAGAAGTATTACAAAGTTAGTATATTACTTCCGGTTGTGAACAACAATGAGAAGACAGCCAGATTAATAATGTCTAATTTGAAAAAGCAAGCCAACCTGCCTGAATTGTTGAGGTCAATACCACCAAGGGTCAGGTTCACTTCACTCCCTTTTTGAGGAATAGCACTCTGATAAAGTAAAAAATACAGAGTTACATGGTATGCAAAGGCGCAACTATGCTGGGAGGGTGGGGGCTAAAGTTCCTTAATTGTGGTTTTTACCACCAACGCAAATTACAAGAAACAATATCTATCATACGCAAAACTACCTACCGGATCGCTCCTGAAGAAAACCAGTGATGTCCGTGTCAGAATAAACCACCTTTTTTTCCAGGATGTCCATCCAATTCCTAACAATATCAGAGAGAAACGCGTATTTAAATGCTCACGGAACAGATACTTCGTTTTCTTGATTGGATCATCAAAAAAAGTGGCATTTTTATTATCTGCAGTGATTAGCCTAATCAAGTATGTTAAGAAATGCCTCTTGGATAAAAGCAACTCCAACCCAAACTTCTCTGTCTGTGTGCATTATTAGTTCTTCCTAACGTAGATCAAAAACAAACCAACTCCTTCTGGGATTATACTAGAATCAGAAAAGGACGATCACCTTAAACACATGGCCATTACAAGTAAACAATATTTTATTATATCTCGCTAATTTGTCATTAAGCATAAGAAAAACCGTAAAGACATACATACCTTTGGATGAAATAAAAAGCGGCCCGCTCTTGAAAATCTGCAACACAGATTATTACAACAAAAGAAGCAACAGGGTCTGATCCATGAAACCAAACTACAAACTGATATGGTCTGAATAACGGACCTGATCAGTAATGTTGACGATGATCTAGTAATTGATCATCATCACTATAATCTTAATCATGTGAGAAATAAAAGCGTGAAAAAAAGGAAAGAAAAATCACCGCATTGCCACCGTGAAAACGCAGATTTTCAAGCTGTCCTGGTGCTGGAGGTGGAGGTGGAGGCGGAGGACCGCCATCTCCCTTCATAGCATCATACAAATAAGTACGTCATTTTAAATCACATTGTGAACCAGAAAATGAAAGAACGCAAGAATAATTTCGTAAATATACATACCTTAGAAGACTCTGTATTTTTGTTGGTAGTCATCACTTAATCATCCAAGAATCACGAAATCACATAATGTACCTTGTTATCAATTAAATGAACAAGGAAAGGAAAAGGATACAAGATGTGGAGGAGCGAGAGAGAGAAGAAGAAGGGAGCGTGAAGAAGGGAGCAGGGATCTTTCGTCGCCCACGGTGCTGTGATGGTGGCGAAGCTGATTTCTTTTTCTTTTCCTTTTTTTTTCTCTCGCGATTTTTTTTGGGAATAGATGAAAAAAACCCAACGGAAACGCGGTGGTCACGCAAAAAGGGAGGAGGTCCAAGAGAAAGAAAGCGAGTGGGCCTCTTAGGATGCTCCGCTTGTACACGTCACCCCTATTATTCTCACCCTCTCTTTCATCGAAACGTGCTGGAGGGAAATTATGGAAAATCGGAAAGAAATTATGGAAAATCGGAAAGGACATGATCACCCTCTTTGATCTTTTATTATTATACTTTAGATTTTTTTAATGTGACTGTCTGGTTTCTTACAAGGAAATTCATCCTTTGTTTATTAATTAAGAAATATTTTGAAAGACGTGGGAAAAGTTTCGTTCAGCAAGAAATAAATTATTATGAATTGTTATAGTATTTTTTTTTTATGATAGACAGTTATGTATATTGAGATTATGTGTAATATTATGATAGTGGTAATTTTTTGAAGTATATTTTATTTAAAAATAAATTAAAATAATATTTTTTATTATTTTTTAAAATTTATTTTTAACATCAAAATAATTTAAAAAATTAATTTATTAAAAATTAATATTTTCAACCCAATAACAAATACATCCTGAAAAAGCCAGAGAAGAGCAGTCGCCCCTCCTATCATTTTTTTCCCCATGAGATATATGTGTTAGTATATGCTTCAAAATCTTAATTATCTAATATTTGTTTACGAGTGCCTGTTAAAAAGAATATTGATAATACTTGCAATCTTACCGCATATTTTATAAAATAATAAAGAATGCATTTGAGATGTCAACGAAAGTATTTTGAATACTACGAAATTATGAATTGCAAAACTTATGAATTTCTGACTTATGCCAGTGATTTGCATATTTAATCAATAAATTATTTCAAATATGATTTTTAGTATATTCTGTTTTTATAATTGTTTTCTAAAATATTTTTTAAAATATTTTTATTTATAAATATATTAAAATAATATTTTTAACGTATCAAAATAATTTTAAAATATTAAAACAATATAAATTTAAAATAAAATAAAATTTTTTTTAAAAAAAATATTTTTAAAACAAAAAAAATTTATATAATTATATGAAAAAAAAAAGAAAAAAAAAAACCTCCGCGAGATTGAAAAATGAGGGGTAATAATTAGTAGCGTTGATCTTTGTTACACAATCAGTAGCCTCCCATTTGAAGAGCAGCAACAGTCACGCCACAGGTGCAGCATGTCCCTGTTCCACCCTACTAAAAGCCTGAACCATCCATCATAGATGGCCCATTGACGAGCGAGCACCAAAGCCTAAATCACATCATTTTCATGTCACCCTTTGATTAAGGAATTTTGTCACCTTCCTCCCTTTCAAATAATTCCCTGTTTGGTTTTATATTTTAGAAATGTTTAAAAAAAATAAATTTTTTTATTTTTTATTTTTAATTAATATTTTTTTAGTATTTTTAAATTATTTTAATGTATTAATATTAAAAATAATTTTTAATAAAAAAATTATTTTAATATATTTTCAAGTAAAAAATATTTTAAAAATAACTATAACCATACTCCCAAACAGGCTCACCAATGCTCAGCCACCAGTTATATATTTTTTTTTAAAAGAAAATTAGACATGCATGGGATGCACTTTTTCAAATGGAAAGATTTTAAGTATAAATTAAAAATTTTAAATAAATAACTAATTAAATAAATAAATAAAATTATAAACGATAACTGATAACAAAATTTAAAAAATTAAGAGATAAATAAAAATCAAGATATTTGATCTCACAATATAAGATATTTATCTAGTTGTATTTACTAAATTTATTTATTCAAATTAATTTTTTATTTAATCAAATAATAATAGAAATAAACATACATGAAAATTGATTAAATAAATGAAAAAATTACTGCACATATCAGAAATATTATCTAAGAATAAATTTTTTTATTTTTAAAAATAATTTTTTTCTATATAAAACATAAAAAAATATAGATGAATTTGAACAATATCTTAAAAATTAAAATACATATAAAATAATTAAAAAAGCTTTATTCAAAAAAGGTTAAATAAGAAAAATAAAAAGTCATCAAGGAGGGATATTAATTGGAACATAAATTAAAAAATTACTTAAAAAAGACATATTAAAAGAAAGTGTTGATTAAAATAAAATCAAAATTAGAGTAAAACATAAAAAAAAAAGGAAATGATGTTTATGTACTGCAAACATATTTAAAAAATAAAAAATAAACGACATAGGTTATATCTTCAATTGGGTTTAATAAGCTGGTTTTCATTTTAATTAGATGTTAGAAAAATAGACAACAATAGAAAACGAACATGTGAAAAAATAAGGGTCCGAGTCAACTTGAAGTAGCGTGATAAATATTTAACCTAGGTAATAAAGGATGAGCCGAACCGGGTTGATCGGCAAAATATATGGCCTAAATCATAAGATTGGAATAACATGATAGAAAAGAAATTAAAAAAAAAAACTGCAAAGCTAATTGATTAGTACTTAAAAGTGTATTTTTATCAAGGTTTTATATTATCATTTTGCACTTGAACTATCAATAACTCCTTAACTAAAACATGTTTTATACTAACATATTTAATAATATAAGATACCTTTAATTTATGGTAAATGTTCATTTTAAATACAGGACTATCACATAAATAAAAGGATTAATTGATGAGTTTAAGAACTGAAACTAAAAGGACAAAGAAATGACCAAATTTAGAAAAGAGATGTCAATGTAATCCAAACCGGAACACTGTTCGGTAATTGGGTCATATCTAGAGCTGTAGGTATTTGATTAGTACTTAAAAGTGCATTTTTATCAAGGTTTTATATCATCATTTTGCACTTGAAGTATCAATAACTCCTTAACTAAAGCATGTTTTATAATAATATATCTAATAATATAAGATACCTTTAATTTATGGTAAATGTTCATTTTAAATGCAAGCTTATCACATAAATGAAAGGATTGATTGATGAATTTAAGAACTGAAATTGAAAGGACAAAGAGATGGCCAAATTTAGAAAAGAGATGTCGGTGCAATCCAAACCGGAACACTATTTGGTAATTCCATCATATCTAGAGTTGTAGATCTCAATTTTAGGTCCACTTTATATGGATGGAAAGGTAAGACATAGCCTACAACTTTTATATGGAGCTAAGATTTAAAAAAGTCATTTTCAAGCCCAAATTATAGCAACAACAAAGAAGCTTGAATCTATCTTCCAGCCCGAGCACTGTTCAGTATTTGACCCATATCTGGAGTTTTGGAAGTCCAAAATGAGCTGAATTTTTTACACAAGAAAGCTGAGACAATTTTCTACAACTTTCATGTTTTGAGTGGCTCCAATTTTAAGGTTATCAATGACGTTTTGAGCATACAAGAGAAGATAAGGATTGTTATCAAGTCAAGAGTTGGTCACCTACTCATCAATTAGTCATCAAATCAATAGTTCCTAATTTTGGCCTATAAAAGGAGGCGTTTGCCATGCATTTAGACATCTTGGTGTCCAGATCAAGATCATGCTCTTGTTTTCTCTCTTTATATTTTTTGTAATGTTTATGCTTTGTTTTCATTAATATCAAGTTTATGCCTTTCATTTCCTTTCCTTTGCTTAGTTAACTTTTATCTTTTTTATGTTCTTATTTTGTTTATCAATTTTTCTTTCTTTCATTATGTCTAGCTAAGTTTATTATGTCAAGGTGAAAAGGTTACACTAATGGAGTAAGAATAAGTATAGTATAAACTTAATATGAACTTTCATGTTTGATACTAACATGTTTTATATTTGTTATCTTGTTCACTATTTAATACTTTGCTTGTTAAATGACTAATCTTGATTTATGTTGTATAACACTTGGTACAACAAATGCTTGACACTTTCATAGCCCATAATGTATGGTATAACCGACACCTGAGCTATGAAAGGAACTTGATTTGTTGTTAACATAAGTTATAATCATGAATGCTTGACGAGATTTACAAGTATTAGCATTAATTGAATAAGATGACTAATGTAATCATGTTAACAATCTATAATCTGATTGGAACCTCCTTTGTGTGTGGTTTCCAATTAAATAATAAGAGTTTACACTATACTTGTTTGACATACCATTAGTGGATCCTCTAACCTTGGCATTGTTTGTTATCATTGTTTAATCTTTACGTTAATTTTTCATCTCAAAGTTCTCATCAACTTTTGTTCTTCTTCTTCTTCTTTATTATTATTATTGTTGTTGTTGTTCTTATTATTATTATTATTATTATTATTATTATTATTATTATTATTATTACTACTACTACTATTACTACTACTATTATTATTAGTATTATTATTGCTACTATTATTATTGTTGTTGTTATTGTTACTATTGTTGTTGTTTATAATTGTTGTTTATAATTTGTACAATTAACCTCCTTATAGTTCGACCCTAGTCTCGCCAGGTTATTTATTACTTCGACACTCATGCACATGGGAGAAGACATCAATCTTTTAGTCGTGTCATACATCTAGTGGAGGTATGTACAACCTTAGGGGAAATCATGACCTCCAAGCCAAGTTTGCATCTTTAGCTAGCAATGTCGAGGCACTAGAATTGAAAAAAGAGTGGTCAATTAAAATCGGTTGAAAACATTGTGTGTCAAATATATGAAACAAATGAACACTCAACCAATAATTGTCCAACCTTGCCTTCTTTTAAGGAATGTCTTCATGAACAAGCCCATGATTTAAACAGTTTTCAAAGGGCCAACCACAACCTATACTCCCAAACATACAACCCTGGTTAGAGAAATCACCCAAATTTTAGTTGGAAGAGTGATAACAACAATGCACAAACATCATAACCACCGTTTCAAGCACACCACAAGTTCCAAAATTCTCATGGATATGCACCTCTTTATGCTCCAACTCCTAAAAGAAATCTTGATGAAACATTGCATGCATTCATTAAAAAGCAAGAGACAATCAATACTCAACTTGCTCAAAACATGATAGATTTTAAAAATACTCTTGCAAAATTAACATCTACTCTCAGTTTCCAAGAGAAAGGTAAGTTTCCATCTCAACCACAACAAAATCTCAAGGGGCAATATAATGCAAATACAAGTAGTTCTGAAAGCCAACACATGGATCAAGTCAAATCAGTCACTACTCTTCGTAGTGGTAAGGTTATTGAAAAACCCACTCTTGAACCTTGTGAGAAAGATGATGAGTCAATCTCTAAGGGTAAGGAAGAGGTTGAATATAAAAATTGCAAAGAAACGACTGATTCCTTGCCAGTACTTCCATTTCCTCAAGCCATGACCAAATAAAGAAAAGTCAATCACAACTCTGAAATATTTGAAACTTTCAAACAGGTAAGAATCAATATACCTTTGTTGGATGCTATTAAACAAGTTCCTTCCTATGCTAAATTTTTGAAAGATCTATGCACTGTGAAGAGGAAACTGAATGTGAAAAAGAAAGCCTTTTTAGCCGAACAAACAAGTGCCATTCTTCAGAACAATAAAGCTTTGAAATATAAAGACCCTGGTTGTCTTACAATTTCTTGCTTTATTGGAGAACATAAAATTAAAAGAGCCTTACTTGATCTTGGAGCCAGTGTGAATTTACTTCCATATTCAGTTTTTCAAAGTCTCAATCTAAGTGAGTTAAAACCAACTTCTGTAACTCTTTTACTTGCCGATAGATCTGTAAAAGTGCCTAGAGGAATAATTAAAGATGTGTTAGTACAAGTCAATAATTAAAGTCTCAATCTAAGTGAGTTAAAACCAACTTCTGTAACTCTTTTACTTGCCGATAGATCTGTAAAAGTGCCTAGAGGAATAATTAAAGATGTGTTAGTACAAGTCAATAAATTCATTTATCCTGTGGATTTTATTGTCTTGGACACAAAACCTGTTGAAGTATGTAATTCATTTCCTATTATTTTAGGACGTCCATTTCTTGCAACTTCTAACACATTGATTAATTGTAGGAATGGACTGATGAAGCTATCATTTGAAAACATGACATTGGAGATGAATATTTTCAACATTTGCAAGCAACCTGGAGATGATAATGATTTACAAGAAGTAGATCATATTGACGAATTAGTTTATGATCAACTTGAATCTACTTGAAGTAAAAATGAGTTGGATGAATCTGAAGATTTGCAAATGATTTATTTCGAGGAAGAAATCATGGATGAAAAACGCACCGAAAATGTTGTTGCAGATCTTTTGTCAAAAGTGATAACAAATTCGACATCTAACATCACACCAATCGATGATTACTTTCCTAATGAATCCTTACTTTCTCTTAGTCCAATGCCTTGATATGATAAAAATATCAATTTTCTTCCTTTAGGAGATTTGCCAACTGATTGGAGTACCCAAGATAAAGAAAAGTTTTTGAATGAAGTGAAGAACTTTTATTGTGATGACCCTAGCTTATTCAAATATTATCCTGATCAAATATCTCAAAGATTCATTCCTGACAATGAGGTAAGTAGTGTCATTAAACTTTGTCATTCTAAAGCACGTGGGAGTTATTTTTCATCAAGAAACACAGCTGCAAAAATCTTTCAAAATGGATTTTAGTGGCCTACCATATTCGAGGACACGCATGTATTCTGCAAAACTTGTGAAAATTGTCAAAAAGTTGATACTGGTCAAAAAATTTTGTTTTATAATTCTCAACTCTATTCATTCCCTAGAGAGCTAAAATCAAGATAAAGCAATCCTTATGGGGACTGTGATATTGAGAATTCAATGAATGACAATGTTTTTAAGGAAAATGGACATCGTTTGAAACCTTACTTTGATAATTTTCCTAGTGAAAATGAATCAACTGGTTTGAATGATCTTATAGATAAAGGTTGATTATTTTGTTTTTCTTACATTGTTTTTGTGTTTCTTTTTGAGTGATTTTTGCTAGTTTCTCTCACCTCGGTCAAATAGCGAACAACGGTACTCCGTAACTTAAGTCGGTTCTTTCAATTTCCCATAATAACTAATATTTGTGTATATATTTGTGCAATTCTTTGAATCTCTCTTCCAATTCTCATTTGATAATGGACACTAATCTTGAAAAATTGAAAAAGTATTTTCCCGCTCTACCTCAAAATGCGATTACAAAAATTTACCGTGCTAGATGTGCAAGATTGAGATTGTTAATGAAACATGGAATTCCTGAAGATATTTGCTGATTGATTGAAGCAAAGGTCCGATTATCAGGTGAGTCCTCTAATTCCTTCATTTCACACATGCCTGGAACAGGTAAAAGCACTTTTGCAAAGAAACGTCGTGCAAAACGACTGAAAGTTTGTCATCGATGTGCTAGATGGACTTGTGATGCACAATGTCGTTCTTTAGGAATGGTATCTATAAACCATGAAGATAAAATACAATTCATTAAGGATGGCTTGAGTAAGGAGTCTTTAGATAATCTTCTATTGACTCTTGAGACGCATCCTAGTGGAGATGTGCATCGTGCAATTGATGATTTATAGCCACTATTTCATAAAAAAAACATGATCGACTTAGTCTTGGGAATCTGACTAAAAAAGACCTTATTTGCCAGTTTTTAAGAAAACTAGATGAGAAGCCTATCCCCGACCCATAGAAGGCGTTTAAGCCGTTCTTGGATGTAAAATCAAGGGAAGATGTGAGCCACAATCACAACTACCCGTACATACACATACTTTTTCAAAAGTAAATAAATAAAGAGAGAGAGAGTTTGTGTGAGACTCTAGCTGGCCTACATATAGGTGGTATGATTGCCTTTCTAATTTCTCATTTATAAAATCCTCTCTTCCTTCCTTTCATTTCTACTCAACCCATACATTTAACAAATACAAAAGTGTGTAGAAATGACAAGTTCCTCAGGTCATCATATAAGAAGTATTTGTGTTTTCGGTGAATCTAGTCTTGGGAAAGAAAAGGAGTTTTTATAATCAGCAAATCATCTTGGTCAAGTGCTAGCTGAGAGAAAGATTCATTTAGTATATGGGGGAGGCAGTCTTGGGTTAATGGGAGGTGTGTCAATAGTTGCATTTTTAGGAGGTAGTCAAATTTTAGGGGTCCTCCCCGAAGCTTTAGCACAAGGGGACATCATTGGAAAAACAATTGGAGAGGAACTTCAGGTCTCCACAATGTCAACTCGAATTAATGCAATGTTTAACCATGCTGATGCCTTCATTGCTTTACCAGGTGGTCTAGGCACATTGGAAGAGATCTTTCATATTTTCTCTTGGGGCCAACTGCACATTCACCATAAACCCATAGGTTTGTTAAATGTTAATGGTTATTATGATAAGTTGTTGTCTTTTCTTGATCATGCTGTGGAACAGGAATTTTTAACATCTTCTGCACGACAAATCATAATCTCTACTACTACTGCTGAACAATTGATTGACTAACTACAATCTTTCATTCCTGTAATTGATCCTTCCATGAGTCGCATAAATTGGTCAACTAAGGAAAGCCGTGAAAAGCTTAGATTGGATTTGAGCCTTCATTTGTGAATCTTTGTGTCTTTTGGTTTTATTATTATATTTTGTTATTTCTTATTTTTGTTTCAGTGTGTTTCAAGTTTGTCAGTGTTTGTTATTTCAGGTGATATCTTCTATACTCTATCTTTCTACCTTTAAACATTGAGGACAATGTCTCGTTTTCGTTGGGAGGAGAGGGTAGTAGTTAACAAAAAAAAAGTAACTGTGTTTTTTATTTCATAAAGCATGTCCAAAATTATTGTTACTATGTTGGTAGAGTAAGGAGAACTTTTTATGACTTTTGAGACGCATCTTAGTAATCATTTGTAACAAGGTCTATCATAATACTTCTTGAAATATTCAGATTTACAAACTCTCAAATTGTTATCACTTAATTCTGCTCATATACTTATTTAACATGTATTCTTAAACCTTAATTTACACATATACACTTTAAACAAATGATTGTGGGTTGCGTATTGGATTATTACATTATTTGTGTTCTTTTGTTAAAGGTAACAACTAAGGGAAAGGGATCGTATATAATTAAAAAAAAAAGAAAAAAAGAAAAAAAAATGATAATAATAAAAATGTAGATAAGTTTGGTTTCGAAGCCTCCCTAACCTAAGCAATTAAGCTCGAAGGGGTGTTTTAACACTTAATACCCTAAAGTCAACTAACTTGGGAGTTATTGGTCAAACGCTTGTTACATGGGTTGAGGAGAAAAGCTTAAGGGAATCAAACATTGCACTATCTACATATCAGTATCTGCGACCCGAGTTACTAAGCTCGTAGGGGTGTCTTAACACCTAATACCCTAAGACCAACTGGTCTAGGATTAATTATCTAAAAGCTCATTATATAAGTTAAAGATGCATGGTGTTTTAAATTATATATATTAAAAAAAAAGAAAAAGACAAAAGAAGAAGACAAAAATAACAATCCCAACCCAAGGAAGTTAACCTTAAACATTAGAACAAAAATTTTGTTTTCTTCCAAGAAAAGCCTCATAATTATGTGTTGATACATTGAGCACAAAAGAAAGGTTTATGAATATCTTGTTAAGAGGTATTGAGCAAATATATAAATTTAATGAGAGTTTGTTTATCTGGATAGATTAATGGAAGTTAAATAATGACTACCTTGCTTTCTGGAACTTGCAAAGTACTTTTCTATTTTAACGCTTTGATTACTAGGGACTAGTAATAAGCTAGTTAGGGAGTGTGATTGATAGTTAAAAGTGTATTTTTATCAAGGTTTTATATCATCATTTTGCACTTGAAGTATCAATAACTCCTTAACTAAAGCATGTTTTATAACAATATATCTAATAATATAAGATACCTTTAATTTATGGTAAATATTCATTTTAAATACAGGCCTTGAAAGGACAAAGAGATGTTTGAACTCCGAAAAGAGATGCCGGTGTAGTCCACACCAGAACACTGTTCGGTAATTGGGTCATATCTAGAGCTATAGATCTCAGATTTAGCTCCAATTTATATGGATGGAAAGATAAGACATAGGCCTACAACTTTCATATAGAGCCCAAGATCTAAAAATGCCATTTTCAAGTCCAAATTGGAGCAATAACAAAGAAGTCTGAATCTGTCTTCCAACCCGAGCACTGTTCAGTGTTTGGCCCATATCTGGAGTTCTAGAAGTCCAAATGAGCTGAATTTTTTACACAAGATAGCTGTGATAATTGCCTACAACTTTCATGTAGTGGTTCCAATTTTGATGTTATCAATGATGTTTGGGCAGACAAGAGAAGATAAGGATTGCCACCAAGTCAAGAGTTGGTCAGTCATTCATCAATTAGTCATCAAATTAATAGTTCTCAATTTTGGCCTATAAAAGGAGGCATTTGCCATGCATCTAGACATATTGGTCTCCAAATCAAGATCATGCTCTTGCTTTCTCTCTTTGTATTTTTTTGTAATGTTTATGTTTGTTTTTATTAATATCAAGTTTATGCCTTTGATTTCCTTTCCTTTACTTAGTTAACTTTTATCTTATTTATGTTCTTATTTTGTTTATTTATTTTTCTTTCTTTCATTATGTTTAGCTAAGTTTATTATGTCAAGGTGAAAAGGTTACACTAATGGTGTAAGAATAAGTATAGTGTAAACTTAATATGGACTTTAATATTTGATACTAACATGTTTTGTATTTGTTATCTTGTTCACTATTTAATACTTTGCTTGTTAAATGACTAATCTTGATTTATGTTGTATAACACTTGGTACACCAAATGCTTGGCACTTTCATAGCTCATACTGTATGGTATAACCGACACCTGAGCTATGAAAGGAAGTTGATTTGTTGTTAACATAAGTTATAATCATGAATGCTTGATGAGATTTACAAGTATTAGCATTAATCGAATAAGATGACTAATGTAATCATGTGAATAATCTATAATCTAATTGGAACCTCCTTTCTGTGTGGTTTCCAATTGAATAATAAGAGTTTATTCTATACTTGTTTGACATACCATTAGTGGATCCTCTAACCTTGACATTTGTTATTATCATTGTTTAATCCTTACGTTAATCTTCCATCTCAAAGTTCTCATCAACTTCTTCTTTTTCTTCTTCTTCTATTACTATTACTACTATTGTTATTATTATTATTACTACTACTACTACTACTATTACTAGTACTACTATTATTATTATTGTAATTATTGTAATTATTATTTTTGTTGTTGTTATTGTTGTTACTATTGTTGTTGTTTATAATTATTGTTTATAATTTATACAATTAACCTCCTTGTGGTTCGACTCCGATCTTGTCGGGTTATTTATTACTTCGACACTCCTACACTTGGAAGAAGACATCAATCTTTTAGTCGTGTTATATATGATAGGCTTTTTCACATGTTACAAGATGCTTTACCATTCGGTTAACACTAGAGCATCAAGAGCTTAGAAGTACTATGGTCTAAAAGACGTTATGACCATATCAAATGGCTTCATGATTTTTAACTTTAAAACTATTATAGAGATCCTATGTTTGAAGGAAAAAACATCATCTTGAAGCAGTGGCACCCCTCTCTAGTTTGATAAAACAAGATCTCTACATTCCCAATCTGTATTCATCCTCATGGATTGCCATTTCCATTATGGTCCAAGTAGGGTTTGAGCTTGGTAGCAAGCATGGTTGGTAAACCATTATGCTATAATGAATAAACATACAGGTGCATAAGATTTGAGTGTGCTAGAGTGTGTGTAAAGATTGTAGCTTCCTTCCTCTTTGTCCACAAGTTTAAGATTGAAGACCCCCTCTCCACAAAACCAATCACCATTGAGGTTGATTATGAATAGAAGCCTCCTAGTTGTGACCAATATAACTTGTTTGGACACTTTTGTCCTCTTAAAGTTAGCTCCCCATTCCACAGGCAAAGGCTAAACTAGTACAGACGCTACTTTGCCTAAAATCTTATTCCAAATAGAAAATCTCCTTATACCCTAACTCTTTTAGATCCCTCCTCTTTTACCATTGTTAAACCCCATTTCATATATCCTTTCACCAAAGACACGACAATAAGCCCCCTTTCACAGCCACTAGAAACTCTAGCCAACCACACCTCAAACCCTCAAAACTCTCATAAAACCACACACATCAACCCCCTGCCCTCGCAAGCAACATCTTGCCAAATACCTAGAGATAAAAGATTATGGATTAGAACAAACCTTAAGTAATGATCCTCTAACCATTGAACAACTCCAACTTCCCATAATTGGCCTTACATCATGTATTATGAGCAAAATGGAACCTCTAAGAAGTTATAGTACAACCTCATCTATAATTAAAGAGGTCTTCATTAGAACTTTAACAACCCTTACCCCTTCTAGTGAATAACATGTTGATTCCCCACTTCCCCCTCTCCATCAATAGCTAAAAAAAGGGGGAGGAAACGTAAAAAGGCATGTCATAACCTATTTTTGGGTTATTCCTCAAATTCATCTTCTTCATTTTTTTAAATAAAAAAAGATCAAAAAAATAAAATAAAGATTGATATTTTAGCAAAAACAAATGCTACTTGGGAGGGTTTCAAATCAAGATGCAATTTTGGAGCCTAATTGCAACCCATTTTACCCAAAACTAGAGAGATAATGCAGATTTAAGGATAAATTAAATTGTTATTAAATGAATATGCTTAAAAATTAAGCCTAAAGAATAAATTAGATTTTTAATATGCCAATTTGTTTTAATCATGAGCCAAATTGAAAATTAATTGTGTCTAAGAATTAATTTGGGTCTAATTAAAGAATTTAATTAGGTTCAATGATTTAATTATACTTTAAATAAGTTAAATTAATTTTATTAGGGGCTTCATTGATGAAAAAATAAGTTTGGGAGCTTAATTTAGGCTTAATAAGAAGATTGAAATCAAGGGCTCAATCGTTAAAAAAAAAATTCAAAGTTTTGGGGTCAATCAAAGGTTAAATTGAAGAAACTCATAGCTAAAAACTAATCTGTAAAAGACATCAAACTATAAGGGCTCAATTGATTGAAATCAGGGGTGAAATTGAAGAAATTTAAAAGTTTAATAGTCAATTGAGGGTCAAATTATAGCAATCTGAAATTAAGGATTACAATGAAAAAGACATGTAAATCCGGGGCTGAAATTGAAGTGTTTTGGGGGATGAAATTGCATAAAATTAAAGTTTGAAACCAATCAGATGTATTTAAGAGAAATAAGAAATTAAAGGACTAAATTGAACTTTACCAAAATGACTTTATTTTGGTAACTGTTCATCTTTTTTAATTTCTCTGAAAAAACTGCTTAGAAAACTACTTTGCAGATGTATTGAATATCTCTACTCTTTCACTAAATTTGACAAAACTTGCATGAAAATAATTACTTGACATTTCTTTACACCCTAGACTACCATTTAAACATCATTGATAACATCAAATGATAGCCTTAAAACAATAATCTATGCCTAAGAACCACACTTCAACATACATATACATATTAGTTTTAATGTGAACAAATGCACCTAATCACCATAGTAATTAAAAAAAACATTAATAACCAAAGCATAATATGACACGATCAAAAGATTGATGTCTTTTCTCAAGTGTAGGAGTATCAAAGTAATAAATAACACGGCAAGACTAGGTCCAACCATAGGGAGATTAATTGTATAAATTATAAACAATAATAATACAATAACAACAATAATAATAACAGTAATAGTAGTATTAATAACAACAGTTGTCGCACCCGACATCGCGGCGGCCTTAAAAATTTTAATGTAATGGAAAGAATGGATTTCTGGCATCCTATTCTTTGATGGTGAATGATCTTTGTTTAAGGAGTCGCCACCTAGTATTATGGTTACTAAGAACCCTAACTGGTCAATAGAGATTCTATAGTCCGAGACTGGTTACGTAAAAGGGAAGATATTATCACCCCTTAAACGTCCTACCTAAGGCAAGCTGCATTGCTGATTTTCGTCCTTAATTGCTAACATTTTTTTTTGTTGGTTTATACTATGATTGTTTGTGTGTAATATTCCTGACTCTGGCGCCAGTGAATATTCAACTATGAATATTTCCAACTCTGACGTTGGTAAATATTACATAGGTATCCAAATAAATAAATTTAAATCATCTTTTTTTCCTTTCATTCCTGACTCTGGCGTCAGTAAATAAATAAATAAAAGTAAATTTTTATTTACGCGTGCACATATTTTTTTTATTTTTCTAGCTAAATAAAATAAAATACAACGAATAAAAATAATATAAATTTAAATTGGTATTTTTATTCCTGACTCTGGCGTCAGTGAATAAACCAATAAATTTATATTATTTTTATTCATGCATACATATTTTTATTTTCATATTTTTTATTTTTTATTTTATTTTAGTTTTTACCAACAGGCGTGCGTGAACTGCTCACGCACTTTTGCTACAGGAAGCATGTAATTAAAATGTAAGGAGGGAAAGAGCAACTTACCTGATGCTGCAACTAAAGATGATAATGATAGTGAAGGGCCGGCTTGATGCTATTTTCTCTTCCTCTGTTTTCCTCTTGGTGTCCCTCTAATCCTCCTTTTCTTTGTCCTTTTTTTTTCAAGCATACCTCTAGCAAACACAGTAACCAGTTAATTATTTTAGTAAGAAAGGAAGGAAACTTACCTAGGCGTGTGGCTGCTGAAGGCGAAGTCGAGGGAGACTGGGGAGAAAAAAGGATTAAGGGGCGGCGGCTAGTATAGAGTTCATCGCCCCCTTCTTTTTTATGTTTCTTTCTGTTAAGGTTTCTGGTAATGGCCTCCTCTTAAGGTTTTTTTCTTTTAGGGTTTCTCTCTAATCGTCTTCCTTTCTCTCTCTCTCTCTCCTTTTTTTGCTCTATTTTTCTGGGTTAATTCTCTATTCTCGGGTCTATCCTCCCCCTTTCTTTACCTTTGACATCTGTATTTATAGTGTCAGAGTCCCTTTGTGTGTGAGAAACCAAGTTTCAATCAAACTCATTCTCTTTTTTGAAGTTCGAATTCGAATCAAATTCAAAAGCAGACAACTATCATTATCTTCAGGATTATCTTGAACAAGGTAAGGATTATCTTGAAGTAGATAAGGATTATCTTGAAAAAGGTAAGAATTAGCTTGAAGGTAAGGATTATCTTGAAGAAGATAAGGATTATCTTGAGGATAAGGCTATAATGACAAAGGGACATTGTAATCCTTAATTTTTACAGAAGTTGACAAATCACACTTTTCATCGAAATAAATCTCTGATATTTTAATTTTTCATTTTAAACCCTGTAAAAATTAAATTAAAATCCAAAGGGCCAAAATTGGGTTATGACAGTTGCCCCCTCTTTATAATATTTACAATGCAAAGATATTGAAAATTTTCATTTTCTTTAGCTTTGTGTAGTAAATTTATAAAGAAAAGTAGATATGGAAAGAGATTTTTTTTTTGGTAGAGTCTTGAAAACTTCGAAAACAGTAGATTGACATATGACTTTTATAGAGAGAAACAAAACATTTGGAAGACGACCCCTTTTTTTTTTGTTTTTTGGTTTATTATCTTTTTTTTCTTTTTTTTTTTGAAATGGATCAAATTGTTTTGGGCAACTTGCCCAATGATAAAAGAAACACAAAGAATTTTGTGAGTGGTCTAATTATTCCGAGCGACTTGCCCAATGAAGAATAAAAATACAAAGATTTTTTTTGTGATGGTATATTGTAATGGGTTACTTGCCCAGTATAAGGTGGTATATTGTAATGGGTTACCGACCCAGATGGTCACATTGTAATGGGTCACCTACCCAGATAGTATATTGTAATGGGTTACCTACCCAGTTGGTCACATTGTAATGGGTCACCTACCCAGATGGTATATTGTAATGGGTTACCTACCCAGATGGTCACATTGTAATGGGTCACCTGCCCATATGGTATATTGTAATGGGTTACCAACCCAGATGGTCACATTGTAATTGGTCACCTGCCCAGTTGGTATATTGTAATGGGTTATGATTAGTACTTAAAAGTGCATTTTTATCATGGTTTTATATCATCATTTTGCACTTGAAGTATCAATAACTCCTTAACTAAAATATGTTTTATAATAATGTATCTAATAATATAAGATACCTATAATTTATGGTAAATGTCTATTTTTAATGCAGGTCTATCACATAAATGAAAGGATTGATTGATGACTTGAAGAACTTAAATTGCATGGATAAAGAGATGGTCAAACTTAGAGAAGAGATATCGGTGCAATCCAAACCGGAACACTGTTCGGTAATTGGGCCATATCTGGAGCTACAGATCTCAGATTTAGGTCCAATTTATATGGATGGAAAGATAAGACATAGGCCTACAACTTTCATATGGAGCCCAAGATCTAAAAAGGCCATTATCAAGTCCAAATTGTAGCAACAACAAAGAAGCCCGAATCTGTCTTCCAGCCCGAGCACTGTTCGGTATTTTGGCCATATCTGGAGTTCTAGAAGTCCAAATGAGCTGAATTTTTTACACAAGAAAGCTGAGACAATTGCCTACAACTTTCATGTTTGCACCTGGCTCCAGTTTTGACGTTATCAATGACGTTTTGGGCAGACAAGAGAAGATAAGGATTGTCACCAAGTCAAAAGTTGGCCACCCACTTATCAATTAGTCATCAAATCAATAGTTCCCAATTTTGGCCTATAAAAGGAGGCATTTGCCATGCATTTAGGCATCTTGGTTTCCAGATCAAGATCATGCTCTTCCTTTCTCTCTTTGTATTTTTTATGCTTTGTTTTCATTAATATTAAGTTTATGCCTTTCATTTCCTTTCCTTTACTTAGTTAGCTTTTATGTTCTTATTTTGTTTATCTATTTTGCTTTCTTTCATTATGTCTAGCTAAGTTAATTATGTCAAGGTGAAAAGGTTACACTAATGGTGGAATAATAAGTATAGTGTAAACTTAATATGGACTTTAATGTTTGATACTAACATGTTTTATATTTGTTATCTTGTTCACTCTTTAATACTTTGCTTGTTAAATGATTAATCTTGATTTATGTTGTATAACACTTGGTACAACAAATGCTTGGCACTTTCATAGCCCATAATGTATGGTATAACCGACACCTGAGCTATGAAAGGAACTTGATTTGTTGTTAACATAAGTTATAATCATGAATGCTTGACGAGATTTACAAGTATTAGCATTAATTGAATAAGATGACTAATGTAATCATGTTAACAATATATAAACTGATTGGAACCTCCTTTGTGTGTGGTTTCCAATTCAATAATAAGAGTTTATACTATACTTGTTTGATATACCATTAGTGGAACCTCTAACCTTGACATTTGTTATTATTATTGTTTAATCCTTACATTAATTTTCCATCTCCAAGTTATCATCATCTTCTTCTTCTTCTCTTTCTTTATTATTATTATTACTACTACTACTACTACTATTATTATTATTATTATTGTTGTTGTTGTTATTGTTTTTGTTGTTGTTGTTGTTGTTGTTGTTGTTGTTGTTATTGTTGTTGTATTATTGTTATTTATAATTTGTACAATTAACCTCCCTGTGGTTCGACCCCGGTCTTGCCGGGTTATTTATTACTTCGACACTCCTGCACTTGGGAGAAGACATCAATCTTTTCGTCGTGTCAAGTTTTTGGCGCCGTTGCCGGGGAGGTAAGTCCTTGTATAAATTATAATATTTATTTTATTTTCTCTTTTCACTTTTCTTATATATAACTTTGTCTCTTTTATTTTGTTTCTCCTTATTTTGTTTTCTTCCTTCTTCTTTTGTTTTCTTCTTCCTTTTATTTTATTCCTACACGTGCATGAGAGTGTGGTCACGTACATCAAGTGGTAGACTTTGTAGGATATCCTCATCATTTTCAGAAAATATGGCCGAAGAAGATAATCAATCACTTCAAAATGAGAATAATGAGAATAACCGTGCTAGAACACTTAGAGACCACATGAATCCCACAAGAACAAGTGCACCATCATGCATAGTTTTTCCTCCCGATGCATCTCATTTTAATTTTAAGCCAGGCATTATTCAACTTTTACCTTCATTTCATGGCTTAGAATTGGAAAATCCATACTTGCATTTAAGGGAATTTGAGGAGGTCTGCAACACATATAATAATTTAAATTGTAGCATGAACACCATTAGATTAAAGCTTTTTCCTTTTTCATTAAAAGATAAAGCTAAAACATGGCTACAAAATTTAAGGCCAGGATCCATTCGTGCTTGGGATGAAATGCAACAACAATTTTTAAAGAAGTTTTTCCCATCTCATAGAACAAACTCTTTCAAGAGACAAATCACCACTTTCACTCAAAAACCAGGAGAAACATTTTACAAATGTTGGGATAGGTATCGAGACTTGCTTAGTACTTGCCCTCATCATGGTTTTGAAACATGGAGATTGGTTTCACATTTCTATGAAGGGTTAACACCTAAAGATAGGCAAATGGTTGAATTGATGTGCAATGGAACTTTTGAAGATAAAGACCCTAATGAAGCAATGGAGTACTTAGACTTGTTAGCTGAAAATGCTCAAAATTGGGACACTGCGGGTACTTATGAGGCACCGAGTAAAACTCAACCTCATACATCTAGTAGAGGTATGTACAACCTTAGGGAAGATCATGAACTCCAATCCAAGTTTGCATCTTTAGCTAAAAAAGTCGAGGCACTAGAATTGAAAAAGAATGGTCAATTAAAATCTGTTGAAAACATTGTGTGTCAAATATGTGAAACAAATGAACACTCAACCAATAACTGTCCAACCTTGCCTTCTTTTAAGAAATGTCACCATGAACAAGCCCATGCTTTAAACAGTTTCGAAAGGTCCAATCACAACCCATATTCACAAACATACAACCCTGGTTGGAGGAATTACCCAAATTTCAGTTGGAAGAGTGAGAACAATAATGCACAAACTTCACAACCACCATTTCAAGCACACCATAATTTCCAAAATTCTCATGGATATGCACCTTCTTATGCTCCACCTCTTAGAAGTAATTTTGAGGAAACTTTGTATGCATTCATTGAAAAGCAAGAGACAATCAACACTCAACTTACTCAAAGCATAACAGATTTTAAAGAAACTCTTGCAAAATTCATATCTGCTCTCAGTTTTCAAGAGCAAGGTAAGCTTCCATCTCAACCACAGCAAAATCTCAAGGGGCAATATGATGCAAATGCAAGTAGTCCTGGAAGTCAACACATGGATCAAGTCAAATCAGTCATTACTCTTCGCAATGGTAAGGTTATTAAAAAACCCACTCTTGAACCTTGTGAGAAACATGATGAGTCAATCTCTAAGGGTAAGGAAGGGGTTGAATCTGAATATTGCAAGGAAAAGACTGATTCCCTACCAGCACTTTCATTTCCTCATGCCATGACCAATCAGGAAAAAGTCGATGATGAAAAAGGCACGGACAATGTTGATGCGGATCTTTTATCAAAAGTGACAATAGATTCGACACCCGACATCACACCAATCAATTATTACTTTCCTAATGAATCTCTACTTTCTCTTAGTTCAATGCCTTGGTTTGCTAAACATATCAATTTTCTTACTTCAGGATTTTTGCCAGCTCATTGGAATACCGAAGACAACAGAAATTTTTTTGAGCAACGAGCAAAATTTTTATTGGGATGACCCTAACTTATTCAATTATTGTCCTGGTCAAATATTTCAAAAATGCATTCTCGACAATGAGGTAAGTAATTTCATTAAATTTTGTTACTCTAAGGCATGTGGGGATCATTTCTCATCAAAAAAGAGGATTGTAGAAATCTTACAAAGTGAATTTTACTGGCCCATCATATTCAAGGAGTCAGATGCATTCCGCAAAAACTGTGAAAATTGTCAGAAGGTGGGATTTATTTCAAAACACAGAGAGTCTTTAGATAATCTTCTATTGACTCTTAAATCTCATCATAGTCGAGATAAGCATCGTGTAATTCATGACTTATGAACCCATTTTCATAAAGAACATACTTGGCATAGTCTTGGGAATCTGACTAAAAAAGACCATGTTTGCCAGTTTTTAAGAAAACTGGATGGGAAGCCTATCCCCGACCCATTGAGGGCGTTTAAGCTGTTCTTGGACGTAAAACCAAGGGAAGATGTGAGCCACAATCACAACTGCGATTTGAAATTTTTTGTTTGTAAAAACTTGTGTCTTTTGGTTTTATTATTGTGTTTTGTTATTTCTTATTTTTGTTTCAGTGTGTTTCAGGTTTTGTCAGAGTTCGTTATTTCAGGTGATATCTTCTATACTCTATCTTTCTACCTTAGAACATTGAGGACAATGTCTCGTTTTGGTTGGGGGGAGAGGGTAGTAGTTGATAAAAAAAAAAAATTGTTTTTCATTTCATAAAGCATGTGCATAATTGTTCTTACTAGGATGGCAGAGTAAAGGAGTTCTTTTGTTAAAGTGACTCTTGAGACGCATCTTAGTAACCATTCTTAACAAGGTCTATTATAATACTTCCTGAAATATTCAGGTTTACAAACTCTCGTGTTGTTACCACTTAATTCTGCTCATATACTTATTTAACATGTATTCTTGAACCTTAATCTACACACACACACTTTAACATATGATTGTGGGTTGCATATTGGATTATTACATTATTTATGTTCTTTTGTTAAAGGTAACAACTAAGGGAAAGGGATTGTATATAATTAAAAAAAAAACATGAAAAAAAATAAAAAAAATAAAAAAAATGATGATAATAAAAATGTAGATAAGTTTGATTTCGTAGCCTCCCTAACCTAAGCAATTAAGCCCGAAGGGGTGTTTTAACACCTAATACCCTAAAGTCAACTGACTTGGGAGCTATTGGCCCAACGCTTGTTACATGGGTTGAGGAGAAAAGCTTAAGGCAATCAAACATTGCACTATCTACATATCAGTATCTGCGACCCGAGTTACTAAGCTCGTAGGGGTGTCTTAACACCTAATGCCCTAAGACCAACTGGTCTGGGAGTCATTAGCTGAAAGCTCGTTACATGGGTTAAAGATGCATGATGTTTTTAAAGTATATGTATATAGAGTTAAAAAAAAAAAAAAGAAGACAAAAATAGTAATCCCAACCCAAGGAAGTTAACCTTAAACATTAGAACAAAAATTTTGTTTTCTTCCAAGAAAAGCCCCATAATTATGTGTTGATACATTGAGCACAAAAGAAAGGTTTATTAATATCTTGTTAAGTGGTATTGAGCAGATATATAAATTTAATGAGAGTTTGTTTATCTGGATAGATTAATGGAAGTTAAATGATGAATACCTTGCTTTGTGAAATTTGCAAATTGTTTTAACGCTTTAATTACTAGGGACTAGTAATAAGCTGGTTGAGGGGTGTGATTAGTACTTAAAAGTGCATTTTTATCATGGTTTTATATCATCATTTTGCACTTGAAGTATCAATAACTCCTTAACTAAAATATGTTTTATAATAATGTATCTAATAATATAAGATACCTATAATTTATGGTAAATGTCTATTTTTAATGCAGGTCTATCACATAAATGAAAGGATTGATTGATGACTTGAAGAACTTAAATTGCATGGATAAAGAGATGGTCAAACTTAGAGAAGAGATATCGGTGCAATCCAAACCGGAACACTGTTCGGTAATTGGGCCATATCTGGAGCTACAGATCTCAGATTTAGGTCCAATTTATATGGATGGAAAGATAAGACATAGGCCTACAACTTTCATATGGAGCCCAAGATCTAAAAAGGCCATTATCAAGTCCAAATTGTAGCAACAACAAAGAAGCCCGAATCTGTCTTCCAGCCCGAGCACTGTTCGGTATTTTGGCCATATCTGGAGTTCTAGAAGTCCAAATGAGCTGAATTTTTTACACAAGAAAGCTGAGACAATTGCCTACAACTTTCATGTTTGCACCTGGCTCCAGTTTTGACGTTATCAATGACGTTTTGGGCAGACAAGAGAAGATAAGGATTGTCACCAAGTCAAAAGTTGGCCACCCACTTATCAATTAGTCATCAAATCAATAGTTCCCAATTTTGGCCTATAAAAGGAGGCATTTGCCATGCATTTAGGCATCTTGGTTTCCAGATCAAGATCATGCTCTTCCTTTCTCTCTTTGTATTTTTTATGCTTTGTTTTCATTAATATTAAGTTTATGCCTTTCATTTCCTTTCCTTTACTTAGTTAGCTTTTATGTTCTTATTTTGTTTATCTATTTTGCTTTCTTTCATTATGTCTAGCTAAGTTAATTATGTCAAGGTGAAAAGGTTACACTAATGGTGGAATAATAAGTATAGTGTAAACTTAATATGGACTTTAATGTTTGATACTAACATGTTTTATATTTGTTATCTTGTTCACTCTTTAATACTTTGCTTGTTAAATGATTAATCTTGATTTATGTTGTATAACACTTGGTACAACAAATGCTTGGCACTTTCATAGCCCATAATGTATGGTATAACCGACACCTGAGCTATGAAAGGAACTTGATTTGTTGTTAACATAAGTTATAATCATGAATGCTTGACGAGATTTACAAGTATTAGCATTAATTGAATAAGATGACTAATGTAATCATGTTAACAATATATAATCTGATTGGAACCTCCTTTGTGTGTGGTTTCCAATTCAATAATAAGAGTTTATACTATACTTGTTTGATATACCATTAGTGGAACCTCTAACCTTGACATTTGTTATTATTATTGTTTAATCCTTACATTAATTTTCCATCTCCAAGTTATCATCATCTTCTTCTTCTTCTCTTTCTTTATTATTATTATTACTACTACTACTACTACTATTATTATTATTATTATTGTTGTTGTTGTTATTGTTTTTGTTGTTGTTGTTGTTGTTGTTGTTGTTGTTGTTATTGTTGTTGTATTATTGTTATTTATAATTTGTACAATTAACCTCCCTGTGGTTCGACCCCGGTCTTGCCGGGTTATTTATTACTTCGACACTCCTGCACTTGGGAGAAGACATCAATCTTTTCGTCGTGTCAGGTTACCTACCCAGATGGTCACATTGTAATGGGTCACCTGCCCAGATGGTATATTGTAATGGGTTACCGACCCAGATGGTCATATTGTAATGGGTCACCTGCCCAGATGGTATATTGTAATGGGTTACCTACCCAGTTGATCACATTGTAATGGGTCACCTACCCAGATGGTATATTGTAATGGGTTACCGACCCAGATGGTCACATTGTAATGGGTCACCTGCCCAGTTGGTATATTGTAATGGGTTACCTACCCAGATGGTCACATTGTAATGGGTCACCTGCCCAGTTGGTATATTGTAATGGGTTACCTACCCAGATGGTCACATTGTAATGGGTCACCTGCCCAGTTGGTATATTGTAATGGGTTACCTACCCAGATGGTCACATTGTAATGGGTCACCTGCCCAGATGGTATATTGTAATGGGTTACCGACCCAGATGGTCACATTGTAATGGGTCACCTGCCCAGATGGTATATTGTAATGGGTTACCGACCCAAATGGTCACATTGTAATGGGTCACCTGCCCAAATGGTATATTGTAATGGGTTACCTACCCAGATGGTCACATTATAATGGGTCACCTGCCCAGTGGAAAAATACGAGGATTTTTTTTTTAATAAGACATGATAGGGCTCGAAGGAGCATTATTCAATAGATGAAAGCTCGAAGAAAATGAGGGCTTGGAGGCATACTCAAAAGAAGGTGGGATAGGAAATGCACTACCTTTGATGGTCGAGGGCTCGAAGGCGCGCTCGAATGGAGGTATGATAGGAAATACACTACCTTTAATGGTCGAGGGCTCGAAGGCGCGCTTAAAAGAAGGTGGGATAGGAAATGCACTACCTTTTGATGGTCGAGGGCTCGAAGACGCTTTCGAAAAGATAAGAAGAGGGTTTAAAGGCGTGCTCAAATAGAGATAAGACGAGGGCTCAAAGGCACGCTCGAATGGAGGTATGATAGAAAATGCACTACCTTTAATGGTCGAGGGCTCGAAGGCGTGCTTAAAAGAAGGTGGGATAGGAAATGCACTACCTTTGATGGTCGAGGGCTTGAAGGCAAGCTCGAATGGAGGTAGGATAGGAAATGCACTACCTTTGATGGTCGAGGGCTCGAAGACGCTTTTGAAAAGAAATAAGACAAGGGCTCGAAGGCACGCTCGAATGGAGGTAGGATAGGAAATGCACTACCTTTGATGGTCGAGGGCTCGAAGGCACGCTCCAATGGAGGTATGATAGGAAATGCACTACCTTTGATGGTCGAGGGCTCCAAGGCACGCTTGAATGGAGGTAGGATAGGAAATGCACTACCTCAGGAGTGGAAAATGAAAGGTAGTGGAAAAATAGAGAGATTTTTCCAGTGGCCTAATTCTCATGGGCGGCCTGCCCAGGTTGAAAAATTCTCAAAAGTGAAAATTTTTCAAAAGTAATTTCAATGCTCGCCATTTCAAGTTGGCCTTCCGCTTGATGGATTTCGTTAGAATTTTCTCTAATAAAAATTTACAAAACTCATTGTCCAAGGTCTCAAAGTTTAAATGATATGCATGCATCTTTACCTGATTTGAAATATAGGCCCCCATTTCTTCTTAATCTTCTTGTTGCTTGGTTGGTGAGATCTTGTTATCTGATTTGAGTCATCTTTGTCGTTTAGCTTTCTAGCCCACTTGAGTTGGCTCATATAAGTTTATTTCCAAATTTAATTGTATAACTCAGCATTTGTGGTGCCTATCGTGACCCACTTGCTTGCTAAAGATTTTCTGATTCGTCAAATAATTTAAGAGGATCACTCATTACTCCTCGTTTCACTGCTAGAAACATTCGGTGTCACTTGCTGAAAGGATCAAGCTGTCTTTTGTAAACCAAAATGCCCCCTTGTCTGGTTAAAGGAAATTACCATCTTCTTTTCTAGAATTTTTCCTTTTAAACACAATGTTGCCCCCTTGTATTGATTATTGCCTCTAAGTGTGCTCTCTTAGTGATTTGGACAAATAATGGTTCTAAGACGTCATTCTCTCATATCTATCCTTTTTTCTGTTTGGTGAAGGAATATGGGTCTAGAATGAATCTTGAAATCTTGATCTTGCATTTTAAAAACAAAAAATTATTTCGATGTGAGTCTAAAACAATTTGCTTTTGAAATCTTGCAACTCCTTGGTTATTTTTCTTTCTTGGAAAAGACATTATTTGTTCTTGTGTTTGGCAATGAGGTCTTCGGTGAAAATATGTCATGATATTATGACCTTTTGCTTTTATAAGTTTTCAGAGTGGAGGGCTCGAGAAAAAACTCGAGGTTTTGTATGAGAAGAATTTGTCTCTTTTTGCACATTTATTTTTATCAGCATGAATAATAATGAATAGTTTATTCTTGATGTCATGAATCTTATGAAAAAGTATTCTTTGCATTTTGAGAGCATTGTTTATTGTTCTAGGTTGCTTGCTTGCTTGATTAGAAAGGACTTCTATAGGCACGTAACGTAGGCTGTGGTTTTTGGCTATGAAAGAAAAGGATTCATAAGGCTCAAAGAGTGTTTCAGGGCTTCAAAGACTGAGAATCACTATTAACAGTTTGACTATTGATGTCATTCATATTTTCTTTTGCCGCTCTTCTTTGATTTGTTGCTTTTTTTTTTCATTGCTTTGCTTATAGAGCATACTCACTTTATCTTGGTTATCACTTTTTCTTGTGATTTGGGCATGCCCTCTAGCATTTGAGTTTCTTGAGCTTTTTTGACTTTTGGCTTTCTCACAGCTTTATCATCTTTCTTGATAATTGAAATTTCACTTGCCCCCAGTATGGGGTGTGATTCTAGTCGGGATTTTTTTCTATGAAAGAAAAAATTGCTCAGGCTCAAAAAGGGTTTGCAAGGGATGTATTTATTTTAGAATGTGAAAGGAAATAACAAAGATGGCCTTTCCTCATTTCAAGCGCAAGTAGCTATGATCATTAAACTTTGACCTCGTATGGTATGATGGTTTATTCTTTGCAAAGATGCATTTCATGAGTTATGAGCAACAAGTTCACTATATACCATTATTCATACATTTTAAAAAAAAACACATGATTCAAGAGTAATGGGGTAAAGGTGTTTATTCATTTCTTTTTTTTTTTGGTTTATAATTTAGTCACCTCAATGATGGAGTTGCTTCATTCACTTGTCATTCTACAAGCAGAATGTCAAAAATATCATTTTTAAATAAACATCAAATTACTTTTCGAAATCAAAATGCTAGATCAATTTTTCAAAACTCTAATAGGGAAATTGATTTTGGTAAGAATAATGAATTGAATCTATGAGATTGTGCAAGGCTTCAAAGATGTGTTTGTGAGTCTTTACAAGAAAACTCTCTCAAGAAAATGAATAATGCTTAGTCATAAACATGATTGAATGGCAAACTCATTATTTCATTGAAACTTTGGAAAAGAAGTTTAACAACAAAGAACTTATGTCAACATCTTGGGCTATGAACACTAGCATGATAACATATAAAGGGGCTAAACATTTAGCGATCATTGATTGGAATTTCTAGAATCTTTCAATCATTTATTCTTCTCGACAAGGGCATCTTTTCAACAATTAGTTGAGGCCATATGTAAGAACAGTAAGTGCCTCGGCAACCCCCTTTAATGTCTTTTTCTTTTTCAGTGAAACCGTTCTTTTTCAGTTGGATAAGCAATTTTACCTAATCCAATGGCTTGTTCAATTCCCTCAGCTATAACAACCAGGTCAGAGAAATGTTGCGCAGAGCTTCTAGCCAAGTATTCAAAGTACAGAGCTTTAAAGGTGTTGGAAAATAAAGCGATCATCTCTTTTTCCAACATGGAAGGATTAACTTGTGCAGCTACCTCACTCCATATCCGGGCGTATTCCCTTATGGAATCCTTGTTGTCCTTCTCCATAGCTTGCAAGCTTAACTGATTAGGGCCCACGTCTATATTGAACTTATATTGCCTCATAAAGGCATCCACTAAATCCTTCCATTTTTTAACCTTGGTATTGTCCAATCGCATATACCAAGTGAGGGAAATGTCACTCAAGCTGTCTTGAAAGAAATGAATCAACAGTTTCTCATCATCAACTACTTCAACCATTTTGTTGCAGTATGCTTTGAGATGAGTTATAGAGCATTGAGTTCCCGTATATTTGATAAATTCTAGCACTCTAAACTTTTTAGGAATGACAACATTAGGCACCAAACACATCTCAGCAGCCTTTATAGGAAAATATAGGTGAATTCCCTCAAATGCCCTCCTTCTTTGTTCTAAGGCAATGAATTTGTTTAGTTCATCTTCTTTCACTACCTTGTTTTTTTTAGATTGCTTTATTGTAAGGTCAATGATAGATGACATTCTTATGGGATATACTGGTTGAGCAAATTGGAAATACATAGCCTATTGAGACACCTCATTTGCCCCCAGATTCTGTGGATTTCCGAGCATAGGTTTAAGCTGAGCTGTAGATTTTGCTTCTTCTGGTTTAGATCTTCAGGCCTATTCAAGTAGGCTAGTAAGCTTTGTGACTTCTTCTCTAAGACTTTCCATCTCTTTTCGGTGTTGGGCTTCCAACTAGGCTTTTTCTTCGTTTTCCATTTGTTTTTTTTTTCGCAATCAAGTGTTATAAAAGTGTTTCGATGGGGGACCTATATTTCACCTGGAGTGCAATATTATGACAGGTCATAATTGTATGTTCAAACATGCATGAAGATGAATACAACATATTGGATATGGATTTGCCTTTTGGAGGGGTGACATAATGATCGCTATTTTTTAAATGTGTGGTCAGATTTGAATTCGATATTCATTGCAATGCCGAGAGGAGATCTGTTTAGCTTTTGGTCATCTGAGCTTTCAGCCACATTCTTGGTGTCTTTCACTAAACATCTAATATCTTTGAGTAACGGTATCTCACCGACATCCAGTTTAAAGCAGTCTCCCTCGGTCATTTGCAAGAATTCAAACTTGAGTCCATGCTCAATAATTGTTGTCTTAGGAATAGCAGTCATTATGTCACCCAAAAGCCTTGTAATAGTGATGCTTACACGTTTAAGCTTTATCTCAGTAAAGTTATGCAGGGATCAACCTAAAGGATAAGTTCTAATCATTAAATGTTTCAGGTTAATTTTGCTATCTAGTCTCAAAGGTCTTTCGCATGCTCAGTGATCACCCTCAAAAGGTTGATATGAGGTTTACAAGTAGTATGAAGATAGAGGCCCTGAGTAATATTAGTTCGGCAAATCAACCACTATCGAGCAAACAATCATGCGAGAGTTGGATAGTTTCACGAGCCTTACCCAGGCTAAAGCCATTGGGGTGCCGTTACTCCTCCACTTATCTTAAAGTTGATACCACATGTAAAAAATGAGATAAGTGATGTGTGAAGACCTTAGATCCGTATCCAATATATATGCATGATAAACATGAATAACTATACATGTTAAAATAAATAACACGGCAAGACTAGGTCCAACCATAGGGAGATTAATTGTATAAATTATAAACAATAATAATACAATAACAACAATAATAATAACAGTAATAGTAGTATTAATAACAACAGTTGTCGCACCCGACATCGCGGCGGCCTTAAAAATTTTAATGTAATGGAAAGAATGGATTTCTGGCATCCTATTCTTTGATGGTGAATGATCTTTGTTTAAGGAGTCGCCACCTAGTATTATGGTTACTAAGAACCCTAACTGGTCAATAGAGATTCTATAGTCCGAGACTGGTTACGTAAAAGGGAAGATATTATCACCCCTTAAACGTCCTACCTAAGGCAAGCTGCATTGCTGATTTTCGTCCTTAATTGCTAACATTTTTTTTTGTTGGTTTATACTATGATTGTTTGTGTGTAATATTCCTGACTCTGGCGCCAGTGAATATTCAACTATGAATATTTCCAACTCTGGCGTTGGTAAATATTACATAGGTATCCAAATAAATAAATTTAAATCATCTTTTTTTCCTTTCATTCCTGACTCTGGCGTCAGTAAATAAATAAATAAAAGTAAATTTTTATTTACGCGTGCACATATTTTTTTTTATTTTTCTAGCTAAATAAAATAAAATACAACGAATAAAAATAATATAAATTTAAATTGGTATTTTTATTCCTGACTCTGGCGTCAGTGAATAAACCAATAAATTTATATTATTTTTATTCATGCATACATATTTTTATTTTCATATTTTTTATTTTTTATTTTATTTTAGTTTTTACCAACAGGCGTGCGTGAACTGCTCACGCACTTTTGCTACAGGAAGCATGTAATTAAAATGTAAGGAGGGAAAGAGCAACTTACCTGATGCTGCAACTAAAGATGATAATGATAGTGAAGGGCCGGCTTGATGCTATTTTCTCTTCCTCTGTTTTCCTCTTGGTGTCCCTCTAATCCTCCTTTTCTCTGTCCTTTTTTTTTCAAGCATACCTCTAGCAAACACAGTAACCAGTTAATTATTTTAGTAAGAAAGGAAGGAAACTTACCTAGGCGTGTGGCTGCTGAAGGCGAAGTCGAGGGAGACTGGGGAGAAAAAAGGATTAAGGGGCGGCGGCTAGTATAGAGTTCATCGCCCCCTTCTTTTTTATGTTTCTTTCTGTTAAGGTTTCTGGTAATGGCCTCCTCTTAAGGTTTTTTTCTTTTAGGGTTTCTCTCTAATCGTCTTCCTTCCTCTCTCTCTCTCTCCTTTTTTTGCTCTATTTTTCTGGGTTAATTCTCTATTCTCGGGTCTATCCTCCCCCTTTCTTTACCTTTGACATCTGTATTTATAGTGTCAGAGTCCCTTTGTGTGTGAGAAACCAAGTTTCAATCAAACTCATTCTCTTTTTTGAAGTTCGAATTCGAATCAAATTCAAAAGCAGACAACTATCATTATCTTCAGGATTATCTTGAACAAGGTAAGGATTATCTTGAAGTAGATAAGGATTATCTTGAAAAAGGTAAGAATTAGCTTGAAGGAAAGGATTATCTTGAAGAAGATAAGGATTATCTTGAGGATAAGGCTATAATGACAAAGGGACATTGTAATCCTTAATTTTTACAGAAGTTGACAAATCACACTTTTCATCGAAATAAATCTCTGATCTTTTAATTTTTCATTTTAAACCCTGTAAAAATTAAATTAAAATCCAAAGGGCCAAAATTGGGTTATGACAATAGTAATAGTAATAAAGAAGAAGAAGTTGATGAGAACTTTAAGATGGAATATTAGTGAGAATCAAACAATGATAACAACAAATGTCAAGGTTAGAGGATCTACTAATGGTATTTCAAACAAATATATTATAAACTCTTATTACTCAAATGAAAATCACATACAAAGTAGGTTTCAATAAGATTATAAATTATTAACATGATTACATTAATTAACTTATTTGAATAATTCTAATACTTGTAAATGTTGTTAGGTATTCATGATTATAACTTATGTTAACAGCAAACCACGCTCCTTTCATAGCACAAATGTCGATTATACCATACAGTTTGTGCTATGAAAGTGCCAAGCATTTGTTGTACCAAGTGTTATACAACATAAATCTAGATTAGTTATTTAACAAGCAAAATATTAAAGAGTAAATAAGATAACAATTACAAAATATATTAGTATCAAACATTAAAGTCCATGTTAAATTATACTATACTTATTTTTACATCTTAGTGTAACCTTTTTACCTTGACATAATAAACTTAGCTAAACATAATAAAAGATAGAATGTAAATAAACAAGATAAAAACATAAATAAGATAACAGTTAACTAAGTAAAGGAAAGGAAATGAAAGGCATAAACAAGATATTAATGAAAGCAAAAATTAAGCATTACAAAAAATACAAAGAGAAAAAGCAAGAGCATGATTTTGATATGAAAACCAAGATGCCTAAATGCATGACAAATGTCTCCTTTTATAGGCCAAAATTAAAAACTATTGATTTGATGACTAATTGATGAATGGGTGACCACATCTTGACTTGGTGACAATCCTTATCTTCTTGTCTGAATAAAACATCATTGATAACATCAGAATTTGAACCAGATCTCCATATAAAAATTCTAGAAAATTGTCTCGCTATTAATGACAAATCATTTGATTGGAACCTTCTTTGTGTATGGTTTCTAATTGAGTAATAAAAAGAGTTTATACTATACTTATTTGAAATACCATTAGTGGATCCTTTAACCTTGACATTTGTTTTTATCATTGTTTAATTTTCACATTAATTTTACATCTCAAAGTCCTTTTTAACTTGTTGTTGTTGTTGTTGTTGTTGTTGTTATTTATAATTTATGTAGTTAACCTCTTTGTGGTTTGACCCTGGTTTTGTTGCGTTATTTATTACTTTGACACTCTTACACTTGGGAGAAGACATCAATCTTTTGGTTATGTCATTAACATAAGTTAGTATCATGAATTCCTGATAATATTTAAAAGTTTGGTATTACTTAAATAAGATAATTAATACGATCATGTTAATAATTTATAATGAGCTATTAATAACAAATCATCCAATTAGAACCTCCTTTGTGTGTGGTTTCCAGTTGAGTAATAAAAAGAGTTTACATTATGCTTGTTTGAAATACCATTAGTGGATCCTCTAACCTTGATGACTATTTTTATTATTGTTTAATCTTCACATTAATCCTGATCTTGTTGGGTTATTTATTACTTTGACACTCCTACACTTTGGAGAAGATATTAACTCTTTGATTGTGTCAATCATATGATCAAACAACCCCTAATGAAGATGATACTTCTCTAAGAAAGCAAAGATGAAAATCAAGTTTGAGAAGGGTGACATAATGGAAATCTGTCCCAAGGCATCAATATTATTGAAATTGAAAATAATAACGCCACAAGGTCAATTATATCTTGATAAGTCAGATTTGATCTTTGTCCTGGTAAAGATAAGATGTTACATCATGCAAAACACAAGTTTATTTTATAAATCCATGGCTTCCTACTTTTTAGCATATAAAACACTTATACAATGGTTTAAATAACCCTAATGGATCCCCATATATGGTTAATTTGAGCCCACTTATAAAATTAACCCAAATAAATAAAAATAAACTAAAGAGTAAGAGGAAAATGATAAAAATAATGAAAATAAAAAATTAATCCTAGATATGCTAAAATCAGATTTTTCACCTCAAAAAAGTCTGAAATAGACTAGAAAATCTTATCTGAATGTAAAATTAATTATGAAGTCTTCTTGTGCTTATTTTATTTATTTTACATGAAAAATTAATGAATAAAATCTTCCTCTTTTATACTTGTCAATTTAGTTTCCTTCCTAGAATAAAAGAATCATTAATTAATCTGTCATAGCTTAGAAAATCAAATTTGGCAACCCCCTACCATCTTTGTTGACTAGGAAACTTTCTCTTTTGTTGGTAAATATTATCCTAAATAATAGAGAAAATAATAAGTGAAATTTCCTTGAATTTTAGAAGAATATTTTGATTATTTAAGCTCTTGTAGAATTAGAAAATTAACATGAAACAAATCTGATTTGATTAATTAACCTAAACCAACTTTGGATCCCATATGGACTAAACTTATATTCATTAATAGAGACCAAACCAGACCTAAAATATAATATAAATAAACTTTCTTTAATGCCAAAAAATTATTTGCCAAAAATTTATCATGCATAGGTTGTCCTAATCTAGCCTAATTACCCACCAAAAGAATTGGATCATAACTATAATTTATCAAAATGTCAATTTGACCAAATACATCCTTAAGTAAAAACTCATCATGAAAAAAACAAGTTTAAACCTTATATTAAATTATATCAGCAATTAATCTCAAACATGTAACTAGATCCTTACCATAAAGAATCCAAGGCTGAATTTAAACTGTATCACCTTTACTCAATAATAGATGTCTTTTTATAAGCAAACCAAAAAAAAAAATTTCAAAACCATAGTGGTTTTTTCTTAGAGGTTGTTAAGGAATATTCCTCTTTGAAATAGATGGTGTATAATCCCTTTCTTTTTTCCTTTTATAAACCAAAATCACATATGAGAAAACAACCTTAGAGTCTTTTCTGTCATGGTGAATTTTTCTTTAATCATAGATAATTAGATTGGGTATTTTATCAAGATCATTGTGAAGATTAAGCCATAAAAGTATCATTTATTGACTTAAACCTTGTATAGGGGATGTAGATGTCATTAGAAACAAACTAAAGGGATTTAGAGGTCTAAAACTTTTATATGGGGTTCAAGATTTAAGAAGGCTATTTTCAAATCCAAATTATAGCAACAACAAAGAAATCTGAATCTATTCTGCAGCCCGAATATTGTTCAGTATTTAGCTCATATCTAGAGTTCTAAAAGTCTAAATGACCTTTATTTTTTTTTCTAAAAAGCTGAGACAATTTCCTACAACTTTCATGTTTTCAAGTGGTTCCAATTCTGACGTTATCAATGACATTTTGAGCAGACAAGAGAAGATAAAGATTGTCACCAAGTCAAGAGATGATCACCCACTCATCAATTAGTCATCAAATCAATAGTTCCCAATTTTAGCCTATAAAAGGAGGCATTTGCCATGCATTTAGACATATTGGTTTCTAGATCAAGATCATGCTTTTGCTTTCTCTTTTTATATTTTTGTAATGCTTAAGTTTTATTTTCTTTAATATCTTTTTTATGCCTTTCAATTCATTTCCTTTCCTTTACTATGTTAGCTTTTATCTTATTTATGTTCTTATTTTGTTTATTTATTTTTCTTTCTTTCATTATGTTTAGTTAATTTTACTATGTCAAGGTGATTGATACTTAAAAGTGTATTTTTATCTAGGTTTTATATCATCATTTTGCACTCGAAATATCAATAACTCCTTAACTAAAACATGTTTTATAATAATATATCTAATAATATAAGATACCTTTAATTTATGGTAAATGTTTATTTTAAATACAGACCTATCACATAAATGAAAGGATTGATTGATGAATTTAAGAACTGAAATTGAAAGGACAAAGAGATGGCTAAACTTAGAAAAGAGATGTCGGTGTAGTTCAAACCCGAACACTGTTTAGTAATTGGATCATATCTAGAGTTGTAGATCTCATATTTAGGTCTACTTTATATGGATGGAAAGGTAAGACATAGGCCTACAACTTTCATATCGAGCCCAAGATCTAAAAAGACCACTTTCAAGTTCAAATTAGAGCAACAACAAAGAAGTCTGAATCTGTCTTCCAGCCCGAGCACTGTTTATTATTTTGGCCATATCTGGAGTTCTAGAAGTCAACATGATCTGAATTTTTTACACAAGACAGCTGAGACAATTTCCTACAACTTTCATGTTTCAAGTGGTTCCAATTTTGACATTATCAATGACGTTTTGGTCAAACAAAATAAGATAAGGATTGTCACCAAGTCAAGAGTTTATACCTTTCACTTAGAGACCACATGAATCCCACAAGAACAAGTGCACCATCATGCATAGTTTTTCTCTTGAAGCATCTCATTTTAATTTTAAGTCAGGCATTATTCAACTTTTACCTTCTTTTCATGGTTTAGATTTGAAAAATCCATACTTGCATTTAAGGGAATTTAAGGAGGTCTGTAATACCTATAGTGACTCAAATTGTAGTATGAACACCATCAAATTAAAGCTTTTTCCTTTTTCATTAAAAAATAAAGCTAAAACATGGCTACAAAATTTGAAACTTGGATGCATTCATGCTTGGGATGAAATGTAATAATAGTTTTTAAAGAATTTTTCCCCTTCTTATAGAACAAATTCTTTCAAAAGACAAATCACCACTTTTACTCAAAAATCAGGAGAAACATTTTATCAATGTTGGGATAGGTATCGAGACTTGCTTAATACTTGCCCTCATCATAGTTTTGAAACATGGAGATTGGTTTCATATTTTTATGAAAGGTTAACACCTAGAGATAGACAAATGGTTGAATTGATATGCAATGAAACTTTTAAAGATAAAGACCCTAATGAAGCAATGGAGTACTTAGACTTGTTAGCTGAAAATGCTCAAAATTGGGACACTGCAGGAACTTATGAGGTACCGAGTAAAACTCAACCTCATACATCTAGTGGAGGTATATACAACCTTAGGGAAGATCATGACCTCCAAGTCAAGTTTGCATCTTTAGCTAGAAAAATTGAGGCACTAGAATTAAAAAAGAGTGGTCAATTAAGATATGTTCAAGACATTGTGTGTCAAATATGTGAAACATGTGAACACTCAACCAATTATTATCCAACCTTGTCTTTTTTTAAGGAATGTCTCCATGAACAAACCCATGCTTTAAACAATTTTCAAAGGCCCAGTCATAACCCATACTCTCAAACATACAACCCTGGTTGGAGAAATCATCTAAATTTCAGTTGGAAGAGTGACAATGCTTAAACTTCACAACCACAGTTTTAATCACACCATAATTTTCAAAATTCTCATGGATATGCAGCTCCTTATGCTCCATCTTCCAGAAGAAGTTTTGAGCAAACTTTGTGTGCATTCATTAAAAAGCAAGAGACAATCAACACTCAACTTACTCAAAGCATAACACATTTTAAAGATACTTTTGCAAAATTCACATCTGCTGTTAGTTTTTAAAAGAACAGTAAGTTTCCATCTCAACCACAGCAAAATCCCAAGGGAAAATACAATACAAATGCAAGTAGTTCTGGAAGTCAACACATGGATTAAGTCAAATCATTCATCACTCTTCGTAGTGGTAAGGTTATTTAAAAACTAGTTCTTGAACCTTGTGAGAAAGATGATAAGTAAATCTTTGAGGGTAAGGAAGGGGTTAAATCTAAACATTACAAAGGAAAGACTGATTTCCCACCAACAATTCCATTTCCTCATGCCATGACCAAACAAGAAGAAATCACACATGAAAAAGGTACCAAAAATGTTGATGTGGATCTTGTGTCAAAAGTGACAACAGATTCGACATATGATATCACACCAATTGATGATTACTTTCTCTTAGTCCAATGCATTGGTATGATAAAAATAATAATTTTCTTGCTTCAAGAGATTTGCTAGCTCATTAGAGTACCGAAGACAAAAGAAAATTTTTGAGCGACGTGTAAAACTTTTATTGGGATGACCCTTACTTATTCAAACCTTGTCCAGATCAAATATTTCAAAAATGCATTCCCGACAATGAGATAAGTAGTGTCATTAAATTTTGTTACTCTAAGGCACGTGGGGATCATTTCGTGTCAAAAAATAAAACTTTAGAAATCTTACTAAATGGATTTTACTAGCCCACCACATTCAAGGACCCACATGCATTCCGAAAACTTGTGAAAATTATCAAAAGATGGGATTTATTTCAAAACACAAAGAGTCTTTAGATAATCTTCTTTTGACTCTTAAGTCTCATCATAGTGAAGATAAACATCATGTAATTCATGACTTATGAAACCATTTTCATAAAGAACATGCTTAGCATAGTCTTAGGAATTTGACTAAAAAAGGAACTTGTTTGCCAGTTTTTAGGAAAACTAGATGGGAAGCCTATCCCTAACCTATAGAGGGTGTTTAAGCCATTCTTGGACGTAAAACTAAAGGAAGATGTGAGCCATAATCATAACTACCTATACGTACATATGTTTTTCAAAAATAAATAAATAAAGAGAAAGAGAGAGAGACTCCAGCTGGCCTATATATAGGTGGTATGATTACTTTTTAAATTTCTCATCTATAAAATCCTCTCTTCCTTCTCTTCATTTCTACTCAACCTATACTTTCAACAAATATAGAAATGTGTAGAAATGGCAAGTTCCTTAGGTCATCATATAAGAAATGTTCATGTTTTCGGTGGATCTAGTCTTAAAAAAGAAAAGGAGTTTTAGAATTAGCAAATTATCTTGGTCAAGTATTAACTAAGTGAAAGATTCATTTAGTGTATGAGGGAGGTAGTCTTGGGTTAATGGGAGGTATGTCAATAGCTGCATTTTTAAAAGGTAGTCAAGTTTTGGGGGTAATCCCCAAAGCTTTATTAGAAAAACAATTGGAAGAGATCTTTCATGACTCTTGGGCCCAACTGTACATTCACCATAAACCCATAGGTATGTTAAATGTTAATAGTTATTATGATAAATTGTTGTCGTTTCTTGATCATACTGTAGAACAAGAATTTCTAACAACTTCGGCACGACAAATCATAATCTCTGCTGCTACTACTGAATAATTGATTGACCACCTACAATCTTTCATTTCTGTAATTGATCCCTCTGTGAGTCGGATAAATTGGTCATCTAAAGAAAGTTGTAAAAAGTTTAGATTGGATTTGACCCTTCATTTGTGAATCTTTATGTCCTTTGTTTTTATTATTGTGTTTTGTTATTTTTTATATTTGTTTAAGTGTGTTTTAGGTTTGTCAGTGTTTGTTATTTTAGGTGATGTCTTATATACTCTATATTTCTACATTAGAACATTGAGAACAATGTTTTGTTCTGGTTGAGGGAAGAGGGTAGTAGTTGACAAAAAAAAATTAACTAACTGTGTTTTCTATTTCATAAAGCATATGTAAAATTGTTGTTACTAGGATGGCCGAGTAAAGGAGCTATTTTATTAAAAATGACTGTTAAGACGCATCTTAATAGCCATTATTAACAAGGTCTATCATAATACTTCTTGAAATATTTAGGTTTACAAACTCTCGCATTGTTATTTTTTAATTCTGCTCATATACTCATTTAACATGTATTATTAAATCTTAATTTTCAAACACACACACTTTAACATATGATTATGGGTTGCACATTAGATTATTACATTATTTATGTTTTTTTATTAAGGATAACAACTAAGGGAAAGGGATAGTATATAATTTGTAAAAAAAAAAAGAGCAAAAAAAAGAATGATAATAAAAACATAGATAAGTTTGGTTTCATAGCCTCTTTAACCTAAGCAATTAAGCCCGAAGGGGTGTCTTAATACCTAATACCTTAAATTCAACTGACTTGGGAGCTATTAGCCCAATGCTTGTTACATAGGTTGAGGAGAAAAGCTTAAGGGAATCAAACATTACACTATCTATGTATTAGTATCGGCAACCCGAGTTACTAAGGTAGTAGGGGTGTCTCAACACCTAATACCCTAAGACCAACTGGTTAGGGAGTCATTAGCTGAAAGCTTGTTACATGGGTTAAAGATGTATTATGTTTTAAGTTCAATGTATATATATTTAAAAAAGAAGAAGATGAAGAATAAAAATCTCAACCCAAGGAAGTTAACCTTAAATATTAAAAAAAAAATTGTTTTCTTCCAAGTAAAACCCCATAACTATGTGTTGAAATATTGAGCACAAAAAAATATTTATTAATATCTTATTTAAAAGGTATTGAGCAGATATTTAAATTTAATGAGAGTTTGTTTATCTGGTTAGATTAATGGAAGTTGAATGATGAATACCTTGCTTTGTGGAATTTACAAAATATTTTTCTATTTTAATGCTTTGATTACTAGGGACTAGTAATAAGTTGGTTGGAGTGGGTGTGATTAGTACTTAAAAGTGTATTTTTATCAAGGTTTTATATTATCATTTTGTACTTAAAGTATCAATAACTCCTTAACTAAAACATGTTTTATAATAACATATCTAATAATATAAGATACGTTTAATTTATGGTAAATGTTCATTTTAAATAGAGACCTATCAAATAAATAAAAGGATTGATTGATGAGTTTAAGAACTAAAATTGAAAGGACAAAGAGATAGCAAAACTTAGAAAAGAAATATTCTTGCTGTCCAAATCGGAACACTGTTCTGTAATTGGATCATATTTAGAGCTGTAAATCTTGAATTTAGGTTTACTATATATGGATGGAAAGGTAAGACATAGGCCTACAACTTTCATATGGAGCCCAAGATTTAAAAAGATCATTTTCAAGTCCAAATTATAGCAAAAACAAAGAAGTCTGAATTTGTCCTATAACCTCAACATTGTTCAGTGTTGGGCCCATATCTGAAGTTCTAGAAGTCTAAATGACCTCTATTTGTTTTTTTAGAAATCTGAGACAATTTCCTACGACTTTCATGTTTTCAAGTGGTTTCAATTCTGACGATATTGATTAGTACTTAAAAGTGCATTTTTATCATAATTTTATATCATCATTTTGCACTTGAAGTATCAATAACTCCTTAACTAAAGCATGTTTTATAATAATATATCTAATAATATAAGATACCTCTAATTTATAATAATTGTTAATTTTAAATGCAGGCCTATCACATAAATAAAAGGATTGATTGATGACTTTAAGAACTTAAATTGCAAGGGTAAAGAGATGACCAAACTTAGAAAAGAGATGCCGGTGCAGTCCATACGGGAACATTGTTTGGTAATTGGGTCATATCTAGAGCTGTAGATTTCAAATTTAGGTCCAATTTATATGGATGGAAAGGTAAGACATAGGTCTACAACTTTCATATAGAGCCTAAGATCTAAAAAGGTCACTTACAAGTCCAAATTGTAGCAACAACAAAGAAGCCCGAATCTGTCCTCCAGCCCGAGCACTATTCAGTAGTTTGGCCAAATATGGAGTTCTAGAAGTCAAAATGAGCTGAATTTTTTACACAAGAAATATGAGACAATTTCTTACAACTTTCATGTTTTCAAGTGGCTCTAATTTTGACATTATCAATGACGTTTTAGGCAGACAAGAGAAGATAAGGATTGTCACCAAGTCAAGAGTTGGTCACCCACTCATCAATTAGTCATCAAATCAATAGTTTCCAATTTTGGCCTATAAAGGAGGCATTTACCATGCATTTAGGCATCTTCGTTTCTAGATGAAGATCATGCTCTTGCTTTCTCTCTTTGTATTTTTTGTAATGTTTATGCTTTGCTTTCATTAATATCAAGTTTATGCCTTTCATTTCATTTTCTTTACTTAGTTAATTGTTATCTTATTTATGTTCTTATTTTGTTTATTTATTTTTCTTTCTTTCATTATATCTACCTAAGTTTATTATGTCAAGGTGAAAAGGTTACACTAATGGTGTAAGAATAAGTATAGTGTAAACTTAACATGGACTTTAATGTTTGATACTAACATGTTTTGTATTTGTTATCTTGTTCACTCTTTAATACTTCGCTTGTTAAATGACTAATCTTGATTTAATATTTAGCATTAATTAAATAAGATGACTAATGTAAATCATGTTAACAATCTATAATCTGATTGGAACCTCCTTTGTGTGTGGTTTCCAATTAAATAATAAGAGTTTATACTATATTTGTTTGATATACCATTAATGGAACCTCTAACCTTGACATTTGTTATTATCATTGTTTGATCCTTACATTAATATTCCATCTCAAAGTTCTTTTTCTTCTTCTTCTTCTTCTCCTTCTTTTTCTTTATTATTATTATTAGTGTTACTACTACTACTACTACTACTACTAGTAGTAGTATTATTGTTATTATTGTTGTCGTTGTTGTTATTATTATTGTTATTGGTGTTGTATTATTGTTATCTATAATTTATACAATTAACCTCCCTGTGGTTCGACCCCGGTCTGGCCGAGTTATTTATTACTTCGACATTCATGCACTTGGGAGAAGACATCAATCTTTTAGTCATTTGTTGTACCAAGTGTTATACAACATAAGAACTTAAAGAAAGTTCCAAGCATTTGTTGTACCAAGTGTTATACAACATAAATCAAGATTAGTCATTTAACAAGCAAAGTATTAAAGAGTGAACAAGATAACAAATACAAAACATGTTAAACATGTTAGTATCAAACATTAAAGTCCATAATAAGTTTACACTATACTTATTCTTATACTATTAGTGCAACCTTTTCACCTTGACATAATAAACTTAGCTAGACATAATGAAAGAAAGAAAAATTGATAAACAAAATAAGAACATAAAAAAGATAAAAGTTAACTAAGCAAAGGAAAGGAAATGAAAGGCATAAACTTGATATTAATGAAAACAAAGCATAAACATTACAAAAAATACAAAGAGAGAAAACAAGAGCATGATCTTCATCTAGAAACGAAGATGCCTAAATGCATGGTAAATGCCTCCTTTATAGGCCAAAATTGGGAACTATTGATTTGATGACTAATTGATGAGTGGGTGACCAACTCTTGACTTGGTGACTATCCTTATCTTCTCTTGTCTGCCCAAAATGTTATTGATAACGTCAAAATTGGAGCCACTTGAAAATATAAAAGTTGTAGGAAATTATCTCAGCTTTCTTGTGTAAAACATTCAGCTCATTTGAATTTCTAGAACTCCAGATATGGGCCAAATACTGAACAGTGCTCGGGCTGGAAGACAGATTCGGGCTTCTTTGTTGTTGCTATAATTTGGATTTGAAAATGGCATTTTTAGATCTTGGGCTCCATATGAAAGTTGTAGGCTTATGTCTTACCTTTCCATTCATATAAATTAGACCTAAATCTGAGATCTACAACTCTAGATGTGACCCAATTACAGAATAGTATTCCGGTTTGGATTGCACCGACATCTCTTTTCTAAGTTTGACCATCTCTTTATCCTTTCAATTTCAATTCTTAAATTCATCAATCAATCCTTTCATTTACGTGATAGACCTGCATTTAAAATAAACATTTACCATAAATTAAAGGTATCTTATATTATTAGATATATTATTATAAAACATGCTTTAGTTAAGGAGTTATTGATACTTCAAGTGCAAAATGATGATATAAAACCTTGATAAAAATGCACTTTTAAGTACTAATCACCTCTCTATGATTCGACCCCAGTCTTGCCGGGTTATTTATTATTTCGACACTCTTACATTTATGAGTAGACATCAATCTTTTGATCATGTCAATTTATCAATATAGAGGTAGCTGATCAAGGACAAAATATTATCAAACTCATTGAACTTTTGATCCTTATAAAGGAGATGTTTCCAAGTCATGTGGTAGTGGTTGGAGCTTGTGAGATGGTCGGAGATGCAATATTTGTTTGCCTGAAAATAACAATTCAATCAACCTTGTAGGTTGAAGGAGATGAAAAGATGGTCAGACAATGTGTCACTTATTTTTCCATTAAAGTCTTGAGTGATGTGTCATTCATTTAAATTCTAAAAATTAGGATTTTTAAATAGCATTTTAAGAAAATTTCAATTTAGTCCATGTCTTTCTAACTTAAGCATATGAATTCTCAATTTACCTTAAAACGTTTTAATTTTAGCAATTACACAACTAGAAACCTTGATTTAAATCCTTTATTTGATCATCTTTTTCTCTTTGGTCTTTGTCTTCCAGGTTATTCAATTTCATCCTTATCAATCATTTAACTTTTGATTTCTTTTGAGTAGACCCCTAATTTCATTAATTTTAGTCCGCAAACTCACTCACTTTATGCACTTTTGTTCTTGGTTTTTGAAATTCTTCAATCTAACCCTTAACAAGCCTTCAATTTTTAATTTTCTTTCAATTCAACTATTGATTGCACCAATTTAGCCTTTTAAATTTTCAATTCTGTCCTTAATTTTTTAATCTTTGTGAATTGATCTGAATTAGGTCTCTAAACTTAATTTTTTTTCAATTCAATCCTTGATTGAATCCATAAAACTATTAAAAGTAAATTAAGTCCTTAAACTTAATTAGTTCTTTCAATTTTGGCCAAATTAACTTTTAAATTTAATTTTTCTTCAATTAAGTCTTTCATTTAGCTAATTAAACTCATTAAAAGTTTAATTAAGTCCTTAACTTAATTAATTTTTCTAATTTTGGTCAAGTTGGATTTTAACCTCCATTTCCTTTCTATCAAGTCTTTATTTAGCCCGTCGAGTCAAAATACCCCAGTCTAGTTATTTTGGTTTGTTATAGCTCAAGGATTTATCTCTTTGTATCCTGAAAATATTTTTAAATTTTAAATTTTTTATTTTTAAAATGTATTTTTTATAAAGTGATTTTTGGGGATCCAAAATAGGATTATGATAGCATACATCATCCAAAAATTGTTGGTGCCTCTTATCTAATAGCATGTGAAGAGTATACACTAGCAACCTTTTGAATTTAAAAATTAGTAATTAGACCAAAATTTTGCCATGAATTTGAAATTAATAAAAAAAAATAATCTCCTTGAAAGGATGAAAATTTACTTGGGCATATGAGCTATTCTTCTATGATTTTAAATGTAAAAATATTTTTTCACTGTTATACAAGTAATAAAAAGATTAAAATGCTTTTAGTAAATAATTATAAATTTTTTAATATTTAGAGTAAATCAATCATTTTATTATTTTAAAAAATAAAAAAATAAATATACTCTATAATAATTTTTTAATAAGCAATAAGTTATAAAAAAAATCAAATTATTCCAATAATAAAGTGAAAAAGGAAGATATAACTCATAGTAATTTTTTAATGACTAATAAATTATTAAAAATACTGACTTATCTCCTATACAAAGACAACCAGTTTAACAAAATATGATGATTTTATTATAATAATTTAGAATAAAATGTATCTAGTGTTATAGTAAAAAATTCATGGCCGGTAAGTTTTCGCATAATATATATGTTGGAATAAAAATGAGAATATCACCTGCTATAGAAAAATTTATGCGCTATAATTGTTTATATATATATATATATATATATATTGGAATAAAATAAGAATATCACTGAGCCGTGCAATTGGGGACCAAAACTCCATTCTACGGAAATAAAAAACCTAACGTTACCTCACTATTTTTATATATTAAATAAATGTATAAAAGGAAAGGAAGAGCTACCCCACACGGCGGCTCCAGGGAGTGCTACAATCTTCGCCCTCGGCTTCCCCTTTCCTCCGCAGACATCAATCAATAGGATGTCGAATCCAAACACTACTAATTCTTCCTGGGAAACTGTTTCTCGGATCCTTACGGAACACGAATTACCCTTTTAATCTCTTTTGGGTTTTTGACTTCGAGAGACAACAGCCAATTGCACAAACCTTAAGAAAACGTTACACGGCATGGAAACCGAGGTTTCGAGTTCGATACCGCCGTCAACTGTGGATATAGAGGAGAGAAACAAGGATCGGGTGCGCGTGAGGAGAAAAACCTTGAAGGTAGTGCTGGAGCAGTGCCAGAGAGCTCTTGAATTGCTAAATAACGCTGACGGAGTTGACGATGACGGGGATACCAGCGGAGAGGAATCCAAGGAAGTGGAGTCGTCGCCGAGCCAAGACAGCTCATCAACTTCCCTTGGTGATCAAGAAGCCGATGAGGTAGAGTTTTTGGCTAATGGCCTTGTTTTCTAATTGATGTTATAGGTTTTCGATTGCAAGAAAACTTTATTTATCTAATAACTATCCATAAATATTTAATATTTGGATGAATTTAGAAGGAAAAAGAAGGAAAGGATGCTGTGAATTATTGGAGTTAAACAAATAAAATGTAGAAGAGAGAGTGTTGAAGTTTGCTCCCGAGATGTTGTCTTTTTTCTTTTATCTCTCTCTCTCTTTCTTAAACTTCATAATTCGAGGATACGGTTAGTATTTCATAGAAAACTAATTTATTTGGATGATATGGACATAACTGATAACGTGGAAGAAGCTAGAACTTAGTATTTCCTGGATGGAATTTGCTTGGCTGTTTTATTTGGTTAATTTGCAAAATTGAGTGTTATTTAAGCTATCTGTGGTTCAGTAAGACGGCAATCACTTCGTTTTCCAAATTTTTATTTTCTTTTCATATTTTGATCTAGTTATGATATCGGGGGCCAAATATTTTTTTTCCTGATGCAGTTATGCGACCTCCTCAAATCGAGAGTTGAATGCCCTGACTTCCTTGAGAAGCTTGAGTGTGCTCAGCTCTCTGTTTCACAAAACATTACTGGTTAGTGCTGAGAGATGCTTCCTGCCATAATATAGCTGATCTGTTGTTATCAATTGCATGTAGATTTATTTGTATGTTGAAGTTTATTTGTAGAACATCAGTGCTTGGATATTTAGGATGGTAGTTTCCTCATTATATAGCCTAGATGTTAATGAGCTCTTGTATGGTGGCAGAAGAAGGTAGTTCTTGGGACATGATCAGTGAAAATGATCTCTGGGAAGCTGAAATTGATGAATCAGATCAGGAAGATTATGTCCTTGTGCGGGAAGAAGATATAGTAGAGGGTATCGCGTGCTTCATGGCTGCCTATTTGTTGTCTCTTAAACAGACAAAGGTATGTGGTGTTATTAGTTCATGGTACCTTTTCCATAATTGTTGAAATAATAAATTGTGCTAATCATTGTGATCTTCTTTGGCGTTTCTGCCATCAACCCTTTTGCCCTACCTGTTGTATCTGTGATCCACAACTGTTAGGCGAATTCTCCAGGCTGGTTGATTCCCAAGAATTTATAAAATTAGTCTCATCTGTTGCTTGTATATCAGCACAATAAAATACATGGATGTATGTGCATATGCACCGAGGCACTACTGCACACATGGGTACACTTGTAAATACAGAACATTGAGGGGTAATCATATTAGTGAATAGGAGCTGTTGGAATCTATAATTTACATCTTTTTTGGAGGAAAACCTTATAACATACGTGTCCATGCAACCAATGGATATTATTAGAATGAAATATCCTGTTTGACCACAGTTTGCAGCTGTTTTATTGTTTGATGCAAGATGTTGAGTACTGAACTGTGTTTGTTGTATCACCACAATAAGTTGGCTTTTAATCCGCTGCATGTGGGCTGCAAGGAAATTTTTTGGTGTCTTTAGTGCTAACACAGACATTTTGTCCGAGATTCTTATTTGGGTACTTTCTACTTGCAGGATTTGGCCCCAACGCAACTCCAGGAGGGTCAGTTCAAAGCTTTTATAATAATTTCTAGTCCTGTTGCGAGCACATTTTATTCTTCATCTGAAATAATCTTCCTTTTCAGCACTTAATGCAAAAGAATTCTGACATTTCCTGTTATATTTCTTTTAGCCCTTAGCAAGACATTCTCCGTAAAAAAGAAAAAAGGAAAGCTTCGGAAGGCATGGGATGGAAGCAAAGTCATTTATAATGTAGCATCTTGGGGAGCAACTGCCATTGGGTAGGCTATCTAATTTAAATTGTTATTAATTTAGTGGTTTTTCTTCTTGCATTGGTCATCCGATTATCTTTATGTTTGGTTTTCTTGCACACAATATCCATTAAGAATGATATTTTGATATGCATATTATCATTCAACTATAACTGGAAAGAAAATTTTTGTTGACATTCTCCCGATGATTTTGGTTTCTCTACTTAACAGGTTATATCAAAACCCTATACTCTTTGGGGCTGCATCAAAAGCCTTCTGGACTTCCTGTAATGTTATCTCCAAGCTTCTCTGATGTCCTTGGTACATGTTGGGATCCACTGTTGTATTCATGCTTGTGCTGCCATTGCAGCTTGGAGTTTCACCTGTGAGCCATTCTTTTCATGCTACAGACGAATTGATTTCCCTGACATCATTTAATCTGTAAATATTCTTCCTTGTCAAGTATTTCCAAATGCCAATTCAAATTCATTGGTAAGATGAGATCTTGTTAGTTGTCCCCTGGACTCCCCTTCCAAACTGCACAATTGGGTTTAATGAACAGAAATGTATCTACGGTGTTTCAGTTGGAAATTATGAATTTTCATTTTCCATATTTTCTGGCGTAATGAGTTTGCTTGGTGGTAAAAAGGAATGTTTTGGACGTACAAAATTGGTTTGGTCACACAACTAAGCAAATGTTGGCGTCTTCCTATCGGAACCATTTTACGTGGAATCTAATTCAGAGTTAGATTGAAGAAAATTTGTAGCTCTTGCTCCTGCCAACCCATTACCAAGAAGCCCGTTTGATAAGCAATAGGCGAAAACCTCTACAATTATCCTTTATCTTTTTGGGTAGAGCTCTTATAGTTTTGCGTATAAGCAACAGATGGAGGGGTTTGTTTGGATGCCGTAGATATTGTTTTTTAAGATTTTTTTATTTATAAATATTTTAAAATAATATATATTTTTTATTTTTTTAATCATCAAGATATTAAAATAATTTAAAAATAAAAAATTTTAGAAGCATGGTTGGATTGTAATGTTAAACAATGCTAAAGGGCCTGTTTGATGAATTTTTTTAATATATTTTATATGAAAATAATATTTTTAATTTTTGTTTTTTTATATTAACACATTAAATTTTTTAAAAAATTTTAAAAGTATGATTTTACTGGAATAACCAATAGTAACGAACACTTGATTGCAGATGAGCCATTTCACAATTGCATCTTGGATATACGTTTAACTCTTTGGAAGCATTTTTGCTCTTTTTTCTTCCTATATTTTTTTTAAATTTTCTGGGTTAAGGTGACCAAATATATTTTAGAGCTAGGCATTAAAAATAAAATTAAAAAAAATGGATCAATATTTTCCAGAATATTTTGAGAGGGAAAACACGGTGGTTTCACCTAAACATTTGATCCTTGTTAGCTTGGAATTAATGGACTTATTTCACAATTTTCTTTTTACGAATTTATTACCTTATAAAAAATTATTTGATTTTACAAAAACATAAAATGAAATTATTGCTTGCAGGAAAAAAAAAACAAGGATTAAGTTTGTCGAGGCAGCATTGATGTGTTTATATATATATAATTGTTTAAAATGCACTTTTTTGAATAATTTTTACAATTTTTAGTTCTTGATTAAGATATAAAAAAGAAAGTCATAAAAAAATAATGAATAAAAAAAGATGTTGGTTGGCCATATTCCGGCTATAAAAAATTATTGATTTTAGTGTCAACAAGTTATATTCAATTAAAAGAGTTCTATTAAAGTGTTGTTTAGTTGTAATATTGTCTAAAAAAAAAATAGATTATGGTTCAAGAAATTTTTTGAATTCAGGTTAAATTTTAAATTTTAACATATTAAATGCTTATTTAAGATTATAAATAGATTTATTAAGATTTCTATAATGTTTTCATTAAAAAACCAGGTTGAAAAAAAAACTTTTTAAGATCTAAAAATCAAAGTTATTTAGTAGATGGCACGACGAAAAAATTGATGTCTTCTCCCAAATGTAGGAGTGTTGAAGTAATAAATAACCCGGTAAGACCGGGGTCGAACCACAGGGAGGTTAATTGTACAAATTATAAATAACAATAATACAACAACAACAATAATAGTAGTAGTAATAATAATAATAATAATAATAATAATAATAATAATAATAGTAGTAGTAGTAGTAGTAATAATAATAATAATAACAACAACAACAACAACAACAACAACAACAACAATAATAAAGAAGAAGAAGAAGAAGAAGAAAAGTTGATGAGAATTTTGAGATAGAAAATTAATGTAAGGATTAAATAATGATAACAAACAATGTCAAGGTTAGAGGATCCACTAATGGTATGTCAAACAAGTATAGTATAAACTCTTATTATTTAATTGGAAACCACACACAAAGGAGGTTCCAATCAGATCATAGATTGTTAACATGATTACATTAGTCATCTTATTCCATTAATGCTAATACTTGTAAATCTCGTCAAGCATTCATGATTATAACTTATGTTAACAACAAATCAAGTTCATTTCATAGCTCATTTGTTGGTTATACCATATAGTATAAACTATGAAAGTGCCAAGCATTTGTTGTACCAAGTGTTATACAACAGAAATCAAGATTAGTTATTTAACAAGCAAAGTATTAAAGAGTGAACAAAATAATAAATATAAAACATGTTAGTATCAAATATTAAAGTCCATATTAAGTTTATACTATACTTATTCTTACACCATTAGTGTAACCTTTTCACCTTGACATAATAAACTTAGCTAGACATAATGAAACAAATAAAAATAGATAAACAAAATAAGAACATAAATAAGATAAAAGTTAACTAAGTAAAGGAAAGGAAATGAAAGGCATAAACTTGATATTAATGAAAGCAAAGCATAAACATTATAAAAAATACAAAGAGAGAAAGCAAGAGCATGATCTTGATCTGGACACTAAGATGCCTAAATGCATGACAAATGCATCCTTTTATAGGCCAAAATTGGGAACTATTGATTTGATGACTAATTGATGAGTGGGTGGCCAACTCTTGACTTGGTGACAATCCTTATCTTTTCTTATCTGGCCAAAATATCATTGATAATGTCATAATTGGAGCCACTTGAAACATAAAAGTTGTAGGAAATTGTCTCAGCTTTCTTGTGTAAAACATTCAGCTCATTTCGACTTCTAGAACTCCAGATATGGCCAAAATACTAAACAGTGCTCGAGCTGGAGGACATATTCGGGCTTCTTTGTTGTTGCTACAATTTGGACTTGAAAATAGCCTTTTTAGATCTTAGGCTCTATATGAAAGTTATAGGCCTATGTCTTACCTTTTTATTTATATAAAGTAGACCTAAATCTGAGATCTATAGCTCCATATATGATCCAATTACCGAATAGTGTTCTAGTTTGAATTGCACCGACATCTCTTTTCTAAGTTTGGCCATCTCTCTATCCTTTCAATTTCAGTTCTTAAATTCATCAATCAATCCTTTCATTTATGTGATAGGCCTGCATTTAAAATGAACATTTACCACAAATTAAAGGTATCTTATATTAATAGATATATTATTATAAAACATGCTTTAGTTAAGGAATTGTTGATACTTCAAGTGCAAAATAATGATATAAAACCTTGGTAAAAATGCACTTTTAAGTATTAATCAATAGATATTTAGTAATGTAACTCTAACGGTAGTTTAAAATATTTGGTTGATATTAACCACATTCTTATTACAGGTGGATTCCATTCAAAAACTAAGGATGGACTTCATTTGTGAAAAGCAATTTACAATTGCTTTTCTTGTGGTTGTGTTCTTTTTTTTTTCATTGACACTGCATAATTAATGCATAATTAATTAACATTGCAAAAATTTCCTAACCCGAGAGCAAATTTCATCATTCTCCTTTGTTCCTTTCTTTCGTCTCTAGCCAAAAGACAATGAAACCTTGTAAATTTTTTCAAAAATAACCTGTTATAGGACCAAGAACCAGAGTCCTTTTTTTAGCTAAATTGCAAGTACAAGAGTCGAAGGAAGAGAAAAAAACCACTTAGAAAGAGAGATAGTAGAGGAAAAACCTGTGAATAAAACCATTGAAAGGCTCCATTGTTCATATTTGTAAAAATCCTGCCCTTATTTTCCAAAGTTATATGCTAGAGAGAGCGTTCATCCTTGTTCCCCTCCGTCCTTTATTCTTTTAAAAGAAGATTTGTCATCTTCACTGATATAAATTGTGTTGAGAGGTCTCTATTATTTTGGTTTGCAAAAAAAAAATAGTAGATTCATGCTGTGAAAAGTTACACAAGAGAGAGACTCATAAGTTCCTATCTTATCTTTATCTTAAATTTTTATTTTTTTAGTTTTAAATTTAATTTATTGACAAAATTTAAAAGTTTAGTGTTACTTAAATAAAATAATTAATATGATCATGTTAAAAATTTATAATAAATTATTAAACATAAATCATCCAATTGGAACCTTTTTTATGTGTGGTTTTTAATTGATTAATAAAAAGATTTTATATTGTACTTATTTAAAATATCATTAGTGAATCCTTTAACCTCGACAACTATTTTTATTATTGTTTAATTTTTATATTAATCTTACATCTGAAGGTTCTTTTTTTAATTCATCATCATCATTATCATCATTATTTATAATTTATAAAGTTAATCTCTTTGTGGTTCGTTCCCGGTTTTGCCGGGTTATTTATTATTTCAACACTCTTATACTTGGAAGAAAACATCAACTCTTTGGTTATATCAAGTTTTTGGCGTCATTTCCAAGGAAATAAATTCTTGTATAAATTATAATATTTATTTTATTTTTTCTTTTTCTCTTCTCTTTTCTTCTATCTAACTTTGTTTCTTTTCTTTTGTTTTCTTCTTCCTTTTATTCTCTTCCTACATGCATGAGAGTTTGGTCACGTATATTAAATTGTAGACTTTGTAAGGTATCCTCATTATTTTTAAAAAATATAACCGAAGAAGATAATCAGTCGTTTCATAATGAGAATAACCGTGTTAGAACACTTAGACCACATGAATCCAAAAAGAACAAGTGCACCTGTATGCTTAGTTTTTTCTCTTAATGCATTTCATTTCTTTTGTTTTCTTCTTCCTTTTATTCTCTTCCTACATGCATGAGAGTTTGGTCACGTATATTAAATTATAGACTTTGTAAAGTATCCTCATTATTTTCAAAAAATATAACCGAAGAAGATAACCAGTCGCTTCATAATGAGAATAACCATGTTAGAACACTTGGACCACATGAATCCAAAAAGAACAAGTGCACCCGTATGCATAGTTTTTTCTCTTAATGCATTTCATTTCAATTTTAAGTCAAATATTATTCAACTTTTACCTTTTTTTATAATTTACATTTATAAAATCCATACTTGTATTTAAGGGAATTTAAGAAGGTTTGTAACACCTATAATAACTTAAAATGTAGCATAAACACCTTTTTTCAATTCTTTACTCTTTCTCCTTTCTTTAAATCTCTTCTCCAATTCTCATTTGAAAATGGACACCACTCTTGAAAGATTGAAAAAAGTATTTTTTCGCTCTACCTCAGAATGTGATTGCAAAAATTTACCGTGCTACGTGTGTAAGATTGAGGTTGTTAATGAATCATGAAATTCTTGAAGATATTCACTGGCTAATTGAAGCAAAGGTCCAATTATTAGGTGAGTCCTCTAATTCTTTCATTTCATACATGCTTGGAACAAGTAAAAACACTTTTGTAAAAAAACATCGTGTAAAACGACTAAAAGTCTGTCACAGATATGCTAGATGGAATTGTAATGCAACATGTCATTCTTTAGGAATGATATCTTTAAATTGTGAAGATAAAATATAATTTATTAAGGATGGCCTGAGTGTTGCGATGTTGTGGTTACACAAATTAATTACCCTAGCTTAAAACACAACACACAAGATAATATAGAGCAAGTAAGGGGTCGATCCCACGATGAAGGTTCAAGTCAAATTTTTATGCTAGATGATATGCAACTTAGCAAAAAAAATTAGAAAACTACGAAGCAAAATTAAATAAAATCAGAAAATTATCAAAAGAACAAACCTTGGTTACAAACACACATCCACCAACAAAAATTAGAACCACTCCTTAAAATGAAACTTTAATTTATATTCTAATTTTTTTTTTCTTTTCTTAATGTTGGTTAATTAACAAATCCACCATATAACTAACCCTAATAAACAAACAATCACAATGTCCGCATTCATAAATTTAGTTGAATGGTAGTTCTAAGAACTAGATAAATTGATTGATCTCTTGACAACCAAGCTATTCGCAGCTCATGTTCCTTTGTTTGAGTGTTCTCCCTAAGTTTAATAATGTAGTTCTGCCATAATTATCAAGTTTAGTTACTTCGCAAGTTCATATATCACAACTCCAGTTTTGATATCAAACTTAGCAATAGATTGTTCACAATAATTTCTCAGAGTCCGCTTTAGCAATTATCAACAACAATCAAAGAAAATATGCATAGAAAAACAATCATACTCATTCATAATATAAAATAAAAATAAAAGAAAGAATAAATCACACAGTTCTTAAAATCCAAAGGTTTTTTGTGTCCTTACAACCAAGAAACAAGCTTAGCCTTGCATAAATATGGAACAACTACTCCTAAAAGATAGAAGAAAGCATTATTTTTGGTTTGTAGAGAGGAGAATTTATGTTTTTTTCACTTCTGAATGCTGCCTCCTTTATGCCCTCTTTCCCTTCTCTCTTTCTTTTTATATGCTAAGAAACCCTAATCCTTATTTTACAAAATAGTCCTCCTTTTAGTTGATAATTTATATTTAAGTACTTCAATAACTATTTTCCTAAAAAGAAATAATAGCCTTGTATTAAATATTTAAGCTTTGACTTAGAGAAGCTAAATTGCTGAAATAAAAACTTGGATTCTAGTTTAGATGCTTTAAAACATAATTTGGACATGTTTCTTCACGAAACCTCTTTGAAAAATAATATCTCCCTCATATGAGATTATTTTTTGTTGAACTTTGGAGACTTTATAGGCCTTTCACTCAGGAATCCAAAAATTTTAAGTTTGAATAAATTGAACTTCTATAGCTCCAGATATTCAAGTCGGAATGGCCAAAGGTCAACACTGGCACATCGCGAGATTTGACTTAAAAAGTTGTGATTGTCATGCTCTTCCTTATTTTATTTTCATGCCTTAGATTTCCAAAAAGGTATGAATGCTAGCTTTTTAATGCCACTAGAATCACTTCATTTTAAGTATAGTATAAACTCTTATTATTCAATTGGAAACCACACACAGAGGAGGTTCCAATCAGATTGTATATTGTTAACATGATTACATTAGTCATCTTATTCCATTAATGCTAATACTTGTAAATCTCGTCAAGCATTCATGATTATAACTTATGTTAACAACAAATCAAGTTCCTTTCATAGCTCAGGTGTCGGTTATACCATACAGTATGAGCTATGAAAGTGCCAAGCATTTGTTGTACTATGTGTTATACAACATAAATCAAGATTAGTCATTTAACAAGCAAAGTATTAAAGAGTGAACAAGATAACAAATACAAACAATGTTAGTATCAAACATTAAAGTCCATATTAAGTTTACACTATACTTATTCTTATACCATTAGTGTAACCTTTTCACCTTGACATAATAAACTTAGCTAAACATAATAAAAGAAAGAAAAATAAATAAACAAAATAAGAATATAAATAAGATAAGAGTTAACTAAGTAAAGGAAAGGAAATGAAAGGCATAAACTTGATATTAATGAAAGCAAAGCATAAACATTATAAAAAATACAAAGAGAGAAAGCAAGAGCATGATCTTGATCTGAAAACCAAGATGCCTAAATGCATGGTAAATGCCTCCTTTTATAGGCCAAAATTGGGAACTATTGATTTGATTACTAATTGATGAGTGGGTGAACAACTCTAGACTTGGTGACAATCCTTATCTTCTCTTGTCTACCTAAAATGTCATTGATAACGTTAAAATTAGAACCACTTAAAACATGAAAGTTGTAGGTAATTGTCTCATATTTCTTGTGTAAAAAATTCAGATTATTTCAACTTCTAGAACACCAGATATGGGCCAAACACTGAATAGTGCTCGGGCTGGAAGACAGATTCGAACTTCTTTGTTGTTGCTCCAATTTGGACTTGAAAATGGCCTTTTTAGATCTTGGGCTCCATATAAAAGTTGTAGGCCTATGTCTTACCTTTCCATCCATATAAAGTGGACTAAATCTGAGATTTATAACTCGAGATTTGACTCAATTACCGAATAGTGTTCTGGTTTGGACTGCACCGACATCTCTTTTCTAAGTTTGGTCATCTTTTTGTCTTTTCAATTTCAGTTCTTAAATTCATCAATTAATTCTTTCATTTATATGATAGGCCTGCATTTAAAATGAACATTTACCATAAATTAAAGGTATCTTATATTATTAGATACGTTATTATAAAACATGTTTTAGTTAATGAGATATTGATACTTCAAGTGCAAAATTATGATATAAAACCTTAATAAAAATGCACTTTTAAGTACTAATCACACCCCTCAACCAGCTTATTACTAGTCCGTAGTAATCAAAGCGTTAAAATAGAAAAATAATTTGCAAATTCCACAAAGCAAGGTATTCATCATTCAACTTCCATTAATCTATCCAGATAAACAAACTCTCGTTAAATTTATATATCTGCTCAATACCTCTTAACAAGAAATTAATAAACCTTTCTTTTGTGCTCAATATATCAACACATAATTATGGGTCTTTACTTGAAAGAGAACAAAATTCTTGTTCTAATGTTTAAGGTTAACTTCCTTGGATTGAGATTTTTTTTTTGTTTTTAAATATATATACATGTAACTTAAAACACAATGCATCTTTAACCCATGTAATGAGCTTTCAGTTAATGACTCCCAAACGAGCTTAGGGCCATAATGTTTGATTAGGGCATTAGGTGTTGAAATACCCCTACGAGCTTAGTAACTCAGGTTGCAGATACTGATACGTAGATAGTGCAATGTTTGATTCCTTTAAGCTTTTCTCCTCAACCCATGTAACAAGCGTTGGACCAATAGCTCCCAAATTAGTTGACTTTAGGGTATTAGGTGTTAAAACACCCCCTTCGGGCTTAATTGCTTAGGTTAGGGAGGCTACGAAACCAAACTTATCTATATTTTTATTATCATCATTTTTTTTTTTTGCTCTTTGTTTTCAAATTATATACCATCTTTTTCTCTTAGTTGTTACCTTTAACAAAAGAACATAAATAATGTAATGATCCAATATGCAACCCACAATCATATGTTAAAGTGTGTGTGTGTGTGCATAAATTAGGGTTTAAAAATACATATTAAATAAGTATATGAGCAGAATTAAGTGATAGTAATGCGAGAGTTTGTAAACCTGAATATTTCAAGAAGTATTATGATAGACCTTATTAAGAATGGTTACTAAGATGCGTCTCAAGAGTTATAAAAAGATCTCTTTTACTCTGCCATTATAGTAATAACAATTTTGCATATACTTTATGAAATAGAAAACACAGTTAGTTTTTTTTTTTAACTACTACCCTCTTCCCCTAACTGAAACGAGACATTGTCCTCAATGTTTTAAGAGAGAAAGATAGAGTATAGAAGATATTACCTAAAATAACGAACACTGACAAATCTGAAACACACTGAAACAAATATAAGAAACAACAAAATACAATAATAAAACCAAAAGAAAGAAAGATTCACAAATGAAGGCTCAAATCTAATTTATGCTTTTTACGGCTTTTCTTAGATGACCAATTTATGCGACTAATGGAGGGATCAATCACAGGAATGAAAGATTGTAGTTGGTCAATCAATTTTTCAGCAGTAGCAGCAAAAATTATGATTTGTTGTGCAGAAGATGTTAAAAATTCCTGTTCCACAGCATGATCAAGAAAAGACAACAACTTATCATAATAACTATTAACATTTAACAAACCTATGGGTTTATGGTGAATGTGCAGTTGGGCCCAAGAGGAAATATGAAACATCTCTTCCAATGTGCCTAGACCACCTGGTAAAGGAATGAAGGCATCAGCATGGTTAAACATTGCATTCATTCCTAAGACTAAATCGATCATGTTCTTTATAAAAGTAGGGCCATAAATCATGAATTGCACGATGCACATCTCCACTAGGTGGTCTAGGTACATTGGAATAGATCTTTTATATTTCCTCTTGGGCTCAACTGCACATTCACTATAAACCCATAGGTTTGTTCCGGTTTGGATTACAGGGACATCTCTTTTATAATTTTGGTCATCTTTTTGTCCTTGCAATGTAAGTTCTTAAAGTCATCAATCAATCCTTTCATTTATGTGATAGGCCTGCATTTAAAATGAACATTTACCATAAATTAAAGGTATCTTATATTATTAGATATATTATTACAAAACATGCTTTAGTTAAAAAGTTATTGATACTTCAAGTGCAAAATGATGATATAAAACCTTGATTAAAATATACTTTTAAGTATCAATCACCCCCCAACTAGCTTATTAATAGTCCTTAGTAATCAAAGCGTTAAAATAGAAAAATACTTTGCAAATTCCACAAAGCAAGGTAGTTTGACACGACTAAAAGATTGATGTCTTCTCCCAAGTGCAGGAGTGTCGAAGTAATAAATAACCCGGCAAGACCGGGATCGAACCACAGGAAGGTTAATTGTACAAATTATAAATAACAATAATACAACAACAATAACAAGAACAACAACAACAACAACAATAATAACAATAATAATAATAATAATAATAATAATAATAATAATAATAATAATAATAGTAGTAGTAGTAGTAGTAGTAGTAGTAGTAGTAGTAGTAGTAGTAGTAGTAGTAGTAGTAGTAGTAAAGAAAAAGAAGAAGAAGAAGATGATGAGAACATGGAGATGAAAAATTAATGTAAGGATTAAACAATAACAATAACAAATGTCAAGGTTAGAGGTTCCACTAATGGTATATCAAACAAGTATAATATAAACTCTTATTATTGAATTGGAAACCACACACAAAGGAGGTTCCAATCAGATTATATATTGTTAACATGATTACATTAGTCATCTTATTCAATTAATGCTAATACTTGTAAATCTCGTCAAGCATTCATGATTATAACTTATGTTAACAACAAATCAAGTTCCTTTCATAGCTCAGGTGTCGGTTATACCATACATTATGGGCTATGAAAGTGCCAAGCATTTGTTGTACCAAGTGTTATACAACATAAATCAAGATTAGTCATTTAACAAGCAAAGTATTAAAGAGTGAACAAGATAACAAATATAAAACATGTTAGTATCAAACATTAAAGTCCATATTAAGTTTACATTATACTTATTCTTACACCATTAGTGTAACCTTTTCACCTTGACATAACTAACTTAGCTAGACATAATGAAAGAAAGCAAAATAGATAAACAAAATAAGAACATAAAAGTTAACTAAGTAAAGGAAAGGAAATGAAAGGCATAAACTTAATATTAATGAAAGCAAAGCATAAACATTACAAAAAATACAAAGAGAGAAACCAAGAGCATGATCTTGATCTGAAAACCAAGATGCCTAAATGCATGGCAAATGCCTCCTTTTATAGGACAAAATTGGGAACTATTGATTTGATGACTAATTGATAAGTGGGTGGCCAACTTTTGACTTGGTGACAATCCTCATCTTCTCTTGTTTGCCCAAAACGTCATTGATAACGTCCAAATTGGAGCCAGGTGAAAACATGAAAGTTGTAAGTAATTGTCTCAGCTTTCTTGTGTAAACAATTCAGCTCATTTGGACTTCTAAAACTCCAGATATGGCCAAACTACCGAATAGTGCTCGGGCTGGAAGACAGATTCGGGCTTCTTTGTTGTTGCTACAATTTGGACTTGCAAATGGCCTTTTTAGATCTTGGGTTCCATATGAAAGTTGTAGGCCTATGTCTTACCTTTCCATTCATATAAAGTGGACCTAAATTTGAGATCTGTAGCTCCAGATATGACCCAATTACCGAACAGTGTTCCGGTTTGGATTGCACCGACATCTCTTTTCTAAGTTTGACCATCTCTTTGCCTTTGCAATTTAAGTTCTTAAAGTCATCAATCAATATTTTCATTTATGTGATAGGCCTGCATTTAAAATGAACATTTACCATAAATTAAAGATATCTTATATTATTAGATATATTATTATAAAACATGTTTTAGTTAAGGAGTTATTGATACTGCAAGTGCAAAATGATGATATAAAACCATGATAAAAATGCACTTTTAAGTACTAATCACACCCCTCAACCAGCTTATTACTAGTCCCTAGTAATCAAAGCGTTAAAACAATTTGCAAATTTCACAAAGCAAGATATTCATCATTTAACTTCCATTAATCTATCCAGATAAACAAACTCTCATTAAATTTTTATATCTGCTCAATACCTCTTAACAAGATATTAATAAACCTTTCTTCTGTGCTCAATGTATCAACACATAATTATGGGGCTTTTCTTGGAAGAAAACAAAATTTTTGTTCTAATGTTTAAGGTTAACTTCCTTGGGTTGGGATTATTATTTTTGTCTTTTTTTTTTCTTTTTTTCTTTCTTTTTTTTTAAAAAAAATCTATATACATATAATTTAAAAACATCATGCATCTTTAACCCATGTAACGAGCTTTCAGCTAATGACTCCCAGACCAATTGGTCTTAGGGCATTAGGTGTTAAGACACCCCTATGAGCTTAGTAACTCGGGTCGCAGATACTGACATGTAGATAGTGCAATGTTTGATTCCCTTAAGCTTTTCTCCTCAACCCATGTAACAAGCGTATTAGGTGTTAAAACACCCCTTCGGGGTTAATTGTTTAGGTTAGGAAGGCTACGAAACCAAACTTATCTACATTTTTATTATCATCATTTTTTTTTTAATTATATACAATCCCTTTCCCTTAGTTGTTACCTTTAACAAAAGAACATAAATAATGTAATAATCCAATATACAACCCACAATTATATGTTAAAGTGTGTGTGTGTAAATTATGGTTTAAGAATACATGTTAAATAAGTATATGAGCAGAATTAAGCGGTAACAATACGAGAGTTTGTAAACCTGAATATTTCAGGAAGTATTATAATAGACCTTGTTAAGAATGGTTACTAAGATGCGTCTCAAGAGTCACTTTAACAAAAGAAGTCCTTTACTCTCCCATCCTAGTAACAACAATTATACACATGCTTTATGAAATGAAAAACAATTTTTTTTTTATCAACTACTACCCTCTCCCCCCAACCAAAACGAGACATTGTCCTCAATGTTCTAAGGTAGAAAGATAGAGTATAGAAGATATCACCTGAAATAACAAACACTGACAAAACCTGAAACATACTGAAACAAAAATAAGAAATAACAAAACACAATAATAAAACCAAAAGACACAAAAATTCACAAATGAAGGCTCAAATCCAATCTAAGCTTTTTACGGCTTCCCGTAGATGACCAATTTATGCGACTCATGGAAGGATCAATCACAGGAATGAAAGATTGTAGTTGGTCAATCAATTGTTCAGCAGTAGTAGCAGAGATTATGATTTGTCGTGCAGAAGATGTTAGAAATTCCTATTCAACAGCATGATCAAGAAAAGACAACAACTTATCATAATAACCATTAACATTTAACAAACCTATGGGTTTATGGTGAATGTGCAATTGAGCCCAAGAGGAAATATGAAAGATCTCTTCCAATGTGCCTAGACTACTGGTAAAGCAATGAAAGCATCAGCATGGTTAAACATTGCATTCATTCGAGCCGACATTGTGAAGACCTGAAGTTCCTTTCCAATTGTTTTTTCAATGATGTCCCTTTGTGCCAAAGCTTCAGGGACGACTCCTAAAACTTGACTACCTCCTAAAAATGCAGCTATTGACACACCTCCCATTAACCCAAGACTGCCTCCCCCATACACTAAATGAATCTTTCTCTCAGCTAGCACCTGACCAAGATGATTTGCTGATTCTAAAAACTCATTTTCTTTCCCAGGACTAGATCCACCGAAAACACAAATATTTCTTATTTGATGACTTGAGGAACTTGCCATTTCTACACACTTATGTATTTGTTGAATGTATGGGTTGAGTAGAAATGAAAGGAAGGAAAAGAGGGTTTTATAGATGAGAAATTAGAAAGGCAATCATAACACCTATATGTAGGCCAGCTGGAGTCTCACACTCTCTCTCTCTTTTTTTATTTATTTATTTGTTTACTTTTGAAAAAAACATGTGTATGTACAGGTAGTTGTGAGTGTGGCTCACATCTTCCCTTGGTTTTACGTCCAAGAACGGCTTAAACGCCCTTTATGGGTTGGGGATAGGCTTCCCATCTAGTTTTCTTAAAAACTGGCAAACAGGGTCTTTTTTAGTCAGATTCCCAAGACTAAGTCGATCATGTTCTTTATGAAATAGTGGCCATAAATCATGAATTGCACGATGCACATCTCCACTAGGATGCGTCTCAAGAGTCAATAGAAGATTATCTAAAGACTCCTTACTCAGGCCATCCTTAATGAATTGTATTTTATCTTCACGGTTTATAGATACCATTCCTAAAGAACGACATTGTGTATTACAAGTCCATCTAGCACATCGATGACAGACTTCTAGTCGTTTTGCATGACGCTTCTTTGCAAAAGTGCTTTTACCTGTTCCAGGCATGTGTGAAATAAAGAAATTAGAGGACTCACCTGATAATCAGACCTTTGCTTCAATCAACCAGCGAATATCTTCAGGAATTCCATGATTCATTAACAATCTCAATCTTGCACATCTAGCACGGTAAATTTTTGTAATCGCATTCTGAGGCAGAGCGGGAAAATACTTTTTCAAGATTAGTGTCCATTTTCAAATGAGAATTAGAAGAGAGATTCAAAGCATTGCACAAATATATACACAGATATCAATTATTGTGGGAAACTGAAAGAACCGACTTAAGTCACGGAGTACCGTTGTCCGCCATTTGACCGGGGTGAGAGAAACTAGCAAAAATCACTCAAAAAGAAACACAAAAACAATGTTAGAAAAAAAAATCAACCTTTATCTACAAAATCATTCAAACCAGTTGATTCATTTTCATTAGGAAAATTATCAAAGTGAGCTTTCAAACGATGTCCATTTTCCTTAAAATCATTGTCATTCATTGAATTTGCAATATCACAGACCCCATAAGGATTGCTCCATCTTGGTCTTAGCTCTCTAAGGAATGCATAGAGTTGAGAATTATAAAACAAAACTTTTTGACCAGTATCAATCTTTTGACAATTTTCACAAGTTTTGCAGAATGCATGCGTGTCCTTGAACATGGTGGGCCAATAAAATCCATTTTGAAAGATTTTTGCAATTGTCTTTTTTGACGAGAAACAACTTCCACATGCTTCAGAATGACAAAGTTTAATGACACTACTTACCTCATTGTCGGGAATGAATCTTTGAAATATTTGATCAGGACAATATTTGAATAAGTTAGGGTCATCACAATAAAAGCTCTTCACTTCGTTCAAAAACTTTTCTTTATCTTGGGTACTCCAATCAGCTGACAAATCTCCTAAAGAAAGAAAATTGATATTTTTATTATACCAAGGCATTGGACTAAGAAAAAGTAAGGATTCGTTAGGAAAGTAATCATCCATTGGTGTGATGTCAGATGTCAAATCTGTTGTCACTGTTGACAAAGGATTCGCATCAACATTTTCGGTGCTTGTTTCATCCGTGATTTCTTCCTCAGAATAAACCATTTGCAAATCTTCAGTTTCATCCAATTCATTTTTACTTAAAGTAGATTCAAGTTGATCATAAACTAATTCCTCAATATGATCTACTTCTTGTAAATCATTATCATCTCCAGGTTGCTTGCAAATGTTGAAAATATTCATCTCCAATGTCATGTTTCCAAATGATAGCTTCATCAGTCCATTCCTACAATTAATCAATGTGTTAGACGTTGCAAGAAACGGACGTCCTAAAATAACAGGAAATGAATTACATGCTTCAACAGGTTCTGTGTCCAAGACAATAAAATCCACAGGATAAATGAATTTATCGACTTGTACTAACACATCTTCAATTATTCCTCTAGGCACTTTTACAGATCTATCAGCAAGTAAAAGAGATATAGAAGTTGGTTTTAACTCACCTAGATTGAGACTCTGAAAAACTGAATATGGAAGTAAATTCACACTAGCATCAAGATCAAGTAAGGCTCTTTCAACTTTTTGTTCTCCAATAAAGCCAGAAATTGTAGGACAACCAGGGTCTTTATATTTCAAAGCATTATTGTTCTGAAGAATGGCACTTACTTGTTCGGCTAGAAAGGCTTTCTTTTTCACATTCAGTTTCCTCTTCACAGTGCATAGATCTTTCAAAAATTTAGCATAGGAAGGAACCTGTTTAATAGCATCCAGCAAAGGTATATTGATCCTTACCTGTTTGAAAATTTCAAAAATTTCAGAGTTGTGATTGACTTTCCTTTGTTTGGTCATGACTTGAGGAAATGGAAGTGATGGCGGAGAATCAGTCTTTTCTTTGCAATTTTCAGATTCAACCCCTTCCTTACCCTCAGAGATTGACTCATCATCTTTCTCATAAGGTTCAAGAGAGGGTTTTTCAATAACCTTACCACTACGTAAAGTAGTGACTGATTTGACTTGATCCACGTGTTGGCTTTCGGAACTACTTGCATTTGCATTATATTGCCCCTTGGGATTTTGTTGTGGTTGAGATGGAAACTTACCTTTCTCTTAGAAACTGAGAGCAGATGTTAATTTTGCAAGAGTATCTTTAAAATCTGTCATGTTTTGAGCAAGTTGAGTATTGATTGTCTCTTGCTTTTCAATGAATGCATGCAATGTTTCCTCAAGATTTCTTCTAGTAGGTGGAGCATAAGGAGGTGCATATCCATGAGAATTTTGGAAATTGTGGTGTGCTTGAAATGGTGGTTGTGAAGTTTGTGCATTGTTGTTCTCACTCTTCCAATTGAAATTTGGGTGATTTCTCCAACTAGGGTTGTATGTTTAGGAGTATGGGTTGTGGTTGGGCCTTTGGAAACTATTTAAAGCATAGGCTTGTTCATGGAGACATTCCTTAAAAGAAGGCAAGGTTGGACAATCGTTGGTTGAGTGTTCATTTGTTTCACAGATTTGACATACAATGTTTTCAACAGATTTTAATTGACCACTCTTTTTCAATTCTAGTGCCTCAACTTTTCTAGCTAAAGATGCAAACTTGGCTTGAAGGTCATGATCTTCCCTAAGGTTGTACATACCTCCACTAGATGTATGAGGTTGAGTTTTACTCGGTGCCTCATAAGTACCCGCGGTGTTCGAATTTTGAGCATTTTCAGCTAACAAGTCTAAGTACTCCATTGCTTCATCAGGGTCTTTATCTTCAAAAGTTCCATTGCACATCAATTCAACCATTTGCCTATCTTTAGGTGTTAACCCTTCATAGAAATGTGAAAACAATCTCCATGTTTCAAAACCATGATGAGGGCAAGTACTAAGCAAGTCTCGATACCTATCCCAACATTTGTAAAATGTTTCTCCTGATTTTTGAGTGAAAGTGGTGATTTGTCTCTTGAAAGAGTTTGTTCTATGAGATGGGAAAAACTTCTTTAAAAACTGTTGTTGCATTTCATCCCAAGCACGAATGGATCCTGGTCTTAAATTTTGTAGCCATGTTTCAGCTTTATCTTTTAATGAAAAAGGAAAAAGCTTTAATCTAATGGTGTTCATGCTACAATTTAAGTTATTATATGTGTTGCACACCTCCTCAAATTCCCTTAAATGCAAGTATGGATTTTCCAATTCCAAACCATGAAAAAAAGGTAAAAGTTGAATAATGCCTGGTTTAAAATTAAAATGAGATGCATCAGGAGGAAAAACTATGCATGATGGTGCACTTGTTCTTGTGGGATTCATGTGGTCTCTAAGTGTTCTGGCACGGTTATTCTGATTATTTTCATTATGAAGTGATTGATTATCTTCTTCGGCTATATTTTCTGAAAATGATGAGGATATCCTACAAAGTCTACCACTTGATGTATGTGACCCCACTCTCATGCACGTGTAGGAATAAAAAAAAAAAAGAAGAAGAAAGCAAAAGAAGGAGGAAGAAAACAAAATAAAAAGAAACAAAAGAAAAGAAACAAAGTTATATACAAGAAAATTAAAAAGAGAAAATAAAATAAAAACTATAATTCATACAAGAACTTACCTCCCCGGCAACGGCGCCAAAAACTTGACACGACTAAAAGATTGATGTCTTCTCCCAAGTGCAGGAGTGTCGAAGTAATATATAACCCGGCAAGACCGGGGTCGAACCATAGGGAGGTTAATTATACAAATTATAAATAACAATAATACAACAACAATAATAGCAATAACAATAACAACAACAACAACAACAACAATAATAATAATAATAATAATAATAATAATAGTAGTAGTAGTAGTAGTAGTAGTAGTAAAGAAAGAGAAGAAGAAGAAGATGATGAGAACTTGGAGATGGAAAATTAATGTAAGGATTAAACAATAACAATAACAAATGTCAAGGTTAGAGGTTCCACTAATGGTATATCAAACAAGTATAATATAAACTCTTATTATTGAATTGGAAACCACACACAAAGGAGGTTCCAGTCAGATTATATATTGTTAACATGATTACATTAGTCATCTTATTCAATTAATGCTAATACTTGTAAATCTCGTCAAGCATTCATGATTATAACTTATGTTAATAACAAATCAAGTTCCTTTCATAGCTCAGGTGTCGGTTATACCATACATTATGGGCTATGAAAGTGCCAAGCATTTGTTGTACCAAGTGTTATACAACATAAAACAAGATTAGTCATTTAACAAGCAAAGTATTAAAGAGTGAACAAGATAACAAATATAAAACATGTTAGTATCAAACATTAAAGTCCATATTAAGTTTACATTATACTTATTCTTACACCATTAGTGTAACCTTTTCACCTTGACATAACTAACTTAGCTAGACATAATGAAAGAAAGCAAAATAGATAAACAAAATAAGAACATAAAAGTTAACTAAGTAAAGGAAAGGAAATGAAAGGCATAAACTTAATATTAATGAAAGCAAAGCATAAACATTACAAAAAATACAAAGAGAGAAAGCAAGAGCATGATCTTGATCTGAACACCAAGATGCCTAGATGCATGGCAAATGCCTCCTTTTATAGGCCAAAATTGGGAACTATTGATTTGATGACTAATTGATAAGTGGGTGGCCAACTTTTGACTTGGTGACAATCCTCATCTTCTCTTGTTTGCCCAAAACGTCATTGATAACGTCCAAATTGGAGCCAGGTGAAAACATGAAAGTTGTAGGTAATTGTTTCAGATTTCTTGTGTAAACAATTCAGCTCTTTTGGACTTCTAGAACTCCAGATATGGCCAAACTACTGAATAGTGCTCGGGCTGGAAGACAGATTCGGGCTTCTTTGTTGTTGCTACAATTTGGACTTGCAGATGGCCTTTTTAGATCTTGGGCTCTATATTAAAGTTGTAGGCCTATGTCTTACCTTTCCATCCATATAAATTGGACCTAAATCTGAGATCTGTAGCTCCAGATATGACCCAATTACCGAACAGTGTTCCGGTTTGCATTGCACCGACATCTCTTTTCTAAGTTTGACCATCTCTTTGCCTTTGCAATTTAAGTTCTTAAAGTCATCAATCAATATTTTCATTTATGTGATAGGCCTGCATTTAAAATGAACATTTATCATAAATTAAAGATATCTTATATTATTAGATATATTATTATAAAACATGCTTTAGTTAAGGAGTTATTGATACTTCAAGTGCAAAATGATGATATAAAACCATGATAAAAATGCACTTTTAAGTACTAATCATAGTCATAATTTAACTTCCATTAATTTATCTAGATAAACAAACTCTCCTTAAATTTATATACCTGCTCAATACCTCTTAACAAGATATTCATAAAGCTTTCTTGTGTGCTCAATGTATCAACACATAATTATGGGGCTTTTCTTGAAAGAAAACAAAATTTTTGTTCTAATGTTTAAGGTTAACTTCCTTGGGTTGGGATTATTATTTTTGTCTTTTTTTTTAATATATATACATATAATTTAAAACACCATGTATCTTTAACCCATGTAACGAGCTTTCAGCTAATGACTCCCAGACCAGTTGGTTTTAGGGCATTACGTGTTAAGACACCCCTACGAGCTTAGTAACTCGGGTCGCAGATACTGATATGTAGATAGTGTAATGTTTGATTCCCTTAAGCTTTTCTCCTCAACCCATGTAACAAGCGTTGGGCAAATAGCTCCCAAGTCAGTTGACTTTAGAGTATTAGGTGTTAAAACACTCCTTTAGACTTAATTGTTTAGGTTAAGAAGACTACGAAACCAAACTTATCTACATTTTTATTGTTATCATTTTTTCATTTTTCTTTTTTCTTGTTTTTTTTAATTATATACTATCTCTTTCCCTTAGTTGTTACCTTTAACAAAAGAACATAAATAATGTAATAATCCAATATGCAACCCACAATCATATGTTTAAAGTGTGTGTGTGTAAACTAAGGTTTAAGAATACATGTTAAATAAGTATATGAGCATAATTAAGTGATAACAATACGAGAGTTTGTAAATCTGAATATTTCAAGAAGTATTATGATAGACCTTGTTACGAATAATTACTAAGATGCGTCTCAAAAGTCATAAAAAGTTCTCCTTACTCTACCATCATAGTAACAACAATTTTGCACATGCTTTATGAAATAAAAAACACAATTTTTTTTTAGCTACTACCCCCCCCCAACTAAAACGAGACATTGTCCTCAATGTTTGAAGGTAGAAAGATAAAGTATAGAAGATATCACTTGAAATAACGAACACTGACAAACCTGAAACACATTAAAACAAATATAAGAAACAATAAAAGACAATAATAAAATCAAAAGACACAAAGATTCACAAATGAAGGCTCAAATTCAATCTAAGCTTTTTACGGATTTCCTTAGTTGACCAATTTATGCGACTCATGGAAGGATCAATTACAGGAATGAAAGATTGTAGTTGGTCAATCAATTGTTCAGCAGTAGTAGTAGAGATTATGATTTGTCGTGCAGAAGATGTTAGAAATTCCTGTTCCACAGCATGATCAAGAAAAGACAACAACTTATCATAATAACCATTAACATTTAACAAACCTATGGGTTTATGATGAATGTGTAGTTGGGCCCAAGAGGAAATATGAAAGATCTCTTCCAATGTGCCTAGACCACTTGGTAAGGCAATGAAGGTATCAGCATGGTTAAACATTGCATTCATTCGAGTAGACATTATGGAGACCTGTAGTTCCTCTCTAATTGTTTTTCCAATGATGTCCCCTTGTACCAAAGCTTCGAGGAGGACCCCCAAAACTTTGCAAAAGTCCCCTTGTACCTTTCAATCGTTTTGCACGACGTTTCTTTGTAAAAGTGCTTTTACCTATTCCAGGCATGTGTGAAATGAAGGAGTTAGAGGACTCACTTGATAATCGGACATTTGCTTCAATCAACCAACGAATATCTTCAGGAATTCCATAATTCATTAACAATCTCAATCTTGCACAGCTAGTACGGTAAATTTTTGTAATTGCATTATGAGGCAGAGCGAGAAAATACTTTATCAATTTTTCAAGATTAATGTCCATTTTCAAATGAGAATTGGAAGAGAGATTCAAAGAATTGCACAAATATATACACAAATATCAGTTATTGTGGGAAACTGAAAGAACCGACTTAAGTCACGGAGTACCGTTATCCACCATTTGACCTGGGTGAGAGAAACTAGCAAAAATCACTCAAAAAGAAACACAAAAACAAAGTGAGAAAAAAAAAATCAATCTTTATAAACAGGATCACCCAATTCAATAGAGTTATTTTCAATTGAAAATTTGTCAAAGTAAACTTTCAAACGATGTCCATTTACCTTGAAAACATTGCCATTCTTCGGATTCTCGATATCACAGGCCCCATATGGATATACATGTTTCACAATAAAAGGATCGCTCCATCTTGATCTTAATTTTCTAGAAAATAAATGCAGTCGAGAATTATAAAGCAAGACTTTTTTACCAACATTGAATGTTTTTCTCAATATTTTCTTGTCATGAAACTCTTTAATCCTTGCTTTATGAATTCTTGAATTTTCATATGCATCATTTCTTATTTCCTCAAACTCATTTATTTGTAATTTTCGCAGTTGACTAGCATCATGCAAATTTGAATTGGAAGCTTTAATAGCCCAATAAGCTTTATGTTCAAGTTCCACAAGCAAGTGACAAGGTTTTCCATAGACTAGTCTATAAGGTGACATACTTAATGATGTTTTATAAGCAGTTCGATAAGCCCAAAGTGCATCATTAAGTCTAAAAGACCAATCTTTCCTATTAGGGTTCACTGTTTTCTCCGAAATATGTTTGATTTCCCTATTAGCAAGCTCTACTTGTCGACTTATTTGAGGGTGATAAGGGGTGACAACTTTGTGTGTGATTCCATATTTCTTCATTAAAGACTCAAATGGCTTGTTGCAAAATTGTTTTCCACCATCACTTATTATGGCTCGAGGGACTCCAAATTGACTCAAAATATTTTCTTTTAAAAACTTTATCACTGTTTTGCAATCACTGTTTCGATTTGGAATTGCTTCTATCCATTTTGAAACATAATCTACTGCGACTAATATGTATAAGAACCCAAATGATAGAGGAAATGGACCCATGAAATCTATACCCCAATAGTCAAAAATCTCAATGACAAGAATAGGATTTAAAGGCATCATGTGACATTTTGAAATTGATCCCAACTTTTGACAATTTTCACAAGACTTGTAGAATGCATGTGAGTCTTTGAACATGGTGGGCCAATAAAATCCACTTTGTAAGATTTTTGCAGTTGTCTTTCTTGACGAGAAATGGCCCCCATATGCCTTAGAATGATAAAATTTAATGACACTACTTACCTCATTGTCAGGAATGCATCTTTGAAATATTTGATCAGGATAATTTTTGAATAAATAAGGGTCATCCCAATAAAAATTCCTCACTTCGTTCAAGAACTTTCTTTTATCTTGGGTACTCTAATGAGCTGATAATTGACAATATTAGCAAACCAGGGCATTGTAGAGGCAGAAAGTAAAGATTTATCAGGAAAGTAGTCATCGATTGGTGTGATGTCAATTTTCAAATCTGTTGTCAATCTTAACAAGTGATTTGCGAAAACATTTTCACTACCTTTCTTATCTTTGATTGTGATATCAAATTCTTGAAGTAACAAAATCCACTGCACCAATCTAGCCTTAGAATCTTTCTTAAAATGAAGATATTTCAATGTTGCATGATTACTAAAAACAACAATCGAATAAGATGACTAATGTAATCATGTTCACAATCTATAATCTAATTGGAACCTTCTTTGTGTGTGGTTTCTAATTGAATAATAAGTGTTTATACTATACTTGTTTGACATACTATTAGTGGAACCTTGACATTTGTTATTATCATTGTTACATTAATATTCCATCTCAAAGTTCTCATCTTCTTCTTCTTCTCCTTCTCCTTCTTTTTCTTTATTATTATTATTATTATTATTATTATTATTATTACTACTACTACTACTACTACTACTACTACTATTACTAGTATTATTATTGTTGTTGTTATTATTGTTGTTGTTATTGTTGTTATTATTATCATTGTTGTTGTATTATTGTTATCTGTAATTTATACAATTAATATCCCTGCGGTTTGACCCCGGTCTTGCTGGGTTATTTATTACTTTGACACTCCTACACTTGGGAGAAGACATTAATCTTTTAGTCGTGTCAAGTTTTTGGCGCCGTTGCTGGGGAGGTAAGTTCTTGTACAAATTATAGTATTTATTTTATTTTCTCTTTTCACTTTTCTTATATATAACCTTATTTCTTTGTTCTTGTTTCTTCTTCTTTTATTTTCTTTTTTTATTCTATTCCAACACATGCATGAGAGCGTGGTCACGTACATTAAATGGTAGGCTTTGTAGGGTATCCTCATCATTTTCAGAAAATATGACTGAAGAAAATAATCAATCACTTCATAATGAGAATAACCATGCTAGAACACTTAGAGATCACATGAATCCCACAAGAACAAGTGCACCATCATGCATAGTTTTTCCTCTCGATACATCTCATTTTAATTTTAAGCCAAACATTATTCAACTTTTACCTTCTTTTCATGACTTAGATTTAGAAAATCCATACTTGCATTTAAGGGAATTTGAGGAAGTCTGCAACACATATAATGATTCAAATTGTAGCATGAACACCATCAGATTAAAGCTTTTTCCTTTTTTCATTAAAAGATAAAGCTAAAACATGGCTATAAAATTTGAGACCAGGATCCATTCGTGCTTGGAATGAAATGCAACAGTAGTTTTTAAAGAAGTTTTTCCCATCTCACAAAACAAACTTTTTCAAAAGACAAATCACCACTTTCACTAAAAAACCAGGAGAAACATTTTACCAATGTTGAGATAAGTATCGAGACTTGCTTAATACTTGCCCTCATCATGGTTTTGAAACATGGAGATTGATTTCACATTTTTATCAAGGGTTAACACCTAGAGATAGGCAAATGGTTACATTGATGTGCAATAGAACTTTTGAAGATAAAGACCTTGATGAAGCAATGGAGTACTTAGACTTTTTAGCTGAAAATGCTCAAAATTGGGACACTACGGGTACTTATGAAGCACCTAGTAAAACTTAACCTTATACATCTAGTGGAGGTATGTACAACCTTAGGGAAGATGATGACCTTCAAGCCAAGTTTGCATCTTTAGCTAAAAAAGTCGAGGCACTAAAATTGAAAAAGAGTTGTCAATTAAAATCTGTTGAAAACATTGTATGCCAAATGTGTGAAACAAATGAACACTCAACCAGTAACTATCCAACCTTGCCTTCTTTTAAGAAATGTCTCCATGAACAAGCCCATGCTTTAAACAGTTTTCAAAGGGTCAACCATAACCCATACTCCCAAACATATAACCTTGGTTGGAGAAATCACCCAAATTTCAGTTGGAAGAGTGATAATAACAATGTATAAACTTCACAACCACCGTTTCAAGCACACCATAATTTCCAAAATTCTCATAGATATGCACCTCCTTATGCTCCACCTTCTAGAAGAAATCTTGAGGAAACATTGCATGCATTCATTGAAAAGCAAGAGACAATCAATACTCAACTTGCTTAAAACATGACAGATTTTAAAGATACTCTTGCAAAATTGACATTTGCCCTCAGTTTCCAAGAGAAAGGTAAGTTTCCATCTCAACCACAATAAAATCCCAAAGGGCAATACAATGCAAATGCAAGTAGTTCCGAAAGCCAACACATGGATCAAGTCAAATCAGTCACTACTCTTTGTAGTGGTAAGGTTATTGAAAAACCCATTCTTGAACCTTGTGAGAAAGATGATGAGTCAATTTCTAAGGGTAAGGAAGGGGTTGAATCTGAAAATTACAAAGAAACGACTGATTCCCCGTTAGTACTTCCATTTCCTCAAGCCATGACCAAACAAAGGAAAGTGAATCACAACTCTGAAATCTTTGAAACTTTCAAACAGGTAAGAATCAATATACCTTTGCTGGATGCTATTAAACAGGTTCCTTCCTATGCTAAATTTTTGAAGGATCTATGTACTGTGAAGAGGAAACTAAATGTGAAAAGAAAGCCTTTTTAGCCGAACAAGTAAGTGTTATTCTTCAGAACAATAATGCTTTGAAATATAAAGACCCTGGTTGTCCTATAATTTCTTGCTTTATTAGAAAACATAAAATTGAAAAAGCCTTACTTGATCTTGGAGCTAGTGTGAATTTACTTCCATATTCAGTTTTTCAAAGTCTCAATCTAGGTGAGTTAAAACCAACTTTTGTAACTCTTTTACTTGCCGATAGATCTATAAAAGTGCGTAGAGGAATAATTGAAGAGATGTTAATACAAGTGGATAAATTAATTTATCCATTGGATTTTATTGTCTTGGACACACATCCTGTTGAAGTATGTAATTCATTTCCTGTTATTTTGAGACGTTCGTTTCTTGCAACTTCTAATGCATTGATTAATTATAGGAATGGACTGATGAAGCTATCATTTGAAAACATGACATTGGAGATGAATATTTTCAACATTTGCAAGCAAGCTGGAGATGATAATGATTTACAGGAAGTGGACTTTATTGAAAAATTAATTCACGATCAATTTCAAACCACTTCCAATGAAATTAAGATTGATGAATCTGATGATTTGCAAATGGTTTATTTTTAGGAAGAATCAAAGGCAAGTAATTGGAGACCACAAATTGAGGAATTTTCACCACGATCAATTAAGTCCATACCTTCAAGTGTTCAACCACCCAAACCTGATTTGAAGTCGTTGCCATTTAATCTCAAATTCTCATTTTTGGGAGAAAATAAAACTTTTTCGGTAATAATCTCTTCCAAACTTAATGCACATCAAGAAGGTAAGTTATTACAAACTCTGAAAATGCACAAAAATGCATTAAGATGGACCATAGCTGACATAAAAAGAATTAGTCCTTTGATTTGTACACAGAATTTATTTGGAGGAAAATGCTAAACCCTCTAGGGAAATTCAATGAAGGCTCAATCCTAATATGAAAGAAGTAGTGAAAAATAAAGTCATTAAGCTTCTAGATAATGAAATTATTTATCCTATTTCTAACAGCAAATGGGTAAGTCCTGCCCAAGTTGTACCCAAGAAGTCTAGAGTCACTGTGATAACAAATGAGAACAATGAGTTAATTTCCACTAGGACTGTTACTAGTTAGCGCATGTTCATTGACTATATGAAACTTAATTCAATGACTAGAAAAGATCATTTTCCTTTACCTTTCATGGATCAAATCCTAGAAAGAGTTGCAGGTCATGAATTTTATTGTTTCCTAGATGGCTATTCAGGATACAACCAAATTGAAATTGCATTGGAAGATCAAGAGAAGACTACTTTCACATGTCCATTTGGTACTTTTGCATATCGAAGAATGCCTTTTAGATTATGTAATGCACCAGCCACGTTTCAAAGATGCATGCTTAGTATATTTAGTGATATTGTTGAACATTTTCTTGAGATTTTTATGGATCATTTTTCTATTTTTAGCGATTCATTTGATGATTGTTTGACTAACTTAGAAAAGGTTTTGAGGAGGTGTGAAGAGAAGAATCTTGTGCAGAATTGGAAAAAATGTCACTTTATGGTAACAAATGGCATTGTACTTGGTCACATTGTTTCATCAAAAGAAATTGAGGTTGACAAATCTAAAATTGAGTTAATTGCGAACTTGCCAACACCAAAATCTATTAAAGATGTTAGATCATTCCTAGGACATGCTAGTTTTTATAGAAGGTTCATCAAAGATTTTACCATAATATTTAAGCCCTTAAGTAACCTTCTAACAAAGGATAATATTTTTGAATGGACTGAACATTGTGAAAAAGCCTTTGTTAAACTTAAAAACTTGCTTACTTGTGCTCCTGTCATTCAACCTCTTAATTGGTCATTATCTTTTAAAATAATGTGGGACGCTAGTGATTATGTCGTAGGTGCTGTTTTGGGATAAAGAAAAGATAAGAAACCTTATGTGATTTACTATGCAAGTAAAACTTTAAATAGTACTCAAATGAATTATACCACCATTGAAAAAAAATTACTTGCAGTAGTATTTGCATGTGAAAAATCCAGGTCTTATCTTGTTGGCTCACTCGTTGTTGTTTTTAGTGATCTTGCAGCATTGAAATATCTTCTTTCTAAGAAAGATTCTAAGGCTAGATTGGTGTGGTGGATTTTGTTACTTCAAGAATTTGATATCACAATCAAAGATAAGAAAGGCAATAAAAATGTTGTCGCAGATCACTTGTCAAGATTGACAACAGATTCAAAAACTGACATCACACCAATCGATGACTCCTTAACTAGAGCATGTTTTATAATAATATATCTAATAATATAAGATACCTTTAACTTATGGTAAATGTTCATTTTAAATGCAGGCCTATCACATAAATGAAAGGATTGATTGATGAATTTAAGAACTGAAATTGAAAGGACAAAGAGATGGCCAAACTTAGAAAAGAGATGCCGGTGCAGTCTATACCGGAATACTATTCGGTAATTGGATCATATCTGGAGCTGTAGATCTCACATTTAGGTTCACTTTATATGCATGGAAAGGTAAGACATAGGCCTACAACTTTCATATGGAGCCCAAGATCTAAAAAGGCCATTTTTAAGTCCAAATTGTAGCAATAACAAAGAAGCCCCAATCTCTCCTCCAGCCCGAGCACTGTTTAGTATATTGGCTATATCTGGAGTTCTTGAAGTCAAAATGAGCTGAAGTTTTTACATAAGAAAGCTGAGACAAGTTCCTACAACTTTCATGTTTTTAAGTGGCTCCAATTGTGACGTTATCAATGATGTTTTGGGAGACAAGAGAAGATAAGGATTGTCATCAAGTCAAGAGTTGGTCACCCACTCATTAATTAGTCATCAAATCAATAGTTCCCAATTTTGGCCTATAAAAGGAGGCATTTGCCATGCATTTAGGCATCTTGGTGTCCAGATTAAGATCATGTTCTTGCTTTCTCTCTTTGTATTTTTTGTAATGTTTATGCTTTGTTTTCATTAATATCAAGTTTATGCTTTTCATTTCCTTTCCTTTACTTAGTTAACTTTTATCTTATTTACGTTCTTATTTTGTTTATCTATTTTTCTTTCTTTCATTATGTCTAGCTAAGTTTATTATGTCAAGGTGAAAAGGTTACACTAATGGTGTAAGAATAAGTATAGTATAAACTTAATATGGACTTTAATGTTTGATACTAACATGTTTTATATTTTTTATCTTATTCACTCTTTAATACTTGGCTTGTTAAATGACTAATCTTGATTTATATTGTATAACACTTGGTACAACAAATGCTTGGCACTTTCATCGCCCATACTGTATGGTATAACCAACACTTGAGCTATGAAAAGAACTTGAATTATTGTTAACATAAGTTATAATCATGAATACTTGATGAAATTTACAAGTATTAGCATTAATTAAATAAGATGACTAATGTAATCATGTTAACAATCTATAATCTGAGTGGAACCTCCTTTGTGTGTGGTTTCCAATTAAATAATAAGAATTTATATTATACTTGTTTAACATACCATTAGTGGATCCTCTAACCTTGACATTGTTTGTTATCATTATTTAATCCTTACGTTAATTTTCCATCTAAAAGTTCTCATCAACTTTTCTTCTTCTTATTTTTCTTCTTTTTCTTTATTATAGTTGTTGTTATTATTATTATTATTATTATTATTATTATTATTATTATTATTATTATTATTATTATTATTATTGCTACTATTATTATTGTCATTGTCATTGTTATTATTATTATTGTTTATAATTTATACAATTAACCTCCCTGTAATTCGACCCCGGTCTTGCCGGGTTATTTATTAATTTGACACTCCTGCACTTGGGAGAAGACATCAATCTTTTGTTGTGTCAGTGGTTTCCACTTGAATAATAAGAGTTTATACTATACTTGTTTGATATACCATTAGTGGATCCTCTAATCTTGACGTTTGTTATTATCATTGTTTAATTCTTATATTAATATTCCATCTCAAAGTTCTCATTTTCTTCTTTTTCTTTTTCTTTATTATTATTATTATTATTATTATTATTATTATTATTACTATTATTACTATTATTATTACTACTATTATTATTAGTATTATTATTGCTACTATTATTATTGTTGTTGTTATTGTTACTATTGTTGTTGTTTATAATTGTTGTCTATAATTTGTATAATTAACCTTTCTAGTTCGACCTCGGTCTTGCCGGGTTATTTATTACTTCGACACTCCTGCATTTGGGAGAAGACATTAATCTTTTCGTCGTGTCAAGTTTTTGGCACCGTTGGCAAGGAGGTAAGTTTTGTACAAATTATAGTATTTATTTTATTTTCTCTTTTCACTTTTCATGTATATAATTTTGTTTCTTTTCTCTTATTTCTTCTTCTTTAGTTTTCTTCTTCATTTCATTCTATTCCTACACATGCATGAGAGTGTGGTCATGTACATTAAGTGGTAGACTTTGTAGGGTATCCTCATCATTTTTAGAAAATATGGCCGAAGAAGATAATCAATCACTTCATAATGAGAATAATGAGAATAACCGTGTTAGAACACTTAGAGACCAAATGAATCCCACAAGAATAAGTGCACCATCATGCATAGTTTTTCTTCCTAATGCATCTCATTTTAATTTTAAGTCAAACATTATTCCACTTTTACCTTCTTTTCATGGCTTAGAATTGGAAAATCCATACTTGTATTTAAGGGAATTTGAGGAGGTTTGTAACACATATAATGATTCAAATTGTAGCATGAACACCATCAGATTAAAGCTTTTTCCTTTTTCATTAAAAGATAAAGCTAAAACATGGCTATAAAATTTGAGACTAGGATTCATTCGTGCTTCGGATGAAATGCAACAACAGTTTTTAAAGAAGTTTTTCCCATCTCACAGAACAAAATCTTTCAAAAGACAAATCACCACTTTCACTCAAAAACTAGGAGAAACATTTTACCAATGTTGGGATAGGTATCGAGACTTGCCTAATACTTGCCCTCATCATGGTTTTGAAACATAGAGATTGGTTTCATATTTTTATGAAGGGTTAACACCTAGAGATAGGCAAATGGTTGAATTGATGTGCAATGGAACTTTTGAAGATAAAGACCCTGATGAAGCAATAAAGTACTTGATTTATTAGCTGAAAATGCTCAAAATTAGGACACCGCGAGTACTTATGAGGCACGGAGTCCTCCCAAACATACAACCCTCATTGGAGAAATCACCCAAATTTTAGTTGGAATAGTGATAATAACAATGTACAAACTTCACAACCACCATTTCAAGCACACCATAATTTTCAAAATTCTCATGGATATATATCTCCTTATGCTCCATCCTCCTAGAAGAAATTTTAAAGAAACATTGCATACATTCATTGAAAAGCAAGAGACAATCAATACTCAACTTGCTTAAAACATGACAGATTTTAAAGATACTCTTGCAAAATTGACATTTGCCCTCAGTTTCTAAGAGAAAGGTAAGTTTCTATCTCAACCACAACAAAATCCCAAAGGGCAATACAATGCAAATGCAAGTAGTTCCGAAAGCCAACACATGGATCAAGTCAAATCAGTCACTAATCTTTGCAGTGGTAAGGTTATTGAAAAACCCACTCTTGAACCTTGTGAGAAAGATGATGAGTCAATTTCTAAGGGTAAGGAAGGGGTTGAATCTGAAAATTACAAAGAAATGACTGATTCCCCGCTAGTACTTCCATTTCCTCAAGCCATGACCAACCAAAGAAAAGTGAATCACAACTCTGAAATCTTTGAAACTTTCAAACAGGTAAGAATCAATATATCTTTGCTGGATGCTATTAAATAGGTTCCTTCCTATGCTAAATTTTTGAAGGATCTATGTACTGTGAAGAGGAAACTAAATGTGAAAAGAAAGCCTTTTTAGCCGAACAAGTAAGTGTTATTCTTCAGAACAATGATGCTTTGAAATATAAAGACCCTGGTTGTCCTATAATTTCTTGCTTTATTAGAAAACATAAAATTAAAAAAGCCTTACTTGATCTTGGAGCTAGTGTGAATTTACTTTCATATTCAGTTTTTCAAAGTCTCAATCTAGGTGAGTTAAAATTAACTTCTGTAACTCTTTTACTTACCGATAGATCTATAAAAGTGCCTAGAGGAATAGTTGAAGATGTGTTAGTGCAAGTCGATAAATTTATTTATCCCGTGGATTTTGTTATCTTGGACACAGAACCTGTTGAAGTATGTAATTCATTTCCTATTATTTTAGTACGTCCGTTTCTTGCAACTTCTAACACATTGATTAATTATAGGAATGGACTAATGAAGCTATCATTTGGAAACATGACATTGGAGATGAATATTTTCAACATTTCCAAGCAACATAGAGATGATAATGATTTACAAGAAGTGAATCATATTGATGTATTAGTTTATGATCAACTTGAATCTATTTTAAGTAAAAACGAGTTTGATGAATCTGAAGATTTGCAAATGATTTATTCTGAGGAAGAAATCACAGATGAAAAACGCATCGAAAATGTTGATGCAGATCTTTTGTCAAAAGTGACAACAAATTCGATAGCTCACATCACACCAATCGATTATTACTTTCCTAACGAATCCTTACTTTCTCAAATTCCAATGCCTTGGTATGATAAAAATATCAATTTTCTTGCTTTAAGAGATTTGCCAGCTGATTGGAGTACCCAAAACAAAGAAAAGTTTTTAAATAAAGTGAAGAACTTTTATTGTGATAACCCTAACTTATTCAAATATTGTCTTGATCAAATATTTCAAAGATTCATTCCCGACACTGAGGTAAGTAGTGTCATTAAACTTTGTCATTCTGAACCATGTGGAAGTTATTTCTCGTAAAAAAAGACAGCTACAAAAATCTTTCAAAATGGATTTTATTGGCTCACCATATTCAAGGACACGCATGCATTCTGCAAAACTTGTGCAAATTGTCAAAAAGTTGATACTGGTTGTCGCACGTGTGCGGCATCGCGGCGATCATCCACCATCCATGCTAACGATAGGATGTGGTGTATTTCTAGTAAGATATGAAGAGACAAGGAATTCTTGTCTCTTATCAGTGAAAACATTGAATGGGAGTCGCCACCTAGTATTCTGGTAACTAGGAACCCTAACTGGTCTTTAGAGATCGGGTACGGAGACTGGTTGCGTAAAGGGAAGGTATTAGCACCCCGACTACGCCCTACCTAAGGTAGGCTGCATTGTTTTGTCTGATAAAATATGAAATCATGTTGTGGTATCTAATTATATGTGTATCTAAAACCAAAGAAACTTTTAAAATCAAGAATACGTGTTACGTATAACCTCATAATCCCTGATACTAAACAAAACAAAAAAATTCTTATTGTTTTTGATATTTTGGTCAATGTTCTCTTGACTTTAATAAACTGGTTATTAAAGCCAAAATGCATGCTAAAATATTGTTTTTGATGTATGAAAAATACAATATGATTTTTTTTTGTAGCTTTGAGACACTTGGTCGTATGCACAAAAACATTTTTTTTTTGTTGATTTTAATTTTTTTTTTAGTTGATAAAAAAACTCGGGTATTTTTAATACCGTATTTGTATTTTTTTTTTTACAAAAATATAGACCAATACTAAGCAAAAAAGGCATAAATAATAAAAAGAGAAAAATATAAAAAAATAAAAAAATTAATTTTTTTTAATTGGGCCGGACTCGGCCCATATCAGTGGGTTGGGCCGGACCCGGTCCAAAACCAAATGGGTTGGTACTGTACAAACAGTAACCACCCCCCTCCTTCATTTGCTGCAGAACGTGAATTAATTCACGTTCTGCATGCTAATGCAAACCAAAAAAATAAAGAGATAGGGCAACCGAAGATTTCCTGGGATTGGTGTCGGGGCGGTGCTGCTGGCGGTGGAGACACGGTGGCCGGTGTTTTGCTGTGTTTTTCTTCTCTCTCTCTCCTCGGTTTTTCACAGTTTTCTCCTTCTTCTTCTCTGTCTTTTTTTTTGTTTTTTTCTTCTTTTCTCTTCTCCTCTCTCTCGTGTTTGGTTTCCTTCTCTCTTTCTTTTTCTCCCTCTCTTTGTGTCTGTCCTTCGCTTGCTGCCTCCCCTGCTTTTATAGGCAAAAAATAGGGGAGGGGACGTGGCTGGGGCGGCCACTGTGCAGCTGCTCCTCCACCGTTCTTCAAGCACGTGGAAAGTGAGTTATGTCAGCGTTGACACGACTAAAAGGTTGATGTCTTCTCCCAAGTGCAGGAGTGTCGAAGTAATAAATAACCCGGCAAGACCAGGGTCGAACCACAGGGAGGTTAATTGTACAAATTATAAATAACAATTATAAAACAACAATAACAACAATAATAATAACAACAATAACAATAATAATAATAATAATAATAATAATAATAATAATACTAGTAGTAGTAGTAGTAGTAGTAGTAGTAGTAATAAAGAAAGAGAAGAAGAAGAAGATGATGAGAACTTGGAGATGGAAAATTAATGTAAGGATTAAACAATAATAATAACAAATGTCAAGGTTAGAGGTTCCACTAATGGTATATCAAACAAGTATAGTATAAACTCTTATTATTGAATTGGAAACCACACACAAAGGAGGTTCCAATCAGATTATATATTGTTAACATGATTACATTAGTCATCTTATTCAATTAATGCTAATACTTGTAAATCTCGTCAAGCATTCATGATTATAACTTATGTTAACAACAAATCAAGTTCCTTTCATAGCTCAGGTGTCGGTTATACCATACATTATGGGCTATGAAAGTGCCAAGCATTTGTTGTACCAAGTGTTATACAACATAAATCAAGATTAGTCATTTAACAAGCAAAGTATTAAAGAGTGAACAAGATAACAAATATAAAACATGTTAGTATCAAATATTAAAGTCCATATTAAGTTTACACTATATTTATTCTTACACCATTAGTGTAACCTTTTCACCTTGACATAATTAACTTAGCTAGACATAATGAAAGAAAGAAAAATAGATAAACAAAATAAGAACATAAAAGCTAACTAAGTAAAGGAAAGGAAATGAAAAGCATAAACTTAATATTAATGAAAGCAAAGCATAAACATTACAAAAAATACAAAGAGAGAAAGGAAGAGCATGATCTTGATCTGAACACCAAGATGCCTAAATGCATGGCAAATGCCTCCTTTTATAGGCCAAAATTGGGAACTATTGATTTGATGACTAATTGATAAGTGGGTGGCCAACTTTTGACTTGGTGACAATCCTTATCTTCTCTTGTCTGCCCAAAACGTCATTGATAACGTCAAAACTGGAGCCAGGTGCAAACATGAAAGTTGTAGGCAATTGTCTCAGCTTTCTTGTGTAAAACATTCAGCTCATTTGGACTTCTAGAACTCCAGATATGGCTAAAATACCAAACAGTGCTCGGGCTGGAAGACAGATTCGGGCTTCTTTGTTGTTTCTACAATTTGGACTTGATAATGACCTTTTTAGATCTTGGGCTCCATATGAAAGTTGTAGGCCTATGTCTTACCTTTCCATCCATATAAATTGGACCTAAATCTGAGATCTGTAGCTCCAGATATGGCCCAATTACCGAACAGTGTTCCGGTTTGGATTGCACCGACATCTCTTCTCTAAGTTTGACCATCTCTTTATCCTTGCAATTTAAGTTCTTCAAGTCATCAATCAATCCTTTCATTTATTTGATAGGCCTGCATTAAAAATAGACATTTACCACAAATTATAGGTATCTTATATTATTAGATACATTATTATAAAACATATTTTAGTTAAGGAGTTATTGATACTTCAAGTGCAAAATGATGATATAAAACCATGATAAAAATGCACTTTTAAGTACTAATCACACCCCTCAACCAGCTTATTACTAGTCCCTAGTAATTAAAGCGTTAAAACAATTTGCAAATTTCACAAAGCAAGGTATTCATCATTTAACTTCCATTAATCTATCTAGATAAACAAACTCTCATTAAATTTATATATCTGCTCAATACCACTTAACAAGATATTAATAAACCTTTCTTTTGTGCTCAATGTATCAACACATAATTATAGGGCTTTTCTTGGAAGAAAACAAAATTTTTGTTCTAATGTTTAAGGTTAACTTCCTTGGGTTGGGATTATTATTTTTGTCTTTTTTTTTTCTTTCTTTTTTTTTAAAAAAAAAAATCTATATACATATAATTTAAAAACATCATGCATCTTTAACCCATATAACGAGCTTTCAGCTAATGACTCCCAGACCAGTTGGTCTTAGGGCATTAGATGTTAAGACACCCCTACGAGCTTAGTAACTCGGGTCGCAGATACTGACATGTAGATAGTGCAATGTTTGATTGCCTTGAGCTTTTCTCCTCAACCCATGTAACAAGCGTTGGGCCAATAGCTCCCAAGTCAGTTGACTTTAGGGTATTAGGTGTTAAAACACCCCTTCGGGCTTAATTGCTTAGGTTAGGGAGGCTACGAAATCAAACTTATCTACATTTTTATTATCATCATTTTTTATTTTTATTTTCTTTTTTTTTTCATGTTTTTTTTTTAATTATATACAATCCCTTTCCCTTAGTTGTTACCTTTAACAAAAGAACATAAATAATGTAATAATCCAATATGCAACCCACAATCATATGTTAAAGTGTGTGTGTGTAAATTAAGGTTTAAAAATACATGTTAAATAAGTATATGAGCAGAATTAAGTGGTAACAATACGAGAGTTTGTAAACCTGAATATTTCAAGAAGTATTATAATAGACCTTGTTAAGAATAGTTACTAAGATGCGTCTCAAGAGTCACTTTAACAAAAGAACTCCTTTACTCTGCCATCCTAGTAACAACAATTATGCACATGCTTTATGAAATGCAAAACAATTTTTTTTTTTCAACTACTACCCTCTCCCCCCAACCAAAACGAGACATTGTCCTCAATGTTCTAAGGTAGAAAGATAGAGTATAAAAGATATCACCTGAAATAACGAACACTGACAAAACCTGAAACACACTGAAACAAAAATAAGAAATAACAAAACATAATAAAACCAAAAGACACAAAAATTCACAAATGAAGGCTCAAATCCAATCTAAGCTTTTTACGGCTTTCCTTAGATGACAATTTATGCGACTCATGGAAGGATCAATCACAGGAATGAAAGATTGTAGTTGGTCAATCAATTGTTCAGCAGTAGAAGCAGAGATTATGATTTGTCGTGCAGAAGATGTTAGAAATTCCTGTTCCACAGCATGATCAAGAAAAGACAACAACTTATCATAATAACCATTAACATTTAACAAACCTATGGGTTTATGGTGAATGTGCAATTGAGCCCAAGAGGAAATATGAAAGATCTCTTCCAATGTGCCTAGACCACCTGGTAAAGCAATGAAAGCATCAGCATGGTTAAACATTGCATTCATTCGAGCCGACATTGTGGAGACCTGAAGTTCCTCGCCAATTGTTTTTCCAATGATGTCCCCTTGTGCCAAAGCTTCAGGGACGACTCCTAAAACTTGACTACCTCCTAAAAATGCAGCTATTGACACACCTCCCATTAACCCAAGACTGCCTCCCCCATACACTAAATGAATCTTTCTCTCAGCTAGCACCTGACCAAGATGATTTGTTGATTCTAAAAACTCCTTTTCTTTCCCAGGACTAGATCCACCGAAAACACAAATATTTCTAATATGATGTCTTGAGGAACTTGCCATTTCTACACACTTCTGTATTTGTTGAATGTATGGGTTGAGTAGAAATGAAGGAAGAGAGGGTTTTATAGATGAGAAATTAGAAAGGCAATCATAACACCTATATGTAGGCTAGCTGGAGTCTCACACTCTCTCTCTCTCTTTTTATTTATTTATTTATTTACTTTTGAAAAAAAAAAAGCATGTGTATGTACAGGTAGTTGTGATTGTGGCTCACATCTTCCCTTGGTTTTACGTCCAAGAACGGCTTAAACGCCCTCTATGGGTCGGGGATAGGCTTCCCATCCAGTTTTCTTAAAAACTGGCAAACAGGGTCTTTTTTAGTCAGATTTCCAAGACTAAGTCGATCATGTTCTTTATGAAATAGTGGCCATAAATCATGAATTGCACGATGCACATCTCCACTAGGATGCGTCTCAAGAGTCAATAGAAGATTATCTAAAGACTCCTTACTCAGGCCATCCTTAATGAATTGTATTTTATCTTCACGGTTTATAGATACCATTCCTAAAGAACGACATTGTGTATTACAAGTCCATCTAGCACATCGATGACAGACATCCAGTCGTTTTGCACGACGCTTCTTTGCAAAAGTGCTTTTACCTGTTCCAGGCATGTGTGAAATGAAGAAGTTAGAGGACTCACCTGATAATCGGACCTTTGCTTCAATCAACCAACGAATATCTTCAGGAATTCCATGATTCATTAATAATCTCAATCTTGTACATCTAGCACGGTAAATTTTTGTAATCGCATTCTGAGGCAGAGCGGGAAAATACTTTTTTAATTTTTCAAGATTAGTGTCCATTTTCAAATGAGAATTGGAAGAGAGATTCAAAGAATTGCACAGATATATACACAGATATCAGTAATTGTGGGAAACTGAAAGAACCGACTTAAGTCACGGAGTACCGTTATCCGCCATTTGACCGGGGTGAAGAAACTCGAAAAAATCACTCAAAAAGAAACAAAAATAAAATAAAATCAATATTTATATAAGAAACAAAAATAAAATAAAATAAAATAAAATAAAATAAAATAAAATCAATCTTTATATACAGGATCACCCAATTCAATAGAGTTATGTTCAACTGAAAAATTGTCAAAGTAAACTTTTAGACGATGTCCATTTACCTTGAAAACATTGCCATTCTTTGGATTCTCGATGTCATAGGCCCCATATGGATACACATGTTTCACAATAAAAGGACCACTCCATCTTGATCTTAATTTTCCAGGAAATAAATGCAGTCGAGAATTATAAAGCAAGACTTTTTGACCAACATTGAAGGTTTTTCTCAGTATTTTCTTGTCATGAAACTCTTTAATTCTTGCTTTATGAATTCTTGAATTTTCATATGCATCATTTCTTATTTCCTCAAGCTCATTTATTTGTAATTTTCGCAGTTGACTAGCATCATCCAGATTTGAATTGAAAGCTTTAATAGCCCAATAAGCTTTATGTTCAAGTTCCACAGGCAAGTGACAAGGTTTTCCATAGACTAGTCTATAAGGTGACATACCTAATGATGTTTTATAAGCAGTTCGATAAGCCCAAAGTGCATCATTAAGTCTTAAAGACCAGTCTTTCCTATTAGGGTTCACTGTTTTCTCCAAAATATGTTTGATCTTCCTATTAGCAAGCTCTACTTATCCACTTGTTTGAGGGTGATAAGGGGTGGCAACTTTGTGTGTGATTCCATATTTCTTCATTAAAGACTCAAATGGCTTGTTGCAGAAATGTGTTCCACCATCACTTATTATGGCTCGAGGGACTCCAAATCGACTCAAAATATTTTCTTTCAAAAACTTTATCACTGTTTTGTGATCATTGTTTCGACTTGGAATTGCCTCTATCCATTTTGAAACATAATCTACTGCGACTAATATGTATAAGAAACCAAATGATGGAGGGAATGGGCCCATGAAATCTATACCCCAACAGTCAAAGATCTCAATGACAATAATAGGGTTTAAAGGCATCATGTGACGTTTTGAAATAGATCCCAACTTTTGACAATTTTCACAAGACTTGCAGAATGCATGTGAGTCTTTGAACATGGTGGGCCAGTAAAATCCACTTTGTAAGATTTTTGCAGTTGTCTTTCTTGATGAGAAATGGCCCCCACATGCTTCAGAATGACAAAATTTAATGACACTACTTACCTCATTGTCAGGAATGCATCTTCGAAATATTTGATCAGGACAATATTTGAATAAATAAGGATCATCCCAATAAAAGTTCTTCACTTCGTTCAAGAACTTTCTTTTATCTTGGGTACTCCAATGAGCTGGCAGTTGTCCTGAAACAAGAAAATTAACAATATTAGCAAACCAAGGCATTGTAGAGACAGAAAGTAAAGATTCATCGGGAAAGTAGTCATCGATTGGTGTGATGTCAATTTTCGAATCTGTTGTCAATCTTGACAAGTGATCTGCGACAACATTTTCGCTGCCTTTCTTATCTTTGATTGTGATATCAAATTCTTGAAGTAATAAAATCCACCGCACCAATCTAGCCTTGGAATCTTTCTTAGAAAGAAGATATTTCAATGCTGCATGATCACTAAAAACAACAACAGGTGAGCCAACAAGATAAGATCTGAATTTTTCACATGCAAATACTACTGCAAGTAATTCTTTTTCAGTGGTGGTATAATTCATTTGAGCACTATTGAAAGTTTTACTTGTATAGTAAATTACATAAGGTTTCTTATCTTTTCTTTGTCCCAAAACAGCACCTACAGCATAATCACTAGCATCACACATTATTTCAAAAGGTAATGACCAATCGGGAGGTTGAATGATAGGAGCACAAGTAAGCAAATTTTTAAGTTTAACAAAGGCTTCTTCACAATGTTCAGTCCATTCAAAAATAGTATCCTTTGTTAGAAGGTTACTTAAAGGCTTAGATATTACACTAAAATCTTTGATGAACCTTCTATAAAAACCACCATGTCCCAAGAATGATCTAACATCTTTAAGAGATTTTGGTGTTGGCAAGTTTGCAATTAACTCGATTTTAGATTTGTCAACCTCAATTCCTTTTGATGAAACAATGTGACCAAGTACAATGCCGTTTGTTACCATAAAATGACATTTTTCCCAATTCAGCACAAGATTCTTCTCTTCACACCTGGTTAAAACCTTTCCTAAATTAGTCAAACAATCATCAAATGAATTGCCAAAAACAGAAAAATCATCCATGAAAATCTCAAGAAAATGTTCAACCATATCGCTAAATATACTAAGCATGCATCTTTGAAATGTGGCTGGTGCATTACATAATCCAAAAGGCATCCTTCGATATGCAAAAGTACCAAATGGACATGTGAAAGTAGTCTTTTCTTGATCTTCCAATGCAATTTCAATTTGGTTGTAACCCGAATAGCCATCTAGGAAACAATAAAATTCATGACCTGCAACTCTTTCTAGGATTTGATCCATGAAAGGTAAAGGAAAATGATCTTTTATAGTCATTGAATTAAGTTTCCTATAGTCAATGCACATGCGCCAACCAGTAACAGTTCTAGTGGGAATTAACTCATTGTTCTCATTTGTTATCACAGTGACTCCAGACTTCTTAGGTACAACTTGGGTAGGACTTACCCATTTGCTGTCAGAAATAGGATAAATGATTTCATTATCTAGAAGCTTAATGACTTCATTTTTCACTACTTCTTTCATATTAGGATTTAGCCTTCGTTGCATTTCTCTAAAGGGTTTAGCATTTTCCTCTAAATAAATTCTGTGTGTACAAATCAAAGGACTAATTCCTTTTATATCAGCTATGGTCCATCCTAATGCATTTTTGTGCATTTTCAGAGTTTGTAATAACTTACCTTCTTGATGTGCATTAAGTTTGGAAGAGATTATTACCGGAAAAGTTTCATTTTCTCCCAAAAATGAGTATTTGAGATTGGATGGCAACGGCTTCAAATCAGGTTTTGGTGGTTGAACACTTGAAGGTATGGACTTAATTGGTCGTGGTGGCAATTCCTCAATTTGTGGCCTCCAATTACTTGTCTTTGATTCTTCCTGAAAATAAATCATTTCCAAATCATCAGATTCATCAATCTCAATTTCATTGGAAGTGGTTGGAAATTGATCATGAATTAATTTTTCAGTAAAGTCCACTTCCTGTAAATCATTATCATCTCTAGGTTGCTTGCAAATGTTGAAAATATTCATCTCCAATGTCATGTTTCCAAATGATAGCTTCATCAGTCCATTCCTACAATTAATCAATGCATTAGAAGTTGCAAGAAATGGACGTCCTAAAATAACAGGAAATGAATTACATACTTCAACAGGTTGTGTGTCCAAGACAATAAAATCCACAGGATAAATGAATTTATCGACTTGTACTAACACATCTTCAATTATTCCTCTAGGCACTTTTATAGATCTATCGGCAAGTAAAAGAGTTATAGAAGTTGGTTTTAACTCACCTAGATTGAGACTCTGAAAAACTGAATATGGAAGTAAATTCACACTAGCACCAAGATCAAGTAAGGCTCTTTCAATTTTATGCTCTCCAATAAAGCAAGAAATTGTAGGACAACCAGGGTCTTTATATTTCAAAGCATTATTGTTTTGAAGAATAGCACTTACTTGTTCGGCTAGAAAGGCTTTCTTTTTCACATTCAGTTTCCTCTTCACAGTGCAGAGATCTTTCAAAAATTTAGCATAGGAAGGAACCTGTTTAATTGCATCCAGCAAAGGTATATTGATCCTTACCTGTTTGAAAATTTCATAAATTTCAGAATTGTGATTGACTTTCCTTTGTTTGGTCATGGCTTGAGGAAATGGAAGTGCTGGCGGTGAATCAGTCGTTTCTTTGCAATTTTCAGATTCATCCCCTTCCTTACCCTCAGAGATTGATTCATCATCTTTCTCATAAGGTTCAAGAGAGGGTTTTTCAATAACCTTACCACTGCGCAGAGTAGTGACTGATTTGACTTGATCCATGTGTTGGCTTCCGGAACTACTTGCATTTGCATTGTATTGCCCTTTGGGATTTTGTTGTGTTTGAGATGGAAACTTACCTTTCTCTTGGAAACTGAGAGCAGATGTTAATTTAGCAAGAGTATCTTTAAAATCTGTCATGTTTTGAGCAAGTTGAGTATTGATTGTCTCTTGCTTTTCAATGAATGCATGCAATGTTTCCTCAAGATTTCTTCTAGAAGGTGGAGCATAAGAAGGTGCATATCCATGAGAATTTTGGAAATTATGGTGTGCTTGAAACGGTGGTTGTGAAGTTTGTGCATTGTTGTTCTCACTCTTCCAATTGAAATTTGGGTGATTTCTCCAACCAGGGTTGTATGTTTGGGAGTATGGGTTGTAGTTGGCCCTTTGGAAACTGTTTAAAGCATGGGCTTGTTCATGGAGACATTCCTTAAAAGAAGGCAAGGTTGGACAATCATTGATTGAGTGTTCATTTGTTTCACAGATTTGACACACAATGTTTTCAACAGATTTTAATTGACCACTCTTTTTCAATTCTAGTGCCTCCACTTTTCTAGCTAAAGATGCAAATTTGGCTTGAAGGTCATGATCTTCCCTAAGGTTGTACATACCTCCACTAGATGTATGAGGTTGAGTTTTACTCGGTGCCTCATAAGTACCCGCGGTGTCCCAATTTTGAGCATTTTCAGCTAACAAGTCTAAGTACTCCATTGCTTCATCAGGGTCTTTATCTTCAAAAGTTCCATTGCACATTAATTCAACCATTTGCCTATCTTTAGGTGTTAACCCTTCATAGAAATGTGAAACCAATCTCCAAGTTTCAAAACCATGATGGGGGCAAGTACTAAGCAAATCTCGATACCTATCCCAACATTTGTAAAATGTTTCTCCTGGTTTTTGAGTGAAAGTGGTGATTTGTCTTTTGAAAGAGTTTGTTCTATGAGATGGGAAAAACTTCTTTAAAAACTGTTGTTGCATTTCATCCCAAGCACGAATGGATCCTGGTCTCAAATTTTGTAGTCATGTTTTAGCTTTATCTTTTAATGAAAAAGGAAAAAGCTTTAATCTGATGGTGTTCATGCTACAATTTAAATTATTATATGTGTTGCAGACCTCGTCAAATTCCCTTAAATGCAAGTATGGATTTTCCAATTCTAAACCATGAAAAGAAGGTAAAAGTTGAATAATACCTGGTTTAAAATTAAAATGAGATGCATCAGGAGGAAAAAGTATACATGATGGTGCACTTGTTCTTATGGGATTCATGTGGTCTCTAAGTGTTCTAGCACGATTATTCTCATTATTCTCATTTTGAAGTGATTGATTATCTTCTTCGGCCATATTTTCTGAAAATGATGAGGATATCCTACAAAGTCTACCACTTGATGTACGTGACCACACTCTCATGCACGTGTAGGAATAAAATAAAAAAAGAAGAAGAAAGCAAAAGAAGGAGGAAGAAAACAAAATAAAAAGAAACAAAAGAAAAGAAACAAAGTTATATACAAAAAAAGTGAAAAGAGAAAATAAAATAAATACTATAATTTATACAAGAACTTACCTCCCCGGCAACGGCGCCAAAAACGTGACACGACTAAAAGGTTGATGTCTTCTCCCAAGTGCAGGAGTGTCGAAGTAATAAATAACCCGGCAAGACCGGGGTCGAACCACAGGGAGGTTAATTGTACAAATTATAAATAACAATTATAAAACAACAATAACAACAATAATAATAACAACAATAACAATAATAATAATAATAATAATAATAATAATAATAATAATAATAATAATAATAATAATAATACTAGTAGTAGTAGTAGTAGTAGTAGTAGTAATAAAGAAAGAGAAGAAGAAGAAGATGATGAGAACTTGGAGATGGAAAATTAATGTAAGGATTAAACAATAATAATAACAAATGTCAAGGTTAGAGGTTCCACTAATGGTATATCAAACAAGTATAGTATAAACTCTTATTATTGAATTGGAAACCACACACAAAGGAGGTTCCAATCAGATTATATATTGTTAACATGATTACATTAGTCATCTTATTCAATTAATGCTAATACTTGTAAATCTCGTCAAGCATTCATGATTATAACTTATGTTAACAACAAATCAAGTTCCTTTCATAGCTCAGGTGTCGGTTATACCATACATTATGGGCTATGAAAGTGCCAAGCATTTGTTGTACCAAGTGTTATACAACATAAATCAAGATTAGTCATTTAACAAGCAAAGTATTAAAGAGTGAACAAGATAACAAATATAAAACATGTTAGTATCAAACATTAAAGTCCATATTAAGTTTACACTATATTTATTCTTACACCATTAGTGTAACCTTTTCACCTTGACATAATTAACTTAGCTAGACATAATGAAAGAAAGAAAAATAGATAAACAAAATAAGAACATAAAAGCTAACTAAGTAAAGGAAAGGAAATGAAAAGCATAAACTTAATATTAATGAAAGCAAAGCATAAACATTACAAAAAATACAAAGAGAGAAAGGAAGAGCATGATCTTGATCTGAACACCAAGATGCCTAAATGCATGGCAAATGCCTCCTTTTATAGGCCAAAATTGGGAACTATTGATTTGATGACTAATTGATAAGTGGGTGGCCAACTTTTGACTTGGTGACAATCCTTATCTTCTCTTGTCTGCCCAAAACGTCATTGATAACGTCAAAACTGGAGCCAGGTGCAAACATGAAAGTTGTAGGCAATTGTCTCAGCTTTCTTGTGTAAAACATTCAGCTCATTTGGACTTCTAGAACTCCAGATATGGCCAAAATACCGAACAGTGCTCGGGTTGGAAGACAGATTCGGGCTTCTTTGTTGTTGCTACAATTTGGACTTGATAATGGCCTTTTTAGATCTTGGGCTCCATATGAATGTTGTAGGCCTATGTCTTACCTTTCCATCCATATAAATTGGACCTAAATCTGAGATCTGTAGCTCCAGATATGGCCCAATTACCGAACAGTGTTCCGGTTTGGATTGCACCGACATCTCTTCTCTAAGTTTGACCATCTCTTTATCCTTGCAATTTAAGTTCTTCAAGTCATCAATCAATCCTTTCATTTATTTGATAGGCCTGCATTAAAAATAGACATTTACCACAAATTATAGGTATCTTATATTATTAGATACATTATTATAAAACATATTTTAGTTAAGGAGTTATTGATACTTCAAGTGCAAAATGATGATATAAAACCATGATAAAAATGCACTTTTAAGTACTAATCATCAGCGTCTTTTTGAAGTTGAATTGTCGATAAAAAGATCGGTGAAAACAAAGGAGAAAAACACATTTTCTTCCCCTATTCTCTGCGTGTCCAGGGGAAGAAGATGATGGTACTGTTCAAAACGACACCGTTTTGAGTTTTTTTTTTATGAATAATGCATATGAACAGTGCATAAAACGGCGTCGTTTTTCCCAAAACGCGTCGTTTCATTTAAATGAGATTTGGCGCCAAAATGCATCAGATTCAAAATCAAGCCTTCAATTTGGTCCTTGGTTTTTGATTTCTTCAATTAAGTCCCTAATTGGTCATCAAACTTCAATATTTATGTAATTTTGGAATATCCAAGAGAATGACCATCCTTTCATCACACGCCTAACGAAGTGAGGTAATGTGGATATAATAAATATATTAGACTCAAGGCACTTGAACTTGACAGTTAGCCAAGTCCATGATAACATGGGTGTGACAAACATGTCAGACCCAAAATACTTCAACTTAGCATTAAGCTAAATCCGAAGTAACATGGGTTTGACAAACATGTCAGACTTAAGGCACTTGGACGTGACAATCAACCAAGTTTATTGCACTTTGACTTGGTAGCTAGCGAGGTCCAAGTGGAAAACATGTCAAACTCAAATTACTTGGATATGACAGTTAGCTAAGTACAAGGTAAAATGTGTTTGGCAAACATGCCAAATTCAAAGTACTTAGATTTAGAAGTTAGTTTTGTTTAAGGTAACGGCCATCCTTCCCTGGCACGCCCAAACGAATGAGATAATGTAAATCTGGCAAATATGTCAGACCCAAAACACTTGGATTTGATAGTCAATCAGGTCTAAGACAACATGGGTTTAGCAAACATGTTAAAACCAAGACACTTGAACTTGGTAGACAACTAAGTCTATTGCATTTGAACATGGTAGTTAGCCAAGTCTAAGACAACATGGGGCTGGTAAACATGTCAGACCTACAGTACTTGGACTTGATAATTAGTTAAGTACAAGGTAACACATGTTTGGCAAACATTCTAAACCCAAGGTATTTAGATTTGATAGTTAGCAAAGTCTAAGGTAACAACTATGCTCCACTGAACATACCTAAAAAAATGACCATCATCCCTTGTATATGATTTAGGGAACGACTATTTTTTCAGGGCGTGCCCAAGGAAATGATGTAATCTAGGTCTGGAAAATATGCCAAACCTAAGGTATTTGGACTTGGTAATCAGCCAAGTCCAACACAATATGGGTCTAGCAATCATACTAAACCCAAAGTATTTGGACTTGACAATTAGCAAAGTCCAAGGTAACAACCATCTTCCCTTGGGCATATCTAAGAAAATGTTCATCCTTCCTTGGTGCGTCCAAGGGAATGAGATAATGTGAGTCTAACAAACATGCTAAAAAATAGACACTTGAATTTAGCAATCTGCTAGGTGTAAGGCCAAAAGTACTTGGACTTGACAGTTAGTCAAATCCAAGGTAATGATCATACTCTCTTAAACATGCTCGAGTGAATGAGGTAATATGGATCTTGTAAATATGTCTAACCTAAAGCACTTAAACTTGACATTTCATCAAGTTCAAGGCATTTGGACATAACAATGAGTCAAGTTCAAGGCATTTGGACATAACAGTGAGTCAAGTTCAAGACAATGTGGGTTTAGTAAACATGCTGACCTAAAAAACTTGAATTTGACAATTAGTCAAGTTTAAGGTAATGATCATCTTTTCTTAGATACGCCCAAGAAAATGACCACTCTCCCTTGACACTCCTAAGGGAATGTCCAACCTTTATTAGGTCTAACCACGGGGAAAAACCTATTCTGTATAGGTTTAACTACATTTAATGTTTTGAACCCTAATCTTTTTACACCTTTTAGGTATATAAAAGTCTTCCAAGGACTCACCATATTCCCATCAAATATTAATATAGATGTAAGGAATATTTATATCTTATTAAATGCTATTAGGGTAAGATTACACCTTTTAGGTGTATAAAAATCCTTTAAGAATTCACCATATTTCCATCAAATATTAATATAGATGTGAGAGATATTTATCTCCTATTAAATGCTATCAGGATAAAATTATACTCTAGACCCCCCTCTTTATAAAAGGATAAGATTTATAGACTATAAATACACCATGACACCTTTAGAATAAAGGTTCACAATCTTTATTCTCTAATATATATATATATATACAATATCTCTTTTTATAATATTCTTGTATTTTCTCGCTCTAAAAAGATACTCATTTGAGCATTAAAGAATCTTCACCTTCACTAAATAAAACATTTTACAAGCATTAACCATAAATCATATTGGTATACCAGACATCAAATATGAGCTATCAACTACCTTGACTAAGGAGAATGGATGAGATTACTATCATTAATTGAATAATCGATTATCTAACTCGAGAACCCTATTACTAGGCTATTTAGATTTCTGGGACTTCATCATAAAGACAAATCTCTTTCTTACTTAAATAACCTTGTCATGGACTTTTGTATCTTTAAAAACAAAGGATGGTTCTTATTGCCCTTTGTTTCCACTTTTAACTAAGAGAAGTAAATAATCCTTGTGAGATTAGGATGAAGTATTAATAATTATTTTTAAAAAATATTTTTTTAGAAATATATTAAAATAATATATTTTTATTTTTAAAAAATTTATTTTATGATATTAATATATCAAAATAATCCAAAAACACAAAAAAAATTAATTTAAGGAAAACAAATTCAGATTTTTTTGAAAAGCATAATTACACCGCAATAACAAACGCTTCCTATATCCAATGATGTTTTTTAAAATTTTTTAATACTAAAATCACCCTAATCCCCTTTTCTAAAAAAAAAGATAAAAAAACAAAAGTAATACATAATATCCCATAAAATATCTCCAAAATCCAACCATTTCTTAATTTCCAACACATTTTTTTTAAAATATTAATAAAATAACACAATTAAAAAAATTAGTGAAATAACACAATTTATATATATCGCAATTGAAAAACATATTTTTTATAGCTTATTATTATATTAAATAATGGTATCCCTTAAAAAATATTAAATGAGTAGGATAAAGAAAAAAATCTAGATGAGTAATAATAATATAATTGGATTATATTTCACACTAAACGGTGAAAGATAATCCACTTGTTTTTAATGATTATCTAATGAAGTTATTATTGATAATTTTTTTTAATATTTTTAGTTTTATTTAATTAAAATCTTTTGATATTACTTTTTTTTTCCTCATTTCTACCATGTTTTTTTATGTTTTTTCTAAACGATGTCTACAATTGACGTTCCAACCGTAACATGTCCAAATTATGCTGTTGGGCTTTTATTTTTTTTCTTTTTCAATTGTACTTTTCTTTTAATATTTTTAATTAATTTTCTAATTTTGTTTTTAAATCACAAAATCCAAACCAACCAAAGAAAAACCACTGTCCTCTCCTCTCCTAGTGCCCCTGAAGCACAATCTCTCTCTCTGAACAAAATGGTAACCACCACAACCACTGTCCCAGACAACCTCACTAGAGACCAATATGTGTACCTCGCCAAGCTCGCCGAGCAAGCCGAACGCTACGAGGAGATGGTCCAGTTCATGCAAAAGCTGGTCCTCGGCAACACACCTGGTGGTGAACTCAACGTTGAGGAACGCAACCTCCTCTCTGTCGCTTACAAAAACGTGATCGGCTCACTTCGTGCTGCCTGGAGGATTGTGTCTTCGATTGAGCAAAAGGAGGAAGGGAGAAAGAACGAGGATCATGTTGTGCTTGTTAAGGAATATAGATCTAAAGTCGAGAGCGAGTTATCTGATGTTTGTGCTAGTATTTTGAGGTTGTTGGACTCGAATCTCATACCATCTGCTACTGCGAGTGAATCCAAGGTCTTCTATTTGAAGATGAAAGGGGATTATCATAGGTATTTGGCTGAGTTTAAGGTTGGTGATGAGAGAAAGGCTGCTGCTGAAGATACTATGTTGTCTTACAAGGCTGCTCAGGTATCAGTATTACTAATCTTCGATTTTTTTCCCTGTTCTGTTCTATTTGGTTTGGTTTTTTGTGGATTTGTGCTTAATCTAAGATTTCTTTTTCAAGTGTTTGGATAAATAATTGGGTGGGTTTTTAGCTTTACAGCAAGAAGCTATAATCTCTAGCTTTCAGTTTTTAATGGAGTTGATTGGATTTACAGCGAGTATTGCAGATTTTTGTTTTTCAAATTTTTTTTGGGGGGGTTTGGATTAGGGTTGAGTGAATTGAAAGCTTGATTAAAGGAAAAGTAGAATGGAATTGTTTTTATGTTTTGATTGATAAACGTCGGACGTGTTGCAATTATGAAGGATATTGCGGCCGCGGATCTTGCACCAACACATCCAATAAGGCTGGGTTTGGCACTGAATTTCTCTGTGTTCCACTATGAGATTCTCAACCAGTCTGACAAAGCCTGCAGCATGGCGAAACAGGTATGCTCTCTTTATTTTCCTACTTTGACAATAATTATGTCTATCTGAGAATAAATTATTCTTGTATGAGTGGATCGGAGTTACGGGCCTCTTGTTCTCTTTTCTTTTTGTTTCCTTTCCTTTTCCTCTATTATGGTGCCTTTTAAAGTGAAGCCAAGAAGTTCTATTTCTCAGCATTTACTACTTTGCAAGAGAAATGAACTGGAAATTCTGAATGGGAAAATGCTCGTATTAGAATCATTGTTTGATGCATGGATGAACAAAAACATTTAGGAATCTCATGAGCTTTTCAAGTAGTTTCAATTGCTCAAGCTTTATAATGTGCTGTGCACACGTGCTACCGTATTCGCACTTACTCGTGCACACACGAAATTTAACAGAAATCCCTTTTAGTTCCTCAAAGTGTTCCTGACATTTCTTCATCACCAATGCCTGTTTCAGTTTGTGTGGTTATAGTAGTACACCAATTATCAGCCAGTGTCTTTTTGAAATGACCGAGGTCCTTTTTCCCTTTTGGTGTATACTCACCAGAGATGGTAACAAGTTATACAGTCCTTGTATCCATGAATAAATTCTTTTTACTTCTGCCCTGCCAACTCTTTGTGCAGGCATTTGAGGAAGCTATTGCTGAGCTAGACACTTTGGGAGAGGAATCGTACAAGGACAGCACTCTAATTATGCAACTCCTAAGGGATAACCTCACTCTTTGGACATCAGATGTCCAGGTTGGTGTTTCGCTTCCTCTCTAACGCTTATAGTCAATGATATGTCTGCTGGAAGTTATGGTTTCTCTGTATCACTAGAGAACCAGATTGTTTGAGCTCTAACCCTGGCGTATTGTTTTGCTTCAGGACCAGTTAGATGAGCCATAGAAGGCCTCATAAGTTCGACCGGTCCTAGTCTTAGTCTTCTTCAGGAGGAGGTGGGCTTTGAATGTCATCCATTTTCCCTGATTGCAAAGTGTGTTAATTTAAGAGAATCGGGCATCACCCATTTGACATGATGGTTTCTTATTTAGACTATTTTTAACTTGCTTTTGAATTTCAAGTGCGTTAGAAAGGGTAGCATTTGATTTGGGTATATTTTAATTATGTAGCTTTTGTTTTCGTCATTATAGGCCCGTATGTTTTTATCTTTGAAACCGTGTTTGAGCTTGTTTTAAAAGTGGTTTTGGCTTGAAAAAAATATTAAATTGATGTCTTGTTTTAGTGTTTTATGATGATTTTGCTGTGCTAATAAAAATAAAAATAAAAATAAAAATTCTAAAAAAATTAGTTGAATATTTTTTCAAGTAAAAAGCATTTTTAAAAATTACTCTACATTATATAATACCAAACACATTATGATCTTGTTTTGGGGTGCGGTGCAATTTGTCTTTCATCTAAATTTTAATTTGTTCTTATTTCAAATTAATTTTCTAGTGTTTTTGAATTATTTAATTTGTTGATTCTAAAAATAATTTTAAAAAAAATTATTTTAATATATTTTTAAACAAAAATATTTTAAAAAATAATTTTTGCTATTTTTCTCACCTCAAGTATGTATCTTCCTTGTAAACTATGCATTGGAGATTTACATGTTTAGGCAAGGAAAACTCTTCTGAGAAATTTACCCTCACTTCAATCACATTAACAACACAAATACTGATGCAAAGAGGCACTGTCGATCCTGCAGCAGCTTTTCTTTCAACACTAGCTTTGCTGTTCCGTTCAGCAGCTGTATGGATTTTGCTTGCATGGTTTTTGTCAAGAATCTCAACAAAATAGCCAGAGAAGGTATGTGATTTATGATCTGAAACAATTATGTTATTCCCAAACTCACACTACGGAAAGCTTCTTGTTTGAAGTTCCAGACCTGAAAGGGATGGAACCGCTGCTGGCAATGAAGAACTTTTTTATGAACCCATACCCGTAGAATCACCGAACCTGACTCCATTATATAACCGTACACTTCTTATATCCATGAGCTCAGCGTAAGTGCAGTTATACTCCTGTTGCCAAACAAGGTTGGCTTTGGACATAATCACGCCACCTGGGATGCTCGTGGTAGACTGCCTTCAGACAGGGGGTTTGATAAAAAATTTGTTGTTTAAAGTATTTTTTTATTAAAAAATTATTTTTAATATTAACTTATTAGCAGCTATTTAAAAATTAAATATCAAATACTGCATTGCTTTTGGATTAAAATTCAAAGAAATAATTGTCTGGTTATATTACAAAAAGTGAAAAAAAAATTTAAAATAAAATAAAACCAAATGTTTTTCAAACAATAAAATAAAATCAAAAGTTATAGTCTCGAAAATATTTCAGAATAATATATATTTTTTACTTTCATCAAAATAAATAAATAAAATATTCGAGATTTTTCGAAACGCACCCATGTTCATGATGCTGGCACATCAGAAATGACCAGGAGCACATGCAAATAATTTCCCTACACGGGGGCCCAGCCACTGACCACCACACTCGCTCACGGCCAGCTGAAAACACTCCAATGGAATAATACATGCTGAACAAACCAGCGGAAAAGAACAACTTTATTTGACAAAGCCACCATCCATAAAGCGCACACTGAATGCTTGCAAAAGTCGCTGACACGGAACCATTGATATATAACAACAGGTCCCAACTAATGTTCTGAGATTCTACACTTGACGAGTCAGTGCCTCGTGCGGTCTTTGAGCTATTTAATTATCTGTTTTTGTTTTAAATAATTTTAAAAATATTTTATATTTTATATTTCTTAATTTAAATTAATATTTTTTAATGTTTTTAAATTATTTTGATACATTAATTTTAAAAATAATTTTTTAAATAAAATATATTCTTTTAAAAAACAATTACATCTAGAAACCCGTTATAAATAGAGAATGCTGTCACTAGTGATGGGCATAAGAGATTATTTCCGGTACCCTGAGCAAAGGAACAAAATAAAACGCAGAGCAAATCTCAGACGCTTGTTCTTTTGCTTTCATTGTTCCCGCCTTCCTAACATCATGTTCTTCTCGGGCCTTGAGAAAACGCGAGCATACGGGATCCTAACAGTTAGGGTGGCAACATTCCGAGTACATAAGAAGTTCAATCTTTTGTGCGCTCATTAAAATGAATCACCACGTCCTCCATGTGTTTTCTTCACGTCTTTAGCTTGCAACGGGGATTTTCTACGGAAATTTTGTCGCCATATTATGTACATGCTATTGAAGCTTTATGCTTACTCCTATTCATGGTTTGCTTTGACAAGCTCTGTTAGTGCTGCCACCAAGTATTGCCTGGTCTTGATTATCAACAGTTCCTCGGCATCTGACTCGATCTACACCCCTGAAAAGCAGCTCTAAACGAACATAAGGTCTTGAATGCCCAAAAGATTTTTGCAGTTGTTTTTTTTTACAAGAAATAACTTCCACATGTTTTAGAATGACAAAGTTTAATGACACTACTTACCTCATTATAGGGAATGAATCTTTGAAATATTTATTCAGGACAATATTTGAATAAGTTAGGGTCATCACAATAAAAGTTCTTCACTTCGTTCAAAAACTTTTTTTTGTCTTGGGTACTCCAATCAGCTGGCAAATCTTCTAAAGCAAGAAAATTAATATTTTTATCATACCAAGGCATTAGACTAAGAGAAAGTAAGGATTCGTGAGGAAAGTAATCATCGATTGATATGATGTCAGATGTCGAATTTGTTGTCACTGTTGACAAAAGATCCACGTCAACATTTTCGGTGCGTTTTTCATCTGTGATTTCTTCCTCAGAATAAATCATTTGCAAATTTTCAGATTTCTCCAACTCATTTTTACTTAAAGTAGATTCAAGTTGATCATAAACTAATTCGTCAATATGATCTACTTCTTGTAAATCATTATCATCTCCAGGTTGCTTGTAAATGTTAAAAATATTCATCTCCAATGTCATGTTTTCAAATGATAGCTTCATCAGTCCATTCCTACAATTAATCAATGCGTTATAAGTTGCAAGAAATGAACGTCCTAAAATAACAGGAAATTAATTACATACTTCAACAGGTTGTGTGTCTAAGACAATAAAATCCACAGGATAAATGAATTTATTGACTTGGAGTAACACATTTTCAACTATTCCTCTAGGCACTTTTATAGATCTATCGGCAAGTAAAAGAGTTATAGAAGTTGATTTTAACTCACCTAGATTGAGACTCTGAAAAACTGAATATAGAAGTAAATTCACATTAGCACTAAGATCAAGTAAGGCTCTTTCAATTTTATGGTCTCCAATAAAGCAAGAAATTATAGAACAACCAGGGTCTTTATATTTCAAAGCATTATTGTTCTGAAGAATAGCACTTACTTGTTCGGCTAGAAAGGCTTTTTTTTTCACATTCAGTTTCCTCTTCACAGTGCATAGATCTTTTAAAAATTTAGCATAGGAAGGAACCTATTTAATAGCATCCAGGAAAGGTATATATATTGATTCTTACCTGTTTGAAAGTTCAAAAATTTCAGAGTTGTGATTGACTTTCCTTTGTTTGGTCATGGCTTAAGGAAATGGAAGTGCTGGCGGAGAATCAGTCTTTTCTTCGCAATTTTCAGATTCAACCCCTTCCTTACCCTCGGAGATTGACTCATCATCTTTCTCATAAGGTTCAAGAGAGGGTTTTTCAATAATTTTACCATTGCAAAGAGTAGCGACTGATTTGACTTGATCTATGTGTTGGCTTCCGGAACTACTTGCATTTGCATTGTATTGCCCCTTGGGATTTTATTGTGGTTGAGATGGAAACTTACCTTTCTATTGGAAACTGAGAGCAGATGTGAATTTTGCAAGAGTATCTTTAAAATCTGTCATGTTTTGAGCAAATTGAGTATTAATTGTCTCTTGCTTTCCAATGAATGCATGCAATGTTTCCTCAAGATTTCTTCTAGGAGGTGGAGCATAAGGAGGTGCATATCCATGAGAATTTTGGAAATTATGGTGTGCTTGAAATGGTGGTTGTGAAGTTTGTGCATTATTGATCTCACTCTTCCAATTGAAATTTGGATGATTTCTCCAACCAGGATTGTATGTTTGCGAGTATGGGTTATGGTTGGACCTTTGAAAACTATTTAAAACATGGGCTTATTCATGGAGACATACCTTAAAAGAAGGCAAGGTTGGACAGTTATTGGTTCAGTGTTCATTTATTTCATATGTTTGACACACAATGTTTTCAACAAATTTTAATTGACCACTCTTTTTCAATTCTAGTGCCTCGACTTTTCTAGTTAAAGATGCAAACTTGGCTTGAAGGTCATGATCTTCCTTAAGGTTGTACATACCTTCACTAAATGTATGAGGTTGAGTTTTACTCGGTGCCTTATAAGTACCGGCGGTGTTCCAATTTTGAGCATTTTCAGCTAACAAGTCTAAGTACTTCATTGCTTCATCAGGGTCTTTATCTTCAAAAGTTCCATTGCACATCAATTCAACCATTTTCCTATCTCTAGGTGTTAACCCTTCATAAAAATATGAAACCAATCTCCATGTTTCAAAACCATGATGAGGGCAAGTACTAAGCAAGTCTCGATACCTATCCCAACATTGGTAAAATGTTTCTCCTGGTTTTTGAGTGAAAGTGGTGATTTGTTATTTGAAAGAGTTTGTTTTATGAGATGGAAAAAAGTTCTTTAAAAATTGTTGTTGCATTTCATCCCAAGCACGAATGGATCCTGGTCTTAAATTTTGTAACCATGTTTTAGCTTTATCTTTTAATGAAAAAGGATAAAGCTTTAATCTAATGGTGTTCATGCTACAATTTAAATTATTATATGTGTTGCAGACCTCCTCAAATTCCCTTAAATGCAAGTATGGATTTTTCAATTCTAAGCCATGAAAAGAAGATAAAAGTTGAATAATGTCTGGCTTAAAATCAAAATAAGATGCATCGGGAGGAAAAACTATGCATGATGGTGCACTTGTTCTTGTGGGATTCATGTGGTCTCTAAGTGTTCTAACACGGTTATTCTCATTATTCTCATTATGAAGTGATTGATTATCTTATTCGACCATATTTTCTGAAAATGATGACTCAAGTTAATTTAAGAGTGTTAGGTTTTTCTGCAAAGATATACCTAAAAGCTTTGGGTCTAGCTGCAACGCTTGACCCAAGAGTAATATTTAAAATATTAATAATAATATTAAATTTACATGACTCAAGTTTTAGTGAGTCTGACTGCAACACTAGACTCAAAAGCCTTAGATGTAGGTTTTGCTGCAAGGCTGTGATATAAAATTGTGATAATTAAATATATCAACTAAAAAAAACAAAGAAAAAAAACCAACATGAAAAAAAAAAACTAATGAAAAAAATAAATTAACTGCGTTAACCCTTTAAACCAGGTTAACTCGTCAAATCTTGGATTCGTGTCTTAAAACTTTGATAACTAAATAGAAAAAAAAATTGACGGGTTAACCTAAAATTAATTTGGCAAACCAGTGAAACCAGTTAAACCCAGAATATATGTCATAAAAGTCTGATAACTAAATAGAAAGAAATTTAAAATTAACAAACTAAACTAAATTAAAAGTTAATTAAAAAAAGCAAAAAAAAAAATTTAAGGTTAACTCGTCAAACTAGGTTAACCCGTTAAACCCGAGATCCGTGTCATAAAAGTCTGATAACTAAATAAAAAACTTTAATATTAACTAAGTAAATTAAATAAAAAAATTTATTAAAATAAAAAAAAAATTGATGGGTTAACCCAAAATTAACTAGGCTAACCCGTCAAACTTGAGATATATATCATGAAAGTCTGATAACTAAATAGAAAGAAATTTAACATTAATAAACTAAAGTAAATAAAAAAATTAATCAAAAAGCAAAAAAGTAAAAATAAATATTCCGGGTTAACTCGTTAAACCATATTAACTTGTTAAATCCAAGATCCGTGTCATAAAAATCTGATAACTAAATAAAAAAATTTAACATTAACAAACTAAATTAAACAAAAAAATATTAAAAAAATAAAGAAGCCAAAAAAAAAACCATAAAAGCATAAAAAAAAAATAAAAAAAAAAAGCTAAAAAAAAAGACAGCTCATCTTTTACTGTTGACTGAACTGTATAATCCAAAGTAAAAGACTGCGTCATAAAAAAATTAATTAAAAAGAAAAAAAAATTCAAGGTTAACTTGTCAAACCATGTTAACTTATTAAACTCGGGATCCATATTATGAAAATTTGATAACTAGATAAAAAAATTAACATTAATAAACTAAATTAAATAAAAAAATTATTAAAATACAAAAAAAAACAAAAAAACAAAAAAAAACCTAAAGCATAAAAAACAAAAAAAAAAGCTAAAAATACAACAAAAAAAGTTCAAAAAAAATTTAAAAAATAGCTTATTTTTTTGTTGTGAATTGCACAGTACAGTTCACAATAAAAGACTGAGCTGTTTTAGTTATAATTTAATAATAAAAATTAGAAAGAAGAAAATGATGAGAAAAAATATTTAAATATATAAAAATATTTATAAATAAATTATTTTTAAAAATTTAAAATCTTAGAATGTTGGTAGTTATTTTAAAAAAAAAAAAATTTAAAATTTAAAATAATAATGGTTTTTTTAATTTGAATTTACTTTTAAAAAAATTAAAATTTTAACAATAACATATAAAATTTTAAATTTTAAATATTTATATAAATAAATTTTAAATTTAACTTAAAATTATATCTTTTAACTTTCATATTACTTCATTAATTTTATATTTACTTTTATAAATTAATCATATAATTAATAACATCATAATTATATTATATAAAAAAATATCTAAATTAGTTATATAATTATATTAAAATTATTTTAATATAAAATATATTAAAATATAATTTTCTCTTTTGAATAGATTTTTATCATTAAAATATATATAAATAAAAAAAATTATAATTATGCTATTTAAAAAATTATTTTATCAAAAATCATTTTATCAGTTTAACTTTTTAATATAGTATTTTTTATTGGAGATAATATCATGATAGGGCAAAAAAAGCAAACGAAGAAAAAAGACACAAACCTGCTTCTCTATTTGAGACAGTAACAGAAACAAGAATACTTGGTACGGTGTCGGAATTTCCTGCCATTCTGATTCTACTGGCTGCCTGGCTGCCAAGCTTTGATCTAATCCAGAAATTTCTATGAAATTCAATGCCCTTTAATACAAATTGATTAAATTAAAAGTAGTCTAATCAAGGCATAAAAGTAGACGAGATTGAAAGGCTTTTTAGCTTGAGAGAGGAATAAATAGGAGGGATTGAGCGGTACCCGTTTTCGAGAGAAGAAGTAAGAGCTGGGCATGTATTAGAGAAGCCTAAGCTTAATATCCAAAACGCCCCGACTAGAGGCAAACGCCGTCGTATTGTTGTTGAAGAGAGGACAGATGGAGCTCAATGAAAGCCTGGGGCAGCCATTGCTAGTCATATAGTAGTATCCTGTAAAAGAGCACATTTTATTATTCATTGCTTGGTCATTGTTCGATACTCTCACCGTAATTATATTTATATACTGAATCATATTCTCATTATATCTATGAATTGAACCTCTTGAATAATATATATATATATATTTTTTATGTTTTTGATTTATAAAATCAAAATTATAAACTTATTAATTACAAAGAAAATTACAAGCCTTATTGATTATTGACTACAAAATTATTGTTTATTGTTATATTGCCTACAAAGTTATTTATTGTTTATAAGTTTGAGACTTGAAAGATTAAAAAATTACAATTAAGTGATTTGATTTTTTATTAAGTTATATATATCATTATTTTTCTTGTCATTAATATTATATAGTCTAATGATATATATTTATTACCACTAAACTTCCAATCTTTAGAATTCTTCATTAATCTATAGGTCAACTGTCAATAACCTCCCATCTTTTATATGTTATATTCACATGAGTTATTATTGTCTTTTAATTTCTTGTCTTATTATAACTTTTTACTAGCATATTCGGCTTATACATTATTATCTTCTAACTTTATATCTTATAAAATTTATGATATAACACTTATCCTCTTAAAAATTATCTCTTAATAAATACAAATTAATGGATAGGTATATTGAGATTCAAATATTGAATTTTTACATCACATCAATTATGCATGAATGATTGGACATTTTTCCGAAATGAATTTAAATTTGAAATTTAAGTATAATTGACTCTTTCTCTTTCATCTTCACATTCATTCACTCATCTTTATTATTATCTTTCTTTTTTATTTGTTGTCTTCCTCAATCCAGAGCAAATCCTAAGCCAAGCAAATTAAACAATCACCATGGACTCTGTCTCGAATGAATTCTATCCCACAAACTTTAAAGGATTCTTGGTTGATCCTTTACAAAATGAACTTTGACCTTGAACTCCCACAAGCAAGAATTTCTCTCGCTGTCAAGGAGGCAATTTTAAGCTTTTCTAACAACATCACCCCTTTTCTTTTTCATCATTTCTCCCAGATTTTGGAAATTTTTCGCTAGATATATATAGTTAACCCAACTAAATTATGGTCTTTTTTAATTTTTGTTGTAAACGACTTTTTTCCTAACTTAATTTTTGAATTTTTTTAAATAATAAATAAACAATAAAAATAAATAAATGAAAAAAAATTAAAGAATTAGTTCAAGATAATACAAATTAAAAGTTTAAGGACTAATAAGGATGAAATTATAAATTTAAAAATCAATTTGATCAAAAATTAAAGAATTAATAAGTTATGGACTTAATTAAACTTTGATTTATTTAATTAATACAATTAAGAGCTTAATTAAAGAAATATTAAAGTTTAGAATTGATTTAAAATGAAATCACAAGAAATTAAAGCTCAATGACCAAAGTGAATTCAAGGTAATACCATAAGGGGTTAATTGTTTTTTACAAGGGTAATTTTGAAAGAATTAAAAGTTGATGAGCAAATTAAGGACTGAATTGATTAAATTGAAAATCAAGAACTGTTTTGTAAATAGCATAAAAATCCAAGGGTTCAATTACAATTAATCCAGCAGCACATTTTTCTTTAAAAGGAGATTTTTCATGAGTAAGGGTTCAATTGAAAAATGTCAGAACTTTAGAGGGGCAAATTAAAAATAGCCATTTTAGTTGAAAAACGGCGCCGTTTCAAAGAAAACTTTTCACCATCTTCTTCATTCACACCGGTTCTACTGGAAGGAGAAACTGTAGCAAATCAACGGACGCGTCTACCAGCCGATCGTTACCATTACTCCTGCAAAACAGTCTTGCAGAATCGATTCATTATCTGGAGGCGACCGCATGGCATTTTCTAGCTTTATAAAAGCCAGAGAAAGGCCACGAACTGAAGGGGGGGTAAAACCAGAGAACAAGGACGAGGAAAGAGACCAACGAACAGAAAAACCCAGGAAAAATAGAGACGAGCAAACAGAAAGAAAACTAGAAAACGAACAGAGCAAAGACAAGGATGAGGAAGAATACCCGGACGAACGAACAGAGGATACCAGGGGAAAACCAGAGGGAAACCAGAGGGCCAAAAAACCACACGAAGCATAAAAAAAATAAAAACAACACAGAAAGAGACAGAACGGTCAAACACAGGAGGACTAGACACTGACAAAAGAAAGACAAAAACGAAAGCAACAGATACATGAACGAAACCAGTAGAGAGAGAGAGAGAGGACATAGAAAACCAGAGAGAAAACCAAGAGACCAAGAACGAGGATAGAAAGACCAAGAAGAAATACCAAAAGAAGAGAATAAAAACAGAGGAGAGAGTGCACCAAACAACCTTACGTCTTCGTCTCCACCAGGCTAGCCTGTCTTTTCCCTCGCTTTCTTTTATATCTGCATTACATTGAGCGTCGCGCTATGCAACACTCATGAGTGAATAATTCACGCATGCGTGCTCCTTTGCCCAGAGTCAGTAGCTTCTGGCAGTGAGCAGGCTTCGAACGTGTTTATTACTGCTAATGTGGTTATAATTTAAAAAATATTATTTTATAAAATATATTTTTAATTGGGGTTAATTTAAAAAAATAAATATTTAGTTAAAATTGTAATTAAAATTAAAATTGAAGAAAAAATAGTTTAATATATTTGGTTAAAAATATTTTTTAAATTAAGATTATAAAATAATTTTAAAAAATATATATTAATATTAATGGTTTTTAATTTAAATATTATAGATTTAACTATTACTATTATATCATGAAATAAAAAATATTTTATATAAAATATTTTTTATTGTTCCATTAAATTTTTTAAGAGCGCAACAATATAGGTAAAATATAATCAGGAATAAAATTAGAATTGTGATCAAATTTTGTAAATATTACATCATCAAGCGATTTCTGTCTAACTTATATAATGTCATTAAATAATATTTAAAACTAGTTTTTTAAATAAAACATAATTAAAAATAAAAAAAATATTTTTTAAATTGAGATTATAAAATAATTTTAAAAAATATATATTAATATTGATGGTTTTTAATTTAAATATTATAGATTTAACTATTACTATTATATCATGAAATAAATAATATTTTATATAAAATATTTTTTATTGTTCCATTAAATTTTTTAAGAGCGCAACAATATAGGTAAAATATAATCAGGAATAAAATTAGAATTATGATCAAATTTTATAAATATTACATCATCAAGCGATTTCTGTCTAACTTATATAGTGTCATTAAATAATATTTAAAACTAGTTTTTTAAATAAAACATAATTAAAAATAAAAAAATATTTTTTATTTTGTTAGATCGGACCCGATTCAGTGCATTTTTAACGTTGAACCGGATCATTCCGGCCGAAACACTGGAACATGTTCCACTGTTCATGAGTTTTTCAGCTCAAGAAGCAACAATTTGTTGCTTTTTACAAACCTGTGGTCATGCCATAATTAACAATAGGCCCCACTAGTAGATATCTGTTGTTGGTGAGTTGTTATAGTTGCTTTAAACGCAGAAGCAACCATGAAACCAAACACCCTCTATGTCTGTTGGGTCTGGTCTAGTTATATAGATTGAGCTAGCTCAGTTTAACAAAAAAAAAAAACATTGGAGGCCAACCTAAACCTCACCTCAGGTCCAACTAACTAAATTTGTACGAGGTCAAAACATATTTTTATATTAAGTTTTTTAATTTTTATTTTAATATTTAGTTAAATGAATTTTTTTGTGATATCAAAAAATTTTATGAACCCTTTTGAATTTATTTGTGAGCCCTCCATTTTTTTTCATCTTTTTTCAATGATTTTATTGTATATTTTATTTATGAATTTTTAATATGAAATGTGAATCTGGTATACAATACATACCTGTCTTTTATATATATATATAAAAAACAAAATAAGAATATTAAATAAGATAAAGTTAACTAAGTAAAGAAAATGAAATGAAATGCATAAACTTGATATTAATGAAAGCAAAGCATAAACATTACAAAAAATATAAATAGAGAAAGCAAGAACATGATCTTGATCTGGAAACCAAGATGCCTAAATGCATAGCAAATGCCTCCTTTTATAGTCCAAAATTGGAAACTATTAATTTGATGATTAATTGATGAGTGGGTGACCAACTCTTGACTTGGTGACAATCCTTATCTTCTCTTATCTGACCACAATGTCATTGATAACGTCAAAATTGGAATAACTTGAAAACATAAAAGTTGTAAGAAATTGTCTCATATTTTTTATATAAACAATTCAGGTCATTTGAAATTTTAAAACTCCAGATATGGGCTAAATACTAAACAGTGCTCGGGCTGGAGGACAGATTCAGATTTCTTTGTTGTTGCTATAATTTGGACTTGAAAATGACCATTTTAAATCCTGAGTTCTATATAAAAGTTGTAGGCCCATGTCTTACTTTTCCATCTATATAAAGTAGACCTAAATCTGAGATCTACAGCTCCATATATGATCCAATTACCGAACAGTGTTTCGGTCCGGATTGCACCAACATCTCTTTTCAAAGTTTAGCCATTTCCCTGTCCTTTCAATTTCAGTTCTTAAATTCATTAATCAATACTTTTATTTATGTGATAGGCCTGTATTTAAAATGAATATTTACCACAAATTAAAGGTATCTTATATTATTAAATACATTATTATAAAACATGCTTTAGTTAAGGAGTTATTGATACTTCAAGTACAAAATGATGATATAAAACCTTAATAAAAATACACTTTTAAGTACTAATCAGAAGACAAAAACAATCAGCCTTATTTAAATAGAGAATGTAGCTAATTTTTGCATCCTTTAATGAATTATGATATGTAGCTGATTTAGCTGTCTTGAAATAAAATAAAAAGGTTATTGATTTGTCTCCTTACTTAGAAACTTTACAAAATAATTAACTCCCAAGTTTTTTCCAATCTATCCTTGTAGACTAAGGTATCCTAATATTATATGGAATCCATAATTCATATGGAAACACAAGTTGCTGTCTCTCCTTATTTTAGCCTAAATTGTTTAATGTCTTAAACCTATAAATTAGCTCCTTTATTTGCATAAATTAAATTAATTAAGGTTTGATCATTACTTGTAGAAGTCTTGAAGCTTATCTTAGCCTAAATATTCTGAATCAACTCATTAAACATCTTTTTAGGTTTCTTGGCCATTAACCTTATAATCGGGCACATTGACACCTTTAATGGATCCTTTAGTATAGATAATTGATTCTTATCATCCCTCTTTTCTAAAAAAAGATTTGATGTTAAATCATCACTTACATCAAATAAAAAAAATTAGAAATATTAAAAATAGTATTTACGCTATACTTATATAGAAGATTTATTTTATAGGTATTGTTGTGGATCTTTTCAAGAACATGGAATGAACCATTTCCTTGAGGCTAGAACTTAAATATTTTATGGATTAGAAATCTTTTTTTTTTCTTATATGCACTCAAACCCAATCAGTTGTGTCGTACCTCGGTGGATGTCGTAACAAGGACCAAAAATGTATCATGGATAATTGGAGTTGCTAACTATTCATTAGAGGAAGCTAAAAATCTTAAAAATTAGCACTAGTTCTGAGAATTCAAATAAGGGGTTAGTTACGTTTAAGTGAAGAAGACCATCACTCTTACAATATTTTTTTTTTTAATTTTTATAAAAGGTTACCTTTTACAAAATGTTTCTCCTAAATTTATTCTTTTTATTGCCATTAATTATTATAATGTTTTAATTTATTATATTTTTTATTTATTTATCTGTAATTAATGGAAAAAAAATGGAATTGGTCATAAAAATTAGGAAACGCATCCTTTTGATTACACATAAAAATTCAACATTTGATTCCTCAAAAAAAGAAAACTTCCCTTATTAAAAACCTTGGATATCCATTCTAAACAAAAAGACTTTTAAAAAAAAGAGAAACAATAGTTCTAAAAAAAAACATATATAAATTAACACCAAGAGTTCTCAAATTTTATTTCTAAGACCCCAATTACTTCAAGCATTGCCGAGGTAACTTGCAAACAGGCTTGCAAAAGATGTATTTACACTAGCAAAAAGCAAAAACAAATCATTTAACTTCCACTGAAGTCGAGCCCCACACATCACATTAAAATTCAAACAACTTAAAAAACTTTTCTCTTAATTGCGGGAAATAATATCTTACGAATCAATACGCTATCTTAATTTATGCCTAAACTAAATTCAACAAAATTGAAACACGTGATTCCTCTCTTAACTCAATTCTCAATTAAAGCCCGTCATCTTAACAACACTTTTTAACTCTATTGTGCAGTTTATTTTGGATTCTAAAAGAAATAACTACTGCTACAATATTATGAGTGTCATTTATTTGGTACTTGGATCATCAGATTGTATGAGGATTTGGAGATAAACGAGGAAAACACTGTAAAAATTGTAATAAATATTACACAGGAAGCGCAAAAGCTACCAACGAGTTAAAAAAAAAGGTCTAAAATGAAAAATATACCCAACTATACTTTTATGTTAAAAAAAACCCGACTCTTCTGTAATCTTACTCATCAAAGTTTAATAATATAGATATCATATATAATGAGTTAAAAAATCTAAAAAATAAATATTATAGGTGAGATGGTGAGTTAAGATTTTTAAAATCAGATAAATCCAATCCAACTTGCTTATCATATAACCTTTGTATTTTTATATTTGATAGTTTATGAATTAAATATTTATTTTTATTTTATGAAAAAATATTTTATTTTAAATTTCTTGTTAATAATCTTATTATTAGATTTATTTAATATAATAATTTTTTTTGTCTCCTTGTTGGAGGGGATGTAAGAAGCAATTAAAATTTAATAGTAGTGTAAAATATAAAAATTAAAAATAACATTGAGGTATCATGATATTTACAATCCATATTAGAGGTTTACTTTCAAACATGAAACCATGAAAATTAGTAAAATACTTTGAATGTATGAATATATATAATATTCATAAATTTTTTTTTATCGTAGGAATATATTTAATATTCACAAAAAATTTCACCCAACTTAATTATTTAACCCATTTGAATTTAAAAAATACTTTAAAAAATAGATTTATATTTTATAAAATGTGAAAACCTTTAAATTTTATTTAAATAGTGTTTGGTACTGTAGTATTGAATTTATTTTAAAGTGTTTTTACCTAAAAATGTATTAAATTAATATTTTGTAATTAATTTTAAAATTATTTTTTATATAAATACATTAAAATAATTAATTTTTTAATAAAAAATTAAACTTTTGACAAAGTTGCCAAACGTTACCTTACTCTCCCGTGTTAGTTGTTAAAGAACTGTCCTCGCACATGCAATCAATCCCTACAAAATCTTGTAAAAGTCCTTTTATTGTGTTCTGTTTTGCTATTCCAATTCCTATCCCATTCCATTACTCTCTCTGTGATCCTTGTGCCTATATTGCCCCCTCTCCTGCTCTCTCTATCTGCCTTTTACCCTAAAAAGAGGCACTCATTTCCCCCTTCATAAACCCCTGCTCGGAGTAGCAGTCTTTTCAGCCCCCAACTTCGATAGATAGTGAGTGAGAGAGTGATAAGCAGATGGACACTTCATCTATATTGGTTTCGAATTTTTGTTCTTTTGTAAAAGACCAGTCTTTGTTCTTCCATTCTTTGATCCAAAAATCACCTCTTTCTTCTAAAACACATCTAAAATCTATATAAACACACGAAAATCTGCGTTGATCCCCACCCGTTTGCGGTTTAGTGAACTTTAATGCTTAGATGCACAACTCAGTAAGATAAAAGAGTGAGTTTTTGGAGAGGTAGCATTAAATATGGCATCAAGTTTTGATTGTACAGTTTCAAGCCTTCTATGTGCTGAAGATAATAATAGTATTTTTGATGATAACGATTGGTACGATGCTGCCGTGGAGGAGTTTGAGGCCACGTGGCATCACGGGAATCATCAAATCAAGAATAAAAATAGTGGTTGCTGGTTGCCAATGCAGGGTGAAGAGTGTTTGGTTTTGATGGTTGAAAAGGAGTGTCAGCATTTGCCTAGTGGTGATTACTTGAAGAGACTGAGAAATGGGGACTGGGGCTTGGGGGCTAGAAAAGAGGCTGTTGATTGGATTGCAAAGGTGGGTTCTTTTCTCTTTCTTTTTATTTTTTCGCTGCAGTTTGATGTTATATTAGATGTTCTTAAATGATGATTTTGCTTGATTGGTTTCTCGAATATGAGATTTGGTTCTCTAAAAGGGGGTTTTGTTTTTCAGGGCGAGTGTATAGGATTTCTTTTCATTTTTGGATTGGTATATTTTCCATTCACTGGGGATGAATTTGCATTTTCTACGTATTTTGATTAATGTAAAGCCTTTTGTTCCAGTGTTGTGTGACCACTCTATGATATCGGTGCCGTACGTGACTTTGAGGTGTTTGATGAAACGTGTTGTTGCGGTTTTGTTCTTTTTGTTTGATGTTCTTTTTTCACATCCATCCACTCAATCTGAAGTGGGTTTGGTGGGTTCCCTTCCTTTCTCTATTTTTCCTAGAAGATTTTTTTGTGCATTTGTTTTTGTCTTCCCTTCCCTTCCCTGTTCCTTTCCTTTGATCAGCCTCGCACAAGTGCTGTTTATTGTTTATGAGGTGGTAGTTTCTTTTTTGTTACTCGATTCCACAATTGAGCTTTTGTTGATGGTCAATACTAATGGCCTTGTTGCTCAACAGGTTCATGCCCACTTTGGTTTTGGACCACTTTGTGCGTGTTTATCGGTAAACTACTTGGATAGGTTTCTGTCTGCCTATGAATTACCTGTAAGTTGAAACCAACCAATGATGGCGTTATTGTTTGGCATCTCTCTTACAATCTTTAACATTTAATGGTTTTCTGACCTAATTTCATTCTGGTCGCATTAAATTTAATCTTGCTGTATGTGATCTGCGGAAGGGTAACGCTTCGATGATGCAGTTATTGGGTGTGGCTTGTTTATCTCTTGCGGCCAAAATGGAGGAGACTGAAGTTCCGCTATCTCTAGATCTACAGGTCTTTAATCAGAATTTCTGTTTGTATCCCCCGTTAAGTTCATCTAATAAATTTAAGGATTCTGATATAATAGGTGGGTGAATCAAGTTTTGTATTTGAAGCAAGAACTATACAAAGGATGGAGCTTCTTGTTCTGAGCACATTGGATTGGAGGATGCATGCAATTACTCCTTTCTCCTTCATAGACTATCAGTAATGATCAAACCCCACCTACGTCTTTAATCTTACATTCGATCCATCTCATAGTGAGCACAATTAAAGGTCCATTTCTCTCTCTCTCTCTCTCATGCACACGTTGGCAATGTACTATCTACAATAATTTCTCCCCGAAGTTGAAAGTTAAAACAGTTATGATGAAGATATTTGAGAGATGGTGTCTGATGTTTTTGGTGGGTGGGAATTTAATGCAGGGATTTACTTCATGGAATTTAGGCCATCTGAGATTGCAGCAGCAGTGCCAATAGCTGTTGTGGGAGAAACCAAAACGGTGGACGTTGAGCAAGTAATTTCTGTACTTGCTCAACCTGTACAAAAGGTAAAGATGGTGCCTTGTGGTCCAAAACCAGTTAAGGGACATAAATGATGACTCTTTTTTGGTTATATCATTTTGGATTTGATTAATGACCATGTGTAATCAACTGAGACGTCCAATATATTATCCAGTGAATACGTTCTAATCGTTTTATATATATATATATTTTTTGCAGGAGAGAGTGCTCAAGTGTTTTCAACCGATTCATGATTTGTCATTGGTTGGTGAATCTGTCAAGGGCCCAAGTGCCTCACTCCTATCAGCGCCCCAAAATCCAATTTTGGATTTGCTTGCTTGAGCTATAACAATGATGTTGGGCCATGTGCAAATTCTTCACACAATACCCCGGATGCTAAGAGGAGGAAGCCAGCCAAACCTTGCGAAGTGTAGTTGTAGAATGAAAGTTGGAACTTTTTGACACAGCGTCTATTTCATTTTGTTACACAGGAGTTTTGGTGTGACTATGATGAAGGTGTTTCCAAAGAAAATACACCCCGGAAACCAACTAGAGAATGGCAGAAAAGGAGGGTAAAGAGGAAGTTAAAAGAAGAAGAAGAGAGTTTTATGATTAGAGTTCAGTAAGGTGGGTTATGATTAAAGGATGGAGGCAAAACGGGATCAAAATGTTCATGCGCTTGGCGTGGAAAGGACAGTCACGGCTGTTAAATATTAGACTTCTTAACAGCTACAGACAAGTTCTAGAGAGAAGGAATTTTTATTTTATTTTTCAAAAAAGGGTTTTTGGTTCAGAGACAGTTTGGCCTCGTAATGGGTTCTTCGGTGAAAAAGAAAATTTCAGAAAAAAGAAAGAAAGAAAACAGAAAATGGTAACTGTTAGAGATATTCTAGTTATTTGATCCACGTTAAAAAAGTTGGATAATTATTTTTTTGTAAATAAATAAATAAATATTCTAACTTTTCAAGGGTGATTTTTATTTTAATTTTAAATCAGAAGTTTTATTTAATTAAATGTATCATGAAAGAATTATTTATAGTAATAAATATAAAAATAAAATGTTATTGTATTTATTTAATTTGTTTTGTTGCATGTGGAGTAATTTTTTTAATATAAAAAATTAATATATAAATATTAGTAATATATTTTTTGACATAAAAAATATATTATCGTGTGTATAAATTTAATGTTCGTATATAATAAATTATTGCATATAATAAAAACTTGTAAGTTTTTAAATTAATTTTTAAAATAGTAAAAGAATGAAATAATATTGCAAATGCTATGATTAAACATTAGTTTTTAGTTTTTCTATAATAATTTTTTAAAAAAAAGTAAAGAAAAAAATAAAAAAATTACAAAAGAATAAAATAAGATTAAAAAAGGGTATAAAAATGCTAAGTGTAGAGTAATAAATATTTAAAGTGTAAAAAGTAAAAAATAATATTTTTTTAAATATAAACAAAAAATAAAAAAATTACAAATAAAATAAAGATAAAAAAAATGATGATAAATAAACCAAGTTTAAAATGATAAAAAATGGTCAAGTATAAAGAGAAAAGAATATAACAAAAAAGTATTTTCTAAAAAGAAAAAAAATTATAATTTTGTCATCTAAAATAAAAAATCTATAATTTTACCATTTTTATAGTAAAATATATATATTTTTTGTTTTAGGATATGTATAATTGTATCATTTACATAACTTCAACTAGAAGTTATTTTTCAATTTGTTTAATCATTTTTTTTATATTAAGAATGGAAAGAAAAGGAAATACGAGGTACAAAACAATTATGTGAACTTAATAATTAAAAGTATGCAAAATGTTTTGTTTTGGAGATGTAAGATCAAATATTGATTTTTTTTTTCTCTAGGTTATTTTATTATTGTCTTTGAAGAAGTATCAACTGATGGGCATGTGACCATACCCTTGATTTACCGTGTGTACGAGTTAAATCATGAGTTTCAATAATTTTGATAATAATAATAATAAAACAAAAAAAGCAATTATCACCCGCAAGATACTTCAGGAATACAATGTTACAGCAATGGTTGCTCAAGTACTAGATAATGAAATTATGTTAAATATATCTTGATCTGGTAATTAAACAAATATTATCTATTAGATTATTCAGGTTTTAAAATCTAAAATATTTAAAAATACAACTGTTATGTTAGATAATTAATTACTTTTTTAGTTTAAATAATATAATCTATTATTTCTAGTTAAAATATCTAGTAACTTAATATGAAAAATTCAGGTGATTGGTAATTGGTAACTGATATTTTCTAATAAGTCAAAGGTGTTTAGTAGGTTGTCTTAATAAAGGTTTTTTTTTTTTTAAATGAATATAAGGATTCTTAGATTCTTAAATCAGTAACTTTATAGAGAGATAAAATATAATGATATTTTAAAATACCAATAATAAATATATTATGAACCTTGAATTTGAAGGATTTATGATATATTTATAATCATGAGTCTTGTCATTTTTTTTTATTTTAAGGGGAGGGGCTAAAGCTTAATTTCATCATTGTAATATTTTGAGTTATATTCTACTTAAAATAATATGTATTAGATCAATATAAAATATTAAGCTATTCGTGTGGGGTATTAGAAAAATTTTAAGGAAAAAAAAAGATGTCTGAACTTATTAATTGTGAAAATTAGGTTCAAAAATATTGATTTGACCCAAACATGTTAGATTCTGAAAAGGTAGCTTGAGCCTATATAAGTGCTGGGGTGCATGTCCAACACCAAGAGTGCTAGGTTTGATAGTACGCCTTCATAGGCGTGTGCCTAGCATTGGCTTGGGCTACCATGACTAAGTGACATGACTAAAAAATTGATGTCTTCTTTCAAGTGTAGGAGTATCAAAGTAATAAATAACCCGATAAGACCATGGTCGAATCATATGGAGGTTAACTATATAATAATAATAATAATAATAAGTTAAAGAAGATTTTGAAATTGTAAGATTAATATGAGAATTAAATGATTAGTACTTAAAAGTGCATTTTTATCATGGTTTTATATCATCATTTTGCACTTGAAGTATCAATAACTCCTTAACTAAAACATGTTTTATAATAATATATCTAATAATATAAGATACCTTTAATTTATGGTAAATGTTTATTTTAAATGCAGGCCTATCACATAAATGAAAGGATTGATTAATGACTTTAAGAACTTAAATTGCAAGGGCAAAGAGATGACCAAAATTAGAAAAGAGATGTCGGTGCAATCCAAACCGGAACACTGTTTGGTAATTGGGTCATATCTGGAGCTATAGATCTCAGATTTAGGGCTACTTTATATGGATGGAAAGGTAAGACATAGGCCTACAACTTTCATATGGAGTCCAAGATCTAAAAAGGCCATTTTCAAGTCCAAATTGTAACAACAACAAAGAAGCCCGAATCTGTCCTCCAGCCCGAGCACTGTTCAATATTTTGGCCATATCTGGAGTTCTAGAAGTCAAAATGAGCTGAATGTTTTACACAAGAAAGCTGAGAAAATTGCCTACAACTTTCATGTTTCATATGGCTCCACTTTTAACGTTATCAATAACGTTTTGAGCAGATAAGAGAAGATAAGGATTGTCACCAAGTCAAGAGTTGGCCACCCACTCATCAATTAGTCATCAAATCAATAGTTCCCAATTTTGGCCTATAAAAGGAGACATTTTCCATGCATTTAGGCATCTTGGTTTCCAGATCAAGATCATGTTCTTGCTTTCTCTCTTTGTATTTTTTGTAATGTTTATGCTTTGTTTTCATTAATATCAAGTTTGTGCCTTTTATTTCCTTTCATTTACTTATTTAACTTTAATCTTATTCATGTTCTTATTTTGTTTATTTATTTATTTTTCTTTCATTTTATCTAGCTAAGTTTATTATGTCAAGGTGAAAAGGTTACACTAATGGTGTAAGAATAAGTATAGTATAAACTCAATATGGACTTTAATGTTTTATACTAACATGTTTTATATTTGTTATCTTGTTTACTCTTTAATACTTTCCTCGTTAAATGACTAATCTTGATTTATGTTGTATAACACTTGGTACAACAAATGCTTGGCACTTTCATAGCCCATACTATATGGTATAACCGACACCTGAGCTATGAAAGGAACTTGATTTGTTGTTAACATAAATTATAATCATGAATGCTTGACGGGATTTACAAGTATTAGCATTAATCGAATAAGATGACTAATGTAATCATGTTAACAATCTATCATCTGATTGGAACCTCCTTTGTGTGTGGTTTCCAATTGACTAATAAAAGTTTATACTATACTTGTTTGACATACCATTAGTGGATCCTCTAACCTTGACATTTATTGTTATCGTTGTTAAATTTTTACGTTAATATTTTATCTTAAAGTTCTCATCTTCATCTTCATCTTCTTCTTTTTCTTTATTATTATTATTATTATTATTATTACTACTACTACTAATACTAATACTAATACTATTATTATTATTGCTGTTATTACTATTGGTGTTGTTGTTGTTGTTGTTGTTATTGTTGTTGTATTATTGTTATTTATAATTTATACAATTAACCTCTCTGTGGTTCGACCCCGGTCTTGCCGGGTTATTTATTACTTCGACACTCCTGCACTTGGGAGAAGACATCAATCTTTTAGTCATGTCAAGTTTTTGGCGCCGTTGCTAGGGAGGTAAGTTTTGTATAAATTATAATTTTTATTTTATTTTCTCTTTTCACTTTTCTTGTATATAACTTTGTTTCTTTTCTCTTGTTTCTTCTTCTTTTGTTTTCTTCTTCCATGGATCAAGTCAAATCAATCACTACTCTGCGCAGTGGTAAGGTTATTGAAAAACCCTCTCTTGAACCTTATGAGAAAGATGATGAGTCATTCTCTGAGGGTAAGGAAGGGGTTGAATCTGAAAATTGCAAAGAAAAGACTGATTCTCCGCCAGCACTTCCATTTCCTCAAGCCATGACCAAACAAAGAAAAGTCAATCACAACTCTGAAATTTTTGAAATTTTCAAACAGGTAAGGATCAATATACCTTTGCTGGATGCTATTAAATAGGTTCCTTCCTATGCTAAATTTTTGAAAGATCTATGCACTGTGAAGAGGAAACTGAATGTGAAAAAGAAAGCCTTTTTAGCAAAACAAGTAAGTGTCATTTTTCAGAACAATAATGCTTTGAAATATAAAGACCCTGGTTGTCCTACAATTTCTTGCTTTATTGGTGAACAAAAAATTGAAAGAGCCTTGATCTTGGAGCTAGTGTGAATTTACTTCCATATTTAGTTTTTCAAAGTCTCAATCTAGGTGAGTTAAAACCAACTTCTATATCTCTTTTACTTGCCGATAGATCTGTAAAAGTACCTAGAGGAATAATTGAAGATGTGTTAGTACAAGTCGATAAATTCATTTATCTTGTGGATTTTATTGTCTTGGACACAGAACCTGTTGAAGCATGTAATTCATTTCCTGTTATTTTAGAACGTCCGTTTCTTGCAACCTTTAACGCATTGACTAATTGTAGGAATGGACTGATGAAGCTATCATTTGGAAACATGACATTGAAGATGAATATTTTTAACATTTGCAAGCAACCTGGAGATGATAATAATCTATAAGAAGTAGATCATATTGATGAATTAGTTTATGATCAACTTGAATCTACTTTAAGTAAAAATAAATTGGATGAATCTGAAGATTTGCAAATGATTTATTCTGAGGAAGAAATCATGGATGAAAAACACACCGAAAATGTTGATGCGAATCTTTTGTCAATAGTGACAATAGATTCGACATCTGACATCACACCAATCGATGATTACTTTCCTAACGAATCCTTACTTTCTCTTAGTCCAATACCTTAGTATGATAAAAATATCAATTTTCTTGCTTTAGGAGATTTTCCAGTTGATTGGAGTACCTAAGACAAAGAAAAGTTTTTGAACGAAGTAAATAATTTTTATTGTGATGACCCTAACTTATTCAAATATTGTCTTGATCAAATATTTCAAAGATTTATTCCCGACAATGAGGTAAGTAGTGTCATTAAACTTTGTCATTCTGAAGCATGTGGAAGTTATTTCTCGTCAAAAAAGACAGCTGCAAAAATCTTTCAAAATGGATTTTATTGGCTCACCATGTTCAAGGACACACATGCATTCTGCAAAACTTGTGAAAATTGTCAAAAAGTTGATACTGGTCAAAAAGTTTTGTTTTATAATTCTCAACTCTGTGCATTCCCTGGAGAGCTAAAACCAAGATGGAGCAATCCTTATGGGGCCTGTGATATTGAAAATTCAATGAATGACAATGATTTTAAGAAAAATGGACATCGTTTGAAAGCTTACTTTGATAATTTTCCTAGTGAATCAACTGATTTGAATGATCTTGTAGATAAAGGTTGATTATTTTGTTTTTCTCACATTGTTTTTGTGTTTCTTTTTGAGTGATTTTTACTAGTTTCTCTCACCCTGGTCAAATGACGGACAACGGTACTCCGTGACTTAAGTCGGTTCTTTTAGTTTCCCATAATAACTGATATCTGTGTATATATTTGTGCAATTCTCATTTGAAAATGGACACTAATCTTGAAAAATTGAAAAAGTATTTTCCCGCTCTGCTTCAGAATGCGGTTACAAAAATTTACCGTGCTAGATGTGCAAGATTGAGATTGTTAATGAATTATGGAATTCCTGAAGATATTCGCTGGTTGATTGAAGCAAAGATCCGATTATCAGGTGAGTCCTCTAATTCCTTCATTTCACACATGCCTGGAACAGGTAAAAGCACTTTTGCAAAGAAACGTCGTGCAAAACGATTAAAAGTCTGTCATCGATGTGCTAGATGGACTTGTAATGCACAATGTCGTTCTTTAGAAATGGTATCTATAAACCATGAAGATAAAATACAATTCATTAAGGATGGCCTGAGTAAGGAGTCTTTAGATAATCTTCTATTGACTCTTGAGACGCATCCTAGTGGAGATGTGCATCGTGGAATTCATGATTTATGGCCACTATTTCATAAAGAACATGATCAACTTAGTCTTGGGAATCTGACTAAAAAAGACCATGTTTGCCAGTTTTTAAGAAAATTGGATGGGAAGCCTATCCCCGACCCATAGAGGGCGTTTAAGCCGTTCTTCGACGTAAAACCAAGGGAAGATGTGAGCCACAATCACAACTACCTGTACATACACATGTTTTTTTTAAAGTAAATAAATAAATAAAGAAAAAGAGAGAGAGAGAGTGTGAGACTCTAGCTGGCCTACATATAGGTGTTATGATTGCCTTTCTAATTTCTCATCTATAAAACCCTCTCTTCCTTCCTTTCATTTCTACTCAACCCATACATTCAACAAATACAGAAGTGAGTAGAAATGGCAAGTTCCTCAAGTCATCATATAAGAAATATTTGTGTTTTCGGTGGATCTAGTCCTGGGAAAGAAAAGGAGTTTTTAGAATCAGCAAATCATCTTGGTCAAGTGCTAGCTGAGAGAAAGATTCATTTAGTGTATGGGGGAGACAGTCTCGGGTTAATGGGAGGTGTGTCAATAGCTGCATTTTTAGGAGGTAGTCAAGTTTTGGGGGTCGTCCTCGAAGCTTTAGCACAAGGGGACATCATTGGAAAAACAATTGGAGAGGAACTTCAGGTCTCCATAATGTCGGCTCGAATGAATGCAATGTTTAACCATGCTGATGCCTTCATTGCTTTACCAAGTGGTCTAGGCACATTGGAAGAGATCTTTCATATTTCCTGTTGGGCCCAACTGCACATTCACCATAAACCCATAGGTTTGTTAAATGTTAATGGTTATTATGATAAGTTGTTATCTTTTCTTGATCATGCTGTGGAACAGGAATTTCTGACATCTTCTGCACGAAAAATCATAATCTCTGCTGCTACTGCTGAACAATTGATTGACCAACTACAATCTTTCATTCCTGTGATTGATCCCTCTATAAGTCGTATATATTGGTCATCTAAGGAAAGCCGTAAAAAGCTTAGATTGGATTTGAGCCTTCATTTGTGAATCTTTGTGTCTTTTGGTTTTATTATTGTGTTTTGTTGTTACTTTTATTTGTTTCCATGTGTTTTAAGTTTGTCAGTGTTCGTTATTTCAGGTGATATCTTCTATATTCTATCTTTCTACCTTTAAACATTGAGGACAATGTCTCGTTTTGGTTGGGGGGAGAGGGTAGTAGTTGATAAATTTTTTTTTTTTCATTTCATAAAGCATGTGCATAATTGTTGTTACTAGGATGGCAGAGTAAAGGAGCTCTTTTGTTAAAGTGACTCTTGTGACGCATCTTAGTAACCATTCTTAACAAGGTCTATTATAATACTTCTTGAAATATTCAGGTTTACAAACTCTCGCATTGTTATCACTTAATTCTACTCATATACTTATTTAACATGTATTCTTAAACCTTAATTTACACACACACTTTAACATATGATTGTGGGTTGCATATTGGATTATTACATTATTTATGTTCTTTTGTTAAAGGTAACAACTAAGGAAAAAAGATTGTATATAATTAAAAAAAAGAAAAAAAAAGAAAAAAAAAAGAAAAAGAAAAAAAAAAAATAATAAAAATGTAGATAAGTTTGGTTTCGTAGCCTCCCTAACCTAAGCAATTAAGCCCGAAGGGGTGTTTTAACACCTAATACCCTAAAGTCAACTGACTTGGGAGCTATTGGCTCGACGCTTACTACATGAGTTGAGGAGAAAAGCTTAATGAAATCAAACATTGCACTATCTACATATCAATATCTGCGACCCGAGTTACTAAGCTCGTAGGGGTGTCTTAACACCTAATGCCCTAAGACCAACTGGTCTGGGAGTCATTAGCCGAAAGCTCGTTACATGGGTTAAAAATGCATGATGTTTTTAAATTATATGTATATATATTTAAAAAAAAAAGAAGACAAAAATAATAATCTTAACCCAAGGAAGTTAACCTTAAACATTAGAACAAAAATTTTGTTTTCTTCTAAGAAAAGCCCCATAATTATGTGTTGATACATTGAGCACAAAAGAAAGGTTTATTAATATCTTGTTAAGAGGTATTGAGCAGATATATAAATTTAACAAGAGTTTGTTTATTTGGATAGATTACTGGAAGTTAAATGATGAATACCTGCCTTATGGAATTTCCAAATTGTTTTTCTATTTTAACGCTTTGATTACTAGGGACTAGTAATAAGCTGGTTGGGGGGTGTGATTAATACTTAAAAGTGCATTTTTATCATGGTTTTATATCATCATTTTGCACTTGAAGTATCAATAACTCCTTAACTAAAGCATGTTTTATAATAATATATCTAATAATATAAGATACCTTTAATTTATGGTAAATGTTCATTTTAAATGCAGGCCTATCACATAAATGAAAGGATTGATTGATGACTTTAAGAACTTAAATTGCAAGGACAAAGAGATGACCAAAATTAGAAAAGAGATGTCGGTACAATACAAAGCAGAACACTGTTCGGTAATTGGGTCATATCTGGAGCTATAGATCTCAGATTTAGGCCTACTTTATATAGATGGAAAGGTAAGACATAGGCCTACAACTTTCATATGGAGCCCAAGATCTAAAAAGGCCATTTTCAAGTCTAAATTGTAGCAACAACAAAGAAGCTCGAATCTGTCCTCCAGCCCGAGCACTGTTCAATATTTTGGCCATATATGGAGTTCTAGAAGTCAAAATGAGCTGAATGTTTTACACAAGAAAGCCGAGACAATTGCCTACAACTTTCATGTTTTCAAGTGGCTCCAGTTTTGATGTTATCAATGATGTTTTGGGCAGACAAGAGAAGATAAGGATTGTCACCAAGTCAAGAGTTGGCCACCCACTCATCAATTAGTCATTAAATCAATAGTTCCCAATTTTGGCCTATAAAAGGAGACATTTTCCATGCATTTAGGCATCTTGGTGTCCAGATTAAGATCATGCTCTTGCTTTCTCTCTTTGTATTTTTTGTAATGTTTATGCTATGTTTTCATTAATATCAAGTTTGTGCCTTTCATTTTCTTTCATTTACTTATTTAACTTTAATCTTATTCATGTTCTTATTTTGTTTATTTTTTTTCTTTCATTATGTCTAGCTAAGTTTATTATGTCAAGGTGAAAAGGTTACACTAATGGTGTAAGAATAAGTATAGTATAAATTTAATATGGACTTTAATGTTTTATACTAACATGTTTTATATTTGTTATCTTGTTCACTCTTTAATACTTTGCTTGTTAAATGACTAATCTTGATTTATGTTGTAGAACACTTGGTACAACAAATGCTTTGCACTTTCATGGCCCATACTGTATGGTATAACCGACACCTGAGCTATGAAAGGAACTTGATTTGTTGTTAACATAAGTTATAATCATGAATGCTTGACGGGATTTACAAGTATTAGCATTAATCGAATAAGATGACTAATGTAATCATGTTAACAATCTATCATCTGATTGGAACCTCCTTTGTGTGTGGTTTCCAATTGACTAATAAAAGTTTATACTATACTTGTTTGACATACCATTAGTGGATCCTCTAACCTTGACATTTATTGTTATCGTTGTTAAATCTTTACGTTAATATTTCATCTCAAAGTTCTCATCTTCATCTTTATCTTCTTCTTTTTCTTTATTATTATTATTATTATTATTGTTGTTGTTGTTGTTGTTGTTGTTGTTGTTATTGTTATTGTTATTGTTATTGTTGTTGTATTATTGTTATTTATAATTTATACAATTAACCTCCCTGTGGTTCGACCCCGGTCTTGCCGGGTTATTTATTACTTCGACACTCCTGCACTTGGGAGAAGACATCAATCTTTTAGTCGTGTCATTAAACAATGATAAAAAAAACAAATTTCAAGGTTAGAATATCCACTAATGATATTTCAAACAAGAATAGTATAAATTTTTTTTATTACTCAAATGAAAACCACACAAAAAGGAGGTTCCAATCAAATTATAAATTGTTAACATAATTACATTAGTTATCTTATTCGAATAATGCTAATACTTGTAAATGTTGTTAAATATTCATGATTATAACTTATGTTAACAACAAATCAAGTTCTTTTCATAGCACAAATGTCGGTTATACCATACGGTTTGTGCTATGAAAGTGCCAAGTATTTATTATACCAAGGTTATATAACATAAATCTAGATTAACCATCTGACAAGTATTAAAAGTGAATAAGATAACAAATACAAAACATGTTAATATCAAATATTAAAGTCTATGTTAAGCTTATTACTTATTCGTACACCATTAGTACAATATTTTCACATTGACATGATAAACTTAGCTAAACATAATGAAAAAGAGAAACATAAATAAACAATAGAAAAATATAAATAGGATATAAGTTAACTGAGTAAAGGAAAGGAAATGAGAAGTATAAACAAGAGATTAATAAAAGCAAAATTTAAGCATTACAATATAAAGAGAGCAAGAGTATGATATTGATCTGAAAACCAAGATGTCTAAATGCATGAAAAATACCTCTTTTTCTAGGTCAAAATTAAGAATTATTGATTTGATGACTAATTGTTAAGTGGGTGGCCACATCTTGACTTGGTGACAATCCTTATCTTTTTATCTGCCAAAAACATCATTGCTAATACCAGAATTTGAATAAACTTGAATCATGAAAGTTCTAGGAATTTGTCTCAGCTTTCCAGAAAAAATATTAAGGTCATTTGAACTTCTAGAACTCAAGATATGGGCTGAACACTGAACAATATCTAAGTTGCAGGACAGATTCAGACTTCTCTGTTGTTGCTAAGATTTGGACTTCTAAACAATAGAATTGAATCTTGCCTTTCTATGAAAGTTTCAGGACTATGTCTTAACTTTCCATTCATATAAAGCAGACCTAAATCCAAGTTTTACAGCTCTAGTTATAATTCAATTACCGAATAGTGTTACAGTTTGAACTAAACCAGCATTGCTTTTCTAAGTTTCACCCTTGCTTTGTCCTTTCAATTTCAGTATTTTAACTCATCAATCAATTCTTTCATTTATGTGATAGGTTTACATTTAGAATGAACATTTATCATAAATTAAAGGTATCTTATGGTATCAAACTTGTTATTATAAAACATATTTTAATTAAGGAGTTTTTGATACTTCAAGTGCAAAATGATGATATAAAACCTTGATAAAAATATACTTTTAAATACTAATCATATAAAATAAAACTTTGTATAATGTAAAATGTTGCAAGTATATTTGCATAGGAAAAATAATAAGTATTATTATGAAATGGGAATAAATAATTAAAATAAAAGCTAAAAGTGATTGAACATTTATTGTGTACACACTAATATTTCACTGTAGATGTGCATAATGAAATGGTTGTTTTGACTTTTTAAAATAAATCCAAATAATTTAGTAAGAGAAGTAATACGATCTTTTTTATAGAATCAATTTTGTCATTGGCAAATTCACTAGGGGTATATTAGTCATCTTCTGTTTTTATTGCATAATAAAATTAATAAAGAGCCTTTAAAAACAAAATTCATTTAACTTATCTCTAAGGGCTTTTTCTTGGAATTTCATTTTAATTTCAAAATTATGACTAAATTTCTTTTAAAATCAAATTTTCTTATAATTGTATCTAAGGACTTTTTTGTCACTTCATCTTGGTTTTTTTTTTTGGTAATTAGCGAGTAGACTTGAGGAGAATTTGGTATTTAAAAAATATGAATATTATTAAAAACAAAACACTGTTGTTGCGTGTGTGACAGCACCAATACATAGAAAATGTCTGTGCTTTCAGATAGTACATATGACACCTCCCAATAACAAAAAAATATCCAATCATTTTGGCGCCTTCCAATAAGTGGTAGTGCATCTTATGTGGTTGCGCATGTATAATGATTAAGGGTGGTTTGACGATGTTTGAATTTTTTTATCCCCCCTTTTTTGTCTCTTATATCCGTGGTAATTGTACTGGCCTGGACAAAATTACAAGTTGTTCTTCAATTTGTTTTTATTTCAATTGTAATCTTCATTATTTTGATTGCTCTTTATTTTTTTTGAATATTTTTTTTATTGGTTTTCTTCAATTTTATCTCTTAGCATTTGGTCTTATTTGATTTTTATGTTAGATTTGATCCTCATTCTTCTGATTGCTATTTTTTTATTTATCCTTTTCTTAATTAAATTTTTCATTCATTTTAATCTCTTATTATTTTATTTTTATGTTATACTTGATTCTTATTCTTTTATTTGCTCTATTTTTTTTTAATTTCATCCTTAGACATTAGATAGGTTGAAAATTGAGCTTTATAATTTTTTTTATGCAGCGATCCTGGTTTCATGATTTAGGTCACAAGTATGAAATGCTAACCTATATTGACATCAATGTTTTTTTTTAATCTTTTTTACACCAATTTTTGTTTTTAGTTTCATCTTTCAACTCTGAGTTTATTGAAGATGAGACTTCTTTATTTTTTCAATTTTTCTTATTGTTTCAGAGTTTTTTTTAATTTTTTTTTAATTTCATCATTTAACATCGGGTTATCTTGAAATTCAGATTCATAATTGTTTTCCTTTTAGTAAGCATTTTTTTTATATGTCATTGTTATTGTTTTTTCTCTTTAGATTTAATATGTTTATTGTTGTTTTTTTTATCATATAATTAAATTAAATCATTTTATTAAACTTGGTAGGGTCTATAACTCAAGTCTAGAGATTATTTTTGTTTATTTTAAAATGCACTAGCAATGCTTATGCTTTTTTTTTTTTAAGTTAAAAAAAAAATAAGCTAGCTTGAGGTGAAATGTAGGGCACCTATCTTGTTTTCACTGCACACACATGCCAATTCTCTCAACAAAATTCCATTTTTGTTTCCAAATCTACAAGAAAGATATGCTTTATGTAACAAAAAGTGATAAAATGTTATTGTTTTAGAAGAAAGGAGAATATGTTTTATGCTTTTTATTTTGCAGCTAAATTTAAGCTAAAGGAGCTATAAAGTTATTTTAGCTAGCTCACTAAAAAATATAATCATTTACATGCTCTTTAAAGTAAGGAATCATGAATATTTTATTATTTTTGTATTACTCAAATTATATGTGAGATTAATATTCAATTGTATATCTTTCTAATTAATTAATAACACATTTAAAAACTAATTATTTTATTATAATAGAAATTAAAAAAATGCATACACTTAAAGAAATGATGAAGAGTTAAACAATGCATACTAATTAAAATCATGTTTAGCTAATATCTTTATTTGATACGTCACATAGCATTCAACAAAATATTAAGACATGTTTGTCATATCTATCAACATATCTTCTTACATAATAACAATCTTGTATCATTTTATCTTTGCTTTCTCTTCCTCCAAAGCAAGTGATTTTTCAAAAAATCCTATCTTTTTACATTTCATTTTTATTTCATATTCTTTTTAATCCTCTAAGATGAATCCAATATGAAAACTTATGCTACCCTTGTCTTTTTAGCTTGTTTCTTTGTCACCTTTCTACCTATAGTCTCTTTATATTGTTGTTGTTGCTAAATACAACATTATCTTCTTCTAAGTTGATTAAATATTAATAGGAGAATAAATTGTGGGAGTTGCATTTCTAACATTTTTAGACTTTTTTGAATTTCCAATCATCCATTTAGATTAACTCTTTAATTTCTCCTAGCAATGTTGAAATAAGAATGGTGGATCTTGGATTTTTTGGATTTTTTAATATACAATTCTCACTTTGTTGACCTAATATTAAAGCACATTGAAATATATTAATTAACAAATTGATAAATTAAATGAATTTAAATATATAAGTTTTTTTATATAAATAATATCTTATCTTTATAGTCGAAACTACTTTGGTTTTTATTTTTAATTTAAATATTAGTATAAACAAAATTTATTCGTGGCTAGTTGAATGATCAACTAACAATACATTAAATAACTTGATGCAACTCATATATAAACTTCTTGTTTCAATTGTAGTTGTCATGAATTCTTTTCAAATACATCTTCTTCCCTTCTTCTTCTTCTTTTTTTTTGTTTATTTTCATATATTGAATCCATGCTAGTGTTGATCCATCCCTCTACAAAGGTAAATATTTTCTTCATCACTAAAGTTGCTTCATCGCCTTATCTTTTTAGCTATAGGTGGGTTTTCACATCAATCTTGATATGGCTTAACATATTGATTATTGAATGGGTAGATCATAACCTTGTGAAAATTGTGTATTCAGACCGACCTCTTCATTCATGAGATTAGTAAAATAGTCATCACCTTATATTCCATTGAAAAAAATTTGAAGTGATTGTGATTGAGAAAGAAATTAAAGTTAAGCAAATATAATTGAAAGTGTAAATTTTCTATGGAAAAAATCCAATTTATAGAAGAATTAGGATGGGGTAGAAACCCATACCGTTTATATTAAATGGTAAAATTGCAAAGGACAATTAATCATTAAATGCAACGTCTTTATAATTTATTGCTGCATGCTGAGAGCAACGACCCAAGTAACTAAGAGGCTCCTGCTGCTGTCACCAGGATTCCTTCTTCTCACCTTTCATGGGAACACTAAAAGACAAGTCCATTCATAATTCTCATTAAATCCACCTAATGTAACTGGTTTCTCCATTTTTTTTCTGACGAGTTGTTCTTGATCTCGTGAAATATAAGAAGAAGCCTAAAAGATGAAAGCTTTAAGCAAGCTGATTGAAAGTCCATGAAATGAGAGAAAGCCGATCTATCCGTGAAGGAGAGCGGTGAGCTCACGTGTAATCATAACCATGAATTGGCATTTATATTAATTATCTCAAGATTTAAAATTCTACTGTGAAGCCATAATTTATCAATCCAACTCCTATAGGTAAATTCAAGCACCCAAATGTAAACATGAAAAGAAACAGAAATTACCTTTTCATCGGTTTGCGTTCAGGGCCGGAAGCACGTTGTCACCTCCATGAAGGCGGGTGACTTGGCCAGATATGAAGCAATTTCCCTTGACGCTTCAATCCTTCTCAATTCAATCAGACGCATGCCAGGTTTCGTTGTTGCCTGAGAGATCAGCTTAGCAGCATCACTCTCACCTTCTGCCCTGATAATCGCAGCCCTTCTCTCCTGGTTAGCCCTCGTGACAACAAAGATATAGGACCATGAAACAGAAGACATGAGCTCAAAACTGTAAAATACCCGTTCTTGGAAATCAAATTTTCAAACTGGACGGTTTAAGAGGATTGATTAACATTACTTGTTTTTGCAAAGGTTCCAATATTTTATTAGCGAAGTCCGCCACACGCATATGAAGGCTTTTTTTGGGGGGTCCAATGGAGTGGTGCTGCAAATAACCTGCCATACTAGCTTAGGTAACAAACTTGACATGGAAACCAGGTGAAATCCAGCTCTGTTGAGGTAACCCTGTTGTTTTAGATTTAGATTGCATGCAATTTTATATAATTAAGGTTATTTTGTAATAAAAATCAAAACAAAATCCTTGCATGCATTCTAAGAATGCAATTGAATATTATACTTAAACTAAAATAGTGTTCTGATTTAGCTGGACATTTATTTTTCTTGACAGCCAATTATTTATCGTTAAGATTTTATTACTTATAGTGCAAATAAAAGATGTCAACATAACCTTGTTTGGTTCCACTTTAAAATAAAATTCACAAACTCAAATGAATAAATCTCAAGATTCGTCTGTAAGAAAACCAAGAAGCTTAAACTCTAGAACAAGGCAAAACAACTAAGCAAAAGTGGAGGCTTTCGAAAGTGAGAAAACAATAAAGATGAAGGCAAATGGTTGTTCCATTGTATACATTACATATTTTACTGAATCCTTTTTTATATTATTTATACAACCAAAACTAAGATGGAAAAAGGCAAAACCAAGACTCGAGGCTAAAGTCAAGTAAGTGTATATGACTTAAGCTCAAATTTATTTTTTTAGGTTTATTCAAAACTCTTAAACTTTTCATTGTATAAATTACAAAAAAAAATTATATTTTTTCAATGAATAATAAATTAACATATTAATTAGAAATATTTTTAAATTAATATCTTATTTAGTTATAATTTGTTTTAGTCGGATTAAAGATCCATATTATATAACTTTCATTGAAGAATAATTTTAAGAATGAAGTTTTAACTTCATTTTTAATTTAACATAAAAAAAGGTCCATGAACCATGTTATTAAAACAAATTTCACACAAACTCCACCTGGCACAGACCATTACCGGAGTCTCTGGATAGTTGGCAGAGGAAGTCACCAAATATTCTAATCACTCGTCCTTCATCACTATGTGTCATTTTTGCTATCTCAAGTGCAAGCCTTTAGATCTTCTTCACAGAACATTTCAGTGACCGATTTCATTGTAAATTGTTTAATTTTCAGGAACAATGAGCTGATTCTGAACTTGAGGAGATATAACCACTCAAACACCATGCCTATTAACCTCCAGCCATAGTCATATGACCAGGAGCAGCAAAGTTCTACAACATGTTTTTGTTGATGTTGATATTGTAGTATTAATTTGTACTTGAAACCACTTATTTTAGAAAATAGGGGTGACATTCTTTCAAAAGATTAAAATCATATTCTAACCTAAAATATTCGAGTTAATTATAATAAAAACCAACAGGACCACCTGATATATTATTATTCATTGGAAAAGTGATATGTTTTTTTTTTAAATAGTTTTTTTTTTCATTTTTATTCTTTAACTTGATTAGGATTGAGCTTCATAAGTAACATTCAACATGCATTTTCTATGAGGACAACCCAACCCAATATTATAGTTTATGTTGTAGGTTGGCGGATTAATCCAATTAATTTATATTTTTTTAATTGTTTTAATTGAATTTTAATCTTTTTTTCAATGGATTGAAAATTAGACCTTTTAATTTTTTTTTATATGTAATTATTTTAATTTCATAACTTAAGTTATGAGTTTGGTAAACTCAAGTTATTTTTTGTTTTATTTTTAATTATTTTTTATTTCATCCTTTAACATTAGATTTATTAAGAATTAAGCTTTATAATTTGTTTCAACTTACTTTTTATGAGATTATTTCGATCTCATGACCTTAGTTAGAAGTTTTGACACGTTAACTTGAGTTAGTTTGGATCTTTTTTTATGTTTTTTTTTAAATTGATTTTTTTTCAACTCCATCCTTCAATATTAAATTAATTAGGAATTGAGGTCATAATTTATTTTGATTTATTTTTTATGATATTATCCTTGTCTCGTGACTGAATCACATATTTGACAAGTTAATCCAAGTTGATGTAAGTTTTTTTTAATCAGTTTTTTTTTTAAATTTTATCATTCAATATTAAGTTGATAAAAAATTCTGAATCATAATTTATTTTGATTTGTTTTCTATAAGATTATCACAGTATCATAATTCATGTCGCACACTTGATAAATTAATTTAGGTTGACTTATGTTAATTTAAAATTTTATAATCTCATTATTTTTTTTAAAAAAGATATTATGTTGAATTGTTTATAGTCAAATTATATTTTTTTATCAATTATTTAAATTGTATTTAAACATGTAAAATCAAATAGGTTATATTATATTAACTTTCATATAATTTAACTTTTTTACATTAAAAAAATTAACTTAATCTGTGATATATTATGCACGAATAATCTAGTAAAATCTAAACATCATTATTTGGTCAAAGAATATATTAGAATATGTAATAATAGTGTGATTGATAGATAAAAATTAGGATTGTGATATTTTTATCCACGACTTGTTATTTCCACTCTATTATTTTCTATAATGACTAATAACCAAGTATAACGAAAAGTATGTGTTCTCAAGGAATGTACTTGATTGCACACAAAAAAAAAAGAAAAAGAAAGAAAGAATCAAAGATGGACCCATCATCAAAATACTTTCATAAATTGATGGTATTTTATGTTTTGATGATCTTTTAAAGGAATAAGATAATCAATCATTGCAATATTAGAATTTGATTTTTTTTACAAGGATTGATGCTACTTGACAATTGTTTGTTATATATTAGAGGACTTTATTCACTAAAAAAAAATTAAAATATATTTTGTACGGTGAATGGATCATAGGAAAAAGCCTAGATACGTTAGGTCTCTTGAACAAAGCCTGGATATATTGGGTTTAGGAGACCAAAACATGAGGGTACCAACTACCAACATCTGCCTACAGCTTAAGTCTATTTCATACCTCAAATTTATCTAGAGCCAACATAAATTGAGAGTGACTACGTGGCATATATGTCAATTATATTGGTTTTTTTTTTTTTTTGTTAAGTTAACAAAGCAAACTTCAAAATTTAGGGGAATGATATGGTTTAATTTTTTTTTAATCAAATGGTATAATTTGACCTTTTCATGTTTTTAAAATTTTGTGCTCTTGAAACATGATATCAATTAAAATTTTAATATACCAAACACTAATAACATATAGATGAGCGCTCCCCTTTTCTCCCTCGAAAAAAGCCAATCATCTCCCTCATATTTCTCTTAAAAAACTCATTAATAACTTAGATTTGACTCTTGAAATAACTAAAAACCAAACACATTATAATTTTAAAGTATCATTTGATGTTTTAAAGTTGAAAAGTCATCATTCCTTTAGCCGCCATCACCGTTGCCGCCATTGTCATCACTTCCCCAACCATTCTTGTAGTTTTATAAGTAAAATAAATATATTACATTGCTATTAATTTGTGTTTGGTTTAATTAAAATCAAATAATTATTTAAGTTGAATTTGAGATTTACGGTGAATTAAGGGTTTATTGAATCAATGATAAATTAGTTAAAATACATTTAATTATAGTTTATTTGATATGGTTGAACATTTAATTAAGTTGAATTAATGATGAATTAATTATTTCAATAAGTATGTATTGTATTTAATTAAGGTGAAGTTTATGAATTAGAGATTTTGTGTATATTATTAGAATGGCTAATAATATAGTTAAATCCACACACTTGTTCATGCCACAAAGCATACATGCGGTTGAATTATAATGAATTATAGGTTTTATTAAATTGTTGATAAGTTAATGAATTGAGTATTTTATTTGAATTAAATTAATTTTCTATGAATTTATGTTTGATTTAATGCAATATCAATTGATAATGCATGTTGAACTATGTTTATTTTTTTATTAAGTTTACTTTAACGTTAGATGTTGGGATTTTAATTTTGCTATGAATTTTGCAAATTAGGGCAATCAGTTTAGTTGAAATTACATTAAATTGACTAGAATCTAATGTTTCTTTTTACAAAATATCTAATAACATGTTTATGTTATGTCATTATGATGACAATATTATTTCTGAAGTTAACAATAGTATCACATTAAATAATGCGAGCATTTTATTACTAACTAGTAATTTAGGCATGTTGTATATGGAAATACAAAAAACCATTTTTCATGGACGCGGGTTGAATTATAATAATATTGATGTAGAAATAACTTGGAGGTGTCAAATTGATGAACAATAATATTATCCTATATTGATTATGTGTGATGATAGTTTTAAAACAATGATTGATTCTTTTATTCAAAATGATTTGAGCATGATGATATTATACGTGAGTAGCCAACCAAAATCTTTGTGTGTCCTAACTTCTACTAGTCTTTCAAATTTAATTGGTAGAGGTAAAAATAGTTTATTGTCGAATAATTCGCTGCAGAGAATAGATAATACTATGTTTGACAATCATTTTTATGATAAAAATAGATTTAACTACTCTAAGCCTTGTGACAATAAAGATGATGTTGATGATGATAATGTTAATAATGATGATGTTCACACAACGAGATGGATGCAAGAAAAGGTCATGCAGATTATAGGTGTAGCATATGCAATGACACAAGGCATAATAGAAAAACATGTCCTAATCGATAATGTATGTATAATAATTTATTAGGTCATGTTATGATATATCACAATATTTTTTTTAGGTATATTAAACTTATATAATTTCATCAATCATAAGTACTATTATACAGGATGTCAAGCATTTGATGTTATAGATTATTGTTTGCTTATGTTGAGCTTCCATATTTGGACGATGATAAGGGTGAGCATTATTATAAGCATGAAGAGCATGCCTATGATATTCATGTAGAGAATGAGTATAAGCATGCTAAGCATGAGTCACAAATGCTTACTGGACTCGCCAACACTTTTATCCTGTAGTTATTGGATTGACATTGATTAAAGGATGTATTTGCTCATGTTGTGAATATATTTAATATTTCAATTTATGTTTTATTTAATTATCAATTAATGTTATATTTTCAATAATTATAATTAAATTGTTGTGTAGGATGAGACTACTATTTACTTTCATATACAAAGGTTGATGTGACTACATGAGCAAGTCTAGCCATTTGTAGTCCAAGCTGGTTTTTTATATGTCAGTTGTCTTGGCCACATCAAGCTTGATCATGGCTTGATCCATACACTAATTAAGTGATGAAAATGTGAGACATACTTGTTCCATCTTAGGCATGAAGAGATGACATTGACACTATAAGACATGATAGTTTTGCGTAGATTTGCTATTGATAGATAAGCAGTCATATTTACTCGTGTTTATAATATGATTGTGCTATGCGAGTGATTATTTGGATTAGCACCCCCTTCTTTTGAATTGAAGGGGGGGTAACATACATCTTGAGTGGATTGAGGAGGCATTTTCAACACCACCAGATGATGGTGATGAGGAGGTCTTGCAAAGGTACAAAATAAATCATAATTTAAACATGTTGATTATTTTTTATGATTGCATTAATTATTGTGATGATTTTAATTATTTTGTAAGTATACCAAAGCATATATACTCCATCTATTTTAATAGTGTACTATTATTCATTGACTGCATACGAAGATATATTCATTTACTTTATCTGACGCTTTTTGAAAATTTCAATGCTATCCTCATATATAGTTTAGGATCTGCTGTATTGGCATCCTTATACAGACATTTATATCTTGCATGCATGAAAGGGGCCAAACAGGTTAGGAAATGTTTGCTACTTCTACAAGTATAAATAAAACAAATTCTGAATAACTATTTAGATTTAAATGTTTTTTTGCACAACAAAATTAACAAAATATTTTTATTTAATAATAGCTATGGTCTTAAGAACATATCCATGTGGAAAGGCCCTAGATATCGAGATTGCTGGATATGACAGTCCAAATTATGAGGATTACAATTTGTCTTCCATTAGGATACATGTATTACAATGTTATTTTTGTAATTATATATATTTATATTATGTTGTTGAAACTTTCAAAATATGCAATCAAACTAACATGCTTTTCATGTAAGGTGGTGTACTGGACGAGTTTTTAAAATAATCCAGCACATGTGCTAGCATTTTATCAGTGTGAGTGACACGACGAAAAGATTAATGTCTTCTCCCAAGTGCAGAAGTGTCGAGGTAATAAATAACCCGGCAAGATCGGGGTCGAACCACAGAGAGGTTCATTATACAAATTATAAACGACAATAGTAACAACAACAACAGTAATAGTAATAACAAAAATAACAATAATTACAATAATAATTGTAGTAGTAGTAGTAGTAGTACTAATAATAATAATAATAATAATAGAAGAAGAAGAAGAAGAAGAAGTTGATGAGAACTTTGAGATGGAAAGATTAACGTAAGGATTAAACAATGATAATAACAAATGTCAAGGTTAGAGGTTCCACTAATGGTATGTCAAACAAGTATAGTATAAACTTTTATTATTCAATTGGAAACCACACACAAAGGAGGTTCCAATCTGATTATAGATTGCTAACATGATTACATTAGTCATCTTATTCAATTAATGCTAATACTTGTAAATCTCGTCAAACATTCATGATTATAACTTATGTTAACAACAAATCAAGTTCCTTTCATAGCTCAGGTGTCGGTTATACCATATAGTATGGGCTATGAAAGTGTCAAGCATTTGTTGTACCAAGTGTTATACAACATAAATCAAGAGTAGTCATTTAACAAGCAAAGTATTAAAAAATGAAGAAGATAACAAATACAAAACATGTTAGTATCAAACATTGAAGTCCATATTAAGTTTACGCTATACTTATTCTTACACCATTAATGTAAACTTTTCACCTTGACATAATAAACTTTGCTAAACATAATGAAAGAAAGAAATATAAATAAACAAAATAAGAACATAAATAAGATAAAAGTTAACTACGTAAATGAAAGGAAATGAAAGGCATAAACTTGAGATTGATGAAAGCAAAGCATAAACATTACAAAAAATACAAAGAGAGAAAGGAAGAGCATGATCTTGATCTAGAAACCAAGATACCTAAATGCATGACAAATGCCTCCTTTTATAGGCCAAAATTGGGAACTATTGATTTGATGACTAATTGATGAGTGGGTGGCTAACTCTTGACTTGGTGACAATCCTTATCTTCTCTTGTCTACCCGAAACATTATTGATAACGTCCAAATTGGAGCCACTTAAAAACATGAACGTTGTAGGCAATTGTCTCAAATTTCTTGTGTAAAACATTCAGCTCATTTGGACTTCTAGAACTCCAGATATGGCTAAAATATTGAACAGTCCTCGGGTTGGAGGACAAATTCGGGCTTCTTTGTTGTTGCTACAATTTGGACTTGAAAATGGTCTTTTTAGATCTTGAGCTCCATATGAAAGTTATAGGCCTATGTCTTACCTTTCCATCCATATAAAGTAGATCTAAATCTGAGATCTATAGCTCCAGATATGACCCAATTACCGAACAGTATTTCGGTTTGGATTGCACCGACATCTCTTTTCTAATTTTGGTCATCTCTTTGCCCTTGCAATTTAAGTTCTTAAAGTCATCAATCAATCCTTTAATTTATATGATAGGCCTGCATTTAAAATAAATATTTACAATAAATTAAAGGTATCTTATATTATTAGATATCTATTATAAAACATGCTTTAGTTAAGGAGTTATTGATACTTCAAGTGCAAAATGATGATATAAAACCATGATAAAAATGCACTTTTAAGTACTAATCACCCCCCCCAACCAGCTTATTACTAGTCCCTAGTAATCAAAATGTTAAAATAGAAAAACAATTTGCAAATTTCACAAAGTAAGGTATTCATCATTTAACTTCCATTAATCTATCAAGATAAACAAACTTTCGTTAAATTTATATACCTGCTCAATACCTCTTAACAAGATATTCATAAACCTTTCTTTTGTGCTTAATGTATCAACACATAATTATGGGGATTTTCTTGGAAGAAAACAAAATTTTGTTCTAATGTTTAAGGTTAACTTCCTTGGGTTGGGATTATTATTTTTGTCTTTTTTTTAAAATATATATACATATAATTTAAAAACATCATGTATCTTTAACCCATGTAACGAGCTTTCAGCTAATGACTCCCAGATCAGTTGGTCTTAGGGCATTAGGTGTTAAGACACCCCTACGAGCTTAGTCACTCGGGTCGTAGATACTGATATGTAGATAGTGCAATGTTTGATTCCCTTAAGCTTTTCTTCTCAACCCATGTAACAAGCGTTGGGCCAATAGCTCCCAAGTCAGTTGAGTTTAGGGTATTAGGTGTTAAAACACCCATTCGGGCTTAATTGCTTAGGTTAGGGAGGCTACGAAACCAAACTTATCTATATTTTTATTATTATCATTTTTTTTCTTTTTTCTTTTTTCTTTTTTTTCTTTTTTTTAATTATATACAATCCCTTTCCCTTAATTGTTACCTTTAACAAAAGAACATAAATAATATAATAATTCAATCTGCAACCCACAATCATATGTGAAAGTGTGTGTGTGTAAATTAAGGTTTAAGAATACATGTTAAATAAGTATATGAGCAGAATTAAGTGATAACAATGCGAGAGTTTGTAAACCTGAATATTTCAAGAAGTATTATGATAAACCTTGTTACGAATGATTACTAAGATGCATCTTAAGAGTCATAAAAGTTCTCCTTACTCTACCATCATAGTAACAACAATTTTGCACATGCTTTATGAAATAGAAAACACAGTTTTTTTTTTAGCTACTACCCTCTCCCCCCAACTAAAACAAGACATTGTCCTCAATGTTTAAAGGTAAAAAGATAGAGTATAGAAGATATCACCTGAAATAACGAACACTGACAAACCTGAAACACACTTAAACAAATATAAGAAACAACAAAACACAAATATTATGCTATTAATAAAACCAAAAGACACAAGTTTTTACAAATAAAAATTCAAATCGCAGTTGTGATTGTGGCTCACATCTTCCCTTGGTTTTACGTCCAAGAATGGCTTAAACACCCTCTATGGGTCAGGGATAGGCTTCCCATCCAGTTTTCTTAAAAACCGGCAAACAGGGTCTTTTTTAGTCAGATTCCCAAGACTATATCGAGCATGTTCCTTATGAAATATTGGCCATAAATCATGAATTGCACGATGCTTATCTTGACTATGATGAGACTTAAGAGTCAATAGAAGATTATCTAAAGACTCTCTGTGTTTTGAAATAAATCCCACCTTTTGACAATTTTCACAGGTTTTGCGGAATGCATGTGATTCCTTGAATATGGTGGGCCAATAAAATCTACTTTGTAAGATTTCTACAATACTCTTTTTTGACAAGAAATGATCCTCATGTGCCTTAGAGTGATAAAATTTAATGAAGTTACTTACCTCATTGTCGAGAATGCATTTTTAAAATATTTGATTAGGACAATAATTGAATAAGTAGTCATCCCAATAAAAATTTTGCTTATTGCTCAAAAATTATTTTTTGTCTTCGGTACTCTAGTGAGTTGGCAAAAATTCTGAAGCAAGAAAATAGATATTTTTAGCAAACCAAGACATTGAACTAAGAGAAAGTAGAGATTCATCAAGAAAGTAATCATCAATTGGTGTGATGTCGAGTGTCGAATCTGTTGTCACTTTTGATAAAAGATCTGCATCAACATTTTCGATGCCTTTTTGATCCTTGATTTCTTCTTAATTGGTCATGGCATGAGAAAATAGAAGTGTTGGAGGGGAATCAATCTTTTCTTTGCAATGTTCAGATTCAACCCCTTCCTTACCCTTAGAGATTGACTCATCATCTTTTTCACAAGGTTCAAGAATTGGTTTGTGAATAACCTTACCATTACAAAGAGTGGTGACTGATTTGACTTGATCCATGTGTTGACTTCCAAGACTACTTGCATTTGCATTGTATTGCCCCTTGGAATTTTGTTGTGGTTGAGATGGAAACTTACATTTCTCTTGAAAACTGAGAGCAGATGTGAATTTTGCAAAAGTATCTTTAAAATCTATTATGCTTTGAGCAAGTTGAGTGTTGATTGTCTCTTGCTTTTTAATGAATGCATGCAATGTTTCCTCAAGATTTCTTCTAGGAGGTGGAGCATAAGGAGGTGCATATCCATGAGAATTTTAGAAATTGTGATGTGCTTGAAATGGTGGTTCTGAAGTTTGTGCATTGTTGTTCTCACTTTTCCAACTAAAATTTGGGTGATTTCTCCAACCAGGATTGTATGTTTGGGAGTATGGGTTGTGGTTGGCCCTTTGAAAACTGTTTAAAGCATGGGCTTGTTCATGGAGACATTCCTTAAAAGAAGGCAAGGTTGGACAATCGTTGGTTGAGTGTTCATTTGTTTCACAGATTTGACACACAATGCTTTCAACAGATTTTAATTGACCACTCTTTTTCAATTCTAGTGCCTCGACTTTTCTAGCTAAAGATGCAAACTTGGCTTGAAGGTCATGATCTTCCCTAAGGTTGTACATACCTCCACTAGATGTATGAGGTTGAGTTTTACTCGATGCCTCATAAGTACCCGCAGTGTCCCAATTTTGAGCATTTTCAGCTAACAAGTCTAAGTACTCCATTGCTTCATCAGGGTCTTTGTCTTCAAAAGTTTCATTGCACATCAATTCAACCATTTGCCTATCTCTAGGTGTTAACCCTTCATAGAAATGTGAAACCAATTTCCATGTTTCAAAACCATGATGAGGGCAAGTATTAAGCAAGTCTCGATACCTATCCCAACATTGGTAAAATATTTCTCCTGGTTTTTAAGTGAAAGTGGTGATTTGTCTTTTGAAAGAGTTTGTTCTGTGAGATGGGAAAAACTTCTTTAAAAACTGTTGTTGCATTTCATCCCAAGCACGAATGGATGCTGGTCTCAAATTTTGTAGCCATGTTTTAGCTTTATCTTTTAATAAAAAAGGAAAAAGCTTTAATCTGATGGTGTTCATGCTACAATTTAAATTATTATATGCGTTGCAGACCTCCTCAAATTCCCTTAAATGCAAGTATGGATTTTCTAATTCTAAGCCATGAAAAGAAGGTAAAAGTTGAATAATACCTGGTTTAAAATTAAAATGAGATGCATCGAAAGGAAAAACTATGCATGATGGTGCCCACTTGTTCTTATGGGATTCATATGGTCTCTAAGTGTTCTAACACAGTTATTCTCATTATTCTCATTATGAAGTGATTGATTATCTTCTTCAACCATATTTTCTGAAAATGATGAGAATACCCTACAAAGTCTACGACTTGATGTACGTGACCACACTCTCATGCACGTGTAGGAATTGAATAAAAGGAAAAAGAAAAAACAAGAGAAAAGAAACAAAGTTATATACAAGAAAAGTGAAAAGAAAAAACTAAAATAAATATTATAATTTATACAAAAATTACCTCCCCGACAACGGCGCCAAAAACTTGACACGACGAAAAGATTAATGTCTTCTCCCAAGTGCAGGAGTGTCAAAGTAATAAATATCCTTGCAAGACCGGGGTCGAACCACAGAGAGGTTAATTGTATAAATTATAAACGAAAATAGTAACAACAACAACAACAACAGTAATAGTAATAACAAAAATAACAATAATTACAATAATAGTAGTAGTAGTAGTAGTAATAATAATAATAGAAGAAGAAGAAGAAGAAGAAGAAGAAGAAGTTGATGAGAACTTTGAGATGGAAAGATTAACGTAAGGATTAAACAATGATAATAACAAATGTCAAGGTTAGAGGTTCCACTAATGATAGGTTAAACAAGTATAGTATAAACTTTTATTATTCAATTGGAAACCACACACAAAGGAGGTTTCAATCTGATTATAGATTGTTAACATGATTACATTAGTCATCTTATTCAATTAATGCTAATACTTGTAAATCTCGCCAAGCATTCATGATTATAACTTATGTTAACAACAAATCAAGTTCCTTTCATAGCTCAGGTGTCGGTTATACCATACAGTATGGGCTATGAAAGTGCCAAGCATTTGTTGTACCAAGTGTTATACAACATAAATCAAGAGTAGTCATTTAACAAGCAAAGTATTAAAAAATGAAGAAGATAACAAATACAAAACATGTTAGTATCAAACATTGAAGTCCATATTAAGTTTACACTATACTCATTCTTACACCATTAGTGTAACCTTTTCACCTTGACATAATAAACTTAAATAAATGAAAGTTAACTAAGTAAATGAAAGGAAATGAAAGGCATAAACTTGATATTAATGAAAGCAAAAGATAAACATTACAAAAAATACAAAGAGAGAAAGGAAAAGCATGATCTTGATCTGGAAACCAAGATGCCTAAATGCATGACAAATGCCTCCTTTTATAGGCCAAAATTGGAAACTATTGATTTGATGACTAATTGATGAGTGAGTGGCTAACTCTTGACTTGGTGACAATCCTTATCTTCTCTTGTCTGCCCGAAACGTTATTGATAACGTCAAAATTGGAGCCACGCAAAACATGAAAGTTGTAGGCAATTATCTCAGCTTTGTTGTGTAAAAGATTCAGCTCATTTGGACTTCTAGAACTCCCGATATGGCCAAAATACTAAACAGTGCTCGGGCTGGAGGACAGATTCGGGCTTCTTTGTTGTTGCTACAATTTGGACTTGAAAATAGTCTTTTTAGATCTTGGGCTCCATATGAAAGTTATAGGCCTATGTCTTACCTTTCCATCCATATAAATTAGACCTAAATCTGAGATCTATAGCTCCAGATATGACCTAATTACCGAATAGTATTCCGATTTGGATTGCACTAACATCTTTTTTCTAATTTTGGTCATCTCTTTGCCCTTGCAATTTAAGTTCTTAAAGTCATCAATCAATCCTTTTATTTATGTGATAGGCCTGCATTTAAAATGAACATTTACCATAAATTAAAGGTATCTTATATTATTAGATATATTATTATAAAACATGCTTTAGTTAAGGAGTTATTGATACTTCAAGTGCAAAATGATGATATAAAACCATGATAAAAATGCACTTTTAAGTACTAATCAGTGAGCTCAATAGACAACATGTTATTCATGTATTTTTTTGAACTATTTGTTAAATAAAACAAGTAACTGCACCAAATTATTATTATTTGATATCCATTTAATTTATAATCTGTAGGTCTTTTGGATACCTTACTCAGAAGAAAGATTATCCATTGCTCTAGTTGTTTGCATTAGCGAGATGGATATATGGACAATAATGGTCCCACTAATATGTTTTGAGATGGTTGAGCTACATTGTCCGGATTGAGTAATGTGACAGTTTGGCTATATATGTCACATTCCAATTAATATTAATACAAGTAAGGCTTTGCACGCCATTACCTAAAGGGATAAAAATAATGATGACAATTAGGTAAGCTGATTGAATGCTTATGGATCACACTAGAATGCAAAAAAGAAGAAGAAGAAGAGATATTTATAAAGATGTATCCTATGATTGCTAACAAGGAATATATGATTTGGTACATGAGTATAACATGATGGACCATTACTTCATATTCTGAGCATGTCCCTTTACCTAGGTACATGCAATACGAGCAACATACTTAGTAGATTAAACATCATGTAAGTAATAAAATATTTTTATAATTAATATATGTTAACCATTGAATTTTATGTATTTATCTTTTATTTTAACATTAATATTTTATTAATATTAGGTTGGTGATACAATCAAAAAATTGATGTCTTATCCCAAGTGTAAAAGTGTCAAAATAATAAATAACCTGATAAGACCAAGGTCGAACCATAGAGAGGTGAACTATATAAATTATAAATAATATATATATTTAATCAAAAAAAGTGTTTACGAGAATTTTATGGGATATTGATGAAATGATTAAATAAGGATAAAACAATTATCAAGGTTAGATGATCCATTAATGATATTTCAAATAAGTATAGTATAAACTTTTTTTATTACTCAACTGAAAATCACACACAAAAAAGGTTCCAATAGGATTGTAAATTGTTAAAATAATTACATCAGTTATCTTATTTGAATAATGCTAGTACTTGTAAATATTGTCAAGTATTCATGATGTTAATTTATGTTTACAATAAATCAAGTTCCTTTCATAGCACAAGTATTGATTAAACTATACAATCATGAAAGGGTCAAGCATTTATTGTACCAAAGATTATACAATATAAATCTAGATTAATCATTTAACAAGCAAAGTATTAAGAGTGAATAAGATAACAAATACAAAATATATTAGTATCAAACATTAAAGTCCATGTTGAATTTATACTATATTTATTCTCTCACCATTAGTGTAACCTTTTCACCTTGACATAATAAATTTAACTAAACATAATAAAAGAGAGAAACATAAATAAACACGATGAGAACATATAAATAAAATATAAGTTAACTAAGTAAAGGAAAGGAAATGAAAAGTGATAAGACTAAAAGATTGATGTCTTCTCCCAAGTGCAGGAGTGTCAAAGTAATAAATAACCTGGCAAGATCGGGGTCGAACCACAAGGAGGTTAATTGTATAAATTATAAACAACAAAATAGTAACAATAACAACAACAATAATAATAGTAGCAATAATAATACTAATAATACTAGTAGTAGTAGTAGTAGTAGTAGTAGTAGTAATAATAATAACAACAATAATAAAGAAAAAAGAAGAAGAAGAAGAAGAAGAAAAGTTGATGAGAACTTTTACATGAAAAATTAATGTAAAGATTAAATAATAATAACAAACAATATCAAGGTTAGAGGATCCACTAATGGTATGTCAAACAAGTATAGTATACACTCTTATTATTCAATTGGAAACCACACACAAAGGAGGTTCCAATGAGATTATAGATTGTTAACATGATTACATTAATCATCTTATTCAATTAATACTAATACTTGTAAATTTCATCAAGCATTCATGATTATAACTTATGTTAACTGATTAGAACTTAAAAGTGCATTTTTATCATGGTTTTATATCATCATTTTGCACTAGAAGTATCAATAACTCCTTAACTAAAATATGTTTTATAATAATGTATCTAATAATATAAGATACCTATAATTTGTGGTAAATGTCTATTTTTAATATAGGCCTATCACATAAATGAAAGGATTGATTGATGACTTTAAGAACTTAAATTGCAAGGATAAAGAGATGGTCAAACTTAGAGAACAGATGTCGGTGCAATTCAAACCGGAACACTATTCGGTAATTGGGTCATATCTGGAGCTACAGATCTCAGATTTAGGTCCAATTTATATGGATGGAAAGGTAAGACATAGGCCTACAACTTTCATATGGAGCCTAAGATCTAAAAAGGCCATTATCAAGTCCAAATTGTAGCAACAACAAAGAAGCCCGAATCTGTCTTCCAGCCCGAGCACTGTTCGGTATTTTGGCCATATCTGGAGTTCTAGAAGTCCAAATGAGCTCACTTTTTTACACAAGAAAGATGAGACAATTACCTACAACTTTCATGTTACAACTGGCTCCAATTTTGACGTTATCAATGACGTTTTGGGCAGACAAGAGAAGATAAGGATTGTCACCAAGTCAAAAGTTGGCCACCCACTTATCAATTAGTCATCAAATCAATAGTTTCCAATTTTGGCCTATAAAAGGAGGCATTTGCCATGCATTTAGGCATCTTGGTGTTCAGATCAAGATCATGCTCTTCCTTTCTCTCTTTGTATTTTTTTTTGTAATGTTTATGCTTTACTTTCATTAATATCAAGTTTATGCCTTTCATTTCATTTCCTTTACTTAGTTAACTTTTATGTTCTTATTTTGTTTATTTATTTTTCTTTCTTTCATTATGTCTAGCTAAGTTAATTATGTCAAGGTGAAAAGGTTACACTAATGGTGGAATAATAAGTATAGTGTAAACTTAATATGGACTTTAATGTTTGATACTAACATGTTTTATATTTGTTATCTTGTTCACTCTTTAATACTTTGCTTGTTAAATGATTAATCTTGATTTATGTTGTAGAACACTTGGTACAACAAATTGATTAGTACTTAAAAGTTTATTTTTATCATGGTTTTATATCATCATTTTGCACTTGAAGTATCAATAACTCCTTAACTAAAATATGTTTTATAATAATGTATCTAATAATATAAGATACCTATAATTTGTGGTAAATATCTATTTTTAATGCAGGTCTATCACATAAATGAAAGGATTGATTGATGACTTGAAGAACTTAAATTGCAAGGATAAAGAGATGGTCAAACTTAGAGAAGAGATGTCGGTGCAAACCGGAACACTGTTCGGTAATTGGGCCATATCTAGAGCTACAGATCTCAGATTTAGGTCCAATTTATATGGATGGAAAGGTAAGACATAGGCCTACAACTTTCATATGGAGCCCAAGATCTAAAAAGGCCATTATCAAGTCCAAATTGTAGCAACAACAAAGAAGCCCGAATCTGTCTTCCAGCCCGAGCACTGTTCGGTATTTTGGCCATATCTGGAGTTCTAGAAGTCCAAATGAGCTGAATTTTTTACACAAGAAAGCTGAGACAATTGCCTACAACTTTCATGTTTGCACCTGGCTCCAGTTTTGACGTTATCAATGACGTTTTGGGCAGACAAGAGAAGATAAGGATTGTCACCAAGTCAAAAGTTGGCCACCCACTTATCAATTAGTCATCAAATCAATAGTTCCCAATTTTGGCCTATAAAAGGAGGCATTTGCCATGCATTTAGGCATCTTGGTGTTCAGATCAAGATCATGCTCTTCCTTTCTCTCTTTGTATTTTTTGTAATGTTTATGCTTTACTTTCATTAATATCAAGTTTATGCCTTTCATTTCATTTCCTTTACTTAGTTAACTTCTATGTTCTTATTTTGTTTATTTATTTTTCTTTCTTTCATTATGTCTAGCTAAGTTAATTATGTCAAGGTGAAAAGGTTACACTAATGGTGTAAGAATAAGTATAGTGTAAACTTAATATGGACCTTAATGTTTGATACTAACATGTTTTATATTTGTTATCTTGTTCACTCTTTAATACTTTGCTTGTTAAATGACTAATCTTGATTTATGTTGTATAACACTTGGTACAACAAATGCTTGGCACTTTCATAGCCCATAATGTATGGTATAACCGACACCTGAGCTATGAAAGGAACTTGATTTGTTGTTAACATAAGTTATAATCATGAATGCTTGACGAGATTTACAAGTATTAGCATTAATTGAATAAGATGACTAATGTAATCATGTTAACAATATATAATCTGATTGGAACCTCCTTTGTGTGTGGTTTCCAATTCAATAATAAGAGTTTATACTATACTTGTTTGATATACCATTAGTGGAATCTCTAACCTTGACATTTGTTATTATTATTGCTTAATCCTTACATTAATATTTGATCTCCAAGTTCTCATCATCATCATCATCTTCTTCTTCTCTTTCTTTATTATTATTATTATTATTATTATTATTATTATTATTATTATTAGTACTACTACTACTACTACTATTATTATTATTATTATTATTATTATTACTATTCTTGTTGTTGTTATTGTTGTTTTATAATTGTTGTTTATAATTTGTACAATTAACCTCCCTGTGGTTCGACCCCGGTCTTGCCGGGTTATTTATTACTTCGACACTCCTGCACTTGGGAGAAGACATCAACCTTTTAGTCGTGTCAAGTTTTTGGCGCCGTTGCCGGGGAGGTAAGTTCTTGTATAAATTATAGTATTTATTTTATTTTCTCTTTTCACTTTTCTTGTATAAACTTTGTTTCTTTTTATTTTGTTTTCTTCCTCCTTCTTTTGCTTTCTTCTTCTTCTTTTTATTTTATTCCTACACGTGCATGAGAGTGTGGTCACGTATATCAAGTGATAGACTTTGTAGGATATCCTCATCATTTTCAGAAAATATGGCCGAAGAAGATAATCAATCACTTCAAAATGAGAATAATGAGAATAACCGTGCTAGAACACTTAGAGACCACATGAATCCCACAAGAACAAGTGCACCATCATGCATAGTTTTTCCTCCTGATGCATCTCATTTTAATTTTAAACCAGGTATTATTCAACTTTTACCTTCTTTTCATGGTTTTGAATTGGAAAATCCATACTTGCATTTAAGGGAATTTGAGGAGGTGTGCAACACATATAATAACTTAAATTGTAGCATGAACACCATCAGATTAAAGCTTTTTCCTTTTTCATTAAAAGATAAAGCTAAAACATGGCTACAAAATTTAAGACCAGGATCCATTCGTGCTTGGGATAAAATGCAATAACAATTTTTAAAGAAGTTTTTCCCATCTCATAGAACAAACTCTTTCAAGAGACAAATCACCACTTTCACTCAAAAACCAGGAGAAACATTTTACAAATGTTGGGATAGGTATCGAGACTTGCTTAGTACTTGCCCTCATCATGGTTTTGAAACATGGAGATTGGTTTCATATTTCTATGAAGGGTTAACACCTAAAGATAGGCAAATGGTTGAATTGATGTGCAATGGAACTTTTGAAGATAAAGACCCTGATGAAGCAATGGAGTACTTAGACTTGTTAGCTGAAAATGCTCAAAATTGGGACACCGCGGGTACATATGAGGCACCGAGTAAAACTCAACCTCATACATCTAGTGGAGGTATGTACAACTTTAGGGAAGATCATGACCTTCAAGCCAAGTTTGCATCTTTAGCTAGAAAAGTCAAGGCACTAGAATTGAAAAAGAGTGGTCAATTAAACTCTGTTGAAAACATTGTGTGTCAAATCTGTGAAACAAATGAAGACTCAACCAATAACTGTCCAACCTTGCCTTCTTTTAAGAAATGTCTCCATGAACAAGCTCATGCTTTAAATAGTTTCCAAAGGCCCAACCACAACCCATACTCCCAAACATACAATCCTGGTTGGAGAAATCACCAAAACTTCAGTTGGAAGAGTGACAATGCACAAACTTCACAATCACAGTTTCAAGCACACCATAATTTTCAAAATTATCATGGATATGCACCTTCTTATGCTCCACCTCTTAGAAGTAATTTTGAGGAAACTTTGTATGCATTCATTGAAAAGCAAGAGACAATCAACACTCAACTTGCTCAAAGCATAACAGATTTTAAAGATACTCTTGCAAAATTCACATCTGCTCTCAATTTCCAAGAGAAAGGTAAGTTTCCATCTCAACCACAACAAAATCCTAAGGGGCAATACAATGCAAATGTAAGTAGTTCCAGAAGCCAACACATGGATCAAGTCAAATCAGTCACTACTCTACGCAGTGGTAAGGTTATTGAAAAACCCTCTCTTGAACCTTATGAGAAAGATGATGAGTCAACTTCTAGGGGAAAGGAAGGGGTTGAATCTGAAAATTGCAAAGAAACGACTGATTCTCCGCCAGCACTTTCATTTTCTCATGCCATGACCAATCAGGAAGAAATCGAGGATGAAAAAGGCATCGAAAAGGTTGATGCAAATCTTTTATCAAAAGTGACAACAGATTCGACACCCGACATCACACCAATCGATGATTACTTTCCTGATGAATCTCTACTTTCTCTTAATTCAATGCCTTGGTTTGCTAAAAATATCAATTTTCTTGCTTCAGGATTTTTGCCAACTCATTGGAGTATTGAAGACAAAAGAAAATTTTTGAGTAACGAGCAAAATTTTTATTGGGATGACCCTTACTTATTCAATTATTGTCCTGATCAAATATTTCAAAAATGCATTCTCGACAATGAGGTAAGTAATTTCATTAAATTTTGTTACTCTAAGGCATGTGGGGATCATTTCTCATCAAAAAAGAGGATTGTAGAAATCTTACAAAGTGAATTTTACTGGCCCATCATATTCAAGGAGTCAGATGCATTCCGCAAAAACTGTGAAAATTGTCAGAAGGTGGGATTTATTTCAAAACACAGAGAGTCTTTAGATAATCTTCTATTGACTCTTAAGTCTCATCATAGTCGAGATAAGCATCGTGTAATTCATGACTTATGAACCCATTTTCATAAAGAACATCTTGACTTAGTCTTGGGAATCTGACTAAAAAAGACCCTGTTTGCCAGTTTTTAAGAAAACTGGATGGGAAGCCTATCCCCGACCCATTGAGGGCGTTTAAGCTGTTCTTGGACGTAAAACCAAGGGAAGATGTGAGCCACATTCACAACTGCGATTTGAATTTTTTTTGTTTGTAAAAACTTGTGTCTTTTGGTTTTATTATTGTGTTTTGTTATTTCATATTTTTGTTTCAGTGTGTTTCAGGTTTTGTAAGTGTTCGTTATTTCAGGTGATATATTCTATACTCTATCTTTCTACCTTAGAACATTGAGGACAATGTCTCGTTTTGGTTGGGGGGAGAGGGTAGTAGTTGATAAAAAAAAATTGTTTTTCATTTCATAAAGCATGTGCATAATTGTTGTTACTAGGATGGCAGAGTAAAGGAGTTCTTTTGTTAAAGTGACTCTTGAGACGCATCTTAGTAACCATTCTTAACAAGGTCTATTATCATACTTCCTGAAATATTCAGGTTTACAAACTCTTGTATTGTTACCACTTAATTCTGCTCATATACTTATTTAACATGTATTCTTAAACCTTAATTTACACACACACACTTTAACATATGATTGTGGGTTGCATATTGGATTATTACATTATTTATGTTCTTTTGTTAAAGGTAACAACTAAGGGAAAGAGATTGTATATAATTAAAAAAAAAAAGAAAAAAGAAAAGAAAAAAGAAAAAAAATGATGATAATAAAAATGTAGATAAGTTTGGTTTCGTAGCCTCCCTAACCTAAGCAATTAAGCCCGAAGGGGTGTTTTAACACCTAATACCCTAAAGTCAACTGACTTGGGAGCTATTGGCCCAACGCTTGTTACATGGGTTGAGGAGAAAAGCTTAAGAGAATCAAACATTGCACTATCTATATATTAGTATCTGCGACCCGAGTTACTAAGCTCGTAGGGGTGTCTTAACACCTAATGCCCTAAGACCAACTGGTCTGGGAGTCATTAGCTGAAAGCTCGTTACATGGGTTAAAGATGCATGATGTTTTTAAATTATATGTATATATTTAAAAAAAAAAGACAAAAATAATAATCTCAACCCAAGGAAGTTAACCTTAAACATTACAACAAAAATTTTGTTTTCTTCCAAGAAAAGCGCCATAATTATATGTTGATACATTGAGCACAAAAGAAAGGTTTATTAATATCTTGTTAAGTGGTATTGAGCAGATATATAAATTTAATGAGAGTTTGTTTATCTGGATAGATTAATGGAAGTTAAATGATGAATACCTTGCTTGTGAAATTTGCAAATTGTTTTAACGCTTTAATTACTAGGGACTAGTAATAAGCTGGTTGAGGGGTGTGATTAGTACTTAAAAGTGTATTTTTATCATGGTTTTATATCATCATTTTGCACTTGAAGTATCAATAACTCCTTAACTAAAATATGTTTTATAATAATGTATCTAATAATATAAGATACCTATAATTTGTGGTAAATATCTATTTTTAATGCAGGTCTATCACATAAATGAAAGGATTGATTGATGACTTGAAGAACTTAAATTGCAAGGATAAAGAGATGGTCAAACTTAGAGAAGAGATGTCGGTGCAAACCGGAACACTGTTCGGTAATTGGGCCATATCTGGAGCTACAGATCTCAGATTTAGGTCCAATTTATATGGATGGAAAGGTAAGACATAGGCCTACAACTTTCATATGGAGCCCAAGATCTAAAAAGGCCATTATCAAGTCCAAATTGTAGCAACAACAAAGAAGCCCGAATCTGTCTTCCAGCCCGAGCACTGTTCGGTATTTTGGCCATATCTGGAGTTCTAGAAGTCCAAATGAGCTGAATTTTTTACACAAGAAAGCTGAGACAATTGCCTACAACTTTCATGTTTGCACCTGGCTCCAGTTTTGACGTTATCAATGACGTTTTGGGCAGACAAGAGAAGATAAGGATTGTCACCAAGTCAAAAGTTGGCCACCCACTTATCAATTAGTCATCAAATCAATAGTTCCCAATTTTGGCCTATAAAAGGAGGCATTTGCCATGCATTTAGGCATCTTGGTGTTCAGATCAAGATCATGCTCTTCCTTTCTCTCTTTGTATTTTTTGTAATGTTTATGCTTTACTTTCATTAATATCAAGTTTATGCCTTTCATTTCATTTCCTTTACTTAGTTAACTTCTATGTTCTTATTTTGTTTATTTATTTTTCTTTCTTTCATTATGTCTAGCTAAGTTAATTATGTCAAGGTGAAAAGGTTACACTAATGGTGTAAGAATAAGTATAGTGTAAACTTAATATGGACCTTAATGTTTGATACTAACATGTTTTATATTTGTTATCTTGTTCACTCTTTAATACTTTGCTTGTTAAATGACTAATCTTGATTTATGTTGTATAACACTTGGTACAACAAATGCTTGGCACTTTCATAGCCCATAATGTATGGTATAACCGACACCTGAGCTATGAAAGGAACTTGATTTGTTGTTAACATAAGTTATAATCATGAATGCTTGACGAGATTTACAAGTATTAGCATTAATTGAATAAGATGACTAATGTAATCATGTTAACAATATATAATCTGATTGGAACCTCCTTTGTGTGTGGTTTCCAATTCAATAATAAGAGTTTATACTATACTTGTTTGATATACCATTAGTGGAATCTCTAACCTTGACATTTGTTATTATTATTGCTTAATCCTTACATTAATATTTGATCTCCAAGTTCTCATCATCATCATCTTCTTCTTCTTCTCTTTCTTTATTATTATTATTATTATTATTATTATTATTATTATTATTATTATTATTATTAGTACTACTACTACTACTACTATTATTATTATTATTATTATTATTATTATTATTACTATTCTTGTTGTTGTTATTGTTGTTTTATAATTGTTGTTTATAATTTGTACAATTAACCTCCCTGTGGTTCGACCCCGGTCTTGCCGGGTTATTTATTACTTCGACACTCCTGCACTTGGGAGAAGACATCAACCTTTTAGTCGTGTCACAAATGCTTGGCACTTTCATAGCCCATAATGTATGGTATAACCGACACCTGAGCTATGAAAGGAACTTGATTTGTTGTTAACATAAGTTATAATCATGAATGCTTGACGAGATTTACAAGTATTAGCATTAATTGAATTAGATGACTAATGTAATCATGTTAACAATATATAATCTGATTGGAACCTCCTTTGTGTGTGGTTTCCAATTCAATAATAAGAGTTTATACTATACTTGTTTGATATACCATTAGTGGAACCTCTAACCTTGACATTTGTTATTATTATTGTTTAATCCTTACATTAATATTTCATCTCTAAGTTCTCATCATCATCATCTTCTTCTTCTTCTCTTTCTTTATTATTATTATTATTATTGTTATTATTATTATTAGTACTACTACTACTACTACTACTACTACTACTATTATTATTATTATTATAATTATTATTATTATTATTATTATTATTATTATTATTATTATTATTATCGTTATTACTATTATTGTTGTTTATAATTGTTGTTTATAATTTGTACAATTAACCTCCCTGTGATTCGACCCCGGTCTTGCCGGGTTATTTATTACTTCGACACTCCTGCACTTGGGAGAAGACATCAATCTTTTCGTCGTGTCATTAACAACAAATCAAGTTCCTTTCATAGTTCAGATGTCGGTTATACCATATAGTATGAACTATGAAAGTGCCAAGCATTTGTTGTACCAAGTGTTATACAACATAAATCAAGATTAGTCATTTAACAAGCAAAGTATTAAAGAGTGAACAAGATAACAAATACAAAACATGTTAGTATCAAACATTAAAGCCCATATTAAGTTTACACTATACTTATTCTTACACCATTAATGTAAACTTTTCACCTTGACATAATAAACTTAGCTAGACATAATAAAAGAAAGAAAAATAAATAAACAAAATAAGAACATAAATAAGATAAGAGTTAACAAAGCAAAGGAAAGGAATTGAAAGGCATAAACTTGATATTAAGGAAAGCAAAGCATAAGCAATACAACAAAATACAAGAGAGAAAGCAAGAGCATAATCTTGATCTGAACACCAAAATACCTAAATGCATGGTAAATACCTCCTTTTATAGGCCAAAATTGGGAATTATTGATTTGATGACTAATTGATGAGTGGGTGACCAACTCTTGACTTGGTAACAATTCTTATCTTCTCTTGTCTGCCCAAAACGTCATTGATAACATCAAAATTGGAGTCACTTAAAAACATGAAAGTTGTAGGAAATTGTCTCAGCTTTCTTGTATAAAACATTCAGCTCATTTTGACTTCTAGAACTCTAGATATGGCCAAAATACTGAACAATGCTCGGGCTGGAGGACAGATTCGGGCTTTTTGTTGTTGCAATAATTTGGACTTGAAAATGACCTTTTTAGATCTTAGGCTCCATATGAAAGTTGTAGGCCTATGTCTTACCTTTCCATCCATATAAATTAGACCTAAATATGAGATCTGTAGCTCCAGATATGACCCAATTACCAAACAGTATTCCGGTTTGGATTGCACCGACATCTCTTTTTTAAGTTTGGCCATCTCTTTATCTTTTCAATTTCAGTTCTTAAATTCATTAATCAATCCTTTCATTTATGTGATAGGCCTACATTTAAAATGAACATTTACCACAAATTAAAGGTATCTTATATTATTAGATATATTATTATAAAATATGCTTTAGTTAAGGAGTTATTAATACTTCAAGTGCAAAATGATGATATAAAACCTTGATAAAAATACACTTTTAAGTATCAATTAAAAAGCATAAACAAGAGATTAATATAACATAAAACAGAACTTGAACATTACAGAATACAAAGAAAGAAAGCAAGAATATAATAATCTTGATCTGAAAACCAAGATATCTAAATGTATTACAAATATCTCTTTTTATAAAATAAAATTTAGAACTATTGATTTGATGATTAATTATTGAGTAGGTGGCCACCTTTTGACTATGTGACAATCTTTATCTTCTTGTATAAATAAAACATCATTGATAATATCATAATTTTAACAAATAGTCTTTATGAAAGTTAGAGAAACTGTCTCAACTATCCAAAAAAAATAAATGAATTGGTGTATTTAGACTTCTAGAACTCAAGATATGGGCTGAACACTAAACAATATTTGGGTTGCAGGAAAGATTTATACTTCTCTTTTAGTGCTAAGATTTGGACTTCCAAACAGTAGAATTAAGTCTTGGACTCTCATGAATTTTTTAGGTCTATGTCTTAGCTTTCTAGCCATATAAACCAACTGACATTTAAGATCTACAGATCCAGATATAACCCAATGACTAATCAGTATTTCAGTTTGAATTGAATCACCATCTCTTTTCTAAACTTAGCCTTTTATTTGTCCTTTTACTTTCAATAGTTAATCACATCAATCAATTCTTTGAATTGTGAAATATACCTACATTTAAAATGAGCATTTACTAATTAATACTTAAAAGTGTATTTTTATCAAGGTTTTATATCACCATTTTGTACTTGAAGTATCAATAACTCTTTAGCTAGAATATATTTTATAATAACATATCTAATAAATATAAAATACCTTCAATTTATGGTAAATGTTCATCTTAAATGCAACATCTCTTTTATTATGTTTAGTTAAGTTTATTATGTCAAGGTGAAAAGGTTACAATAATAGTGTAAGAATAAGTAAAGTATAAACTCAACATGGACTTTAATATGTGATGTTAACATATTTTTTATTTGTTATCTAATTCACTCTTAATACTTTGCTTGTTAAATAATTGATTTTGATTTATATTGTATAACCCTTAGGACAATAAATACTTGGCACTTTCATAGCCTAATTATATTGTATAATCAATGTCTGTGTTATAAAAGGAACTTGATTTGTTGTTAACATAAGTTATAATCATAAATACCTGATAATATTTACAGGTATTAGCATTATTCAAATAAGATAACTAATTTAATTATGTTAATAATTTATAATTTGATTAGAACCTTCTTTGTGTGTAATTTTCAGTTGAGTAATAAAAAGAGTTTATACTATATTTGTTTGAAATACCATTAGTGAATCCTTTAATCTTAACAATTATTTTATCCTTATTTAATCCTTACATTAATCTTACATCTCAAAGTGTTCTCTTGAACTTATCATCATCATCATTATTAATTTATATAGTTAACCTTCCTATGGTTCGATCCCGTTATTGTCGGGTTATTTATTACTTCGACGCTCCTACACTTGGAAGAAGACATCAATATTTTGGTCGTGTTATTTACTATAAATTAAAGCTATATTATATTATTAGACTTGTTATTATAAAGCATGCTTAAGTTTGAAAATTTAATGATACTTTAAGTATAATATAATGACATAAAACCTTAATGAGAATACACTTTTAAGTATTAATTAGTTGGCCTAGAAGGTCGAATGGTCACACATTATCTTTTTAGTACTAACAAAGAAAACGAAGTTCACATTGTAATATCGAAAACGAAGTTCACATTGTAATATCCCGATGGTTAAATGTTTGTCACACTAAACTTGAAATCTTTAGAGAGAGACTAACTATTGATGATGTTGTGGCCAAGGATGAGGCCACTAAAAAAGGAGTAAGAGCTAGGTTCAGTCGTGCTACAGATGAGCTCAGATAATTTGTAAATGATGTAAATATAGATAAATATATGAGTTGTATTTATATGTTTTGTGATTACTTGAATATTATATTATTGAATTATTTTATATTTATTTTGCATGTGTGTATGTTCGCTCGCACGTGTGTATTGCATTCTTGGAGTTACTTATATAATTATAGAATATGAGAAGATATTAAGTTTAGTTAGAATTTGTTAATTGTGGTTTAGGTTTTTTTTAAGTGGAAATTGTTTTTGGTATAGTTGCTATATAGAGAAAACTCTATTCAAATTTTAATAAAATTATAAATATTTTAACTCTTTAAAATCATAAAGTAAATAAAATTTTAATTTAACAAAAATTATGATTTTAACAAAAATAATTCAAAACTTTATAATAGCCAAAATAATTAAATTGTTGTAGTTATAGTGCAACTGTTATATAAAATTTTAAGTTGTATCTAAAAAACTCTCTTTAAAAATATTATAATTTTAAATTATGATATTAAATCATAAATCATGATTTTAAAATATGATATATATCAAATTTCATGATTCTGAACTATGATATTACTGAAATATTACAAACAGCACTATTTCAACCGAAAGAAATTATCCTATACTATTTTAGCATTTAATTATATTTTGAATAATCCAGGCTTTCACGAAACCAGACAAACGGAGCTTTGACATGTTCTAAAGCAGCTGGAATACGCGAGAAACGTTGCGGACCACGGGCCCACATGCTTTAATATGTGGGCCTGGCTTGTACTGAGCTCAGATAGATGCCAGAGTCGTCGTCGTTTCAAACAACAGTGCACTGTACTGATAAAAGAAGCAGTGACCAATAACCATATAGCGATCACTGCGTCCCGCATGGTTGACGATTTGATGGGAATGTGCAATCCACCACCGTCACTGCTCCTACCGGGGTACGAGTAGGCGTAGGTGTAAGGTTCCTCAAGAGGTACTTTTTTTGGTACTTGAGATTTAGATTTGGACAGGTAGACCCCACGCGCAATTTGTCTGAAAACGACAGTATCACGAACGACATGTAAGCTGAAATTACTGTTACCGAGATTGCGACTTTTGAAATTGTGAACGTAATTTTTGTCTTAACACCGATCGCCAGGCGGTGATTGGAACAGTACAGTGTGGGGTTAGCCACAACAACTCTCACGTCATAAGCGGGGGAGATTATTGTACTGGTGCCTTGGCATTAGCAACAAAATGCAGGTTCGACGCTAGAACCGGGAATGAAGAGGGTTATCACATGCCAAGCTCAAGAGGCTATGATGATGCTGATGTTAATTCCTCTTAAGAGTTAGAAGAGGAAGAGTCTAATTCATCGGATAGGTTGCTTAATTTTCCTATTCTAGCGTAGTTTGGTGACCTGCTTTATGACATTCCCAAGCAAAAAGGTGATGTGAAAGCATTCAATTAGGCTAAACAATTTTCTTGGTAGGCCAAAGTTATGATATTACGGAAATTCTAAATACAGAGCAACTGGCCTTTGAAGGATGGATGTGAAAAAATCAGGCCACGTTGTATGCATGGTGTTGAGCATTTGAAAGCTTTGAAAACTTACGGAGCCCGCCTATGACTGCATTTGATGCTGTAGTGTAGGGTCTTTTTTAAAAACTTGTTTTGCTTCCAAATAACCAGAGATAGAAACTTCACCAATTCTTCATTAAAAGGAACAATGGCATATGTATAGCGTAATCCTATTATCATCTAACCGTATGTTATTTTGTTTTTTATTAAAAGAATTACATCCTAAGGCTCATAGTATTAGTTGGCCCATTCATATCACTCACAGATATCAGTGAATTTCCATTTGCATTTTGGAACATAAATCACGATTGGGTAATGAAAAAAAAGAAGTCATCAATTAAAGGGTGAGTGCACAAATGAGAACTAATCTTAAGGACGTGAATAGGATTGTAAGAAAATAAAAATCCATCCCAAATTGCAAATACGGGAAAAGTAAAGCACCTAGCCAAAAACCTTGGATGAAAAAGAAAAATTTAACACTGGAGGAGATGTTGAGACAAGAAACAACTAAGAAGCCAGAAAGCACGCGCTGGCGGCTGGTCGTCCGCAATAGCCGCTGGTGTAGGGGGCCCATTAAAACCTCAACTCACTGTCAGGCCACATGTCATCTATCCAAGCCTTCACCTCACGAAATCTCTTAAAAACTCTGGCTGTGTCACCGTACGCCCTGCTGTCACCCAAAACCTCGCGTGCATGGTAGGCCATTTAACTATCCTTTGACCAAAACTCAACAACCTCTCTCTCTAGGCTTGTAGTCTTATATATTGAAGCACGAGCCAGCCCAAGCGTGCACAAATGCATGCGCTCTATGATATCCTGACGGTGATGCGATGCGTAGTTGTAACATTAGTGGTAGGGTGTGTTTGGAAGTTATTCTGATTTTGTTTTTTCTTTTATGCTTTTCTCAAGCGTTTTAGATTTGATAAAATATCAATGTCATATTTTTTTATATATAATTTTAATATTTTGATATTAAAAATTATTTAAAAAAACTATTTTCAAAGTCGTCGTCATCACAGTCCCGAAACAAAAATAGTCGTAGTGCCTTCCCTTCTTTCCACGATCATCACTTGTTTTGTTTCTTTTCGGTCTCTAAGATTACGCCACGTTTTCTGTGATATTTGATCGTGTGGTATAGATCAGGTGAGGAGGAGGTGCACGGGAGAAGCAGGTACGCTGGTGTGGAAAGATAAGACGGCGTGTTTTTTAAAAGTTGCAAGTCGCGTGTAGCACTTTTTCGCATAAAGTCTGATGTTTCCTTCTGTATCCGGAGATTTGGTGGTCGGAAGTGGCAGATTTTCTTCTTTTCTTTCTTCTTTTTCTTTTTTATTTTATTTTAACTTCTTTTGAAAAGAAAATCGAGATAATTTTATTGGTACTGTACCAGCAAACCTGTCTGTGCTATGGAATTGTTTAATTTAGATATCAGGGTCATTATAACTGATCGACTAATTTAAAAAACACATAAAGGGAAAGGTGATTTCACTGTGTTTGCAAGAAACATTTCGTGGAATGATATCCAATACTTTCTTAAAAGAATTAATTATCTTGAATTAGTGATATTTTTGTTTTGCCATACACTTTATTAATAGTTATATATTTATTCAAGGCTATGTTTATCTATTTAAATTTTTAATAAATAATAAAATAATTAAAATATCTTCAAAGTCAAAATAACTAATACAGCCTAACATCTTACAATGTTTAAATTTTTTTATATACAATTAAATTATAAATACCCTTGAAAAAAAAAACTCATGAAACTAGGGGTATTAAAGTTTTTTTATCTTATTTTGGTTAAATGTTGGTTCGGTCAAAAGTAATAATATCATTTAATATTTAATTAATATTTATTTTAAATTCAAAAACTTATTAACATGTGTTGTATAGATATCAATGCATGAGAGTTATCTCATACTTTGAGCAGTGTATGCAACAACTCTCGAGAGTGAAAATTATGCTTTTACCATCATATTCTATTTTTTTTTGTCTCCTTTTTCTTTTTGAGTGGTGTGTGTCATCTTACGGTGGATGATTTATTATAGGTGAATCTTTTTTCTCCCTTCTCTTCTCTCTTCAACATTGAGAAACATACTCTAGTCTTTAGTGTTATTGATGTTTCAGATTCAGTCTTTTTGGTTTTGATTGCTTATTTTTTTTTTATTAAATTTTTATTTGTTTTCAATTTTAATTTATATGTATAATTTTTTTCGATTCGATAATTCTAATTTTGATTTTTTTTCTTTTTTTTATCAAAGTTTAATTTTATCATTCAAATCAAACTTATAATTTTTGTTTTTTCAATAATAATAATTTCAATTTGGTCCTCTTGGTTCGATTTCCTTTTTTTTTTGTTAAAAATTTTATACTTTTTTAAGTTTATCATTCAAATCAAGTTTATGATTTTTTCTCAATAATAATAGTGGTGGTAGTTATTGTAATGATGATAATGATGATGCTTTTGATTTCTTTTTATTTTTCTTTTTTCTTTTTTCAACATTTAATATTATCCTTCAAATCAAGTTTATGATGTTTATTTTTAAAATAATAACAATAATAATAATAATAATAATAATTTCAATTTGCTCCTCTTAGTTTGATTTCTTATTTCCCCCCTCTTTTTGTCAAAGTTTTACAGTTTTTAATTTTATCATTCAAATCAAGTTTATGATTTTTATTTTTTTAGTAATAATAATAATAATAATAATAATAATAATAATGGTGATAGTAGTAATTGACATGATTAAAAAATTAATGTTTTCTCCTAAGTGCAGGAGGGTCAAATTAATAAATAACTCGGTAAGACCGGGGTCAAACTACAAAGAAATTAATTGTATAAATTATAAACAACAACAACAACAACAACAACAATAATAATAATAATAATAATAATAATAAAGTTAATAAAAACTTTCATCAATGTTAAGATTAAACAATAATAACAACAAATATCAAGGTTAGAGGATCCACTAATGGTATTTCAAACAAGTATAGTATAAACTCTTATTATTCAATTGGAAACTACACACAAAAAAGTTTTCAATCGGATTATAAATTGTTAACATGCATTAGTTATCTTATTCGAATAATGCTAATACATGTAAATGTTGTTAGACATTCATGATTATAACGTATATTAATAACAAATCAAGTTCATTTCATAGTACAAATGTCAGTTACACCATACAGTTGGACTATGAAAATGCCAAGTATTTGTTGTACCAAGTATTATACAACATAAATCTAGATTAACTATTTAATAACCAAAATATTAAAAGTGAATGATTAGTACTTAAAAGTGTATTTTTATCAAGGTGTTATATCATTATTTTGCACTTGAAGTATCAATAACTCCTTAACTAAAACATGTTTTATAATAACATATTTAATAATATAAGATACTTTTAATTCGTGGTAAATATTCATTTTAAATGCAGGCCTATCACATAAATAAAAGGATTGATTAATGAGTTTAAGAACTAAAATTAAAAGGACAAGGAGATGGTCAAACTTAGAAAAGAGATGTCGGTTAAGTCTAAACCGAAACACTATTTGATAATTAGGTCATATCTGGAGCTGTAGATCTCGGATTTAGGTCTACTTTATATGGATAAAAATGTAAGACATATGCCTACAACTTTCATAGGAGCTCAAGATTTAAAAAGGCTATTTTCAAGTTTAAATTGTGACAACAACGAAGAAGTCTGAATCTGTCCTACAACCTTAACACTATTCAACGTTTAACCCATATCTGGAGTTTTAGAAGTCCAAATGACCTCCAGGGTTTTCTTTTCCTAGAAAGCTGAGATATTTTCCTACAACTTTTATGTTTTCAAGTGGTTCCAATTCTGACATTATTAATGAGGTTTTGGGCAGACAAGAAAAGATATTGATTATCACCAAGTCAAAAGTTGACTACCCACTCATCAATTAGTCATCAAATCAATAGTTTTCAATTTTGGCCTATATAAAAGGAGGCATTTTCCATGCATTTAGATATCTTGGTTTCCAGATTAAGATCATGCTCTTGCTTTTTCTCTTTGTATTTTTGTAATGCTTAAGTTTTATTTCCATTAATATCTTGTTTTATGCCTTTCAATTTCTTTCCTTTACTTAGTTAACTTTTATCTTATTTATATTCTTATTTTGTTTATTTATTTTTCTTATTTTGTTTATTTATTTTTCTTTCTTTCATTATGTTTAGTTAAGTTTATTATGTCAAGGTAAAAAGGTTAAACTAATGGTGCAAGAATAAGTATAGTGTAAACTTAATATGGACTTTAATGTTTGATACTAACATATTTTGTATTTGTTATCTTGTTCACTCTTTAATACTTTGCTTCTTAAATGACTAATCTAGATTTATATTGTATAACACTTGCTACAACAAATACTTACCACTTTCATAGCCCATACTATATGGTATAACCGACACCTGAGCTATGAAAGCAACTTGATTTGTTGTTAACATAAGTTATAATCGTGAATGCCTGACAACATTTACAAGTATTAGTATTAATAGAATAAGATAACTAATGTAATCATGTTAATAATTTATAATCTGATTGGAACCACATTTGTGTGTGGTTTCCAATTGAATAATAAGAGTTTCTACTATACTTATTTGACATACCATTAGTGGATCCTTTAAACTTGATCTTTGTTGCTATCATTGTTTAATCCTTACGTTACTCTTCCATCTCAAAGCTCTCATCATTTATTATTATTATTATTATTATTATTATTATTATTATTATTATTATGAATTTGTTGTTATTGTGTTATTGCTATTTATAATTTATACAATTAACCTCATTGTGGTTTGACCCCGGTCTTGCTAGGTTATTTATTACTTCGACACTCCTGCACTTGGGAGAAGACATCAATCTTTTGGTAGAATCAAGTTTTTGGCGTCGTTGCTGGGGAGATAAGTTCTTGTACAAATTATAGTATTTATTTTAATTTCTCTTTTTACTTTTCTTGTATATAACTTTGTTTCTTTTCTCTTGTTTCTTTTTTTTTTCTTCTTCTTTTAATTCTACTCCTACACGTGCTTAAGAGTGTAGTCACGTACATCAAGTGGTAGACTTTCTAGGGTATCCTCATCATTTTCAGAAAATATAGCCGAAGAAGATAATCAATCACTTCATAATGAGAATAATGAGAATAACCGTGTTAGAATAATTAGAGACCACATGAATCCCACAAGAACAAGTGCACCATCATGCATAGTTTTTCCTCCTAATGTATCTCATTTTAATTTTAAGTAAGACATTCTTCAACTGTTACCTTCTTTTCATGGCTTAGATTTAGAAAATGCATACTTGCATTTAAGAGAATTTGAAGAGGTCTAGAACACCTATAATGACTTAAATTGTAGCATGAACACCATCAGATTAAAGCTTTCTCCTTTTTCATTAAAAGATAAAGCTAAAACATGGCTATAAAATTTGAGACCAGAATCCATTCGTACTTGGGATGAAATGCAATAACAGTTTTTAAAAAAGTTTTTTCCATCTCATTGAACAAACTCTTTCAAAAGAAAAATCACCACTTCCACTCAAAAACCAGGAGAAACATTTTACCAATGTTGGGATAGGTATCGAGACTTGCTTAATAGTTGCCCTCATCATGTTTTTGAAACATGAAGATTGGTTTCATATTTTTATGAAGGGTTAACACCTACAGATATGCAAATGGTTGAGTTGATGTGAAATGGAACTTTTGAAGATAAAGACCCTGATGAAGCAATGAAGTACTTAGACTTGTTACTTGAAAATGCTCAAAATTGGGACACCGCGAGTACTTATGAGGCATCAAGTAAAACTTAACCTTATACATCTAGTGGAGGTATGTACAACATTAGGGAAGATCATGACCTCCAAGCCAAGTTTGCATCTTTAGCTAGAAAAGTCGAGTCACTAGAATTGAAAAAAAGTGGTCAATTAAAATATGTTAAAAACATTGTGTGTCAAATATGTGAAACAAATGAACACTCAGCCAATAACTGTCCAACCTTGCCTTCTTTTAAGGAATGTCTCCATGAACAAGCTCATGCTTTAAATAGTTTTCAAAGGGCCAACCACAACCCATACTCACAAACATACAACTCTGGTTAGAGAAATCACCCAAATTTCAGTTGGAAGAGTGATAATAATAATGTACAAACTTCATGACCACCATTTCAAGCACACTATAATTTTCAAAATTCTCATGGATATGCACCTCCTTATGCTCCACCTCTTAAAAAAAATCTTGAGGAAACATTGCATGCATTCATTAAAAAGCAAGAGACAATCAATACTCAACTTGCTCAAAGCATAACAGATTTTAAAGATACTTTTGTAAAATTCACATCTACTCTCAGTTTTCAAGAGAAAGGCAAGTTTCCATCTCAACCATAATAAAATCCCAAGGGGTAATACAATGCAAATGTAAGTAGTTCTAGAAGCTAATACATGGATCAAGTCAAATCAGTCACTACTCTTCGGAGTGGTAAAGTTATTGAAAAATCCACTCTTGAACGTTGTGTGAAAGATCATGAGTCAATCTCTAAGGGTAAGGAAGAGGTTGAATCTAAAATTTGCAAAGAAAAGACTGATTCCCCGCCTGCACTTCCATTTTCTCATGCCATGACCAAACAAAGGGAAGTCAATCATAACTCTGAAATCTTTGAAACCTTCAAACATGTAAGGATCAATATACCTTTGCTGGATGCTATTAAACACGTTCCTTTCTATGCTAAATTTTTGAAAGATCTGTGCACTGTGAAGAGGAAACTGAATGTGAAAAAGAAAGCCTTTTTAGCCCAATAAGTAAGTGCTATTCTTCAGAACAATAATGCTTTGAAATATAAAGACCCTGGTTGTCATACAATTTCTTGCTTTATTGGAGAACATAAAATTGAAAAAGCCTTACTTGATCTTGGAGCTAGTGTGAATTTACTTCCATATTCAGTTTTCCAAAGTCTCAATCTATGTAAATTAAAACCAACTTTTGTGACTCTTTTACTTGCCGATAGATCTGTAAAAGTGCCTAGAGGAATAATTAAAGATATGTTAGTACGAGTCGATAAATTCATTTGTCCTGTGGATTTTATTATCTTAAACACACAACTTGTTGAAACATGTAATTCATTTCCTATCATTTTAGAACGTCCATTTCTTGAACTTCTAATGCATTAATTAATTATAGGAATGGACAGATGAAGCTATTTTTTAGAAACATGACATTGGAGATGAATATTTTCAACATTTGTAAACAACCTAGAGATGATAATGATTCATAGGAAGTAGATCTTATTGATGAATTAGTTTATGATCAATTTGAATCAACTGTGAGTAAAACAGAGTTTGATGAATCTGAAGATGTGCAAATAATTTATTCTCAGGAAGAAATCACAGATGAAAAAAATACTGAAATTGTTGATGCGAATTTTTTATCAAGAGTGACAACAAATTCGACATCTGACATCACACTAATCGATAATTACTTTCCTGATGAATCCTTGCTTTCTCTTACTCCAATGCCTTGATATGATAAAAATATTAATTTTCTTGTTTTGAAGATTTGCCAGCTGATTGGAGTACTCAAGATATAGAAAAGTTCTTGAACGAAGTGAAGAACTTTTATTGGGATGACCCTAACTTATTCAAATATTATTCTGATCAAGTATTTCAAAGATGCATTCCTGATAATAAGGTAAGTAGTGTCATTCAACTTTGTCATTCTGAAATATGTGAGAGTTATTTCTCGTCAAAAACGACAACTGCAAAAATATTTCAAAATGGATTTTATTGGCCTACCATATTCAAGGACACGCATGCATTCTGCAAAATTTGTGAAAATTATCAAAAAGTTGTTACTGGTCAAAAAGTTTTGTTTTATAATTCTCAACTCCATTTATTTCCTAGAGAGCTAAGATCAAGATGACGCAATCCATTTATTGAGAACCATGTGTATCCTTATGGGTCCGTTGATATTGAGAATCCAAAGAATTAAAATGCTTCTAAGGTAAATTGATATCTTTTGAAAGCTTACTTTGATAATTTTCCTAGTAAAAATAAATCAACTGGTTTAAATGATCTTGTAGATAAAGGTTGATTATTTTGTTTTTCTCACATTGTTTTTGTGTTTTTTTTGTGACTCTTGGTTTGCTAGTCTCTTTTACCTCGGTTAAATGGCGGATAACGGTATTCCATGACTCTTAAGTCTGTTCTTTCAATTTCCCATGATAACTGATATATGTGTATATATTTATTCAATTCCTTGTTCCTTCTCTTTACATCTCTTTTCCACTTCTCATCTTAAAAAAAGGACACCTGACTGATACTTAAAAGTGTATTTTTATCAAGGTTTTATATCATAATTTTGCACTTGAAGTATCAATAACTCCTGAACTAAAGCATGTTTTATAATAATATATCTAATAATATAAGATACCTTTCATTTCTGGTAAATGTTCATTTTAAATGCAGGCCTATCACATAAATAAAATGATTGATTGATGAATTTAAGAACTGAAATTGAAAGGACAAAGAGATGGCCAAACTTAGAAAAGAGATGCCGGTGCAGTCCAAATCGAAACACTGTTTGGTAATTGGGTCATATCTGGAGCTGTAGATCTTAGATTTAGGTCTACTTTATATGTATGGAAGGGTAAGACATAGGCCTACAACTTTCATATGAGCCCAAGATCTAAAAAGGCCATTTTCAAGTTCAAATTAGAGCAACAAAAAAGAAGGCCGAATCTGTTCTCCAGCCCAAGCACTGTTCAGTATTTTGGCTATATCTGGAGTTCACAAGACAACTGAGACAATTTCCTACAACTTTCATATTTTCAAGTGGTTTCAATTTTAATGTTATCAATGATGTTTTGAGCAGACAAAAGAAGATAAGGATTGTCACCAAGTCAAGAGTTGGCCACTCACTGATCAATTAGTCATCAAATCAATAGTTTCCAATTTTAGCCTATAAAGAACATAATCGACTTAGTCTTGGGAATCTGACTAAAAAAGACCTTGTTTGCTAGTTTTTAAGAAAACTGGATGGGAAGCCTATCCTCGACCTATAGAGGGCGTTTAAGCCATTCTTGGACGTAAAACCAAGGGAAGATATGAGCCACAATCACAACTACCTGTACATACATATGCTTTTTCAAATGTAAATAAATAAAGAGAGAGAGAGAGTGTGTGAGACTCCAGCTGGCCTACGTATAGGTGGTATGATTGCCTTTCTAATTTCTCATCTATAAAATCCTCTCTTCCTTTCTTTCATTTCTACTCTACCCATACATTCAACAAATACAAAAGTATGTAGAAATGACAAGTTCCTCAGGTCATCAGATAAGAAATATTTGTGTTTTCGGTGGATCTAGTCCTGGGAAAGAAAAGGAGTTTTTAGCATCAACAAATCATCTTGGTGAAGTGCTAGCTAAGAGAAAGATTCATTTAGTGTATAGGGAAGGCAACTTAGGGTTAATGGGAGGTGTGTCAATAGCTGTATTTTTAGGAGGAAGTCAAGTTTTGGGGGTCGTCCTCGAAGCTTTAGCACAAGGGGACATTATTGGAAAAACAATTAGAGAGGAACTTCAGGTCTCCAAAATGTCGGCTTGAATGAATGCAATGTTTAACCACACTGATGCCTTCATTGCTTTACCAGGTGGTCTAGGCACATTGGAAGAGATCTTTCATATTTCCTCTTGGGCCCAACTGCACATTCACTATAAACCTATAGGTTTGTTAAATGTTAATGATTATTATGATAAGTTGTTGTCTTTTCTTGATCATGCTATGGAACAGGAATTTCTAACATCTTCTACACGACAAATCATAATCTCTGCTGCTGCTACTGAACAATTGATTGACCAACTACAATTTTTCATTCCTGTAATTGATCCTTCCATGAGTCGCATAAATTAGTCAACTAAGGAAAGCCGTAAAAAGCTTAGATTGGATTTGAGCTTTCATTTGTGAATCTTTGTTCCTTTTAGTTTTATTATTGTGTTTTGTTGTTTCTTATATTTTTTTTAGTGTGTTTCAGGTTTGTCAATGTTTATTATTTCAGGTGATATCTTCTATACTCTATCTTTCTACCTTTAAACATCGAGGATAATGTCTCGTTTTAGTTGGGGGCAGAGGGTAGTAGTTAAAAAAAAAACTAAATGTGTTTTTTATTTCATAAAGCATGTGCAAAATTATTGTTTCTATGATGACAAAGTAAGAAGAACTTTTTATAACTCTTGAGATGCATCTTAGTAACCATTCTTAATAAGGTCTATCATAATACTTCTTGAAATATTCAGGTTCACAAACTCTCGTATTACTATCACTTAATTCTGCTCATATACTCATTTAACATGTATTCTTAAACCTTAATTTACACACACACACTTTAACATATGATTGTGGGTTACATAATGGTTTATTATATTATTTATGTTCTTTTGTTAAAGGTGACAACTAAGGGAAAAGGGATAGTATATAAATAAAAAAATAAAAACACAAAAAAAAAGAATGATGATAATAAAAATATAGATAAGTTTGGTTTTGTAGTCTCTCTAACCTAAGTAATTAAGCCCTAAGGGGTGTTTTAACACCTAATACCTTAAAGTCAACTGACTTGGGAGCTATTGGCCCAACGCTTGTTACATGGGTTGAGAGAAAAGCTTAAGGGAATCAAATATTACACTATCTATATATCAGTATCTGCGACCCGAGTTACTAAGCTCGTAGGGGTGTCTCAACACCTAATGCCCTAAAACCAACTGGTCTGGGAGTCATTAGCTGAAAGCTCGTTATATGGGTTAAAGATGCATGGTGTTTTAAGTTATATGTATATATATTTTTTAAAAAATAAAAAAACAGAGAAAAAAATAATAATCTCAACCCAAGGAAGTTAACCTCAAACATTAGAACAAAAATTTTGTTTTCTTCCCAGAAAAGCCCTATAATTATGTGTTGATACATTGAGCACAAAAGAAAGGTTTATGAATATCTTGTTAAGAGGTATTGAGCAGGTATATAAATTTAATGAGAGTTTATTTATCTAGATAGATTAATGGAAGTTAAATGATGACTACCTTGCTTTGTGGAATTTGCAAAGTATTTTTCTATTTTAACACTTTGATTACTAAGGACTAATAATAAGCTCGTTGGGGGTGTGTGACACGACTAAAAGGTTGATGTTTTCTCCCAGGTGCAGGAGTGTCGAAGTAATAAATAACCCGGCAAGACCGGGGTCGACCCACAGGGAGGTTAATTGTACAAATTATAAATAACAATAATACAACAACAATAATAACAACAACAACAACAACAACAACAACAACAATAATAATAATAATAATAATGAGGCATCTGGAGTTCTAGAAGTCCAAATGAGCTGCATTGTTTACACAAGAAAGCTGAGACAATTGCCTACAACTTTCATGTTTTCACCTGACTCCAATTTTGACGTTATCAATGACGTTTTGGGCAGACAAAAAAAGATAAGGATTGTCACCAAGTCAAAAGTTGGCCACCCACTTATCAATTAGTCATCAAATTAATAGTTCCCAATTTTGGCCTATAAAAGGAGGTATTTGCTATTCATTTAGGCATCTTGGTGTTCAGATCAAGATCATGCTCTTCCTTTCTTTCTTTATATTTTTTGTAATTTTTATGCTTTACTTTCATTAATATCAAGTTTATGCCTTTCATTTTCTTTCCTTTACTTAGTTAACTTTTATGTTCTTATTTTGTTTATCTATTTTGCTTTCTTTCATTATGTCTAGCTAAGTTAATTATGTCAAGGTGAAAAGGTTACACTAATGGTGTGAGAATAAGTATAATGTAAACTTAATATGGACTTTAATGTTTGATACTAACATGTTTTATATTTGTTATCTTGTTCACTCTTTAATACTTTGCTTGTTGATTAGTACTTAAAAGTGTATTTTTATCATGGTTTTATATCATCATTTTGCACTTGAAGTATCAATAACTCCTTAACTAAAGCATGTTTTATAATAATATATCTAATAATATAAGATACCTTCAATTTATGGTAAATATTTATTTTAAATGCAGGTCTATCACATAAATGAAAATATTGATTGATGACTTTAAGAACTTAAATTGCAAAGGCAAAGAGATGGTCAAACTTAGAAAAGAGATGTCGGTGCGATCCAAACCGGAACACTGTTTGGTAATTGGGTCATATCTAAAGCTACAGATCTCAGATTTAGGTCCAATTTATATGGATGGAAAGGTAAGACATAGGCCTACAACTTTCATATGGAGCCCAAGATCTAAAAAGGCCATTATCAAGTCCAAATTGTAGCAACAACAAAGAAGCCCGAATCTGTCTTCCAGCCCGAGCACTGTTCGGTATTTTGGCCATATCTGGAGTTCTAGAAGTCCAAATGAGCTGCATTTTTTACACAAGAAAGCTGACACAATTTCTAACAACTTTTATGTTTATAACTGGCTCCAATTTTGACGTTATCAATGACGTTTTGGGCAGACAAGAGAAGATAAGGATTATCACCAAGTCAAAGGTTGGCCACCCACATATCAATTAGTCATCAAATCAATAGTTCCCAATTTTGGCCTATAAAAGGAGGCATTTGCCATGCATTTAGGCATCTTGGTTTCCAGATCAAGATCATGCTCTTCCTTTCTCTTTTTGTATTTTTTGTAATGTTTATGCTTTGCTTTCATTAATATTAAGTTTATGCTTTTCATTTCCTTTCCTTTACTTAGTTAGCTTTTATGTTCTTATTTTGTTTATCTATTTTGCTTTCTTTCATTATGTCTAGCTAAGTTAATTATGTCAAGGTGAAAAGGTTACATTAATGGTGTAAGAATAAGTATAATGTAAACTTAATATGGACTTTAATGTTTGATACTAACATGTTTTATATTTGTTATCTTGTTCACTCTTTAATACTTTGCTTGTTAAATGACTAATATTGATTTATGTTGTATAACACTTGGTACAACAAATGCTTGACACTTTCATAGCCCATAATGTATGGTATAACCGACACCTGAGCTATGAAAGGAACTTGATTTGTTGTTAACATAAATTATAATCATGAATGCTTGACGAGATTTACAAGTATTAGCATTAATTGAATAAGATGACTAATATAATCATGTTAACAATATATAATCTGATTGGAACCTCCTTTGTGTGTGGTTTCCAATTCAATAATAAGAGTTTATACTATACTTGTTTGATATACCATTAATGGAACCTCTAACCTTGACATTTGTTATTATTATTGTTTAATCCTTACATTAATTTTTCATCTCCAAGTTCTCATCATCTTCTTCTTCTTCTCTTTCTTTACTACTACTACTACTACTACTACTACTACTACTACTACTACTACTATTATTATTATTATTATTATTATTATTATTATTATTATTATTATTGTTATCGTTGTTGTTGTTATTGTTGTTTATAATTGTTGTTTATAATTTGTACAATTAACCTTCCTGTGGTTCGACCCCGGTCTTGCCGGGTTATTTATTACTTCGACACTCCTGCACTTGGGAGAAGACATCAACCTTTTAGTTGTGTCAAGTTTTTGGCGCCGTTGCCGGGGAGGTAAGTTCTTGTATAAATTATAGTATTTATTTTATTTTCTCTTTTCACTTTTCTTGTATATAACTTTGTTTCTTTTCTTTTGTTTCTTTTTATTTTGTTTTCTTCCTCCTTCTTTTGCTTTCTTCTTCTTCTTTTTTATTTTATTCCAACACGTGCATGAGAGTGTGGTCACGTACATCAAGTGGTAGACTTTGTAGGGTATCCTCATCATTTTCAGAAAATATGGCCGAAGAAGATAATCAATCACTTCATAATGAAAATAATGAGAATAACCGTGCTAGAACACTTAGAGACCACATGAATCCCATAAGAACAAGTGCACCATCATGCATAGTTTTTGCTCCTGATGCATCTCATTTTAATTTTAAACCAGGTATTATTCAACTTTTACCTTCTTTTCATGGTTTAGAATTGGAAAATCCATACTTGCATTTAAGGGAATTTGAGGAGGTCTGCAACACATATAATAATTTAAATTGTAGCATGAACACCATCAAATTAAAGCTTTTTCCTTTTTCATTAAAAGATAAAGCTAAAACATGGCTATAAAATTTGAGACCTGGATCCATTCGTGCTTGGGATGAAATGCAACAACAGTTTTTAAAGAAGTTTTTCCCATCTCATAGAACAAACTCTTTCAAGAGACAAATCACCACTTTCACTCAAAAACCAGGAGAAACATTTTACAAATGTTGGGATAGGTATCGAGACTTGCTTAGTACTTGCCCTCATCATGGTTTTGAAACATGGAGATTGGTTTCATATTTTTATGAAGGGTTAACACCTAAAGATAGGCAAATGGTTGAGTTGATGTGCAATGGAACTTTTGAAGATAAAGACCCTGATGAAGCAATGGAGTACTTAGACTTGTTAGCTGAAAATGCTCAAAATTGGGACACCGCGGGTACTTATGAGGCACCGAGTAAAACTCAACCTCATACATCTAATGGAGGTATGTACAACCTTAGGGAAGATCATGACCTTCAGGCCAAGTTTGCATCTTTAGCTAGAAAAGTCGAGGCACTAGAATTGAAAAGGAGTGGTCAATTAAAATTTGTTGAAAACATTGTGTGTCAAATCTGTGAAACAAATGAACACTCAACCAATGAGTGTCCAACCTTGCCTTCTTTTAAGGAATGTCTCCATGAACAAGCCCATGCTTTAAACAGTTTCCAAAGGCCCAACCACAACCCATACTCCCAAACATACAACCCTGGTTGGAGAAATCACCCAAATTTTAATTGGAAAAGTGAGAACAACAATGCACAAACTTCACAACCACCGTTTCAAGCACACCATAATTTCCAAAATTCTCATGGATATGCACCTTCTTATGCTCCACCTTCTAGAAGAAATCTTGAGGAAACATTGCATGCATTCATTGAAAAGCAAGAGACAATTAATACTCAACTTCCTCAAAACATGACAGATTTTAAAGATACTCTTGCTAAATTAATATCTGCTCTCAGTTTCCAAGAGAAAGGTAAGTTTCCATCTCAACCGCAACAAAATCCCAAGGGGCAATACAATGTAAATGCAAGTAGTTCTGGAAGCCAACATATGGATCAAGTCAAATCAGTCACTACTCTGCGCAGTGGTAAGGTCATTGAAAAACCCTCTCTTGAACCTTATGAGAAAGATGATGCGTCAATCTCTAAGGGTAAGGAAGGGGATGAATCTGAAAATTGCAAAGAAACGACTGATTCACCGCCAGCACTTCCATTTCCTCAAGCCATGACCAAACAAAGGAAAGTCAATCACAATTCTGAAATTTATGAAATTTTCAAACAGGTAAGGATCAATATACCTTTGCTGGATGCAATTAAACAGGTTCCTTCCTATGCTAAATTTTTGAAAGATCTATGCACTGTGAAGAGGAAACTGAATGTGAAAAAGAAAGCCTTTCTAGCCGAACAAGTAAGTGCTATTCTTCAAAATAATAATGCTTTGAAATATAAAGACCCTGGTTGTCCTCCAATTTCCTGCTTTATTGGAGAGCATAAAATTGAAAGAGCCTTACTTGATCTTGGTGCTAGTGTGAATTTACTTCCATATTTAGTTTTTCAGAGTCTCAATCTAGGTGAGTTAAAACCAACTTCTATATCTCTTTTACTTGCTGATAGATCTGTAAAAGTGCCTAGAGGAATAATTGAAGATGTGTTAATACAAGTCGATAAATTCATTTATCCTGTGGATTTTATTGTCTTGGACACAGAACCTGTTCAAGCATGTAATTCATTTCCTGTTATTTTAGGACGTCCGTTTCTTGCAACTTCTAATGCATTGATTAATTGTAGGAATGGACTGATGAAGCTATCATTTGGAAACATGACACTGAGATGAATATTTTCAACATTTGCAAGCAACCTGGAGATGATAATGATTTACAAGAAGTAGATCATATTGATGAATTAGTTTATGATCAACTTGAATCTACTTTAAGTAAAAATGAATTAGATGAAACTGAAGATTTCCAAATGGTTTATTCTAAGGAAGAAATCACGAATGAAACAAGCACCGAAAATGTTGATGCGAATCTTTTGTCAACAGTGACAACAGATTCGACATCTGACATCACACCAATCGATGATTACTTTCCTAACGAATCCTTACTTTCTCTTAGTCCAATGCCTTGGTATGATAAAAATATCAATTTTCTTGCTTTAGGAGATTTGCCAGTTGATTGGAGTACTCAAGACAAAGAAAAGTTTTTGAACGAAGTGAAGAGCTTTTATTGTGATGACCCTAACTTATTCAAACATTGTCCTGATCAAATATTTCAAAGATTCATTCCCGACAATGAGGTAAGTAGTGTCATTAAACTTTGTCATTCTGAAGCATGTGGAAGTTATTTCTTGTCAAAAAAGACAACTGCAAAAATCTTACAAAGTGGATTTTATTGGTCCACCATGTTCAAGGACACGCATGCATTCTGCAAAACTTGTGAAAATTGTCAAAAGATTAATACTAGTCAAAAAGTTTTGTTTTATAATTCTCAACTCTATGTAGTCCCTAGAGAGCTAAGACCAAGATGGAACAATCCTTATGGGGCTTGTGATATTGAGAATTCAATGAATGACAATGATTTTAAGGAAAATGGACATCGTTCGAAAGCTTACTTTGATAATTTTCCTAGTGAAAATGAATCAACTGGTTGGAATGATCTTGTAGATAAAGGTTGATTATTTTGTTTTTCTCACATTGTTTTTGTGTTTCTTTTTGAGTGATTTTTGCTAGTTTCTCTCATCCCGGTCAATTGGCGGACAACGGTACTCCGTGACTTAAGTCGGTTCTTTCAGTTTCTCACAATAACTGATATTTGTGTATATATTTGTGCAATTCTTTGAATCTCTCTTCCAATTCTCATTTGAAAATGGACACTAATCTTGAAAAATTGAAAAAGTATTTTCCCGCTCTGCCTCAGAATGCGATTACAAAAATTTACCGTGCTAGATGTGCAAGATTGAGATTGTTAATGAATCATGGAATTCCTGAAGATATTCGCTGGTTGATTGAAGCAAAGGTCCGATTATCAGGTGAGTCCTCTAACTTCATTTCACACATGCCTGGAACAGGTAAAAGCACTTTTGCAAAGAAGCGTCGTGCAAAACGACTGGATGTCTGTCATCGATGTGCTAGATGGACTTGTAATACACAATGTCGTTCTTTAGGAATGGTATCTATAAACCGTGAAGATAAAATACAATTCATTAAGGATGGCCTGAGTAAGGAGTCTTTAGATAATCTTCTACTGACTCTTGAGACGCATCCTAGTGGAGATGTGCATCGTGCAATTCATGATTCATGGCCACTATTTCATAAAGAACATGATCGACTTAGTCTTGGGAATCTGACTAAAAAAGACCCTGTTTACTAGTTTTTAAGAAAACTGGATGGGAAGCCTATCCCCGACCCATAGAGGGCGTTTAAGCCGTTCTTGGACGTAAAACCAAGGGAAGATGTGAGCCACAATCACAACTACCTGTACATACACATGCTTTTTTTCAAAAGTAAATAAATAAATAAATAAAAAGAGAGAGAGAGTGTGAGACTCTAGTTGGCCTACATATAGATGTTATGATTGCCTTTCTACTTTCTCATCTATAAAACCCTCTTTTCCTTCCTTTCATTTCTACTCAACCCATACATTCAACAAATACAGAAGTGTGTATAAATGGCAAGTTCCTCAAGTCATCAAATAAGAAATATTTGTGTTTTTGGTGGATCTAGTCCTGGGAAAGAAAAGGAGTTTTTAGAATCAGCAAACCATCTTGGTCAGGTGCTAGCTGAGAGAAAGATTCATTTAGTGTATGGGGGAGGCAGTCTTGGGTTAATGGGAGGTGTGTCAATAGCTGCATTTTTAGGAGGTAGTCAAGTTTTGGGGGTCGTCCCTGAAGCTTTGGCACAAGGGGACATCATTGGAAAAACAATTGGAGAGGAACTTCAGGTCTCCACAATGTCGGCTCGAATAAATGCAATGTTTAATCATGCTGATGCTTTCATTGCTTTACCAGGTGGTCTAGGCACATTGGAAGAGATCTTTCATATTTCCTCTTGGGCTCAATTGCACATTCACCATAAACCCATTGGTTTGTTAAATGTTAATGGTTATTATGATAAGTTGTTGTCTTTTCTTGATCATGCTGTGGAACAGGAATTTCTAACATCTTCTGCACGACAAATCATAATCTCTGCTACTACTGCTGAACAATTGATTGACCAACTACAATCTTTCATTCCTGTGATTGATCCTTCCATGAGTCGCATAAATTGGTCATCTACGGGAAGCCGTAAAAAGCTTAGATTGGATTTGAGCCTTCATTTATGAATTTTTGTGTATTTTGGTTTTATTATTGTGTTTTGTTATTTCTTATTTTTGTTTCAGTGTGTTTCAGGTTTTGTCAGTGTTCGTTATTTCAGGTGATATCTTCTATACTCTATCTTTCTACTTTAGAACATTGAGGACAATGTCTCGTTTTGGTTTAGGGGAGAGGGTAGTAGTTGATAAAAAAAAAATTGTTTTTCATTTCATAAAGCATGTGTATAATTGTTGTTACTAGGATGGCAGAGTAAAGGAGTTCTTTTGTTAAAGTGACTCTTGAGACGCATCTTAGTAACCATTCTTAACAAGGTCTATTATAATACTTCCTGAAATATTCAGGTTTACAAACTCTCGTATTGTTACCACTTAATTCTGCTCATATACTTATTTAACATGTATTCTTAAACCTTAATTTACACACACACACACTTTAACATATGATTGTGGGTTGCATATTGGATTATTACATTATTTATGTTCTTTTGTTAAAGGTAACAACTAAGGGAAAGGGATTGTATATAATTAAAAAAAAAGAAAAAAAGAAAAAAAAATGATGATAACAAAAATGTAGATAAGTTTGGTTTCGTAGCCTCCCTAACCTAAGCAATTAAGCCCGAAGGGGTGTTTTAACACCTAATACCCTAAAGTCAACTGACTTGGGAGCTATTGGCCCAACGCTTGTTACATGGGTTGAGGAGAAAAGCTTAAGGGAATCAAACATTGCACTATCTATATATCAGTATCTGCGACCCGAGTTACTAAGCTCGTAGGGGTGTCTTAACACCTAATGCCCTAAGACCAACTGGTCTGGGAGTCATTAGCTGAAAGCTCGTTACATGGGTTAAAGATGCATGATGTTTTTTATATGTATATAGATTTAAAAAAAAAACGAAAAAAAAAAGACAAAAATAGTAATCCCAACCCAAGAAAGTTAACCTTAAACATTAGAACAAAAATTTTGTTTTCTTCCAAGAAAAGCCCCATAATTATGTGTTGATACATTGAGCACAAAAAAAAAGATTTATTAATATCTTGTTAAGAGGTATTGAGCAGATATATAAATTTAATGAGAGTTTGTTTATCTCGATAGATTAATGGAAGTTAAATGATGAATACCTTGCTTTGTGAAATTTGCAAATTGTTTTAACGCTTTGATTACTAGGGACTAGTAATAAGCTGGTTGAGGGGTGTGATTAGTACTTAAAAGTGTATTTTTATCATGGTTTTATATCATCATTTTGCACTTGAAGTATCAATAACTCCTTAACTAAAGCATGTTTTATAATAATATATCTAATAATATAAGATACCTTTAATTTATGGTAAATGTTTATTTTAAATGCAGGCCTATCACATAAATGAAAATATTGATTGATGACTTTAAGAACTTAAATTGCAAAAGCAAAGAGATGGTCAAACTTAGAAAAGAGATGTCGGTGCGATCCAAACCGGAACACTATTTGGTAATTGGGTCATATCTGAAGCTACAGATCTCAGATTTAGGTCCAATTTATATGGATGGAAAGGTAAGACATAGGCCTACAACTTTCATATGGAGCCCAAGATCTAAAAAGGCCATTATCAAGTCCAAATTGTAGCAACAACAAAGAAGCCCGAATCTGTCTTACAGCCCGAGCACTGTTCGGTATTTTGGCCATATCTGGAGTTCTAGAAGTCCAAATGAGCTGAATGTTTTACACAAGAAAGCTGACACAATTTTCTACAACGTTTATGTTTACAAGTGGCTCCAATTTTGACGTTATCAATGATGTTTTGGGCAGACAAGAGAAGATAAGGATTATCACCAAGTCAAAAGTTGGCCACCCACTTATCAATTAGTCATCAAATCAATAGTTCCCAATTTTGGCCTATAAAAGGAGGCATTTGCCATGCATTTAGGCATCTTGGTTTCCAGATCAAGATCATGCTCTTCCTTTCTCTTTTTGTATTTTTTGTAATGTTTATGCTTTGCTTTCATTAATATTAAATTTATGCTTTTCATTTCCTTTCCTTTACTTAGTTAGCTTTATGTTCTTATTTTGTTTATCTATTTTGCTTTCTTTCATTATGTCTAGCTAAGTTAATTATGTCAAGGTGAAAAGGTTACATTAATGGTGTAAGAATAAGTATAATGTAAACTTAATATGGACTTTAATGTTTGATACTAACATGTTTTATATTTGTTATCTTGTTCACTCTTTAATACTTTGCTTGTTAAATGACTAATATTGATTTATATTGTATAACACTTGGTACAACAAATGCTTGACACTTTCATAGCCCATAATGTATGGTATAACCGACACCTGAGCTATGAAAGGAACTTGATTTGTTGTTAACATAAGTTATAATCATGAATGCTTGACGAGATTTACAAGTATTAGCATTAATTGAATAAGATGACTAATGTAATCATGTTAACAATATATAATCTGATTGGAACCTCCTTTGTGTGTGGTTTCCAATTCAATAATAAGAGTTTATACTATACTTGTTTGATATACCATTAGTGGAACCTCTAACCTTGACATTTGTTATTATTATTGTTTAATCCTTACATTAATTTTCCATCTCCAAGTTCTCATCATCTTCTTCTTCTTCTCCTTCTTTTTCTTTATTACTACTACTACTACTACTACTACTACTACTACTACTACTACTACTACTACTACTACTACTACTACTACTACTACTACTACTACTATTATTATTATTGTTATTATTGTTATCGTTGTTGTTGTTATTGTTGTTTATAATTGTTGTTTATAATTTGTACAATTAACCTTCCTGTGGTTCGACCCCGGTCTTGCCGGGTTATTTATTACTTCGACACTCCTGCACTTGGGAGAAGACATCAACCTTTTAGTCGTGTCACTTGTTAAATGACTAATCTTGATTTATGTTGTATAACACTTGGTACAACAAATGCTTGGCACTTTCATAGCCCATAATGTATGGTATAACCGACACCTGAGCTATGAAAGGAACTTGATTTGTTGTTAACATAAGTTATAATCATGAATGCTTGACGAGATTTACAAGTATTAGCATTAATTGAATAAGATGACTAATGTAATCATGTTAACAATATATAATCTGATTGGAACCTCCTTTGTGTGTGGTTTCCAATTCAATAATAAGAGTTTATACTATACTTGTTTGATATACCATTAGTGGAACCTCTAACCTTGACATTTGTTATTATTATTGTTTAATCCTTACATTAATTTTCCATCTCCAAGTTCTCATCATCTTCTTCTTCTTCTCCTTCTTTTTCTTTATTACTACTACTACTACTACTACTACTACTACTACTAGTACTATTATTATTATTGTTGTTGTTGTTGTTGTTGTTGTTGTTGTTGTTGTTGTTATTGTTATTGTTGTTGTATTATTGTTATTTATAATTTGTACAATTAACCTCCTTGTGGTTCGACCCCGGTCTTGTCGGGTTATTTATTACTTCGACACTCCTGCACTTGGGAGAAGACATCAATCTTTTAGTCATGTCAACACCACTCTTAAAAAATTAAAAAAGTATTTTCCTGCTTTGCCTCAAAATGCTATTATAAAAATTTACCGAGCAAGGTGTGCAAGATTGAGGTTGTTAAGGAACCATGAAATTCCTGAAGAGATTCACTGGTTAATTAAAGCAAAGGTTCTATTATCATGTGAGTCTTCCAATTCTTTCATTTCACACATGCTTGGAACAGGTAAAAGCACTTTTGCAAAAGAAACGTCATGCAAAACGACTGAAAGTCTTCCATCGATGTGCCAGATGGACTTGCAATGCACAATGTCATTCTTTAGGAATGATATCTGTAAACCATGAGGATAAAATACTATTCATTAAGGATGGTCTGAGTAAGGGGTCTTTAGATAATCTTCTATTGACTCTTGAGACGTGCCTTAGTGGAGATGTGCATCGTGCAATTCATGATTTATGGCCACTATTCCATAAAGAACATGCTCGATATAGTCTTGGAAATTTGACTAAAAAAGACCCTGTTTGCTGGTTTTTAAGAAAACTAGATGGGAAGCCTATCCCCGATCCATAGAGGGCGTTTAAGCTGTTCTTGGACATAAAACCAAGGGAAGATATGAGATACAATCACAACTGCAATTTGAGTCTTAGTTTGTAAAAACTTGTGTCTTTTGGTTTTAGTAATAACATAATATTTGTGTTTTGTTGTTTCTTATATTTGTTTAAGTTTGTTTCAGGTTTGTCAGTATTTGTTATTTCAAGTGATGGCTTCTATACTCTATCTTTCTACTCTAGGACATTGAGGACAATGTCTCATTTTAGTTGGGGGGAGAGGGTAGTAGTTGATAAAAAAAAAAACTAAAGGGTAGTAGTTGATAAAAAAAACTAACTGTGTTTTTTATTTCATAAAGTATGTGCAAAATTGGTGTTACTAGGATGGCAGAGTAAATGAGCTCTTCTGTTAAAGTGACTATTGAGACGCATTTTGGTAACCATTCTTAACAAGGTCTATCATAATACTTCTTGAAATATTAATGTTTACAAACTCTCGCATTATTATCACTTAATTATGCTCATATACTCATTTAACATGTATTCTTAAACCTTAATTTTTATACACACACTGTAACATATGATTGTGGATTGCACATTGGACTATTACATTATTTATGTTCTTTTGTTAAAGGTAACAATTAAGGAAAATAAATACTATATAATTTGAAAAAAAAATAAAAAACAAAAAAAAGAGCAAAATAATAATAATAATAATAATATAGATAAGTTTAGTTTTGTAGCCTCCCTAACCTAAACAATTAAACTTGAAGGGGTGTTTTAACACTTAATACCCTAAGGTCAACTGACTTGGGAGCTATTGACCCAACGCTTGTTACATAAGTTGAGGAGAAAAGCTTAAGAGAATTAAACATTGCACTATCTACGTATCAGTATCTACGACCCGAGTTACTAAGCCCCCGGGGGTGTCTCAACACCTAATGCCCTAAGATCAACTAGTTGGGAGTCATTAGTTGAAAGCTCGTTACATGGGTTAAAGATGCATTGTGTTTTAAGTTACATGTATATATATTTTTTTTAAAAAAAGAAGAAAAAAAAATCTCAACCCAAGGAAGTTAACCTTAAACATTAGAACAAGAATTTTGTTTTCTTCCAAGTAAAGACTCATAACTATGTGTTGATATATTGAGTATAAAAGGAAGGTTTATTAATATCTTGTTTAAGAGGTATTGAGCAGATATATAAATTTAATGAGAGTTTGTTTATATAGATAGATTAATGAAAGTTGAATGATGAATACCTTACTTTGTGGAATTTACAAATTTTTTTCTATTTTAACGCTTTGATTACTATAGACTAGTAATAAGCTGGTTGGAGGGGTGTAATTAGTACTTAAAAGTGTATTTTTATCAAGGTTTTATATCATTATTTTGCACTTGAAGTATCAATAACTCCTTAACTAAAACATGTTTGATAATAACATATCTAATAATATAAGATATATTTAATTTATGGTAAATATTCATTGTAAATATAGACTTGTCATATAAATGAAAGGATTGATTGATGAATTTAAAAACTGAAATTAGAAGGATAAAGAGATGACCAAACTTAGAAAAGAGATGTCGGTGCAGTCCAAACCGGAACAATGTTTGGTAATTGAGTCATATCTAGAGCTATAAATCTCGGATTTAGGTCTACTTTATATGGATAGAAAGGTAAGAAAGAGGCCTACAACTTTTATGGGAGCCCAAGATTTAAAAAAGCTATTTTCAAGTCCAAATTATAGCAACAATAAAAAAGTCCAAATCTATCCTCCAGCCTAAGCACTATTCAGTTTTTGGCCCATGTCTGAAGTTCTAGAAGTCTAAATGACCTTAATTTTTTACCCTAGAAAGCTCAGACAATTTCCTACAACTTTCATGTTTCAAGTGGTTCTAATTTTGATGTTATCACTGATGTTTTGGGTAGACAAAAGAAGATAAAGATTGTCACCAAGTTAAGAGTTGGCCACCCACTCATCAATTAGTCATCAAATCAATAGTTCCTAATTTTGGCTTATAAAAGGAGGCATTTGCCATGCATTTTGGCATCTTGATTTCTAGATCAAGATTATGCTCTTGCTTTCTCTCTTTGTATTTTTTTATAATGTTTATGCTTTGCTTTCATTAATATCAAGTTTATGCCTTTTATTTCCTTTCCATTACTTAGTTAACTTTTATCTTATTTATGTTCTTATTTTGTTTATTTATTTTTCTTTCTTTTATTATGTTTAGCTAAGTTTATTATGTCAAGGTAAAAAGGTTACACTAATGGTGTAAGAATAAGTATAATGTAAACTCAATATAGACTTTAATGTTTGATACTAACATGTTTTGTATTTGTTATCTTGTTCACTCTTTAATACTTTGCTTGTTAAATGACTAATCTAGATTTATGTTATATAACACTTGGTACATCAAACGCTTGGCAGTTTCATAGCATATACTGTATGGTATAACCGACACTTGAGCTATGAAAGGAACTTGATTTGTTGTTAACATAAGTTATAATCATGAATGCCTAATGAGATTTACAAGTATTAGCATTAATCGAATAAGATAACTAATGTAATCATGTTAACAATTTGTAATCTGATTGGAACCTCTTTTGTGTGTGGTTTCCAATTGAATAATAAGAGTTTATACTATACTTGTTTGACAAACCATTAATGGATCCTCTAACATTGACATTTGTTGTTATCATTGTTTAATCCTTACGTTAATCTTCTATTTCAAAGTTCTCATCAACTTCTTCTTCTTCTTTATTATTATTACTACTACTTCTTCTTCTTCTTCTTCTTCTTCTACTACTACTACTACTACTACTATTATTACTATTACTATTACTATTACTACTAGTATTATTACTATTACTATTATTAGTAGTATTATTACTATTATTACTATTGTTATTGTTATTATTGTATTATTGCTATCTATAATTTATATAATTAACCTCCTTGTGGTTCGACCCTGGTCTTGCTGGGTTATTTATTACTTCGACACTCCTGCACTTGGGAGAAGACATCAATCTTTTAGTCGTGTATGGACCATGAGGCTCTAACATTTCATTCACTATTCTTTTACAAAAGTCATTTTTTTTTACTTTAGAAAACCTTAACATATCTTCTTCCCGTGTTTTGCTTGTTCTTTTAAAGTGCAAATTCAACTTAAAAGGGATACCCCAAAGCATTTCAAAAAATCACCACTAAACTTGCTATTTTTATAGACAATAAGAACATCAACTTAATTTTTTTAAAAAACAAAGTCAACGGTTGAGAGACCCATATTAAGGCAATAATGTTTTTTTTTAATGCACCAATCTTGATTTTTATTTTTATTTTTTTATGAAATTTCCTTGGAACTTGTATATTGGTTGACCATCTCAATTTGAGGTTCCATGTCACTTGCTTTGGTTATTTGATTTTTCTATAACGTTTAGTGATAGCTGTTTCTTAATAGTAATGGATTTTGAAGAGTTATTTCTCAACAATTATAAAACTTGAAGAACTATCTCTCAATAGTTGCAACTTTTGACAAACCATTAGTTTTGATAATTTATAAGCTCTTTTTAACACTAAAGCACGATTTTTCTTTCGCTCTCGATCAAAGTGAATACTCACCATTTTTAAGGACTTATAAACTTCATAGGACATGTAATATTTCTTTATGTCCATTCTTTCAAATATGCATTTTTCTTAAATAGTGATTTTCAGTAATTATTCTTCTTCTAAGAGGTTCTTAGCAATTGGGGACAAATATTGCCAAACAAGCCTTCGTATACACGAACCTGCCATTTGTTTATTTGCTAAGACATGGTCTTCCAAAAGCATTAAGTATTTAACTTTTTGGTCATTAGATACTTATTGTGAACTTTATGTTCATGGTGGTTGACATAAGTAAGTTTTAAAACTTAGTTCTTTTTTCTACAATTAATATATTTTCTAATTGATCTACCACCAATAAACTACCCACAAGCATGTTGGTGACACTACTTGTAAGGATTACTTCCTAATCTTTAATGCATTTAAGTGTACTTCTATGTATTGAGAATGGAAAAAAAAATTGAAATACTATGAATTGATTCTCGAGAGGGCACATATTCAAGACACCATTTTTTGCATCTTTTTTACATATGTTTGATAGTTGAAAGTTATCCTTTCTTTTTAAAACCATTAAAAGCCTTCTACTAACACACTATTTATCCCAAATGGCAAGGAGTTTGTGTCATTTTGGGAATTGAAATCATCTAGTGATTTTTCTATTTTTGGCACTTTTTATGATGAAGTCATCTATTCTACTGATGAACTTAACGAAGCTGCTAAAAAAGGAGATTCTTTTCTTTCAAAAAGCTGTAAGTATCTATATATGACCTTTTTATAAAGAATATGAGATTGTTAATAATGATTATGAAATAACTCTTTAGTATTTGGTAGATTTTTAGTTCTAAGATGACTTAAGATACAAGGTTTCTTTCTTTATAAATTGAGATGGTAAGTCTAATGAATCCGATAAGATTACTCATCTATCAGGCTCAATTGACAAGTCTTATATTACTTATAGCAAATCCATGCATCATCTCAAAAAGTTTAATGTCTTTTCTCATATTCAAGATAGAGATTTTTAGAAGCTTTTCTTTCATGTTGCTATACAAATTGTATTTTCTAGCACAGATGTTGGTTTTATTCATCCTAATACTTTTAAAGTAACATATATGATTGTAGCTGGAAGACAAATCTCTTTTCTGATATCAATCCTAGCAAGTATTTTCAAGGGTCTAAGAAAGATCTAATCTGTATTAGATGAAACTATACGAGACATTCTTTTTCTTATTCATTTTCTTAGTATTGGTTTGCAAAAAAATGTAGCACTCATCAAACAACCACTAGCCATGTCAAATTAGTTAGGATGATCAAATATGTCAACAAAGAGTTAACATAATATTTTAATGAATCTTAGGCTAATGCTCTTTTTAGGAGCCCTAAAAGAATTATACCTCCTATATTATTTTTCATGGCTAGATTTGTTGTCTAGCATGATGATGGCAATTTATCGGTCCTCAAAAGTAACTACTTTATATGTATTCAATTTGGCTATCCAACTCTCTATTATGATAATACTTATATTATTTAGCCCTATTGTCTTAATAGATTTAATAGACAATTTGAGTTTTTCCAACATATTCTCTGTGAATTTAGAAGGAGAACTAGGATTCCAATTTTGAAAGATATGTTTCAACTTCGGCATAGCTTTACTAAACTCAACACTTATTCTCAATGCAAGCTTTTTTTGCCCTTAAATGCTAGACTTTCTTTGTTTACTAAATGTTATAAGGACTGTTGGACTTCAAAGTGGTTTAAAGTTTCTTCTTAATAAATGAAATTCATTCTTAAAAGTCCTTCATATGTTTCTATAATATCTCGAAAAGAAAAAAAGAATAATGACCCTATCCTAACAAGAAAGAAAATAATTTCTCTTACCCACAAAAGTGACAAATAAGTAGTTGATGTTGATTTGGGAAAAGAAGATGGTGCCTAAACATTTGCCTATATAAAGAAGACACCACTAATTATTCCTAGTACAAAAAGGATAGGTGTTGCAAAATATTATCTCAAGAATAAATCCATTAATCAAGGGAATGAAAGGAGAGCATAATCTTTCTCTTCATGATTAATTAATGAACACTTCTTCTTCTTTTCTACACCTCTCATTAATTGTTTTTTTTTTAAATGCTCACAACGATGTATATCTGTAGGATAAGAAAAAAGACATTATTGAAGCAATTTTAAATGTTGAGAATAATGAACAAGAAGACAATGATCATCATTAAAAACATTTAAAACATACCAAAACGGTGTTTAATCCTTGTGGATTGAGTTTTTTTATGAAGACTCTAGCGCATCAATCACGCTAGATAATACTAATGAATTTGTTAGATTTTTTTTGTTTTTTAATTCATGTTGCTTATCATATACTAACTATCATTTTTTATTGTTCTTTATTAATTTCAACTTATTCAACATGACCTAGGGAATGAATTTGACATGTATATTGGGCAAGAAATGAGTGTTGCTTCTGTTGCTAGCCTTAATCCCTTCACTAGTTTAGCTATTAGGATTGTAAACTCTCATCTTTCAAAACCTTTTTCATATAAGCAATCTAATCACTAACGTTTTTCATATAAACAGTCTAATCACTAATTTATAGAATCACTTCCACTAATTAACACGACCAAAAGATTGATATTTTCTTCTCAGTATAGATGTATCAAAGTAATAAATAACCCGACAAGATCGGAGTCAAACCACAAGGAGGTTAACTATATAAATAACAACAACAACAATAATAATAAGTTAAAGAGGACTTGGGATTGTAAGATTAATGTGAGAATTAAACAATGATAAAAATAATTGCCAAGGTTAGAGGACCCACTAATGGTATTTTAAAAAAGTATGGTATAAACTCTTATTACTCAACTGGAAACCACACACAAAGAAGGTTCCAATCAGATTATAAATAGTTAACATGATTACATTAGTTATCTTATTCAAATAATGATAATACTTGTAAATGTTGTCAGGTATTTATGATTATAACTTATGTTAATAACAAATCAAGTTTCTTTCATAGCACAAATGTCGGTTACACCATATGGTTGGGCTATGAAAGTGCCAAATATTTATTATACCAAGTATTATACAACATAAATCTAGATTAATAAGCAAGGTATTAAGAGTGAACAATATAACAAATACAAAACATGTTAGTATCAAACATTAAAGTCCATGTTGAGTTTACACTATACTTATTCTTATATCATTAGTGTAACCTTTTCACCTTGATATAATAAATTTAGCTAAACATAATGAAATAGAGAAACATAAATAAACAAGACAAGAACATAAATAAGATATAAGTTAACTAAGGAAAAGAAAGGAAATGAGAAGCATAAACAAGAGATTAATATAAGTAAAACTTAAGCATTACAATAAAAAGAGAGTAAGAACATAATCTTGATATAAAAATAAAGATACCTAAATACATGGAAAATACCTTCTTTTATAGGCTAAAATTTGAAACTATTGATTTGATGATTAATTGTTGAGTGGGTAGCCAACTCTTGATTTGGTGACAATCCTTATCTTCTTGTCTCCTAAAAATGTCATTGTTAACATCAATATTCAAACAAACTTGAATAATGAATGTTCTAGGAAATTATCTCAGCTTTGCAACAAAAAAAAAAGTTGAGGTCATTTGGTCTTTTAGAACTCAAGATATAAACTTAACATGGAATAGTGTTTGGGCTACAAGATAAATTCCAACTTCTCTTTTGATGCTAAGATTTGGACTTTCAAACGGTAGAATTAAGTTTTGAATAATTATGAATATTTTAGGCCTATATCTTAGCTTTCCATCCATATAGAGCAGACCCAAATCTAATTTCTACAGCTCCAGATATGACCTAATGACTGAATAGTATTCCAGTATGGACTGTACCAGCATCTCTTTTCTAAGTTTAGCCCTCTTTTTGTCTTTTTAATTTCAATAGTTAAACTCATCAATTAATTATTTTATTTATGTGATAGGACTAAATTAAGATGAATATTTAGCATAAATTAAAGGTATCTTATAATATTAGACATAATATTATAAAACATGCTCTAGTTAAGGAGTTATTGATATTATCAAATATTAAAGTCCATGTTTAGTTTATACTATACTTATTTTTACACCATTAATGTAACCTTTTCAGCTTGACATAATAAACTTAACTAAATATAATGAAGAAGACTAACATAAATAAACAAGATAAAAACATAAATAAAATATAAGTTAACTAAGTAAAGGAAAGAAAATGAAAAGTATAAACAAGAGATTAATGAAAGCAAAACTTAAGCATTGAAAAAAATATATATAAAAAAAGTGAGCAAGAACATAATCTTAATATGAAAACCAAAATGCCTAAATACATGGTAAATATCTTATTTTATAGGCCAAAATTTAAAACTATTGATTTGATGACTAATTGTTGAGTAGGTGGCTAACTCTTGACTTGGTGGCAATCCTTATCTTCTTATCTGAACAAAACATCATCGCTAATATTAGAATTTGAACAGACTTGAATCATGAAAGTTCTATAAAATTATCTCAGCTTTCCAACAAAGAAAAAAATTAAGGTCATTTGGATATCTAGAACTCAAGATATGAGCTGAACACTGAATAGTGTTTGGGCTATAAGATAGATTCAGACTTCTCTGTTATTGCTAAGATTTGGACTTTCAAATAGTAGAATTAAGTTTGCATTCCCTTCAATGTTTTAGACCTATGTCTTAGCTTTCCATAAATATAAAGCATACCCAAATTCAAGTTCTACAGCTCCAATTATGATCCAATGACTGAATAGTGTTCTAATTTGAACTGAACTAGCACCTTTTTTCTAAGATTCACCCTCTCTTTATCTTCTCAATTTTAGTAGTTGAACTCATCAATTAATCCTTTAATTTATATGATTGGCTTACATTTAAGATGAACATTTACCATAAATTAAAGGTATCTTATAGTATCAGGCTTGTTATTATAAAATATGTTTTAGTTAAGGAGTTATTGATACTTTAAGTGCAAAATATTAATATAAAACTTTGATAAAAATGCACTTTTAAGTACAAATCAAGAATCAATTTAGCTTATGCATACAACTCGAGATGAATTTTTTTTTTTAATGACAGGGTTAAAGAATCTTCAATAGTATATCGGCACCTTAAATTAATAGCCTTTTTTTTTTAAGTGACAACGATGATCATGTTATTCTTAATTGTCATTCAAAGGTTATTAAAAATTCTTTCTTGAAGGGAAGAGATGAGAAGTAGAGATGTCTCTAATGGGGTGCCAAAAATTTATGGACATAATTTTAAGCACCTAAAATTAAATAAGCACACATGTATAAATATTTGATTTATTATGATATATATTTGGATACAATCTCTATTTAAGATATTTTTATAAAATAATAAACAACCCTTCAATTTGATATATAGTGACTTGATTTATTTATTAAATGAAGCCAAGATTTGTGCTTTACAAGAAAATGAATTTAGGCATATATTGCGGAGCAAGATTTTATGCTTTGAAGAGTACCTTTGATTTGTCTTCAAAGTGTTGTTACAGAACTCTTATGGGATGTTTAGGTTCGATCCAATAGAACTTCATTATTTTTAGACTTTAAGTGTAGATGAAGAAGGCTTAAGAGCTTTTAAGAGAGCTTCCTTGTTTAAAATACTTTTATTGAAGAAAATTTTGTATCTTTAAGTACTCATTTTTTTTCTAGGGTGAGACCCTCTATTTATAAAGATTTATAGGGGCTCTCAGATCATTTTTTTAATGTCATATGATATTATTTTATTGGTTGATCTTTATTTATGAGATCATATATTTATGACAAGATTCTTAAATATTTCATCTCATACATCAACCTTTCATTGGCTAGCATATGATGCCCTATTTATTTTTTATATTATCTATTTCAATTTTATTTTATTATTTTATGTAAAAATAAAATAAAAATAAGTCGTGGTCATGATTATAGTAGTGACAGTAGTGGTGGTAGGATGGTAATAGCAGCAATAATGAGGATAGTAATAATAATAGTAGTTGTCATGGTGATCGTGGTAATAGCATTATTATTATTATTATTATTTAGATTAACGTGGGTGTCCGGGTCAGCTTACGCGCACCACGACTAATCTCACGGGCCCTGAAGTTAACGACCATGTAAGCCTCCAGTAGCCATCATATGAGCAACCAAAGACTCGAACCTGAGACCACAGAGGGAGCAAACCTCTTGATCCCAAGTCCGTACCACTTGGCCACCACCTAGATGGTTATTATTATTATTATTATTGGTAGTGGTGGTGGTGGTATTAGTGATAATAGTAGTGATAATGGTAGTGGTACTGGGATAAGAATTCATAATAAATAAGAAATATATCAATTAAAAAGAACTAGTTAACAAAACCTATACAATAGCTTCTAATAGGTAACTCTATGATTTTCCAAGGTAAAAGCACCCTTGACCAATTAGAAACAAAAATTAATAGAAACAAAGTTCCAATAAAAGGAACCATAGGCCATATTCCTTTATGTTATGCTGCCTTATTGAATTCTGGTTAATTTAAAATTTTAACCCAATGTTTAAAATATGTCTGGAAATGCCTGGTGGATTTTTTTTAGTTTGATCTAACAATCGGATTGAGATTTACATTTATTTTTGTAAAATTGGACAGTTGAAAATATTATACTAGAAACCGAATATGATTGTTTTTTCATTGGATGAATCATATCATATTATCAATAACAATTAAGATAATAATTATAATTATACTACCATTGCTAATAGTGGTGGTGGTGGTGGTGGTCACTAATAATAATAATAAATAGTATTAGTGATGATAATAATAATGATATTACTAATAGTAATAATAATACTAATAGGGATTACTGTTATTAATAATTATAATTCTAAGAACAACAACAATAACAACAGTAAGAGCAGTAATAACAGTAATAGTAATACTTAGTAATATTAGTAGCAGTAGTAGTTGCTGTAATTATTTATCATTCAATGTAAAATTTGCTCAGGTTTAAGATTTATTATTTTTTCATGTATGGTAATTTCAATCCAATGACCCAGGTTATGTGTTTGAAAAATTGATGTTGCCTACCATTCTCTTTTTATTTTTTTTTCCTTTTTTTATTTATTTTCTCATTTCATCGTTCAAAACTAGTTTTTTAAATAAAACAAGGCTTTTCATTTTTTCTTTAAATCTCTACTCTATCGAGTTAACTCATTCTCATAACTTGAGCAACAAATTTTATGGGTTAATACAAGCTAGCTCGTCTCTTTTTATCTAGCATATATATATTTATCACACTAATTTGAATTAACTAGATCTTGATTTCTTTCCTTATTTTTTATCCAATTACATAATGCTAAAAGTTTTTTCCCCATGTTATCATGGTTTGTTTTTTTTTTTTTTGAAAAAAGTTGATCATTTACTATCATTATCAATTTTTTTATTTAATTAAAATAAAACCAATAGTAAACGGTGACAATGATATAATTCAATTCATTTGTTTTTTTATTTATTTCAATTGTGCTTCCAATGCCTAGACATTATCTTTTTCATAGCACAAGACAAGCTCATATCTAGTTTAATTATTACTTTGAAGTTGAAACTTGAAATTTCTTCCTTGACTCTCTCGGATGTTATTAAATTAAAAGAAACCAAAAGGTCTCTTTATTTTATTAGAGACAAAGTTCTTTACAATCTTTTTATTCTTTGATTTTTTATTTTCACTCAAGTGTCTTTATTTTATTAGAGACAAAACACTTTAGATTGTAATAGTTCTCTACATCTTTTTATTATTTGATTTTTTATTTTCACTCAATTATTTATTTTTCAATTTAATCCCTTTATATTAAATGATTTTTATCCAGTCTTAATGATTTAATATACTTTATTTGGTATGAAGTTCTTGCAACATTTAGGGGGGAATTTTGTGCTCAGTTAATGTTTGGTTTGAATAAATAAAATTCAATTTTATTTATTTAAAATAATTTAATCTTTAGAGATTGAATTTAAAAATAAAATAAATATTCAATTTTATTTTTTTTCAAATCAGGAATTAAATATTCAACTATGTTTTACTACTAAACATGGTTGAATATTTAGTCCGTCATTTGACAAAATACTTTAGAGGAGAGAGGAGTTTAGTTGGTTTCCCACATTCCAACTAATAAGAAAGTTATTATTATTATTATTAGTATTATACATTAATGGGATTCATTTAATAAGAGGAGTTACATTATAGCATTTTTATCCCTCCATCTATTGCAAAAGGTGTATTATGTCTCTAAAATATATATTTTTTAATCAAGTTAGGGTGTTTTTTAGAAAGATTTAAGGTTGATTTGAGTTTAGTAACGTGTTTATTAAAGTGTCTAAAATGTGTTCTAGGTTTTTTTTGTGAGAAAATGATAGGAAAATGGGATTTTTTTGTTGAATGGGTGGGGATTTAACTTTTTAACCACTTGAAATGGTCGTGAAATGGTCGATGATTATAGTAAAAGGTAACACAATAAATTGTCTACCCTACACACAATGCATTGCCTCCTTTGTTTTTTCTCATGCAAAAAAATGGGCAGATGACGGGATTGTAGGTACATGCATGTCTAGCTTTGGTTTTTTTATTTAAATTTATTAAAATTAAATTATTTAAAATATATTTATGATGTTATTTCATTACATGTTGTCAACCTTTTTTTGTTGGTTTTTTTTATGAATTATGGTATTTTTTTAGAATATGATTTATGTACAACCTTTCATGATTTATTTGTTTAATTTTATTGATTTTCTTTTCTCTACATGTCTTTGAAAAAAAATAAAAGAAATCCCAAAAGAATGCACAAGTGGTGTGTTATTCTTATATGTATTTCTTGATATATATATATATATATATATATATGTTGAAGTAGAAATTATCAAAACATTATATTTTTTATTAGAAAAAGATGGAAGGATGCCTTTTAGCCCTTATCTCAAATTATCTTGGCTATTTTGTAAGTATTTTAATTGCTTTTGGTATTTATAGAATTATGAACCCTTGCCAAAAGAAACAAAAAACATATCGAAGATAAATATATTAACAATGGAAGGAGGAATTAAACGCCCTCATCAAATATTTTAATACGTGTCTTCCTTTAAAGTGCCTGATGTAGTTTTTGGGAAGCATTAAAGCTTTTTTAATATTTGTTATCAAATATAGTTGTGGATTTGTTCTATGAAATGTACTCATCAACTTTTTAGCTTGAAATTAAATATATTTTTTTTAACCTATAAAACACGCAAACAATACCTATAAATGTTTTTTCATTGAAAATAATATATTTATTCTGTCACGCGGGGAATCACAGGCATCGCATTTGGTGACTCTCTATGGAAGATATACTGACTACAGCTCAGCTATCATGAAAATGTTTAATTTATATCTTTTGGTCCGCGAATCTGAAGTATTTCGAAATAAATTTTTAATTTTATTATATCGACATAACTGGGCCTTAAAAGATTTTCTAATAAATGAGTAAATATTGGCTCAAGATCTACCGTTGATGATAGCAAATAGCTTGGTGGCGTCTAATTACTACAAAATGCTAACACAGAGGAGGAGGAAATCAGACTGATAAGCCACGCCTTGTTTCTCAGAATTACTATTCAAGGTAACAGTACTTCAAAATGGACTGGTAAATATGGATGCGTGCTCCATGTGGGTGTATTTGCTAACTCAAGATGGGGTCATAGGGTTTCTGTTTCTTGATTCTTGAACGGAAATCAAATACATGGAATTTTCTGCATGATTAAAAATTAATTAATTAATTAATGACGAGACAGAGCACTGAGCACGAAGTCATCATTATTACCGGAAAAGGGGGTTAGTTTCGTCACATGGCTGTTCTCTAATTAACAAGATAATTGCATCCCAGTTAAACAAAAAGCAAATGGTAATCAAAGTCCATGATGGAAGATTTCAATGGATTGGTAAAGGAAAGTCGAGCTATAAGCCAACTAATTATGTCTCTTAATTAATCCCCTTTTGAACGCAATAAAATGAAACGAGTAGTAATTAAAGTCGAAGCAGAGAGCTAATTTAGGGTTCCCAAATACCCTTATAATTACTCGTCAAAATTCAACCGCCATCGGTAGCTAAAATAATGTGTTTTCCACTATGATTACATGAAATTTGTTATAAAACAATATTATTCACTCACGCATGAAAACAATGGCCGGGTCATATTGCTTATCTGAAAGAAGGAATGGCAAAACAATTATCATGGACATTTAATTGTTTTAATTGGGCTCTTGGGGGCTATGCATTTATAGATAGTAACTACCCTTATTAACCAGCGCTGAAAATGAGTAAAAAAGAGATATAAAACAAATATATAAAAATATTATCATCATCATCATCATAATTATTATTATTATTATTATTATTATTAATAATAACAATATTTTTATTAATCTTATTATTATTTTAACAACCATAAAAAAATCAATATAATTGAAAAGAAAAACAATAAGGAACTAATGGTTAAATTAAAAATAAACAAAACTTTAACTAAAAACTAGTAATCAAAACTTAAAGGTTTGAATTTGAAATAATAAAAAAATAAAAACTATAATATATTTACAGAGATAAGAGAGAGAATTGAAGGAAAGAAATAAATAAAGATTTATTGGCGATACACAGTCATATTTGGAGCACATGTGTCCTATAATAAAAGAGAAAATAATAAGGAATAATTTGAGATGATGAAATAATTATTTTTAACGATTACAAATCGTTATATATGCCGCCTAAAATATACAGTGATTCCGATGAATAGATGTGTGCTCTGCATACACTATTAATTTTTTTTTAAAAATTATTATTTTAATAATAAATTACACAATTACTATCAACCAAATTTTAAAACAATAAAAAAATCAGGATTAAAAGAATGAAATACCTCTGACAATAATTAATAAAATGTATTACATGCAAGGATACATATATTATTTCATTTATGTAAAAAAAAAACTAAAAGTATTTTGGTTATTTTATTATTTATAAAAACACTAAATGGATAAAAATATGCATGCAATAATACCAAAATACTTATAACTGAAATCCATTCATGGGAAGGACAAAATGGCCAGGACACCATAACGATGAATATAAAAATACAAGGAGGCTGCGGTGAATATCATTAATATATTTGGTATTCCCACGGAGCGAACCGTTGGTTCTAGCAAGTATTTTGGGGGTTGACTTCGTACCTAATGCCGTGGTGATGCTTAAATGGTGTTTCAATCCAGCTCTGTTGGGCGAAATGATTAAAGCCATTCTCCATTTCTAGTATGCCAAAAACCATATCATTCTGCTACCAAAAAAGGATTTCTTTGAGCCGTTTCGGTATCTGAAAGAAAGAAAGAAAGGGTGGGAAGTTAACTTCAACATCACATCTGTAAGATTGCGATGCGAAGGTTTCTGTTTTGTTGTCATCAGAGGGATATGGAAGCGCAACAACCACATCTAAATGATGTTCCAACACATTGCAGTACTGTGGTACCCCCCCCATCAAAGCAAATATACATATAGGTGTGCAAATTAATTATAAGTGTCTTTGTGCATACATTAACCTTACTATCAAAACCTTACTTTCCCACAATAGATAAGAAAATATTCAATCCCTTCTCATGATGAACATCAGCATAACCACACTTGATACTCGCCCATTGTGTTTGGACCTTGTCATTGACATCGCAAGTGTGCTGATTTCATGTGTTTGATGATGGAGTTTTGATCCAATTTTCAAACCTAACCACCTTACTCTTAATTATATCCTATCTCGAGCCACTGAACTTAACTTCCAAATTAACACCCCCTTAAAATTATAAGTAAAAGAGAGGGTTGACACTGCTTTTTGGTAAAATATGGCAATAAACAAAAAGTAGATTTGGGATAAAAGTCTTAGAAAGTGAGTGGTGCTGAGCATATAATATTTGAGAGAGGGGGCCATGGCTTCCCTCCTTTTGGCCCTCTTTTGTGTATTGGTTTGTGGGTATTGTTAAAAGCACAATGTGTATCATCTTTTTTAGTGCGTATTGTTTTTAGCTTTCCAAGCGTGGATGTTTTTGTTGGAGAACCCACAGCCAAATGGCTCCATGGTTTCATGCCCGCGCAAGTTCCCCCACCAAGAATCTTCCTATATGTTAATGCATGGCCGTTTCTGAAGGGATTTTATTTCCTTAAATCTTCCTCTCAAGGGAAGTAAATTAATTTATTAATTGGAAACGTCAGTCAATGCCAGCCTTATAGGTGGCTCATCCTCATGCATCTATCGGCTCGATTAAAACTTTTCCTTTTGTTTAGTCATAAGTATGATCAATAAACTAGTTTTAGTGGCAGAAAACACGGGAAATAACCTTGATTTGTTTAGATGAAAGCCACTGCTCTTTATTGTTATGCTCCAATAAAAGTCACTAAAACAATTGGTTTATATTGGATCCATGTGTCATGATGTATCACATTGTTGATGCATCAAGAACATTAATAATGCCTCCATCAACCTTTAATTAATGGAGCAGCACAAACCAATCCAATATATTGTCGTGAATTATGGAAGTAAAGCAATCATCAAGACTCAATAAACCCCAAATCAGATGGTAACAAATGGGGGTTATTATGTTCATGCATTGATCCAGATCGCCTTCAAACGTGGACGATCCACTAGGAAACGAATATGACTGATCTCATAGTAAATGTTATATTTTATTGGCGCTTTACATGGAATCGTCCATTAATTTTATCTTCTCGGTGGGTGCTGCGGTGCTCCTAAACCTTGAGCTTGCATCAAAACAAACTCATACCTTTTCTTTCTTCTTTGTTCGTTATAAGTGGTCGATCCACCATTACCGTGCCATTGCTAGATATCTCGATAGTACACTCAAGAAAGCAACAACGTTAAGGTGGGTGATCAGTAACTCGGTGATAAAACGAGAGTGACAATAACACTCGACACGTCCCTGGCCTTGCATCTCATTTTGTATTTACACACGGATCAGCACCACCAAAAGGGTAGACCCGATGGGATTGGGAGGGAGTAGAGCTCGGAGCTTGATTAAGCATGGTTATTGTTCCCTCCATTCCAAACAAGAGGGGATCGATGAGAGCATGCATATCATTATCCATTGTTTATTCTTAACCTGCATATATTATTGGGGCAATGGACATCTTCTTGCTTGTGCATAAGATCTTCTTCAGGTGATCAAATCATGGTTCTTGCTGTTTTGTGGGTGGGTGCGGTGCGACCCCATGCCTGCTTCACAGAGTATACTACTCTTTTCCTGCCCTGCTCTGATTACTTTATGGAAAATAATAAATAAAAAGGGAACATGCATGTTGTTTCCTAGGTTATATTATTAGAAAACCAATACCATTAGTATTTTTTTTTATTTTTATGGAGGCTGTAAAACAAACAAAAAAGAAAAAGAAACATATGTAATTCTTAGAAAAGGTTGCGGAGGATCACTTTTAATCACTGCTTATTTCCTCTCCTTCTTTTTTGTTATGAAAACAAATAAATGTTTACGTTTATGGAATTAAATAAATAAAATCCAATTGAATTTAAAATCATGGAATTAAATAAATAAAAACGTATGGTACGTAAAAGATTGATGGATTTAATAAATAATGAGATGGAGAATGAAGTTGGGCCAATCCCTCCCATGATGGCCATTTTGATGGTTCTGCCACATCCATAGTTTTAAGGCCCGGCCCGGCCCGGTGGGTCAACCCGGGACCCGGCTGACCTAAGACTGTGGCCGGGCTGGGTCTAAGCAAAAAACAGGCTGGGAATTGGACCGGCCAGACCCGGTCGACCCAGGACCCGGACGACCCGGCCAAACCCGGATGAGACCCAAGTTTATTTTTTTTTTTATATTCTCATGCCTGAAACGACGTCATTTTGACCTTTTACAATTAAAAAGCCAAAACAACAAAAGCAGAGAGACGAATTATGAATGCATTACAGAGAAGAAATGAGAAGAAGACCTAATTAATTTCAAGAATTTGTCAAACCCGTTTCACTCTCAGTCGCAAAGAAGAGCAGATGAGCAGAAGAATCTTCAATCCTTGATCGTCGTTTCAAGTTTGAGCATAAGGTTAGCAAAGATTTTAATTGTTTTTTTTTCTTTAGCCTTTCGCTATCCTCTGTTTCATCTTCTTCCCTCTGTTGAAATTGCAGGAGAGTATAACAGTGGTATCGATTCTTCCCTCCGTTTAGTCTGTTGACCCATTGGTTCTTCCCTCTGTTCTCTCCGTTGACCCATCGATTCTTCCCTCTGTTCCCTCTACTGACCCATCGGTTCTTCCCACCGATTGACCCATCGGTTTTTCCAACAGGTATGTATCTCTGCTCTTTTATTTTTCTGTTCGATTGACCTAGCAAGAATATATGTTCTTCCCACCGTATTGTGATCCTTTGTTATTTACTGGTTCTTTTAGTTCATTTTCGACAGTATTATCATTTAGGGTTAACACTGGCTTTTCTAGATATTGAGGTGGGAGGAACTGATAAAAAACAATGAAAAATCAATGATAAAAATCTAAAACAATGAAAAATTCTAAAGTAGAGTTTCAAAAAAATTTAGCGAAAAACAGCAGCTTAATTGTAACCGATAGCAGGGGATTTCTATTCATACTGCTATACTGGAATCATTGTGTCAACTTCATTGATTATTGATAGAACAGGTTGTGCAATGCCAGGGGAAACTATGATTGTCGGTTTATAAGTATATTTAACATTTTCAAACTATAGAACCGTAATATAAGGTTTAAGCCATGAGAAGAAATATTTGATGCTTTTCAGTCAAATAGATATCTAACAATTCATGCATGCTTTTAAAATGATTGACATTTATGCCTTGTTCCTCCGTGATATGAAAAAAAAATTGGCAGTAGCATGAAATCAGAATTTTGTTATAGAAATGAATTAAAACTTTAGTTTTGGTAATGGTTAGTAATCTAGTTGAAAGAATTTTCTAGTGATATCTTATAAATTATGTCAGGTATTTAAAATGTCTTCACATGATGGTAGTACTCCAAGTAGTGATCCTTCAACGACCCAATCATCTCAACCTTCAATTTCCATGTCAAGTGGTAGTAGAGGAAGAACAGATTTGGCATGGGGTCACTGTAGAGAAGCTCCTGAACTTAGTGTTGAATGTAAAAAAACTAAATTAGTATGTTTATATTGTGCTAAAGTATTTGCGGGTGGTGGCATTAATCGATTTAAGCAACATTTAGCTGGAGTTAAAGGAGAAGTTGAACAATGTCGCAAATGTCCTCCTGATGTTCGACATCAAATGCTTTTGAACCTTAAAGGAAATGTTGAAACAAAAAAAAGAGTTAGAGAAATGCAAGCAGATTTCAATCCATTTAATGCACAACAAAGGGAGCATGAAGAGATGATGATTAGGCAATTAGAAGATGATGATGGTGATGATGAGGAGGAGGATGAGGATGTCAATACTAAAAAACATATGTTACCACCAAAAGTTGCAAAAAAGAAAAAGATTCAAAGCACCAACACTGTAAAACAATCAACTACAAGTTATGGAAAGCAGAAGAAATCTGCAACATTAGGGACATATTTCATGCCGAGAACAACTCCTGGTGCTCAAAAATCTCTTCAGAATTGTTGGCAAAGGAAAGAAGCAGTTGAACGGTGTGATCTTGCTTTAGCGAAGTGGATGTTTGATGCATGTGTGCCATTTAATGCTGTTAACTCTGTGTATTATCAGCATGCTATAGATGCTGTAACAACCATGGGTCTTGGTTATAAAGGACCAAACTTGCATGCTATCCATGGTTATTACCTGGCAAAAACGGTTGATGAAGTGAAGATTTATGTTGAGTGTTATTGAGAGATTTGGAAGAAGACTGGTTGCACATTAATGGCTGATGGATGGACAGATCAGAAGAGGAGGGCTTTAATTAACTTCTTAGTATATTGTCCTAAAGGAACAGTTTTTTTGAAAACCGTGGATGTATCAGATGTCTCAAAGACTGCTAGATTGTTGTATCAATTGTTTAGAGATGTTGTTTTGTATGTTGGGGTAGAAAACATTGTGCATATGGTGACTGATAATGCTGCAAATTATGTTGTTGCTGGCAGGTTATTGATGGAAGAGTTTCCTTCAATATTTTGGTCTCCTTGTGCTGCTCATTGCATTAACCTCATACTCCAGGATATTGGTAAATTGCAGTCAGTTTGTTATGTTGTTGAACATGCTTTTGATATCACAAAGTACATTTATAATCATTGTTATCCATTATATTTGATGAGGAAGTTCACTAGAGGAAAAGAAATTCTTCGTCCAGCTCCTACTCGTTTTGCCACTAATTTCATTGCATTGCAAAGCATTTTAGCTCATAAAGATGAGTTGAGAGCTATGGTGACATCTAGGGAATGGGTCTCATTTGCTTATGCTAAAGATATCAAAGGAAAAAAGTTTGTTGAGAGTGTGCTAGACTATTTGTTTTGGGAAGAATGTGCAATAATTGTGCGAATGAGTGAACCTTTAGTTCGAGTTCTACGATTGGTTGATGGTGATGATAGACCTTTAATGGGATATTTGTATGATGCTATTCATCATGCAAAAGAAGAAATGATGATGAGATTTCAAAAGAGAAAGCCTACAGTGAAACCTTTCATAGACATTATCAATAGTCGATGGGATAGACAATTTTATAGAAATCTTTATGCAGCAGCATTTTGGTTGAATCCTCGATTCCAATATGATGTAAATATAATGAATAAACATATAAGCATCATTTCTGGACTTCTAGATGTTCTTGAGAAGTATGCACATGGAAATCTACCATTACAAAGTAAGATTACAAGTGAGATGAAGTTTTTTAGGAATGCTGAACATGACTTTGGCCGAGCATCCGCAATAAATAATCGCACCCTTATGCCTCCAAGTATATAATTTTTATATTTAAAAATATTACTTGATATAGTCTTACACTTTTACTTATTTTTTTTTTTTATATAGATGAATGGTGGATGACATATGGAACTAGCGCTCCAAATCTACAACAATTGGCTATACGAGTGTTAAGCCAAACTTGTAGTTCTTTGGGATGTGAGAGAAATTGGAGTATGTTTGAACATGTTCATTCCAAAAAGAGAAATAGATTGGAGCACCAAAGGCTTAATGACCTTGTTTACGTCCATTGCAATCTAAGATTGAAACAAAAGTATTTTTCTTTTCTCTAATTCCTTAAATATTATTTTATCTTGTTTAGTAGCATTATTAATACTTATATTGTGTTTACCTTTACTTTTAATATATAGAAATTATTGGAAAGGACGAAATTATGATCCAATTAATGTTGAGACAATTGTTGACATTGAAAATTGGGTAGTTGAAGATGACCCATCAATCTTAACAACGGAAGAAGTAGAGAGTTTTCACCAAGCTCTATCAACTATGACCATACAAGATACTTTAGATGATGGTAATTAATGATTGATTATTTAGTGATAAATATTATTTAAAATAAAATATTGTTTAATACATAATATTTATTTGTTAATTATGTTTGAAATGTAGATGTCATAAATGTTAATGAGATTGAAGATGATTGTGGTGATGAAGTTTCAAAGGAGCATGCTGATGATTTATTCGGTGTTGATGAGATTGGCTCATTTCCATCGACATTTGATCCAAATTTTGCTCCCATGGATACAGAAGAACTTAATGCGTTCATTCAACAAAAGTAAATGTGTTGTTGATTTAGAATTTATGTTGTTGAATGTTTTGTTTAAAATATTTTGGAATTTATGTTGTTGAATGTTTTGTTTAACATATTTTAGAATTTATATCTAGTTTGTGTTTTGGATATTGAATTAAATTTATGTTGTTGATTTAAATTTTAAATTTGGTTTATATAAGTGTTACATTGTAAATTTATAATTAGTTAGATGTTTTATATAGGTATTTTTTATATATGGTTATAAATGTGATGAAAATGAATCAGGATCATGTCAATCAATATCCAATTGCAAATGAAGAACCTAATGCAGACATAACCAGGTTTTTTGATCTTTTAAAAGATTCTGACGAACCATTATGAGATGACTATACAAATCATAATAAATTATCAGTCGTTGCATAGGTGTTTGCTATCTAGTTGAATTATGGGTTGAGTGAGGTCGATTATGACAGAATTGTCGAATGGGTGAGAAGTATTTTACTTGAAAGGAATATGTTGAAAGAGAACTTTTATCCTACTAAGTCCATAATAAAACCCGTCAGTCTAGGATACCAGAAAATTGACATGTATTTGAACTTTTATATGATGTATTATCTTTAAAATATTGAGCTAATCGAGTGTAGGACATGTGGGCATTCTCGTTATAAACCCAGAACTAGTAAGGGAAAGACTCTTGTAGCATATAAAAAATTTAGATACCTTCCAATCACATTTAGACTATAAAGGTTATTTATGTTACCAAAGACTACTAAGCACATGACATGGCACTAATCACATGATACTGTGGATAAAGTGATGGTTCATTCTTCCAACGATCAAGCATGGAAATACTTTAATAGAGTACATGTTTACTTTTTAGTTGAATCAAAGAACATGCATCTTATCTATGTAAAGACAGATTCAATACATTCAGGTCATTTACTGCTCCCTATTCTTAATGGCCAATTATGCTAATGATTTACAACTTGTCATCGGAGATGTGTGTGAGGCTTAATTTCATGTTTTTATCTATGGTCATACCCGGTCCTAATAGTCTAAGCCAAAATAAAGATATTTATCTTTGATCGTTGATTGATGAATTAATGACAAGACCAAAAGATTGATGACTTAACCTAAGTGCAGGAGTATCAAAGTAATAAATAACTTGGCAAGACCGAGATCGAATCACAGGGAGGTTAACTATATACGTTATTCATAATAATAATAATAATAATAATGGTGGTGATGGTGGTGGTGGTGGTAAATTAAAGAAGACTTTGAAATGTAAGATTAATATGAAGATTAAATAATGATAAAAATAATTGTCAAGGTTAGAGAACCCACTAATGATAGTTCAAATAAGTATAATATAAACTCTTTTTATTACTCAACTGGAAACCACACACAAAAGAGGTTCCAATAGGATGATTTGATATTATTAACTCATTATAAATTATCAACATGATCATATTTATTATCTTATTTAAGTAACACTAAGCTTTTAAATATTATTAGGAATTCATGATGCTAACTTAATTATGTTAACAATAAATCAAGTTCCTTTCATAGCACAGGTGTTGGTTATACCATATTGATTAGTACTTAAAAGTGCATTTTTATCATGGTTTTATATCATCATTTTGCACTTGAAGTATCAATAACTCCTTAACTAAAATATGTTTTATAATAATGTATCTAATAATATAAGATACCTATAATTTGTGGTAAATGTCTATTTTTAATGCAGGCCTATCACATAAATGAAAGGATTGATTGATCACTTGAAGAACTTAAATTGCAAGGATAAAGAGATGGTCAAACTTAAAGAAGAGATGTCGGTGCAATCCAAACCGGAACACTGTTCGGTAATTGGATCATATCTGGAGCTACAGATCTCAGATTTAGGTCCAATTTATATGGATGGAAAGGTAAGACATAGGCCTATAACTTTCATATGGAGCCCAAGATTTAAAACGGCCATTATCAAGTCCAAATTGTAGCAATAACAAAGAAGCCCGAATCTGTCTTCTAGCCCGAGCACTGTTTGGTATTTTGGCCATATCTGGAGTTCTAGAAGTCCAAATGAGCTGAATGTTTTACATAAGAAAGCTGAGACAATTGCCTACAACTTTCATGTTTACAACTGGCTCCAATTTTGACCTTATCAATGACGTTTTGGGCAGACAAGAGAAGATAAGGATTGTCACCAAGTCAAAAGTTGGCCACCCACTTATCAATTAGTCATCAAATCAATAGTTCCCAATTTTGGCCTATAAAAGGAGGCATTTGCCATGTATTTAGGCATCTTGGTTTCCAGATCAAGATCATGTTCTTCCTTTCTCTCTTTGTATTCTTTGTAATATTTATGCTTTGCTTGCATTAATATCAAGTTTATGCCTTTCATTTCCTTTTCTTTACTTAGTTAACTTTTATGTTCTTATTTTGTTTATCTATTTTGCTTTCTTTCATTATGTCTAGCTAAGTTAATTATGTCAAGGTGAAAAGGTTACACTAATGGTGTGAGAATAAGTATAATGTAAACTTAATATGGACTTTAATGTTTGATACTAACATGTTTTATATTTGTTATCTTGTTCACTCTTTAATACTTTGCTTGTTAAATGACTAATCTTGATTTATGTTGTATAACACTTGGTACAACAAATGCTTGGCGCTTTCATAGCCCATAATGTATGGTATAACCGACACCTGAGCTATGAAAGGAACTTGATTTGTTGTTAACATAAGTTATAATCATAAATGCTTGACGAGATTTACAAGTATTAGCATTAATTGAATAAGATGACTAATGTAATCATGTTAACAATATATAATCTGATTGGAACCTCCTTTATGTTGGGTTTCCAATTCAATAATAAGAGTTTATACTATACTTGTTTGATATACCATTAGTGGAACCTCTAACCTTGACATTTGTTATTATTATTGTTTAATCCTTACATTAATATTTCATCTCTAAGTTTTCATCATCATCATCTTCTTCTTCTTCTCTTTCTTTATTACTACTACTACTACTACTACTACTACTACTACTACTACTACTACTACTACTACTATTATTATTATTATTATTATTATTACTATTGTTGTTGTTGTTATTGTTGTTTTATAATTGTTGTTTATAATTTATACAATTAACCTCCCTATGGTTCGACCCCGGTCTTGCCGGGTTATTTATTACTTCGACACTCCTGCACTTGGAAGAAGACATCAACCTTTTTGTCGTGTCAAGTTTTTGGCGCCGTTGCCGGGGAAGTAAGTTCTTGTATAAATTATAGTATTTATTTTATTTTCTCTTTTCACTTTTCTTGTATATAACTTCGTTTCTTTTCTTTTGTTTCTTTTTATTTTGTTTTCTTCCTCCTTCTTTTGCTTTTTTCTTCTTTTTTATTTTATTCCTACACGTGCATGAGAGTGTGGTCACGTACATCAAGTGGTAGACTTTGTAGGGTATCCTCATCATTTTCAGAAAATATGGCCGAAGAAGATAATCAATCACTTCATAATGAAAATAATGAGAATAACCGTGCTAGAACACTTAGAGACCACATGAATCCCACAAGAACAAGTGCACCATCATGCATAGTTTTTCCTCCCGATGCATCTCATTTTAATTTTAAACCAGGCATTATTCAACTTTTACCTTCTTTTCATGGCTTAGAATTGGAAAATCCATACTTGCATTTAAGGGAATTTGAGGAGGTCTGCAATACATATAATAATTTAAATTGTAGCATGAACACCATCAGATTAAAGCTTTTTCCTTTTTCATTAAAAGATAAAGCTAAAACATGGCTACAAAATTTAAGACCAGGATCCATTCGTGCTTGGGATGAAATGCAACAACAGTTCTTAAAGAAGTTTTTCTCATCTCATAGAACAAACTCTTTCAAGAGACAAATCACCACTTTCACTCAAAAACCAGGAGAAACATTTTACCAATGTTGGGATAGGTATCGAGACTTGCTTAGTACTTGCCCTCATCATGGTTTTGAAACATGGAGATTGGTTTCACATTTCTATGAAGGGTTAACACCTAAAGATAGGCAAATGGTTGAATTGATGTGAAATGGAGTTTTTGAAGATAAAGACCCTGATGAAGCAATAGAGTACTTAGACTTGTTAGCTGAAAATGCTCAAAATTGGGACACTGCGGGTACTTTTGAGGCACCGAGTAAAACTCAACCTCATACATCTAGTGGAGGTATGTATAACCTTAGGGAAGATCATGACCTTCAAGCCAAGTTTGCATCTTTAGCTAGAAAAGTCGAGGCACTAGAATTAAAAAAGAGTGGTCAATTAAAATCTGTTGAAAACATTGTGTGTCAAATCTGTGAAACAAATGAACACTCAACCAGTAACTGTCCAACCTTGCCTTCTTTTAAGGAATGTCTCCATGAACAAGCCCATGCTTTAAACAGTTTTTAAAGGGCCAACCACAACCCATACTCCCAAACATACAACCCTGGTTGGAGAAATCACCCAAATTTCAGTTGGAAGAGTGACAATGCACAAACTTCACCACCACAATTTCAAGCACACCACAATTTCCAAAATTCTCATGGATATGGACCTCCTTATGCTCCACCTCTCAGAAGTAATTTTGAGGAAACTTTGTATGCTTTCATTGAAAAGCAAGAGACAATCAATACTCAACTTACTCAAAACATGATAGATTTTAAAGATACTCTTGCAAAATTAACATCTGCTCTCAGTTTCCAAGAGAAAGGTAAGTTTCCATCTCAACCACAACAAAATCCCAAGGGGCAATACAATGCAAATGCAAGTAGTTCCGGAAGTCAACACATGGATCAAGTCAAATCAGTCACTACTCTACGCAGTGGTAAGGTTATTGAAAAACCCTCTCTTGAACCTTATGAGAAAGATGATGAGTCAATTTCTAAGGGTAAGGAAGGGGTTGAATCTGAAAATTGCAAAGAAACGACTGATTCTCCGCCAGCACTTTCATTTTCTCATGTCATGACCAATCAGGAAGAAATCGAGGATGAAAAAGGCATTGAAAAGATTGATGCGAATCTTTTATCAAAAGTGACAATAGATTCGACACCCGACATCACACCAATCGATGATTACTTTCCTGATGAATCTCTACTTTCTCTTACTTCAATGCCTTGGTTTGCTAAAAATATCAATTTTCTTGCTTCAGGATTTTTGCCAACTCATTGGAGTATTGAAGACAGAAGAAAATTTTTGAGCAACGAGCAAAAGTTTTATTGGGATGACCCTTACTTATTCAATTATTGTCCTGATCAAATATTTAAAAAATGCATTCTCGACAATAAGGTAAGTAATTTCATTAAATTTTGTCACTCTAAGGCATATGGGGATCATTTCTCATAAAAAAAAGGATTGTAGAAATCTTACAAAGTGGATTTTATTAGCCCATCATATTCAAGGAGTCAGATGCATTCCGCAAAAACTGTGAAAATTGTCAGAAGGTGGGATTTATTTCAAAACACAGAGAGTCTTTAGATAATCTTCTATTGACTCTTAAGTCTCATCATAGTCGAGATAAGCATCGTGTAATTCATGACTTATGAACCCATTTTCATAAAGAACATACTTGGTATAGTCTTAGGAATCTGACTAAAAAAGACCATGTTTGCCAGTTTTTAAGAAAACTGGATGGGAAGCCTATCCCCGACCCATTGAGGGCGTTTAAGCTGTTCTTGGACGTAAAACCAAGGGAAGATGTGAGCCACAATCACAACTGTGATTTGAATTTTTTTTGTTTGTAAAAACTTGTGTCTTTTGGTTTTATTATTGTGTTTTGTTATTTCTTATTTTTGTTTCAGTGTGTTTCAGGTTTTGTCAGTGTTCGTTATTTCAGGTGATATCTTCTATACTCTATCTTTCTACCTTAGAACATTGAGGACAATTTCTCGTTTTGGTTGGGGGAAGAGGGTAGTAGTTGATAAAAAAAAAAAATTGTTTTTCATTTCATAAAGCATGTGCATAATTGTTGTTACTAGGATGGCAGAGTAAAGGAGTTCTTTTGTTAAAGTGACTCTTGAGACGCATCTTAGTTAAGCATTCTTAACAAGGTCTATTATAATACTTCCTGAAATATTCAGGTTTACAAACTCTCGTATTGTTACCGCTTAATTCTGCTCATATACTTATTTAACATGTATTCTTAAACCTTAATTTACACACACACACTTTAACATATGATTGTGGGTTGCATATTGGATTATTACATTATTTATGTTCTTTTGTTAAAGGTAACAACTAAGGAAAAGGGATTGTATATAATTAAAAAAAAAAAGAAAAAAAAATGATGATAATAAAAATATAGATAAGTTTGGTTTCGTAGCCTCCCTAACCTAAGCAATTAAGCCCGAAGGGGTGTTTTAACACCTAATACCCTAAAGTCAACTGACTTGGGAGCTATTGGCCCAACGCTTGTTACATGGGTTGAGGAGAAAAGCTTAAGGGAATCAAACATTGCACTATCTACATATCAGTATCTGCGACCCGAGTTACTAAGCTCGTAGGGGTGTCTTAACACCTAATGCCCTAAGACCAACTGGTCTGGGAGTCATTAGCTGAAAGCTCGTTACATGGGTTAAAGATGCATGATGTTTTTAAATTATATGTATATATATTTTTTTTTTTTAAAAGAAGAAACGAAAAAAAAAAGACAAAAATAGTAATCCCAACCCAAGGAAGTTAACCTTAAACATTAGAACAAAAATTTTGTTTTCTTCCAAGAAAAGCCCCATAATTATGTGTTGATATATTGAGCACAAAAGAAAGGTTTATTAATATCTTGTTAAGAGGTATTGAGCAGATATATAAATTTAATGAGAGTTTGTTTATTTGGATAGATTAATGGAAGTTAAATGATGAATACCTTGCTTTGTGAAATTTGCAAATTGTTGTAACGCTTTGATTACTAGGGACTAGTAATAAGCTGGTTGAGGGGTGTGATTAGTACTTAAAAGTGCATTTTTATCATGGTTTTATATCATCATTTTGCACTTGAAGTATCAATAACTCCTTAACTAAAATATGTTTTATAATAATGTATCTAATAATATAAGATACGTATAATTTGTGGTAAATATCTATTTTTAATGCAGGCCTATCACATAAATGAAAGGATTGATTGATCACTTGAAGAACTTAAATTGCAAGGATAAAGAGATGGTCAAACTTAGAGAAGAGATGTCGGTGCAATCTAAACCGGAACACTGTTCGGTAATTGGGTCATATCTGGAGCTACAGATCTCAGATTTAGGTCCAATTTATATGGATGGAAAGGTAAGACATAGGGCTACAACTGTCATATGGAGCCCAAGATCTAAAAAGGCCATTATCAAGTCCAAATTGTAGCAACAACAAAGAAGCCCGAATCTGTCTTCCAGCCCGAGCACTGTTTGGTATTTTAGCCATATCTGGAGTTCTAGAAGTCCAAATGAGCTGAAGTTTTTACAAAAGAAAGCTGAGACAATTGCCTACAACTTTCATGTTTACAACTGGCTCCAATTTTGACCTTATCAATGACGTTTTGGGCAAACAAGAGAAGATAAGGATTGCTACCAAGTCAAAAGTTGGCCACCCACTTATCAATTAGTCATCAAATCAATAGTTCCCAATTTTGGCCTATAAAAGGAGGCATTTGCCATGTATTTAGGCATCTTGGTTTCTAGATCAAGATCATGTTCTTCCTTTCTCTCTTTGTATTCTTTGTAATATTTATGCTTTGCTTTCATTAATATCAAGTTTATGCCTTTCATTTCCTTTCCTTTACTTAGTTAACTTTTGTGTTGTTATTTTGTTTATCTATTTTGCTTTCTTTCATTATGTCTAGCTAAGTTAATTATGTCAAGGTGAAAAGGTTACACTAATGGTGTGAGAATAAGTATAATGTAAACTTAATATGGACTTTAATGTTTGATACTAACATGTTTTATATTTGTTATCTTGTTCACTCTTTAATACTTTGCTTGTTAAATGACTAATCTTGATTTATATTGTATAACACTTGGTACAACAAATGCTTGGCACTTTCATAGCCTATAATGTATGGTATAACCGACACCTGAGCTATGAAAGGAACTTGATTTGTTGTTAACATAAGTTATAATCATGACTGCTTGACGAGATTTACAAGTATTAACATTAATTGAATAAGATGACTAATGTAATCATGTTAACAATATATAATCTGATTGGGACCTCCTTTATGTGTGGTTTCCAATTCAATAATAAGAGTTTATACTATACTTGTTTGATATACCATTAGTGGAACCTCTAACCTTGACATTTGTTATTATTATTGTTTAATCCTTACATTAATATTTCATCTCTAAGTTCTCATCATCATCATCTTCTTCTTCTTCTCTTTCTTTACTACTACTACTACTACTACTACTACTACTACTACTACTACTACTACTATTATTATTATTATTATTATTATTACTATTGTTGTTGTTGTTGTTGTTTTATAATTGTTGTTTATAATTTATACAATTAACCTCCCTGTGGTTCGACCCCAGTCTTGCCGGGTTATTTATTACTTCGACACTCCTGCACTTGAGAGAAGACATCAACCTTTTTGTCATGTCACATATGGTTAGCTAAGAAAGTGTCAAGCATTTATTGTACCAAGTGTTATATAATACAAATTTAGATTAACCATTTAACAAGTAAGGTATTAAAAATTAATAAAATAAAAATAATAAGGTATGTTAATAGCAAGTTGTTTAGGATATAATCATTGAAATCCATATTAAGTTTATATTATATTTATCCTAACACCATTAGTGAAACATTTTCACATTGACATAATAAACTTAGCTAAACATAATGAAGAAGAGAAACATAAATAAACAAGAGGAGAACATAATTATATAAGTATAGTAAATGAAATGAAAGGGATAAACAAAATATTAGTGAAACTATAACATGAAATAAAACTAGAACATTAAAACTACAAAGAAAGAAAGCAAATAAGAAAATGATCTTGACTTGAAAATCAAGATGTCTAAATATATGGCAAATTCATCCTTTTATAGGCTAAAATTTGAAACTATTGATTTGATGACTAATTATTTAGTGGGTAGCTATCTTTTCACTTGGTAACAATTCTTATCTGTAAAAAACATCATTGCTAACATCAGAATTTAAACAAATAGCCTTCATAAAAGTTCTATAAAATTATCTCAGCTTTCCAATAATAAAACAATGAGGTCATTTAGACTTCTAGAACTTGAGATATGGACTGAACACTAAACAGTGTCTGGGCTATAGGACAAATTCAGACTTCTCTTTTGATACTATGATTTGAATTTCCAAATAGTAGAATTGAGTCTTAGACTTTTCTTGAATGTTTTAGGTCTATGTTTTAGATTTCTAGCCATATGAACCAAATTAGAATCCAAGATCTACAGCTCTAGATATGACCCCATGACTTAACAGTGTTCTAGTTTGAATTGAATCAGCATCTCTTTTATAAACTTAGCCTTTTCTTTGTCCTTTCACTTTCAATAGTTAATCATATCAATCAATCCTTTGAATTGTGAGATATGCCTATATTTAAAATAATCATTTACTATAAATTAAAGTTATCTTATATTATTAGACTTGATATTATAAAACATGCTTAAGTTACACAATTTAATGACGCTTTAAATGCAAAATGATGATATAAAACCTTGATAAAAATATACTTTTAAGTACTAATAAATGAACATAGTTGTGGTCTTTTGAGGCATTAACTTATGATGTATCAATGAAACAAAATTTTCTTATGATGACAGCTTTGATATGAACTATTAATAATTTTATGGCTTGTGGAATGGTTTTTGGTTGAAACATGCATGAAAAACTAGGATATCCATATTACATGGAAAACAACAAGGCATTCACACTAATAAACGGGGGTAAAACATTTCTTTTACCACCACCAACGTTTCTTGCTAATAAAACACAAGTACAGAAAGAACATACATGATTTTTTTTTTATTGGCAGAGTTAAAAAGAATGTTACACTCCCGGTTCTTTCCCGTGAAGAATTGTATGATATAGTGTTAGAGTATGGTGACATTGTGTTTAATTTTTCAATCTGGTAAGTATAAGTTTCTTGGTTTTGGTTTGACTTATAATTAGGTAAAGCGAAGTATTTTCTAGGAGCTTATTTATTAGAAGACTAGTCTTCTTTACCATAACCTTAACATTATGTAAATAGAAAAAAACATGTTTGAAAACATTTTCAACATGGTCATGAACGTGAAGGGAAAGACAAAGGACAACATCAAAGTTATAATGGATATAACATTGCTTTATCACAGTAAAAATAAAAAGTTGGTTTATGCTAGGTCACAGGTTACAAAGCCCAAAGCAAGCTTTGTTTTAAACAAGAATGCACAACTATTGCTGCACTAATGGTTGAAGAGTGATATAACCATATTATTCGATAGTTTCACCCATATTTACCTAATGTTTTGTCCATGTTTTATATGTAAAATGCCTTGATATTCTTTATTTTATGTTTTGAAGGCACTTTTGGATGAAAAATACATAAAGGAGTAAATTGGAGATAATTGACAGATTTGATGTTCAATCGATGTTTTGTGCAGAACGTGAGTTCTAGAGATTGAAATAAGTGATTTCAGTGGCACTAAAAAGCTAACATCCATATCTTTCTAGAAATGCAATGCAAGAAAAATAAAAAGAGAAAGATCATGGAAATCACATCCTTTAAAGTCAAATCTCGCATTCTGCCATTGTTGACCTTTGTCCATTCAAAATTCAATATCTGGAGCTACAGAAGTCCAATTAGTGCAAACTCAATTTTTTTGGATTCCTGACTCAAAGGTCTATAAACGCTCAAAATATTAACCAAAAACAATGTAAATGAGGGAGATATGATTTTTCAAAGATGACAACTGAATTCTACCAACAAACAGGTTCCGTGAAGAAATAAGTCCAAATTACATTCCGAAGCTTCTAAACCGTCATCCAGGTTTTTATATCAATAATTTAGCTCCTCTAAGTCAGAGCTTGAAGATTTCATATAAGGCTATTTCTTCTTTTTAGGAAAAATAGTTATTGAAGTACTTAAATATAAACTGTCAACTTAAAGGAGGACTACTTGGTAAAATAGGAACTAGGGTTTCTTAACATATAAAAAGAAAGAGAGAGGGGAGAGAAGGGGGGCAGCAGCCAGAAGTTAAGAAACACAAATTCTCTCCTCTACAAACCCAAAAATCATGCTCTCTTCATTCTTTAAGAGTAGTTGTTCAATGGTTATGCAAGGCTAAGCTCTTTTCTTGGTTGCAAGGACACAACAAACCTTCGAATTTAAAGAACCATGAGATTTATTCTTCCTTTTATTTTCAGTTTATGTTATGAATGAGTATGATTGTTTTCCTATGCATATTTCCTATGATTGTTGTTAATGATTGCTAGAGCGGACTCTAAGTTATTATTGTGAACAATCTATTGCTAAGTTTAATATCAAAACCAGAGTTGTAATACACAAACTTGTGAAGCAACTAAGCTTGATAATTATGGCGGAACTACGTTATTGAACTTAGGGAGAACATTTGAACAAAGTGACATAAGTTGCGGACAACTTGTATGTTATTCTTGATGAAATTATCTAGTTCTTAAAGCTGTCATTAAATTGAATCATTAGTGCGGACACTTTGATTGTTTGTTGGTTAGTATTAGTTATGCGGCGAATCTGTTAATTAATCAATATTAAAAAAAGATAAAATTTCATAACATAAACTGTAATTTTAGTTTCAAGGATCGGTTCTAACTTTCGTTGGTGGATATGTGCTTGCGACCAAGGTTTGTTTTCTTGATAAATTTCGATTTTAATTGATTTTGTTTGCTAGTTTAATTGCTGCAATAATTTAGATAATCACAAACCAAATCCCCCCAATTACATAATGTATAACATAATAATCTGACTTGAAACTTCCTCGTGGGATCGACCCCTTGCTTGCTCTATACTATTTTGTGTGTTTTAAGCTATGGTAATTAATTTGTGCGACCGCGACATCGTAATTAATTTTGGCGCCATTGCTAGGAAAGTAATTTTAGTTGATTCTTGTGCTTGTACTATTATTTTTAGTTGCTGTGATTTTTATTTATATTTGTAAAAAAAAAGAAAGAGAAACATAATTTTTACTTGTGGCGGCACTGTTCATTTGTGGTAGCGGTACTGTTCAAAACAGAATTGTTTATGGAATTAGGTTTTGACTTTTCTTTTCCTAAATAAAATGATGTTTTGAACAAGACTAGTCAATATTACTAGCCCTACCTTATCGAGGCCAAATTCGACTGGTTTCTAGGGTTTTTAGGTAATTTTAGTTTTCTAGTGCAGGATTTTCGTACAATTTGCATTGTTTTCAATCTCTTGTGTGGTTGGTTTCTTTTGAGTTTTCTTGATGATTTATGCTAGTAACCCATTCTACTAATCAAATTCAAGTGCAGTTAGATCTCAAAATAAAAAAAACTTTACGCAGGTTATGAAAGGAAGCTCGCCTCAACATGGCTATTGCACGACAACAAACACTCAAGGAGCTTGCTGCTCCTAACATGGAAAATCAGCCACTATGCATAAACATCGACAATAATGTAAACTTTGAGCTTAAATCTGGTTTTATACATTTACTATCAATATTCAATGGTCTTGTAGGTGAAGATCCTTATACTCATCTCAAGGAGTTCCATATAGTTTATATTGGTATGTGATTAGTACTTAAAAGTGCATTTTTATCATGGTTTTATATCATCATTTTGCACTTGAAGTATCAATAACTCCTTAACTAAAATATGTTTTATAATAATGTATCTAATAATATAAGATACCTATAATTTATGGTAAATGTCTATTTTTAATGCAGGTCTATCACATAAATGAAAGGATTGATTGATGACTTGAAGAACTTAAATTGCATGGATAAAAAGATGGTCAAACTTAGAGAAGAGATGTCGGTGCAATCCAAACCGGAACACTGTTCGGTAATTGGGCCATATCTGGAGCTACAGATCTCAGATTTAGGTCCAATTTATATGGATGGAAAGGTAAGACATAGACCTACAACTTTCATATGGAGCCCAAGATCTAAAAAGGCCATTATCAAGTCCAAATTGTAGCAACAACAAAGAAGCCCGAATCTGTCTTCCAGCCCGAGCACTGTTCGGTATTTTGGCCATATCTGGAGTTCTAGAAGTCCAAATGAGCTGAAGTTTTTACACAAGAAAGCTGAGACAATGGCCTACAACTTTCATGTTTGCACCTGGCTCCAGTTTTGACGTTATCAATGACGTTTTGGGCAGACAAGAGAAGATAAGGATTGTCACCAAGTCAAAAGTTGGCCACCCACTTATCAATTAGTCATCAAATCAATAGTTCCCAATTTTAGCCTATAAAAGGAGGCATTTGCCATGCATTTAGGCATCTTGGTTTCCAGATCAAGATCATGCTCTTCCTTTCTCTCTTTGTATTTTTTGTAATTTTTATGTTTTGCTTTCATTAATATCAAGTTTATGCTTTTCATTTTCTTTCCTTTACTTAGTTAGCTTTTATGTTCTTATTTTGTTTATTTATTTTTCTTTCTTTCATTATGTCTAGCTAAGTTAATTATGTCAAGGTGAAAAGGTTACACTAATGGTGTAAGAATAAGTATAATGTAAACTTAATATGGACTTTAATGTTTGATACTAACATGTTTTATATTTGTTATCTTATTTACTCTTTAATACTTTGCTTGTTAAATGACTAATCTTGATTTATGTTGTATAACACTTGGTACAACAAATGCTTGGCACTTTCATAGCCCATAATGTATGGTATAACCGACACCTGAGCTATGGAAGGAACTTGATTTGTTGTTAACATAAGTTATAATCATGAATGCTTGACGAGATTTACAAGTATTAGCATTAATTGAATAAGATGACTAATGTAATCATGTTAACAATATATAATCTGATTGGAACCTCCTTTGTGTGTGGTTTCCAATTCAATAATAAGAGTTTATACTATACTTGTTTGATATACCATTAGTGGAACCTCTAACCTTGACATTTGTTATTATTATTGTTTAATCCTTACTTTAATATTTCATCTCTAAGTTCTCATCATCATCATCTTCTTCTTCTTCTCTTTCTTTATTATTATTATTATTATTATTATTATTATTATTATTATTATTATTATTACTACTACTACTACTACTACTACTACTACCACTACTAGTATTATTATTATTATTATTGTTATTATTATTATTGTTATTGTTATTGTTAGTACTATTATTGTTGTTTTATAATTGTTGTTTATAATTTGTACAATTAACCTCCCTGTGGTTCGACCCCGGTCTTGCCGGGTTATTTATTACTTCGACACTCCTGCACTTGGGAGAAGACATCAACCTTTTAGTCGTGTCAAGTTTTTGGCGCCGTTGCCGGGGAGGTAAGTTCTTGTATAAATTATAGTATTTATTTTATTTTCTCTTTTCACTTTTCTTGTATATAACTTTGTTTCTTTTCTTTTGTTTCTTTTTATTTTGTTTTCTTCCTTCTTCTTTTGTTTTCTTCTTCATTTTATTATATTCCAACACGTGCATGAGAGTGTGGTCACGTACATCAAGTGGTAGACTTTGTAGGATATCCTCATCATTTTCAGAAAATATGGCTGAAGAAGATAATCAATCACTTCATAATGAAAATAATGAGAATAACCGTGCTAGAACACTTAGAGACCACATGAATCCCACAAGAACAAGTGCACCATCATGCATAGTTTTTCCTCCTGATGCATCTCATTTTAATTTTAAACCAGGCATTATTCAACTTTTACCTTCTTTTCATGGCTTAGAATTGGAAAATCCATACTTGCATTTAAGGGAATTTGAGGAGGTGTGCAACACATATAATAACTTAAATTGTAGCATGAACACCATCAGATTAAAGCTTTTTCCTTTTTCATTAAAAGATAAAGCTAAAACATGGCTACAAAATTTGAGACCAGGATCCATTCGTGCTTGGGATGAAATGCAACAACAATTTTTAAAGAAGTTTTTCCCATCTCATAGAACAAACTCTTTCAAGAGACAAATCACCACTTTCACTCACAAACCAGGAGAAACATTTTACAAATATTGGGATAGGTATCGAGACTTGCTTAGTACTTGCCCTCATCATGGTTTTGAAACATGGAGATTGGTTTCACATTTCTATGAAGGGTTAACACCTAAAGATAGGCAAATGGTTGAATTGATGTGCAATGGAACTTTTGAAGATAAAGACCCTGATGAAGCAATGGAGTACTTAGACTTGTTAGCTGAAAATGCTCAAAATTGGGACACCGCGGGTACTTATGAGGCACCGAGTAAAACTCAACCTCATACATCTAGTGGAGGTATGTACAACCTTAGGGAAGATCATGACCTTCAAGCCAAATTTGCATCTTTAGCTAGAAAAGTTGAGGCACTAGAATTGAAAAAGAGTGGTCAATTAAAATCTGTTGAAAACATTGTGTGTCAAATCTGTGAAACAAATGAACACTCAACCAACGATTGTCCAACCTTGCCTTCTTTTAAAGAATGTCTCCATGAACAAGCTCATGCTTTAAACAGTTTTCAAAGGGCCAACCATAACCCATACTCCCAAACATACAACCCTGGTTGGAGGAATCACCTAAATTTCAGTTGGAAGAGTGAGAACAACAATGCACAAACTTCACAACCACCATTTCAAGCACACCATAATTTCCAAAATTCTCATGGATATGCACCTTCTTATGCTCCACCTTCTAGAAGAAATCTTGAGGAAACATTGCATGCATTCATTGAAAAGCAAGAGACAATTAATACTCAACTTGTTCAAAACATGACAGATTTTAAAGATACTCTTGCTAAATTAACATCTGCTCTCAGTTTCCAAGAGAAAGGTAAGTTTCCATCTCAAACACAACAAAATCCCAAAGGGCAATACAATGCAAATGCAAGTAGTTCCGGAAGCCAACACATGGATCAAGTCAAATCAGTCACTACTCTGCACAATGGTAAGGTTATTGAAAAACCCTCTCTTGAACCTTATGAGAAAGATGATGAATCAATCTCTGAGGGTAAGGAAGGGGATGAATCTGAAAATTGCAAAGAAACGACTGATTCACCGCCAGCACTTCCATTTCCTCAAGCCATGACCAAACAAAGGAAAGTCAATCACAATTCTGAAATTTATGAAATTTTTAAACAGGTAAGGATCAATATACCTTTGCTGGATGCAATTAAACAGGTTCCTTCCTATGCTAAATTTTTGAAAGATCTCTGCACTGTGAAGAGGAAACTGAATGTGAAAAAGAAAGCCTTTCTAGCCGAACAAGTAAGTGCTATTCTTCAAAACAATAATGCTTTGAAATATAAAGACCCTGGTTGTCCTACAATTTCTTGCTTTATTGGAGAGCATAAAATTGAAAGAGCCTTACTTGATCTTGGTGCTAGTGTGAATTTACTTCCATATTCAGTTTTTCAGAGTCTCAATCTAGGTGAGTTAAAACCAACTTCTATAACTCTTTTACTTGCCGATAGATCTATAAAAGTGCCTAGAGGAATAATTGAAGATGTGTTAGTACAAGTCGATAAATTCATTTATCCTGTGGATTTTATTGTCTTGGACACGGAACCTGTTGAAGCATGTAATTCATTTCCTGTTATTTTAGGACGTCCGTTTCTTGCAACCTCTAACGCATTGATTAATTGTAGGAATGGACTGATGAAGCTATCATTTGGAAACATGACATTGGAGATGAATATTTTCAACATTTGCAAGCAACCTGGAGATGATAATGATTTACAAGAAGTAGATCATATTGATGAATTAGTTTATGATCAACTTGAATCTACTTTAAGTAAAAATGAATTGGATGAAACTAAAGATTTGCAAATGATTTATTCTGAGGAAGAAATCATGGATGGAACAAGCACCGAAAATGTCGATGCGAATCTTTTGTCAACAATGACAACAGATTCGACATCTGACATCACACCAATCGATGATTACTTTCCTAACGAATCCTTACTTTCTCTTAGTCCAATGCCTTGGTATAATAAAAATATCAATTTTCTTTCTTTAGGAGATTTGCCAGCTGATTGGAGTACCCAAGACAAAGAAAAGTTTTTGAATAAAGTGAAGAATTTGTATTGTGATGACCCTACCTTATTCAAATATTGTCCTGATCAAATATTTCAAAGATTCATTCCCGACAATGAGGTAAGTAGTGTCATTAAACTTTGTCATTCTGAAGCATGTGGAAGTTCTTTCTCGTCAAAAAAGACAACTGCAAAAATCTTACAAAGTGGATTTTATTAGCCCACCATGTTCAAGGACACACATGCATTCTGCAAAACTTGTGAAAATTGTCAAAAGATTGATACTGGTCAAAAAGTTTTGTTTTATAATTCTCAACTCTATACAGTCCCTAGAGAGCTAAGACCAAGATGGAGCAATCCTTATGGGGCCTGTGATATTGAGAATTCAATGAATGACAATGATTTTAAGGAAAATGGACATCGTTTGAAAGCTTACTTTGATAATTTTCCTAGTAAAAATGAATCAACTGGTTGGAATGATCTTGTAGATAAAGGTTGATTATTTTTTTTCTCACATTGTTTTTGTGTTTCTTTTTTAGTGATTTTTGCTAGTTTATCTCACCCCGGTCAAATGGCGGATAACGGTACTCCGTGACTTAAGTCGGTTCTTTCAGTTTCCCACAATAACTGATATCGGTGTATATATCTGTGCAATTCTTTGAAGCTCTCTTCCAATTCTCATTTGAAAATAGACACTAATCTTGAAAAATTGAAAAAGTATTTTCCCGCTCTGCCTCAGAATGCGATTACAAAAATTTACCGTGCTAGATGTGCAAGATTGAGATTGTTAATGAATCATGGAATTCCTGAAGATATTCGCTGGTTGATTGAAGCAAAGGTCCGATTATCAGGTGAGTCCTCCAACTTCTTCATTTCACACATGCCTGGAAGAGGTAAAAGCACTTTTGCAAAGAAGCGTCGTGCAAAACGACTGGATGTCTGTCATCGTTGTGCTAGATGGACTTGTAATACACAATGTCGTTCTTTAGGAATGGTATCTATAAACCGTGAAGATAAAATACAATTCATTAAGGATGGCCTGAGTAAGGAGTCTTTAGATAATCTTCTATTGACTCTTGAGACGCATCCTAGTGGAGATGTGCATCGTGCAATTCATGATTTATGGCCACTATTTCATAAAGAACATGATCGACTTAGTCTTGGGAATCTGACTAAAAAAGACCCTGTTTGCCAGTTTTTAAGAAAACTGGATGGGAAGCCTATCCCCGACCCATAGAGGGCGTTTAAGCCGTTCTTGGACGTAAAACCAAGGGAAGATGTGAGCCACAATCACAACTACCTGTACATACATATGTTTTTTTAAAAGTAAATAAATAAATAAATAAATAGAGAGAGAGAGAGTGTGAGACTCCAGCTGGCCTACATATAGATGTTATGATTGCCTTTCTAATTTATCATCTATAAAACCCTCTTTTCCTTCCTTTCATTTCTACTCAACCCATACCTTCAACAAATACAGAAGTATGTAGAAATGGCAAGTTCCTCAAGTCATCAAATAAGAAATATTTGTGTTTTCGGTGGATCTAGTCCTGGGAAAGAAAAGGAGTTTTTAGAATCAGCAAATCATCTTGGTCAGGTGCTAGCTGAGAGAAAGATTCATTTAGTGTATGGGGGAGGCAGTCTTGGGTTAATGGGAGGTGTGTCAATAGCTGCATTTTTAGGAGGTAGTCAAGTTTTAGGAGTCATCCCTGAAGCTTTGGCACAAGGGGACATCATTGGAAAAACAATTAGCGAGGAACTTCAGGTCTCCACAATGTCGGCTCGAATGAATGCAATGTTTAACCATGCTGATGCTTTCATTGCTTTACCAGGTGGTCTAGGCACATTGGAAGAGATCTTTCATATTTCCTCTTGGGCTCAATTGCACATTCACCATAAACCCATAGGTTTGTTAAATGTTAATGGTTATTATGATAAGTTGTTGTCTTTTCTTGATCATGCTGTGGAACAGGAATTTCTAACATCTTCTGCACGACAAATCATAATCTCTGCTTCTACTGCTGAACAATTGATTGACCAACTACAATCTTTCATTCCTGTGATTGATCCTTCCATGAGTCGCATAAATTGGTCATCTAAGGAAAGCCGTAAAAAGCTTAGATTGGATTTGAGCCTTCATTTGTGAATTTTTGTGTTTTTTGGTTTTATTATGTTTTGTTATTTCTTATTTTTGTTTCAGTGTGTTTCAGGTTTTGTCAGTGTTCGTTATTTCAGGTGATATCTTTTATACTCTATCTTTCTACCTTAGAACATTGAGGACAATGTCTCGTTTTGGTTGGGGGGAGAGGGTAGTAGTTGATAAAAAAAAAAAATTTTTTCATTTCATAAAGCATGTGCATAATTGTTGTTACTAGGATGGCAGAGTAAAGGCGTTCTTTTGTTAAAGTGACTCTTGAGACGCATCTTAGTAACCATTCTTAACAAGGTCTATTATAATACTTCCTGAAATATTCAGGTTTACAAACTCTCGTATTGTTACCACTTAATTCTGCTCATATACTTATTTAACATGTATTTTTAAACCTTAATTTACACACACACACTTTAACATATGATTGTGGGTTGCATATTGGATTATTACATTATTTATGTTCTTTTGTTAAAGGTAACAACTAAGGGAAAGGGATTGTATATAATTAAAAAAAACATGAAAAAAAAAAGAAAAAAGAAAAAATAAAAAATAATGATAATAAAAATGTAGATAAGTTTGATTTCGTAGCCTCCCTAACCTAAGCAATTAAGCCCGAAGGGGTGTTTTAACACTTAATACCCTAAAGTCAACTGACTTGGGAGCTATTGGCCCAACGCTTGTTACATGGGTTGAGGAGAAAAGCTTAAAGAAATCAAACATTGCACTATCTACATATCAGTATCTGCGACCCGAGTTACTAAGCTCGTAGGGGTGTCTTAACACCTAATGCCCTAAGACCAACTGGTCTGGGAGTCATTAGCTGAAAGCTCGTTACATGGGTTAAAGATGCATGATGTTTTTAAAGTATATGTATATAGAGTTAAAAAAAAAAAGACAAAAATAGTAACCCAAGGAAGTTAACCTTAAACATTAGAACAAAAATTTTGTTTTCTTCCAAGAAAAGCCCCATAATTATGTGTTGATACATTGAGCACAAAAGAAAGGTTTATTAATATCTTGTTAAGTGGTATTGAGCAGATATATAAATTTAATGAGAGTTTGTTTATCTGGATAGATTAATGGAAGTTAAATGATGAATACCTTGCTTTGTGAAATTTGCAAATTGTTTTAACGCTTTAATTACTAGGGACTAGTAATAAGCTGGTTGAGGGGTGTGATTAGTACTTAAAAGTGCATTTTTATCATGGTTTTATATCATCATTTTGCACTTGAAGTATCAATAACTCCTTAACTAAAATATGTTTTATAATAATGTATCTAATAATATAAGATACCTATAATTTATGGTAAATGTCTATTTTTAATGCAGGTCTATCACATAAATGAAAGGATTGATTGATGACTTGAAGAACTTAAATTGCATGGATAAAAAGATGGTCAAACTTAGAGAAGAGATGTCGGTGCAATCCAAACCGGAACACTGTTCGGTAATTGGGCCATATCTGGAGCTACAGATCTCAGATTTAGGTCCAATTTATATGGATGGAAAGGTAAGACATAGACCTACAACTTTCATATGGAGCCCAAGATCTAAAAAGGCCATTATCAAGTCCAAATTGTAGCAACAACAAAGAAGCCCGAATCTGTCTTCCAGCCCGAGCACTGTTCGGTATTTTGGCCATATCTGGAGTTCTAGAAGTCCAAATGAGCTAAAGTTTTTACACAAGAAAGCTGAGACAATTGCCTACAACTTTCATGTTTGCACCTGGCTCCAGTTTTGACGTTATCAATGACGTTTTGGGCAAACAAGAGAAGATAAGGATTGTCACCAAGTCAAAAGTTGGCCACCCACTTATCAATTAGTCATCAAATCAATAGTTCCCAATTTTGGCCTATAAAAGGAGGCATTTGCCATGCATTTAGGCATCTTGGTTTCCAGATCAAGATCATGCTCTTCCTTTCTCTCTTTGTATTTTTTGTAATTTTTATGTTTTGCTTTCATTAATATCAAGTTTATGCTTTTCATTTTCTTTCCTTTACTTAGTTAGCTTTTATGTTCTTATTTTGTTTATTTATTTTTCTTTCTTTCATTATGTCTAGCTAAGTTAATTATGTCAAGGTGAAAAGGTTACACTAATGGTGTAAGAATAAGTATAATGTAAACTTAATATGGACTTTAATGTTTGATACTAACATGTTTTATATTTGTTATCTTATTTACTCTTTAATACTTTGCTTGTTAAATGACTAATCTTGATTTATGTTGTATAACACTTGGTACAACAAATGCTTGGCACTTTCATAGCCCATAATGTATGGTATAACCGACACCTGAGCTATGGAAGGAACTTGATTTGTTGTTAACATAAGTTATAATCATGAATGCTTGACGAGATTTACAAGTATTAGCATTAATTGAATAAGATGACTAATGTAATCATGTTAACAATATATAATCTGATTGGAACCTCCTTTGTGTGTGGTTTCCAATTCAATAATAAGAGTTTATACTATACTTGTTTGATATACCATTAGTGGAACCTCTAACCTTGACATTTGTTATTATTATTGTTTAATCCTTACTTTAATATTTTATCTCTAAGTTCTCATCATCATCATCTTCTTCTTCTTCTCTTTCTTTATTATTATTATTATTATTATTATTATTATTATTATTATTACTACTACTACTACTACTACTACCACTACTAGTATTATTATTATTATTATTGTTATTATTATTATTGTTATTGTTATTGTTAGTACTATTATTGTTGTTTTATAATTGTTGTTTATAATTTGTACAATTAACCTCCCTGTGGTTCGACCCCGGTCTTGCCGGGTTATTTATTACTTCGACACTCCTGCACTTGGGAGAAGACATCAACCTTTTAGTCGTGTCAGTATGAAACCGAATGGAGTTGATGAAAAACAGGTTAAGTTGAAAGCTTTCCTTTTCTCTTTAAAAGGGGCAGCAAATGCATGGTTTTTCTCTTTACTCCTAGGTTCTATTAGAACTTAGAATGCCATAAAGAAGATTTTTCTTGAAAAGTATTTTCCAGCATCTTGAGTTGCCAACATAAGGAAAGAAATATGTGGGATTCGACAATCTCATGGAGAGACTCTCTGAATATTGGGAAAGATTTGAGCAACTATGCATTCAATGCCCTCAGCATCAAATACCCGATTAGTTGCTCATTCAATATTTCTATGAAAGATTGATGCCTACTAATCGTAGTATCATTGATGCTGCAAGTAGAGGGGCATTGGTAGATAAGACATCTGAGGCTGCACGACAATTGATCTCAAACATGGCAGCCAACTCAAAACAGTTTGGCACTCGTGGAGACTTCTCCAACAAATGAGTAAATAAGGTATGTTTCTAACCTTGAAAATAAAGTTAATGATTTTACTTCTCTTGTGTATTCTTTGGCTTGTGAAAATGTATAGCAGGTGAAAGTTTGTAGCATATGCTCCTTACAAAGACATGCTTCGGATATGTGCCCAACAATGCAAGAAGATTACATTGAACAAGCTCATGCAATTGATGGAGCATTTAATGGATAACCCCATAGTAAATATGATCCCTTTTCCAACATGTACAATCCTGGATGAAGAGATCACCCCAACTTACGCTATGACAACCCATCCCAACAAGGCAATCAGGGTCGACAGTTCCATCCCCAACAGAATTATCAAGCAAGACAACCCCTTCCATTCACAAACTCCAATGTTATAGGGTCGTCATCTAATGATGATCTTCATGAGATGATGAAAACTTTGGCTTCTAATACTGTTACCTTGCAAAAAAATGTCATGTCTTTTCAATAGGAAACAAGGTCAAGTATTCACAACTTAGAAAAGCAAATGGGGCAAGTAGCTTCAAGTGTGGGGAGATTGGAAGCATAAATGAATGGAAAATTGCCCTCTCAAGCATTGAATCCAGTAGAGAATGTTAGTGCAATCATGCTACGAAGGGGGAAAGAACTTGAAGAGAAAAGGTCAAAACAAATTGAGATGGAGGAAGAAGAAGAGATAGAAACCGAATTGAGTACAGAGAAGGAACATCCTTCTCCTCCACAAACTGAAACATCGACTAACACTCCAAAGGTAACTCCTCACTTAATGAATTTCAGTTTTAAAATAATTCCACCCTTTTCTATGAGTTCTTCTAGGTCAAAGAAAGAGGACAAAGAAAAAGAGATTTTAGAGGTTTTCAAGAAAATAAAACTCAACATTCCTTTGCTTGATGCTATCAAGCAAATTCCCAAGTATGCCAAATTCTTGAAGGAGTTGTGTACTACTAAGAGAGCTTTCAAACTAAAAGGTCATGAAATGGTAAGTATAGGTAATGTTGTATCTACTGTTGTTCAACAGAATATGCCTTTGAAGAAAAAAGACCTAGGTGCGTTTACTATCTTATATGTTATTAGTAATCCTAATTTCAAAAGGGCCTTGTGCGATTTAGGTACATCCATTAGTGTTATGCCCAAACATGTTTATGATTCTCTTAGTCTTGAGCCTTTAAATAAAACTAGTATTGTAATACAACTTACGGATCATAGTTTTGTTTATCCACTTGGTGTGATAGAGGATGTCCTAGTCAAGATTGATAGTTTGGTTATTCCACGTGATTTTTATATTCTTGATATGGAACATGATTCTTGTAATTCATCAAACAACACTCTTATATTGTTTGGGAGACCATTCTTGAAAACTGTCAATACAAAAATTGATTGTGGTAAGGATACCTTATCTATGGAGGTAGGAGATGAAAAAATTGAATTTAATTTTCATGATCCAATGACATATCCTTATAGTAATGTTTATTCTATCACATGTTATGACCAAGTTGATAAGTATGTGTAGCAACTTTATGATTTTGATAGCGAGGATGGATTAAGCATAGCTTTGAGCTATGACTATAATTTTACCAAGATAGAAGAGACGAAGAGGCATATATGTGTTCCCCGAAACATGTATGACTTAAAAACTTTACAAATTGTCCTCCATGATACATGAGTCATTTACCCCATCACGGATAGTGAATGGGTGGTGCCTATCTTTTTGGTGCCCAAAAATATTGGAATTACGTTGAGAAAAATACAAAATGATGCTTATGAGAATGCAAGGATTTACAAAGAAAAGACTAAAGGTCTTCATGACCGAATGATTACAAGAAAAGAGTTTAATGTTGGAGACAAAGTCTTTCTTTATAATTCACATTTGAAAATTTTTCCTGAAAAGTTACGTTCTAGTTAGATTGGGCCCTTTGTTATTTCTAATGTTTTTCCTTATGGTGCAGTTGAAATTACAAGTTTAGAAACCAACAAAGTAGGTCAATGGGCATCGTTTGAAACCTTTCTATAAAGGTTGGACGACATGACTCACTGTTTTTGTAGAGTTAACTGAACCAATATATGAAGAATGAGCATGCCATATGTCAAGCCAATGACATAAAACAAAAGCGCTTACTGGGAGGCAACCCAGCACAAAAAGAAAAAAAATCAAATTTGCTTTCTTTTTCCTTATCTTTTATTTTTTTTATTTTCTGTCATTCTTTTATGTTCCTTTGCTTTTATTTCAACATTGAGGACAATGTTGTGTTTTAAGTGTGGGGGTATTGGGAGAATTTTGGTTTTCTTATTTTAGTTTTCTTTGTTGTTCTTTAAAAAAAAAATTATGTTTAATCTTTTTAACTCCCAGTGGTTTTTGAGAATATGAGTATTATGTATGAGAATTAATTGAGATAGATGAAGATATAAATCAAATGAAGGAGTATGCATGCAAATTTTAAGGTTTAATTAGTTTAGGGATTGACTTTGAGAATATGCCATGTTGACTTTATAAATGTTATACCAATACAAGCTTTTGAGCCTTCAACATTCTATTCTTTGAGTGTACATTCTTTTAATGATCTGTATCTCTAAAACTTGCTTCATATCTTATTGAGATTATATTCCATTACAAATATACATGAAAATGATAAAGGCATTAAGAAGTTTAATCAATTGAACCAAAAAGCCAACCTAAAACATATTATCCTTAGTGAGCCCATTTTGAGCTTATTTATCTTTTCCTTGCTTTATCCATGTATAAGCCTTAACTTTATATATGTTTTCCTTTTCCCTTGGTTAAGGATTAGTAGAGCATATACTCGTGATATTTCATGGAATTATGGTTGGAAATTATGTGAAAAGAAAGAACAAGTGATGCTTGATGAAAAGATGGGCAAAATTACAAAAAGAAAAAGAAAAAAAAAGAAAAAAAAAAGAAAAAAAAATTCCTTTATGTTCTTAAGATTTTATGTTGAAAAAGCTTGAAATCAAAAGAAGTTAAGCATTGGTGATTAAAGATGAAAAATTTATGTACTTTGATGGAATATCTTGTTTGAAATATTATTTTTTTTTAGAATGCTATACTATCTTTGATTTAAACCTTTTCTTTTACTCTCTTTTACCTCACCTTAACCTTAGCCCCATTACAACCGAAAAATAAGACCTTTTAATTCATGCATTGTTTGTAATATGTTAGTAATGGAGATGAGATTGAAAAGCAAGCTTATGGTAGAACATACTTTATGATTGAATTTGAGAGATTTAAATACATAAACCCTAAACACACGAGTGTTGGAGTGTATATCAATGAGAGGACCTATCACTTTGGCATGACATATATTTTATTTAAATCCCGACGATTGATTGAGTTTTGAAGTTTGCATGTAAATAAATTCATGAAAATTTATACTCTTTATCTTTCTTAATTGTGTTCTTATTTATAATGCATATATTCTTTAATATTTATGGGAGATTAAGAGATTGATCATAGTTATTTTCAATTTAATTTTATTTATCCTTTCTCGAGGATGAACAAGAGCTAAGTGTAGGGGTATTTGATGTAACCATATTATTTGATAGTTTCACTCACATTTACCTAATGTTTTGTCCATGTTTTATATGTAAAATGCCTTGATTTTCTTTGTTTTATGTTTTGAAGGCAAATTTGGATGAAAAATGCAAAAAGGAGTAAATTGGAGATAATTGGCAGATTTGTTGTTCAGTTGATGTTTTGTGCAGAACGTGAGTTCTAGAGATCAAAATGAAGTGAATCTAGTGCACTAAAAAGCTAACATCCATACCTTTCTGGAAATGTAATGCAAGAAAATAAAAAGAGAAAGATAATGGAAATCACATCCTTCAAAGTCTAATTTCGCATTCTGCCACTATTGACCTTTGTCCATTCAAAATTCAATATCTGGAGCTATAGAAGTCTAATCGGTGTAAACTCAATTTTTTTGGATTCCTGAATCAAAGGTCTATGAACGCTCAACATTTCATCCAAAAAAGATGTCATATGAGGGAGATATGATTTTTCAAAGATGACAACTAAATTCTACCAACAAACAGGTTTCATGAAGAAATAAGTTCAAATTATGTTCTGAAGCTTCTAAACCGTCATCCAAGTTTTTATATTAGCAATTTAGCTCCTCTAAGTTAGAGTTTGAAGATTTCATGCAAGGCTATTTCTTTTTTTTAGAAAAAATAGTTATTGAAATATTTAAATGTAAATTGTCAACTTAAAGGAGGACTACTTGGTAAAATAGGAACTAGGGTTTCTTAACATATAAAAAGAAAGAGAGAGGGGAGAGAAGGGGGGCAGCAGCCAGAAGTTAAGAAACACAAATTCTCTCCTCTACAAACCCAAAAATCATGCTCTCTTCATTCTTTAAGAGTAGTTGTTCAATGGTTATGCAAGGCTAAGCTCTTTTCTTGGTTGCAAGAACACAACAAACCTTCGAATTTAAAGAACCATGAGATTTATTCTTCCTTTTATTTTCAGTTTATGTTTGAATGAGTATGATTGTTTTCTTATGCATATTTCCTATGATTGTTGTTAATGATTGCTAGAGCGGACTCTAAGTTATTATTGTGAACAATCTATTGCTAAGTTTAATATCAAAACCAGCGTTGTAATACACAAACTTGTGAAGCAACTAAGCTTGATAATTACGGCGGAACTACGTTATTGAACTTAGGGAGAACATTTGAACAAAGTGACATAAGTTGCGGACAACTTGTATGTTATTCTTGATGAAATTATCTAGTTCTTAAAGCTGTCATTAAATTGAATCATTAGTGCGGACACTTTGATTGTTTGTTGGTTAGTATTAGTTATGCGGCGAATCTGTTAATTAATCAATATTAAAAAAAGATAAAATTTCATAACATAAACTGTAATTTCAGTTTCAAGGATCGGTTCTAACTTCTGTTGGTGGATATGTGCTTGCAACCAAGGTTTGTTTTCTTGATAAATTTTGATTTTAATTGATTTTTTTTGCTAGTTTAATTGCTACAATAGTTTAGATAATCACAAACCAAATCCCCCTAATTACATAACGTATGGCATAATAATCTAACTTGAAACTTTCTTGTGGGATCGACCCCTTGCTTGCTTGACACGACGAAAAGATTGATGTCTTCTCCCAAGTGCAAGAGTGTCGAAGTAATAAATAACCCGACAAGACCGGGGTCGAACCATAGGGAGGTTAATTGTACAAATTATAGACAACAATTATAAGCAACAATAATAGCAATAACAACAACAACAATAACAATAACAACAACAACTATAATAATAATAATAATAATAATAATAATAATAATAATAATAATAATAATAATAACAATAATAATAATAGTAGTAGTAGTAGTAGTAGTAGTAGTACTAGTACTAGTAGTAGTAATAAAGAAAGAGAAGAAGAAGAAGAAGATGATGATAACTTGGAGATGGAAAATTAATGTAACGATTAAACAATAATAATAACAAATGTCAAGGTTAGAGGTTCCACTAATGGTATATCAAACAAGTATAGTATAAACTCTTATTATTGAATTGGAAACCACACACAAAGGAGGTTCCAATCAGATTATATATTGTTAACATGATTACATTAGTTATCTTATTCAATTAATGCTAATACTTGTAAATCTCGTCAAGCATTCATGATTATAACTTATGTTAACAAAAAATCAAGTTCCTTTCATAGCTCAGGTGTCGGTTATACCATACATTATGGGCTATTGATTAGTACTTAAAAGTGCATTTTTATCATGGTTTTATATCATCATTTTGCACTTGAAGTATCAATAACTCCTTAACTAAAGCATGTTTTATAATAATATATCTAATAATATAAGATACCTTTAATTTATGGTAAATGTTCATTTTAAATGCAGGCCTATCACATAAATGAAAATATTGATTGATGACTTTAAGAACTTAAATTGCAAGGACAAAGAGATGGCCAAACTTAGAAAAGAGATGTCGGTGCTATCCAAACCGGAACACTGTTCGGTAATTGGGTCATATCTAGAGCTACAAATCTCAGATTTAGGTCCAATTTATATGGATGGAAAGGTAAGACATAGGCCTACAACTTTTATATGGAGCCCAAGATCTAAAAAGGCCATTATCAAGTCCAAAGTGTAGCAACAACAAAGAAGCCCGAATTTGTCTTCCAGCCCGAGCACTGTTTGGTATTTTGGCCATATCTGGAGTTCTAGAAGTCCAAATGAGCTGAATTTTTTATACAAGAAAGATGAGACAATTGCCTACAACTTTCATGTTTACAACTAGCTCCAATTTTGACGTTATCAATGACATTTTGGGCAGACAAGAGAAGATAAGGATTGTCACCAAGTCAAAAGTTGGTCACCCACTTATCAATTAGTCATCAAATCAATAGTTCCCAATTTTGGCCTATAAAAGGAGGCATTTGCCATGCATTTAGGCATCTTGGTTTCCAGATCAAGATCATGCTCTTCCTTTCTCTCTTTGTATTCTTTGTAATATTTATGCTTTACTTTCATTAATATCAAGTTTATGCCTTTCATTTCCTTTCCCTTACTTAGTTAGCTTTTATGTTCTTATTTTATTTATCTATTTTGCTTTCTTTCATTATGTCTAGCTAAGTTAATTATGTCAAGGTGAAAAGGTTACACTAATGGTGTGAGAATAAGTATAATGTAAACTTAATATGGACTTTAATGTTCAATACTAACATGTTTTATATTTGTTATCTTGTTCACTCTTTAATACTTTGCTTGTTAAATGACTAATCTTGATTTATGTTGTATAACACTTGGTACAACAAATGCTTGGCACTTTCATAGCCCATAATGTATGGTATAACCGACATCTGAGCTATGAAAGGAACTTGATTTGTTGTTAACATAAGTTATAATCATGAATGCTTGACGAGATTTACAAGTATTAGCATTAATTAAGATGACTAATGTAATCATGTTAACAATATATAATCTGATTGGAACCTCCTTTGTGTGTGGTTTCCAATTCAATAATAAGAGTTTATACTATACTTGTTTGATATACCATTAGTGGAACCTCTAACCTTGACATTTGTTATTATTATTGTTTAATCCTTACATTAATTTTTCATCTCTAAGTTCTCATCATCATCTTCTTCTTCTTCTTCTCTTTCTTTATTATTATTATTATTATTATTATTATTACTATTATTGTTGTTATTATTGTTGTTTTATAATTGTTGTTTATAATTTGTACAATTAACCTCCCTGTGGTTCGACCCCGGTCTTGCCGGGTTATTTATTACTTCGACACTCCTGCACTTGGGAGAAGACATCAACCTTTTAGTCGTGTCAAGTTTTTGGCGCCGTTACCGGGGAGGTAAGTTCATGTATAAATTATAATATTTATTTTATTTTCTCTTTTCACCTTTCTTGTATATAACTTTGTTTCTTTTCTTTTGTTTCTTTTTATTTTTTTTTCTTCCTCCTTCTTTTGTTTTCTTCTTCTTTTTTATTTTATTCCTACACGTGCATGAGAGTGTGGTCACGTACATCAAGTGGTAGACTTTGTAGGATATCCTCATCATTTTCAGAAAATATGGCCGAAGAAGATAATCAATCACTTCAAAATGAGAATAATGAGAATAACCGTGCTAGAACACTTAGAGACCACATGAATCCCACAAGAACAAGTGCACCATCATGCATAGTTTTTCCTCCCGATGCATCTCATTTTAATTTTAAACCAGGTATTATTCAACTTTTACCTTCTTTTCATGGTTTAGAATTGGAAAATCCATACTTGCATTTAAGGGAATTTGAGGAGGTGTGCAACACATATAATAACTTAAATTGTAGCATGAACACCATCAGATTAAAGCTTTTTCCTTTTTCATTAAAAGATAAAGCTAAAACATGGCTACAAAATTTAAGACCAGGATCCATTCATGCTTGGGATGAAATGCAACAACAATTTTTAAAGAAGTTTTTCCCATCTCATAAAACAAACTCTTTCAAGAGACAAATCACCACTTTCACTCAAAAACCAGGAGAAACATTTTACAAATGTTGGGATAGGTATCGAGACTTGCTTAGTACTTGCCCTCATCATGGTTTTGAAACATGGAGATTGGTTTCACATTTCTATGAAGGGTTAACACCTAAAGATAGGCAAATGGTTGAATTGATGTGCAATGGAACTTTTGAAGATAAAGACCCTAATGAAGCAATGGAGTACTTAGACTTGTTAGCTGAAAATGCTCAAAATTGGGACACTGCGGGTACTTATGAGGCACCGAGTAAAACTCAACCTCATACATCTAGTGGAAGCATGTACAACCTTAGGGAAGATCATGACCTTCAAGCCAAGTTTGCATCTTTAGCTAGAAAAGTCGAGGCACTAGAATTGAAAAAGAGTGGTCAATTAAAATCTGTTGAAAATATTGTGTGTCAAATCTGTGAAACAAATAAACACTCAACCAATGATTGTCCAACCTTGCCTTCTTTTAAGGAATGTCTCCATGAACAAGCCCATGCTTTAAATAGTTTCCAAATGGCCAACCACCACCCATACTCCCAAACATACAACCCTGGTTGGAGGAATCACCCAAATTTCAGTTGGAAGAGTGAGAACAATAATGCACAAACTTCACAACCACCGTTTCAAGCACACCACAATTTCCAAAATTCTCATGGATATGCACCTCCTTATGCTCCACCTCCTAGAAGAAATCTTTAGGAAACATTGCATGCATTCATTGAAAAGCAAGAGATAATCAATACTCAACTTGCTCAAAACATGACAGATTTGAAACATACTCTTGCTAAATTAACATCTGCTCTTAGTTTCCAAGAGAAAGGTAAGTTTCCATCTCAACCACAACAAAATCCCAAGGGGCAATACAATGCAAATGCAAGTAGTTCCGAAAGCCAACACATGGATCAAGTCAAATCAGTCACTACTCTGCGCAGTGGTAAGGTTATTGAAAAACCCTCTCTTGAACCTTATGAGAAAGATGATGAGTCAATCTCTGAGGGTAAGGAAGGGGTTGAATCTGAAAATTGCAAAGAAACGACTAATTCACCGCGAGCACTTCCATTTCCTCAAGCCATGACCAAACAAAGGAAAGTTAATCACAACTCTGAAATTTTTGAAATTTTCAAACAGGTAAGGATCGATATACCTTTATTGGATGCTATTAAACAGGTTCCTTCCTATGCTAAATTTTTGAAAGATCTCTGCACTGTGAAGAGGAAACTGAATGTGAAAAAGAAAGCCTTTCTAGCCGAACAAATAAGTGCTATTCTTCAAAATAATAATGCTTTGAAATATAAAGACCCTGGTTGTCCTACAATTTCTTGCTTTATTGGAGACCATAAAATTGAAAAAGCCTTACTTGATCTTGGTTCTACTGTGAATTTACTTCCATATTCAGTTTTTCAGAGTCTCAATCTAGGTGAGTTAAAACCAACTTCTATATCTCTTTTACTTGCCGATAGATCTGTAAAAGTGTCTAGAGGAATAATTGAGGATGTGTTAGTACAAGTCGATAAATTCATTTATCCTGTGGATTTTATTGTCTTGGACACAGAACCTGTTGAAGCATGTAATTCATTTCCTGTTATTTTAGGACGTCTATTTCTTGCAACTTCTAACGCATTGATTAATTGTAGGAATGGACTGATGAAGCTATCATTTGGAAACATGACATTGGAGATGAATATATTCAACATTTGCAAGCAACCTGGAGATGATAATGATTTACAAGAAGTAGACCATATTGATGAATTAGTTTATGATCAACTTGAATCTACTTTAAGTAAAAATGAGTTGGATGAATCTGAAGATTTGCAAATGATTTATTCTGAGGAAGAAATCACGGATAACAAACGCATAGAAAATGTTGATGCGAATCTTTTGTCAACAGTGACAACAGATTCGACATCTAACATCACACCAATCGATGATTACTTTCCTAACGAATCCTTACTTTCTCTTAGTCCAATGCCTTGGTATGATAAAAATATCAATTTTCTTGTTTTAGGAGATTTGCCACCTGATTGGAGTATTCAAGACAAAGAAAAGTTTTTGAACGAAGTGAAGAGCTTTTATTGTGATGACCCTAACTTATTCAAATATTGTCCTGATCAAATATTTCAAAGATTCATTCCCGACAATGAGGTAAGTAGTGTCATTAAACTTTGTCATTTTGAAGCATGTGGAAGTTATTTCTCGTCAAACAAGACTGCTGCAAAAATCTTTCAAAATGGATTTTATTGGCCCACCATGTTCAAAGACACACATGCATTCTGCAAAACTTGTGAAAATTGTCAAAAAATTGACACTGGTCAAAAAGTTTTGTTTTATGATTCTCAACTCTATGCATTCCCTAAAGAGCTAAGATTAAGATGGACCAATCCTTATGGGGCCTGTGATATTGAGAATTCAATGAATGACAATGATTTTAAGGAAAATGGACATCGTTTGAAAGCTTACTTTGATAATTTTCCTAGTGAAAATGAATCAGCTGGTTTGAATGATCTTGTAGATAAAGGTTGATTATTTTGTTTTTCTCACATTTTCTTTTTTATGTTTCTTTTTGAGTGATTTTTGCTAGTTTCTCTCACCCCGGTCAAATGGCGGATAACGGTACTCCGTGACTTAAGTCGGTTCTTTCAGTTTCCCATAATTACTGATATTTGTGTATATATCTGTGCAATTCTTTGAATCTCTCTTCCAATTCTCATTCGAAAATGGACACTACTCTTGAAAAATTGAAAAAGTATTTTCCCGCTCTGCCTCAGAATGCGATTACAAAAATTTACCGTGCTAGATGTGCAAGATTGAGATTGTTAATGAATCATGGAATTCCTGAAGATATTCGCTGGTTGATTGAAGCAAAGGTCCGATTATCAGGTGAGTCCTCTAATTTCTTTATTTCACACATGCCTGGAACAGGTAAAAGCACTTTTGCAAAGAAGCGTCGTGCAAAACGACTAGAAGTTTGTCATCGATGTGCTAGATGGACTTGTAATACACAATGTCGTTCTTTAGGAATGATATCTATAAACCGTGAAGATAAAATACAATTCATTAAGGATGGCCTGAGTAAGGAGTCTTTAGATAATCTTCTATTAACTCTTGAGACGCATCCTAGTGGAGATGTGCATCGTGCAATTCATGATTTATAGCCACTATTTCATAAAGAACATGATCGACTTAGTCTTGGGAATCTGACTAAAAAAGACCCTATTTGCCAGTTTTTAAGAAAACTGGATGGGAAGCCTATCCCCGACCTATAGAGGGCGTTTAAGCCGTTCTTGGATGTAAAACCAAGGGAAGATGTGAGCCACAATCACAACTACCTGTACATACACATGCTTTTTCAAAAGTAAATAAATAAATAAATAGAGAGAGAGAGAGAGAGAGAAAAAGTGTGAGACTCCAACTGGCCAACATATAGGTGTTATGATTGCCTTTCTAATTTCTCATCTATAAAACCCTCTTTTCCTTCCTTTCATTTCTACTCAACCCATACATTCAACAAATACAGAAGTGTGTAGAAATGGCAAGTTCCTCAAGTCATCATATAAGAAATATTTGTGTTTTCGGTGGATCTAGTCCTGGGAAAGAAAAGGAGTTTTTAGAATCAGCAAATCATCTTGGTCAGGTGCTAGCTGAGAGAAAGATTCATTTAGTGTATGGGGGAGGCAGTCTTGGGTTAATGGGAGGTGTGTCAATAGCTGCATTTTTTGGAGGTAGTCAAGTTTTAGGAATCGTCCCTGAAGCTTTGGCACAAGGGGACATCATTGGAAAAACAATTGGAGAGGAACTTCAGGTCTCCACAATGTCGGCTCGAATGAATGCAATGTTTAACCATGCTGATGCTTTCATTGCTTTACTAGGTGGTCTAGGCACATTGGAAGAGATCTTTCATATTTCCTCTTGGGCTCAAATGCACATTCACCATAAACCCATTGGTTTGTTAAATGTTAATGGTTATTATGATAAGTTGTTGTCTTTTCTTGATCATGCTGTGGAACAGGAATTTCTAATATTTTCTGCACGCCAAATCATAATCTCTGCTACTACTGCTGAACAATTGATTGACCAACTACAATCTTTCACTCCTGTGATTGATCCTTCCATGAGTCGCATAAATTGGTCATCTACGGGAAGCCGTAAAAAGCTTAGATTGGATTTGAGCCTTCATTTGTGAATTTTTATGTCTTTTGGTTTTATTATTGTGTTTTGTTATTTCTTATTTTTATTTCAGTGTGTTTCAGGTTTTCTCAGTGTTCGTTAATTTAGGTGATATCTTCTATACTCTATCTTTCTACCTTAGAACATTGAGGACAATGTCTCGTTTTGGTTAGGGGGAGAGGGTAGTAGTTGATAAAAAAAAAATTGTTTTTCATTTCATAAAGCATGTGCATAATTGTTGTTACTAGGATGGCAGAGTAAAGGAGTTCTTTTGTTAAAGTGACTCTTGAGACGCATCTTAGTAACCATTCTTAACAAGGTCTATTATAATACTTCCTGAAATATTCAGGTTTACAAACTCTCGTATTGTTACCGCTTAATTCTGCTCATATACTTATTTAACATGTATTCTTAAACCTTAATTTACACACACACACTTTAACATATGATTGTGGGTTGCATATTGGATTATTACATTATTTATGTTCTTTTGTTAAAGGTAACAACTAAGGGAAAGGGATTGTATATAATTAAAAAAAAAAAGAAAAAAAACAAAAAAAAATGATGATAATAAAAATGTAGATAAGTTTGGTTTCATAGCCTCCCTAACCTAAGCAATTAAGCCCGAAGGGGTGTTTTAACATCTAATACCCTAAAGTCAATTGACTTGGGAGCTATTGGCCCAACGCTTGTTACATGGGTTGAGGAGAAAAGCTTAAGGGAATCAAACATTGCACTATCTACATATCAGTATCTGCGACCCGAGTTACTAAGTGATTAGTACTTAAAAGTGCATTTTTATCATGGTTTTATATCATCATTTTGCACTTGAAGTATCAATAACTCCTTAACTAAAATATGTTTTATAATAATGTATCTAATAATATAAGATACCTATAATTTGTGGTAAATGTCTATTTTTAATACAGGCCTATCACATAAATGAAAGTATTGATTGATGACTTGAAGAACTTAAATTGCAAGGATAAAGAGATGGTCAAACTTAGAGAAGAGATGTCGGTGCAATCCAAACCGGAACACTATTCAGTAATTGGGTCATATCTGGAGCTACAGATCTCAGATTTAGGTCCAATTTATATAGATGGAAAGGTAAGACATAGGCCTACAACTTTCATATGGAGCCCAAGATCTAAAAAGGCCAGTATCAAGTCCAAATTCTAGCAACAACAAAGAAGCCCGAATCTGTCTTCCAGCCCGAGCACTATTCGGTATTTTAGCCATATATGGAGTTCTAGAAGTCCAAATGAGCTGAATTTTTTACACAAGAAAGCTGAGACAATTGCCTACAACTTTCATGTTTACAACTGGCTCCAATTTGGACGTTATCAATGACGTTTTGGGCAGACAAGAAAAGATAAGGATTGTCACCAAGTCAAAAGTTGGCCACCCACTTATCAATTAGTCATCAAATCAATAGTTCCCAATTTTGGCCTATAAAAGGAGGCATTTGCCATGCATTTAGGCATCTTGGTTTCCAGATCAAGATCATGCTCTTCCTTTCTCTCTTTGTATTTTTTGTAATGTTTATACTTTGCTTTCATTAATATTAAGTCTATGCCTTTCATTTCCTTTCCTTTACTTAGTTAACTTTTATGTTCTTATTTTGTTTATCTATTTTTCTTTCCTTCATTATGTCTAGCTAAGTTAATTATGTCAAGGTGAAAAGGTTACACTAATGGTGTGAGAATAAGTATAATGTAAACTTAATATGGACCTTAATGTTTGATACTAACATGTTTTATATTTGTTATCTTGTTCACTCTTTAATACTTTGCTTGTTAAATGACTAATCTTGATTTATGTTGTATAACACTTGGTACAACAACTGCTTGGCACTTTCATAGCCCATAATGTATGGTATAACCGACACCTGAGCTATGAAAGGAACTTGATTTGTTGTTAACATAAGTTATAATCATGAATGCTTGACGAGATTTACAAGTATTAGCATTAATTAAGATGACTAATGTAATCATGTTAACAATATATAATCTGATTGGAACCTCCTTTGTGTGTGGTTTCCAATTCAATAATAAGAGTTTATACTATACTTGTTTGATATACCATTAGTGGAACCTCTAACCTTGACATTTGTTATTATTATTGTTTAATCCTTACATTAATTTTCCATCTCCAAGTTCTCATCATCTTCTTCTTCTTCTCTTTCTCTACTACTACTACTACTACTACTACTACTATTATTATTATTATTATTATTATTATTATTATTATTATTATTATTATTATTATTATTATTATTATTATTATAGTTGTTATTGTTATTGTTATTGTTGTTGTTATTATTGCTATTATTGTTGCTTATAATTATTGTCTATAATTTGTACAATTAACCTCCCTGTGGTTCGACCCCGGTCTTGCCGGGTTATTTATTACTTCGACACTCCTGCACTTGGGAGAAGACATCAATCTTTTACTCGTGTTACTAAGCTCGTAGAGGTGTCTTAACACCTAATGCCCAAAGACCAACTGGTCTGGGAGTCATTAGCTAAAAGCTCATTACATGGGTTAAAGATGCATGATGTTTTTAAATTATATGTATATAGATTTTTTTTTAAAAAAAAGAAAGAAAAAAAAAGACAAAAATAATAATCTCAACCCAAGGAAGTTAACCTTAAACATTGGAACAAAAATTTTGTTTTCTTCCAAGAAAAGCCCCATAATTATGTGTTGATACATTGAGCACAAAAGAAAGGTTTATTAATATCTTGTTAAGAGGTATTGAGCAGATATATAAATTTAATGAGAGTTTGTTTATCTGGATAGATTAATGGAAGTTAAATGATGAATACCTTGCTTTGTGAAATTTGCAAATTGTTTTAACGCTTTGATTACTAGGGGACTAGTAATAAGCTGGTTGAGGGGTGTGATTAGTACTTAAAAGTGCATTTTTATCATGGTTTTATATCATCATTTTGCACTTGAAGTATCAATAACTCCTTAACTAAAGCATGTTTTATAATAATATATCTAATAATATAAGATACCTTTAATTTATGGTAAATGTTCATTTTAAATGCAGGCCTATCACATAAATGAAAATATTGATTGATGACTTTAAGAACTTAAATTGCAAGGACAAAGAGATGGCCAAACTTAGAAAAGAGATGTCGGTGTAATCCAAACTGGAACACTGTTCGGTAATTGGGTCATATCTGGAGCTACAAATCTCAGATTTAGGTCCAATTTATATGGATGGAAAGGTAAGACATAGGCCTATAACTTTCATATGGAGCCCAAGATCTAAAAAGGCCATTATCAAGTCCAAATTGTAGCAACAACAAAGAAGCCCGAATCTGTCTTCCAGCCCGAGCACTGTTCGGTATTTTGGCCATATCTGGAGTTCTAGAAGTCTAAATGAGCTGAATTTTTTACACAAGAAAGCTGAGACAATTGCCTACAACTTTCATGTACAACTGGCTCCAATTTTGACGTTATCAATGATGTTTTGGGCAGACAAGAGAAGATAAGGATTGTCACCAAGTCAAAAGTTGGACACCCACTTATCAATTAGTCATCAAATCAATAGTTCCCAATTTTGGCCTATAAAAGGAGGTATTTGCCATGCATTTAGGTATCTTGGTTTCCAGATCAAGATCATGCTCTTCCTTTCTCTCTTTGTATTCTTTGTAATATTTATGCTTTACTTTCATTAATATCAAGTTTATGCCTTTCATTTCCTTTCCCTTACTTAGTTAGCTTTTATGTTCTTATTTTATTTATCTATTTTGCTTTCTTTCATTATGTCTAGCTAAGTTAATTATGTCAAGGTGAAAAGGTTACACTAATGGTGTGAGAATAAGTATAATGTAAACTTAATATGGACTTTAATGTTCAATACTAACATGTTTTATATTTGTTATCTTGTTCACTCTTTAATACTTTGCTTGTTAAATGACTAATATTGATTTATGTTGTATAACACTTAGTACAAAAACTGCTTGGCACTTTCATAGCCCATAATGTATGGTATAACCGACACCTGAGCTATGAAAGGAACTTGATTTGTTGTTAACATAAGTTAGAATCATGAATGCTTGACGAGATTTACAAGTATTAGCATTAATTAAGATGACTAATGTAATCATGTTAACAATATATAATCTGATTGGAACCTCCTTTGTGTGTGGTTTCCAATTCAATAATAAGAGTTTATACTATACTTGTTTGATATACCATTAGTGGAACCTCTAACCTTGACATTTGTTATTATTATTGTTTAATCCTTACATTAATTTTTCATCTCTAAGTTCTCATCATCATCATCTTCTTCTTCTTCTCTTTCTTTATTATTATTATTATTATTATTATTATTATTATTATTATTATTATTATTATTACTATTGTTGTTGTTGTTATTGTTGTTTTATAATTGTTGTTTATAATTTGTACAATTAACCTCCCTGTGGTTCGACCCCGGTCTTGCCGGGTTATTTATTACTTCGACACTCCTGCACTTGGGAGAAGACATCAACCTTTTAGTCGTGTCAGCTATGAAAGTGTCAAGCATTTGTTGTACCAAGTGTTATACAACATAAATCAAGATTAGTCATTTAACAAGCAAAGTATTAAAGAGTGAACAAGATAACAAATATAAAATATCTTAGTATCAAACATTAAAGTCCATATTAAGTTTACATTATACTTGTTCTCACACCATTAGTGTAACCTTTTCACCTTGACATAATTAACTTAGCTAGACATAATGGGAAAGAAAAATAGATAAACAAAATAAGAACATAAAAGCTAACTAAGTAAAGGAAAGGAAATGAAAAGCATAAACTTAATATTAATGAAAGCAAAGCATAAACATTACAAAAAATACAAAGAGAGAAAGGAAGAGCATGATCTTGATCTGAACACCAAGATGCCTAAATACATGGCAAATGCCTCCTTTTATAGGCCAAAATTGGGAACTATTGATTTGGTGACTAATGGATAAGTGGGTGGCCAACTTTAGACTTGGTGACAATCCTTATCTTCTCTTGTCTGCCCAAAACGTCATTGATAACGTCAAAATTGGAGCCAGTTGCAACATGAAAGTTGTAGGCAATTGTCTCAGCTTTCTTGTGTAAAACATTCAGCTCATTTGGACTTTTAGAACTCCAGATATGGCCAAAATACCAAATAGTGCTCGGGCTGGAAGACAAATTCGGGCTTCTTTGTTGTTGCTATAATTTGGACTTGATAATGGCCTTTTTAGATCTTGGGCTCTATATGAAAGTTGTAGGCCTATGTCTTACCTTTCCAGCCATATAAATTGGATCTAAATCTGAGATCTATAGCTCCAGATATGACCCAATTACCGAACAGTGTTCCGGTTTGGACTACACCAACATCTCTTTTCTAAGTTTGGCCATCTCTTTATCCTTGCAATTTAAGTTCTTAAAGTCATCAATTAATATTTTTATTTATGTGATAGGCCTGCATTTAAAATGAACATTTACCATAAATTAAAGGTATCTTATATTATTAGATATATTATTATAAAACATGCTTTAGTTAAGGAGTTATTGATACTTCAAGTGCAAAATGATGATATAAAACCATGATAAAAATGCACTTTTAAGTACTAATCATTGCTCTATACTATTTTGTGTGTTTTAAGCTAGGGTAATTAATTTGTGTGACCGCGACATCGCAACAAAGAGTCTTTGTTTTCTCGATGGATATGCCTCAAACATATCAAGGTGGTTAATTTGAAGGATTGCAAATTGTATAGAATGAAGAGCCCTGATTGCCATATGTTTATGCAAACACTCATTCCATTAGCTTATCGTGATTTATTGTTAAAGGCGATATGGGATATACTCACGGAGATCAGTTATTTCTTTAAATATATATGCTCCAACAAGTTGTAGACATAACACATTGAGAGGCTTAAAACAAATATTGTTGAGACAAGATGTAAACTTGAAATGATATTTCCTTCATCATTTTTTGACTCGATAGAGCATTTATCCATATATTTACCATATGAGGTAAAAGTTAAAGGCCTAACTATTTTTCTCCTTTTTATTATCTATTATTTTCTCAAATTCATTGACACAACTAAAAGATTGATGTCTTCTGCCAAGTGCAGGAGTGTCGAAGTAATAAATAACCCGGCAAGACCGGAGTCGAACCACAAGGAGGTTAAATGTACAAATTATAAATAACAACAATAGTAACAATAACAACAACAATTATAATAGTAGCAATAATAATACTAGTAGTATCAGTAGTAGTAGTAGTAGTAGTAGTAGTAAAGAAGAAGAAGAAGAAGAAAAGTTGATGAGAACTTTTAGATGAAAAATTAACGTAAGGATTAAATAATGATAACAAACAATGTCAAGGTTAGAGGATCTAACAATGGTATGTCAAACAAGTATAGTATAAACTTTTATTATTCAATTGGAAACCACACACAAAGGAGGTTCCAATCAGATTATAGATTGTTAACATGATTACATTAGTCATCTTATTCAATTAATGCTAATACTTGTAAATCTCGTCAAGCATTCATGATTATAACTTATGTTTACAACAAATCAAGTTTTTTTCATAGCTCAGATGTCGGTTATACCATACAGTATGAACTATGAAAGTGTCAAGCATTTGTTGTACCAAGTGTTATACAACATAAATCAAGATTAGTCATTTAACAAGCAAAGTATTAAAGAGTGAAGAAAATAGCAAATACAAAACATGTTAGTATCAAACATTAAAGTCCATATTAAGTTTACACTATACTTATTCTTACACCATTAGTGTAACCTTTTCACCTTGACATAATAAACCTAGCTAGACATAATGAAAGAAAGAAAAATTAATAAACAAAATAAGAACATAAATAAGATAAAAGTTAACTAAGTAAATGAAAGGAAATGAAAGGCATAAACTTGATATTAAAGAAAGTAAAGCATAAACATTACAAAAAATACAAAGAGAGAAAGCAAGATCATGATCTTGATCTGGAAACTAAGATGCCTAAATGTATCGTAAATGCCTCCTTTTATAGGCCAAAATTGGAAACTATTGATTTGATAACTAATTGATGAATGGGTGACCAACTCTTGACTTGGTGACAATCCTTATCTTCTTTTGCTTGCCCAAAACGTCATTATTAACATCAAAATTGGAGCCACTTGAAAACATTAAAGTTGTAGAAAATTGTCTCATATTGCTTGTGTAAACAATTCAGCTCATTTGGACTTCTAGAACTCCAGATATAGGCTAAACACTGAACAGTGCTCGGGCTGGAAGACAAATTCAGGCTTTTTTGTTGTTGCTACAATTTGAACTTGAAAATGATATTTTTAGATCTTGGGCTCCATATGAAAATTGCAGGCCTATGTCTTACCTTTCCATCCATATAAAGTAGACCTAAATATGAGATCTATAGCTACAGATATGACTCAATTACCGAACAGTGTTCTGGTTTGGATTGCACCGCCATTTCTTTTCTAAGTTTGACCATCTCTTTATCCTTTTAATTTCAGTTTTTAAATTCATCAATCAATCTTTTTATTTATATGATAGGCTTGTATTTAAAATAAATATTTACCATAAATTAAAAGTATCTTATATTACTAGATGCGTTATTATAAAACATGCTTTAGTTAAGGAGTTGTTGATACTTCAAATGCAAAATAATGATATAAAACCTTGATAAAAAAAGCACTTTTAAGTACTAATCAATTATAAATACTATTTTGCTCTTGGGAGCACAAAAAATTAATCCTTAAGTAAGGGGCTCTTTTGTCTCTTTAGATAAAAAAAAAAAAGAACACTAAGAGTATGACCATATCATTAGAACGGGAAAAAGTATATATGCATAAAGGGGTTTATTCATCATTTTTTTTTATTAAACAATTAAATAATAGAATTATTCTCATAATTTAAAAAATTAAAGGCTAATTGCAAAGGTGTTTTGCTCTTTTTAGACTTTTTTTTTTGTTATTCATGGATTCTTACCCCGTCTTGGTAATTTTAGGTTTAAGAATATTATTAAAAAAATCATTGTAAGAGTCAGCATATGATGACCTTTGCACCATTCAAGTGGTGCATGAAAACCCATACAATAACCAAAATTTTACTTTCATCATGGCATTAGACACGGTACGTCGTCCTCTTTCTAGTGATGTGACGTGTGCTCATAGAAGAGGTTCGTTTTATGGAAGTTTTTTCTTTCTTCTCTCTTTTCTCTCCCATTACCTAAAAAATTGCGCCTGAACTTCTAAAAATACAATTTTTCATTCAGTTTGTAATCTTATCGAATTGGTTTTCATTCTTTTAATTACTCTTTATTTGGAATTTGAATGTTTTTGAAGTTTGGATTTTTTTTTTAATTTTATCCTAGTGCATTTTATTCAATTTGATTTCTTTTATCTTGTTTGGTCCCCTCTATTTTTAATTGCTCTATTTACGTGTTTTATACTTTTTTTGATTCTTTTTTTTTTGTAATTTCATCCCTTTTTATTTTATTGTATTTGTTTTTTTAATTTATTTTGTGTCCTTATTTTTTTAATTGCTATATTCTTATTCTTGATTTATCTTTTTTTTTTAATTTTATCTATTATCATTTAATTTTATTTGATTTTCTATATAGTTTTTGGTTCTCATTCTTTCAATAACTTTCTTTGTTATCCTTTTCTTAGTTTTTTATGTTTAACAATTTAGCCTTTAATTATTTTTTTTTATTTTTTTATATTATATATGGTTTTCATTGTTTAAATTTTAAATTATTTTATGGTTGGATATTTCACTATGTTATTTTTTTCATTGCAATTGCCTTTCAACATGGAAATCTTTTAATAAAAAATTTATTTTAAAAAAATTCATTATTAGCCATTTAATTTTTTAGATGTTTTTTATTGAACTTAAATTTTTTTTATTAGACTATCCTTTTGATATTTTTTTATTTTAATCTAATATTATGAGTTGGTTCTACATTAAATTTTATAATTTTTTATTTTTTTATAAATTATTTCAGTTTTATATCTAGAATATAATTTTAATTAGTTTAATAAGATTTTTCTCGATTATATTCAGTGAATATGTTTTTAAAGTTGGAAAAGGTACTATGCAGTAAAAAACTGTCAGAAGAAGTCGACTAGTGTACAAGTCGGATTCCAAGAGTCCAAGCCAACAGGAGTGACCAACCATGGCCCATTAACACATGGTCATGATGCTCCTACCCCACACGGAGGGAGAGAGGGGGGGAGGGTTATCTTACGGTGCATCATGATTGTACACTAATGCCTTGCGTGCACTCCTCACTCACACGCACGCACGCACGTATGAAACTCGCTTTTCTTTCCCTTCTTATCTCGTGTTTATTGTGTACTAGTACTGTCACTTTTCATTATTCCCACTCACAGGGACAATTCCGTCAATTTGTTTTCTATATAGTCTCTCCTTTCCGTTTTCTCTCAGCATTTCCACTTTGACTGTGCTCTCTCTCTCTCTCTCTCTCGGTGCAGTGCGGTTTTTCGATCTGAGTTTGAAGTTCAAGAATTCAGCGGCTAAAAGGTATTGTTTTTCACTGTAAGTTCCTCATCCATTTCCTGTTTCGTGGGTTTAATATTCCTTGATCGCTTTCACCAGATCATCTGTTTTTCAAACGGGCTGGGCTGTGTTTATTTCATCTGCATACTGTCTGGCTAGAAATGGGCTTTGTCTAGTATACTGCTGGGTCGGGTTATTGTTCTCTGAAGAAAATGAGGTCTTCTGATGCTAGTTTCTGAGTTGTGAATCTGTTCTTTCTAGTTAATTTTTTGCCTAGCTATTTTCAATTATTTTAGTCTGTTGGTTTAGATGATAAATCTTAGGAAAAAATGGTACCGCAGAAGTAAATGCTGAATTTCATTTCGGATCAATTCAATTTATTTCCTTATAAAATAATAAAAGGATGGTTTACTGTGAGACTCACAATGAGTTTAAATTCCTCCATTTATAAAAAAAATATGTTTCCATCTTAAAATCCTATTTTGCAGGGTTGATGAATTGGTTTTGGTGAAGGGAACAACTGTGGCGATATTCTTGGGAGAGAAACACTATGCGGTGGTTCCTGAGTCTTTCTATTGATGTGTATCGGAAAGTTATCTCATTGAATCTCTATTGTAAAGTGATCCTGTAAATTCCTTTACAAGCCTCGCCTTAAATTCTTAACCTTTTTCGTCTTGTAACTCGATGGGATCCACTTTCTTCGTTGTCGTTCCCTGTTACGTTCGTCAGATTAGCTGAACAGTAGCAAATCCAATATCCTCTCTGCTTTCTTTCTCATTTTGTTTCCTGGGTGAAAAATCTGACTGCTTGTTGTTTATTTCTTGGTCTAGTTATCCCTCCAGTTACGTGTATTAGGTGTCCCTTTGCTGACGATTAATATAGTTTTCTGTGTTCAAATTAACATTGTCCCTTTGTTTGTTCTTCTCTGGAATTTCGTTCTTTCTGTTATCAATATATTGAAGGGCTGGGAAGTAGTTATGGTGTGCCAAGCTGCGAGCCAAACAAATTTTCGGGCATTGAAACACGAAAACGGGATTGCTGGGTGTGCCACCATTATAGTTAGAGTTATAGCATGCTTTCAACCGCTTCAGGATTGCCAGGTTAGTCAAGTTAATTTTATTCATTGGAACTTTTTTTTTAATGGAGAAATTATGTGTACTTGTTTTGTGCCGTTCATTGGCTAAATATTCTCCTTTTTCATGCTTTAGATTCCGTGGTCTTCTTCACTTCTGTCCTTTATAATAGTTGGAAAGTTTATGCTATGCCTTTCTTTTACTGATTTTTCTTTCTTTCATATCTTTCAGGCTGAATATTTCCGTCATCTGCTTAAACCTGTCACGTAGATTTAGTTTTTCACTTTCGTTTTCAAGTTAAGCTGGATTGTTTTATTTTTTTCATTATTACTGAAAGAAGTAAGTGAACAGCCACTTCTACTACAGCAGAAATCCTTTTTCGGTGCGTTTTGCTTTGCCTGTTTGCATTAACTCAGTTCTGAATTCTCCTAGATTTCTTATAACGTGTATTTTTTTTTCCAATCCATGTATTGCAGGTGATTGTTGTGGTTAAATGGGAGAAGATTGGGGATCTCTGTTTCCTCAGCAGCGATTTAATTGGCAATCACCCAATTCAAATTACTTGGGTGCTTCACTTGCCTTTGGGCAGCAAAATGCTCTTCCTTTGCTTATGGATCCCAATACTAACATGGTCTCTACAAATGGGATCGGGTATCCATTTACTGAGCTACTGCACTCACTGGCTAGCCAGGAAAATGAACCTCGTGGATGGTTTCATGGTTTGCCTCACTTCCGACAGGCCTTAATGCCTCCTTCAAACTCTGTTCTTAAAGAGAGAAGGCCTCGTTTAGACACTGTTCTCAAAGAGAAACTCCCAACTGCCCCTCATGACAATAAGGAGAACAACATACCTAAGGCAGTCTCTGGCTGTGATCAGAAAAGATTGCTTGTTTTTGACCAGTCAGGTGATCAAACAACTTTGATCTTTAGTTCTGGAGTTGGGACTTCTGTCCAGTTCTTGAAGTCTTGGATACCAAAACCAACAGTTGGCTTTGATTTGAATAGGGAAATTCCTGGGGCGAAATGTCAAAATTTTCATTTAGGACCAATCGCAAATGATGAATTTGTTGAAGATGATGGGATTGATATGCATGAGGACACTGAAGAACTGAATGCCTTGCTTTACTCGGATGATGGAAGTGTTTGCTCTGAAGATGAAGTCACCAGTACAGGTCATTCACCTAGTACAATGACAACACATGATAGGCGAGATTGGTTTGATGGAAGCGCAGAAGAGGTTGCTAGTTCTAATGGTTCAAACAAAAAGAGAAAGCTGTTTGATGGAGGTTATACAGATGCTCCATCACTCAATGACACAGCTACTTCTGTAAAACCCACTAGATGTTTTGGTCACGAGGAAGATGCAGAATCCAGGTGTGACAATGGCACCAATTCAGTGTTACATGAAATGGGTTCAGAATCAGGCAACAAGAGGATGAGAAAAGAGAGTATTCGTGAGACAATGAGCATTCTCCAGAACCTCATTCCAGGTGGAAAGGGCAGGGATGCAATTGTTGTTCTTGAAGAAGCAATTCAATACTTGAAGTCATTGAAGTTCAAAGCGAAAGCTTTAGGACTTGATGCTCCATGAGTTTCAATGCTTGTTATGCCAGTAATGCTAGGTAGTACTACCTGGTATTGTCCTATTATTAGTTAGATATTACTAGTGTTGTGTGCGGAATAAGGAAGGTGAAAACTTATGTTGGGTTTGATTTGAACCGGAGAAACAGTTCCTAGCGAATGAGGTGAGTAATAGTAAAAGGAGGAAAGATCGGTGTCCATCTCTTGTAGCCTGTCTCAAATTCAATGTTCAGCGGCTCAAACTGCAAATCAGCAAGCTTTGGATTATGAAAAATTTGCTGCCGTCTAGAAAGAGGAATGGAATTGCAGCGTAAGATGTCCCAATAAAGGAAAGTGAGTCATTAAGCTATGTCTTAGGGTTTAGAGAAAGTAGCACTCATTCCTGGGCGTGGGGTGCTGGCTGTGTGAATGAGAAGACTAGTTCTAGAGGGACCCCCATAAAGAGGATGTATGCACGCTTCTTGGGTTTGTCTTGATTCCCAACTCATTCTTCCCTTTTGTTATTCTCATCGAAGTTTTATGTTTTGTGGGGTTAATTCTTGTGAATGTGCAACATTTGCACGAGTGAGGGCATCCTTTATTTCACCTTGCAACTTCATATAGTGGCCCCAGTTCACCATTTCATGTATCCTTCCAAGTATTGTTGTAACTCAGGATGTACTCCTATAGATTGTAATGGTTTTGTAATTGGAATGTGGAAGAACATTTGTGGTGTTTGTTTGCATGGGGCTATCTATGACTGTTCAATCTTGTGACTCTTTTTGTGAATATAGTGGTTTGGTTGGCTGGATTTTGTTAATTTGCTTGGTTTCGCTGGTGTCTTTTATGCTACGTGCATGTGTCTCCATGCCAAGTTTCTGATACAAGACGGTGATGTGTTAATGTGTGATGTCTTTTCTATATACAAGAGTGCAAAATTGTCCGTCTCTCTGGAGATGATGTCACTGCGACGGGACCACAAAGATGCATTATTTTGGAGACGAAGCAAGTGTGAATCCTAGCACGGGTGTGGCCTATTTTCCTGCGAAACTGGGACAAGAAAATTGCAATTAAGAAGGGGGTGTTTCAACTCGTTTGAGGCCTCCGCCTGGGCTCTTGAGTACAGTGGACATTTTTGTGTTATCTAGGGTTGGTTTACTGTAACTGAAAACAGAGAAGAGAAGACAGAAAAGATGGAAGATCATAAAAATAGAGGATACTATACATTACGAGAGACAAACATATTTGTGTTTGGTTTGTGGTGTATAAAATAGAATGATTATGTCTTTTTCATGTTTTTGTTTGGTTGATGATATAAAAAATAATATATATATATATATATATATAATTTTTTTTTTCTATTTTACTTTAATTTTTATTGAGTGTTGAAATTAATAATAGTATAATAATTAAAGTTATAAAATCTATATTAACTTGATGGGTCAACCTAAAATATAAACAACCCAGAATTTGGATTGTATTTGGTAAGTGATTATCGTTATATCATATTTGTTTGGTTTATGGTAAATAAGATAAAATAAAATATAAAAATATCTATTTTACTCTTAATATATATTATTATCAAACTTACATATTAAAAAAAAAATATTATTATTCACTTTAATTTACATTGAGAGTTGAAATTAATAATAGTATAATAATATTAGTTATAAAACGAGGATCAGCCTGGCGAGTCGACCCAGGACCTAGACAACTTAAGGTTGGATTGATTTGAATTTTAAAAAATAAAGGAAGGATTTACCCAACCTGACCTGATAAAAAACCTTGGTTGACCAGTGACCTAGTAAAACACTGAGTAAAAAACCTCGTAATTTTTTTTGAGAAAAAAATTGGGATTCACCCTCCTGATTTGTGACCCTAGATGAATTTTAAAATTATAATAATAATTACTTTTATCTTTATATGTTTTAATTGGATAAATTTAAAATTAAGATTTTTTTACATGGATATTTTCAATTATGTTCATAGAGTATTTGTTTTTCAATTTAATCTATGAAGTTTTATATTTTTCTTTTAAATTCTCAAACTTTATTTTAACTATTTCAATCCCTGAATTTTAAGAGATAAAAGAAAAGATCATCGAAAAGGAGGAAAAAGATTTTGGTTGAACATGCTCTAATAAAAAAAACCTCAATCTTGGTTTTAATGGATTTGTTTTGGAGATGAGAACTCAATAATTGATTAGTATTTAAAAGTACATTTTTATCATGGTTTTATATCATCATTTTGCACTTGAAGTATCAATAACTCCTTAACTAAAGCATGTTTTATAATAATATATCTAATAATATAAGATACCTTTAATTTTTGGTAAATGTTCATTTTAAATGCAGGCCTATCACATAAATGAAAGGATTGATTGATGACTTTAAGAACTTAAATTGCAAGGGTAAAGAGATGACTAAAATTAGAAAAGAGATGTCGGTGCAATCCAAACCGGAACACTGTTCGGTAATTGGGTCATATCTGGAGCTATAGATCTCAGATTTAGGTCTACTTTATATGGATAGAAAGGTAAGACATAGGCCTACAACTTTCATATGGAGCCTAAGATCTAAAAATGTCATTTCAAGTCCAAATTGTAGCAACAACAAAGAAGCCCGAATCTGTCCTCCAGCCCGAGCACTGTTCAGTATTTTAGCCATATCTGGAGTTCTAGAAGTCCAAATGAGCTGAATATTTTACACAAGAAAGCTGAGACAATTGCCTACAACTTTCATGATTTCAAGTGGCTCTAATTTTGACGTTATCAATAACATTTTGGGCAGACAAGAGAAGATAAGGATTGTCACCAAGTCAAGAGTTGGCCACCCACTCATCAATTAGTCATCAAATCAATAGTTTCCAATTTTGGCCTATAAAAGGAGGCATTTTCCATGCATTTAGGCATCTTGGTGTCCAGATCAAGATCATGCTCTTGCTTTCTCTCTTTGTATTTTTTGTAATGTTTATGCTTTGCTTTCATTAATATTAAGTTTATGCTTTTCATTTCCTTTCCTTTACTTAGTTAGCTTTTATGTTCTTATTTTGTTTATCTATTTTTCTTTCCTTCATTATGTCTAGCTAAGTTAATTATGTCAAGGTGAAAAGGTTACACTAATGGTGTGAGAATAAGTATAATGTAAACTTAATATGGACTTTAATGTTTGATACTAACATGTTTTATATTTGTTATCTTGTTCACTCTTTAATACTTTGCTTGTTAAATAACTAATCTTGATTTATGTTGTATAACACTTGGTACAACAAATGCTTGGCACTTTCATAGCCCATACTGTATGGTATAACCGTCATCTAAGTTATGAAAGGAACTTGATTTGTTGTTAACATAAGTTATAATCATGAATGCTTGACGAGATTTACAAGTATTAGCATTAATTGAATAAGATGACTAATATAATCATGTTAACAATCTATAATCAAATTGGAACCTCCTTTGTGTGTGGTTTCCAATTGAATAATAAGAGTTTATACTGTACTTGTTTGACATACCATTAGTGGAATCTCTAACCTTGACATTTGTTATTATCATTGTTTAATCCTTACATTAATATTCCATCTCAAAATTCTTATCATCTCCTCTTTCTTTTTTTTCTCCTTCTTTTTCTTTATTATTATTATTATTATTATTACTACTACTACTACTACTACTCCTACTAGTACTACTACTACTACTACTAGTATTGTTAGTATTGTTATCGCTACTATTATTATTGTTGTTGTTATTGTTACTATTGTTGTTGTTTATAATTGTTGTTTATAATTTGTAGAATTAACCTCCCTGTGGTTCGACCCCGGTTTTGCCAGGTTATTTATTACTTCGACACTCCTGCACTTGGGAGAAGACATCAATCTTTTAGTCGTGTTAATAATAATTATTTTTTAAAAAAGTATATCGCGGTCTATAATTTTTTATATTCAATTTAATTTTTGGTTTTTAGGGAATAAGATGTTGTGGAGTTGAAATGGGGTCATTGATGCTTTCTAAGATATTTTTAGGTTAAAATAAATTAAAAATTAGAGTTTAAGGGTTCTCAAACCCTACATTTTAGTCATATATGATGGTCAAAGAATAAACTAAAAGACGACATATCATTCATTTTATATGTAAAGATGAGCAAAGTGTCGTCTGTCTATTTAAAACACATGAGCATGACTTTCCAAACCCATGATTAACAAGGTTTTTTTCGGCCAAACATGCATGCTCATATTTTTAAACCCAGACACGTTTAATTTATTTTTCTAGATGACGCTTCATTTTTCTTCTGTTTTCATTCCATTTTTCTTCCTTTTCATTTATTTTTTTAATCTTATCATAAATTCCCATGAATAAAATAATTAAAAAACTATCCAATTATACCATGATTTTCAAATTATTTTATAGTCTTTTAATAATATTACCATTCACTTTATGAATAATTATAAATGAAACTCAAATTATTTATTCTTTTATTTTTTCATATAGTAACATAAAAGTAATTGGATCATAATTGTTTTTAGATGAAAATTGCTTTACATATCATGATAAGTTTTTTTTTTTACAAAGAACAAAACTTATGATATAAAAAACATTGTTCATAAAACAAAACATTAAATAACAAGAAGAGAGTTTCGTTTAAAGAAATATTATTCTCTCTAAAATGTAAATCATTTGAATTTTTATGAATTTCCATTTTAATTACTTTAAGTTTGCATAAAAAACCCATGACATTGAGAAAAAGTAAAATAAAATCCTGTCTATGTCAAATAAAAAAAAATGTATAAATAAGAAGATAGAATTTTTACTGAATAAATATATTTTTATTCTACAATTTAAATTATTAAAATTCTTTCAAGTAATTATTTTAATAATTAGCAAATTAAATAAAACTAGGTTTTGAACATGGCCTGTGGCATTATGCAACCATAAAAAAACTAATTCTTCCTAATTTAATTTAATCTTTAGTGAGAAATCTCTTAAAACCTTTTAGAAGTGAAGAATTGTTATATATTTGAGTACTAAATCTTTTCTTTTATGTTTCAGGTATTTTTGTATTGTTTTGTACTGTAAATAAGTAGCATAACATTTTATTTATAAATAAGTACTTAAAAGTGTATTTTTATCAAGGTTTTATATTATCATTTTGCACTTGAAGTATCAATAACTCCTTAACTAAAACATGTTTTATAATAATATATCTAATAATATAAGATATCTTTAATTTGAGGTAAATGTTCATTTTAAATGCAGGCCTATCACATAAATGAAAGAATTGATTGATGACTTTAAGAACTTAAATTGCAAGGGCAAAAAGATGACCAAACTTAGAAAAGAGATGTCGATGCAGTCCACACCGGAACACTGTTTGGTAATTAGGTCATATCTGGAGTTGTAGATCTCAGATTTAGGTCCACTTTATATGGATGGAAAGGTAAGACATAGGTCTACAACTTTCATTGGAGCTGAAGATCTAAAAAGGCCATTTTCAAGTCCAAATTGTAGCAAAAACAAAGAAGCCCGAATCTATCTTCCAGCCCGAGCACTGTTTAGTATTTTGGCCATATCTGGAGTTCTAGAAGTCAAAATGAGCTGAATGTTTTACACAAGAAATATGAGACAATTTCCTACAACTTTTATGTTTTCAAGTGGCTCCAAATTTGACGTTATCAATGATGTTTTGGGCAGACAATAGAAGATACGGATTGTCACCAAGTCAAGAGTTGGCCACCCACTCATCAATTAGTCATCAAATCAATAGTTCCTAATTTTGGCCTATAAAAGGAGGCATTTGCCATGCATTTAGGCATCTTGTTCTCCAGATCAAGATCATGATGTTGCTTTCTCTCTTTGTATTTTTTTTTATTGCTTATGCTTTGCTTTCATTAAATCAAGTTTATGCATTTCATTTCCTTTCCTTTTCTTAGTTAACTTTTATCTTATTTATGTTCTTATTTTGTTTATCTATTTTATTTTCTTTCATTATGTCTAGCTAAGTTTATTATGTCAAGGTGAAAAGGTTACACTAATGGTGTAAGAATAAGTATAGTGTAAACTCAATATGGATTTTAATGTTTGATACTAACATGTTTTGTATTTGTTATCTTGTTCACTCTTTAATACTTTGCTTGTTAAATGACTAATCTTGATTTATGTTGTATAACACTTGGTACAACAAATGCTTGGCACTTTCATAGCCCATACTGTATAGTATAACCGACACCTCAGCTATGAAAGGAACTTGATTTGTTGTTAACATAAGTTATAATCATGAATGCTTGACGGGATTTACAAGTATTATCATTAATTGAATAAGATGACTAATGTAATCATGTTAACAATCTATAATCTGATTGGAACCTCCTTTGTGTGTGGTTTCCAATTGAATAATAAGAGTTTATACTATACTTGTTTGACATACCATTAGTGGATCCTCTAACCTTGACATTGTTTGTTATCATTGTTTAATCCTTATGTTAATTTTCCATCTCAAAGTTCTCATCAACTTTTCTTCTTTTACTTTTTCTTCTTTTTCTTTATTATTGTTATTATTATTGTTATTACTACTACTACTATTTCTAGTATTATTAGTATTATTATTGTTGTTATTGTTACTATTGTTGTTGTTTATAATTGTTGTTTATAATTTGTAGAATTAACCTCCTTGTGGTTCAACCCCGGTCTTGTCGGGTTATTTATTACTTCGACACTCCTGCACTTGGGAGTAGATATCAATCCTTTGGTCATGTCAACAACTTTCATATGGAGCCCAAGATCTAAAAAGGCCATTTTCAAGTCCAAATTGTATCAACAACAAAGAAGCCCGAATCTGTCTTCCAGCCCGAGCACTGTTCAATATGAGGCCCATATGTGGAGTTCTAGAAGTCTAAATGAGCTAACTTTTTCATACAAGAAAGATGAGACAATTTCCTACAACTTTCATGTTTTCAAGTGGCTCCAAATTTGACGTTATCAATGATGTTTTGGGCAGACAGGAGAAGATAAGGATTATCACCAAGTCAAGAGTTGGTCACCCACTCATCAATTAGTCATCAAATCAATAGCTTCCAATTTTGGCCTATAAAAGGAGGCATTTGCCATGCATTTAGGCATCTTGGTGTCTAGATCAAGATCATACTCTTGTTTTCTCTGTTTGTATTTTTTGTAATGTTTATGCTTTGCTTTCATTAATATGAAGTTTATGCCTTTCATTTCCTTTCATTTACTTAGTTAACTTTTATCTTATTTATATTCTTATTTTGTTTATTTATTTTTCTTTCTTTCATTATGTCTAGCTAAGTTGATTATGTCAAGGTGAAAAGGTTATACTAATGGTGTAAGAATAAATATAGTGTAAACTTAATATGGACTTTAATGTTTGATACTAACATATTTTGTTTTTGTTATCTTGTTCACTCTTTAATACTTTGCTTGTTAAATGACTAATCTTGATTTATGTTGTATAACACTTGGTACAACAAATGCTTGGCAGTTTCATAGTTCATACTGTATGGTATAACCGACATCTGAGCTATGAATGAAACTTGATTTATTGTTAACATAAGTTATAATCATGAATGCTTGACGAGATTTACAAGTATTAGCATTAATCGAATAAGATGACTAATGTAATCATGTTAATAATCTATAATCTAATTGGAACCTCCTTTGTGTGTGGTTTTCAATTGACTAATTAAAGTTTATACTATACTTGTTTAACATACCATTAGTGGATCCTCTAACCTTGACATTTATTGTTATCGTTGTTAAATCTTTATGTTAATATTCCATCTCAAAGTTCTCATCATCTTCTTCTCCTTCTTTTTCTTTATTATTACTACTACTACTACTACTACTATTATTAGTACTATTATTATTATTATTATTATTAGTATTATTATTGTTATTGCTGTTATTACTGTTATTATTGTTGTTGTTGTTTTTACTATTATTGTTGTTTATAATTGTTATTTATAATTTGTACAATTAACCTCTCTATGGTTCGACCCTGGTCTTGCCGGGTTATTTATTACTTCGACACTCCTGCACTTGGGAGAAGACATTAATCTTTTCATCGTGCCAAGTTTTTAGCGCCGTTACCGGGGAGGTAAGTTTTGTATAAATTATAATATTTATTTTATTTTCTCTTTTCACTTTTCTTGTATATAACTTTGTTTCTTTTCTCTTGTTTCGTCTTCTTTTGTTTTCCTTTTCCTTTTATTCTATTCCTACACGTGCATGAGAGTGTGGTCATGTACATCAAGTGGTAGACTTTGTAGGGTATCCTCATCATTTTCAGAAATATGGCCGAAGAAGATAATCAATCATTTCATAATGAGAATAATAAGAATAACTGTTCTAGAACACTTAGAGACCACATGAATCCCATAAGAACAAGTGCACCATCATGCATAGTTTTTCCTCCTGATGCATCTCATTTTAATTTTAAACTAGGCATTATTCAACTTTTACCTTCTTTTCATCGCTTAGAATTGGAAAATCCATACTTGCATTTAAGGGAATTTGAGGTTTGGAACACATATAATGATTTAAATTGAAACATGAACACCATCAGATTAAAGCTTTTTCCTTTTTCATTAAAAGATAAAGCTAAAACATGGCTACAAAATTTAAGACCAGGATCCATTCGTGCTTGGGATGAAATGCAACAACAGTTTTTAAAGAAGTTTTTCCCATCTCACAGAATAAACTCTTTCAAAAGACAAATCACCACTTTCAGTCAAAAACCAGGAGAAACATTTTACCAATGTTGGGATAGGTATCGAGACTTGCTTAATACTTGCCCTCATCATGGTTTTGAAACATGGAGATTGATTTCACATTTCTATTAAAGGTTAACACCTAGAGATAGACAAATGGTTGAATTGATGTGTAATGAAACTTTTGAAGATAAAGATCCTGATGAAGCAATGGAGTACTTAGACTTGTTAGCTGAAAATGCTCAAAATTAGGACACCACAGGTACTTGTGAGGCACCGAGTAAAACTCAACCTCATACATCTAGTGGAGGTATGTACAACCTTAGGAAAGATCATGACCTTCAAGCCAAGTTTGCATCTTTACCTAGAAAAGTCGAGGCACTAGAATTGAAAAAGAGTGGTCAATTAAAATCTGTTGAAAACATTGTGTGTCAAATATGTGAAACAAATGAACACTCAACCAATAATTGTCCAACCTTGCCTTCTTTTAAGGAATGTCTCCATGAAGAAGCCCATGCTTTAAATAGTTTCCAAAGGCCCAATAATAACCCATACTCGCAAACATACAACCCTGGTTAGAGAAGTCACCTAAATTTCAATTGGAAGAGTGATAATGCACAAATTTCACCACCACAGTTTCAAGCACATCATAATTTTCAAAATTCTTATGGATACGCACCTTCTTATGCTCCACCTCTTAGAAGTAATTTTGAGGAAATATTGTATGCATTCATTGAAAAGCAAGAGACAATCAACACTCAACTTACTCAAAGCATAACAAATTTTAAAGAAACTCTTGCAAAATTCACATCTGCTCTCAGTTTTCAAGAGCAAGGTAAGTTTCCATCTCAACCACAGCAAAATCCCAAGGAGCAGTACAATACAAATGCAAGTAGTTCTAGAAGTCAACACATGGATCAAGTCAAATGAGTCATCACTCTTCGTAGTGGTAAGGTTATTCGAAAACCAATTTGTGAACCTTGTGAGAAAGACGATGAGTCAATCTCTGAGGGTAAGGAAGGGGTTGAATCTGAACATTGCAAAGAAAAGACTTATTCCCCACTAGAATTTCTATTTCCTCATGCCATGACCAATCAGGAAGAAATCGAGGATGGAAAAGGCACCGAAAATGTTGATGCGGATCTTTTATCAAAAATGACAACAGATTCGACACCCGACATCACACCAATCGATGATTATTTTCCTGATGAATCCTTACTTTCTCTTAGTTCAATGCCTTGGTTTGCTAAAAATATCAATTTTCTTGCTTCAGGATTTTTGCCAGCTCACTAAAGTACCGAAGACAAAAGAAAATTTTTGAGCAACGTGCAAAAATTTTATTGGGAGGACCTTATTCAATTATTGTCCTGATCAAATATTCCAAAGATGTATTCCCGACAATGACCTTTACTTATTCAATTTTGTCACTCTAGAGCACGTGGGGATCATTTCTCATTAAAATAGAGAACTGTAGAAATATTACCAAATGGATTTTACTGGCCCACCATATTCAAGGAATCACATGCATTCCGCAAAACGTGTGAAAATTGTTAAAAAGTGGGATTTATTTCAAAACACAGAGAGTCTTTAGATAATCTTCTATTGACTCTTAAATCTCATCATAGTTGAGATAAGCATCATGCAATTCACAAATTATGAACCACTATTTCATAAAGAACATGCTCGACTTAGTCTTGGGAATCTGACTAAAAAAGACCCTGTTTGCCAGTTTTTAAGAAAATTGGATGGGAAGCCTATCCCCGACCCATAGAGGGCGTTTATGTCATTCTTGGACGTAAAACCAAGGGAAGATGTGAGCCACAATCACAACTACCTATACATACACATGCTTTTTTAAAAATCAATAAATAAATAAATAAAGAGAGAGAGAGAGAGAGTGTGTGTGAGACTCCAACTGGCCTACACACATGTGGTATGATTGCCCTTTTAATTTCTCATCTATAAAATCCTCTCTTCCTTCCCTTCATTTCTACTCAACCCATACATTCAACAAATATAGAAGTGTGTAGAAATGACAAGTTCCTCAAGTCATCAAATAAAAAGTATTTGTATTTTCGGTGGATCTAGTCCTGGGAAAGAAAAGGAGTTTTTAGAGTTAGCAAATCATCTTGGTCAGGTCCTAGCTGAGAGAAAGATTCATTTAGTATATGGGGGAGGCAATCTAGGGTTAATGGGAGGTGTGTCAATAACTGCATTTTTAGGAGGTAGTCAAGTTTTGGGGGTCGTCCCCCAAGCTTTAGCACAAGGGGACATTATTGGAAAAACAATTGGAGAGGAACTTCAGGTCTCCATAATGTCTGCTCGAATGAATGCAATGTTTAACCATGCTGATGCCTTCATTGCTTTACCAGGTGGTCTAGGCACATTGGAAGAGATCTTTCATATTTCCTCTTGGGCCCAACTGCACATTCACCATAAACTTATAGGTTTGTTAAATGTTAATGGTTATTATGATAAATTGTTATCTTTTCTTGATCATGTTGTGGAATAGAAATTTCTAACATCTTCTGCACGACAAATCATAATCTCTGCTGCTACTGCTGAACAATTGATTGACCAACTACAATCTTTCATTCCTGTGATTGATCCCTCCATGAGTCGTATAAATTGATCATCTAATGAAATCAGAATCTGTCTTCCAGCCTGAGTACTGTTTAGTATTTGGGCCATATCTGGAGTTCTAGAAGTCCAAATGAGCTGAATTGTTCACACAAGAAAGCTGAGATAATTTCCTACAACTTTCATGTTTTCAAGTGGCTCAAATTTTGACGTTATCAATGACGTTTTGGGTAGACAAGAGAAGATAAAGATTGTCACCAAGTCAAGAGTTGGTCACCCACTCATCAATTAGTCATCAAATCAATAGTTCATAATTTTGGCCTATAAAAGGAGGCATTTGCCATGCATTTAGGCATGTTGGTTTCCAAATCAAGATCATGCTCTTACTTTCTCTCTTTGTATTTTTTGTAATGTTTATGCTTTGCTTTCATTAATATTAAGTTTATGCCTTTCATTTCCTTTCATTTACTTAGTTAACTTTTATCTTATTTATGTTCTTATTTTGTTTATTTATTTTTCTTTCTTTCATTATGTCTAGCTAAGTTTATTATGTGTCAAGGTGAAAAGGTTACACTAATGGTGTAAGAATAAGTATAGTGTAAACTTAATATGGACTTTAATGTTTGATACTAACATGTTTTATATTTGTTATCTTGTTCACTCTTTAATACTTTGCTTGTTAAATGACTAATCTTGATTTATGTTGTATAACACTTGGTACAACAAATGCTTGGCAGTTTCATAGTTCATATTGTATGGTGTAACCGACACCTGAGCGATGAAAGAAACTTGATTTATTGTTAACATAAATTATAATCATGAATGCTTGACGAGATTTACAAGTATTAGCATTAATCGAATAAGATGACTAATGTAATCATGTTAATAATCTATAATCTAATTGGAATCTCCTTTGTGTGTGGTTTTTAATTGACTAATTAGAGTTTATACTATACTTGTTTGACATTTATTGTTATCGTTGTTAAATCTTTACGTTAATATTTCATCTCAAAGTTCTCATCATCTTCTTCTCCTTCTTTTTCTTTATTATTATTATTATTATTATTACTACTACTACTACTACTACTACTACTACTACTACTACTACTACTACTACTTGATTGTGCATCAAAAGTGTCATTAAGTCTCTTATTTTACAAATGTATTTATTTTTTTTATTTGGTTTTTTTTTATAATAATTGATGTGTTTTTTAGTAATAAAGTTTGTTTTAATGTTTCGATAGGTTTTTGGAGCTTAAATGAATTAATTTAGGAAATTCAACGTCGAAATTCAGAAAAAAGAATTGAAGAGACATTTAGTTGAAGATTGAAGCAAATCTTGGTTCAAATAAGTGCTCCAAATTTGTCCCAAAAATCAATTCTATTCCAATTCTAAAAAAGAATATCATATGATCTATTTTAAGCCTAAACTTGCCTTATGTTGTGTGCAAACTTCAACCATTAAACACTCAAGGTTTCAATGTCAATCTTAGCGCAAATAATAGGTATATTTGTATACTTATTTGATACTTAAATTCAGCCCCAAATCAGCCCAAACACAATCCATGATCTTACATGTCCACACAACAACAATTGATTTATTTTGGGTAATCCATTGATCCAAGAAGGCAAGCATATGGATGGAAAGCTGGAGGGGATATTTTTACATTATTTTGCGTCAAAAAGAAGAAAGAGATAGCTCATAAATGAGGAAGAAAAACGTGCACCAAAGTGGTTGCATAGCTATCCTGATTTGATTTTTCAGAACACCTTTTGGTGTTTTGCCCATAACTTTTGACTTAGGTGTCCAAATAATCATGGAAAGGTGATAGAATTTTCTATAAATATGTCTCTAATAGACATCTCGAGAAGAGGCTTCTAAGAGGGTCAAATTGCTGTCCAAAGTTAGAGTCAGATTTGTGTCCGAATTTTTTCTGAAATTGTGTTGTGTTCTTCTTTATAGATTTCGGTTCTTTAGTTGTAAAACTTATTACTTCAGTTTGATTCAAGTTATTTCATGTTTATTGAAGTGTTCTTATATATAATCATGGTTGGCTAAACTCTTTCTTGGATCCAAATCAAGGATAATGGTGATTGAGGTGAGTTATTTAGGATATGAATGAATTTTAATGTTTATCTTCTCATTTTCTTCATGAATGATTTATTATTGCAAAAAAATTTTATAAATCATTTAGGTAATGTTATAATCTTGAATTTTTATGCACAAACTTTAGTTTTGGTATAGAGATTGCTTGATTCAATGTCTTACTTAATATGAAAGTACTTGTTCATTCTTAAGCAATAATCAATCTTCATCTTTCTAAACTTCATTGTAATATCTTCCGATCTAATATCACCATTGTTGATATTAGGTTGAGTTATCTTATATATGTTGAAGAAATCACCAATACATCACCATTAAAATTGATTTGGACCAAGACTTACTTTTTCTTGTTATTTAAAATCTATTTACACTTTTTCATCTTTGAAAACAAATCCATCAATTATTTTCAACCAAGTTATTGTTAATTTAATTTCTCTTGAGTTTTTTTTGTTACCTAGCTTAATTTCCAGATTTAGCTCTTTGTGGATATGACCTCGATCTTACCGAGTTAATTGCTACATCGCACACTCATGCACTTGCGAGTTAAAACAAGCCGATCATAAAAAGCGGTCAAGCAATTTTGGCGCCGTTGCCAGGGAGCTAGCAAGCAAAGGTAACAAATTTTGGATTTGACTATTGGAAAAAACAAAAAAAAAATCATATATAAAAAATCAAATGGCTGGTTTTATCGCCTAAAAAAAAATTGATCTCAACTTTTCGGATATTGGACTATTGGACTACTAATTGTTATCTTTCGGTTGGTTCAACCATTTTTCTTTTGATGTTTATTCTAATTAGTTTATAATATTTATTGTTTATATTATAAGGCTGGTTTTACCGCCTCTTGTTTATTTTATTTTATCTTGTTGTATTGTTGTTGTTGTTTTTTTTTGAAGTACTTGGCTGGTATTACCGCCTCTTGTTTATTTTATTTTATTGTTTTATTGTGATTATTTTTCTTATATTTATTATTTGAAGTACTTGGCTGGTATTACCGCCTCTCTATTCATACTTGTTATAATTGTCTTTTAATGTTTATTATTGTTAATATTGCTTATTAGTTGAAGTGTGAATTTTCTAATTTGTTGTATTTTTATTTTTGAGCTTACTTTATCTTTTACATTTCATTTACTTTTATTTGCAATCTTCTTTTTCCTTTTTCCTTTTTCCTTTCTTTTCATATTCATATAATTGTTATATTATTATTATTTTTTCATCATGGCTAATGTTGAAGATATAGAGGGTGAAGGGAGTGTTCAACGTAATGGACCTTTACAATTCAATGATCAACCTATTTTTCGAACTCTTAGAGAGTATCTTCACCCAGCTAGACAAAGTACACCTTCGTGTATTATCTTGCCTCTGAACCAACAAGCTTTCAATTTGAAACCAGGCATGATCCAACTTCTTCCCACATATCATGGTATGAATTCTGAAAATCCATATATACACATTAAGAACTTTGAAGAGGTATGTAATACTTTTATTGATAGAACATGCACAGAAGAAACTATTCGGTTGAAATTATTCCCATTCTCTCTAAAGGATAAAGCCAAGCTTTGGCTAAACTCCCTATGTCCTAGGTCTATATGTACATGGAGAGAAATGCAAGCTGAGTTTTTGAAAAAATACTTCCCCACTTATAGGACAACAGCCTTACAACGTCAAATGATGAATTTTTCTTGTAGTCCAAATAAGCCATTTTACCAAGCTTGGGAAAGGTTCAAAGACTTGTTAAATGCATGCCCCCACCATGGTTTTGAGATGTGGAGGTTAGTGAGTTTCTTCTATGACTCTCTTACCGCAGATTTTAAAAAGCTAGTGTCAACCATGTGTAATGGTGAGTTTAACGAAGAACCAAGTGAGGCCTTTGATTTTTTTGACCAATTGGCTGAAAACACAAAGCAATGGGAGACTTCTCTCCCAGTTCATGTTGAGTCTAGAAACACCATTTCTCATTCAAGTGGGAAGTTTCAATTGAAAGAGACTGATGACCTCAATGCTAGATTAGCCTTATTGGCTAGGAAAGTAGAGTCTCTTGAGATTAAAAAAGTGCATGTCATGAGTGAACAACAAGAGAAAAGTTGTGTTGTTGTGAGAGCAAAGGGCATAGGACAACTGAGTGTCCTACCATTCCAGCCTTCAAGGAAGTGCTATATGGCCAAACTTCTGATTCAAGTAATGTTAGAAAGCCATTTCCAAACCAAGTAGGCAATCCCTACTCTGAGACCTATAATCCTAGATGGAGGAACCACCCAAATTTTGGATGGAGAAATGAGGGCTCTTCAGTACCTCAAACATTTCAACCTCCACCCCAACCATTTCATGCTCCCACACATAACACATACCAACCACCTCATAAGAGATCCCTAGAGGATACTCTTCAACAATTCATGCAAACACAAGGAGGAATCAACAACCAAGCTTACAAATTCCAAGACCAGACCAATAGGACCTTAGATGACATTCGAAGTCAACTAACTAAGTTGACTCAATCACTAAGCATTTAAGAGAAGGGAAAAATCCCAGCTCAACCAATGCCCAATCCTAGAGGTCAGGTACACATGAGTGAATCCTCACCTAGTGAACCTTCAAACCATGAACAAGTCCAAGCCATCACTACCCTTAGAAGTGGAAAGATTGTTGACAAAGGTATAGGTTTTAGGATTTCTAAAGGTATTGTGGAGGAGAAATCTAAGGAAAGTGAAGAGGGAATCAAAACACAAGTGACAAATAAGAGTTTGAGTGACAAAGAAGGCAAGATAAATGAGAAAAAGATGAGTGAGAAGGAGATGATTCAAGAACAATTGGAGTCAAAGTGAGTGATTTAGAATTTGTTCCTAGAGCACCATTTCCACAAAGGTTAGGGAAACGTAAACAAGATCTTATGAACTCAGAAATCTATGAATTGTTCAAATAAGTGAAAGTCAATATTCCACTCCTTGATGTAATTAAACAAGTTCCATCTTATGCAAAGTTTCTTAAGGATTTATGCACAGTCAAAAGGAGATTGAATGTGAAAGAAAGAGCCTTTCTGACTGAACATGCTAGTGCCATCATCCAGTTTAAGACCCCTCCCAAGTACAAAGATCCTGGTTGTCCTACCATTTCATGCATTATTGGAAGTCATAAGATAGATCAAGCTTTGTTGGATTTAGGAGCAAGTGTGAATTTAATACCCTACACTGTTTACGAACAATTAGGTTTAGGAGAAATCAAGCCTACTCGAATCACCCTTCAATTAGCTGATAGGTCAATCAAGATTCCTAGGGGTATCGTTGAGGATGTGTTGGTCCAAGTAGATAAATTCTACTTTCCTGTTGATTTTTAGTGTTAGACACCGCACCAATTCAAGGTTCTAATGCTCCCATCCTAGTCATTTTAGGGAGACCTTTCCTAGCTACATCCAATGCTTTAATTAACTGTAGGAATGGAGTGATGAAATTGTCTTTTGGGAATATGACTGTAGAGATGAACATATTCAATGTCTCCAAACAAATTGGGGAACATAAGGACATTAGAGAGGTAGATTTGATCCAAACAGTTTGTCAAGAACACTTTGAGAGAGTATGGATTAAGGATCCATTGGAGAGAACTTTAATTCATGATGAAAGATTTTGTTCTTTGGAATATGTTGATGAGGAAGTAAGAGAACTCGAGACTTATCTAGATCCAATGCCTATTATGTCAATAGATCAATGGACCTCATCGTTTGAGCCTTTGATTTCACCCCATGTGAAAGTTGAGGCATCTCTTGTCCAGCCTTATAAACCAGAAAGGAAGCCTTTACCGAGTGATCTTAAGTATGTATTTCTAGGGGAAGATGAATCATATCCTATTGTGATCTCATCAAAACTTAGCATAGAGCAAGAACAAAAACTTTTGAGAGTGGTGAGAAAACACAAGAAAGCAATTGGGTGGAAAATTACTGACTTGAAAGGAATTAACCCTATTTTATGTACACATAGAATCTATCTTGAAGAAGAGGCTAAATCTGTGAGGCAAATGCAAAGACGATTGAACCCAAACATGAAGGAAGTAGTGAGAGGTGAAGTGCTTAAGCTACTTGATGCATGTATCATTTACCCTATTGCAAACTCAAAATGGGTTAGTCCAACCCAAGTTGTCCCTAAAAAATCTGGAGTCATGGTAGTGAAGAATGAAAATAATGAGCTGGTACCAACTAGAATCCAAACTGGATAGCGTATGTGCATTGATTATCGTAAATTGAACATGGTGACTAGGAAGGACCATTTTCCGCTTCCATTTATAGACCAAGTGCTTGAAAGAGTAGCTGGAAGAGCTTTCTATTATTTTCTTGATGGATACTTAGGTTATAACCAAATTGAAATTTCTTTAGAAGACCAAGAAAAAACCACTTTCACTTGTCCTTTTGGTACATATGCTTATAAAAGAATGCCTTTTGGTTTGTGTAATGCACCAGCCACTTTTCAAAGGTGTATGATGAGTATCTTTAGTGGCATGGTGGAAAATTTTTTGGAAGTTTTCATAGATGATTTTTCAGTTTATGGGATTCTTATGAGTTATGTCTAATGCATTTAGAAAAAGTCCTTGAAAGATGTGAAGAGAGCAATCTTGTACTTAATTGGGAGAAGTGTCATTTTATGGTGACACATGGCATTGTCTTAGGTCACATTGTCTCTTCAAAAGGAATAGAGGTAGATAAGTCAAAAGTGGAAATCATTCAAAAATTACCTACCCCTAGGACTGCGAAAGATGTGAGATCCTTTTTAGGACATGCTGGTTTTTATAGAAGATTCATTCATTCTTTTAGTACCATTGCCAAACCATTGTGTAACTTGTTGTCACAAGATGTCCAATTTGATTGGACATCAAAATGTCAAGAAGCTTTTGAAAAGCTTAAAGGGTTGTTGACAATTGCACTAATCATGCAAGCTCCTGATTGGTCTTTACCATTTGAACTGATGTGTGATGCTAGTGATTTTATGGTTGGGGCTGTTTTAGGGCAAAAAAAAGACAAGAAACCTCATGTCATATATTATGCTAGCAAGACTTTGAATGATGCTCAATTGAATTACACTACAACTGAAAAAGAACTCTTAGCTGTGGTCTTTGCATTAGACAAGTTTAGGTCTTATTTGGTTGGATCTCTTGTTATTGTTTTCACTGATCATGTAGCATTGAAATATTTGCTCACAAAACAAGATGCCAAACCACGTTTGATTCGATGGATCCTCCTACTCCAAGAGTTTAACCTTGAAATTCGAGATAAAAAAGGAGTAGAGAATGTAGTGGCTGATCATTTGTCTCGTCTTTCAAGCTATGAGACCATAATTGATGAATCTCCAATAAATGAACTTTGCTGATGAAAAATTATTTTGTGCAGGTACTGTCTCCAATATTGGTTCTCCATGGTATGTTGACATAGCAAATTACCTAGCCACAAGTCAGATTCCGTCTCATTGGTCTAAACTTGACAAACAAAAATTCTTGCGCAATGTGCGCACCTTTTTTTGGGATGACCCCTACCTATTTAAATACTGTCGTGACCAAATTATTAGGCGGTGCATCCCTGATCATGAAATTCCAAGTGTCATTAATTTTTGTCATGCATTAGCCTATGGTGGGTATTTCTCTTCCAAGAAAACCATTGCCAAAATCTTGTAGTGTGGTTTTTATTGGCCCACCATGTTTAAAGATATTCATGCCTTCTATGTTGCATGTGATCGATGCCAACGACTAGGTAGCCTCACTAGGCGTAACATGATGCCCCGTAACCCCATCCTTGTTTTGGAAATATTTGATTGTTGGGGGATTGATTTCATGGGACTTTTTCCAAGTTCATTTGGTTACCAATTCATCCTTGTAGCTGTTGATTATGTGTCTAAATGGGTGGAGGCCATTGCATCTCGAACCAATGACTATCTAGTTGTGGTCAAATTCTAGAAAGAAAATATTTTCTCTCGTTTTGGCATGCCCCGGTGACACGACTGAAAGATTGATGTCTTCTCCCAAGTGCAGGAGTGTCGAAGTAATAAATAACCCGGCAAGACCGGGGTCGAACCACAGGGAGGTTAATTGTACAAATTATAAACAACAATTATAAAACAACAATAACAACAACAATAATAATAATAATAGTGGTAGTAGTACTAATAATAATAATAATAAAGAAAGAGAAGAAGAAGAAGATGATTAGAACTTGGAGATGCAAAATTAATTTAAGGATTAAACAATAATAATAACAAATGTCAAGGTTAGAGGTTCCACTAATGGTATATCAAACAAGTATAGTATAAACTCTTATTATTGAATTGGAAACCACACACAAAGGAGGTTCCAATCAGATTATATATTGTTAACATGATTACATTAGTCATTTGATTCAATTAATGCTAATACTTGTAAATCTCGTCAAGCATTCATGATTATAACTTATGTTAACAACAAATCAAGTTCCTTTCATAGCTCAGGTGTCGGTTATACCATACATTATGGGCTATGAAAGTGCCAAGCATTTGTTGTACCAAGTGTTATACAACATAAATCAAGATTAGTCATTTAACAAGCAAAGTATTAAAAAGTGAACAAGATAACAAATATAAAACATGTTAGTATCAAACATTAAAGTCCATATTAAGTTTACATTATACTTATTCTTACACCATTAGTGTAACCTTTTCACCTTGACATAATTAACTTAGCTAGACATAATGAAAGAAAGGAAAACAAATAAACAAAATAAGAACATAAAAGTTAACTAAGTAAAGGAAAGGAAATGAAAGGCATAAACTTGATATTAATGAAAGTAAAGCATAAACATTACAAAAAATACAAAGAGAGAAAGGAAGAGCATGATCTTGATCTGGAAACCAAGACGCCTAAATGCATGGCAAATGCCTCCTTTTATAGGCCAAAATTGGGAACTATTGATTTGATGACTAATTGATAAGTGGGTGGCCAACTTTTGACTTGGTGACAATCCTTATCTTCTCTTGTCTGCCCAAAACGTCATTGATAACGTCAAAAATGGAGCCAGGTGCAAACATGAAAGTTGTAGGAAATTGTCTCAGCTTTCTTGTGTAAAAAATTCAGCTCATTTGGACTTCTAGAACTCCAGATATGGCCAAAATACCGAACAGTGCTCGGGCTGGAAGACAGATTCGGGCTTCTTTGTTGTTGCTACAATTTGGACTTGATAATGGCCTTTTTAGATCTTGGGCTCCATATGAAAGTTATAGGCCTATGTCTTACCTTTCCATCCATATAAATTGGACCTAAATCTGAGATCTGTAGCTCCAGATATGGCCCAATTACCGAACAGTGTTCCGGTTTGGATTGCACCGACATCTCTTCTCTAAGTTTGACCATCTCTTTATCCATGCAATTTAAGTTCTTCAAGTCATCAATCAATCCTTTCATTTATGTGATAGACCTGCATTAAAAATAGACATTTACCACAAATTATAGGTATCTTATATTATTAGATACATTATTATAAAACATATTTTAGTTAAGGAGTTATTGATACTTCAAGTGCAAAATGATGATATAAAACCATGATAAAAATGCACTTTTAAGTACTAATCACATCCCTCAACCAGCTTATTACTAGTCCCTAGTAATCAAAGCGTTACAATAATTTGCAAATTTCAGAAAGCAAGGTATTCATCATTTAACTTCCATTAATCTATCCAGATAAACAAACTCTCATTAAATTTATATATCTGCTCAATACCACTTAACAAGATATTAATAAACCTTTTTTTTGTGCTCAATGTATCAACACATAATTATGGGGCTTTTCTTGGAAGAAAACAAAATTTTTGTTCTAATGTTTAAGGTTAACTTCCTTGGGTTGGGATTATTATTTGTCTTTTTTTTTGTCTTTTTTTTTTAAATATATACATATAATTTAAAAACATCATGCATCTTTAACCCATGTAACGAGCTTTCAGCTAATGACTCCCAGACCAGTTGGTCTTAGGGCATTAGGCGTTAAGACACCCCTACGAGCTTAGTAACTCGGGTCGCAGATACTGATATGTAGATAGTGCAATGTTTGATTCCCTTAAGCTTTTCTCCTCAACCCATGTAACAAGCGTTGGGCCAATATCTCCCAAGTCAGTTGACTTTAGGGTATTAGGTGTTAAAACACCCCTTCGGGCTTAATTGCTTAGATTAGGGAGGCTACGAAACCAAACTTATCTACATTTTTATTATCATTATTTTTTTTCTCTTTTTTTTTCATTTCTTTTTTTTTTGTTTTTGTTTTTTTAATTATATACAATCCCTTTCCCTTAGTTGTTACCTTTAACAAAAGAACATAAATAATGTAATAATCCAATATGCAACCCACAATCATATGTTAAAGTGTGTGTGTGTAAATTAAGGTTTAAGAATACATGTTAAATAAGTATATGAGCAGAATTAAGCGGTAACAATACGAGAGTTTGTAAACCTGAATATTTCAGGAAGTATTATAATAGACCTTGTTAAGAATGATTACTAAGATGCGTCTCAAGAGTCACTTTAACAAAAGAACTCCTTTACTCTGCCATCCTAGTAACAACAATTATGCACATGCTTTATGAAATGAAAAACAATTTTTTTTTTATCAACTACTACCCTCTCCCCCCAACCAAAACGAGACATTGTCCTCAATGTTCTAAGATAGAAAGATAGAGTATAAAAGATATCACCTGAAATAACGAACACTGACAAAACCTGAAACACACTGAAACAAAAATAAGAAATAACAAAACATAATAAAACCAAAAGACACAAAAATTCACAAATGAAGGCTCAAATCCAATCTAAGCTTTTTACGGCTTTCCTTAGATGACCAATTTATGCGACTCATGGAAGGATCAATCACAGGAATGAAAGATTGTAGTTGGTCAATCAATTGTTCAGCAGTAGAAGCAGAGATTATGATTTGTCGTGCAAAAGATGTTAGAAATTCCTGTTCCACAGCATGATCAAGAAAAGACAACAACTTATCATAATAACCATTAACATTTAACAAGCCAATGGGTTTATGGTGAATGTGCAATTGAGCCCAAGAGGAAATATGAAAGATCTCTTCCAATGTGCCTAGACCACCTGGTAAAGCAATGAAAGCATCAGCATGGTTAAACATTGCATTCATTCGAGCCGACATTGTGGAGACTTGAAGTTCCTCTCCAATTGTTTTTCCAATGATGTCCCCTTGTGCCAAAGCTTCAGGGACGACTCCTAAAACTTGACTACCTCCTAAAAATGCAGCTATTGACACACCTCCCATTAACCCAAGACTGCCTCCCCCATACACTAAATGAATCTTTCTCTCAGCTAGCACCTGACCAAGATGATTTGCTGATTCTAAAAACTCCTTTTCTTTCCCAGGACTAGATCCACCAAAAACACAAATATTTCTTATTTGATGACTTGAGGAACTTGCCATTTCTACACACTTCTGTATTTGTTGAATGTATGGGTTGAGTAGAAATGAAAGGAAGGAAAAGAGGGTTTTATAGATGAGAAATTAGAAAGGCAATCATAACATCTACATGTAGGCCAGCTGGAGTCTCACACTCTCTCTCTCTCTTTTTATTTATTTATTTATTTACTTTTGAAAAAAAAACATGTGTATGTACAGGTAGTTGTGATTGTGGCTCACATCTTCCCTTGGTTTTACGTCCAAGAACGGCTTAAACGCCCTCTATGGGTCGGGGATAGGCTTCCCATCCAGTTTTCTTAAAAACTGGCAAACAGGGTCTTTTTTAGTCAGATTCCCAAGACTAAGTCGATCATGTTCTTTATGAAATAGTGGCCATAAATCATAAATTGCACGATGCACATCTCCACTAGGATGCGTCTCAAGAGTCAATAGAAGATTATCTAAAGACTCCTTACTCAGGCCATCCTTAATGAATTGTATTTTATCTTCACGGTTTATAGATACCATTCCTAAAGAACGACATTGTGTATTACAAGTCCATCTAGCACAACGATGACAGACATCCAGTCGTTTTGCACGACGCTTCTTTGCAAAAGTGCTTTTACCTGTTCCAGGCATGTGTGAAATGAAGAAGTTAGAGGACTCACCTGATAATCGGATCTTTGCTTCAATCAACCAGCGAATATCTTCAGGAATTCCATGATTCATTAACAATCTCAATCTTGCACATCTAGCACGGTAAATTTTTGTAATCGCATTCTGAGGCAGAGCGGGAAAATACTTTTTCAATTTTTCAAGATTAGTGTCCATTTTCAAATGAGAATTGGAAGAGAAGGATTCAAAGAATTGCATAGATATATACACAGATATCAGTTATTGTGGGAAACTGAAAGAACCGACTTAAGTCACGGAGTACCGTTATCCGCCATTTGACCGGAGTGAGAGAAACTAGCAAAAATCACTCAAAAAGAAACATAAAAAAGAAAATGTGAGAAAAAAAAAATAATCAACCTTTATCTACAAGATCATTCAAACCACCTGATTCATTTTCACTAGGAAAATTATCAAAGTAAGCTTTCAAACGATGTCCATTTTCCTTAAAATCATTGTCATTCATTGAATTCTCAATATCACAGGCCCCATAAGGATTGCTCCATCTTAATCTTAGCTCTTTAGGGAATGCATATAGTTGAGAATCATAAAACAAAACTTTTTGACCAGTATCAATCTTTTGACAATTTTCACAAGTTTTGCAGAATGCATGCGTGTCCTTGAACATGGTGGGCCAATAAAATCCATTTTGAAAGATTTTTGCAATTGTCTTTTTTGACGAGAAATAACTTCCACATGCTTCATAATGACAAAGTTTAATGACACTACTTACCTCATTGTCGGGAATGAATCTTTGAAATATTTGATCAGGACAATATTTGAATAAGTTAGGGTCATCACAAGAAAAATTCTTCACTTCGTTCAAAAACTTTTCTTTGTCTTGGGTACTCCAATCAGCTGGCAAATCTCCTAAAGCAAGAAAATTGATATTTTTATCATACCAAGGCATTGGACTAAGAGAAAGTAAGGATTCGTTAGGAAAGTAATCATCGATTGGTGTGATGTCAAATGTCGAATCTGTTGTCACTATTGACAAAAGATTCGCATCAACATTTTTGGTGCTTGTTTCATCCGTGATTTCTTCCTCAGAATAAACCATTTGCAAATCTTCAGTTTCATCCAATTCATTTTGACTTAAAGTAGATTCAAGTTGATCATAAACTAATTCATCAATATGATCTACTTCTTGTGAATCATTATCATCTCCAGGTTGCTTGCAAATGTTGAAAATATTCATCTCCAATGTCATGTTTCCAAATGATAGCTTCATCAGTCCATTCCTACAATTAATCAATGCGTTAGAGGTTGCAAGAAACAGACGTCCTAAAATAACAGGAAATGAATTACATGCTTCAACAGGTTCTGTGTCCAAGACAATAAAATCCACAGGATAAATGAATTTATCGACTTGTACTAACACATCTTCAATTATTCCTCTAGGCACTTTTACAGATCTATCGGCAAGTAAAAGAGATATAGAAGTTGGTTTTAACTCACCTAGATTGAGACTTTGAAAAACTGAATATGGAAGTAAATTCACACTAGCTCCAAGATCAAGTAAGGCTCTTTCAATTTTATGCTCTCCAATAAAGCAAGAAATTGTAGGACAACCAGGGTCTTTATATTTCAAAGCATTATTGTTTTGAAGAATAGCACTTACTTGTTCGGCTAGAAATGCTTTCTTTTTCACATTCAGTTTCCTCTTCACAGTGCATAGATCTTTCAAAAATTTAGCATAGGAAGGAACCTGTTTAATAGCATCCAGCAAAGGTATATTGATCCTTACCTGTTTGAAAATTTCATAAATTTCAGAGTTGTGATTGGCTTTCCTTTGTTTGGTTATGGCTTGAGGAAATGGAAGTGCTGGCGGTGAATCAGTCATTTCTTTGCAATTTTCAGATTCAACCCCTTCCTTACCCTCAGAGATTGACTCGTCATCTTTCTCATATGGTTCAAGAGAGGGTTTTTCAATAACCTTACCACTGCGCAGAGTAGTGACTGATTTGACTTGATCCATATGTTGGCTTCGGAACTACTTGCATTTGCATTGTATTGCCCTTTGGGATTTTGTTGTGTTTGAGATGGAAACTTACCTTTCTCTTGGAAACTGAGAGCAGATGTTAATTTAGCAAGAGTATCTTTAAAATCTGTCATGTTTTGAGCAAGTTGAGTATTGATTGTTTCTTGCTTTTCAATGAATGCATGCAATGTTTCCTCAAGATTTCTTTTAGAAGGTGGAGCATAAGAAGGTGCATATCCATGAGAATTTTGGAAATTATGGTGTGCTTGAAACGGTGGTTGTGAAGTTTGTGCATTGTTGTTCTCACTCTTCCAATTGAAATTTGGGTGATTTCTCCAACCAGGGTTGTATGTTTGGGAGTATGGGTTGTGGTTGGCCCTTTGGAAACTGTTTAAAGCATGACCTTGTTCATGGAGACATTCCTTAAAAGAAGGAAAGGTTGGACAATCGTTTGTTAAGTGTTCATTTGTTTCACAGATTTGACACACAATGTTTTCAACAGATTTTAATTGACCACTCTTTTTCAATTCTAGTGCCTCGACTTTTCTAGCTAAAGATGCAAATGTGGCTTGAAGGTCATGATCTTCCCTAAGGTTGTACATACCTACACTAGATGTATGAGGTTGAGTTTTACTCGGTGCCTCATATGTACCCGCAGTGTCCCAATTTTGAGCATTTTCAGCTAACAAGTCTAAGTACTCCATTGCTTCATCAGGGTCTTTATCTTCAAAAGTTCCATTGCACATCAATTCAACCATTTGCCTATCTTTAGGTGTTAACCCTTCATAGAAATGTGAAACCAATCTCCATGTTTCAAAACCATGATGAGGGCAAGTACTAAGCAAGTCTCGATACCTATCCCAACATTTGTAAAATGTTTCTCCTGGTTTTTGAGTGAAAGTGGTGATTTGTCTCTTGAAAGAGTTTGTTCTATGAGATGGGAAAAACTTCTTTAAAAACTGTTGTTGCATTTCATCCCAAGCATGAATGGATCCTGGTCTTAAATTTTGTAGCCATGTTTTAGCTTTATCTTTTAATGAAAAAGGAAAAAGCTTTAATTTGATGGTGTTCATGCTACAATTTAAGTTATTATATGTGTTGCACACCTCCTCAAATTCCCTTAAATGCAAGTATGGATTTTCCAATTCTAAGCCATGAAAAGAAGGTAAAAGTTGAATAATGCCTGGTTTAAAATTAAAATGAGATGCATCAGGAGGAAAAACTATGCATGATGGTGCACTTGTTCTTGTGGGATTCATGTGATCTCTAAGTGTTCTAGCACGGTTATTCTCATTATTTTCATTATGAAGTGATTGATTATCTTCTTCGGCCATATTTTCTGAAAATGATGAGGATACCCTACAAAGTCTACCACTTGATGTACATGACCACACTCTCATGCACGTGTAGGAATAAAATAAAAAAGAAGAAGAAAGCAAAAGAAGGAGGAAGAAAACAAAATAAAAAGAAACAAAGTTATATACAAGAAAAGTGAAAAGAGAAAATAAAATAAATACTATAATTTATACAAGAACTTACCTCCCCGGCAACGGCGCCAAAAACTTGACACGACTGAAAGATTGATGTCTTCTCCCAAGTGCAGGAGTGTCGAAGTAATAAATAACCCGGCAAGACCGGGGTCGAACCACAAGGAGGTTAATTGTACAAATTATAACCAACAATTATAAAACAACAATAACAACAACAATAATAATAATAATAGTGGTAGTAGTACTAATAATAATAATAATAATAATAATAATAATAATAAAGAAAGAGAAGAAGAAGAAGATGATTAGAACTTGGAGATGCAAAATTAATTTAAGGATTAAACAATAATAATAACAAATGTCAAGGTTAGAGGTTCCACTAATGGTATATCAAACAAGTATAGTATAAACTCTTATTATTGAATTGGAAACCACACACAAAGGAGGTTCCAATCAGATTATATATTGTTAACATGATTACATTAGTCATTTGATTCAATTAATGCTAATACTTGTAAATCTCGTCAAGCATTCATGATTATAACTTATGTTAACAACAAATCAAGTTCCTTTCATAGCTCAGGTGTCGGTTATACCATACATTATGGGCTATGAAAGTGCCAAGCATTTGTTGTACCAAGTGTTATACAACATAAATCAAGATTAGTCATTTAACAAGCAAAGTATTAAAAAGTGAACAAGATAACAAATATAAAACATGTTAGTATCAAACATTAAAGTCCATATTAAGTTTACATTATACTTATTCTTACACCATTAGTGTAACCTTTTCACCTTGACATAATTAACTTAGCTAGACATAATGAAAGAAAGGAAAACAAATAAACAAAATAAGAACATAAAAGTTAACTAAGTAAAGGAAAGGAAATGAAAGGCATAAACTTGATATTAATGAAAGTAAAGCATAAACATTACAAAAAATACAAAGAGAGAAAGGAAGAGCATGATCTTGATCTGGAAACCAAGATGCCTAAATGCATGGCAAATGCCTCCTTTTATAGGCCAAAATTGGGAACTATTGATTTGATGACTAATTGATAAGTGGGTGGCCAACTTTTGACTTGGTGACAATCCTTATCTTCTCTTGTCTGCCCAAAACGTCATTGATAACGTCAAAACTGGAGCCAGGTGTAAACATGAAAGTTGTAGGAAATTGTCTCAGCTTTCTTGTGTAAAAAATTCAGCTCATTTAGACTTCTAGAACTCCAGATATGGCCAAAATACCGAACAGTGCTCGGGCTGGAAGACAGATTCGGGCTTCTTTGTTGTTGCTACAATTTGGACTTGATAATGGCCTTTTTAGATCTTGGGCTCCATATGAAAGTTATAGGCCTATGTCTTACCTTTCCATCCATATAAATTGGACCTAAATCTGAGATCTGTAGCTCCAGATATGGCCCAATTACCGAACAGTGTTCCGGTTTGGATTGCACCGACATCTCTTCTCTAAGTTTGACCATCTCTTTATCCATGCAATTTAAGTTCTTCAAGTCATCAATCAATCCTTTCATTTATATGATAGACCTGCATTAAAAATAGACATTTACCACAAATTATAGGTATCTTATATTATTAGATACATTATTATAAAACATATTTTAGTTAAGGAGTTATTGATACTTCAAGTGCAAAATGATGATATAAAACCATGATAAAAATGCACTTTTAAGTACTAATCACCCGGGCTATGATTAGTGATGGGGGAAAATATTTTTGTAACAAACCTGTTGGGATTTTGATGAGAAAATATGGTGTAATTCACAAGGTCAGTACCCCCTATCACCCACAGACTAGTGGCCAAGCTGAGTTGGCAAATAGGGAGATTAAGAACATTTTAGAGAAAACAGTCAATCCAAACCGTAAAGATTGGTCCCTACAACTAGTTGATGCTTTGTGGGCATATCGCACTGCTTATAAGACCTCTTTAGGAATGTCTGCTTATAGGCTAGTTTATGGAAAGCCTTGTCATCTCCCTGTTGAGATTGAGCACCGTGCATATTGGGTCATTCGGCAATTCAATGACAATGAAAACGAGGTTGGCAAAAATAGAAAGCTTCAATTGGATGAATTAGAGGAGCTGAGAAATGATGCATTTGAAAAAGCAAAAATTTCAAAACATAAGATGAAAACTTTGCATGATAAACATATTCTTAGAAAATCCTTTCATATTGGTCAAAAGGTTCTCTTGTATAATTCACGATTACATCTCTTTCCTGGGAAGTTAAGGACAAAATGGATTGGTCCATTTGTGATTAAATCCATCTCTGCGCATGGTGCATTTGAGGTAGAAAATCCCAAGAATGGAAATATTTTCAAAATAAATGGTCATCGATTGAAACCTTATCTTGAAAATGTTGTGGCTGAAGTTGAGACATTGGATCTTGAAGATCCAATACCATTGTAGTATTAGAAGTAATGAGTTTTTATTTTTCATTTTTATTGTTTTTTTTCATTTTTATTTTTTTCTTCTTTCTTCCATCTCTTATATTTTCTTGTTCATGCATTTGGGACAATGCATTATTTTAAGTTGGGGGGTGTGAGGTTCTTTATTTTCAAAAGAAAAAAACATCAATGTTTTCTTTTAGTTGTGATATGCAGGTTAAAAAAAAAATCAAGCAAGAAGTTAGCTCATGCCCAATTCAATCAGACATTCATCCTTGAAAATAGAAGGGGAGTAACAATTTTCTAATCTTTATACTTTTCTTCTCTTTCTCTTTTACATTGAGGATAATGTAAAACTTAATTTTAGATATTTCATTATGTTGAATGCTTGAGATAACCATGCTTGTTAAAAAAAAAAAACTTGCATTCGTATATGAATGAGACTTGTTTAGGATATCATTACATTTTTGGATTCATTATTATGTTGAACATTGCATGCTTTAATTTGGGATAGATAATATCTTATAAAGCAAGATATAACATACTTTTTTTAAGATTACTGAAGTACATCTTTCCTTGTAAAAGTTGTGTGAGTTGTGTGATTATGCATGAAAGATGAGTATGATGCTTTACTTTTGATTATCCCTTTTGATCCAGTCCTAAACAAGGTTTAAGTAAATAGAGTAATAATTATTACACAAATAAATAAGTAAATGTGTACAAAGTTCTATCTACTCCAATGTTTTGAGTTGCTTAGTAACTAGGGGTATTCATCACAAATGTTTATCTTTACGTCAAACGGCAGCTTAAAATATAACTATGCAAAGCACTTTAAGTTTGTGACTTTGTGAGTAACCGGGTGCATTTATCACAAATGTTTGTATTCACGTCAAAAGGGAAGTGACTACTTAAAGACAAAGAATAAATCATATCTTCAAAAACAAAGAAAAAAAAAAGAAAGAAAAAAAAATATATAGATATTTCTCTAGTTTGGTACCTTGTTTGTGTTGGTGAGAAGGGAAGATTACAAGTTGAGTTTTCGTATGAATCAATTATGTTGGTTGCATGATAAATATGACTGAATTTGGAAATTTTGTATGGATGTTTGATTTAGAGAATGTGAGTATGCTTATTTTTCTTTATTTGCTATTGTGTACACTAAGTTACTATAACTAGATTTCTAAATGGGCTGAATAAGGACATTACGAATGTTGTATAATTACAACATTGTGTGGAATTAGAGGATATAGTCCATATGGCACCGAAGGTGGAGAGGCAAATAAAGAGAAGGGGCAGTACACGTTTTCAGACCAATTCGGCTTCATCTTCCTCAACATGGAGGTTGAATTTGAAGAGAGAGGGGACTGTCCAACCAAAGCCTTATACAAAGGCCAAACCACCTAAGGCCAAAAAGGATACTCATACAGACAAGAAAGGTAAATTTGAATCTCAACCTACTTATGATAGAGATATTAAATGCTTTAAGTGTTTAGGGAAGGGGCACATTGCATCTCAGTGTCCAAACCGAAGAGTTATGCTTATAAAAGACAATGGGGAGGTTGAATCTGAAAGTGAAAAATCTAAAAGTGAAGAGATGCCACCTTTGGTGGATTGTAATGATGAGGAGATTGCATATCCTATTGAGGGGGAGGCCTTGGTTATAAGGCGTGCGCTAAACATGCAAATCAAAGAAGATGATGTAGATCAGCAACGGGAAAATATATTTCACACTCGATGTCATATCCAAAACAAGGTATGTAGCATGATAATTGATGGAGGTAGTTGTGCTAATGTTGCTAGTGATACTCTTGTGAAGAAATTGAATCTAATTTGTATTAAGTATCCTAGGCCTTATAGATTGTAATGGTTGAATGAATGTGGTGAAGTGAGGGTTACTAAGTAGGTTTTGATTGTGTTTGCTATTGGGAAGTATTCCGATGAGATTTTGTGCGATGTAGTCTTGATGCATGCTAGTCACTTACTTTTAGGGCTTTGATGGCAATTTGATTGGAAAGCAATTCATGATAGGTTTAGAAATAGGTTCACTATTGTAAAGGACGATAAAACCATCACTCTTGTAACTCTTTCTCTAAAACAAGTTTATGGTGATCAAATAAAATTAAAAAAGGAATGTTAGGATGGGAAGAGTGAAAATTCATGTGAGGACAATAGTGAGAGAAAACCATCAGATTCGGCTAAACCTAAATTATTAATTAAATTGGTTGAGAGTGGAGGTAAAAATCAAGGAGTGAAGAAAGTAAGCTTGTGTGATGATAATCGTGTGGAAAAATTAAAGAAACAACCTAATTTTTATGCAAAAGGATCTCAGATCAGATTTGCATTTTTCACTAATAAGCCAATGATCTTACTTGTGTATAAGGAGGCTTATTTTAACACTAACGAACTTGATTCTGCTATTCCTAAGGTGGCTGTTTCTTTGATGCAAGAGTTTGATGATGTATTCCCTGAAGACATCCCTAATGGATTACCACCATTAAGGGGGATTGAACATCAAATTGATCTTGTACCTGGAGCTTCAATTCCTAACCGTTCATCCAATTGAAGCAAACCTGAGGAGACTTATTAGTACTTAAAAGTGCATTTTTATCAAGGTTTTATGTCATCACTTTGCACTTGAAGTATTAATAACTCCTTAACTAAAGAATGTTTTATAATAATATAAGATACCTTTAACTTATAGTAAATGTTCATTTTAAATGCAGGCCTATCAAATAAATGAAATGATTGATTGATGAATTTAAGAACTGAAACTGAAAGGACAAAGAGATGGCCAAACTTAGAAAAGAGATGTCGGTACAATCCAAACCGGAATACTATTTGGTAATTGGGTCATATCTAGAGCTGTAGATCTCAAATTTAGGTCTACTTTATATGGATGAAAAGGTAAGACATAGGCCTATAAATTTCATATGAATCCCAAGACTTAAAAAGGCCATTTTCAAGTCTAAATTGTAGCAACAATAAAGAAGTCTGAATCTGTCTTCCAGCCCGAGCAGTTTTCAATGTTTGACCTATATCTGGAGTTCTAGAAGTCCAAATGAGCTAAATGTTTTACACAAGAAAGCTGAGATAATTTCCTACAACTTTCATGTTTCAAATGGTTCCAATTTTGACTTTATCAATGACATTTTGGGCAGACAAGAGAAGATAAGGATTGTCACCAAGTCAAGAGTTAGTCACCCACTCATCAATTAGTCATCAAATCAATAGTTCCCAATTTTGGCCTATAAAAAGGAGGTATTTTCATGCATTTAGGCATCTTGGTGTCCAGATCAAGATCATGCTCTTGCTTTTTCTCTTTGTATTTTTTTATAATTTTTATGCTTTGCTTTCATTAATATCAAGTTTATGCCTTTCATTTCCTTTCATTTACTTAGTTAACTTTTATCTTATTTATGTTCTTATTTTGTTTATTTATTTTTCTTTCTTTTATTATGTTTCGTTAAGTTTATTATGTCAAGGTGAAAAGGCTACACTAATGGTGTAAGAATAAGTATAATGTAAACTTAATATGGACTTTAATGTTTGATACCAACATGTTTTGTATTTGTTATCTTGTTTACTCTTTAATACTTTGCTTGTTAAATGACTAATTTTGATTTATGTTGTATAACACTTGGTATAACAAATGTTTGGAACTTTTATAGCTATGAAAGGTGACATGACGAAAAGATTGATGTCTTCTCCTAAGTGCAGGTGTGTCGAAGTAATAAATAACCCGGCAAGACTAGGGTCGAACCACAGGGAGGTTAATTGTACAAATTATAAACAACAATTATAAACAACAACAATAGTAACAATAACAACAACAATAATAATAGTAGCAATAATAATACTAATAATACTAGTAGTAGTAGTAGTAGTAGTAATAACAACAGCAATAATAAAGAAAAAGAAGAAGAAGAAGAAGAAAAGTTGATGAGAACTTTTAGATAAAAAATTAACATAAGGATTAAATAATGATAACAAATAATGTCAAGGTTAGAGGATCCACTAATGGTATCAAACAAGTATAGTATAAACTCTTATTATTCAATTGAAACCCACACACAAAGGAGGTTCCAATTAGATTATAGATTGTTAACATGATTACATTAGTCATCGTATTCAATTAATGCTAATACTTGTAAATGTCGTCAAGCATTCATGATTATAACTTATGTTAACAACAAATCAAGTTCCTTTCATAGCTTAGGTGTCGATTATACCATACAGTATGAACTATGAAAGTGGCAAGCATTTGTTGTACCAAGTGTTATACAACATAAATCAAGATTAGTCATTTAACAAGCAGAGTATTAAAGAGTGAACAAGATAACAAATAGAAAACATGTTAGTATCAAACATTAAAGTTCATATTGAGTTTACACTATACTTATTCTTACACCATTAGTGTAACCTTTTCACCTTGACATAATAAACTTAGCTAGACATAATGAAACAAATAAAAATAGATAAATAAAACAAGAACATAAACAAGATAAAAGTTAACTAAGTAAAGGAAAGGAAATGAAATGCATAAACTTGATTTAATGAAAGCAAAGCATAAGCAATAAAAAAAATACAAAGAGAGAAAGCAAACTCATGATCTTGATCTGGAGAACAAGATGCCTAAATGCATGGCAAATGCCTCCTTTTATAGGCCAAAATTAGGAACTATTGATTTGATGACTAATTGATGAGTGGGTGGCCAACTCTTGACTTGGTGACAATCCTTATCTTTTCTTGTTTTCCCAAATCATCATTGATAATGTCAAAATTGTAGGCAATTGTCTTAGCTTTCTTGTGTAAAAAATTCAACTCATTTTGACTTCTAGAACTCTAGATATGGCCAAAATATTGAATAGTGCTCGGGCTGGAGGACAAATTCAGACTTCTTTGTTGTTGCTACAATTTGGACTTGAAAATGGCATTTTTTAGATCTTGGGCTCCATATGAAAGTTGTAAGCCTATGTCTTACCTTTCCATCCATATAAAGTAAACCTAAATCTGAGATCTATAGCTCCAGATATGACCTAATTACCGAACAGTGTTCCGGTTTGGATTGCACCGACATTTCTTTTCTAAGTTTGGCCATCTCTTTATCCTTTCAATTTCAGTTCTTAAATTCATCAATCAATCCTTTCATTTATGTGATAGGCCTGCATTTAAAATGAACATTTACCACAAATTAAAGGTATCTTATATTATTAGATATATTATTATAAAACATGCTTTAGTTAAGGAGTTATTGATACTTTAAGTGCAAAATGATGATATAAAACCTTGATAAAAATGCACTTTTAAGTACAAATCAAAAGGAACTTGATTTGTTGTTAACATAAGTTATAATCATGAATGCTTGACGAGATTTACAAGTATTAACATTAATCGAATAAGATGACTAATGCAATCATGTTAACAATCTATAATATGATTGGAACCTCCTTTGCGTGTGGTTTCCAATTAAATAATAAGAGTTTATACTATAGTTGTTTGACATACCAATAGTGGAACCTCTAACCTTGACATTTGTTATTATCATTGTTTAATCCTTATATTAATATTCCATCTCAAAGTTCTCATCTTTTTCTTCTTCTTCTCCTTCTTTTTCTTTATTATTATTATTATTATTATTATTACTACTACTACTACTACTACTACTACTACTACTACTACTATTATTATTATTGTTATTGTTGTTTATAATTTATACAATTAACCTCCCTGTAGTTCGACCCCGGTCTTGCCGGGTTATTTATTACTTTGACACTCCTGCACTTGGAAGAAGACATCGATCTTTTCATCATGTCAAGTTTTTGGTGCCGTTGCCGAAGAGGTAAGTTCTTGTACAAATTATAGTATATAGTTTATTTTCTCTTTTCACTTTTCTTGTATATAACTTTGTTTCTTTTCTCTTCTTTCTTCTTTTTTTGTTTTCTTCTTCTTTTTATTCTATTCCTACATGTGCATCAGAGTGTGGTGACGTACATCAAGTGGTAGACTTTGTAGGGTATGCTCATCATTTTTAGAAAATATGGCCGAAGAAGATAATCAATCACTTCATAATGAGAATATTGAGAATAACCGTGTTAGAACACTTAGAGACCACATGAATCCCACAAGAACAAGTGCACCATCATGCATAGTTTTCCCTCTTGATGCATCTCATTTTAATTTTAAGCTGCACATTGTTCAACTGTTACCTTCTTTTCATGGCTTAGATTTAGAAAATCCATACTTGCATTTAAGGGAATTTAAAGAGGTCTACAACGCATATAATGATTCAAATTGTAGCATGAACACCATCAGATTAAAGCTTTTTCCTTTTTCATTAAAAGATAAAGCTAAAACATGGTTACAAAATTTGAGAACAAGTTCCATTTGTGCTTGGGATAAAATGTAACAACAGTTTTTAAAGAAGTTGTTCCCATCTCACAGAACAAACTCTTTCAAAAGACAAATCACCACTTTCACTCAAAAACCAGGAGAAACATTTTACCAATGTTGGGATAAGTATCGAGACTTGCTTAATACTTGCCCTCATCATGGTTTTGAAACATGGAGATTGGTTTCACATTTCTATGAAGGGTTAACACCTGGAGATAGGCATATGGTTGAATTGAAGTGCAATGGAACTTTTGAAGATAAAGACCCTGATGAAGCAATAAAGCACTTAGACTTGTTAGCTGAAAATGCTCAAAATTGAGACACCGCAGATACTTATGAGGCACCGAGTAAAACTCAACCTCATACATCTAGTGGAGGTATATACAACCTTAGGGAAGATCATGACTTGCAAGCCAAATTTGCATCTTTAGCTAGAAAAGTCGAGGCACTAGAATTGAAAAAGAGTGGTCAATTAAAATCTGTTGGAAACATTATGTGTCAAATATGTGAAACAAATGAACACTCAACCAATAACTGTCCAACTTGGCCTTCTTTTAATGAATGTCTCCAGACTAGTTGGTCTTAGGGCATAGGTGTTGAGACACCCTTACGACCTTAGTAACTCGGGTCACAGATACTGATAAGTAGATAGTGCAATATTTGATTCCCTTAAGCTTTTCTCCTCAACCCATGTAGCAAGCGTTGGGCTAATAGCTCCCAAGTCAGTTGACTTTAGGGTATTAGGTGTTAAAACACCCCTTCGAGCTTAATTGCTTAGGTTAGGGAGGCTACGAAACCAAACTTATCTACACTTTTATTATTATCATTTTTTTCTTTTTTTCTTTTTTTTTCTTTTTTTTAATTATATACAATCCATTTCCCTTAGTTGTTACCTTTAACAAAAGAACATAAATAATGTAATAATCTAATATGCAACCCATAATCATATGTTAAAGTGTGTGTGTGTAAATTAAGGTTTAAGAATAAATGTTAAATAAGTATATGAGCAGAATTAAGTGATAATAATGCGAGAGTTTGTAAATCTACATATTTCAAGAAGTATTATGATAGACCTTGTTACGAATGATTACTAAGATGCGTCTCAAGAGTCATAAAAAGTTCTCCTTACTCTGCCATCATATTAACAACAATTTTGCACATGCTTTACGAAATAGAAAACACAGTTTTTTTTTTTAGCTTCTACCCTCTCCTCCAACTAAAACAAGACATTGTCCTTAATGTTTAAAGCTAGAAAGATAGAGTATAGAAGATATCACCTGAAATAACGAACACTGACAAACCTGAAACACACTGAAACAAATATAAGAAATAACAAAACATAATAATAAAACCAAAAGACATAAAGATTCACAAATAAAGGCTCAAATCCAATCTAAGCTTTTTATGGCTTTCCTTAGATGACCAATTTATGCGACTCATGGAAAGATCAATTATAGGAATGAAAGATTGTAGTTGGTCAATCAATTGTTCAGCAGTAGCAGCAGAGATTATGATTTGTCGTGCAGAAGATGTTAGAAATTCTTGTTCCATAGCATGATCAAGAAAAGACAACAACTTATCATAATAACCATTAACATTTAACAAACCTATGGGTTTATGGTGAATGTGCAGTTGGGTGCAAGAGGAAATATGAAAGATCTCTTCCAATGTGCCTAGACCACCTGGTAAAGCAATGAAGGCATCAACATGGTTAAACATTGCATTCATTTGAGCTGACATTATGGAGACCTGAAGTTCCTCTCCAATTGTTTTTCCAATGATGTCCCTTTGTGCTAAAGCTTTGGGGATGACCCCCAAAACTTGACTTCCTCCTAAAAATACAGCTATTGACACACCTCCTATTAACCCAAGACTGCCTCCCCTATACACTAAATGAATCTTTCTCTCAGCTAGCACCTGACCAAGATGATTTGCTGATTCTAAAAACTCCTTTTCTTTCCCAAGACTAGATCCACCAAAAACACAAATATTTCTTATATGATGACCTGAGGAACTTGCCATTTCTACACACTTCTATATTTGTTGAATGTATGGGTTGAGTAGAAATGAAAGGAAGGAAGAGAGGATTTTATAAATGAGAAATTAGAAAGGCAATCATACCACCTATATGTAGGCCAGCTAGAGTCTCACACACTCTCTTTCTCTATTTATTTATTTACTTTTAAAAAAGCATGTGTATGTATAGGTAGTTGTGATTATGGCTCACATCTTCCCCTGGTTTTATGTCCAAGAACGGCTTAAACGCCTTGTATGGGTCGGGGATAGGCTTCCCATCCAGTTTTCTTAGAAATTGGCAAGCAAGGTCTTTTTTAGTCAGATTCCCAAGACTAAGTCGATCATGTTCTTTATGAAATAGTGGTCATAAATCATGAATTGCACGATGCACATCTCCACTAGGATGCGTCTCAAGAGTGAATAGAATATTATCTAAAGACTCCTTACTCAGACCATCCTTAATGAATTGTATTTTATCTTCACATTTTATAGATACCTTTCCTAAACAACATTATGCATTACAAGTCCATCTGGCATATCGATGACAGACTTTCAGTCGTTTTGCACGACGTTTCTTTGCAAAAGTGTTTTTACCTATTCCAGACATGTGTAAAATGAAGGAATTAGAAGACTCAACTGATAATCGGACTTTTGCTTCAATCAACCAGTGAATATCTTCAGGAATTTCATGATTCATTAACAATCTCAATCTTGCACATCTAGCACGGTAAATTTTTGTAATCGCATTCTGAGGCAGAGTGGGAAAATACTTTTTCAATTTTTCAAGATTAGTGTCCATTTTCAAATGAGAATTGGAAGAGAGATTCAAAGAAATTGCACAAATATATACATAGATATCAGTTATTATGGGAAACTGAAAGAACCAACTTAAGTCACGAAGTACCGTTGTCCGCCATTTGACCGGGGTGAGAGAAACTAGCAAAAATCACTCAAAAAGAAACACAAAAACAATGTAAGAAAAACAAAATAATCAACCTTTATCTACAAGATCATTCAAACCAGTTGATTCATTTTCACTAGGAAAATTATCAAAGTAAGCTTTCAAACGATGTCCATTTCCCTTAAAAGCATTGTCATTCATTGAATTCTCAATATCACAGGCCCCATAGGGATTGTTCCATGTTGATCTTAGCTCTCTAGGGAATGCATAGAGTTGAGAATTATAAAACAAAATGTTTTGACCAGTATTAACTTTTTGACAATTTTCACAAGTTTTGCAGAATGCATGCATGTCCTTGAACATGGTGGGCCAATAAAATCCATTTTGAAAGATTTTTGTGGCTGTCTTTTTTTATGAAAAATAACTTCCACATGCTTCAGAATGACAAAGTTTAATGACACTACTTACCTCATTATCGGGAATGAATCTTTGAAATATTTGATCAGGACAATATTTGAATAAGTTAGGGTCATCACAATAAAAGTTCTTCACTTCATTCAAAAACGTTTCTTTGTTTTGGGTACTCCAATCAGCTAGCAAATCTCCTAAAGCAAGAAAATTGATATTTTTATCATACCAAGGCATTGGATTAAGAGAAAGTAAGGATTTGTTAGGAAAGTAATCATCGATTGATGTGATATCAGATGTCGAATTTGTTATCATTGTTGACAAAAGATTCATATCAATATTTTTGGTGCTTTTTTCATCCCTGATTTCTTCCTCAGAATAAATCATTTGAAAATCTTTAGATTCATCCAACTCATTTTCACTTAAAGTAGATTCAAGTTGATCATAAACTAATTCGTCAATATGATCTACTTCTTGTAAATCATTACCTTCTCCAGGTTGTTTGCAAATGTTGAAAATATTCATCTCCAATGTCATGTTTCCAAATGATTGCTTCATCAGTCCATTCCTACAATTAATCAATGCGTTAGAATTAACAAGAAACGGACATCCTAAAATAACAAGAAATGAATTACATGCTTCAACAAGTTCTGTGTCCAAGACAATAAAATCCACAGGGTAAATGAATTTATCGACTTGTACTCACACATCTTCAATTATTCCTCTAGGCACTTTTATAGATCTATCAGCAAGTAAAAGAGTTATAGAAGTTGGTTTTAACTCACCTAGATTGAGACTCTGAAAAACTGAACATGGAAGTAAATTCACACTAGCATTGAGATCAAGTAAGGCTCTTTTAATTTTATGCTCTCCAATAAAGCAAGAAATTGTAGGACAACCAGGGTCTTTATATTTCAAAGCATTATTGTTCTGAAGAATAACACTTACTTGTTCGGCTAAAAGGCTTTGTTTTTCACATTCAGTTTTCTCTTCACCATGCATAGATCTTTCAAAAATTTAGCATAGGAAGGAACCTATTTAATAACATTCAGCAAAGGTATATTGATTCTTACCTGTTTGAAAGTTTTGAAAATTTCAAAGTTATGATTGACTTTCCTTTGTTTGGTCATGGCTTGAGGAAATGGAAGTGTTGGCAGAGAATCAGTCGTTTCTTTGCAATTTTCAGATTCAACCCTTCCTTACCCTAAGAGATTGACTCATCATCTTTCTCATAAGGTTCAAGAGAGGGTTTTTCAATAACCTTACCACTGTGAAAAGTAGTGACTGATTTGACTTGATCCATGTGTTGGCTTTCGAAACTACTTGCATTTAAATTGTATTGCCCCTTGGGATTTTGTTGTGGTTGAGATGGAAACTTACCTTTCTCTTGGAAACTGAGAGCAGATGTCAATTTTGCAAGAGTATCTTTAAAATCTGTCATGTTTTGAGCAAGTTGAGTTTTGATTATCTCTTGCTTTTCAATGAATGCATGCAATGTTTCCTTAAGATTTCTTCTAGAAGGTGGAGCATAAGGAGGTACATATCCATGAGAATTTTGGAAATTGTGGTGTGCTTGAAATGGTGGTTGTGAAGTTTGTGCGTTGTTGTTCTCACTCTTCCAACTAAAATTTAGGTGATTTCTCCAACCAGGGTTGTATGTTTGTGAGTATGGGTTGTGGTTGGCCCTTTGGAAACTGTTTAAAGCATGGGATTGTTCATGGGCTTGTTCATGGAGACATTCTTTAAAAGAAGGCAAGGTTGGACACTCATTGGTTGAGTGTTCATTTGTTTCACAGATTTGACACACAATATTTTCAATAGATTTTAATTGAACACTCCTTTTCAATTCTAGTGCCTCGACTTTTCTAGCTAAAGATGCAAACTTGGCTTGAAGGTCATGATCTTCCCTAAGGTTGTACATACCTCCACTAGATGTATGAGGTTGAGTTTTACTCGCTGCCTCATAAATACCCGCGGTGTCTCAATTTTGAGCATTTTCAGCTAACAAGTCTAAAAACTTCATTGCTTCATCAGAATCTTTATCTTCAAAAGTTCCATTGCACATCAATTCAACAATTTGCCTATCTTTAGGTGTTAACCCTTTATAGAAATGTGAAACCAATCTCTATGTTTCAAAATCATGATGAGGGCAAGTACTAAGCAAGTCTCGATACCTATCCTAACATTGGTAAAATATTTCTCCTGGTTTTTGAGTGAAAGTGGTGATTTGTCTTTTGAAAGAGTTTGTTCTGTGAGATGGAAAAAATTTCTTTAAAAACTGTTATTGTATTTCATCCCAAGCACGAATGGATCCTGGTCTCAAATTTTATAGCTATATTTTAGCTTTATCTTTTAATGAAAAAGGAAAAAGCTTTAATCTGATGGTGTTCATGCTACAATTTAAATTATTATATGTGTTGTAAACCTCCTCAAATTCCCTTAAATGCAAGTATGGATTTTTCATTTCTAAACCATGAAAAGAAGGTAAAGGTTGAATAATGTCTGGCTTAAAATTCAAATGAGATGCATTGGGAGGAAAAACTATGCATGATGGTGCACTTGATCTTGTGGGATTCATGTGGTCTCTAAGTATTCTAGCACGGTTATTCTCATTATTCTTATTATGAAGTGATTGATTATCTTCTTCGACCATATTTTCTAAAAATGATGAGGATACCCTACAAAGTCTACCACTTGATGTACATCACCATACTCTCATGCACATGTAGAAATAGAATAAAAGGAAAAAGAAAACAAAAGAAGAAGAAACAAGAGAAAAGAAACAAAGTTATATACAAGAAAAGTGAAAAGAGAAAATAAAATAAATATTATAATTTATACAAAACTTACCTCCCCGGCAACAGCGCCAAAAACTTGACACGACTAAAAGATTGATGTCTTCTCCCAAGTGTAGGAGTTTCGAAGTAATAAATAACCCGGCAAGACCGGGGTCGAACCACAAGGAGGTTAGTTGTACAAAATATAAATTACAATAATACAACAACAATAACAATAATAACAACAAGAATAATAATAGTAATAACAATAATAATAATAATAATAATAATAATAATAATAATAATAATAATAATAATAATAATAATAATAATAATAATAGTAGTAGTAGTAGTAGTAGTAGTAGTAGTAGTAGTAGTACTAATAATATTATTATTATTATTAATAAAGAAAAAGAAGAAGAAGATGAGAACTTTGAGATGGAATATTAACGTAAAGATTTAACAATGATAACAATAAATATCAAGGTTAGAGGATCCACTAATGGTATGTCAAACAAGTATAGTATAAACTCTTATTAGTCAATTGGAAACCACACACAAAAGAGGTTTCAATCAAATTATAGATTGTTAACATAATTACATTACTCATCTTATTCAATTAATGCCAAACTTGGAGCCACTTGAAAACATGAAAGTTGTAGGAAATTGTCTCATCTTTCTTGTGTAAAAATTTCAGCTCATTTTGACTTCTAGAACTCTAGATATGGCCAAAATACTGAATAGTGCTCGGGCTGAAGGACAGATTCGGACTTCTTTGTTGTTGCTCCAATTTGAACTTGAAAATGGCCTTTTTAGATCTTGGACTCCATATGAAAGTTATAGGCCTATGTCTTACCTTTCCATCCATAAAACGTAGAACTAAATATGAGATTTATAGCTCCAGATATGACCCAATTACCGAACAGTGTTCCGGTTTGGATTGCACCGACATCCTTTTCTAAGTTTGGCCATCTTTTTGTCCTTTCAATTTCAGTTCTTAAATTCATTAATCAATCCTTTCATTTATGTGATAAGCCTGTATTTAAAATGAACATTTACCACAAATTAAAGGTATCCTATATTATTAGATATATTATTATAAAACATGCTTTAGTTAAGGAGTTATTGATACTTCAAGTGCAAAATGATGATATAAAACCTTGATTAAAATACACTTTTAAGTACTAATCAACACACACACTTTAACATATGATTGTGGGTTGCACATTGGATTATTACATTATTTATATTCTTTTGTTAAAGGTAACAACTAAGGGAAAGGGATAGTATATAATTTGAAATAAAAACAAAAAAAAATGATGATAATAAAAATATAGATAAGTTTGGTTTCATAGCCTCCCTAACCTAATCAATTAAGCCCGAAGAGGTGTTTTAACACCTAATACCTTAAAGTCAACTGACTTGGGAGCTATTAGCCCAACACTTGTTATATGGGTTGAGGAGAAAAGCTTAAGAGAATTAAACATTGCACTATCTACATATTAGTATTTGTGACCTAAGTTATTAAGCTCGTAGGGGTGTCTCAACACCTAATGCCCTAAGACCAACTGGTTTGGGAGTCATTAGCCGAAAGCTCGTTATATGGGTTAAAGATACATGATATTTTAGGTTATATGTATATATATTAAAAAAAAAGATAAAAAAAGAAAAAATAATAATCCCAACCCAAGAAAGTTAACCTTAAACATTAATTATTATTTTTTTGTTTCTTCCAAGAAAAGCCTCATAATTATTTGTTGACATATTAAGCACAAAAGAAAGGTTTATTAATATCTTGTTTAAGAGTTATTGAGCAGATATATAAATTTAATGAGAGTTTGTTTATCTGGATAGATTAATGGAAGTTGAATGATGAATACCTTGCTTTGTGGAATTTACAAATTGTTTTTCTATTTTAACGCTTTGATTACTAGGGACTAGTAATAAGCTGGTTGGAGAGTGTGATTAGTACTTAAAAGTGCATTTTAATCAAGGTTTTATGTCATCATTTTGCATTTGAAGTATCAATAACTCCTTAACTAAAGCATGTTTTATAATAATATAAGATACCTTTAATTTATGGTAAATCTTCATTTTAAATGCAGGCCTATCACATAAATGAAATGATTGATTGATGAATTTAAGAACTGAAATTGAAAGAACAAAGAGATGGCCAAACTTAGAAAAGAGATGTTGGTGCAATCCAAATCAGAACACTATTTAGTAATTGGGTAATATCTGAAGTTGTAGATCTCAAATTTAGGTCTACTTTATATGGATGAAAAGATAAGATACAGTCCTGCAACTTTTATAGGGAGCCCAAGACTTAAAAAGGCCATTTTCAAGTTCAAATTGTAGCAACAACAAAGAAGTTCGAATATATCTTCCAGCCTGAGCACTGTTCAGTATTTGGCCCATATCTAGAGTTCTAGAAGTCCAAATGAGTTGAATTGTTTACATAAAAAAATTGAGACAATTTCCTATAACTTGTATGTTTTCAACTGGGTCCAATTTTGACGTTATCAATGATGTTTTGGGCAGACAAGAGAAGATAAGGATTGTCACCAAGTTAAGAGTTGGTCACCCACTCATCAATTAGTCATCAAATCAATAGTTCTCAATTTTGGCCTATAAAAGGAGACATTTGCCATACATTTAGGCATCTTAGTTTCTAGATCAAAATCATGCTCTTGCTTTCTCTCTCTGTATTTTTTGTAATGTTTATGCTTTGCTTTCATTAATAACAAGTTTATGCCTTTCATTTACGTAGTTAACTTTTATCTTAGTTATGTTCTTATTTTGTTTATTTATTTTTCTTTCTTTCATTATGTTTAGCTAAGTTTATTATGTCAAGGTGAAAAGGTTACACTAATGGTGTAAGAATAAGTATACTGTAAACTCAATATGGACTTTAATGTTTGATACTAACATGTTTTGTATTTGTTATCTTGTTCACTCTTTAATACTTTGCTTGTTAAATGACTAATCTAGATTTATGTTGTATAACATTTGGTACAACAAATGCTTGGCACTTTCATAGTTTATACTGTATGGTGTAACCGACACCTGAGCTATGAAAGGAACTTGATTTGTTGTTAAATAAGTTATAATCATGAATGTTTGACGAGATTTACAAGTATTAGCATTAATCGAATAAGATGACTAATGTAATCATGTTAACAATCTATAATCTGATTGGAACCTCCTTTGTGTGTGGTTTCCAATTGAATAATAAGAGTTTATACTATAATTGTTTGACATACCATTAGTGGAACCTCTAACCTTGACATTTGTTATTATCATTGTTTAATCCTTACATTAATATTTTATCTCAAAGTTCTCATCTTTTTCTTCTTCTTCTCCTTCCTTTTCTTTATTATTATTAGTATTATTACTATTATTATTAGTATTACTACTACTACTGTTATTATTATTATTCTTATTATTGTTATTGTTGTTTATAATTGTTGTTTATAATTTGTACAATTAACCTCCCTATGGTTCGACCCCGGTCTTATCGGGTTATTTATTACTTTGACATTCTTGCACATGGGAGAAGACATCAATCTTTTCGTTATATCAGAGACAAAAAAGCTTCAAAGGCAAGTAGATGAGTTGATGATGAAGGGGTACATTAGTGAGAGTATGAGTCCTTATGTTTTGCCAGTGCTACTTGTGCTTGAAAAGGATGGAGGATGGAGGATGTGTGTTGATTGTCGTGCCGTCAATAACGTAACGGTAAAGTATCGATATCCTATTCCTAGGCTTGATGACATGTTAGATGAGTTACATGGATCATGTATTTTCTCTAAGATTGTCTTAAAAAGTGGGTACCACCAAATTAGGATGAAAAAGGGTGATGAGTGGAAAACTGCATTTAAGACTAAGCATGGTTTGTATGAATGGTTAGTCATGCCGTTTGGACTTACAAATGCACCTAGCACGTTTATGCGTTTAATGAATCATGTATTGCGTGCGTTTATAGGTAAGTTTGTTATTGTGTATTTTGATGAAATTTTGATCTATAGCAAGAAATTAAATGAGCATCTTGATCATTTGTGTAATGTACTTAGTGTGTTCTGTAGTGAGCAATTATATGCTAATCTTAAGAAGTGTACTTTTTGCATGGAAAAAATTGTGTTTATTGGCTATGTCGTAACTGAAAAGGGTAACGAGATGGACGAGGAGAAAAGATTAAGGTCATCCGGGATTGGCCTACACCAAAATCAGTAAGTGAGGTAAAGAGTTTTCATGGACTTGTGACACGACGAAAAGATTAATGTCTTCTTCCAAGTGCAGGAGTGTCGAAGTAATAAATAACCCGGCAAGACTGGGGTCGAACCACAAGGATGTTAACTATATAAATTATAATACAACAACAACAACAACAACAACAACAACAACAATAATAATAATAATAATAATAATAATAATTAAGAAAAAGAAGGAGGAGGAGAAGAAGATGATAAATTGATGAGAACTTTGAGATGGAAAATTAACGTAAGGATTAAACAACGATAACAATAAATGTCAAGGTTAGAGGATTCACTAATGGTATGTCAAACAAGTATAGTATAAACTCTTATTAGTCAATTGGAAACCACACATAAAGATTGATGTCTTCTCCCAAGTGTAGGAGTGTCGAAGTAATAAATAATCCGACAAGACCGGGGTCGAACCACAGGGAGATTAATTGTACAAATTATAAACAACAATTATAAACAACAATAATAGCAATAACAACAATAACTATAATAATAATAATAGTAGTAGTAGTAGTAGTAGTAGTAGTAGTAGTAGTAGTAGTAGTAGTAGTAGTAGTAGTAATAGTAATAGTAATAGTAATAATAATAATAATAATAATAATAATAATAGTAAGTAATAGTAATAGTAATAGTAATAGTAATAATAATAATAATAATAATAATAATAGTAGTAGTAGTAGTAGTAGTACTAATAATAATAATAAAGAAAGAGAAGAAGAAGAAGATGATGAGAACTTGGAGAAGGAATATTAATGTAACGATTAAACAATAATAATAAAAATTGTCAAGGTTAGAGATTCCACTAATGATATGTCAAACAAGTATAATATAAACTCTTATTATTCAATTAGAAACCACACATAAAGAAGGTTCCAATCAGATTATAAATTGTTAACATGATTACATTAGTCATCTTATTCAATTAATGCTAATACTTGTAAATCTCGTCAAGCATTCATGATTATAACTTATGTTAACAACAAATCAAGTTCCTTTCATAGCTCAGGTGTCGGTTATACCATACAGTATGGGCTATGAAAGTGCCAAGCATTTGTTGTACCAAGTGTTATACAACATAAATCAAGATTAGTTATTTAACAAGTAAAGTATTAAAGAGTAAACAAGATAACAAATATAAAACATGTTACTATCAAACATTAAAGTCCATATTAAGTTTACATTATACTTATTCTGACACCATTAGTGTAACCTTTTCACCTTGACATAATTAACTTAGCTAGACATACTGAAACAAAGAAAAATAGATAAACAAAATAAGAACATAAAAGGTAACTAAGTAAAGGAAAGGAAATGAAAGGCATAAACTTGATATTAATGAAAGCAAAGCATAAACATTACAAAAAATACAAAGAGAGAAAGCAAGAACATGATCTTAATATGAACACCAAGATGCCTAAATGCATGGCAAATGCCTCCTTTTATAGGCCAAAATTGGGAACTATTGATTTGATGACTAATTGATAAGTGGGTGGCTAACTCTTGACTTGGTGATAATCTTTATCTTCTCTTGTCTGCCCAAAACGTCATTGATAACGTCAAAATTGGAGCCAGTTAAAAACATGAAAGTTGTAGGCAATTGTCTCAGCTTTCTTGTGTAAAACATTCAGCTCATTTAGACTTCTAGAACTCCATATATGGCCAAAATACCGAATAGTGCTCGGGCTGGAAGATAGATTCGGGCTTCTTTGTTGTTGCTACAATTTGGACTTGAACATGGCTTTTTTAGATCTTGGGCTCCATATGAAAGTTGTAGGCCTATGTCTTACCTTTCCATCCATATAAATTGGAGCTAAATATGAGATCTTTAGCTACAGATATGACCCTATTACCAAATAGTGTTCTGGTTTGGATTGCACCGACATCTCTTTTCTATGTTTGACCATCTCTTTGCCCTTGCAATTTAAGTTCTTAAAGTCATCAATCAATCCTTTCATTTATGTGATAGGCCTGCATTTAAAATGAACATTTACCACAAATTAAAGGTATCTTATATTATTATATATATTATTATAAAACATGCTTTAGTTAAGGAGTTATTGATACTTCAAGTGCAAAATGATGATATAAAACCATGATAAAAATGCACTTTTAAGTACTAATCAGATAGCCTTAAATTACCATACATATGACAAGGAGCTGTATACCTTGGTAAGAACTTTAGAGATGTGGCAACATTACCTGTGGCCTAAGGAGTTTGTGATATATTCTGACCATGAATCATTGAAGCACTTGAAAAGGCAAGGTAAATTGAGTAGGAGACATGCCAAATGGGTTGAATTTATTGAAACCTTTTTGTGTGTGATCAAGTATAAGCAAGGGAAAGAAAACATTGTGGCAGATGCAGGTATGTTCTTTTATCTACTTTGGATGCTAGATTTCTAGGATTTAAACACAAAATAATTTTACAAGGATGATAGTGATTTTTCTAATGTTTACAATGCTTGTGAAACTTTAGCTTCTGGAAAGTTCTATAGACTTAATGGATATTTGTTTAAAGAGAGTCATTTGTGTGTTCCATTAAGTTCTATGGGTGAATTGCTTGCATGTAAAGCACATGGAGGCGAGTTGATAGGGCATTTTGGTGTTGTTAAGACCTTGGATGTGTTGTATGAGCATTTTTATTAGCCTAAAATGAAAAAGATGTGCAACGCATATATGATAAATGCATAACTTGTAGGAATTTAGTCTAGGATTTAACCACTTGGCTTGTATATCCCTTTGCCTGTACTGAAAGAACCTTGGGTAGACATTTTGATGGACTTCATCTTAGGTTTACCTAGGTCAAAACGAGGTAGGGATTCCATCTTTGTAGTTGTTGATAGGTTTTCAAAGATGGCACACTTCATTCCATGTCATAAAACTGATGATGCAACTAACATTGCTGATTTGTTCTTTAGAAAGATAGTACGACTTCACGGGGTCCCTAAGAGCATTATTTTTAATAGAGATGTTAAGTTCCTTAGCTATTTTTGGAAGGTGTTATGGGGAAAAATGAGTACTAAACTGTTGTTTTCAACTACTTGTCACCCCAAATAGATGGACAAACTAAAGTAGTTAATAGGACCTTAACACAACTTTTGCGTGCTATTATTCAAAAGAACTTAAAGAATTGGGAAGATTGTTTGCTATTTATAGAGTTTGCATATAATCGTAGTGTGCACTCTACTATTAAATTTTTACCATTTGTAATTGTGTATGGATTTAACCCTTTAATTCCAATGGATTTGATTCCATTGCCTATTGATGAAAGGATTAGTTTTGATGGTAATCATAAAGCACAGGTGGTGAAAACTCTTCATGAGAGTGTGTGGCAACAGATTGAAAAGAGGAATCGCGTGTATGTGACCAAATCCAATAAGGGGCACAAACATTTTGTCTTTCAGCCTGACGATTGGGTTTAGGTGCATATGCTCAAGGAGAGATTTCCAGCCTATAGGAAATCAAAGCTACAACCACGAACAGATGAGCCATTTCAGATCCTTGAGAGGATCAATGACAATGCTTATAAAGTTGATTTACCAGGCGAGTATGGTGTTAGTGCTACCTTTAATGTTTCTAATCTTACTCTGTTTGATGTAGGCGATGATTTGAGGTCGAATCCTTTTTAAAAGAGAGGGGATGATGCAGATCAGCCTAACACCAAACGTAATCATGCTAACAACCCATTGGAGGTGCCAATTGGGCCAATCACAAGAGTTAGGGCAAAAAAGCTTAAAGAAGCATAGAATGGGCTTACTTAGAACATATGGAACAAAATGGACTTAGAGGGGCTTAAGACATTTAAGGAGCATGAAGGATAACCTTTAATTCATCTAGTTCAAGTCCAAGAAGAGCCCAATTCATGTGGAACAAGGGGTTGATGTGTCCGACCCAATACCAGCCTTGTTAGGCTTGTTTTTTTCCTAATACTACAAGGATAAAGAGTAAGCAATTTATTCTCCTAATTAAGTAAGGAAGTTGACCATATCTTATTCCTAAAAAGGGAGGACTATTTAGTGCTTTCCATACTTAGAAAGGAAAATAATTAAATCAACAACAAAGGAGAAAATTTGTTTTCTTATTTGTCTAGGTTAAATAAGGAATTTCAAGTTAATCAATGATATCAAAAGGGGCAGCAACACAAATTTTTCAAATCAGATTTTTTTTGAGTTTGTTTAGGACTTCTTAAGGGTGACAAATCTGATTCTAGCTTATTAGGATGGTATTTTTGGATTTTTAGTATTTTTAGAATTTTCTTAGTTTTTGATTTATTATTACTTATTTGGGTCAATTGTAAGTGGGTTTCATACAAGTCCACCTAAGGGGCATCCATTAGGGTTTCTTTAAGTCTAAAGTCAGTATAAATAAAGTTATAACCAAACATGTAAGGTTACGTAATTTTTCAGATCAATAAACTTCTTTGCTGCACTTATTGTGTGTTGGTGGGATAATCTCCTTTCCTTGGTTCTCTAAAGAACTGAAAACGACTTATCGAAGGACAACTGTCTTTGTGGCGTCATCCTTATACTTCTCGTTCGCGAATCAATATTTGTTGGGTGGGGGTTTTTGTTTCCAATAGTGTTGGTACTTAGGTACAAGTTATCTTTGTGTCACACTCCTATCAAACCTGATTTACTTGGCTTTTCAGGAATTGATGTCTTTGCGTGTGGGTTGTCTGACCATGTGATCATGAGGTTCGCATCAGATGAAGATCTGAAAACAAAGAAAGAAAAACTAAAATCAACTACTTGTTGTGTTTTTGGTTGTTTTTTAGGTCATCGCCAATGAGGAAGGGAAGAAGAGAAAAAGCCACTCCAAATCCCCTTGTTTTCTTGGATTTTCTTGCGGCGGTGCATGAACCCATGCTTCACCAGTGATGATGGTGCATGGATCAAACGCGTTGACACTGTTCTTGTAGTTCTAGAAGTCTTCCCAACATTGTTCTAAATTTTTTGGGGGTTTATTTTATAAATTCCAAATCATTTAATGTAATGTTTGTTTTATTTTAAATTTTGATGATTTGTAACTTGTAAATATAGGTATGTGAGAGAAACATAATGAAAAGGGATAGATGTGTGTTTGTACTTTCTTTGAAAAAAAGAAAAAAAAAAGAGTTCATTTCATTTTCATATTAATTTTAGAATTGCTAGATTTTTTTATCTAATAAGATAAGAATTTCCTTACTGAGAAGAACTTTTATCTCATTTTTAATGGGCTAGTGACAAGAGAAATTGTCAAAATATCGAAACCATATCAAATCTTGAAAGTGGCTTACCTTAGGTAGGGTGTTCTAAAGATGTTAATATCTTCTCTAGCCACAACCAGTTGATTAGTAATTAAAAGTGCATTTTTATCATGGTTTTATATCATCATTTTGCACTTGAAGTATCAATAACTCCTTAACTAAAGTATGTTTTATAATAATATATCTAATAATATAAGAAACCTTTAATTTGTGGTAAATGTTCATTTTAAATGCAGGCTTATCACATAAATGAAAGGATTGATTGATGACTTTAAGAACTTAAATTGCAAGGGCAAAGAGATGACCAAACTTAGAAAAGAGATGTTAGTGTAGTCCATACTAGAACACTATTCGGTAATTGGGTCATATCTAGAGCTGTAGATCTCAGCTTTAAGTCTAATTTATATGGATGGAAAGGTAAGACATAGACCTACAACTTTTATATGGAACCCAAGATCCAAAAAGGCTATTTTCAAGTCCAAATTGTTAGAACAACAAAGAAGCACGAATCTGTCCTCCAGCCCAAGCACTGTTTAGTATTTTGGCCATATCTGGAGTTCTAGAAGTCAAAATGATCTGAATGTTTTACACAAGAAAGCTGAGACAATTTTCTACAACTTTCATGTTTTCAAGTGGCTCCAATTTTGACGTTATCAATGACGTTTTGAGCAGACAAGAGAAGATAAGGATTGTCACCAAGTCAAGAGTTGGTCACCCACTCATTAATTAGTCATCAAATCAATAGTTCCCAATTTTGGCCTATAAAAGGAGGCATTTGCCATGCATTTAGGCATCTTGGTTTCCATATCAAGATCATACTCTTCCTTTCTCTCTTTGTATTTTTTGTAATGTTTATGCTTTGCTTTCATTAATATCAAGTTTATGCCTTTCATTTCCTTTCATTTACTTAGTTAACTTTTATCTTATTTATGTTCTTATTTTGTTTAGTTATTTTTCTTTCTTTCATTATGTCTAGCTAAGTTTATTATGTCAAGGTGAAAAGGTTACACTAATGGTGTAAGAATAAGTATAGTGTAAACTTAATATGGACTTTAATGTTTGATACTAACATGTTTTGTATTTGTTATCTTGTTCACTCTTTAATACTTTGCTTGTTAAATGGCTAATCTTGATTTATGTTGTATAACACTTGGTACAACAAATACTTGGCGCTCTCATGGCCCATACTATATGATATAACCGACACCTGAGCTATGAAAGGAACTTGATTTGTTGTTAACATAAGTTATAATCATGAATGTTTGACGAGATTTACAAATATTAGCATTAATCGAATAAGATGACTAATGTAATCATGTTAACAATCTATAATCTGATTGGAACCTCCTTTGTGTGTGGTTTCCAATTGAATAATAAGAGTTTATACTATACTTGTTTGACATACCATTAGTGGAACTTCTAACCTTGACATTTGTTATTATCATTGTTTAATCCTTACATTAATATTCCATCTTAAAGTTCTCATCTTCTTCTTCTTCTGTTTCTTTATTATTATTATTATTATTACTATAATTACTACTATTATTAGTACTATTATTCTTATTATTATTATTATTGCTATTAATATTATTATTGTTGTTGTTGTTGTTGTTACTATTGTTGTTGTTTATAATTTGTACAATTAACCTCCTTGTGGTTCGACCCCGATCTTGCCGGGTTATTTATTAGTTCGACACTCCTGTACTTGGGAGAAGACATCAATCTTTTAGTCATGTCACCAGTCCTTTACCCGTGAATCTCTGACAAGACTAGTATACCCTAGTTTTCTAGTGGCCTTGAACCAAATACTAGATGGCAACTCCCAAGAATAAACAAACCAATAATAAAAATCACCATCGACGTCGTAAGGGGCATGTGCGACAAAATGGTGACTCCACGGGGGAATGTATTGTTTCTGACAATATTGGACTAAGCTTTATGTATTTACGTGTTTAAATTTTTGTATTTTCATCTTTTTGTTAATGTTTTTTTTCCATACATTGTATAGAATTGGCTCATGCATCACATGTTTGGGGAATTATTTGCCCTATGACTATTGGTCAGGGTTTAGATGCGTGAAACACCTAACTTATATTTGAGTGTTTGCTTGGTAATGGTGGGTATACGTGCCTTAATCATTTCTTGTAATGCTCCCATATTGTCTTTACAAAGATCGTCATTAGGCAAATATGAGACCCTTTTGAGATCATATAGAAAACCTACTCATCTTCATATAATAAATAGAACTTGTCTTTAGGTTGTATGTGCTACTTTTATTTGCATTAGAGCATGCTCTTCTTGAAGCATCTTGAACTCAAGACTTGTGGGTGACATAATGGTCGTCACTCAAGAATTTCATTATAGAGCTTAGGCAAGAATCAAGATTCTTGTTTCATCATACAAGAGTTATAATCATATATCACTCCTTGAAGAATGAGTTCATCATATAGAAAACAAGTCTACTATATTGGATTGAGACAGAAAAGATGGAAAATGAAGAAAGGGGTCAGAGTGGGCTCATCATTAAAAGAAAATTGAGAACTTCAAATGTGAAGTAGCTAGACTCACAAATTTGCTTGAACAAGCGTTGAGCTTTAAGAGTGGAAAGAGAAGATCTACACAGCCTCTTATGGAAATACTGTTAGTCCATGTCCCACACAAGAAACAAACAATTAACTTTTTTTCTTAGCACTCCACTAGCAACGACCACAGGATCGAAGTTGCACCTCTCCTATTCAGTCATGAAAAGTAGCAATGCCTTTAGTCATCAGCGATGACAACCTCCTTTCTTGTTCAGTCGTATTGTTATTTTTTCAAAGCATCCACATCTCATTCTAATAGCATCCAATAGTTGTCAGCCTTTTGCGCCATGAACAGTTTCCTTCTTTCTAACCACCTCTATTGTGAATTGTATTCCAATCTAGCAACACAGGATATTGGTCTTAAAAAAATGAGTATACATTAAACTTTAACGTAGCGGAGCTCCCTCTATAGAGATTTGTTTGTGGCTTTGCTATTAGGGAATACAAGAGGGGATGTAGTCATTTCAAACACTATGAAAATTTACCCCCCTCCAATTTCAACACCAAAACACTATAGTAGGCAAATAAGCTAGAATTGGTCTAAAAAACAAGAGCAGACATAGGACTTCAATGTAGTAGAACTCTTTCTATAGAAATCTATTTGTGGCTCTGTAAATTGGGAATCCAAGAAGGGGTTAGTAGTTTCAAATTATCAATAATTTTCTCCCACTAGCATCAGCATTAAAATGAAAAAGTAGGGAGAAGAGACATACGTGGACTGAAAAACATGAAAAAGATTAAAACTTCAATAGAGTATAATTGGCAAGACCAAAAGGTTGATGTCTTCTTCCAAGTGTAGGAGTGTCGAAGTAATAAATAACATGGCAAGATCGGGGTCGAACCACATGGAGGTTAACTATATAAATTATAAATAACAATAGTACAACAACAATAATAGTAATAGTAATAATAATAATAAAGAGAGCTTTGAGATGTGATATTGATATAAGGATTATATAATGATAAAAACAATGGTCAAAGTTAGAGGATCCACTAATGACATTTCAAACAAGTATAGTATAAACTCTTATTACTCAAATGGAAACCACACACAAAGGAGGTTCCAATCATATTATAAATTATTAATATGATTATATTAATTATCTTATTCGAATAATGCTAATATTTGTAAATGTTATCAGGTATTCATAATTATAACTTATAGTAACAACAAATCAAGTTCATTTTATGGCACAAGTATTGGTTACACCATACGGTTTGTGCTATGAAAGTGCCATGCATTTATTATATCAAAGATATACAACATAAATCTATATTAACCATTTAACAAGCAAAGTATTAAAAGTGAATAAGATAACAAATACAAAATATGTTAGTATCAAAAATTAAAGTTTATGTTGAGTTTATACTATACTTATTCTTACACCATTAGTATAACCTTTTCACTTTGACATAATAAACTTAGCTAAACATAATGAAAAAGAGAAACATAAATAAACAAGATAAGAACATAAATAAGATATAAGTTAACGAAGTGAAGGAAAGGAAATGAGAAGCATAAACAAGAGATTAATATAAGTGAAACTTAAGTATTACAATAAAAACCGAGCAAGAGCATAATCTTAATCTGAACACCAAGATACCTAAATGCATGGCAAATACCTCATTTTATAGGTCGAAATTTGGAACTATTGATTTGATGACTAATTGTTGAGTGTGTGGCTATATCTTGACTTGGTGACAATCCTAATCTTCTTTTCTGAACAAAACATCATTGATAACATTATAATTTGAATAGATTTAAATTTGTAAGTTCTAAGAAATTATCTCAGATTTCTAGAAAAAAAACATTGAAGTCATTTGAACTTATAGAACTCGAGATATGGGCTAAACACTGAATAGTATCTAGGCTGCGGGATAGATTTAGACTTCTCTATTGTTGTTAAGATTTAGACTTCCAAACAGTGGAATTAAGTCTTGCCTTCCTAAGAATATTTTAGGCCTATGTCTTAGCTTTCCATCCATATAGAGGAGACCTAAATTCAAGATCTAGGGCTTCAGATATAACCCAATAACCAAACAGTGTTCCAGTTTGGGTTAAACTAGCATCTATTTTCGAAGTTTAGCCTTCTCTTTGTCATTTCAATTTCAATATTTAAACTCATCAATCAATTCTTTTATTTATATGATAGGCCTGTATTTAAGATGAATATTTACCATAAATTAAAGGTATCTTATGGTATTAGACTTGTTGTTATAAAACATGTAAAGGTATCTTATGGTACTAGACTTGTTATTATAAAATATGCTTTAGTTAAGGAGTTATTGATACTTAAAGTACAAAATGATGATATAAAACCTTGATAAAAATGTATTTTTAAGTATTAATCATACCCTCCAACCAGCTTATTACTAGTCCCTAGTAATCAAAGTTTTAAAATAGAAAAATAATTTACAAATTCTACAAAGTAAAGCATTCATCATACAACTTCTATTAATATATCCAGATAAACAAACTCTCATTAAATTTATATATTTGCTCAATACCTCTTAAAAAAGATATTAATAAACCTTCATTTTGTGCTCAATATATTAACACATAGTTATGAGGCTTTACTTGGAAGAAAACAAAATTTTTGTTCTAATGTTTAAGGTTAACTTCCTTGGGTTGGGATTATCTTTTTCTTTTTTCTTTTTTAATATATATACATATAACTTAAAACACAATGTATCTTTAACCTATGTGATGAGCTTTCGGCTAATGACTCCCAAATTAATTAGTCTTAGGGCATTAGGTGTTGAGACACTCCTATGAGCTTAGTAACTCGGGTTATAGATATTGATACGTAAATGATGCAATATTTGATTTCCTTAGACTTTTATCCTCAACCCATGTAACAAGTATTGAGCCAACAACTCCTAAGTCAGTTGACTTTAAGGTATTAGGTGTTAAAACACTTCTTCAGGCTTAATTGCTTAAATTAAGGAGAATACGAAACCAAACTTATCTATGTTTTTATTATCATTATTTTCTTTTGTTATTGTTTTTTCCAATTTATATACTATCCATTTCCCTTAGTTGTTAACTTTAACAAAAAAAACATAAATAATAGAATAATCCAATGTGCAACCCACAATTATATGTTAAAGTGTGTGTGTAAAAATAAAGGTTTAATAATACTTGTTAAATGAGTGTATGAGCAGAATTAAGTGATAACAATGCGAGAGTCTGTAAATTTGAATAATGCAAGTATTTTGATAGATCTTGTTAAGAATGTTTACTAAGATGCGTCTTAAGAGTCATTTTAACAAAAGAACTCCTTTATTCTACCATCCTAGTAACAATAGTTTTGCAAATGGTTTATAAATAGAAAACATTGTTAGTTATTTTTTTTTAATAATATCAACTACTACCCTTTCCCTTCAACCAAAATGAGACATTGTCCTTAATGTCATAAGGTAGAAAGATAGAGTATAAAAGACATGACCTGAAACACCGAATACTAACAAACTTGAAACACACTTAAAAAAATATAAGAAATAACAAAATAAAATGATATGCTATTAAAAAAACCAAAAGATACAAGGATTCACAAGCGAAGGCTCAAATTCAATCTAAGCTTTTTACAGCTTTTCTTAGTTGACCAATTTAGCTAAACATAATAAAAGAGAGAAACATGAATAAATAAAATAATAATATAAATAAGATATACGTTAACTAAGTAAAAGAAAGAAAATAAAAAGCATAAACAAGAGATTAATAAAAGCAACACTTAAGCATTAAAAAAATATAAAGAGAGGAAGTAAGAGCATGATCTTAATATGAAAATCAAGAAGTCTAAATGCATGACAAATTCCTTTTTTTATAGGCTAAAATTTAGAACTATTGATTTGTTGACTAATTGTTAAGTGGGTGGCAATATCTTGACTTGGTGACAATCCTTACCTTCTTGTCTAAACAAAACATCATCGCTAACATCAGAATTTAAACAGATTGTTTTCATGAAAGTTCTAGAAAATTGTTTGAGATTTCTAACAAAAAAAAATCGATGCATTTGGACTTCTAGAACCCAAGATATGGGCTGAACTCTGAACAGTGTCTGGGTTGCAGGATAGATTCGGACTTCTCCGTTGTTGCTATAATTTAAACTCGAAAATGGTCTTTTTAATCTTGGACTCTTCATTAACGTTTTAGGCCTATGTCTTAGCTTTCCATCCATATAAAACAGATCTAAATCCAAGTTCTACAACTCTAGTTATGATCCAATAATTGATTAGTACTTAAAAGTATATTTTTATCAAGGTTTTATATCATCATTTTTATCAAGTATCAATAACTCCTAACTAAAGCATGTTTTATAATAACAAGTCTGATAATATAAGATACCTTTAATTTATAATAAATATTCACCTTAAATGCAAGCCTTTCACATAAATCAAAGAATTGATTGATGAGTTTAACTATTAAAATTGAAAAGACAAAGAGAGGGTTAAGCTTAGAAAAAAGATGTTGGTTTAGTCCAAATTTGAATACTGTTCAGTCATTAGGTCATATTTGAACTGTAGATCTTGTATTTCAATTTGAGTTATATGGCTAGAAAGCTAAGATATAGACGTAAAATATTAATGGGAATGCAATACTTAATTTTGCTATTTGAAAGCCCAAATCTTAATAACAACAAAGAAGTCAGAATCCATCCTGCAGCCTGATTAGTACTTAAAAGTGCATTTTTATCATGGTTTTATATCATCATTTTGCACTTGAAGTATCAATAACTCCTTAACTAAAATATGTTTTATAATAATGTATGTAATAATATAAGATACCTATAATTTGTGGTAAATGTCTATTTTTAATGCAGGCCTATCCCATAAATGAAAGGATTGATTGATGAGTTGAAGAACTTAAATTGCAAGGATAAAGAGATGGTCAAACTTAGAAAAGAGATGTCGGTGCAATCCAAACCGGAACACTGTTCGGTAATTGGGTTATATCTGGAGCTACAGATCTCAGATTTAGGTCCAATTTATATGGATGGAAAGGTAAGACACAGGCCTACAACTTTCATATGGAGCTCAAGATCCAAAAAGGCCATTATCAAGTCCAAATTGTAGCAACAACAAAGAAGCCCGAATCTGTCTTCCAGCCCGAGCACTATTCGGTATTTTGACCATATCTGGAGTTCTAGAAGTCCAAATGAGCTGAATTGTTTACACAAGAAAGCTGAGACAATTTTCTACAACTTTCATGTTTTCAGCTGGCTCCAGTTTTGACGTTATCAATGACTTTTTGGGCAGACAAGAAAAGATAAGGATTGTCACCAAGTCAAGAGTTGGCAACCCACTCATCAATTAGTCATCAAATCAATAATTCCCAATTTTGGCCTATAAAAGGAGGCATTTGCCATGCATTTAGGCATCTTGGTTTCCAGATCAAGATCATACTTTTCCTTTCTCTCTTTGTATTCTTTGTAATATTTATGCTTTACTTTCATTAATATCAAGTTTATGCCTTTCATTTCCTTTCCCTTACTTAGTTAGCTTTTATGTTCTTATTTTGTTTATCTATTTTGCTTTCTTTCATTATGTCTAGCTAAGTTAATTATGTCAAGGTGAAAAGGTTACACTAATGGTGTGAGAATAAGTATAATGTAAACTTAATATGGACTTTAATGTTTGATACTAACATGTTTTATATTTGTTATCTTGTTCACTCTTTAATACTTTGCTTGTTAAATGACTAATCTTGATTTATGTTGTATAACACTTGGTACAACAAATGCTTGGCACTTTCATAGCCCATAATGTATGGTATAACCGACACCTGAGCTATGAAAGGAACTTGATTTGTTGTTAACATAAGTTATGATCATGAATGCTTGACGAGATTTACAAGTATTAGCATTAATTGAATAAGATGACTAATGTAATCATGTTAACAATATATAATCTGATTGGAACCTCATTTGTGTGTGGTTTCCAATTCAATAATAAGATTTTATACTATACTTGTTTGAGATATCATTAGTGGAACCTCTAACCTTGACATTTGTTATTATTATTGTTTAATCCTTACATTAATTTTCCATCTTAAAGTTCTCATCATCTTCTTCTTCTTCTTCTCTTTCTTTATTACTACTACTACTACTACTATTATTATTATTATTATTATTATTACTACTATTGTTGTTGTTGTTATTGTTGTTTATAACTGTTGTCTATAATTTGTACAATTAACCTCCCTGTGGTTCGACCCCGGTCTTGCCGAGTTATTTATTACTTCGACACTCCTGCACTTGGGAGAAGACATCAACCTTTTGTCTACAACTTTCATGTTTTCAGCTGGCTCCAGTTTTGACGTTATCAATGACGTTTTGGGCAGACAAGAAAAGATAAGGATTGTCACCAAGTCAAGAGTTGACAACCCACTCATCAATTAGTCATCAAATCAATAGTTCCCAATTTTGGCCTATAAAAGGAGGCATTTGCCATGCATTTAGGCATCTTGGTTTCCAGATCAAGATCATACTTTTCCTTTCTCTCTTTGTATTCTTTGTAATATTTATGCTTTACTTTCATTAATATCAAGTTTATGCCTTTCATTTCCTTTCCCTTACTTAGTTAGCTTTTATGTTCTTATTTTGTTTATCTATTTTGCTTTCTTTCATTATGTCTAGCTAAGTTAATTATGTCAAGGTGAAAAGGTTACACTAATGGTGTGAGAATAAGTATAATGTAAACTTAATATGGACTTTAATGTTTGATACTAACATGTTTTATATTTGTTATCTTGTTCACTCTTTAATACTTTGCTTGTTAAATGACTAATCTTGATTTATGTTGTATAACACTTGGTACAACAAATGCTTGGCACTTTCATAGCCCATAATGTATGGTATAACCGACACCTGAGCTATGAAAGGAACTTGATTTGTTGTTAACATAAGTTATGATCATGAATGCTTGACGAGATTTACAAGTATTAGCATTAATTGAATAAGATGACTAATGTAATCATGTTAACAATATATAATCTGATTGGAACCTCATTTGTGTGTGGTTTCCAATTCAATAATAAGAGTTTATACTATACTTGTTTGATATACTATTAGTGGAACCTCTAACCTTGACATTTGTTATATCATTATTTAATCTTTACATTAATATTCCATTTCGAAGTTCTCATCATCTTTTTCTTCTCCTTTTCCTTCTTTATTATTCTTATTACTACTACTACTACTACTACTATTATTACTACTACTACTACTAGTATTATTATTATTATTATTATTATTATTATTATTATTATTATTATTATTATTCTTGTTATTATTATTATTATTCTTGTTATTATTATTATTATTGTTATTATTGTTGTTGTTGTTGTTGTTGTTGTTACTATTGTTGTTATTTATAGTTGTTGTTTATAATTTGTACAATTAACCTCCCTGTGGTTCGACCCCGGTCTTGCCGGGTTATTTATTACTTCGACACTCCTGCACTTGGGAGAAGACATCAACCTTTTAGTCGTGTCACAGCCCAAACACTATTCAGTGTTCAACCCATATCTTGAGTTCTAGAAATCTACATGCACCGACTTTTTTTTTTGTTGGAAAACTAAGATAATTTCTTAGAACTTTCATGAGGAAAGTCTGTTCAAATTCTGACATTTGTAGTGAAAGTTTTGTTCAGACAAGAAAATTCTGATATTAGCAATGATGTTTTGTTCTGACGAGAAAATTCTAACATTAGCAATGACAAGATAAGGATTGTCACCAAGTCAAGATGTGGTCACCTATTCAATAATTAATTATCAAATCAATAGTTTCAAATTTTGGCCTACAAAAGGAGATATTTTTCATGCATTTAGATATATGAGTTTTCAGATCAAAATCATGTTCTTGCTCGTTTTTGCAATGCTGAAGTTTTGCTTTTATTAATATCTTGTTTATGTCTTTTATTTCCTTTTCTTAGTTAACTTATATCTTATTTATGTTCTAACCTTATTTATTTATGTTTCCATTTTGGATTAATTTTAGTGAAGTTTATTATGTCAAGGTGAAAAAGTAACACTAATGGTGTAAGAATAAGAATAGTATAAACTCAACATGGTTTTTAATATTTGATACTAATATTTTTTATATTGTTTATCTTCTTCACTTTTAATACTTTACTTGTTAAATGGGTAATTAGATTTATATTGTATAACAATTGGTACAACAAATACTTGACACTTTCATAACCCAAATGTATGGTATAACCAACATCTATGCTATAAAAGGAACTTGATTTGTTGTTAACTGATTGTGCATCAAAACTGTCATTAAGTCTCTTATTTTACATATGTATTTATTGTTTTTTTTTATAATAATTGATGTGCTTTTTAGTAATGAAGTTTGTTTTAATGTTTTGATAGGTTTTTGAAGCTTAAATGAATTAATTCAGGAAATTCAACGTCGGAATTCAGAACAAAGAATTGAAGAGACATTTAGTTAAAGATTGAAGCAATTCTTGGTTCAAATAAGTGCTCCAAATTTGTCCCAAAAATCAATTCTATTCCAATTCTAGACAAGAATATCATATGATCTATTTTAAGCCCAAACTTGCCTTATGTTGTGTGCAAACTTCAACCATTAAACACTCAAGGTTTCAATGTTAATCTTAGCTCAAATAATAGGTATATTTGTATACTTATTTGATGCTTAAATTCAGCCCCAAATCAGCCCCAAATCAACCTTCAAATCAGCCTAAACACAATCCATGATCTTACATGTCCACACAACAACAATTGATTTATTTTAGGTAATCCATTGATCCGAGAAGGCAAGCACATGGATGGAAAGCTGGAGGGGATATTTTTACATTATTTTGGGTCAAAAAGAAGAAAGAGATAGCTCATAAATGAGGAAGAAAAACGTGCAACAAAGTGGTTGTAAAGCTGTCCTGATTTGATTTTTCAGAACACCTTTTGGTGTTTTGCTCATAACTTTTGACTTAGGTGTCCAAATAATCATGGAAAGGTGATAGAATTTCCTATAAATATGTCTCTAATAGACATCTCGAGAAAAGGCTTCTAAGGGGGTCTAAATTGTTGTCCAAAGTTAGCATCAGATTTGTGTCCGAATTTTTACTGAAATTGTGTTGTGTTCTTCTTTATAGATTTCGGTTTTTTAGCTTGTAAAACTTATTATTTCAGTTTAATTCAAGTTATTTCATGTTTATTAAAGTGTTCTTATATATAATCATGGTTGGCTAATCTTTTTCTTGGATCCAAATCAAGGATGATGGTGGTTGAGGTGAGTTCTTTAAGATATGAATGAATCTTAATGTTTATCTTCTTATTTTCTTCATGAATGATTTATTATTGCAAAGAAATTTTAGAAACCATTTAGGTAATGTTATAATCTTGAATTTTTATGCGCAAACTTTAGTTTTGGTATAGAGATTGCTTGATTCAATGTCTTACTTAATATGAAAGTACTTGTTCATTCTTAAGCAATAATCAATCTTCATCCTTTAAAACTTCATTATAATATCTTCCGATTTAATCTCACCATCGTTGATATTAGATTGAGTTATCTTATATATCTTGAAGGAATCACCAATACATCACCATTAAAATTGATTTGGACCAAGATTTACTTTTTCTTATCATTTAAAATCTATTTACACGTTTTCATCTTTCAAAACAAATCCATCAATTATTTTCAACCAAGTTATTATTAATTTAATTTCTCTTGAGTTTTTTTTTTGTTACCTAGCTTATTTTCTAGATCTAGCTCTCTGTGGATATGACCTCAATCTTACCGAGTTAATTGCTACATCGCACACTCGTGCACTTGTGAGTTAAAACAAGCCGATCATAAAAAGCGGTCAAGCATTAACATAAGTTATAATCATGAATACTTGATAATATTTACAAGTATTAGCATTATTCAAATAAGATAACTGATGCAATCATGTTAACACTTTATAATCCGATTGGAACATTTTTTGTGTGTGGTTTCAAGTTGAGTAATAAAAAGAGTTTATACTATACTTGTTTGAAATACCATTAGTGGATTCTCTAACCTTGACAATTGTTATATCCTTATTTAAATCCTCACATTAATTTTACATCTCAAAGTTCTCTTCAATTTATTATTATTATTATTATTATTATTATTATTATTATTATTATTTATAATATATATAGTTAACCTCCCTGTGGTTCGACCTCAATCTTGCCATGTTATTTATTACTTTGATACTTTTACATTTAAGAGAAGACATCAACTTTTTGGTCACGTCATGTTTTTGAGGCCATTACTGGGGAGGTAAATTCTTGTATAAATTATAATATTTATTTTATTTTCTCGTATCTAATTTTGTTTCATTTTTTTTATTTTTTCTTTTATTCTCTTCCTACATATGCATGAGAGTTTGGTCATATATATATTAAGTTGTAGACTTTGTAGGGTATCCTTATCATTTTTAGAAAATATGGCCAAAGAAGATAACCAGTCGCTTCATAATGAGAATAATGAAAATAACTGTGTCAGAACACATATGAATCTTATAAGAACAAGTGCATCATCATGCATAGTTTTCTCCGCTGATGCTTCTCATTTTAATTTTAAGCCATGCATTATTCAACTTTTACCTTCTTTTCATGGCTTAGATTTAGAAAATTCATAATTGCATTTATAGGAATTTGAGAAGGTTTGTAACACTTATAATGAGTTAAATTGTAGTATGAATACAATCAAATTAAAGCCTTTTCCTTTTTCATTAAAAGATAAAGTTACAACATGGCTATAAAATTTGATATTAGGATCCATTCGTGTTTGTGATGAAATGCAACAATAATTTTTAAAGAAGTTTTTTCCATCTCACAGAACAAACTTTTTCAAAAGACAAATCATCGCTTTTACTCAAAAACCAGGAGAAACATTTTACTAATATTGGGATAGATATCGAGACTTGCTTAATACTTGCCCTTATCATGGTTTTGAATAGGAAGATTGACTTCACATTTTTATGAATGTTTAACACCTGAAGATAGGCAAATTATAGAATTGATGTGCAATGGAACTTTTGAAGATAAAGACCATGATGAAGCAATGGAGTACTTAAACTTGATAGCTAAAATTGTTTAAAATTGTGCCACCGCATGTACTTATGAGGCATTGGGTAAAACTCAACATCATATGTTTAGTGGATGTATGTATAACCTTAGGGAAGATCATAACCTCCAAGCAAAGTTTGCATCTTTAGCTAGAAAAGTCGAGACATTAGAATTAAAAAAGAATGGTCAATTAAAATCTGTTCAAGACATTGTATGTCAAATTTGTGAAACTAATGAAAACTCTACTAATGATTGTCCAACTTTACCTTCTTTCAAAGAATGCCTCCATAAACAAGCTCATGCTTTAAAAAGTTTTTAAAGGCTCAATCATAACCCATGCTTGCAAACATATAACCCTGGTTGGAAAAATTACCCAAATTTCAGTTAGAAGAGTGATATCAATAATGCACAAACTTCACAGCCATCATTTCAAACACACCATAATTTCCAAGATTATCATGGATATGCACCTCCTAATACTTTACTTGCTAGAAGAAATTTTAAAGAAACATTGCATGCATTCATTGAAAAGCAAGAGGCAATCAACACTCAACTTGCTTAAAGCATGATGGATTTTAAAGATAACTTTGCAAAATTCACATCTGCTCTCAGTTTTTAGGGGAAAGGGAAGTTTTCAAATCAACCACAACAAAATCCTAAGGGGCAAAGCAATGCAAATGCAAGTAGTTTTGGAAGCCAACACATGGATCAAGTCAAATCAGTCATTACTCTCTTCAGTGGTAAGGTTATTGAAAAACTCATTCTTGAACTTTGTGAAAACGATGATGAGTTAATCTTTGAGGGTAAGGAAGGGGTTGAATTTGAACATTGTAAAGAAAAGATTGATTCCCCACCAGCATTTTCATTTTCTCATTTCATGAATAAAAAAAAAAAAGTCAACCACAACTCTAAAATCTTTGAAACTTTCAAATAGGTAAGGATAAATATGCCTTTGTTGGATGTTATTAAACAAGTACCTTCATATGTTAAATTTTTGAAAGATCTGTGCACCGTAAAAAGAAAACTGAATGTGAAAAAGAAAACCTTTTTAGCTAATCAAGTAAGTGTCATCCTTTAAAACAATAATGCTTTGAAATATGAAGACCCTAGTTATCCTACAATTTCTTACTTTATTAGATAACATAAAATTAAAAGAGCTTCACTTGATCTTGGAGCTAGTGTGAGTTTACTGCCATATTTAATTTTTTAGAGTCTCAATCCAGGTGAGTTAAAACTAACTTTTATAACTCTCTTACTTGTTAATAGATCTGTAAAAGTATCTAAAAGAATAGTTAAAGATGTGTTAGTACAAGTTGAAAAATTCATTTATCTTATGAATTTTATTGTCTTAGATACACAACCTATTGAAGCATGTAATTCATTTCTTGTTATTTTAGAATGTCTATTTTTAGCAACTTCTAATACATTGATTAGTTGTAAAATTGGACTGATGAAGCTATCATTTGAAAATATGACATTGAAGATGAATATTTTCAATATTTGCAAACAGCCTGGAGATGATAATGATTTACAAGAACTAGATTTTATTGAAGAATTAGTTTGTCATGCATTTAGGCATCTTGATTTTCATATCAAGATCATGTTCTTGCTTTCTTTCTTAATATTTTTATAATGCTTAAGTTTTGCCTTGATTAATATCTTGTTTATGCATTTCATCTCCTTTCCTTTACTTAGTTAATTTATATCTTATTTATATTCTTATCTTATTTATTCATGTTTCTCTTCTTCATTATGTTTAGCTAAGTTTATTATGTCAAAGTGAAAAGGTTACACTAACGGTGTAAGAATAAGTTTACTATAAACTCAACATTGACTTTAATGTTTGATACTAACATGTTTTGTATTTGTTATCTTATTCACTCTTAATACTTTCTAGTTAAATGGTTAATCTAGATTTATGTTGTATAACCTTGGTACAACAAATTCTTAGCACTTTCATATCACAAACCTTATGGTATAATTGATACCTATGCTATGAAAGAAACTTAATTTGTTGTTAACATAAGTTATAATCATGAATATCTAATATCATTTACAAGTATTAGCATTATTCAAATAAGATAACTAATCCTCTAACCTTAGTGATTATTTTATCCTTATTTACTCATTACATTAATCTTACATCTCAAAGTCCTCTTCAATTCATTATCATCATCATCATCATTATTACTGTTATTATAGTTAATCTCCTTGTGGTTCAACCTTGGTCTTGTCGGATTATTTATTACTTCGATACTTCTATACATGGGAGAAGACATCAATCTTTTGATCGTGTCAATGGGCTTGTTTATGGAGGCATTCCTTGAAAAAAGGAAATGTTGGATAGTCATTGGTTGAGTGTTCATTGGTTTCACAGATTTGACATATAATTTCTTGAATAGATTTTAATTGACCACTCTATTTAAATTGTAGTTCCTCGACTTTTCTAGCTAAAGATGCAAATTTAGCTTGAAGGCCATGATCTTTTTTAAGGTTGTACATTCCTTCACTAGATGTATGAGGTTGCGTTTTAATTGGTGCCTTATAAGTGCCTGTAGTGTCCTAATTTTGAGCATTTTGACTAGCAAGTCTAGGTACTCCATTACTTCATAAGGGTCTTTATCTTTAAAAGTTTCATTGCACATTAATTCTACTATTTGCCTATCTTTAGGATTTAACCTTTCATAAAAATATGAAACCAATATTCATGTATCAGAAGCATGATGCAAGCAAGTTTTAAGCAAGTCTCAATACCTATTCCAACATTGTTAAAATATTTCTCCTGGTTTTTGAGTGAAAGTGGTGATTTGTCTTTTGAAAAAGTTTGTTCTATGAGAAGAGAAAAAATTCTTTATAAATTATTGTTACATTTCATCCCAAGCACGAATGGATCCTAATCTAAGATTTTGTAACCATGTTTTAGCTTTATTTTTTATTAACAAAGAAAAAAAAGCTTTAATCTAATGGTGTTCATGCTATAATTTAAGTCATTATAAGTGTTACAAATATCTTTAAATTCTCTCAAATGCAACTATGGATTTTCTAAATCTAAGTCATGAAAAGAAGGTAAAAGTTGAATAATGACAGACTTAAAATTGGAGTGAGATGCGTTTGGAGGGAAAACTATACATAAGGGTGCACTTGTTCTTGTGGGATTCATGTGGTCTCTAAGTTTTCTAATACGGTTATTCTCAATATTTTTATTATAAAACGACTAGTTATCTTCTTCGGTCTTATTTTTTTTAAAATGATGAGGATACCCTACAAAGTCTACCACTTAATGTACCTGACCAAACTCTCATGCACTTGTAGGAAGAGAATAAAAGGAAGAAAAAAAGAAGAAGAAAAAAAGAAGAAAAGACACAAAAGTTAGATACAAGAAAAGTGAAAAGAGAAAATAAAATCAATATTATAATTTATATAAGAATTTACCTGCCTAACAACAGCGCTAAAAACTTGACAAAATCACATAGAGGTTAACTATAATAATAATAATAATAATAATAATAATAATAATAATAAGTTGAAGAGAACTTTGGGATGTAAGATTAATGTGAGGATTAAACAATGATAAAAACAAATGTCAAGGTTAGAGGATCCACTAATGACATTTCAAACAAGTATAGTATACACTCTTTTTATTACTCAACTAGAAACCACACATAAAGAAGAGGCAAGTTGATGTTAACTTATATAAATTATTTATCCTTAATAGTTCATTATAAATTTTCAACATGATCATATTAATTATCTTATTTAAGTAACATCAAACTTTTAAATATTGTCAGGAATTCATGATGTTAACTTATATTAACAACAAATCAAGTTCGTTTCATAGCATAGGTGTAGGTTATACCATACGGTTGGCTATAAAAGTCTCAAGCATTTGTTATACCAAGTGTTATACAATACAAATCTAAATTAATCATTTAACAAGCAAGGTATTAAGAATTAGTAAGATAAAAAGATAAGACATGTTAATAACAGACTTTCTTAGATATAAACATTGAAGTCTATGTTGAGTTTATATTATATCTATTCAACACTATTAGTGAAACCTTTTCACCTTGACATAATAAACTTTTCTAAACACTATAAAGAAAAGAAACATAAATAAACTAGATAAGAACATAGTCATGATGAAAAATATTGCTAACATAAAAATTTGAACAAATTGTCTTCATGAATATTCTAGGAAATTATCTTAGTTTTCTAACAAAAAAAAAATCGATGCATTTGGACTTCAAGAACTTGAGATATGGGCTGAACAGTGAACAATGTTTGGGCTCCATGACAAATTCGGACTTCTCCCTTGTTGCTACAATTTGAACTTGAAAATGGCCTTTTTGAATCTTGGACTCTTATGAAAGTTTTACACCTATGTCTTAGCTTTCCATCCTTATAGAGCAGACCTAAATCCAAATTCTACAACTCTAGTTATGATCCACTAACCAAATGGTGTTCTAGTTTGAACTGAACCAACATCTCTTTTCTAAGCTTGACCCTCTCTTTATCTTCTTAATTTCAGTAGTTAAACTCATCAATCAATCCCTTGATTTATGTGATAGGCTTACATTTAATATGAATATTTACCATAAATTAAAGGTATCATATATTATTAGATATGTTATTATAAAATATGTTATAGCTAAGGAGTAATTGATACTTCAAGTGTAAAATGATGATATAAAACCTTGATAAAAAAAAACACTTTTAAGTACTAATCACTTATACTACTCAAATATCTTTGCCAAGATTGACATCCTTCTGCTACTCGAGTTTGTCTACCAGTATTTGTTAGGCCCTAGACTTGTCGTCCTGACTTTTTCAAATCCCATGCAATTATTATTTCTTAAGTGGTATAATCCAAACAAGATATTTGAATATCATTGGAGAATTTTAGGCCATTCAATTGAATCGTTGCAAGAGTTTCAAGAATTGAGTTTGGAAGTTTTCAAGGAAGAGGCAAGTTGAATTTGTGAAGGATGGTGTCAATGGCCATATGGTCGCTAGAACATCCTCAAAATGACAAGTGATCAAAATTGCTGGACAAAACACAAATATTGCCAGAAAAGCTAATCTAAGAAGGGAGTTGAATTGTCAATTATATTGGTATGGAATTTTATCATTCTGTATTTTGTTTTGGGATCACATCTCATCATTTAATGAACATATCTCTTATTTGTCCATTTGTTGTTCTGAAATCAAGAGACATTTCTTTTAAAAGGTATTTTGATAAAATATTTTGTTCGAACTCCAACATGCAAAATTAAAGTTAATCAATTTTGAAAGATTAAAAGTGTTTTGATTGCAGAAATGACTTGATGCTTGTTGAAATGATAAAAAGTGACCAAATAAAATTGGAACTCACACTTGAAATTGAACCACACATCATGTAGCTAAGTTTTAACAGTTGTATAATGACATGTAGTGGATTCAATAGTTATGGACTCATGAATCATGATTCTTACAAGTCCCAAACATTACACTATACGAGGACAAAACTTATTAGTTCTAACTGACCTTGCTTGAAATGAGAAAATATCTTTTTTGTTACCCTTATATTTTTAAAGATTATATCCCTTGTGGTCCCTATTTGAGCTAGGATGATTTTCTTCTTCATAAAAAACCCTAACTATGATCATACCTCACACTGGGGTAAATGAAAGATATTTTAGAGACACTAATAGAATTAATAGATAAAGGAAATGTTTAGAACAAAAGTCCAATGATTAAGAAAAGGCTAGAAAAAGGAAAATCATAGACTGAAGACATGTAAGAAAACTTTAAGAAAGGCTACGTGAAAGCAAATACACATACACACACACACACACACACACACACACATATTAAGGAAGGAGAATGCCTATCAAGTCTAGAAAGGGCAAAACCAAAGAAACAGATAGTAAATGCCGAAAGTCAATACTAGAAAAAATAGTGAGTTACAAACATTGGCTTTTAATATCAATGATTAAGCCTCTAATGTCTTCAAATGATTAGATTGATTATTCATCAAATAAAATGTTGGATTTGCATTATGACTTATGTTAAGACAATTCAAATCTTTGAGTTCAACAAGGTTATATGTCACTTTCTCTACAAAGACAATAAAAGAAAGAGAATTGATGAATAATTGATGTTGATCCTAGGTCTTTGAAAATGACAAACACCCTTTTTGAGCTTGTGAATTCTCTTTCTTTCATAGCCATGAATCATAACCTGTATTACATGTTTTTGAAAGCCCTTTTTAATCAAGTAAGCAATTTGAACCGATAAATGACGCTCTCAAAACTGTAAGAGTGTTTCCATAAGGGTCATAACTTCATGGGTTAAGCTATTTATTATTATGCATGCTGTTAAAACTGGTGCTAAAAAAGGAAACAATCTTTCTTAATAAAGCCTCGAGTCTTAACTTAAGCATCTTATTTTTTGAAATTTACAAAAGGTCACCTCATCGCATGCCATCAAAAGATATACTCATAATCACAGTTTAAAATGGATACAAAGAACCATGGAAAAAGCTATTTTAAACTTATTTTTCATAATACAATACAATCAAAGCACTATATATTTTGGATAACATGTGTTGGGTTTTTTTTATCAAAAAGCTTGACTTTTTTTAAAAAAATCTTTTCAAAATTGACATCTTTGATTTCATTTCAACAATTAAACTTGAATATACATGATATTTAAAATGTGAGAGTTGATTCTAGAATAAGAAAGATTATGAAGCAAGAAAAACATCAATTGAATTTGCAAAATCCTCGACAAAAATAACATTAATACTTCTCGACACTCTTTGAAAAGCTGACCACTTAGGGGCAATACAATGGACCTTAAAAAAGAAAACAAATAGTGTTTAGATTAACTAGGGGAAAAGAATGATTATCAACTGATAAATCAATGAACAAACATATTCAAATCAGCTGAGGGCAAAGATAGTCATGATCTAAGTGAACTTTAGTAACAATTAAGAGTAAAGATGTGCCTGAAGGACATCTTTATATTTTCACTAGAGTTGCCCTCTGAAACATAGTTATGACTCCTAAAAAATGTTATCATGCAGTTGCATTTGAATGAATATTGAAAGGATGTACACTGATTGATACTTAAAAGTGTATTTTTAACAAGGTTTTATATCATCATTTTGCACTTGAAGTATCAATAACTCCTTAACTAAAGCATGTTTTATAATAATATATCTAATAATATAAGATATCTTTAATTTATGGTAAATGTTCATTTTAAATGCAGGCCTATCACAAAATGAAAGGATTGATTGACAAATTTAAGAACTGAAATTGGAAGGACAAAGAGATGGCCAAACTTAGAAAAGAGATGTCGGTGCAATCCAAACCAAAATACTATTCGGTAATTGGGTTATATCTAGAGCTATAGATCTCAGATGTAGGTCTACTTTATGTGGATGGAAAGGTAAAACATAGGCCTACAACTTTCATATGGAGCCCAAGATCTAAAAAGGTCATTTTCAAGTCCAAATTGTAGCAACAACAAAGAAGGCCGAATCTGTCTTCCAGCCCGAGCACTATTCAGTGTTTGGCCCATATCTGGAGTTCTAGAAGTCCAAATGAGCTGAATTTTTTACACAAGAAAGCTGAGACAATTTCCTACAACTTTCATGTTTTGAATGGCTCCAATTTTGACGTTATCAATGACATTTTAGGAAGACAAGAGAAGATAAGGATTGTCACCAAGTGAAGAGTTGGCCACCCACTCATCAATTAGTCATCAAATCAATAGTTTCTAATTTTAGCCAATAAAAGGAGGCATTTGTCATGCATTTAGGCATCTTGGTTTCCAGATCAAGATCATGTTCTTGCTTTCTCTCTTTATATTTTTTGTAATGTTTATGCTTTGCTTTTATTAATATCAAGTTTATGCCTTTCATTTCCTTTCATTTACTTAGTTAGCTTTTATCTTATTTATGTTGTTATTTTGTTTATTTATTTTTCTTTCTTTCATTATGTCTAACTAAGTTTATTATGTCAAGGTAAAAAGGTTACACTAATGGTGTAAAAATAAGTATAGTGTAAACTTAATATGGACTTTAATGTTTGATACTAACATGTTTTGTATTTGTTATCTTGTTCACTCTTTAATACTTTGCTTGTTAAATGACTAATATTGATTTATGTTGTATAACACTTGGTACAACAAATACTTAGCACTCTCATAGCCCATACTGTATGGTATAACCAACACCTGAGCTATGAAAGGAACTTGATTTGTTGTTAACATAAGTTATAATCATGAATGCTTGACGAGATTTACAAGTATTAGCATTATTCGAATAAGATGACTAATGTAATCATGTTAACAATCTATAATATGATTGGAACCTCCTTTGTGTGTGGTTTTCAATTGAATAATAACAGTTTGTACTATACTTGTTTAACATACCATTAGTGGATGGTATGATCCTCTAACCTTGACATTTGTTATTATCATTGTTTAATCATTACATTAATATTTCATCTCAAAGTTCTCATCTTCTTCTTCTTTTTCTTTATTATTATTATTATTATTATTATTATTATTATTATTGTTATTTTATTGTTATTGTTATTGTTATTGTTGTTGTATTATTATTATTTATAATTTATACAATTAACCTCCCTGTGGTTCGATCCCGGTCTTGCCGGTTTATTTATTACTTCGACACTCCTACACTTGGGAGAAGGCATTAATCTTTTAGTCGTGTCATACACCACCAAAACAGAAAATGGAACAAAGATGTACTTGAAGGACATTTTCATGTCATCATCCTTTGAAGCATGGCTATTGACCGATGTGGACACACGATTGAATATAAATGAATGCCGAAAAGATATATACCACCAAGACTGATTATGAAACAATGTTGCACTTGAAGGACATTTTTATATTGTCATCCTTTGAAACATGGTTATTGATCGTTATTGTCATACTGTTACATTTGAATAAATATATATATAAAAAAATACATATCACTAAGACTGATTGTGGGAATAAGCTCCATTAAAGCAAAAGTTCTCTTCACCATATAAAAATGGCTGATGAATATCATTGATGATGTTAAGACATTTCTTTTCACAATCTGATTAGATGAGCTGAGAGGAATCTATTGAAAAGAACACTAAGCATACAACCACAAGCTTTTTACTGCAAGTTATGAGATACATGTTTAAATGACCTAATATTTTCATAAAGGATGCACACAACTAATAAAAAAACAATTCTTAAGAGAATCTAGGAGATAAATGATTGGTTAAACTCCCTCATGATGAATCAAGCAAGACCACACTTGAAGGCATGATCACGCTTCAAAAACAATAAGGGTAGTAATCATCATGGACAACCTAGGATAGGCACTGCATTTACAACTAAGTGGATGGTTAGCACATAAATGAGCTAATACATTGAAAGGACAAAGAAGGCTTTGGATAGCAAACAAAGACATCTTATGACAATGAGCAAACAAAGACATCTTATGACAATGAACATTAAAAAGGGGGACCTATATTTCAAACTAGGTAAGGATACATGGACATCATCTAACCTTAAAACATTATACAATTATTTTTGAATTGTTACAGGAAAAATCCTTAATGAAGTCTAGCAAGATTATAGGCAAAGAAAGAAACATTACATTGATATTAACAAATAATTAGTTTTTATCATGAAATAAGAAAAAGATGATAAAAACCCTACTATTTAAAAAACTCAAAAAAATAAGACGATCAACCTTTTTATCAAGAGGAGTTTCCAGGGCAACCATATAATTAGGAAGTATTGAGTTTTCAACCCTTGCGATTGGGAATTATCAAGTCAGCCTTATAATTAGGAGGCATCAAGTTTTCTAGCTCTATCTTATCATCCTTTCAGGACTTCTCCAGCGAAGTTATTTCATCAGGTAAGTCACTCTTTTCGTATTTTTCCATTTGGGTAAGTCACTCATTATAATGAGACCACTCTTCATATTCTTTCTATTTGAGTAGGTCATCTATTATAATAAGACCATCATCCATTTGGTTAGGAGACATGATTAAAAGATTGATGTCTTCTCTCAAGTGTAGAAGTGTCGAAGTAATAAATAACCCCGCAAGACAAGGGTCAAACCACATGGACATTACTATATAAATTATAAATAACAATAACATAACAACAACAACATCATCATCAACAACAACAATAACAACAACAACAATAATAATAATAAAAAAGAGGACTTTAAGATTGTAAGATTAATGTGAAAATTAAATAATAAAAACAAATGTCAAGGTTAGAGGATCCACTAATGGTATTTTAAACAAGTATTATATAAACTCTTTTTTTTACTTAACTGAAAACTACATACAAAAAAGGTTCCAATCGGATTATAAATGGTTAACATGATTACATTACTTATCTTATTCGAATAATGCTAATACTTGTAAATGTTGTCAGGTATTCATTATTATAACTTATTTTAACAACAAATTAAGTTTATTTCATAGCATAAGTGTTGGTTACATCATACGGATGGGCTATGAAAAGTATTTGTTGTATCAAGTGTTATATAACATAAATCTAGAGTAACCATTTAACAAACAAAGTATTAAAAGTGAATAAGATAACAAATACAACACATGTTAGTATCAAACATTAAAGTCCATGTTGAGTTTATACCATGCTTATTCTTTCACAATTAGTTTAATGACACGACTAAAAGATTGATGTCTTCTCCTAAGTGCAGGAGTGTCGAAGTAATAAATAACACGGCAAGACCGAGGTCGAACCACAGGAAGGTTAATTGTACAAATTATAAATAATAATACAATAATAATAACAACAAACCACAGGAAGGTTAATTGTACAAATTATAAATAATAATACAATAATAATAACAACAACAACAACAATAATAATAATAATAGTACTAATAATAATAATAATAATAATAATAATAATAATAATGAAGAAGAAGAAGAAGAAGAAGAAGAAGAAGAAGAAGATGAGAACTTTAAGATGGAATATTAACGTAAAGATTTAACAATGATAACACTAAATGTTAAGGTTAGAGGATCCACTAATGGTATGTTAAACAAGTATAGTATAAACTCTTATTAGTCAATTGGAAACCACACACAAAGGAGGTTCCAATCTGATTATAGATTGTTAACATGATTACATTAGTCATCTTATTCAATTAATGCTAATACTTGTAAATTTCGTCAAGCATTCATGATTATAACTTATGTTAACAACAAATTAAGTTCCTTTTATAGCTCAGGTGTCGGTTATACCATACAATATGGGCTATGAAAGTGCCAAGCATTTGTTGTACCAAGTGTTATACAACATAAATCAAGATTAGTCATTTAACAAGGAAAGTGTTAAAGAGTGAACAAGATAACAAATACAAAACATGTTAGTATCAAACATTAAAGTCCATATTAAGTTTACACTATACTTATTCTTACACCATTAGTGTAACCTTTTCACCTTGACATAATAAACTTAGCTAGACATAATGAAAGAAAGAAAAATAAATAAACAAAATAAGAACATAAATAAGATAAAAGTTAACTAAGTAAATGAAAGGAAATGAAAGGCATAAACTTGATATTAATGAAAGCAAAGCATAAACATTATAAAAAATACAAAGAGAGAAAGCAAGAGCATGATCTTGATCTGGAAACCAAGATGCCTAAATGCATGGAAAATGCTTCCTTTTATAGGCCAAAATTGGGAAGTATTGATTTGATGACTAATTGATCAGTGGGTCCCCAACTCTTGACTTGGTAACAATCCTTATCTTCTCTTGTCTGCCCAAAACATCATTGATAACATCAAAATTGGAGCCACTTAAAAACATGAAAGTTGTAGAACATTGTCTCAGCTTTCTTGTGTAAAAACTTCAGCTTAGTTTGACTTTTAGAACTCTATATATGGCCAAAATACTGAACAGTTCTCTGGCTGGAGGACAGATTCGGGCTTCTTTGTTGTTGTAACCATTTGGACTTGAAAATGACCTTTTTAGATCTTGGGCTCCATATAAAAGTTGTAGGCCTATGTCTTACCTTTCCATCCATATAAAGTAGACCTAAATATGAGATCTATAGTTTCAGATTTGACCCAATTACCGAACAGTGGTCCGATTTGGATTGCACCGACATCTCTTTTCTAAGTTTGGCCATCTCTTTATCCTTTCAATTTTAGTTCTTAAATTCATCAATCAATCATTTCATTTATGTGTTAGGCCTGCATTTAAAATGAACATTTACCATAAATTAAAGGTATCTTATATTATTTGATATATTATTATAAAACATGCTTTAGTTAAGGAGTTATTGATACTTCAAGTGCAAAATGATGATATAAAACCTTGATAAAAATACACTTTTAAGTATCAATCACACCCCCCCAAATAGCTTATTACTAGTCCCTAGTAATCAAAGCGTTAAAATAGAAAAATACTTTGCAAATTCCACAAAGCAAGGTAGTCATCATTTAACTTCCATTAATGTATCCAGATAAACAAACTCTCGTTAAATTTATATACCTGCTCAATACCTCTTAACAAGATATTCATAAACCTTTTTTTTTGTGCTCAATGTATCAACACATAATTATGGGGCTTTTCTTGGAAGAAAATAAAATTTTTGTTCTAATGTTTAAGGTTAACTTCCTTGGGTTGAGATTATTATTTTTGTCTTTTTTTTATTAGTATATATACATATAATTTAAAACACCATGCATCTTTAACTCATGTAATGAGCTTTCAGCTAATGACTCCCAGACCAGTTGGTCTTAGGGCATTAGGTGTTAAGACACTCCTACGAGCTTAGTAACTCGGATCGCAGATACTGATATGTAGATAGTGCAATGTTTGATTCCCTTAAGCTTTTCTCCTCAACCCACGTAACAAGCATTGGGCCAATAGCTCCCAAGTCAGTTGACTTTAGGGTATTAGGTGTTAAAACACCCTTTCGAGCTTAATTGCTTAGGTTAGGGAGGCTATGAAACCAAACTTATCTACATTTTTATTATTATCATTTTTTTCTTTTTTTCTTTTCTTCTTTTTTTTGTTTTTTTTTGTTTTTTGTTTTAATTATATACTATCCCTTTCCCTTAGTTGTTACCTTTAACAAAAGAACATAAATAATGTAATAATCCAATATCAACCCACAATCATATGTTTAACTTGTGTGTGTGTAAATTAAGGTTTAAGAATACATGTTAAATAAGTATATGAGCAAAATTAAGTGATAACAATGCGAGAGCTTGTAAATCTAAATATTTCAAGAAGTATTATGATAGACGTTGTTACAAATGATTACTAAGATACGTCTTAAGAGTCATAAAAAGTTCTCCTTACTCTACCATCATAGTAACAACAATTTTGCACATGCTTTATGAAATAGAAAACACAGTTAGCTTTTTTTTTTAGCTACTACCCTCTCCCCCCAACTAAAACGAGACATTGTCCTCAATGTTTAAAGGTAGAAAGATAGAGTATAGAAGATATCACCTGAAATAACAAACACTGACAAACCTGAAACACACTGAAACAAATATAAGAAATAACAAAACACAATAATAAAACCAAAAGACACAAAGATTCACAAATGAAGGCTCAAATCCAATCTAAACTTTTTACGGCTTTCCTTAGTTGATCAATTTATGCAACTCATGGAAGGATCAATTACAGGAATGAAAGATTGTAATTGGTCAATCAATTGTTCAACAATAGCAGCAGAGATTATGATTTGTTGTACAGAAGATGTTAGAAATTCTTGTTCCACAGCATGATCAAGAAAAGACAACAACTTATCATAATAACAAACAATAGCAGCAGAGATTGTGTGTGTGTAAATTAAGGTTTATGGTGAATGTGCAGTGATTAGTACTTAAAAGTGCATTTTTATCAAGGTATTCTTTCATCATTTTGCACTCGAAGTATCAATAACTCCTTAACTAAAGCATGTTTTATAGTAACATATCTAATAATATAAGATACCTTTAATTTGTGGTAAATGTTCATTTTAAATACAGGCCTATCACATAAATGAAAGGATTGATTGATGAATTTAAGAACTGAAATTGAAAGGACAAAGAGATGGCCAAACATAGAAAAGAGACGTCGGTGCAATCCATACCGGAACACTGTTTGGTAATTCGATCTATTTGGAGTTGTAGATCTCAGATTTAGGTCCACTTTATATGGATGGAAAGGTAAGACATAGGCCTACAACTTTCATATGGAGCCCAAGATCTAAAAAGGCCTTTTTCAAGTCCAAATTATAGCAACAACAAAGAAGCCCGAATCTATCTTCCAGCCCGAGCACTGTTCAGTATTTTGCCCATATTTGGAGTTCTAGAAGTCCAAATGAGCTGAATGTTTTACACAAGAAAGCTGAGATAATTTCCTACAACTTTCATGTTTCGAGTGGCTCCAATTTTGACGTTATCAATGACATTTTGGGCAGACAAGAGAAGATAAGGATTGTCACCAAGTCAAGAGTTGCCCACCCACTCATCAATTAGTCATCAAATCAATAGTTCCCAATTTTGACCTATAAAAGGAGGCATTTGCCATGTGATTAGTACTTAAAAGTGCATTTTTATCATGGTTTTATATCATCATTTTGCACTTGAAGTATCAATAACTCCTTAACTAAAATATGTTTTATAATAATATATGTAATAATATAAGATACCTATAATTTATGGTAAATGTCTATTTTTAATGCAGGCCTATCCCATAAATGAAAGGATTGATTGATGACTTGAAGAACTTAAATTGCAAGGATAAAGAGATGGCCAAACTTAGAAAAGAGATGTCGGTGCGATCCAAACCGGAACACTGTTCGGTAATTGGGTCATATCTAGAGCTATATATCTCAGATTTAGGTCCAATTTATATGGATGGAAAGGTAGGACATAGCCCTACAACTTTCATATGGAGCCCAAAATCTAAAAAGGCCATTTTCAAGTCCAAATTATAGCAACAACAAAGAAGCCCGAATCTGTCTTCCAGCCCGAGCACTGTTCGGTATTTTGGCCATATCTGGAGTTCTAGAAGTCCAAATGAGCTGAATGTTTTACACAAGAAAGCTGAGACAATTGCCTACAACTTTCATGTTTTCAGCTGGCTCTAATTTTGACGTTATCAATGATGTTTTGGGCAGACAAGAGAAGATAAGGATTGTCACCAAGTCAAAAGTTGGCCACCCACTTATCAATTAGTCATCAAATCAATAGTTCCCAATTTTGGCCTATAAAAGGAGGCATTTGCCATTCATTTAGGCATCTTGGTTTCCAGATCAAGATCATGCTCTTCCTTTCTCTCTTTGTATTTTTTATGCTTTGTTTTCATTAATATTAAGTTTATGCCTTTCATTTCCTTTCCTTTACTTAGTTAACTTTTATGTTCTTATTTTGTTTATCTATTTTTATTTCTTTCATTATGTCTAGCTAAGTTAATTATGTCAAGGTGAAAAGGTTACACTAATGGTGTAAGAATAAGTATAATGTAAACTTAATATGGACTTTAATGTTTGATACTAACATGTTTTATATTTGTTATCTTGTTCACTCTTTAATACTTTGCTTGTTAAATGATTAATCTTGATTTATGTTGTATAACACTTGGTACAACAAATGCTTGGCACTTTCATAGCCCATAATGTATGGTATAACCGACACCTGAGCTATGAAAGGAACTTGATTTGTTGTTAACATAAGTTATAATCATGAATGCTTGACGAGATTTACAAGTATTAGCATTAATTGAATAAGATGACTAATGTAATCATGTTAACAATATATAATCTAATTGGAACCTCCTTTGTGTGTGGTTTCCAATTCAATAATAAGAGTTTATACTATACTTGTTTGATATACCATTAGTGGAACCTCTAACCTTGACATTTGTTATTATTATTGTTTAATCCTTACATTAATATTTCATCTCTAAGTTCTCATCATCATCATCTTCTTCTTCTTCTCTTTCTTTATTATTATTATTATTATTATTATTATTATTATTATTACTACTACTACTACTACTACTAGTATTATTATTATTATTATTATTAGTACTATTGTTGTTGTTGTTATTGTTGTTTTATAATTGTTGTTTATAATTTGTACAATTAACCTCCCTGTGGTTCGACCCCGGTCTTGCCGGGTTATTTATTACTTCGACACTCCTACACTTGGGAGAAGACATCAATCTTTTAGTCGTGTCAAGTTTTTGGCGCCGTTGCCGGGGAGGTAAGTTCTTGTATAAATTATAGTATTTATTTTATTTTCTCTTTTCACTTTTCTTGTATATAACTTTGTTTCTTTTCATTTGTTTCTTTTTATTTTGTTTTCTTCCTCCTTCTTTTGCTTTCTTCTTCTTCTTTTTTTTATTCCTACACGTGCATGAGAGTGTGCTCACGTTCATCAAGTGGTAGACTTTGTAGGATATCCTCATCATGAAAATCGAGTATTGATATCCTACAAAGTCTACCACTTGATGAACGTGAGCACACTCTCATGCACGTGTAGGAATAAAAAAAAGAAGAAGAAGAAAGCAAAAGAAGGAGGAAGAAAACAAAATAAAAAGAAATAAAAGAAAAGAAACAAAGTTATATACAAGAAAAGTGAAAAGAGAAAATAAAATAAATACTATAATTTATACAAGAACTTACCTCCCCGGCAACGGCGCCAAAAACTTGACACGACTAAAAGGTTGATGTCTTCTCCCAAGTGCAGGAGTGTCGAAGTAATAAATAACCCGGCAAGACCGGGGTCGAACCATAGGGAGGTTAATTGTACAAATTATAAACAACAATTATAAAACAACAACAACAACAACAACAACAACAACAACAACAACAATAATAATAATAATAGTGGTAGTAGTACTAATAATAATAATAATAATAATAATAATAATAATAATAATAATAATAAAGAAAGAGAAGAAGAAGAAGATGATGATGATGAGAACTTAGAGATGGAAAATTAATGTAAGGATTAAACAATAATAATAACAAATGTCAAGGTTAGAGGTTCCACTAATGGTATATCAAACAAGTATAATATAAAGTCTTATTATTCAATTGGAAACCACACATAAAGGAGGTTCCAATCAGATTATATATTGTTAACATGATTACATTAGTCATCTTATTCAATTAATGCTAATACTTGTAAATCTCGTCAAGCATTCATGATTATAACTTATGTTAACAACAAATCAATTTCCTTTCATAGCTCAGGTGTCGGTTATACTATACATTATGGGCTATGAAAGTGCCAAGCATTTGTTGTACCAAGTGTTATACAACATAAATCAAGATTAGTCATTTAACAAGCAAAGTATTAAAGAGTGAACAAGATAACAAATATAAAACATGTTAGTATCAAACATTAAAGTCCATATTAAGTTTACATTATACTTATTCTTACACCATTAGTGTAACCTTTTCACCTTGACATAATTAACTTAGCTAGACATAATGAAAGAAAGCAAAATAAGAACATAAAAGTTAACTAAGTAAAGGAAAGGAAATGAAAGGCATAAACTTAATATTAATGAAAGCAAAGCATAAACATTACAAAAAATACAAAGAGAGAAAGGAAGAGCATGATCTTGATCTGGAAACCAAGGTGCCTAAATGCATGGCAAATGCCTCCTTTTATAGGCCAAAATTGGAAACTATTGATTTGATGACTAATTGATAAGTGGGTGGCCAACTTTTGACTTGGTGACAATCCTTATCTTCTCTTGTCTGCCCAAAACATCATTGATAACGTCAAAATTAGACCAGCTGAAAACATGAAAGTTGTAGGCAATTGTCTCATTTTTCTTGTGTAAAAAATTCAGCTCATTTGGACTTCTAGAACTCCAGATATGGCCAAAATACCGAACAGTGCTCGGGCTGGAAGACAGATTCGGGCTTCTTTGTTGTTGCTATAATTTGGACTTGAAAATGGCCTTTTTAGATTTTGGGCTCCATATGAAAGTTGTAGGGCTATGTCCTACCTTTCCATCCATATAAATTGGACCTAAATCTGAGATATATAGCTCCAGATATGACCCAATTACCGAACAATGTTCCGGTTTGGATCGCACCGACATCTCTTTTCTAAGTTTGGCCATCTCTTTATCCTTGCAATTTAAGTTCTTCAAGTCATCAATCAATCCTTTCATTTATGGGATAGGCCTGCATTAAAAATAGACATTTACCATAAATTATAGGTATCTTATATTATTACATATATTATTATAAAACATATTTTAGTTAAGGAGTTATTGATACTTCAAGTGCAAAATGATGATATAAAACCATGATAAAAATGCACTTTTAAGTACTAATTTATTATTATTGTTTAATCCTTACATTAATATTTCATCTCTAAGTTCTCATCATCATCATCTTCTTCTTCTTCTCTTTCTTTATTATTATTATTATTATTATTATTATTATTATTATTATTATTATTATTATTATTAGTACTACTACTACTACTACTACTACTACTACTACTACTATTATTATTATTATTATTATTATTATTATTATTATTACTATTATTATTGCTATTATTGTTGTTTATAATTGTTGTCTATAATTTGTACAATTAACCTCCCTGTGGTTCGATCCCGGTCTTGCCGGGTTATTTATTACTTCGACACTCCTGCACTTGGGAGAAGACATCAATCTTTTAGTCGTGTCACCATGCATTTAGGCATCTTGGTTTCCAGATCAAGATCATGCTCTTGCTTTCTCTCTTTGTATTTTTTGTAATGTTTATACTTTGCTTTCATTAATATCAAGTTTATGCCTTTCATTTCCTTTCATTTACTTAGTTAACTTTTATCTTATTTATGTTCTTATTTTGTTTATCTATTTTTCTTTCTTTCATTATGTCTAGCTAAGTTTATTATGTCAAGGTGAAAAGGTTACACTAATGGTGTAAGAATAAGTATAGTGTAAACTCAATATGGACTTTAATGTTTGATACTAACATGTTTTGTATTTGTTATCTTATTCACTCTTTAATACTTTACTTGTTAAATGACTAATCTTGATTTATGTTGTATAACAATTGGTATAACAAATGCTTGGCACTTTCATAGCCCATATTGTATGGTATAACCGACACCTGAGCTATTAAAGGAACTTGATTTGTTGTTAACATAAGTTATAATCATGAATGCTTGACGAGATTTACAAGTATTAGCATTATTCGAATAAGATGACTAATGGTGTGAGAATAAGTATAATGTAAACTTAATATGGACTTTAATGTTTGATACTAACATGTTTTATATTTGTTATCTTGTTCACTCTTTAATACTTTGCTTGTTAAATGATTAATCTTGATTTATGTTGTATAACACTTGGTACAACAAATGCTTGGCACTTTCATAGCCCATAATGTATGGTATAACCGACACCTGAGCTATGAAAGGAACTTGATTTGTTGTTAACATAAGTTATAATCATGAATGCTTGACGAGATTTACAAGTATTAGCATTAATTGAATAAGATGACTAATGTAATCATGTTAACAATATATAATCTAATTGGAACCTCCTTTGTGTGTGGTTTCCAATTCAATAATAAGAGTTTATACTATACTTGTTTGATATACCATTAGTGGAACCTCTAACCTTGACATTTGTTATTATTATTGTTTAATCCTTACATTAATATTTCATCTCTAAGTTCTCATCATCATCATCTTCTTCTTCTTCTCTTTCTTTATTATTATTATTATTATTATTATTATTATTACTACTACTACTACTACTACTACTACTACTACTACTATTATTATTATTATTATTAGTACTATTGTTGTTGTTGTTATTGTTGTTTTATAATTGTTGTTTATAATTTGTACAATTAACCTCCCTGTGGTTCGACCCCGGTCTTGCCGGGTTATTTATTACTTCGACACTCCTACACTTGGGAGAAGACCTCAATCTTTTAGTCGTGTCAACCTCCCTGTGGTTCGACCCCGGTCTTGCCGGGTTATTTATTACTTTGACACTCCTGCACTTGGGAGAAGACATCAATCTTTTAGTCGTGTCATGCAATTCGGCCCAAGAGAAAATATGAAAGATCTCTTCCAATGTGCCTAGACCACTTGGTAAAGTAATGAAGGCATCAGAATGGTTAAACATTGTATTCATTCGAGCTGACATTATGGAGACCTAAAGTTCCTCTCTAATTGTTTTTCCAATGATGTCCCATTGTGCTAAAGCTTCGGGGGCGACCCCCAAAACTTGACTACCTCCTAAAAATACAGCTATTGACACACCTCCCATTAACCCAAGACTGCCTCCCCCATACACTAAATGAATCTTTCTCTCAGCTAGCACTTGGCCAAGATGATTTGCTGATTCTAAAAACTCCTTTTCTTTCCTAGGACTAGATCCACCAAAAACACAAAAATTTCTTATATGATGACCTGAGAAACTTGCCATTTCTACACACTTCTGTATTTGTTGAATGTATGGGTTGAGTAGAAATGAAAGGAAGGAAGAGAGGATTTTATATATGAGAAACTAGAAAGGCAATCATACCACCTATATGTAGGCCAGCTGGAGTCTCACACACACTCTCTCTCTCTCTCTCTCTCTTTATTTATTTATTTACTTTTGAAAAAGCATGTGTATGTACAGGTAGTTATGATTGTGGCTCACATCTTCCCTTGGTTTTACGTCCAAGAACGGCTTAAACACCTTCTATGGGTCAGGGATAGGCTTCCCATCCAGTTTTCTTAAAAACTAGCAAACAAGGTCTTTTTTAGTCAGATTCCCAAGACTAAGTCGATCATGTTCTTTATGAAATAGTGGTCATAAATCATGAATTGCACGATGCACATCTCCACTAGGATGCATCTCAAGAGTCAATAGAAGATTATCTAAAGACTCCTTACTCAAGTCATCCTTAATGAATTGTATTTTATCTTCATGGTTTATAGATACCATTCCTAAAGAATGACATTGTGCATTACAAGTCCATCTAGCACATCGATGACAGACTTTTAGTTGTTTTGCCGATGTTTCTTTGCAAAAGTGTTTTTACCTGTTCTAGGCATGTGTGAAATGGAGTTAGAGGACTCACCTGATAATCGGACCTTTGATTCAATCAACCAGCGAATATCTTCAAGAATTCCATGATTCATTAACAATATCAATCTTGCACATCTAACACGGTAAATTTTTGTAATCGCATTCTGAGGCAGAGCGGGAAAATACTTTTTCAATTTTTCAAGATTAGTGTCCATTTTCAAATGAGAATTAGAAGAGAGATTCAAAGAATTGCACAAATATATACACAGATATCAATTATTGTGGGAAACTGAAAGAACCGACTTAAGTCACGGAGTACCGTTGTCTGCCATTTGACCGGGGTGAGAGAAACTAGCAAAAATCACTCAAAAAGAAACATAAAAACAATGTAAGAAAGACAAAATAATCAACCTTTATCTACAAGATCATTTAAACCAGTTGATTCATTTTCACTAGAAAAATTATCAAAGTAAGCTTTCAAACGATGTCCATTTTCCTTAAAAACATTGTCATTCATTGAATTCTCAATATCACAGGCCCCATAAGGATTGTTCCATCTTGATTATAGCTCTTTAGGGAATGCATAGAGTTGAGAATTATAAAACAAAACTTTTTGACCAGTATCAACTTTTTGACAATTTTCACAAGTTTTGCAGAATGCATGTGTGTCCTTGAACATGGTGGGCCAATAAAATCCATTTTGAAAGATTTTTGTCGCTGTCTTTTTTGATGAGAAATAACTTCCACATGCTTCAGAATGACAAAGTTTTATAGGCCAAAATTAGGAACTATTGATTTGATGACTAATTAATGAATGGGTAGCCAACTCTTGACTTGGTGACAATCCTTATCTTCTCTTATCTGCCCAAAACATCATGACTAAATGAGATGCGTCGGGAGGAAAAACTATGCATGATGGTGCACTTGTTCTTGTGGGATTCATCTAGTCTCTAAGTGGTCTAGCATGGTTATTCTTATTATTCTCATTATGAAGTGATTGATTATCTTCTTTGGGCATATTTCTGAAAATGATGAGGATACCCTACAAAGTCTACAACTTGATGTACATGAGCACACTCTCATGCACGTGTAGGAATAGAATAAAAGAAAAAAAGAAAACAAAAGAAGAAGAAAGAAGAGAAAAGAAACAAAGTTATATACAAGAAAAGAGAAAAGAGAAAATAAAATAAATACTATAATTTATACAAAAACTTACCTCCCCAGCAACGGCGCCAAAAACTTGACACGACTAAAAGATTGATGTCTTCTCCTAAGTGTAGGAGTGTCGAAATAATAAATAACCTGGCAAGACCGGGGTCAAACCATAGGGAGGTTAATTGTACAAATTATAAATAATAATAAAATAACAACAACAACAACAATAATAGTAATAACAGCAATAATAATAATAATAATAATACTAGTAGTAGTAGTAATACTAATAATAATAATAATAAAGAAGAAGAAGAAGAAGAAGAAGAAGAAGATGAGAACTTTGAGATGGAATATTAACGTAAAGATTTAACAACGATAACAATAAATGTCAAGGTTAGAGGATCTACTAATGGTATGTCAAACAAGTATAGTATAAACTCTTACTAGTCAATTGGAAACCACACACAAAGAGGTTCCAATCAGATTATAGATTGTTAACATGATTACATTAGTCATCTTATTCAATCAATGCTAATACTTGTAAATGTTGTCAAGCATTCATGATTATAACTTATGTTAACAACAAATTAAGTTCCTTTAATAGCTCAGGTGTCGGTTATACCATACAATATGGGCTATGAAAGTGCCAAGCATTTGTTGTACCAAGTGTTATACAACATAAATCAAGATTAGTCATTTAACAAGCAAAGTGTTAAAGAGTGAACAAGATAACAAATACAAAATATGTTAGTATCAAACATTAAAGTCCATATTAAGTTTACACTATACTTATTCTTATACCATTAGTGTAACCTTTTCACCTTGACATAATAAACTTAGCTAAACATAATAAAAGAAAGAAAAATAAATAAACAAAATGAGAACATAAATAAGATAAAAGTTAACTAAGTAAATGAAAGGAAATGAAAGGCATAAACTTGATATTAATGAAAGCAAAGCATAAACATTATAAAAAATACAAAGAGAGAAAGCAAGAGCATGATCTTGATCTGGAAACCAAGATGCCTAAATGCATGGCAAATGCCTCCTTTTATAGGCCAAAATTGGGAAGTATTGATTTGATGACTAATTGATAAGTGAGTGCCTAACTCTTGACTTGGTGACAATCCTTATCTTCTCTTGTCTGCCCAAAACGTTATTCATAACGTCAAAATTGAAGCCACTTGAAAACATAAAAGTTGTAGGAAATTGTCTCAACTTTATTGTTTAAAAAATTCAGCTCATTTTGACTTCTAGAACTCCAGATATGTCCAAAATACGGAATAGTGCTCGGGCAAGAGGACAAATTCGGGCTTCTTTGTTATTGCTATAATTTGGACTTGAAAATGGCCTTTTTAGATCTTGGGCTCCATATGAAAGTTGTAGGCCTATGTCTTACCTTTCCATCCATATAAAGTAGACCTAAATCTGAGATCTATAGCTCTAAATATGACCCAATTACCGAACAGTATTCTGGTTTGGATTGCACTAACATCTCTTTTTTAAGTTTGGTCATCTCTTTCTCCTTTCAATTTCAGTTCTTAAATTCATCAATCAATCATTTCATTTATATGATAGGCCTGCATTTAAAATGAACATTTATCATAAATTAAATATATCTTATATTATTAGATATATTATTATAAAACATGCTTTAGTTAAGGAGTTATTGATACTTCAAGTGCAAAATAATGATATAAAACCTTGATAAAAATACACTTTTAAGTATCAATCATTTAACCTTTTCACCTTGACATAATAAACTTAGCTAAACATAATGAAAAAGAGAAACATAAATAAACAACATAAGAACATAAGTATAGTAAAGGAAATGAAAAGCATAAACAATTAATTAAGAAAAATATAACATGAAATAAAACTTAAACAATACAATAATATAAAAAAAGAAATAAAGAGCATGATCTTGATCTGAAAACCAAGATGCCTAAATGCATGGACAATACCTCCTTTTATAGGCCAAAATTAGAAACTATTGATTTGTTAACTAATTATTAAGTGGGTGGCGAACTCTTGACTTGGTGACAATTCTTATCTTTTTTTTCTATAAAAAATATCATTGCTAACATCAGAATTCGGATAGACTTAAATAATAAAAGTTCTAAAAAATTTTCTCAGCTTTCCAATAAAAAAATTGAGGTCATTTGAACTTCTAAAACTCAAGATATCAACTAAACACTGATCAGTATCTGTGTTGCAGGACAGATTCAGACTTCTTCATTGTTGCTAAGATTTGGACTTCCAAATAGCAGAATTGAGTCTTACCTTCCTATGAATGTTTGAGAATTATGAATGTTTAAGAATTGAGTCTTACGTTCCCATGAATATTTGGGGCCTATGTTTTAAATAATATGACCCAATGATTGAATGATGTTCTAGTTTGGAATAGACCAACATCTCTTTTCTAAGCTTCACCTTCTCTTTGTGTTCTCAATTTCAGTAGTTAAAATCATTAATAAATCCTTTGATTTATATGATAGGCTTGCATTTATGATGAACATTTACCATAAATTAAAGGTATCTTATGGTATCAGACTTCTCGTTGTAAAACATGCTTTAGTTAAAGAGTTATTGATACTTCAAGTGAAAAATGTTGATACAAAACATTGATAAAAATGCTCTTTTAAGTATAAATCACACCCCTCAACCAACTTATTACTAGTCCCTAGTAATCAAAGTATTAAAATATAAAAACAATTTGTAAATTCCACAAAGCAAGACATTCATCATTTAACTTCCATTAATATATACACGTTAAAAACTCGCATTAAATTTATATATCTACTTTATATATCTTAAACAAGATATTAATAAACCTTCTTTTTATTATGCTTAATGTATGAAAACATAGATGATGGGGCTTTTATTGGAAGAAAACAATATTATGTTCTAATGTATAAGGTTAACTTCCTTAGGTTAGGATTATTCTCTTTTTTTCTTTTCTTTTTTTTGAATATATACATATAACTTAAAACACAATGCATCATTAACCCATGTAATAAGCTTTCAACTAATGACTCCCAAACCAGTTGGTCTTAGGGCATAAGGTGTTAAGACACCCTTACGAGCTTAGTAACTTGGGTTGCAGATACTGATATATAGATAGTGATTCCCTTAAACTTTTCTCCTTAACCCATGTAACAAGCATTGAGCCAATAGCTCTTGAGTTAGTTAACTTTAGGGTATTAGGTGTTAAATCATCCCTTCACACATAGTTACTTAGGTTAAAAAGGTTACGAAACCAAACTTATCTATATTTTTATTTATTTATTTTATTAAATTTATTTTTTTGTAAATTATATACTATTCATTTTTCTTAGTTGTTACCTGATTAGTACTTAAAAGTGCATTTTTATCATGGTTTTATATCATCATTTTGCACTTGAAGTATCAATAACTCCTTAACTAAAATATGTTTTATAATAATGTATCTAATAATATAAGATACCTATAATTTGTGGTAAATATCTATTTTTAATGCAGGCCTACCACATAAATGAAAGGATTGATTGATGACTTGAAGAACTTAAATTGCAAGGATAAAGAGATGGCCAAACTTAGAAAAGAGATGTCGGTGCAATCCAAACCGGAACACTGTTCGGTAATTGAGCCATATCTAGAGCTACAAATCTCATATTTAGGTCCAATTTATATGGATGGAAAGGTAAGACATAGGCCTATAACTTTCACATGGAGCCCAAGATCTAAAAAGGCCATTATCAAGTCCAATTTGTAGCAACAACAAAGAAGCCCGAATCTGTCTTCCAGCCCGAGCACTGTTCGGTATTTTGGCCATATCTAGAGTTCTAGAAGTCCAAATGAGCTGAATGTTTTACACAAGAAAGATGAGACAATTGCCTACAACTTTCATGTTTACAACTGGCTCCAATTTTGACGTTAGCAATGACGTTTTGGGCAGACAAGAGAAGATAAGGATTCTCACCAAGTCAAAAGTTGGCCACCCACTTATCAATTAGTCATCAAATCAATAGTTCCCAATTTTGGCCTATAAAAGGAGGCATTTGCCATGCATTTAGGCATCTTGGTTTCCAGATCAAGATCATGCTCTTCCTTTCTCTCTTTGTATTTTTTGTAATGTTTATGCTTTGCTTTCATTAATATTAAGTTTATGCTTTTCATTTCCTTTTCTTTACTTAGTTAGCTTTTATGTTCTTATTTTGTTTATCTATTTTTCTTTCTTTCATTATGTCTAGCTAAGTTAATTATGTCAAGGTGAAAAGGCTACACTAATGGTGTGAGAATAAATATAATGTAAACTTAATATGGACTTTAATGTTTGATACTAACATGTTTTATATTTGTTATCTTGTTCACTCTTTAATACTTTACTTGTTAAATGACTAATCTTGATTTATGTTCTATAACACTTGGTACAACAAATGCTTGGCACTTTCATAGCCCATAATGTACGGTATAACCGACACCTGAGCTATGAAAGGAACTTGATTTGTTGTTAACATAAGTTATAATCATGAATGCTTGACGAGATTTATAAGTATTAACATTAATTGAATAAGATGACTAATGTAATCATGTTAACAATATATAATCTAATTGGAACCTCCTTTGTGTGTGGTTTCCAATTCAATAATAAAAGTTTATACTATACTTGTTTGATATACCATTAGTGGAACCTCTAACCTTGACATTTGTTATTATTATTGTTTAATCCTTAAATTAATTTTCCATCTCCATGTTCTCATCATCTTCTTCTTCTTCTCTTTCTTTACTACTACTACTACTACTACTACTACTACTACTACTACTACTACTATTATTATTATTATTATTATTATTATTATTATTATTATTATTATTATAGTTGTTGTTGTTATTATTGCTATTATTGTTGCTTATAATTATTGTCTATAATTTGTACAATTAACCTCCCTGTGGTTCGACCCCGGTCTTGCCGGGTTATTTATTACTTCGACACTCCTGCACTTGGGAGAAGACATCAACCTTTTAGCTAACAAGTCTAAGTACTCCATTGCTTCATCAGGGTCTTTATCTTTAAAAGTTCCATTGCACATCAATTCAACCATTTGCCTATCTTTAGGTGTTAAGCCTTCATAGAAATGTGAAACCAATCTCCATGTTTCAAAACCATGATGAGGACAAGTACTAAGCAAGTCTCGATACCTATCCCAACATTTGTAAAATGTTTCTCCTGGTTTTTGAGTGAAAGTGGTGATTTGTCTTTTGAAAGAGTTTGTTCTATGAGATGGGAAAAACTTCTTTAAAAACTGTTGTTGCATTTCATCCAAAGCACGAATGGATCCTGGTCTTAAATTTTGTAGCCATGTTTTAGCTTTATCTTTTAATGAAAAAGAAAAAAGCTTTAATCTGATGGTGTTCATGCTACAATTTAAGTTATTATATGTGTTGCACACCTGCTCAAATTCCCTCAAATGCAAGTATGGATTTTCCAATTCCAAACCATGAAAAGAAGGTAAAACTTGAATAATACCTGGTTTAAAATTAAAATGAGATGCATCAGGAGTAAAAACTATGCATGATGGTGCACTTGTTCTTGTGGGATTCATGTGGTCTCTAAGTGTTCTAGCACGGTTATTCTCATTATTTTCATTATGAAGTGATTGATTATCTTCTTCAGCCATATTTTCTGAAAATGATGAGGATACCCTACAAAGTCTACCACTTGATGTACGTGACCACACTCTCATGCACGTGTAGGAATAAAATAAAAAAAAAGAAGAAGAAAGCAAAAGAAGGAGGAAGAAAACAAAATAAAAAGAAACAAAAGAAAAGAAACAAAGTTATATACAAGAAAAGTGAAAAGAGAAAATAAAATAAATACTATAATTTATACAAGAACTTACCTCCCCGGCAACGGCGCCAAAAACTTGACACGACTAAAAGGTTGATGTCTTCTCCCAAGTGCAGGAGTGTCGAAGTAATAAATAACCCGGCAAGACCGGGGTCGAACCACAGGGAGGTTAATTGTACAAATGATAAACAACAATTATAAAACAACAATAACAACAACAATAATAGTAATAATAATAATAGTAGTAGTAGTAGTAGTACTAATAATAATAATAATAATAATAATAATAATAATAATAATAAAGAAAGAGAAGAAGAAAAAGATGATGATGATGAGAACTTAGAGATGAAATATTAATGTAAGGATTAAACAATAATAATAACAAATGTCAAGGTTAGAGGTTCCACTAATGGTATATCAAACAAGTATAGTATAAACTTTTATTATTGAATTGGAAACCACACACAAAGGAGGTTCCAATTAGATTATATATTGTTAACATGATTACATTAGTCATCTTATTCAATTAATGTTAATACTTATAAATCTCGTCAAGCATTCATGATTATAACTTATGTTAACAACAAATCAAGTTCCTTTCATAGCTCAGGTGTCGGTTATACCATACATTATGGGCTATGAAAGTGCCAAGCATTTGTTGTACCAAGTGTTATACAACATAAATCAAGATTAGTCATTTAACAAGCAAAGTATTAAAGAGTGAACAAGATAACAAATATAAAACATGTTAGTATCAAACATTAAAGTCCATATTAAGTTTACATTATATTTATTCTCACACCATTAGTGTAGCCTTTTCACCTTGACATAATTAACTTAGCTAGACATAATGAAAGAAAGAAAAATAGATAAACAAAATAAGAACATAAAAGCTAACTAAGTAAAGAAAAGGAAATGAAAAACATAAACTTAATATTAATGAAAGCAAAGCATAAACATTACAAAAAATACAAATAGAGAAAGGAAGAGCATGATCTTGATCTGGAAACCAAGATGCCTAAATGCATGGCAAATGCCTCCTTTTATAGGCCAAAATTGGGAACTATTGATTTGATGACTAATTGATAAGTGGGTGGCCAACTTTTGATTGGTGACAATCCTTATCTTCTTTATCTGCCCAAAACGTCATTGATAACGTCAACATTGGAGCTAGTTGTAAACATGAAAGTTGTAGGCAATTGTCTCAGCTTTCTTGTGTAAAAAATGCAGCTCATTTGGACTTCTAGAACTCCAGATATGGCTAAATTACCGAACAGTGCTCGGGCTGGAAGACAGATTCGGGCTTCTTTGTTGTTGCTACAATTTGGACTTGATAATGGCCTTGTTAGATCTTGGGCTCCATATGAAAGTTGTAGGCCTATGTCTTATCTTTCCATCCATATACATTGGACCTAAATCTGAGATATATAGCTCCAGATATGACCTATTTACCGAACAGTGTTCCGGTTTGGATCACACCGACATCTCTTTTCTATATTTGGCCATCTCTTTGCCTTTGCAATTTAAGTTCTTCAAGTCATCAATCAATCCTTTCATTTATGTGATAGGCCTGCATCAAAAATAGACATTTACCACAAATTATAGGTATCTTATATTATTAGATACATTATTATAAAACATATTTTAGTTAAGGAGTTATTGATACTTCAAGTGCAAAATGATGATATAAAACCATGATAAAAATGCACTTTTAAGTACTAATCACACCCCTCAACCAGCTTATTACTAGTCCCTAATAATCAAAGCGTTACAAAAATTTGCAAATTTCACAAAGCAAGGTATTCATCATTTAACTTCCATTAATCTATCAAGATAAACAAACTCTCATTAAATTTATATATCTGCTCAATACCTCTTAACAAGATATTAATAAACCTTTCTTTTTCAATTATAGTGCCTCAACTTTTCTAGCTAAAGATGTAAATTTGGCTTGAAGGTCATGATCTTCCCTAAGGTTGTTCATACCTCCACTAGATGTATGAGGTTGAGTTTTACTCGGTGCCTCATATGTACCCGCAGTGTCCCAATTTTGAGCATTTTCAGCTAACAAGTCTAAGTACTCCATTGCTTCATCAGGGTCTTTATCTTCAAAAGTTCCATTGCACATCAATTCAACCATTTGCCTATCTTTAGGTGTTAACCCTTCATAGAAATGTGAAACCAATCTCCATGTTTCAAAACCATGATGGGGGCAAGTACTAAGCAAATCTCGATACCTATCCCAACATTTGTAAAATGTTTCTCCTGGTTTTTGAGTGAAAGTGGTGATTTGTCTCTTGAAAGAGTTTGTTCTATGAGATGGGAAAAACTTCTTTAAAAACTGTTGTTGCATTTCATCCCAAGCACGAATGGATCCTGGTCTTAAATTTTGTAGCCATGTTTTAGCTTTATCTTTTAATGAAAAAGGAAAAAGCTTTAATCTGATGGTGTTCATGCTACAATTTAAATTATTATATGTATTGTAGACCTCCTCAAATTCCCTTAAATGCAAGTATGGATTTTCCAATTCTAAACCATGAAAAGAAGGTAAAAGTTGAATAATACCTGGTTTAAAATTAAAATGAGATGCATCGGGAGCAAAAACTATGCATGATGGTGCACTTGTTCTTGTGGGATTCATGTGGTCTCTAAGTGTTCTAGCACGGTTATTCTCATTATTCTCATTATGAAGTGATTGATTATCTTCTTCGGCCATATTTTCTGAAAATGATGAGGATACCATACAAAGTCTACCACTTGATGTACGTGACCACACTCTCATGCACGTGTAGGAATAAAATAAAAAAAGAAGAAGAAGAAAGCAAAAGAAGGAGGAAGAAAACAAAATAAAAAGAAACAAAAGAAAAGAAACAAAGTTATATACAAGAAAAGTGAAAAGAGAAAATAAAATAAATACTATAATTTATACAAGAACTTACCTCCCCGGCAACGGCGCCAAAAACTTGACATGACTAAAAGGTTGATGTCTTCTCCCAAGTGCAGGAGTGTCGAAGTAATAAATAACCCGGCAAGACCGGGGTCGAACCACAGGGAGGTTAATTGTACAAATTATAATAACAATAATACAACAACAATAACAATAACAATAACAATAACAATAATAACAACAATAATAATAGTAGTAGTAGTAGTAGTAGTAGTAGTAGTAATAATAATAATAATAATAATAATAATAATAATAATAATAATAATAATACTAGTAGTAGTAATAATAATAATAATAAAGAAAGAGAAGAAGAAGATGATGATGAGAACTTGGAGATGGAAAATTAATGTAAGGATTAAACAATAATAATAACAAATGTCAAGGTTAGAGGTTCCACTAATGGTATATCAAACAAGTATAGTATAAACTCTTGTTATTGAATTGAAAACCACACACAAAGGAGGTTCCAATCAGATTATATATTGTTAACATGATTACATTAGTCATCTTATTCAATTAATGCTAATACTTGTAAATCTCATCAAGCATTCATGATTATAACTTATGTTAACAACAAATCAAGTTCCTTTCATAGCTCAGGTGTCGGTTATACCATACATTATGGGCTATGAAAGTACCAAGCATTTGTTGTACCAAGTGTTATACAACATAAATCAAGATTAGTCATTTTACAAGCAAAGTATTAAAGAGTGAACAAGATAACAAATATAAAACATGTTAGTATCAAACATTAAAGTCCATATTAAGTTTACATTATACTTATTCTTACACCATTAGTGTAGCCTTTTCACCTTGACATAATTAACTTAGCTAGACATAATAAAAGAAAGCAAAATAGATAAACAAAATAAGAACATAAAAGCTAACTAAGTAAAGAAAAGGAAATGAAAAGCATAAACTTAATATTAATGAAAGCAAAGCATAAACATTATAAAAAATACAAAGAGAGAAAGGAAGAGCATGATCTTGATCTGAACACCAAGATGCCTAAATGAATGGCAAATGCCTCCTTTTATAGGCCAAAATTGGGAACTATTGATTTGATGACTAATTGATAAGTGGGTGGCCAACTTTTGACTTGGTGACAATCCTTATCTTCTCTTGTCTGCCCAAAACATCATTGATAACGTCAAAATTGGAGTCAGCTGAAAACATGAAAGTTGTAGGCAATTGTCTCAGCTTTCTTGTGTAAAAAATTCAGCTCATTTAGACTTTTAGAACTCCAGATATGGCCAAAATACCGAACAGTACTCGGGCTGAAAGACAGATTCGGGCTTCTTTGTTGTTGCTACAATTTGGACTTGAAAATGGTCTTTTTAGATCTTGGGCTCCATATGAAAGTTGTAGGCCTATGTCTTACCTTTCCATCCATATAAATTGGACCTAAATCTGAGATATATAGCTCCAGATATGACTCAATTACCGAACAGTGTTCCGGTTTGGATTGCGCCGACATCTCTTTTCTAAGTTTGGCCATCTCTTTCTCCTTGCAATTTAAGTTCTTCAAGTCATCAATCAATCCTTTCATTTATATGATAGGCCTGCATTAAAAATAGACATTTACCATAAATTACAGGTATCTTATATTATTAGATACATTATTATAAAACATATTTTAGTTAAGGAGTTATTGATACTTCAAGTGCAAAATGATGATATAAAACCATGATAAAAATGCACTTTTAAGTACTAATCACACCCCCCAACCAGCTTATTACTAGTCCCTAGTAATCAAAGCGTTAAAAAAATTTGCAAATTTCACAAAGCAAGGTATTCATCATTTAACTTCCATTAATCTATCCAGATAAACAAACTCTCATTAAATTTATATTTCTGCTCAATACCACTTAACAAGATATTAATAAACCTTTCTTTTGTGCTCAATGTATCAACACATAATTATGGGGCTTTTCTTGGAAGAAAACAAAATTTTTGTTCTAATGTAAGGTTAACTTCCTTGGGTTGGGATTATTATTTTTGTCTTTTTTCTTTCTTTCTTTTTTTTTTTAAAAAAAAAATCTATATACATATAATTTAAAAACATCATGCATCTTTAACCCATGTAACGAGCTTTCAGCTAATGACTCCCAGACCAGTTGATCTTAGGGCATTAGGTGTTAAGACACCCCTACGAGCTTAGTAACTCGGGTCGCAGATACTGATATGTAGATAGTGCAATGTTTGATTCCCTTAAGCTTTTCTCCTCAACCCATGTAACAAGCGTTGGGCCAATAGCTCCCAAGTCAGTTGACTTTAGGGTATTAGGTGTTAAAACACCCCTTCGGGCTTAATTGCTTAGGTTAGGGAGGCTACGAAACCAAACTTATCTACATTTTTATTATCATCATTTTTTTTTCTTTTTTTTTCATGTTTTTATTTTTTTAATTATATACAATCCCTTTCCCTTAGTTGTTACCTTTAACAAAAGAACATAAATAATGTAATAATCCAATATGCAATCCACAATCATATGTTGAAGTGTGTGTGTGTAAACTAAGGTTTAAGAATACATGTTAAATAAGTATATGAGCAGAATTAAGCGGTAACAATACGAGAGTTTGTAAACCTGAATATTTCAGGAAGTATTACAATAGACCTTGTTAAGAATGGTTACTAAGATGCGTCTCAAGAATCACTTTAACAAAAAAACTCCTTTACTCTGCCATCCTAGTAACAACAATTATGCACATGCTTTATGAAATGAAAAACAATTTTTTTTTTTAATCAACTACTACCCTCTCCCCCCAACCAAAACGAGACATTGTCCTCAATGTTCTAAGGTAGAAAGATAGAGTATATAAGATATCACCTGAAATAACGAACACTGACAAAACCTGAAACACATTAAAACAAAAATAAAAAATAACAAAACACAATAATAAAACCAAAATATATAAAAATTCACAAATGAAGGCTCAAATCCAATCTAAGCTTTTTACGGCTTCCCGTAGATGACCAATTTATGCGACTCATGGAAGGATCAATCACAGGAATGAAAGATTGTAGTTGGTCAATCAATTGTTCAGCAGTAGTAGCAGAGATTATGATTTGTCGTGCAGAAGATGTTAGAAATTCCTGTTCCACAGCATGATCAAGAAAAGACAACAACTTATCATAATAACCATTAACATTTAACAAACCTATGGGTTTATGGTGAATGTGCAATTGAGCCCAAGAGGAAATATGAAAGATCTCTTCCAATGTGCCTAGACCACCTGGTAAAGCAATGAAAGCATCAGCATGGTTAAACATTGCATTCATTCGAGCCGACATTGTGGAGACTTGAAGTTCCTCTCCAATTGTTTTTCCAATGATGTCCCCTTGTGCCAAAGCTTTAGGGACGATTCCTAAAACTTGACTACCTCCTAAAAATGCAGCTATTGACACACCTCCCATGACTGCCTCCCCCATACACTAAATGAATCTTTCTCTCAGCTACCACCTGACCAAGATGATTTGCTGATTCTAAAAACTCCTTTTCTTTCCCAGGACTAGATCCACCAAAAACACAAATATTTCTTATTTGATGACTTGAGAAACTTGCCATTTCTACACACTTCTGTATTTGTTGAATGTATGGGTTGAGTAGAAATGAAAGGAAGGAAAAGAGGGTTTTATAGATGAGAAAGTAGAAAGGCAATCATAACATCTATATGTAGGCCAGCTAGAGTCTCACACACTCTCTCTCTCTTTTTATTTATTTATTTATTTACTTTTGAAAAAAACATGCGTATGTACAGGTAGTTGTGATTGTGGCTCACATCTTCCCTTGGTTTTACGTCCAAGAACGGCTTAAACGCCCTCTATGGGTCGGGGATTGGCTTCCCATCCAGTTTTCTTAAAAATTGGCAAACAGGGTCTCTTTTAGTCAGATTCCCAAGACTAAGTCAAGTATGTTCTTTATGAAAATGGGTTCATAAGTCATGAATTACACGATGCTTTATCTCGACTATGATGAGACTTAAGAGTCAATAGAAGATTATCTAAAGACTCTCTATGTTTTGAAATAAATCCCACCTTCTGATAATTTTCACAGTTTTTGCGGAATGCATCTGACTCCTTGAATATGATGGGCCAGTAAAATTCACTTTGTAAGATTTCTACAATCCTCTTTTTTGATGAGAAATGATCCCCACATGCCTTAGAGTAACAAAATTTAATGAAATTACTTACCTCATTGTCAAGAATGCATTTTTGAAATATTTGATCAGGACAATAATTGAATAAGTAAGGGTCATCCCAATAAAAATTTTGCTCGTTGCTCAAAAATTTTCTTTTGTCTTCAATACTCCAATGAGTTGGCAAAAATCCTGAAGCAAGAAAATTGATATTTTTAGCAAACCAAGGCATTGAATTAAGAGAAAGTAGAGATTCATCAGGAAAGTAATCATCGATTGGTGTGATGTCGGGTGTCGAATCTGTTGTCACTTTTGATAAAAGATTCTCATCAACCTTTTCGATGCCTTTTTCATCCTCGATTTCTTCCTGATTGGTCATGGCATGAGAAAATGGAAGTGCTGGCGAAGAATCAGTCGTTTCTTTGCAATTTTCAGATTCAACCCCTTCCTTACCCTCAGAGATTGACTCATCATCTTTCTCATAAGGTTCAAGAGAGGGTTTTTCAATAACCTTACCACTGCGAAAAGTAATGACTGATTTGACTTGATCCATGTGTTGACTTCCATAACTACTTACATTTGCATTGTATTGCCCCTTAGGATTTTGTTGTGGTTGAGATGGAAACTTACCTTTCTCTTGGAAACTGAGAGCAGATGTGAATTTTGCTAGAGTATCTTTAAAATCTGTTATGCTTTGAGCAAGTTGAGTGTTGATTGTCTCTTGCTTTTCAATGAATGCATACAAAGTTTCCTCAAAATTACTTCTAAGAGGTGGAGCATAAGAAGGTGCATATCCATAAGAATTTTGGAAATTATGGTGTGCTTGAAACTGTGGTGGTGAAGTTTGTGCATTGTCACTCTTCCAACTGAAATTTAGGTGATTTCTCCAACCAGGATTGTATGTTTGTGAATATGGGTTGTGATTGGACGTTTCGAAACTGTTTAAAGCATGGGCTTGTTCATGGAGACATTCCTTAAAAGAAGGCAAGGTTGGATAATCGTTGGTTGAGTGTTCATTTGTTTCACAGATTTGACACACAATGTTTTCAACAGATTTTAATTGACCACTCTTTTTCAATTCTAGTGCCTCGACTTTTCTAGCTAAAGATGCAAACTTGGCTTGAAGGTCATGAACTTCCCTAAGGTTGTACATACCTCCACTAGATGTATGAGGTTGAGTTTTACTTGGTACCTCATATGTACCCGCAGTGTCCCAATTTTGAGCATTTTCAGCTAACAAGTCCAAGTATTCCATTGCTTCATCAGGGTCTTTATCTTCAAAAGTTCCATTGCACATCAATTCAACCATTTGCCTATCTTTAGGTGTTAACCCTTCATAGAAATGTGAAACCAATCCCCATGTTTCAAAACCATGATGGGGGCAAGTACTAAGCAAATCTCGATACCTATCCCAACATTTGTAAAATGTTTCTCCTGGTTTTTGAGTGAAAGTGGTGATTTGTCTTTTGAAAGAGTTTGTTCTATGAGATGGGAAAAACTTCTTTAAAAACTGTTGTTGCATTTCATCCCAAGCACGAATGGATCCTGGTCTCAAATTTTGTAGCCATGTTTTAGCTTTATCTTTTAATGAAAAAGGGAAAAGCTTTAATCTGATGGTGTTCATGCTACAATTTAAGTTATTATATGTGTTGCAAACCTCCTCAAATTCCCTTAAATGCAAGTATGGATTTTCCAATTCTAAACCATGAAAAGAAGGTAAAAGTTGAATAATACCTGGTTTAAAATTAAAATGAGATGCATCAGGAGGAAAAACTATGCATGATGGTGCACTTGTTCTTGTGGGATTCATGTGGTCTCTAAGTGTTCTAGCACGGTTATTCTCATTATTCTCATTTTGAAGTGATTGATTATCTTCTTCGGCCATATTTTCTGAAAATGATGAGGATATCCTACAAAGTCTACCACTTGATGTACGTGACCACACTCTCATGCACGTGTAGGAATAAAATAAAAAAAGAAGAAGAAAGCAAAAGAAGGAGGAAGAAAACAAAATAAAAAGAAACAAAAGAAAAGAAACAAAGTTATATACAAGAAAAGTGAAAAGAGAAAATAAAATAAATACTATAATTTATACAAGAACTTACCTCCCCGGCAACGGCGCCAAAAACTTGACATGACTAAAAGGTTGATGTCTTCTCCCAAGTGCAGGAGTGTCGAAGTAATAAATAACCCGGCAAGACCGGGGTCGAACCACAGGGAGGTTAATTGTATAAATTATAAACAACAATTATAAAACAACAATAACAACAACTACAATAGTAATAATAATAATAATAATAGTAGTAGTAGTATTAATAATAATAATAATAATAATAATAATAATAATAATAAAGAAAGAGAAGAAGAAAAAGATGATGATGATGAGAACTTAGAGATGAAATATTAATGTAAGGATTAAACAATAATAATAACAAATGTCAAGGTTAGAGGTTCCACTAATGGTATATCAAACAAGTATAGTATAAACTTTTATTATTGAATTGGAAACCACACACAAAGGAGGTTCCAATTAGATTATATATTGTTAACATGATTACATTAGTCATCTTATTCAATTAATGTTAATACTTATAAATCTCGTCAAGCATTCATGATTATAACTTATGTTAACAACAAATCAAGTTCCTTTCATAGCTCAGGTGTCGGTTATACCGTACATTATGGGCTATGAAAGTGCCAAGCATTTGTTGTACCAAGTGTTATAGAACATAAATCAAGATTAGTCATTTAACAAGCAAAGTATTAAAGAGTGAACAAGATAACAAATATAAAACATGTTAGTATCAAACATTAAAGTCCATATTAAGTTTACATTATATTTATTCTCACACCATTAGTGTAGCCTTTTCACCTTGACATAATTAACTTAGCTAGACATAATGAAAGAAAGAAAAATAGATAAACAAAATAAGAACATAAAAGCTAACTAAGTAAAGAAAAGGAAATGAAAAGCATAAACTTAATATTAATGAAAGCAAAGCATAAACATTACAAAAAATACAAAGAGAGAAAGGAAGAGCATGATCTTGATCTGGAAACCAAGATGCCTAAATGCATGGCAAATGCCTCCTTTTATAGGCCAAAATTGGGAACTATTGATTTGATGACTAATTGATAAGTGGGTGGCCAACTTTTGACTTGGTGATAATCCTTATCTTCTCTTGTCTGCCCAAAACGTCATTGCTAACGTCAAAATTGGAGCCAGTTGTAAACATGAAAGTTGTAGGCAATTGTCTCATCTTTCTTGTGTAAAACATTCAGCTCATTTGGACTTCTAGAACTCTAGATATGGCCAAAATACCGAACAGTGCTCGGGCTGGAAGACAGATTCGGGCTTCTTTGTTGTTGCTACAAATTGGACTTGATAATGGCCTTTTTAGATCTTGGGCTCCATGTGAAAGTTATAGGCCTATGTCTTACCTTTCCATCCATATAAATTGGACCTAAATATGAGATCTGTAGCTCCAGATATGGCTCAATTACCGAACAGTGTTCCGGTTTGGATTGCACCGACATCTCTTTTCTAAGTTTGGCCATCTCTTTATCCTTGCAATTTAAGTTCTTCAAGTCATCAATCAATCCTTTCATTTATGTGATAGGCCTGCATTAAAAATAGACATTTACCATAAATTATAGGTATCTTATATTATTAGATATATTATTATAAAACATGCTTTAATTAAGGAGTTATTGATACTTCAAGTGCAAAATGATGATATAAAACCATGACAAAAATGCACTTTTAAGTACTAATCATATACTATTCATTTTTCTTAGTTGTTACCTTTAACAAAAGAACATAAATAATGTAATAATTATATCTGCAACCCACAATCATATGTTAAAGTGTGTGTGTGAAAATGAAGGTTTAAGAATAGTTGTTAAATAACTATATGAGAAGAATTAAGTGATAACAATGCGAGAGTTTGTAAACCTAAATATTTCAAGAAGTATTTTGATAGAGCTTATTATGAATATTGCAAATAACCATTGAAAAATATTTACCAAGATGTGTCTTAAGAGTCAATAAATTCTAACAACAGTTTTGTCATATGGTTTTAATAATAGCAAAAATAGAGTTTTTTTTTAAATCAATATTACCCTTTCCCCCCAACTAAAACGAAACATTATCCTTAATGTCCTAGGGTAGAAAGATAAGGTATATAAGACATCACCCGAAACACCGAACACTGACAAGCCTAAAACACACTTAAACAAATATAAGAAATAACAAAGCAAAATAATATGTTATTAGTAAAATAAAAAGGCACAAGGTTTCACAAACGAATACTCAAATCCAATCTAAGCTTTTTATGAGTTTTCTTAGCTGACTAATTCATGCGACTCATGGATGGTGTTGTGATGTCGCGGTCATACAAATTAATTACCCTAACTTAAAACACAACACACAAGATAGTACAGAGAAAGCAAGGGGTCGATCCCAGGAGGAAGATTTTGTTCAGATTTTTATGCTATATGTTATATAATTTATGGGGGGTTTTGATTTGTGATGATCTAAAATATAGAAGAAATTAAACTAGCAAACAAAATCAATTGAAACCAAAATTTATCAAGAAAAGAAACCTTGGTCGCAAACCAATCCTTGAAACAAAACTACAATTTATATTCTGAATTTTTATCTTTTCTTAACATTGGTTAATTAACAGGTCTGCCGTATAACTAACCCTAACCAATAAACAATCACAATGTCCGCATTAATGATTTAGTTCAATGACATCCCTAAGAACTAGATATTTAAGTGTTCTCCCTAAATTTAATAATGTAGTTCCGTCATAATTATCAAGCTTAGTTGCTTCACAAATTCATACATCACAACTCCGGTTTTGATATCAAACTTAGCAATAAATTATTGACAATAATAACTTGGAGTTCCGCTCTAGCAATTATCAACAACAATCATAGAAAATATGTATAGGAAAACAATCATACACATTCATAATATAAACTAAAAATAAAAGAAAGAATAAATATCACGGTTCTTGAAATCAGAAGGTTTGTTGTGTCTTTGCAACCAAGAAAATAAATTTAGTCTTGTATATTTATGGAACAACTACTCTTAAAGATAGAAGAAAGCATTATTTCTGATTTATAGAGAGGAGAGTTTGTGTTTCTTCACTTCTGGCTGCTGCCCCCTTTCTGCCCTCTTTCCCTTCTCTTTCCTTTTATATGCTAAGAAACCCTAGTTCCTATTTTACAAAATAATCCTCCCTTAAGTTGACAGTTTACATTTAAGTACTTCAATAACTATTTTCCTAAAAAGGAGAATTAACCTTGCATGAAATCTTCAAGCTCTAACTTAGAAGAGCTAAATTGCTAATATAAAAACTTGGATGTTGGTTTAGAAGCTTTAAAACGTAATTTGGACTCGTTTCTTCACAAAACTTGTTTGTTGGCAGAATTTAGTTGTCATCTTTGAAAACTCATATCTCCCTCATATGACATCATTTTTTGATGAAATTTAGAGCATTTATAGATCTTTGAGTCAGAAATACAAAAAAATTAAGCTTGCATCAATTGGACTTCTATAGCTCCAGATATTAAATTTTGAATTGATAAAGTTCAACTGTGGCAAAATACGAGATTTGACTTTGAAGGATGTGATTTCAATGATCTTTTCTTTTTATTTTTCTTGTATTATATTTCCAGAAAGGTATGGATGTTAACTTTTTAGTGCCACTAGAATCATTTCATTTTGATCTCTAGAACTCACGCTCTACACAAAACATCAACTAAACATCAAATCTACTAATTACCTCCAATTTACTCATTTTTGCATCTTTCATCCAAAAGTGCCTTCAAAATATAAAACAAAGAATATCAAGGTATTTTACATATAAAACATGGAAAAAACATTAGTTAGATGTAGGTGAAACTATCAAATAATATGATTACATCAAATACCCCCACACTTAACTCTTGTTCGTCCTCAAGAAAGGATAAATAAAAGTAAATTGAAAATAAGAATGATCAATCTCTTAATCTCCCATCAATATCCAAGAGTACAAGCATTATAAATAAGAATATAATAAAAAAGGATAAAAAAACATATTTTTTCATGAATTTGTTTAAACATATTTTTTCATGAATTTGTTTACATGCAAACTTCAACACTCAATCAATCGTCGTGATTTAAATGAAATCTATGTCATGCCAAAGTGATAGGTCCTCTCATTGATATACACTCCAACATTCATGTGTTTAGGGTTTATGTGTTGAAATCTCTCAAATTCAATCAAAGAGTATGTTTTACCATAAGCTTGTTTTTCAATCTTATCTACATTAGCAATTTATTACAAGTACTACATGAATCAAAAGGTCTTGTTTTCCAGTTGTAATGGGGCTAAAGTTAAGGTGAGGTAAAAGAAAGTAAAAGAAAAGGTTCAAACTAAAAAAGTAGAGCATTCTGAAAAATGATATTTCAAACAAGATATTCCATCAAAGCTCATTAATTTTTTATCTTTAATCACCAATGCTTAACTCCATTTGATTTCAAGCTCTTTCAACATAAAATCTTAAGAATATAAAGGAACACTTTTTTTTTCATTTCATTGTTTTTTTTCACATGCAATAACTTTGCCCATATTCTCAGCAAGCATCACTTTTTTCTTTTCACATAATTTTCAACCATAATTCAATGAGATATCACAAGTATATGCTCTTCTAATCCTTGGCCAGGGAAAAAGAAAAACATATATAAAGTTAAGGCTTATACATAGATAAAGCAAAGAAAAGATAAACAAGCTCAAAAGGGGCTCACTAAGGATAATATGCTTTAGGTTGGCTTTTTGGTTCAAGTGATTAAAATTCCTAATGCCTTTATCATCTTTATGTATATTTGTAATGGAATATAATCTCAATAAGATATGAAGCAAGTTTAAGAGATACATATCATTGAAAGAATTCACACTCAAAGAATATAATGTTGAAGGCTCAAAAGCTTGCATTGATAAACAACTATAAAGTCAACATCACATATTCTCAAAGTTAATCCCTAAACCAATTAAACCTTAAAATTTGCATGCATACTCATTCATTTGATTTATATCTTCATCTATCTCAATTAATTCCCATACATAATACTTATATTCTCAAAAACCAATGAGACTTGAAAAGATCAAAGACAATTTTTTTTTAAAGAACAACAAAGAAAACTAAAATAAGAAAATCAAAACTCTCCCAATACCCCCACACTTAAAACACAACATTGTCCTCAATGTTGAAATAATAGCAAAGGAATATAAGAGAATGATAGAAAATAAATTAAAATATAAAAAAAAAGATAAGGAAAAAGAAAGTAAATCTGATTTTTTTCTTTTTGTGCTGGGTTGCCTCCCAATAAGCGCTTTTTTTTTATGTCATTGGCTTGATATATGGCATACTCATTCTTCATAGATTGATTCAGCTAACTCTACAGAAGTAGTGAGTTCTGCCATCCAACCTTCATAGAAAGGTTTCAAACCATGCCCATTGACCTTGAATACTTTGTTGGTTTCTAAACTTGTAATTTCAACTACATCATAAGGAAAAATATTAGAAACAACAAAAAGTCCAATCCAATGAGAGTGCAATTTTCTAGGAAAAATTTTCAAACGTGAATGATAAATTTTCATGACACTTATCAAAAGAATCACCATACACCGTGAAATCATCCATAAAAATCTCGATTATTCTTTCAACATAGTCAGAAAAAATACTCATCATGCATCTTTGAAAAGTTGCAAGAGCATTACAGAGACCAAAAGGCATTCTTCTATATGTATATGTACCAAATGGACATGTAAATGTAGTCTTTTCTTGATCCTCAGAATTAATAACAATCTGATTGTTTCCACTATATCCATCAAGAAAGCAATAAAAAGACTTACCTGCTAGGCGATCAAGCATTTGATCCATGAATGGTAATGAGAAATGATCTTTGTGTGTAGAAAGATTGAGCTTTCTGTAATCAACACACATTCTCCATCCATTCGAGATGCGAGTAGAAATGAGCTCATCATTTTTGTTTTTCACCAACGTGATTCCGGTCATTTTAGGCATAGCATGGATTGGCGCCACCCATTTACTGTCCGTGATGGGATAAATGACTCCTGCATTTAATAGTTTCAAAATTTCAGCTTTCACTACCTCCATCATAGGCAGATTCAACCTACTTTGCATTTCCCTTGTTAGTTTTGCGTTGTCCTACAATAGTATATGATGCATACATATTAAATGACTACTGCCCTTGATGTCGGCTAAAGTCCATCCAATGGTCATCTTGTGATCACACAATAACTTCACAAGTTTTTCCTCTTGTATATTTGTTAAACCTTTTGCTATGATAACGGGAAGTGTATTGTTGTCACCAATGAATACATACTTCAAATTATCAAGCAAAGGTTTTAATTCTAATGCAAGGGCTTGTAAAATAGATGGTGAAAGCTTTTTATGTGAGAGTACTAAATCAACAAACACATTACCATGGGGAATGATTTGTAAAGCTTGTAAGGCCCATACTGATTCGTGCACGTTTTGGGGAACACACATGTGCCTCTCCATCTCTTCTATCTTAGTGAAATCATAGCCATAACTCAAAGCTATGCTTAATCCATCTTCGCAATCAAAATCACAAACTTGTTGCACATATTATCAATTTGGTCATAACATATGATAGAATAAACATTGCTATAAGGATATTTCATTGCATCATGAAAATTTAATTTAATTTTTTCATCTCCTATCTCCATAGACAAGGTATCCTTACCACAATCAATATTTGTGTTGGTAGTTTTCAAGAATGGTCTCCCAAACAATATAAGAGTGCTGGTTGATGAATCATAAGAATCATGTTCCATATCAAGAATATAAAACTCACATGGAATAACCAAACTATCAATCTTGACTAGGACATCTTCTATCACACCAAGTGGGTAAACAAAACTATGATCCGCAAGTTGTATTACAATACTAGTTTTATTCAAAGGCTCTAGACTAAGAGAATCATAAAAATGTTTAGGCATAACACTAATGGATGCACCTAAATCACATAAAGCTCTTTTAAAATAAGCATTACCAATAAAACATGGTAGTAAATGCACCTGGGTCCTTTTGTTTCAAAAGCAAATTCTTTTGAACAACGGCAGATACAACTTCACCCATGCTTATAATTTCATGACCTTTCAATTTGAAAGCTCTCTTGGTAGTACATAGCTCCTTCAAGAATTTTGCATACTTAGGAATTTGCTTGATAGCATCAAGCAAAGGAATGTTCAGTTCCACTTTCTTGAAAACCTCTAAGATCAATTTTTCTATCTTCTTTCTTTGACCTAGAAAAACTCACAGGAAACGGTGGAATTGTTTTAAAACTAGAATTCATTAGGTGAGGAGTTACCTTTAAAGTGTTGGTCGTTGTTTCAGTTTGGAAAGGAGATGCATGATGTATCTTTTTTAGACTTAATTCAGTTTTTATCTCCTTTTCTTTCTCCATCTCAATTTGTTTCGACCTTTGCTCTTCATGTTCTTTCCTACTTCGCAGCATGATTGCACTAACATTCTCTTTTAGATTTAATGCTTGGGAGGGCAACTTTCTATTCATTTGTGCTTCCAATTTCCCTGCACTTAAAGCTACTTACCCCATTTGCTTTTCCAAGTTGTGAATACTTGACCTTATTTCCTGTTGAAAAGACATGACATTTTGTTACAAGGTAACAGTATTAAAAGCCAAAGTTTTCATCATCTCATGAAGATCATCATTAGATGACAACCTCATAACATTGGAGTTTGTGAATGGAGGGGGTTGTCTTGCTTGATAATTTTGTTGGGCCTAAAATCTATGGGGATGGAACTGTCGGCCTTGATTACCTTATTGGGATAAATTGTCGTAGCATAAGTTAGGATGATCTCTCCGTCCTAGATTGTATGTGTTAGAAAAAGGATCATATTTATGTTAAGGTTGTCCATTGAATGCTCTATCAACTACATTAGCTCGTTCAATGTAATCTTCTTGCATTGTTAGGCATATATCCGAAGCATGTCCTTATAAGGAGCATATGCTACAAACTTTCACCTGCTGTACATTTCCACAAGCTAAAGAACGCACAAAAGAAGTAAGATCATTAACTTTATTTTCAAGGTTAGAAATACTTACCTCATTTACTCGTTTGTTGGAGAAGTCTACATGAGTGCCAAACTGTTTTGAGTTGGCTACCATATTTGAGATCAATTGGCATGCAACCTCGGGTATCTTATCCACCAATGCGCCTCCACTTGCAACATCAATGATACTACGGTCAGTAGGCATCAATCCTTCATAGAAATATTCAATGAGCAGTTGATCGGGTATTTGATGATGAGGGCATTGAATGCATAGTTGCTCAAATCTTTCCCAATACTCGGAGAGTGTCTCTCCATGAGATTGCATAATCCCGCATATTTCTTTCCTTATGTTGGAAACTTGAGATGCTGGAAAATACTTTTCAAGGAAGATCTTCTTCATGCCATTCCATGTTCCAATTGAACTTGGGAGAATGGAGAAAAGCCATGCCTTTACTACCCCTTTTAAAGAGAAAGGGAAAGCTTTCAACTTAACCTATTCTTCATCAACTCCGTTCGGTTTCATGCCAACACAAACCATGTGGAACTCCTTGAGATTGGTATGAGGATCTTCTCCTACAAGACAATTAAATGTTGGTAACAAATGTATAAAACTAGATTTGAGCTCAAAGTTTACATTATTGTCGATGTTTATGCATAGTGGTTGATTTTCCATGTTAGGAGCATCAAGCTCCTTGAGTGTTTATTGTCATGCAATAGCCATGGTGTTGAGGCGAGCTTCCTCTCATAACCTACGTAAAGTATTTTGTATTTTGAGATCCAGCTGCACTTGACTTTGACTAGTAGAACGCGTTACTAGCAAAAATCATTAAGAAAACTCAAAAGAAACAACCACACAAGAGAACAAAAACAATGCAAATTGTACAAAAATCCTATAGTAGAAAACTAAAACTTCCTAAAAACCTTAGAAAACTGTGGAATTTGGCCTTGATAGGGTGGGGCTAGTGGCTTCCCACTAGTCCTGTTCAAAATGTTGTTTTCATTCAAGAAACAAAAGACAGATACCTAATTCCACCCAAAAAATTTGTTTTGAACAATACCGCTGTCGTAAGTGAACAGTACCTCCATAAGCAATAATTCTATTTCTCTTCTTTAAAAAAATATAAATAACAATCACAGCAGCTAGAAACAACAGTACAAACACAAGAATCAACTAAAATTACTTCCCGGGTAACGGTGCCAAAATTTGTTGCGATGTCGTGGTCGCACAATTTAATTACCCTAGCTTAAAACACAACACATAAGTTAGTATAGAGCAAGCAAGGGGTCGATCCCATAAGGAATATTTTGTTCAGATTTGTATGCTATACGTTATGCAATTTAGAGGGGGTTTTGATTTATGATGATCTAAAATGTAAAAGAAATTAAACTAGCAAACAAAATCAATTGAAACCAAAATTTATTAAGAAAAGAAACCTTGGTCGCAAGCACACATCCACCAATAAAAATTAGAACCAATCCTAGAAACAAAAGTCCAATTTATATTTTGAAATCTTTTCTTAATGTTAGTTAATTAATGGATCCATTATATAACTAACCCTAACCAATAAACAATCACAATGTCTACATTAATGATTTAGTTCAATGACAGCCCTAAGAACTAGATATTTGAGTGTTCTCCCTAAGTTTAATAACATAGTTCCGTCATAATTATCAAGCTTAGTTGCTTCACAAGTTCATACATCACAACTCCGGTTTTGATATCAAACTTAGAAATAAATTATTGATAATAATAACTTAGAGTTTTGCTTTAGCAATTATTAACAACAATCATAGAAAATATATATAGGAAAACAATCATACACATTCATAATATAAACTAAAAATAAAAGGAAGAATAAATTTCATGGTTCTTGAAATCAGAAGGTTTGTGGTGTCCTTGCAATCAAGAAAACAAGCTTAGCCTTGCATATTTATGGAACAACTACTCATAAACATAAAAGAAAGCATTATTTCTGATTTGTAGATAGGAGAGTTTGTGTTTCTTCACTTCTGGCTGCTGCCCCTTTTCTACCCTCTCTCTCTTCTCCTTTTTCTTTTTATATGCTAAGAAACCCTAGTTCCTATTTTACAAAGTAGTCCTCCTTTAAGTTGACAGTTTACATTTAAGTACTTCAATAACTATTTTTCTAAAAAGAAGAACTATCCTTGCATGAAATATTCAAGCTCTGACTTAGAAGAGCTAAATTGCTGATATAAAAACTTGGATGTCAGTTTAGAAGCTTCGTAACATAATTTAGACTCGTTTCTTCACGAAACCTGTTTGTTGGTAGAATTCAGTTGTCATCTTTGAAAAATCATATCTCCCTTATATGACATCGTTTTTTGATGAAATTTGGAGCATTTATAGATCTTTGAGTCAGGAACCCAAAAAAATTAAGTTTTCATAAATTGGACTTCTATTGCTCTAAATATTGAATTTTGAATGGACAAAGGTTAATAGTGGTAGAATGCGAGATTTGACTTTGAAGGATGTGATTTCCTTGATCTTTCCTTTTTATTTTTCTTGCATTACATTTCTAGAAAGTGATGGATGTTAGCCTTTTAGTGCCACTAGAATAACTTCATTTCAATCTCTAGAACTCACGCTCTGCGCAAAACATCGACTAAACATCAAATCTGCCAATTACCTCTAATTTACTCCTTTTTGCATCTTTCATCCAAAAGTGACTTCAAAACATAAAACAAAGAATATAAAGGCATTTTATATATAAAACATGGTCAAAACATTAGGTAGATGTGGGTGAAACTATCGAATAATATGGTTACATCAGATGTATTAATTACAGGATGAAAGATTATAGTTGGTCATTCAATTATTCAGCAGTAGCAGCAGAGATTATGATTTGTTGTGTTGAAAATGTTAGAATCCTATTTCATAACATGATCAAGAAATGACAACAACTTATCATAAAAATCATTAACATTAAGCAATCATATGGGTTTGTGGTGAATATACAGTTGGGCCTAAGAGGAAATATAAAAGATGTCTTCCAATGTGTCAAGACCACCTGGTAAGGTAATGAAAGCATCATCATGTTGAAGCATTAAATTCATTCAATCAAACATTGTGGAGACATATAGTTCCTCTCCAATTATTTTTCCAATGATCTCTCATTGTGCTAAAGCTTTGGGGATAACCCCTAAAACTTGGCTATCTCCTAAAAATACAGCTATTGACACTTGATTAGTACTTAAAAGTGCATTTTTATTAAGGTTTTATATCATCATTTTGCACCTAAAGTATCAATAACTCATTAACTAAAGCATGTTTTATAATAACAAGTCTGATACCATAAGATACCTTTAATTTATGGTAAATGTTCATCCTAAATGCAGGCCTATCACATAAATAAAAGGATTGATTGATGAGTTGAAGCATTGAAATTGAAAGGACAAAGAGAGGACTAAACTTAGAAAAGAGAAGCTGGTACAATCCAAACTAGAACACTATTCGGTAATTGAATCATATATGGAGCTGTAGATCTCAGATTGAGGTAAGACATAGTCCTAAAATATTCATGAGGAAGTGAAGACTCAATTCTGCTGTTTGAAAGTCCAAATCTTAGCAATAATGTAGAACTCTAAATTTATCCTACAGCACAAACACTGTTCAATGTTCAACCCATATCTCGAGTTTTAGAAGTTCAAATGACCTCAATTTTTTTTTCATGCAAAGTTCAAATAATTTTCTAGAACTTTTATGTCTTAGTCTAGTTCAAATTCTAATGTTGTCAATGATGTTTTATTTAAACAAAAAGATAAGGATTGTCATCAAGTCAAGATGTGGTCACCTACTCATTAATTAGTCATCAAATCAATAGTTTCCTATTTTGGTCCATAAAAGGAGGCATTTCTCATGCATTTAGGCATCTTGGTTTTCACATCAAGATCATGCTCTTGCTTTCTCTCTTTGTATTTTTATAATGCTTATGTTTTGCTTTCATTAATATCTTGTTTATGCCTTTCATTTCCTTTCCTTTACTTAGTTAACTTTTATTTTATTTATGTTCTTATTTTATTTATATATGTTTCTCTCTTTCATTATGTTTGGCTAAGTTTATTATGTCAAGGTGAAAAGGTTACACTAATAGTGTAAGAATAAGTATAATATAAACTCAATATGGACTTTAATGTTTGATACTAACATGTTTTGTATTTGTTATCTTCTTCACTTTTAATACTTTGTTTGTCAAATGGTTAGTCTAAATTTATGTTGTATAACACTTGTTACAACAAATACCTGACACTTTCATAGTCCAACCATATGGTATAACCGATACTTGTGCTATGAAAGGTATTAGATTTGTTGTTAACATAAGTTATAATCATGAATACTTGACAACATTTACAAGTATTAGCATTATTCAAATAAGATAACTAATGTAATCATGTTAACAATTTATAATCTAATTGGAACCTCCTTTGTGTGTGGTTTTCAATTGACTAATAAGAGTTTATACTATACTTGTTTGAAATACTATTAGTGGATCCTCTAACATTGATATTTATTATTATTATTATTTAATCCCCATATTGATCTTCCATCTTAAAGTTTTCATCAACTTCTTTTTCTTCTTCTTCTTCTTCTTCTATTAATATTAATATTAATATTATTGTTGTTATTGTTGTTGTTATTGTATTGTTGTTATTTATAATTTATATAATTAACCTCTCTGTGGTTCGACCCCAGTCTTGTCAGGTTATTTATGACTTCGACACTCTTGCATTTGGGAGAAGACATCAATCTTTTGGTCATGTCAAGTTTTTTGCATCGTTACCGGGGAGGTAAATTCTTGTATAAATTATAGTATTTATTTTATTTTCTCTTTTCACTTTACTTATATCTAACTTTGTTTCTTTTCTTTTGTTTATTTTTCTTTTGTTTTCTTCTTCTTTTTATTCCATTTCTACACGTGCATGAGAGTTTGGTCATGTACATTAAGTGGTAGACTTTATAGAGTATCCTTTTTATTTTCAGAAAATATAGCCCAAGAAGATAACCAGTCGCTTCATAATGAGAATAACCGTGTTAGAATACTTAGAGACCATATAAATCCCACAAGAACAAGAGTACCCTCATGCATAGTTTCCCCCTCTGATGCATCTCATTTTAATTTTAAGCTAGACATTATTCAACTTTTACCTTGTTTTCATGACTTAGATTTAGAAAATCCATACTTGCATTTAAAAGAATTTGAGTAGGTTTGTAATACTTATAATGACTTAAATTGCTACATGAACACCATCAGATTAAAGCTAAAACATGGATACAAAATTTAAGACCTGGATCCATCCGTGCTTGGGATAAAATGCACAATAATTTTTAAAGAGGTTTTTTTCTTCTCAGAAAACAAACTCCTTCAAAAGATAAATCACCATTTTCACTCAAAAACTAGTAGAAATATTTTACCAATATTGGGATAGATATTGAGACTTACTTAATACTTACCCTCATCATAGTTTTAAAATATGGAGATTGGTTTCACATTTTTATAAAAGGTTAACACCTCGAGATAGACAAATGATTGAATTGATGTGCAATGTAACTTTTAAAGATAAAGACCCTGATAAAGGAATAAAGTACTTAAACTTGTTAGTTGAAAATGCTCAACATTGGGACACCATAGGTACTTATGAGGTACCGTGTAAAACTCAACCTCATATATCTAGTGGAGGTATGTACAACCTTAGGGAAGATCATGACCTTCAAGGAAAGTTTGCATCTTTAGTTAGAAAAGTTGAGGCACTAGTATTAAAAAAGAGTGGTTAATTAAAATTTATTTAAGACATTGTGTGTCACATTTGTGAAAAAAAGAACACTCAACTAATGATTATCCAACTTTGTCTTCTTTTAAAAAATATCTACATGAACAAATTCATGTTTTAAACAGTTTTTAAAGGCCCAATCATATCCCATACTCTCAAACATACAACCCTGATTGGAGAAATAACCCAAATTTCAGTTTGATGAGTGATAATAACAATGCACAAACTTTATAACCATCATTTCAAGCACATTATAATTTCTAAAATATTCATGGATATACACTTCCTTATGCTCCACCTCCAAGAAGAAATCTTAAGGAAACATTGCATGTATTCATTGAAAAGTAAGAGGTAATCAATACTAAACTTGCTCAAAGCTTGACAAATTTTAAAGATACTCTTATAAAATTAACATTTGCTCTTAGTTTCCAAGAGAAAGGTAAGTTTTCATTTCAACCATAACAAAATCCCAAGGGGCAATACAATGCAAATGCAAGTAGTTCTGGAAGTCAACACATGGATCAAGTCAAATCAATCACTACTCTTTGTAGTGGTAAGGTTATCGAAAAACCCACTCTTGAACCTTGTGAGAAAGATGATAAGTTAATCTCTAAAGGTAAGGAAGGGGTTGAATCTGAAAATTAAAAAGAAAAGACTAATTCCCCACCAGTATTTCCATTTCCACATGTCATAACTAAACAAAGCAAAGTCAATCACAACTTTGAAATTTTTGAAACTTTCAAACAGGTAAGGATCAATATGTCTTCGCTGGATGTTATTAAACAAGTTCCTTCTTATTCTAAATTTTTGAAAGATCTATGCACTATGAAAAGAAAACTGAATGTGAAAAAGAAAATCATTTTTAGTCAAACAAGTAAGTGTCATTCTTCAGAATAATAATGGTTTGAGATATAAAGAGCCTAGTTGTCCTACAATTTCTTGCTTTATTGGAGAACATAAAATTGAAAGAGCCTTACTTGATCTAGGTGAGTTAAAACCAACTTCTGTAACTCTCTTACTTGCTGATAGATCTGTAAAGTGCCTAAAGGAATAGTTGAAGATGTGTTAGTACAAGTTAATAAATTCATTTATCTTGTGGATTTTATTGTCTTAGAGACACAACCTGTTGAAGCATGTAATTCATTTCCTGTTATTTTAAGACGACTGTTTCTTGCAACTTCTAATGCATTGATTAATTGTAGGAATGGACTAATGAAGCTATTATTTGAAAACATAACATTAAAGATGAATATTTTCAACATTTACAAGCAACTTGAAGATGACAATGATTTACATGAAGTAAATCATACTAAAAAATTAGTTTATGATCTGCTTCATGTAAATTATAGATAATAATAATATAACAACAATAATAACAATAATAGTAATAACAACAACAATAACAACAACAACAATAAGAGTAATAGTTATAGTAATAAAGAAGAAGAAGAAGAAGTTGATGAGAACTTTGAGATGGAAGATTAATGTAAGGATTAAACAATGATAACAATAAATGTCAAGGTTAGAAGATCCACTAATGATATGTCAAACAAGTATAGTGTAAACTCTAATTACTCAAATGAAAACCACACATAAAGGAGGTTACAATCATATTATAAATTGTTAACACGATTACATTAGTTATTTTATTCGAATAATGCTAATACTTGTAAATATTATTAGGCATCCATGCTTATAACTTATGTTAATAACAAATCAAGCTCCTTTCATAGTTTAAGTGTCGATTATACCATACAGTATGGGCCATGAAAGTCCCACGCATTTGTTGTACCAAGTGTTATACAACATAAATCTAGATTAGTCATTTAACAAGCAAAGTATTAAAGAGTGAACAAGATAACAAATATAAAATATGTTAGTAACAAACATTAAAGTCCATGTTAAGTTTACACTATATTTATTATTACACAATTAGTATAACCTTTTCACCTTGATATAATAAATTTAACTAAACATAATGAAATAAAGAAAAATAAATAAACAAAATAAGAACATAAATAAGATAAAAGTTAACTAAGTAAAGGAAAGAAAATGAAAGGCATAAGCAAGATATTAATGAAAATAAAACTTAAGCACTACAAAAATATAAAGAGAGAAAGCAAAAGCATGATCTTGATCTGGAGACCAAGATGCCTAAATGCATGGTAAAATCTGTTATGTTTTGAGCAAGTTGAGTGTTGATTCTTTCTTTCTTTTCAATGAATGCATACAAAGTTTCCTTAAAATTTCTTCTAAGAGGTGGAGCATAAGAAGGTGCATATCCATGAGAATTTTGAAAATTATGGTGTGCTTGAAACTATGGTAGTGAAGTTTGTGCATTGTCACTCTTCCAACTGAAATTTTGATTATTTCTCCAACTAGGGTTGTATGTTTGCGATTATGGGTTATGATTGGGCCTTTGGAAATTGTTTAAAGCATGAGTTGTTTGATTAGTACTTAAAAGTGCATTTTTATCATGGTTTTATATCATCATTTTGCACTTGAAGTATCAATAACTCCTTAACTAAAATATGTTTTATAATAATGTATCTAATAATATAAGATACATATAATTTGTGGTAAATGTCTATTTTTAATGCAGGCCTATCACATAAATGAAAGGATTGATTGATGACTTGAAGAACTTAAATTGCAAGGATAAAGAGATGGTCAAACTTAGAGAAGAGATGTCGGTGCAATCCAAACTGGAACACTGTTCGGTAATTGGGTCATATCTGGAGCTACAGATCTCAGATTTAGGTCTAATTTATATGGATGGAAAGGTAATACATAGGCCTACAACTTTCATATGGAGCCCAAGATCTAAAAATGCCATTATCAAGTCCAAATTGTAGCAACAACAAAGAAGCCCGAATTTGTCTTCCAGCCCGAGCACTGTTCGGTATTTTGGCCATATCTGGAGTTTTAGAAGTCCAAATGAGCTGAATTTGTTACACAAGAAAGCTGAGACAATTACCTACAACTTTCATGTTTACAACTGGCTCCAATTTTGACGTTATCAATGACGTTTTGGGCAGACAAGAGAAGATAAGGATTGTCACCAAGTCAAAAGTTGGTCACCCACTTATCAATTAGTCATCAAATCAATAGTTCCCAATTTTGGCCTATAAAAGGAGGCATTTGCCATGCATTTAGGCATCTTGGTTTCCAGATCAAGATCATGCTCTTCCTTTCTCTCTTTGTATTTTTTGTAATATTTATGCTTTGCTTTCATTAATATTAAGTTTATGCTTTTCATTTCCTTTCCTTTACTTAGTTATCTTTTATGTTCTTATTTTGTTTATCTATTTTGCTTTCTTTCATTATGTCTAGCTAAGTTAATTATGTCAAGGTGAAAAGGTTACACTAATGGTGTGAGAATAACCTCTAACCTTGACATTTGTTATTATTATTGTTTAATCTTTACATTAATATTCCATTTCGAAGTTTTCATCATCTTCTTCTTCTCCTTCTCCTTCTTTATTATTCTTATTACTACTACTACTACTACTACTACTATTACTACTACTACTACTACTAGTATTATTATTATTATTGTTATTATTATTATTGTTGTTGTTGTTATTGTTGTTGTTGTTGTTGTTACTATTGTTGTTATTTATAGTTGTTGTTTATAATTTGTACAATTAACCTCCCTGTGGTTCGACCCCGGTCTTGCCGGGTTATTTATTACTTCGACACTCCTGCACTTGGGAGAAGACATCAATCTTTTCGTCGTGTCATTGTTCATGGAGACATTACTTAAAAAAATGCAAGGTTGGATAGTCATTGGTTGAATGTTCATTTATTTCACAGATTTGACACGCAATGTCTTGAACAGATTTTAATTGACCATTCTTTTTTAATTCTAGTGCCTTGACTTTTCTAGCTAAAGATGCAAACTTGACTTAGAGGTCATGATCTTCCCTAAGGTTGTACATACCTCCACTAGATGTATGAGGTTGGATTTTACTTGGAGTTTTGATTAGTACTTAAAAGTGCATTTTTGTCATGGTTTTATATTATCATTTTGCACTTAAAGTATCAATAACTCCTTAACTAAAGCATGTTTTATAATAATATATCTAATAATATAAGATACCTTTAATTTATGGTAAATGTTCATTTTAAATGCAGGCCTATCACATAAATGAAAATATTGATTGATGACTTTAAGAACTTAAATTGCAAAGGCAAAGAGATGGCCAAACTTAGAAAAGAGATGTTGGTGCGATCCAAACCGGAACACTGTTCGGTAATTGGGTCATATTTGAAGCTATATATCTCAGATTTAGGTCCAATTTATATGGATGGAAAGGTAAGACATAGGTCTACAACTTTCATATGGAGCCCAAGATCTAAAAAGGCCATTATCAAGTCTAAATTGTAGCAACAACAAAGAAGCCCGAATCTGTCTTCCAGCCCGAGCACTGTTCCGTATTTTGGCCATATCTGGAGTTCTAGAAGTCCAAATGAGCTAAATGTTTTACACAAGAAAGCTGAGACAATTGCCTACAACTTTCATGTTTACAATTGGCTCCAGTTTTGACGTTATCAATGACGTTTTGGGCAGACAAGAGAAGATAAGGATTGTCACCAAGTCAAAAGTTGGTCACCCACTTATCAATTAGTCATCAAATCAATAGTTCCCAATTTTGGCCTATAAAAGGAGGCATTTGCCATGCATTTAGGCATCTTGGTTTCCAGATCAAGATCATGCTCTTCCTTTCTCTCTTTGTATTCTTTGTAATGTTTATGCTTTGCTTTCATTAATATCAAGTTTATGCCTTTCATTTCCTTTCCTTTACTTAGTTAGCTTTTATGTTCTTATTTTGTTTATCTATTTTGCTTTCTTTCATTATGTCTAGCTAAGTTAATTATGTCAAGGTGAAAAGGTTACACTAATGGTGTGAGAATAAGTATAATGTAAACTTAATATGGACTTTAATGTTTGATACTAACATGTTTTATATTTGTTATCTTGTTCACTCTTTAATACTTTGCTTGTTAAATGACTAATCTTGATTTATGTTGTATAATACTTGGTACAACAAATGCTTGGCACTTTCATAGCCCATAATGTATGGTATAACCGACACCTGAGCTATGAAAGGAACTTGATTTGTTGTTAACATAAGTTATAATAATGAATGCTTGACGAGATTTACAAGTATTAGCATTAATTGAATAAAATGACTAATGTAATCATGTTAACAATATATAATCTGATTGGAACCTCCTTTGTGTGTGGTTTCCAATTCAATAATAAGAGTTTATACTATACTTGTTTGATATACCATTAGTGGAACCTCTAACCTTGACATTTGTTATTATTATTGTTTAATCCTTACTTTAATATTTCATCTCTAAGTTCTCATCATCATCATCTTCTTCTTCTTCTCTTTCTTTATTATTATTATTATTATTATTATTATTATTATTATTATTATTATTTTTAATATTATTATTATTATTACTATTGTTGTTGTTATTATTGTTGTTTTATAATTGTTGTTTATAATTTGTACAATTAACCTCCCTGTGGTTCGACCCCGGTCTTGCCGGGTTATTTATTACTTCGACACTCCTGCACTTGGGAGAAGACATCAACCTTTTAGTCGTGTCAAGTTTTTGGCGCCGTTGCCGGGGAGGTAAGTTTTGTATAAATTATAATATTTATTTTATTTTCTCTTTTCACTTTTCTTGTATATAACTTTGTTTCTTTTCTTTTGTTTCTTTTTATTTTGTTTTCTTCCTCCTTTTGCTTTCTTCTTCTTTTTTATTTTATTCCAACACGTGCATGAGAGTGTGGTCACATACATCAAGTGGTAGACTTTGTAGGGTATCCTCATCATTTTTAGAAAATATGGCTGAAGAAGATAATCAATCACTTCATAATGAAAATAATGAGAATAACCGTGCTAGAACACTTAGAGACCACATGAATCCCACAAGAACAAGTGCACCATCATGCATAGTTTTTCCTCCCGATGCATCTCATTTTAATTTTAAACCAAGTATTATTCAACTTTTACCTTCTTTTCATGGTTTGGAATTAGAAAATCCATACTTGCATTTAAGGGAATTTGAGGAGGTGTGCAACACATATAATAACTTAAATTGTAGCATGAACACCATCAGATTAAAGCTTTTTCCTTTTTCATTAAAAGATAAAGCTAAAACATGGCTACAAAATTTGAGACCAGGATCCATTCGTGCTTGGGATGAAATGCAACAACAGTTTTTAAAGAAGTTTTTCCCATCTCATAGAACAAACTCTTTCAAGAGACAAATCACCACTTTCACTCAAAAACCAGGAGAAACATTTTACAAATGTTGGGATAGGTATCGAGATTTACTTAGTACTTGCCCCCATCATGGTTTTGAAACATGGAGATTGGTTTCACATTTCTATGAAGGGTTAACACCTAAAGATAGGCAAATGGTTGAAATGATGTGCAATGGAACTTTTGAAGATAAAGACCCTGATGAAGCAATGGAGTACTTAGACTTGTTAGCTGAAAATGCTCAAAATTGGGACACCGCGGGTACATATGAGGCACCGAGTAAAACTCAACCTCATACATCTAGTGGAGGTATGTACAACCTTAGGGGAGATCATGACCTTCAAGCCAAGTTTATATCTTTAGCTAGAAAAGTCGAGGCACTAGAATTAAAAAAGAATGGTCAATTAAAATCTGTTGAAAACATTGTGTGTCAAATCTGTGAAACAAATGAACACTCAACCAACGATTGTCCAACCTTGCCTTCGTTTAAGGAATGTCTCCATGAACAAGCTCATGCTTTAAACAATTTTCAAAGGGCCAACAACAACCCATACTCCCAAACATACAACCCTGGTTGGAGGAATCACCCAAATTTCAGTTGGAAGAGTGAGAACAACAATGCACAAACTTCACAACCACCATTTCAAGCACACCATAATTTCCAAAATTCTCATGGATATGCACCTTCTTATGCTCCACCTTCTAGAAAAAATCTTGAGGAAACATTGCATGCATTCATTGAAAAGCAAGAGACAATCAATACTCAACTTACTCAAAACATGACAGATTTTAAAGATACTCTTGCTAAATTAACATCTGCTCTCAGTTTCCAAGAGAAAGGTAAGTTTCCATCTCAACCACAACAAAATCCTAAGGGGCAATACAATGCAAATGCAACTAGTTCCGGAAGCCAACACATGGATCAAGTCAAATCAGTCACTACTCTGCGCAGTGGTAAGGTTATTGAAAAACCCTCTCTTGAACCTTATGAGAAAGATGATGAGTCAATCTCTGAGGGTAAGGAAGGGGTTGAATCTGAAAATTGCAAAGAAACGACTGATTCATGATTAGTACTTAAAAGTGTATTTTTATCATGGTTTTATATCATCATTTTGCACTTGAAGTATCAATAACTCCTTAACTAAAGCATGTTTTATAATAATATATGTAATAATATAAGATACCTTTAATTTATGGTAAATGTTCATTTTAAATGCAGGCCTATCACATAAATGAAAATATTGATTGATGACTTTAAGAACTTAAATTGCAAAGGCAAAGAGATGGCCAAACTTAGAAAAGAGATGTCAGTGCAATCCAAACCGAAACACTGTTCGGTAATTGGGTCATATCTGGAGCTACAGATCTCAGATTTAGGTCCAATTTATATGGATGGAAAGGTAAGACATAGGCCTACAACTTTCATATGGAGCCCAAGATCTAAAAAGGCCATTATCAAGTCCAAATTGTAGCAACAACAAAGAAGCCCGAATTTGTCTTCCAGCCCGAGCACTGTTCCGTATTTTGGCCATATCTGGAGTTCTAGAAGTCCAAATGAGCTAAATGTTTTACACAAGAAAGCTGAGACAATTGCCTACAACTTTTATGTTTACAATTGGCTCCAGTTTTGACGTTATCAATGACGTTTTGGGCAGACAAGAGAAGATAAGGATTGTCACCAAGTCAAAAGTTGGCCACCCACTTATCAATTAGTCATCAAATCAATAGTTCCCAATTTTGGCCTATAAAAGGAGGCATTTGCCATGCATTTAGGCATCTTAGTTTCCAGATCAAGATCATGCTCTTCCTTTCTCTCTTTGTATTTTTTTGTAATATTTATGCTTTGCTTTCATTAATATCAAGTTTATGCCTTTCATTTCCTTTCCTTTACTTAGTTAGCTTTTATGTTCTTATTTTGTTTATCTATTTTGCTTTCTTTCATTATGTCTAGCTAAGTTAATTATGTCAAGGTGAAAGGTTACACTAATGGTGTGAGAATAAGTATAATGTAAACTTAATATGGACTTTAATGTTTGATACTAACATGTTTTATATTTGTTATCTTGTTCACTCTTTAATACTTTGCTTGTTAAATGACTAATCTTGATTTATGTTGTATAACACTTGGTACAACAAATGCTTGGCACTTTCATAGCTCATAATGTATGGTATAACCGACACCTGAGCTATGAAAGGAACTTGATTTGTTGTTAACATAAGTTATAATCATGAATGCTTGACGAGATTTACAAGTATTAGCATTAATTGAATAAGATGACTAATGTAATCATGTTAACAATCTATAATGCAATTGGAACCTCCTTTGTGTGTGGTTTCCAATTCAATAATAAGAGTTTATACTATACTTGTTTGATATACCATTAGTGGAACCTCTAACCTTGACATTTGTTATTATTATTGTTTAATCCTTACATTATTTTTTTATCTCCAAGTTCTCATCATCTTCTTCTTCTTCTCTTTCTTTATTATTATTATTATTATTACTACTACTACTACTACTACTATTACTACTACTACTACTACTACTACTACTACTACTACTACTACTACTATTATTATTATTATTATTATTATTATTATTATTATTATTATTATTATTATTATTATTATTATTATTATTATTATTATTATTATTATTATAGTTGTTGTTGTTATTGTTATTGTTATTGTTGTTGTTATTATTGCTATTATTGTTGCTTATAATTGTTGTCTATAATTTGTACAATTAACCTCCCTGTGGTTCGACCCCGGTCTTGCCGGGTTATTTATTACTTCGACACTCCTGCACTTGGGAGAAGACATCAATCTTTTAGTCGTGTCAATTCACCGCCAGCACTTCCATTTCCTCAAGCCATGACCAAACAAAGGAAAGTTAATCACAACTCTGAAATCTTTGAAACTTTCAAACAGGTAAGGATCAATATACCTTTGCTGGATGCTATTAAACAGGTTCCTTCCTATGCTAAATTTTTGAAAGATCTATGCACTGTGAAGAGGAAACTGAATGTGAAAAAGAAAGTCTTTCTAGCCGAACAAGTAAGTGCTATTCTTCAAAACAATAATGCTTTGAAATATAAAGACCCTGGTTGTCCTACAATTTCTTGCTTTATTGGAGAGCATAAAATTGAAAGAGCCTTACTTGATCTTGGTGCTAGTGTGAATTTACTTCCATATTCAGTTTTTCAGAGTCTCAATCTAGGTGAGTTAAAACCAACTTCTATATCTCTTTTACTTGTCGATAGATCTGTAAAAGTGCCTAGAGGAATAATTGAAGATGTGTTAGTACAAGTTGATAAATTCATTTATCCTGTGGATTTTATTGTCTTAGACACAGAACCTGTTGAAGCATGTAATTCATTTCTTGTTATTTTAGGACGTCCATTTCTTGCAACCTCTAACGCATTGATTAATTGTAGGAATGGATTGATGAAGCTATCATTTGGAAACATGACATTGGAGATGAATATTTTCAACATTTGCAAGCAACCTAGAGATGATAATGATTTACAAGAAGTAGATCATATTGATGAATTAGTTTATGATCAACTTGAATCTACTTTAAGTAAAAATGAATTGGATGAAACTAAAGATTTGCAAATGGTTTATTCTGAGGAAGAAATCACGGATAAAACAAGTACCGAAAATGTTGATGCGAATCTTTTGTCAACAGTGACAATAGATTCGACATTTGGTATCACACCAATCGATGATTACTTTCCTAATGAATCCTTACTTTCTCTTAGTCCAATGCCTTGGTATGATAAAAATATCAATTTTCTTGCTTTAGGAGATTTTCCAACTGATTGGAGTACTCAAGACAAAGAAAAGTTTTTGAACGAAGTGAAGAGCTTTTATTGTGATGACCGTAACTTATTCAAATATTGTCCTCATCAAATATTTCAAAGATTCATTCCTGACAATGAGGTAAGAAGCATGTGGAAGTTATTTCTCGTCAAAAAAGACTGCTGCAAAAATCTTTCAAAATGGATTTTATTGGCCCACCATGTTCAAGGACATGCATGCATTCTGCAAAACTTGTGAAAATTGTCAAAAAATTGACACTGGTCAAAAAGTTTTGTTTTATGATTCTCAACTCTATGCATTCCCTAAAGAGCTAAGATTAAGATGGACCAATCCTTATGGGGCCTGTGATATTGAGAATTCAATGAATGACAATGATTTTAAGGAGAATGGACATCGTTTGAAAGCTCACTTTGATAATTTTCTTAATGAAAATGAATCAACTAGTTTGAATGATTTTGTAGATAAAGGTTGATTATTTTTTTTTCTCACATTGTTTCTGTGTTTCTTTTTGAGTGATTTTTGCTAGTTTCTTTCACCCTGGTCAAATGGCGGATAACGGTACTCCGTGACTTAAGTCGGTTCTTTCAGTTTCCCATAATTACTGATATCTGTGTATATATCTGTGCAATTCTTTGAATCTCTCTTCCAATTCTCATTTGAAAATGGACACTAATCTTGAAAAATTGAAAAAGTATTTTCCCACTCTGCCTCAGAATGCGATTACAAAAATTTACCGTGCTAGATGTACAAGATTGAGATTCTTAATGAATCATGGAATTTCTGAAGATATTCGCTGGTTGATTGAAGCAAAGGTCCGATTATCAGGTGAGTCCTCTAATTTCTTTATTTCACACATGTCTGGAACAGGTAAAAGCACTTTTGCAAAGAAGCGTCGAGCAAAACGACTAGAAGTCTGTCATCGATGTGCTAGATGGTCTTATAATACACAATGTCGTTCTTTAGGAATGGTATCTATAAACCGTGAAGATAAAATACAATTCATTAAGGATGGCCTGAGTAAGGAGTCTTTAGATAATCTTCTATTAACTCTTGAGATGCATCCTAGTGAAGATGTGTATCGTGCAATTCATGATTTATGGCCACTATTTCTTAAAGAACATGATCGACTTAGTCTTGGGAATCTGACTAAAAAAGACCCTGTTTGCTAGTTTTTAAGAAAACTGGATGGGAAGCCTATCCCCGACCCATAGAGGGCGTTTAAGCCGTTCTTGGATGTAAAACCAAGGGAAGATATGAGCCACAATCACAACTACTTGTATATACACATGTTTTTTTCAAAAGTAAATAAATAAATAAATAAAAAGAGAGAGAGAGTGTGTGAGACTCCAGCTGGCCTATGACACGACTAAAAGGTTGATGTCTTCTCCCAAGTGCAGGAGTGTCGAAGTAATAAATAACCCAGCAAGACCGGGGTCGAACCACAGGGAGGTTAATTGTACAAATTATAGACAACAATTATAAAATAACAATAACAACAACAACAATAGTAGTAATAATAATAATAATAATAATAATAATAATAATAATAATAATAATAATAATAATAATAATAATAATAGTAGTAGTAGTAGTAGTAGTAATAATAATAATAATAATAATAATAATAATAATAAAGAAAGAGAAGAAGAAGAAGATGATGATAACTTGAAGATGGAAAATTAATGTAAGGATTAATCAATAATAATAACAAATGTCAAGGTTAGAGGTTCCACTAATGGTATATCAAACAAGTATAGTATAAACTCTTATTATTCAATTGGAAACCACACACAAAGGAGGTTCCAATTGCATTATAGATTGTTAACATGATTACATTAGTCATCTTATTCAATTAATGCTAATACTTGTAAATCTCGTCAAGCATTCATGATTATAACTTATGTTAACAACAAATCAAGTTCCTTTCATAGCTCAGGTGTCGGTTATACCATACATTATGGGCTATGAAAGTGCCAAGCATTTGTTGTACCAAGTGTTATACAACATAAATCAAGATTAGTCATTTAACAAGCAAAGTATTAAAGAGTGAACAAGATAACAAATATAAAACATGTTAGTATCAAACATTAAAGTCCATATTAAGTTTACATTATACTTATTCTCACACCATTAGTGCAACCTTTTCACCTTGACATAACTAACTTAGCTAGACATAATGAAAGAAAGAAAAATAGATAAACAAAATAAGAACATAAAAGCTAACTAAGTAAAGAAAAGGAAATGAAAAGCATAAACTTAATATTAATGAAAGCAAAGCATAAACATTACAAAAAATACAAAGAGAAAAAGGAAGAGCATGATCTTGATCTCGAAACCAAGATGCCTAAATGCATGGCAAATGCCTCCTTTTATAGGCCAAAATTGGGAACTATTGATTTGATGACTAATTGATAAGTGGGTGGCCAACTTTTGACTTGGTGACAATCCTTATCTTCTCTTGTCTGCCCAAAACGTCATTGATAACGTCAAAACTGGAGCTAGGTGCAAACATGAAAGTTGTAGGCAATTGTCTCAGCTTTCTTGTGTAAAAACTTCAGCTCATTTGGACTTCTAGAACTCCAGATATGGCCAAAATACCAAATAGTGCTCGGGCTGGAAGACAGATTCGGGCTTCTTTGTTGTTGCTATAATTTGGACTTGATAATGGCCTTTTTAGATCTTGGGCTCCATATGAAAGTTGTAGGCCTATGTCTTACCTTTCCATCCATATAAATTGGACCTAATCTGAGATCTGTAGCTCCAGATATGGCCCAATTACCGAACAGTGTTCCGGTTTGGATTGCACCGACATCTCTTCTCTAAGTTTGACCATCTCTTTATCCTTGCAATTTAAGTTCTTCAAGTCATCAATCAATCCTTTCATTTATGTGATAGGCCTGCATTAAAAATAGACATTTACCACAAATTATAGGTATCTTATATTATTAGATACATTATTATAAAACATATTTTAGTTAAGGAGTTATTGATACTTCAAGTGCAAAATGATGATATAAAACCATGATAAAAATGCACTTTTAAGTACTAATCACACCCCTCAACCAGCTTATTACTAGTCCCTAGTAATCAAAGCGTTACAACAATTTGCAAATTTCACAAAGCAAGGTATTCATCATTTAACTTCCATTAATCTATCCAGATAAACAAACTCTCATTAAATTTGTATATCTGCTCAATACCACTTAACAAGATATTAATAAACCTTTCTTTTGTGCTCAATGTATCAACACATAATTATGGGGCTTTTCTTGGAAGAAAACAAAATTTTTGTTCTAATGTTTAAGGTTAACTTCCTTGGGTTGGGATTACTATTTTTATCTTTTTTTTTTTAACTCTATATACATATACTTTAAAAACATCATGCATCTTTAACCCATATAATGAGCTTTCAGCTAATGACTCCCAGACCAGTTGGTCTTAGGGCATTAGGTGTTAAGACACCCCTACGAGCTTAGTAACTCGGGTCGCAGATACTGATATGTAGATAGTGCAATGTTTGATTGCCTTAAGCTTTTCTCCTCAACCCATGTAACAAGCGTTGGGCCAATAGCTCCCAAGTTAGTTGACTTTAGGGTATTAGGTGTTAAAACACCCCTTCGAGCTTAATTGCTTAGGTTAGGGAGGCTACGAAACCAAACTTATCTACATTTTTATTATCATCATTTTTTTTCTTTTTTTTCTTTTTTTTTCATGTTTTTCTTTTTTTTTTAATTATATACAATCCCTTTCCCTTAGTTGTTACCTTTAACAAAAGAACATAAATAACGTAATAATCCAATGTGCAACCCATAATCATATGTTAAAGTGTGTGTATGTAAATTAAGGTTTAAGAATACATGTTAAATAAGTATATGAGCAGAATTAAGTGGTAACAATACGAGAGTTTGTAAACCTGAATATTTCAGGAAGTATTATAATAGACCTTGTTAAGAATGGTTACTAAGATGCGTCTCAAGAGTCACTTTAACAAAAGAACTCCTTTACTCTGCCATCCTAGTAACAACAATTATGCACATGCTTTATGAAATGAAAAACAATTTTTTTTTTTATCAACTACTACCCTCTACCCCCAACCAAAATGAGACATTGTCCTCAATGTTCTAAGGTAGAAAGATAGAGTATAGAAGATATCACCTGAAATAACGAACACCGACAAACCTGAAACACACTAAAACAAAAATAAGAAATAACAAAACACAATAATAAAACCAAAAGACACAATTTTTTACAAAAAAAAAATCAAATTGCAATTGTGATTGTGGCTCACATCTTCCCTTGGTTTTACGTCCAAGAACGACTTAAACGCCCTCTATGGGTCGGGGATAGGCTTCCCATCCAGTTTTCTTAAAAACTGGCAAACAGGGTCTTTTTTTAGTCAGATTCCCAAGACTATGCCAAGCATATTCTTTATGAAAATGGGTTCCTAAGTTATGAATTGCACGATGCTTATCTTGACTATGATGAGACTTAAGAGTCAATAGAAGATTATCTAAAGACTCTCTATGTTTTGAAATAAATCCCACGTTTTGACAATTTTCACAGTTTTTACGAAATGCATCTGACTCCTTGAATATGGTGGGCCAGTAAAATCCACTCTGTAAGATTTCTACAATCCTCTTTTTTGACAGGAAATGATCCCCACATGCCTTAGAGTGACAAAATTTAATGAAATTACTTACCTCATTATCGGGAATGCATCTTTGAAATATTTGATCATGACAATAATTGAATAAGTAAGGGTCATCCCAATAAAAAATTTGCACATTGCTCAAAAATTTTCTTTTGTCTTCGGTATTCCAATGAGCTGGTAAAAATCCTGAAGTAAGAAAATTAATATGTTTAGCAAACCAAGGCATTGAACTAAGATAAAGTAGAGATTCATCAGGAAAGTAATAATTGATTGGTGTGATGTCGGGTGTCGAATCTGTTGTCACTTTTTATAAAAGATCCGCATCAACATTTTCGGTGCCTTTTTCATCATCGATTTCTTCCTGATTGGTCATGGCATGAGGAAATGAAAGTGCTGGCAGGGAATCAGTCTTTTCCTTGCAATATTCAGATTCAACCCCTTCCTTACCCTTAGAGATTGACTCATCATCTTTCTCATAAGGTTCAAGAGTGGGTTTTTTAATAACCTTACCATTGCGAAGAGTAATGACTGATTTGACTTGATCCATGTGTTGACTTCCATAACTACTTGCATTGGCATTATATTGCTTCTTGAGATTTTGCTGTGGTTGAGATGGAAACTTACTTTTTTCTTGAAAATTAAGAACAGATGTGAATTTTGCAAGAGCATCTTTAAAATCTGTTATGCTTTGAGCAAGTTGAGTGTTGATTGTCTCTTGCTTTTCAATGAATGCATACAAAGTTTCCTCAAAATTACTTCTAAGAGGTGGAGCATAAGAAGGTGCATATCCATGATAATTTTGAAAATTATGGTGTGCTTGAAACGGTGGTTGTGAAGTTTGTGCATTGTTGTTCTCACTCTTCCAACTGAAATTTGGGTGATTTCTCCAACCAGGGTTGTATGTTTGGGAGTATGGGTTATGGTTGGGCCTTTGGAAATTGTTTAAAGCATGGGCTTGTTCATGGAGACATTCCTTAAAAGAAGGCAAGGTTGGACAATCGTTGGTTGAGTGTTCATTTGTTTCACAGATTTGACACACAATGTTTTCAACAGATTTTAATTGACCACTCCTTTTCAATTCTAGTGCCTCGACTTTTCTAGCTAAAGATGCAAACTTGGCCTAAAGGTCATGATCTTCCCTAAGGTTGTACATACCTCCATTAGATGTATGAGGTTGAGTTTTACTCGGTGCCTCATAAGTACCCGCGGTGTTCCAATTTTGAGTATTTTCAGCTAACAAGTCTAAGTACTCCATTGCTTCATCAGGGTCTTTATCTTCAAAAGTTCCATTGCATATCAATTCAACCATTTGCTTATCTTTAGGTGTTAACCCTTCATAGAAATGTGAAACCAATCTCCATGTTTCAAAACCATGATGAGGGCAAGTACTAAGCAAGTCTCGATACCTATCCCAACATTGGTAAAATGTTTCTCCTGGTTTTTGAGTGAAAGTGGTGATTTGTCTCTTGAAAGAGTTTGTTCTATGAGATGGGAAAAACTTCTTTAAAAATTGTTGTTGCATTTCATCCCAAGCACGAATGGATCCTGGTCTCAAATTTTATAGCCATGTTTTAGCTTTATCTTTTAATGAAAAAGGAAAAAGCTTTAATCTGATGGTGTTCATGCTACAATTTAAGTTATTATATCTGTTGCAGACCTCCTCAAATTCTCTTAAATGCAAGTATGGATTTTCCAATTCCAAGCCATGAAATGAAGGTAAAAGATGAATAATGCCTGGCTTAAAATTAAAATGAGATGCATCAGGAGGAAAAACTATACATGATGGTGCACTTGTTCTTGTGGGATTCATGTGGTCTCTAAGTGTTCTAGCACGATTATTCTCATTATTTTCATTATGAAGTGATTGATTATCTTCTTCGGCCATATTTTCTGAAAATGATGAGGATACCCTACAAAGTCTACCACTTGATGTACGTGACCACACTCTCATGCACGTGTAAAAATAAAAAAAGAAGAAGAAAGCAAAAGAAGGAGGAAAAAAAAACAAAATAAAAAGAAACAAAGTTATATACAAGAAAAGTGAAAAGAGAAAATAAAATAAAAACTATAATTTATACAAGAACTTACCTCCCCGGCAACGGCGCCAAAAACTTGACACGACTAAAAGGTTGATGTCTTCTCCCAAGTGCAGGAGTGTCGAAGTAATAAATAACCCGGAAAGACCGGGGTCGAACCACAGGGAGGTTAATTGTACAAATTATAGACAACAATTATAAAATAACAATAACAACAACAACAATAGTAATAATAATAATAATAATAATAATAATAATAACAATAATAATAATAATAATAATAATAATAATAATACTAATAGTAGTAGTAGTAGTAGTAGTAGTAGTAATAATAATAATAATAATAATAATAATAATAATAATAATAATAAAGAAAGAGAAGAAGAAGAAGATGATGATAACTTGAAGATGGAAAATTAATGTAAGGATTAATCAATAATAATAACAAATGTCAAGGTTAGAGGTTCCACTAATGGTATATCAAACAAGTATAGTATAAACTCTTATTATTCAATTGGAAACCACACACAAAGGAGGTTCCAATTGCATTATAGATTGTTAACATGATTACATTAGTCATCTTATTCAATTAATGCTAATACTTGTAAATCTCGTCAAGCACTCATGATTATAACTTATGTTAACAACAAATCAAGTTCCTTTCATAGCTCAGGTGTCGGTTATACCATACATTATGGGCTATGAAAGTGCCAAGCATTTGTTGTACTAAGTGTTATACAACATAAATCAAGATTAGTCATTTAACAAGCAAAGTATTAAAGAGTGAACAAGATAACAAATATAAAACATGTTAGTATCAAACATTAAAGTCCATATTAAGTTTACATTATACTTATTCTCACACCATTAGTGCAACCTTTTCACCTTGACATAACTAACTTAGCTAGACATAATGAAAGAAAGAAAAATAGATAAACAAAATAAGAACATAAAAGCTAACTAAGTAAAGAAAAGGAAATGAAAAGCATAAACTTAATATTAATGAAAGCAAAGCATAAACATTACAAAAAATACAAAGAGAAAAAGGAAGAGCATGATCTTGATCTGGAAATCAAGATGCCTAAATGCATGGCAACTGCCTCCTTTTATAGGCCAAAATTGGGAACTATTGATTTGATGACTAATTGATAAGTGGGTGGCCAACTTTTGACTTGGTGACAATCCTTATCTTCTCTTGTCTGCCCAAAACGTCATTGATAACATCAAAACTGGAGCTAGGTGCAAACATGAAAGTTGTAGGCAATTGTCTCAGCTTTCTTGTGTAAAACATTCAGCTCATTTGGACTTCTATAACTCCAGATATGGCCAAAATACCAAACAGTGCTCGGGCTGGAAGACAGATTCGGGCTTCTTTGTTGTTGCTACAATTTGGACATGATAATGGCCTTTTTAGATCTTGGGCTCCATATGAAAGTTGTAGGCCTATGTCTTACCTTTCCATCCATATAAATTGGACCTAAATCTGAGATCTGTAGCTCTAGATATGACCCAATTACCGAACAGTGTTTCGGTTTGGATTGCACTGACATCTCTTTTCTAAGTTTGGCCATCTCTTTGCCTTTGCAATTTAAGTTCTTAAAGTCATCAATCAATATTTTCATTTATGTGATAGGCCTGCATTTAAAATGAACATTTACCATAAATTAAAGGTATCTTATATTATTACATATATTATTATAAAACATGCTTTAGTTAAGGAGTTATTGATACTTCAAGTGCAAAATGATGATATAAAACCATGATAAAAATGCACTTTTAAGTACTAATCATGAATCAGTCGTTTCTTTGCAATTTTCAGATTCAACCCCTTCCTTACCCTCAGAGATTGACTCATCATCTTTCTCATAAGGTTCAAGAGAGGGTTTTTCAATAACCTTACCACTGCGCAGAGTAGTGACTGATTTGACTTGATCCATGTGTTGGCTTCCGGAACTAGTTGCATTTGCATTGTATTGCCCCTTAGGATTTTGTTGTGGTTGAGATGGAAACTTACCTTTCTCTTGGAAACTGAGAGCAGATGTTAATTTAGCAAGAGTATCTTTAAAATATGTCATGTTTTGAGTAAGTTGAGTATTGATTGTCTCTTGCTTTTCAATGAATGCATGCAATGTTTCCTCAAGATTTCTTCTAGAAGGTGGAGCATAAGAAGGTGCATATCCATGAGAATTTTGGAAATTATGGTGTGCTTGAAATGGTGGTTGTGAAGTTTGTGCATTGTTGTTCTCACTCTTCCAACTGAAATTTGGGTGATTCCTCCAACCAGGGTTGTATGTTTGGGAGTATGGGTTGTGGTTGGCCCTTTGAAAATTGTTTAAAGCATGAGCTTATTCATGGAGACATTCCTTAAAAGAAGGCAAGGTTGGACAATCGTTGGTTGAGTGTTCATTTGTTTCACAGATTTGACACACAATGTTTTCAACAGATTTTAATTGACCATTCTTTTTTAATTCTAGTGCCTCGACTTTTCTAGCTAAAGATATAAACTTGGCTTGAAGGTCATGATCTCCCCTAAGGTTGTACATACCTCCACTAGATGTATGAGGTTGAGTTTTACTCGGTGCCTCATATGTACCCGCGGTGTCCCAATTTTGAGCATTTTCAGCTAACAAGTCTAAGTACTCCATTGCTTCATCAGGGTCTTTATCTTCAAAAGTTCCATTGCACATCATTTCAACCATTTGCCTATCTTTAGGTGTTAACCCTTCATAGAAATGTGAAACCAATCTCCATGTTTCAAAACCATGATGGGGGCAAGTACTAAGTAAATCTCGATACCTATCCCAACATTTGTAAAATGTTTCTCCTGGTTTTTGAGTGAAAGTGGTGATTTGTCTCTTGAAAGAGTTTGTTCTATGAGATGGGAAAAACTTCTTTAAAAACTGTTGTTGCATTTCATCCCAAGCACGAATGGATCCTGGTCTCAAATTTTGTAGCCATGTTTTAGCTTTATCTTTTAATGAAAAAGGAAAAAGCTTTAATCTGATGGTGTTCATGCTACAATTTAAGTTATTATATGTGTTGCACACCTCCTCAAATTCCCTTAAATGCAAGTATGGATTTTCTAATTCCAAACCATGAAAAGAAGGTAAAAGTTGAATAATACTTGGTTTAAAATTAAAATGAGATGCATCGGGAGGAAAAACTATGCATGATGGTGCACTTGTTCTTGTGGGATTCATGTGGTCTCTAAGTGTTCTAGCACGGTTATTCTCATTATTTTCATTATGAAGTGATTGATTATCTTCTTCAGCCATATTTTCTAAAAATGATGAGGATACCCTACAAAGTCTACCACTTGATGTATGTGACCACACTCTCATGCACGTGTTGGAATAAAATAAAAAAGAAGAAGAAAGCAAAAGGAGGAAGAAAACAAAATAAAAAGAAACAAAAGAAAAGAAACAAAGTTATATACAAGAAAAGTGAAAAGAGAAAATAAAATAAATATTATAATTTATACAAAACTTACCTCCCCGGCAACGGCGCCAAAAACTTGACACGACTAAAAGGTTGATGTCTTCTCCCAAGTGCAGGAGTGTCGAAGTAATAAATAACCCGGCAAGACTGGGGTCGAACCACAGGGAGGTTAATTGTACAAATTATAAACAACAATTATAAAATAACAATAATAACAACAACAATAGTAATAATAATAATAATATTAAAAATAATAATAATAATAATAATAATAATAATAATAATAATAATAATAATAATAATAATAATAATAAAGAAAGAGAAGAAGAAGAAGATGATGATGATGAGAACTTAGAGATGAAATATTAAAGTAAGGATTAAACAATAATAATAACAAATGTCAAGGTTAGAGGTTCCACTAATGGTATATCAAACAAGTATAGTATAAACTCTTATTATTGAATTGGAAACCACACACAAAGGAGGTTCCAATCAGATTATATATTGTTAACATGATTACATTAGTCATTTTATTCAATTAATGCTAATACTTGTAAATCTCGTCAAGCATTCATTATTATAACTTATGTTAACAACAAATCAAGTTCCTTTCATAGCTCAGGTGTCGGTTATACCATACATTATGGGCTATGAAAGTGCCAAGCATTTGTTGTACCAAGTATTATACAACATAAATCAAGATTAGTCATTTAACAAGCAAAGTATTAAAGAGTGAACAAGATAACAAATATAAAACATGTTAGTATCAAACATTAAAGTCCATATTAAGTTTACATTATACTTATTCTCACACCATTAGTGTAACCTTTTCACCTTGACATAATTAACTTAGCTAGACATAATGAAAGAAAGAAAAATAGATAAACAAAATAAGAACATAAAAGCTAACTAAGTAAAGGAAAGGAAATGAAAGGCATAAACTTGATATTAATGAAAGCAAAGCATAAACATTACAAAGAATACAAAGAGAGAAAGGAAGAGCATGATCTTGATCTGGAAACCAAGATGCCTAAATGCATGGCAAATGCCTCCTTTTATAGGCCAAAATTGGGAACTATTGATTTGATGACTAATTGATAAGTGGGTGGCCAACTTTTGACTTGGTGACAATCCTTATCTTCTCTTGTCTGCCCAAAACGTCATTGATAACGTCAAAACTGGAGCCAATGTAAACATGAAAGTTGTAGGCAATTGTCTCAGCTTTCTTGTGTAAAACATTTAGCTCATTTGGACTTCTAGAACTTCAGATATGGCCAAAATACGGAACAGTGCTCGGGCTGGAAGACAGATTCGGGCTTCTTTGTTGTTGCTACAATTTAGACTTGATAATGGCCTTTTTAGATCTTAGGCTCCATATGAAAGTTGTAGGCCTATGTCTTACCTTTCCATCCATATAAATTGGACCTAAATCTGAGATCTGTAGCTCCAGATATGGCCCAATTACCGAACAGTGTTCCGGTTTGGATTGCACCGACATCTCTTCTCTAAGTTTGACCATCTCTTTATCTTTGCAATTTAAGTTCTTCAAGTCATTAATCAATCCTTTCATTTATGTGATAGGCCTGCATTAAAAATAGACATTTACCACAAATTATAGGTATCTTATATTATTAGATACATTATTATAAAACATATTTTAGTTAAGGAGTTATTGATACTTCAAGTGCAAAATGATGATATAAAACCATGATAAAAATGCACTTTTAAGTACTAATCAGCCTACATATAGATGTTATGATTGCCTTTCTAATTTCTCATCTATAAAACCCTCTTTTCCTTCCTTTCATTTCTACTCAACCCATACATTCAACAAATATAGAAGTGTATAAAAATGGCAAGTTCCTCAAGTCATCAAATAAGAAATATTTGTGTTTTCGGTGGATCTAGTCCTGGGAAAGAAAATGAGTTTTTAGAATCAGCAAATCATCTTGGTCAGGTGCTAGCTGAGAGAAAGATTCATTTAGTGTATGGGGGAGGCAGTCTTGGGTTAATGGGAGGTGTGTCAATAGCTGCATTTTTAGGAGGTAGTCAAGTTTTAGGAGTCGTCCCTGAAGCTTTGGCACAAGGGGACATCATTGAAAAAACAATTGGAGAGGAACTTCAGGTCTCCACAATGTCGGCTCGAATGAATGCAATGTTTAACCATGCTGATGCTTTCATTGCTTTACCAGGTGGTCTAAGCACATTGGAAAAGATCTTTCATATTTCCTCTTGGGCTCAATTGCACATTCACCATAAACCCATAGGTTTGTTAAATGTTAATGGTTATTATGATAACTTGTTGTCTTTTCTTGATCATGCTATGAAACAGGAATTTCTAACATCTTCTGCACGACAAATCATAATCTCTACTACTACTGTTGAACAATTGATTAACCAACTACAATCTTTCATTCCTGTGATTGATCCTTCCATGAGTCGCATAAATTGGTCATCTACGGGAAGCCGTAAAAAGCTTAGATTGGATTTGAGCCTTCATTTGTGAATTTTTGTGTCTTTTGGTTTTATTATTGTGTTTTGCTATTTCTTATTTTTGTTTCAGTGTGTTTCAGGTTTTGTCAGTGTTCGTTATTTCAGGTGATATCTTCTATACTCTATCTTTCTACCTTAGAACATTGAGGACAATGTCTCGTTTTGGTTGGGGGGAGAGGGTAGTAGTTGATAAAAAAAAATTGTTTTTCATTTCATAAAGCATGTGCATAATTGTTGTTACTAGGATGGCAGAGTAAAGGAGTTCTTTTGTTAAAGTGACTCTTGAGACGCATCTTAGTAACCATTCTTAACAAAGTCTATTATAATACTTCCTGAAATATTCAGGTTTACAAACTCTCGTATTGTTACCACTTAATTCTGCTCATATACTTATTTAACATGTATTCTTAAACCTTAATTTACACACACATACTTTAACATATGATTGTGGGTTGCATATTGGATTATTACATTATTTATGTTCTTTTGTTAAAGGTAACAACTAAGGGAAAGGGATTGTATATAATTAAAAAAAAAGAAAAACATGAAAAAAAAAAGAAAAAAAATGATGATAATAAAAATATAGATAAGTTTGGTTTCGTAGCCTTCCTAACCTAAGCAATTAAGCCCGAAGGGGTGTTTTAACACCTAATACCCTAAAGTCAACTGACTTGGGAGCTATTGGCCCAACGCTTGTTACATGGGTTGAGGAGAAAAGCTTAAGGGAATCAAACATTGCACTATCTACATATCAGTATCTGTGACCCGAGTTACTAAGCTCGTAGGGGTGTCTTAACACCTAATGCCCTAAGACCAACTGGTCTGGGAGTCATTAGCTGAAAGCTCGTTATATAGGTTAAAGATGCATGATGTTTTTGAATTATATATATATAGATTTTTTTTAAAAAAAAAAAGAAAAAAAAAGACAAAAACAATAATCCCAACCCAAGGAAGTTAACCTTAAACATTAGAACAAAAATTTTATTTTCTTCTAAGAAAAGCCCCATAATTATGTGTTGATACATTGAGCACAAAAGAAAGGTTTATTAATATCTTGTTAAGTGGTATTGAGCAGATATATAAATTTAATGAGAGTTTGTTTATCTGGATAGATTAATGGAAGTTAAATGATGAATACCTTGCTTTGTGAAATTTACAAATTGTTTTAACACTTTGATTACTAGAGACTAGTAATAAGCTGGTTGGGGGGTGTGATTAGTACTTAAAAGTGCATTTTTGTCATGGTTTTATATTATCATTTTGCACTTAAAGTATCAATAACTCCTTAACTAAAGCATGTTTTATAATAATATATCTAATAATATAAGATACCTTTAATTTATAGTAAATGTTCAATTTAAATGCAGGCCTATCACATAAATGAAAATATTGATTAATGACTTTAAGAACTTAAATTGCAAAGGCAAAGAGATGGCCAAACTTAGAAAAGAGATGTCGGTGCGATCCAAACCGGAACACTGTTCGGTAATTGGGTCATATTTGGAGCTATATATCTCAGATTTAGGTCCAATTTATATGGATGGAAAGGTAAGACATAGGCCTACAACTTTCATATGGAGCCCAAGATCTAAAAAGGCCATTATCAAGTCTAAATTGTAGCAACAATAAAGAAGCCCGAATCTGTCTTCCAGCCCAAGCACTGTTCGGTATTTTGGCCATATCTGGAGTTCTAGAAGTCCAAATGAGCTGAATTGTTTACACAACAAAGCTGAGACAATTGGCTACAACTTTCATGTTTACAACTGGCTCCAATTTTGACATTATCAATGACGTTTTGGGCAGACAAGAGAAGATAAGGATTGTCACCCAGTCAACAGTTGGCCACCCACTTATCAATTAGTCATCAAATCAATAGTTCCTAATTTTGGCCTATAAAAGGAGGCATTTTCCATGCATTTAGGCATCTTGGTTTCCAGATCAAGATCATGCTCTTCCTTTCTCTCTTTGTATTCTTTGTAATGTTTATGCTTTGCTTTCATTAATATCAAGTTTATGTCTTTCATTTCCTTTCCTTTACTTAGTTAGCTTTTATGTTCTTATTTTGTTTATCTATTTTGCTTTCTTTCATTATGTCTAGCTAAGTTAATTATGTCAAGGTGAAAAGGTTACACTAATGGTGTGAGAATAAGTATAATGTAAACTTAATATGGACTTTAATGTTTGATACTAACATGTTTTATATTTATTATCTTGTTCACTCTTTAATACTTTGCTTGTTAAATGACTAATCTTTATTTATGTTGTATAACACTTGGTACAACAAATGCTTGGCACTTTCATAGCCCATAATGTATGGTATAACCGACACCTGAGCTATGAAAGGAACTTGATTTGTTGTTAACATAAGTTATAATCATGAATGCTTGACGAGATTTACAAGTATTAGCATTAATCGAATAAGATGACTAATGTAATCATGTTAACAATCTATAATTTGATTGGAACCTCCTTTATATGTGGTTTCCAATTGAATAATAAGAGTTTATATTATACTTGTTTGACATACCATTAGTGGAACCTCTAACCTTGACATTTGTTATTATTATTGTTTAATCCTTACTTTAATATTTCATCTCTAAGTTCTCATCATCATCATCTTCTTCTTCTTCTCTTTCTTTATTATTATTATTATTATTATTACTATTGTTGTTGTTATTATTGTTGTTTTATAATTGTTGTTTATAATTTGTACAATTAACCTCCCTGTGGTTCGACCCCGGTCTTGCCGGGTTATTTATTACTTCGACACTCCTGCACTTGGAAGAAGACATCAACCTTTTAGTCGTGTCAAGTTTCATACATGCCTATAGTGTCCCAATTTTGAGCATTTTCAGCTAGCAAGTCTAAGTACTCCATTGCTTCATTAGGATCTTTATCTTCAAAGGTTTCATTACACATCAATTCAATCATTTGCCTATCTTTAGGTGTTAAGCCTTTATAAAAATATGAAACCAATCTCCATATCTCAAAACCATAATGAGGGCAAGTATTAAGCAAGTCTCAATACCTATCCCAACATTGGTAAAATGTTTCTCTTGGTTTTGAGTGAAAGTGGTGATTTGTCTTTTGAAAGAGTTTGTTCTATGAGAAGGGATAAACTTCTTTAAAAAGTGTTGTTGCATCTCACCCCAAGCACTAATCGATCATGGTCTTAAATTTTGTAGCAATGTTTTCGCTTTATCTTTAAATGAAAAAGGAAAAAGCTTTAATCTGATGGTGTTCATACTACAATTTGAGTCATTATACATGTTGCAGACCTCCTCAAATTCTCTTAAATGCTAGTATGGATTTTCTAAATCTAAGCCATGAAAAGAAGGTAAAAGTTGAATAATGCCTAGCTTAAAATTGAAATGAAATGCATCAGGAGAGAAAACTATCCATGATGTTGCACTTGTTCTTATGGGATTCATATGGTCTCTAAGTGTTATAACACAGTTATTCTCATTATAAAGTGATTGATTATCTTCTTCAGCCATATTTTCTAAAAATAATGAGAATACCCTACAAAGTCTACCACTTAATATACATGACCACACACTCATGCACGTGTAGGAGTATAATAAAAAGAAAAAAAAAGAAAAAAAGAAAAAAACAAGAGAAAAGAAACAAAGTTATATACAAGAAAAGTGAAAAGAGAAAATAAAATAAATACTATAATTTGTACAAGAACTTACCTCCCCAGCAACGGCGTCAAAAACTTGACACGACTAAAAGATTGATATCTTCTTCCAAGTGCAGGAGTGCCAAAGTAATAAATAACTCGGCAAGACCGGGATCGAACCACAAGGAGGTTAATTGTATAAATTATAAATAATAATAATACAACAATAATAATAACAACAATAGTAATAGTAATAGTAATAAAAAAAGAAGAAGAAGAAGAAGAAGTTGATCAGAAGTTTGAAATGGAAGATTAATGTAAGGATTAGACAATGATAACAATAAATGTCAAGGTTAGAGGATTCACTAATGGTATGTCAAACAAGTATATTATAAACTCTTATTACTCAAATGGAAACCACATACAAAGGAGGTTCCAATCAGATTATAAATCGTTAACATGATTACATTAGTTATCTTATTCAAATAATGTTAATACTTGTAAAAATTATTAGGCATCCATGCTTATAACTTATGTTAACAATAAATCAATTTCCTTTCATAGCTCAGGTGTCGGTTATACCATACAGTATGGGCCATGAAAGTGCTAAACATTTGTTGTACCAAGTGTAATACAACATAAATCTAGAATAGTCATTTAACAAGCAAAGTGTTAAAGAGTGAATAAGATAACAAAGATAAAACATGTTAGTAACAAACATTAAAGTCCATGTTAAGTTTACACTATACTTATTCTTATACCATTAGTATAACCTTTTCACCTTGATATAATAAACTTAACTAAACATAATGAAAGAAAGAAAAATAAATAAACAAAATAAAAACATAAATAAGATAAAAGTTAACTAAGTAAATAAAAGGAAATGAAAGGCATAAGCAAGATATTAATGAAAATAAAACTTAAGCACTACAAAATTACAAAAAGAGAAAGCAAGAGCATGATCTTGATCTCGAGACCAAGATGCCTAAATTCATGGAAAATACCTCCTTTTATAGGCCAAAATTGGAAACTATTGATTTGATGACTAATTGATGAGTGGGTGGCCAACTCTTGACTTGGTGACAATCGTTATCTTCTCTTGTCTTTCCATCCATATAAAGTAGCCCTAAATCTAAGATCTACACCTCCAGATATGACCCAATAACCGAACAATGCTTCAGTTTGGATTGCACCGACATCTCTTTTCTAAATCTGGCCATCTCTTTGTCCTTTCAATTTTACTTCTTAAATTCATCAATTAATCTTTTTATTTATGTGATAGGACTGCATTTAAAATGAATATTTACCATAAATTAAAGGTATCTTATGTTATTAGATATGTTAGTTGACACGACTGAAAGATTTGATGTCTTCTCCCAAGTGCAGGAGTGTCGAAGTAATAAATAACCCGACAAGACCGGGGTTGAACCACAGACAGGTTAATTGTACAAAGTATAAACGACAATAGTACCAACAACAACAACAATAATAATAGTAATAACAGCAATAATAATAATAATAATAATAATAATAATAATAATAATAATAATAATAATAATAGTAGTAGTAGTAGTAGTAGTAGTAGTAGTAATAAAGAACAAGAAGAAGAAGAAGAACAAGAAGATGAGAACTTTGAGATGGAATATTAATGTAATGATTAAACAATGATAATAACAAATATCAAGGTTAGAGATTCTACTAATGGTATGTCAAACAAGTATAAAATAAACTCTTATTATTCAATTGGAAACCACATATAAAGGAGGTTCCAATCAAATTATAGATTGTTAACATGATTACATTAGTCATCTTATTCGATTAATGCTAATACTTGTAAATCTCGTCAAGCATTCATGATTATAACTTATGTTAACAACAAATCAAGTTTCTTTCATAGCTCAGGTGTCGGTTATACCATACAGTATGAACTATGAAAGTGCCAAGCATTTGTTGTACCAAGTTTTATACAACATAAATCAAGATTAGTCATTTAACAAGCAAAGTATTAAAGAGTGAACAAGATAACAAATACAAAACATGTTAGTATCAAACATTAAAGTCCATATTAAGTTTACACTATACTTATTCTTACACCATTAGTGTAACCTTTTTACCTTGACATAATTAACTTAGCTAGACATAATGAAAGAAAGAAAAATAGATAAACAAAATAAAAACATAAATAAGATAAAAGTTAACTAAGTAAAGGAAAGGAAATGAAAGGCATAAACTTGATATTAATGAAAGCAAAGCATAAACATTACCAAAAATACAAAGAGAGAAAGGAAGAGCATGATCTTGATCTGGAAACCAACATGCCTAAATGCATGGCAAATGCCTCCTTTTATAGGCCAAAATTGGGAACTATTGATTTGATGACTAATTGATGAGTGGATGACCAACTCTTGACTTGGTGACAATCCTTATCTTCTCTTGCCTGCCCAAAACGTCATTGCTAACGTCAAAATTGGAGCCACTCAAAAACATGAAAGTTTTAGGAAATTGTCTCAAATTTCTTGTGTATAAAATTCAGCTCATTTCCACTTCTAGAACTCCAGATATGGCCAAAATACTGAATAGTGCTTGGGTTGGAGGACAAATTCAGGTTTCTTTGTTGTTGCAACAATTTGGACTTGAAAATGACCTTTTTAGATCTTAGGCTCCATATGAAAGTTGTAGGCCTATGTCTTACCTTTCCATCCATATAAAGTAGAGCTAAATTGGAGATCTATAGCTTCAGATATGACCCAATTATCGAATAGTGTTCCAGTTTGGATTGCACCGACATCTTTTTTCTAAGTTTGGCCATCTCTTTATCCTTTCAATTTCAGTTCTTAAATTCATCAATCAATCCTTTCATTTATGTGATAGGCCTGCATTTAAAATGAACATTTACCACAAATTAAAGGTATCTTATATTATTAGATATATTATTATAAAACATGTTTTAGTTAAGGAGTTATTGATACTTCAAGTGCAAAATAATGATATAAAACCTTGATAAAAATGCACTTTTAAGTACTAATCAGCTATATTACAGATTTTGACTTCTTTGTTATTGCTATAATTTGAACATGAAAACAACCTTTTTAAATCTTAGACTATAATAAAAGTTTTAGGCCTATGTCGTAGCTTTCCATCCATATAAAGTAGACCTAAATCCAAGTTCTACAGCTCCAGATATAACCTAATAACTGAACAGTGTTTCAGTTTGAACTAAACCAACATCTCTATTCTAATGTTAGCCCTTTCTTTGTCTTCTCAATTTTAGTAGTTAAACTCATCAATCAATCCCTTGATTTATGTGATATACTTTCATTTAAGATAAATATTTACCATAAATTAAAAGTATCTTATATTATTAAACATGTTATTATAAAATATGCTTTAGTTAAGAAGTTATTGATACTTCAAGTGCAAATTGATGATATAAAACATTAATAAAAATACACTTTTAAGTACTAATCAGGCAACACAAAAAGTGGAGATGACACGAACAAAAGATTGATGTCTTCTCTTAAGTATAGGAGTGTCAAAGTAATAAATAACTCGATAAGACTGAGGTCGAACCATTGCGAGGTTAGTTGTATAAATTATGAACAATAACAATAACAACAACAACAACAACAATAACAACAACAACAACAATAATAATTGTAGTAGTATTAATAGTTGTAATAGTAGTAGTAATGAGAGCTTTAAAATGTGATATTGATGCAAGGAGTAAATTGTGATAAAAACAGTTGTCAAGGTTAAAGGATCTATTAATGGCATTTCAAACACGTATAGTATAAACTCTTATTAGTCAATTGAAAACCACTTATAAAGGAGGTTCCAATTGGATTATAAATTGTTAATATGTTTACATTAGTTATCTTATTCAAATAATGCTAATACTTATAAATGTTGTCAGGCATTCATGATTATAACTTATGTTAACAATAAATCAAGTTCATTTTATAGCACAAGTGTTGATTATATCATACGATTTGGGTTATGAAAGTGCCAAGTATTTGTTGTACCAAGTGTTATACAACATAAATCTAGATTAACCATTTAACAAGCAAAGTATTAAAAGTGAACAAGATAACAAATATAAAACATGTTAGCATCAAACATTAAGGTTCATGTTAAGTTTATACTATACTTGTTCTTATATTATTACTGCAAACTTTTCACCTTGACATAATAAACTTAACTAAACATGATGAAAAAGAGAAACATAAATAAACAAGATAAGAACATAAATAAGATATAAGTTAACTAGGTAAAGGAAAGGAAAAGAGAAGTATAAACAAGAGATTAATATACACAAAACTTAAGCATTACAATAAAAAGAGAGCAAGAATATGATCTTGATCTGCAAACCAAGATGCCTAAATATATGGCAAATGCCTCATTTTATAGGCCAAAATTGAAACTATTAATTTGTTGACTGATTAGTACTTAAAAGTGCATTTTTATCTAGGTTTTATATCATCATTTTGCACTTGAAGTATTAATAACTCCTTAACTAAAGCATGTTTTATAATAATCTAATAATATAAGATACCTTTAATTTATGGTAAATATTCATTTTAAATGCAGGCCTATCACATAAATGAAAAGATTGATTGATGAATTTAAGAACGAAAATTGAAAGGATAAAGAGATGGCCAAACTTAGAAAAGAGATGTCGGTGCAATCCAAATCGGAACACTGTTCGATAATTGGGCCATATCTGGAGCTATAGATCTTAGATTTAGGTCTACTTTATATGGATGGAAAGGTAAGACATAGGCCTACAACTTTCATAGGAGCTCAAGATCTAAAAAGATCATTCTCAAGTCCAAATTATTGCAACAACAAAGAAGCCCGAATTTGTCCTCTAGCCCGAGCACTGTTCGGTATTTTGGCCATATCTAGGGTTCTAAAAGTCGAAATGAGCTGAGTTTTTACACAAAAAAGCTGAGACAATTGCCTACAACTTTCATGTTTTTGAGTGACTTCAATTTTGACATTATTAATGATGTTTTGGGCAGACAAGAGAAGATAAGGATTGTCACCAAGTCAAGAGTTGGTCACCCACTCATCAATTAGTCATCAAATCAATAGTTCCCAATTTTGGCCTATAAAAGGAGGCATTTGCCATGCATTTAGGCATCTTGGTCTCTAGATCAAGATCATGTTCTTATTTTTTTTCTTTGTATTTTTTGTAATGTTTATGCTTTGCTTTCATTAATATCAAGTTTATGCCTTTCATTTCCTTTCCTTTACTTAGTTAACTCTTATCTTATTTATGTTCTTATTTTGTTTATTTATTTTTCTTTCTTTTATTATGTCTAGCTAAGTTTATTATGTTAAGGTGAAAAGGTTACACTAATGGTGTAAGAATAAGCATAGTGTAAACTCAATATGGACTTTAATGTTTGATACTAACATGTTTTATATTTGTTATCTTGTTCACTCTTTAATACTTTGCTTATTAAATGACTAATCTTAATTTATGTTGTATAACACTTAGTACAACAAATGCTTGACACTTTCATAGTTTATACTGTATGGTATAACCGACACCTAAGCTATGAAAGGAACTTGATTTGTTGTTAACATAAGTTATAATCATGAATGCTTGACGAGATTTACAAGTATTAGCATTAATTGAATAAGATGAGTAATGTAATCATGTTAACAATCTATAATTCGATTAGAACCTCCTTTGTGTGTGGTTTCCAATTAAATAATAAGAGTTTATACTATACTTGTTTGACATACCATTAGTGGATCCTCTAACCTTGATACTGTTTGTTATCGTTGTTTAATCCTTGCGTTAATTTTCCATCTCAAAGTTCTCATCTTCTTCTTCTTCTTCTCTTTCTTTATTATTATTATTATTATTATTATTATTATTATTATTATTATTATTACTATTACTACTACTACTACTACTACTAGTATTATTAGTATTATTATTGCTACTATTATTATTGTTGTTGTTATTGTTATTATTGTTGTTGTTTATACTTGTTATTTATAATTTGTACAATTAACCTCCCTATGGTTCGACTCCAGTCTTGCCGGGTTATTTATTATTTCGACACTCCTGCACTTGGGAGAAGACAATAATCTTTTGGTCGTGTCATTGACTAATTGTTGAATGGTTGACCAACTCTTGATTTCATGACAATCCTTATCTTCTTATCTAAACTAAACATTATTGATAATGTTGGAATTTGAACAAACTTAAACATGAAAGTTCTAGGAAATTGTCTCAACTTTCTATAAAAAAACATTGAGGTCATTTGGACTTTTAAAACTCGAGATATAGGCTGAGCACTGAACAATGTGTGGACTGTAGGATAGATTCAGACTTTTTCATTATTGTTAAGATTTGGACTTCCAAACAACAAAATTAAGACTTGTCTTCCCATGAATATTTTAGGCCTATGTCTTAGCTTTCTATCCATATAGAGCAGACCTAAATCTAAGATCTATAGCTCCAGATATGACCTAATGATTGAACAATGTTCCAGTTTAGGTTGAACCATCATCTCTTTTATAAGTTTAGCCCTCTCTTTGTCCTTTCAATTTTAATACTTAAACTCATCAATCAATCCTTTGATTTATGTGATAGACCTACATTTAAGATGAATATTTACTATAAATTAAAGGTATCTTATGTTATTAGACTTGTTATTATAAAACATGTTTTAGTTACCAAGTTATTGATACTTCAAGTGCAAAATGATGATATAAAAACTTGATAAAAATGCATTTTTAAGTACTAATCAGGAGACAAAAACAGCGGTCGAAAATCAAAGCAAATTAGAAGACACTTAGTTATTCTCTCCTTTTGAGTGATGTTCATTATATCAAGTTTTTTTTTCTCTTTAGTTCAACTATGGAATAGACTTTTATTCTGTGATTTTTTATGTAATTTTATTATGAATATGTGAGCAATTTCTTTAATTGAATTAATACACCAGTTGTTGAGTATTACATTCTATGTTTAATGCTTGAGTATGTTTGACCAACATTTGCATGATTTGTGATTGAATTTGAGACTGAAAAGTAATAATTGTTTTAACTATTGTTTGAAATACCTTAAAAAATCTATATGATAGAGATATTTTAAGAACTTTTGTAATCGTTAAAGGTTTTACCGTATTTAATAAATTTCAACAAGTTCAGAAATTTTGTAGAGTTATGAAGTTTGCTTGTTAAAATAATTTATTGATACTTGAGAGTGATTAATCTTTAAATTAAAAAAGCCTGATTATCAACACTAAAAGTAATTAATTCAATTGAGAAAGTTCATATAAGAATAATTTATTTAATTTGTTGTTTGTTTTTAATTATAAATTTTTGTTTCGTAAATTATCTCATTTGATTCCTTAAATAGATCATAATTAAATTTTTTTTGATAATTAGTAGTAATTTTTACAAATCCTTGTAGGATGGTACTCTACTCATCATTTTATTATTTGTTACGATTTGTGCACTTATGAAATTCATTAACAATAGTTTAAATGTTTGTTTTTATAAAAAATACAAAACATTTATAAAAAAAAATTATTTATGATACTTTAAAGGTATTTCAAATGTTTTTTCTTAAAAATAAAAACATTAATTAGCATATATGTTTATGACACTCTAAGGGTAGTTTAATTTTTTTTTAAAGAATAAAAAATGATGTAACCATATTATTCGATAGTTTCACCCATATTTACCTAATGTTTTGTCCATGTTTTATATGTAAAATGCCTTGATATTCTTTGTTTTATGTTTTGAAGGCACTTTTGGATGAAAAATGCAAAAAGGAGTAAATTGGAGATAATTGGCAGATTTGACGTTCAGTCAATGTTTTGTGCAGAGCGTGAGTTCTAGAGATCGAAATGAAGTGATTCTAGTGGAAATAAAAACCTAACATCCATACCTTTCTGGAAATGCAATGCAAGAAAAATAAAAAGAGGAAGATCATGGAAATCACATCCTTTAAAGTCAAATCTCGCATTCTGCCACTGTTGACCTTTGTCTATTCAAAATTCAATATCTGGAGCTATAGAAGTCCAATTTATGCAAACTCAATTTTTTTGGATTCCTGACTCAAAGGACTATAAACGCTCCAAATTTCATCCAAAAACGAAGTCATATGAGGGCGATATGATTTTTCAAAGATGATAAATGAATTCTGCCAGCAATCAGGTTTCGTGAAGAAATGAGTCCAAATTACGTTTCGAAGCTTCTAAACCGTCATCCAAGTTTTTATATCAGCAATCAGAGTTTGAAGATTTCATGCAAGGCTATTTCTCTTTTTTAGGGAAAATAGTTATAGAAGTACTTAAATGTCAATTGTCAACTTAAGGGAGGACTACTTTGTAAATTAGGAACTAGGGTTTCTTAGCATATAAAAAGAAAGAGAGAGAGGAGAGAAGGGGGGCAGCAGCCATAAGTTAAGAAACACAAATTCTCTCCTCTATAAACCTAAAAAATCATGCTCTCTTCATTGTTTAAGAGTAGTTGTTCAATGGTTATGCAAGGCTAAGCTCTTTTCTTGGTTGCAAGGACATAACAAACCTTCGGATTTCAAGAACCGTGAGATTTATTCTTTCTTTTATTTTCAGTTTATACTATGAATAAGTATGGTTGTTTTCCTATGCATATTTTCTATGATTGTTATTGATAATTGCTAGAGCGGAACTCTAAGTTATTATTGTGAACAATTTATTGCTAAGTTTGATATCAAAACCGGAGTTGTGATGTATGAACTTGTGAAGCAACTAAGCTTGATAATTGTGGCGGAACTACATTATTAAACTTAGGGAGAACACTCAAATATCTAGTTCTTAGGGCTGCCATTGAACTAAATCATTAATGCGGACATTGTGATTGTTTATTGGTTAGGGTTAGTTATACGGCGGATCCGTTAATTAACCAACATTAAGAAAAGATAAAAATTCAGAATATAAATTGTAGTTTTGTTTCAAGGATCGGTTCTAATTTCCGTTGGTGGATGTGTGCTTGCAACCAAGGTTTGTTTTCTTGATAAATTTCGATTTCAATTGATTTTGTTTGCTAGTTTAATTTCTTCCATAGTTTAGATCATCACAAATCAAAACCCCCCAATTGCATAACGTATAGCATAAAAATCTGAACTAAATCTTTCTTGTGGGATCGACCCCTTGCTTGCTCTATACTATCTTGTGTGTTGTGTTTTAAGCTAGGGTAATTAATTTGTGCGACCACGACATCGCAACAAAAAACATCTCTTAAAAAATTATTTAGGATACTTTAAGAGTAGTTTAAATGCTTTTCTTGTAAAAAATAAAAATTATAAAAAAATAATTAGTATTTTTGTTTAGAATGCTTTAAAGGTAGTTTAAATGTTTTTTTATAAAAAATAAAAAAACATTTTAAAAACAATTATATATGATACTTCAGGAATAGTTTATATGTTTTTTATTAAAAAAATTATTAAAATTTTAATTAGCATGAAACTTCAAGAGTAGTTTGATTTTGTTGTATAAAAAGTATATAAAATAATTATTTAGAATACTTTAAGGGTAGTTCAAATATTTTCTATAAACAATTAAAATCAATTATAAAAATACTTATTAGCATTTAAGTTTAGAATATTTTAAAGGCAATTTAAATGCTTTTTTTAAATGAAAAATAGAAAACATTTACAAAAACAATTATTTAGGATACTTAAAGGTATTTCAACTTTTTTATTTAAAATAAAAACAAATTATAAAAAATTTATAAATATTTATGTTTATGATACTTTAATGGAAGTTTAATTTTTTTACATATAGGATACTTAAAGGTCGTTCAACTTTTTTATTTAAAATAAAAACAAATTATAAAAAAATTATAAATATTTATGTTTATAATACATTAATGGTAGTTTAATTTTTTTATATAAAAAAATTTACAAAAAAACATTTGAACTAAATTTTTTTATGAAAATAGAAATGTTTTTAAAATTATTTAGGATACATTAAAGTAGTTCAAATGTTTTTTTATTAAAAATAAAAACAAATCATATAAAAATTAATTACAATTTATGTTTATGATACTTCAATGGTAGTTTAATTTTTTAATATAAAAAATAGAAAAAATATTTAAAAAACATTATTTAGAATACTTCAAAGCTAATTTAAATGTTTTCTAATAAAAAATAAATTTTTTTAAAAACAATTATATAGGATACTTCAAGGATAATTCAATTTTTTAATTAAAAATAAAAAAGTTAAAAATTTAATTAGCATTTATGTTTATAATAATTCAAGGGTAGTTTAATTTTGTCTTATAAAAAGTAGAAAAATATATAAAAAATTATATATAAAGTTCAAATATTTTTATTAAAAATAAACAAATTATAAAAAAACTTATTTAGCATTTATAGTTATGATACTTCAAGGGTAGTTTAATTTTGTTTTATAAAAAGTAGAAAAAAAATAAAAAAATTATTTAGGATACTTCAAGGGTAATTAAAATATTTTTTATATAAAAAAATTATAAAAAATATTTAATTGCATTTCTGTTTAGGATATTTTAAGAGTAATTTGAATATTTTTGTTTTATGGAAAATAGAAAACATTTACCAGAAATACTATTTAAGATATTTTAATAGTAGTTCAAATGTTTTTTTTTATTAAAAGCAAAAACTAATTATAAAAATATGTTCGAGGGCAGTTTATTTTTATATAAAAAATAAAAACATATTTTAAAAAAATTTATTTAGGATACTTTAATGATATTTTAAATGTTTTTTATATAAAACATAAAAAAATTAATTTTGCATTTCTGTTTAGAATATTTCAAGAAAAGTTTAAATATTTTTTTATAAAAATAAAAAATATTTTAAAAATAATTATATTGTATATTTCAAGGATAGTACAAATTTTTTATATTAAAAATAAAACATATTAAAAAATTAATTGACTTTTATATTCATGAAACTTTAAGGTTAGTTAATTTTTTTTAAAAAGAAGTAGACAAAGTATATAAAAACTTTATAGATGGTTCTTCAAGGATATTTCAAATTTTTTATAGATGATTCTTCAAGGATATTTCAAATTGTTTTCTTTAAAAAATAAAAAACAAATAATTATTATGATACTTCAAAGATATTATGATTTTGTTTTATAAAAACTAGAAACAATTTATAAAACATTTATTTAGGATACTTTGTAGTTTAAGTATTTTTATAATAAAAAAATAAAAAAATATTAAATACCTTTTGTATTTAGGATTTTTTAAAGGTAGTTAAGTGTTTTGTTTTTTAATATTATATAAAAAATAGATTAGCATTTCGTTTTATATATTTTAATAGTAGTTTAAATGTTTTTTAATGAAAAATATAAAAAAATTTATAAAGAAATTATTTAGGATATTTAAAGGATAGTTGAAATTTTTTTTATTAGAAATAAATAAATAAATATAAAAAATTAATTAGCATTTTTGCTTATAATATTTGTTAAATATTTGTTTTATAAAAAATAGAAAACATTTTAAAAACAAAATTATATAAGATACTTTAAGGATAGTTTAAATGTTTATTAAAAATAAAAAATTAAAAACAAATCTATTAAAAAAATAATTTAGAATACTTTAAGGGTAGTTTAAATATTTTTTTATAAAAAATAAAAAATTATAATAAAAATTTATTTTGTATTTATGTTTATAATACTTTAATGGAAGTTTAATTTTTTTATAAAAAAAATTAAAAACATTTTTTTAAAAAATATATAGGATTGAAGGATAATTGAAATGTTTTTTTTATGAAAAATAGAAAATATTTATAAAAAGTATATTTAGGATGCTAGTTTTAATTTTTTTATTGAAAAAATATAAGAAATTATATAAATAAATTAATTAGCATTTTTTTATTATACTTTAAAGTTTAAATATTGTTTTATAGAAAATACTAATTTTTTTAAATAATTACAATTTTTATTCAAAACGCTTTAATAGTAATTTTAATGTTTTTTTTTAAAATAAAATTTTATAAAAACAAATTAATTAACATTTCTGATTATAATACTTTAACTGTAATTTAATTCTATTATATAAAAATAAAAAATATATTTAGTAGTTCTGTTAGAATATTTAAGAGTAGTTTAAATTTTTTTTATGAAAAATAAAAATAATATATAAAAAAATTATTTAGGATATTTTTAGAATAATTTTAATTTTTTTATAAAAATATAAAAAAACTTTATTGTAAAAACAAAATGTTTGTAACGTGGCTTATTCTCTCTCTCTCTATATATAAAAGCTTTGTGTTTATTATTTTTAATTTTAAAAGCTGTTGCCTGGGGTCAAGATATAATTACCATACTCAAAACTATACTCAAAATTATTGAATTAGAAATTATAGTTAGCCTTAAATCTTTTAAATCTAATTTGATAACCAGAGCTAATAATATTGAGTTGGAATTATTATCAACTCTAAAACTATTAAGTTTGGCTGTACTGTAAAATAAAAGGGCATTAAATTTCGAATCATCATCAGTCAGACTTGATTATCAAATATAAAACATTTAAAATATTTTTTATATTTATTTAACATTTAAAAATAAAAAAATTATTCGCCTGTTACGGAGCACAGACAATATTGTTGTATAATTTATCCGGTGATCGGGTCCCATTTGTTAATCACAATCAGCACCGTTCATCCCAAAATCAGAGCTGCTTAAACTTCCCATACGGTCAGCCTCCCTCCATTAGAGAAGTGTAGAACATGTTATGAAAGTGTTTCTTTCTCCTCTTTTTTGCGACACCGCACCATATCTCATGCGCGTAACGATGAAACCGGCTATGCACAAACTACAGCAGCAGTAGCTGTGATCAATTATCGTTTTTCGATTTCGATCGAGTTAGGGTTTCTGCTTCAAATGGATAATTACGGTTTTCACGATGGTAATATCTGTAATATGTTGGAGAGCAGACATCGCCCTGTAATTCTTCTTCACTATTTCTCATACTTAATATTTGCCTAATTGTTACTTCGATCGAATTTTTCCTCTCTCGGTTTCTTAGTTAATTTTCTAGCTTTTTGTAGGTTTTTGGCCAAGACTGTAGAGTTTTTTTTAATTAATTAATGTTTGAAGTTTAATTATAGACTTAACAAGGTGTAAGTATAATTGCAAATGTGTTTCTTCTTTTTGTAGGATGTTAATCACAGTTTACAGATGCATTCCTCACTGATTCGGAGACTCTCCCAAGAAAGAGAATTGGAGGTTATTATGGGATTTTATTTTATTTTATTTTTATCATTTTCTTTTTAGCCAACTGGTAGTTAGCATGGAGGCTTTTCCTTGCAAGTCATTCGTCCACCACCGTAGCTGAAAACGGTGTTTGTTCTGAATATACACTTACTGATCATCAATTTCTTCTGAATTATGATTACCAGTTGTGATTTGCATCCTCTGTTTTAATGGATGATTGTTATTTTCCAGTTGATTGATTGATGATATTTGCAGGATACCTTGTGTAAAGCTGTTTTTCCTAATGCAGCATCTGTTATCTAATTTTTTTTTACAAGATTTTACAGCTTGATTATCTTAAAGTCTCTCTCTCTCTCCACTGACAGGGGCATCAGGGTTGTGTCAATTCGATAGCCTGGAATTCTAAAGGTTCGCTCTTGATTTCTGGATCAGATGACACACGGGTATGATACCTCTTTATATTATTGAAGATTTCTTTTTAAGTGTTTCACGTGCAGTAAAAATTTTTGGACTAATAAAAAGAAAAGTTGAATTCGTGTTATGTGTGAGATTTTGCTTGGTTGCAATTTGTGTTATTCAACTTACTGTGATTTGGAAGATTGGAGACCTTGTAGAAGGGACCTCTATGATTCTGAACACATATGTTGTATGATTGGGTTGAACTAGCTGTTAAAAAAGGCGGGATGGGGTTGAGGAAAATGGACAGAGTAGAAAGTGACTAATGAGTAATGTTACTTTAGAGGTTTAAACTTCACTGAAGGAAAAATTTGATGCACCGAAGGAGAGGGTGATTGCTGTAGGCACACACAGATATTTTCATTTATTGAAAGAGGAGAGATATTCATCTTGCATCAATTTTTGCAGATGAATATTTGGAACTACGCTGGTCGAAAGCTTTTGCATTCTATAGATACTGGGCATTCTGCAAATATATTCTGCACTAAATTTGTTCCTGAAACATCTGATGAGCTTGTGGTTGCTGGAGCCGGAGATGCAGAAGTAATGTTGTGATGAACTGAATTTTCTAAAGCTGAAGCTCTATTCTCAAGTTAATTATTTTGGTAACTTGCTCTGACCTTTTCTCATTTCAGGTTCGCTTGTTTAATTTGTCTCGCTTGAGTGGAAGGAGTCCTGATGATAATTCTATTTCTCCATCAGCACTGTATCAGTGTCATACAAGAAGAGTGAAAAAATTAGCTGTAAGATCTCATTGTACAGATGACCTAGTTGGCTAGTTGTGTGTGCTTATGTATTTTTTTTTCCAGCAGTGGGTCCCTCTAAACCACCAAAACTAGTCCTTGGCTTGTTTCAAGAACATGGAAAAACAAAATTCAAATATTTTTGCTTGTTTGGTTTGGCAAATTTTTCCATTTGTCTTATTGCTTTGGCCTTTCAGTAATCACAACCTTCACCTCTCTTGTAGGTTGAAGTTGGAAACCCCAACGTTGTCTGGAGTGCAAGTGAAGATGGAACACTTAGACAGCATGATTTTCGGGAGGGTTCTTCATGCCCTCCAGCAGGATCTTCCCATGAATGTCGCAATATTCTGGTTAGTTTCAGGAGAGCTGAAAATTCTTCTGTCTTGAATTTAGTTTTCCTGCTGTGTTGAAGTTTTGATAGCAATACTGTGGATTGGATAGTTATGCTGTTTTTGTGGTGAAATGCTGTTTGTTTAGTGTTGATTGTCTTTGATTGTTTGTTACCATTAGTTCCATGTCCTGTCATTAATGATCATTAGAGGGGTCATCTTTCAGTATTTGAGAGTTGAAAAGAAGATTCTTGCATTCATTTTCCATATGAGGCACGCTAAATCTATATGTAGTAGTGTTGGCATCTGGGTTATTAGCTTAAGTTGTGTGTTATACTTTTTGTCAAGTGTGGCAATGATGACTCACCAAAAGGTTGTCTAACTTGCGTGTGGAGCTAACAGGTTAAAGTTCAGAACCTCTCAATATCTATATCATTTTCCAAATAACATACCTTAATATGTTTACTTCAAACTTAGTCAATGTTATTTATACATGTTACCACTATTAATTAGCTTGAAGGCCAACAACACGTATAGTGCTTATGTTTACAAGTTGTAGATGTCATTTTTGTCCCTTGACCTTTTGATTGATACAGTTAAAACATTCAGAAAACTATTTACGTTTTCTTTATCTCTGTTTGCTTGCCTTTCTGATTCTGGGCTGCTTGTTTGTGGAAATTTTCCCCTCATGAAGCCTCTATATTTGAACATAATTGTTTTTCACATTTAGTACGTGATGACAGCTTGACTTGCGGTCTGGAGCAAAGAGGTCATTAGCAGATCCACCTAAGCAAACTCTTGCTCTGAGATCTTGTGATATCAGTACCAGTCGGCCTCATTTGCTCCTGGTTGGTGGGAGGTCTGAGCTTATGCCATCTGAGTTCTATTTTTCCTAATTTTTTCCCTTCATAAATGTTGTTTCTTAACTGATTTCTCTTGAAATGTTTGCAGTGATGCCTTTGCTCGATTATATGATAGACGGATGCTGCCTCCACTGACTTCCTGTAGGAAAAGGATGTCCCCGCCACGTTGTGTTAACTATTTCTGCCCAATGCACCTTTCTGAGCGTGTCAGTTCATAATTTCTGAACTATCTTGTTGTTACTTAATTATCTGATCTGATTGTGAACTGCACCATCTTTTATTTATTGGTGAAGGAGAAAAAAGATGATACAATTCATCCTATCTCCTTAGATTATTGTGTTAGATCATGAAGATATAATTAGTTCATAGCATAACTCTTGAAATCCTTGTAAACATGCTCATGTTGGTCCGATATCATCTTCTTGTCAATTTGCTTTTATTTTATGGCTTGTTTCTACAATTGTTCTATCCTCTCAATTCTCAAAGAAAAAATGTCATTAGAATTTATAATAACATTGCAGTTGTGTATTTTTTAGAACTTCCATCTTGGTCTCCTTTTCTTTTCAGGGACGTTCAAGCTTGCACCTTACTCATGTTACATTTAGTCCAAATGGGGATGAGGTTCTCCTAAGTTATAGCGGAGAGCATGTATACCTAATGAATGCCAATCACAGTAAGCTCCTTCACCTTGTGAGCTTGGCTGTATTCCTGTTTAGTTTGTTTCTTCAACCTGCTAGGTGATATTTTTATAACCTGACTTGGTGTTGGAATCCCTTTGTAAACACTCAAGGTAGTGTCTACGCTCCAGATAAACAATGTTGTATGAAGTTTCTGGTTTGAATTTTGAAGTCAATGCAATGCTAGCTTCGGATATGATCTACAATTTGATATATGGTGGTTGTGATTTGTGTGCTGAACTGTTTCTGTCATTAATCTTTTGTTTGTTGTTTTATTTCTTGATTCTGTCATTTTGGTTATCAGTTGGTTCTTCATGGATTGGTTAATGTCTTAAGTTGTTGTGAATTGCAGGTGGAGGCACTGCTGTGCGATATACTATTGGAGATACTTCAAAATTGATGACCTTCGCCCCTACACTCAATGGGCTAGAGCTGCAACCACTAACATCTTGTGTGCTCAAACGTCAGAATTATTCCAAAACCAGTGGTTCTTCCATAGTGAGTTTCTTTGTTAATTATATTTATTGTAGGCATATGTGTTGTTTTGATGTTAATGAGCTGGGGTTATGCCTGCTGTTCTTCATTTATATATTGGTGACCAGTCTAACGTGGCTGTTACAGCTTGAGAAGTGTAGAAAGTTGGTTCAAATTGCTGAAAAATTCTTAGAGGAAGGGACATGTTATTTCTATGGAATTGAAGCCTGCAATGAAGTTCTGGATGGCCATGGTCGTGTTATTGGCCCAACGCTTAGGCATGAATGTCTCTGCATTCGTGCAGCCTTGTTGCTTAAGGTCCCTTAAAGATTTTGTTCATCAAGTTGTTTCTGCATCATTTATTTTTCATGGATTATCACTAAGGTACTGCTTTTTTAATCGTCTAGAGGAAATGGAAAAACGATGTTCACATGGCCATAAGAGATTGTTATAATGCTCGCAGAATTGACAGTTCGTCCTTCAGAGCCCTCTATTATATGTCTGAAGCTTTGTCACGGGTAAGCTTGTTGTCTGAATCACCACTTTGTCTCATCAAATATGCGGTTTGCTGCCAATTAATCAGTCAATTGCACTACCAGACTGATGGGCCTGCTGCCATCTTAATTCTACTCTTTGACCAAATATCCTGGATCTTGTTTATAACAGCATGATGCATAATATTTTGTTTTACCAATTATCACTTGTTTGGTGCATGCATAATATTTGGAATCTGAACAAATGCCATGTGGCAATGATGAAAATGAGCTGATAATGTCATTTATTTATAATGATGAAAATGAATTGGCAATATCATTTATTTATTGTTCTGTTATGGTTAGTTCCTTATTCCTAGTTTCTTGCAGCTGGGAAAACATAAGGAAGCTCTAGAATTCTCCATTGCTGCCCAATGTTCAGCACCAGGAAATACTGAAGTAGCAGTATTGATGGAGGATATACGAAAGAATCTTGCTACAGGTTTGTATATTGCAATATCTAGTGCTTTTGTTGTTTCCTGTTAAGGAGAACTGTATTAGTTGATCTATTTGGTGTTTCATAACATTGACTGTCTTACTTCCCAAGACTATATCTGCATCTGTTGCATATTTGCATGTCTAGCTGAAGCTGGAAAAAGTAGTAAGGACAATGACGGGGCAACAAGGTCTGAAACCCGAAATGGACGAGCATTGTCATTGAGTGATATACTCTATCACTCTGAGGCAAATAGTGATGCTTCACATGATGGTCCAGGGTCTGATAGAGAAGATTCTGACTATGATGAGGAGCTGGAGTTGGACTTCGAAACATCAGTATCAGGTGATGAAGGGCGTGATGTTGAACCAAACATTCTTCATGGTAGTTTGAATCTCAGGATACATAGGAGAGGTGATTCAGCTAGAGATTCGAGCTGTACAAATGGTTCATGTGGGTCACCTTCATCATCACAAAATGATCGAACACCTTATCAGGTTAGCATGATCTTAAACAGTGATTTAATGTGTAGTTATGTATTGCTTATCAAAATATTCGTTCTTTTTGAAATCTTGGGCTTCCTCTCATGCATGTTACTATTTGGGTAAAATCACCACTATTTGAAAGTTTACTATGTAAAGGTTGGGTGTCCCCAAGGATGAGATCTAAAGGGGGAAAATACTAAATCTGGATATTGCTTCGACTAGCAGTTTAGTGTATGTTATACGATGACTTATTTGTATTGTTCAATTCTCTGTCTCTATCTCTCACACGGACGCACACGCATGCATGCATGTGCACATGCGTGTTACACGCATGTGCATACTCACAGATGTACATTCTTTTTTCACTCTGGTTCAGCAATTTTTGTCTCTCTCTCTCTCTCTGCCAGTTGATATATTCTAAGCTGATATTGCAGCCGGAGACTGTCATTGATATGAAGCAGAGATATGTTGGCCACTGTAATGTTGGGACTGATATAAAACAGGCCAGTTTTCTTGGGCAAAGAGGTTGGTTTCTTATAGATCTCCTATACTTTCTTAGCACCTAAGATGTAAATCAGTTTGGGTCGCTTTTATTTCTGGATGTTAATAAAGTAAGGAATTTGTTTTCACATGACTCATATTTTTATTTATATTTGATACCTTCCATAGATGTGCTGTACAATTGTTGCCTTTTCAAGGAGGTTCTATGGAAATGATGCATTAGAAAGATTCCTGATCCTGACCATTGTGTTACTGAGGAATATTGACATGCTTTAGTAGTCTTTTTGAATTTGAATGTATCATTGGCTCTTACTTTGCATCAGACTTGGGATAATTGAGGTCTTAGTCGTAAGTTATAGCTGGAATGGATTATCTTTAGTAGTCTTACCATATTAAATTGGCTGAATGTCTTCATCTGTTGGGCAAGGTGTTTGTATACTGGTTATTTGTTTGAAAATGAGGACCATTGAGTTCTTAAGGTGTTTGTGGAATGCAGTTGTAGATTTTATGATGCTAATTGACTGAATGTCTGTAGCCTTGGGTCAGGTAATATGCTTGGTTCCCTCAGCTGCTGTCAATCAGCTGCCAGTGCAAGTGGCTTCTTGGAAAGTGTTGGTCATTTTTCATAGGACCCCCCCATTTTGCTTGCCTTTGACATGTGAGAAAGAAATAATCCTTCCTAGTAGTACAAAGGAATTTGGAATGATGAAAAATCTGTTCTTCAAAGTGGACAATCATTAGGTGTCAATGAGGCCACAGAGGGAGGATATCGCAACCAGCCATAAAAACTAGGATATTAGAAAGACACTTTGGAGGGACAGAGTATATACTTCAAGCAAACCATGTAAACCTGATCAGGCAAATTGAACAATGCTTTATAGTCTGATTGAATGTTTTCTGTCACCATATCAGCACCAATGCAATGGATCTGGACACTATATGCATCATAGAGATTGTTTGATGTGCCTTAAGGAAAATGATTTGTGGCATGACCATGTAAACCTGATCAGGCAAATTGAACAATGCTTTATAGTCTGATTGAATGTTTTCTGTCACCATATCAGCACCAATGCAATGGATCTGGACACTATATGCATCATAGATTGTTTGATGTGCCTTAAGGAAAATGATTTAGTGTCCAGATCCATTGCATTGGTGCTGATATGGTGACAGAAAACATTCAATCAGACTATAAAGCATTGTTCAATTTCCCTGATCAGGTTTACATGGTTTGCTTCATGCCATTTTTTTAGCATGAATTTTGTGCTCTGTAGCATTATGCCTTGATTATTGTTAACGCACCTTGCAGTTTTCTAGATTTTTTCAAACATTGCAAGCAAGATCAAGTTCAGAAGCAGCATACCATTTGGTCAATTCTTAGTTTCTTACTATTGATTTGCAGGTGATTATGTGGCCAGTGGAAGTGATGATGGTAGATGGTTTATTTGGGAAAAGCAAACTGGTAGATTGATAAAAATGCTTCTTGGAGATGAGGCTGGTAGCATTCTTTCTCCATGTGACTGTTTGGCTTTTGCCTAGATTCAGTAGTACCTTCTTAATTATCTTTGATTTATTCATCGTCTGCCTTGCAGTTGTGAACTGCATCCAGTGTCACCCATTTGATTGTGTTGTGGCAACCAGTGGTATTGATAACACCATAAAGGTTAGTTTGATGGATTTGATTTGTTTCCATCTATTAAATTGTGCTTGGCTTGTGTCCTAGGATAAAAGAGACATACAAAAGGACAAAATTGTGTTTGGTTGAAGGGACAAAGATGGAGTCATAAAAACAAATATGTTTCAAGAACAGTTTTGAAGTGAATTTACACCCTTTCAAAACAGAAAGGACAAGGGGACATCTCCTCTATGTCCCAACTATCTGTCTCTTCTATCGCTATCTTATGGTTTGGTTTTCTGATTTTCTGACATGGTTCTAGATTTGGACTCCAAGTGCTTCAGTCCCATCGATTGTGGCTGGGGGAGCAGCAGGACCTGAAACTTCTAATGTGTTAGAAGCCATGGAAAGCAACCAGCGAAGATTATGCCATAATCGTGAAGCAATCCTGTAAGAATATGAGCCCTTAGTTGTCCGTGTTCCCCAAAATTTATGTATTATTTTGTGAATTATGTTTTGCCACCCTCTGTCATTATAGAGGTCCCCTATATGTGAAATCAACAAGCCTTTTCAATGTGACAACCCAAACTGGATATAAGAAATTGATTTTTCAAAAACAGTAATACAGCCTCGGGTCTGGGATTTATGCTCTTCACTTCACTTTGTTTTTGTTTGGTGTACTTTTGGATGCTGCACTGGCATAGCTTACAGCTCAGTTCAACAAAGTCTGTCTTGAGTATATATGGGTGGCCACATAGATGTTCCTCCAGTTCTTCTGTTGGAATCATTCATGTAAACCTCAATTCATTGCCCAGTTTTCTTCTCATGCTTGTTTCTCCTACAGCTAGAAAAAAACACTCATTGGGATAAATGCTTATCTAGCACCCCCCTCTTCTTCCCAATGCACCATGCACATGTCTTAAGTAATAGATTTAATTATTGTTTTTTCAGGACTGATTTCTTTTATCCAAGTGACTTATTATGTTTACAAGGATTCATAATGTTAGTTGCAGCCCCTTTGAGCTTCTAGAACGGTTTCGGATGCATGAATTCACTGAAGGAACTTTGCACCCTTTTGAGTGTGCTCAGAGCTAATCGGGGCCTTTTCGCACTTAAGCCTCCAGTTAAGTATCTGCATGCACACATGAGGGTATAACTTAAATTTTCATGGATACAATAGTCATATTTGGATTTGCAGTTTAGACCAGTATCTTGGTTTTTATTATTATCATCAAGCTTTAATGGCTGAAACATATTGATGATTTTATGGTTTGTTGCTAAAACCCATTGAAACCCTTGTTAGCTGGTAGACTATAATTCTTAGTTTCTAAGAGATTCTTATACAGGCTTTATCTGTCAGGCACTGCATCATAATTTTGCTGAAAAGAAAGCCATGTCACAATGATTTAATCCATTTCCGTGGTTGTTTTCTTCATTTTCCTTGAATCCTTGTCCATTGTGTACCTAATTTTTTTAATAAGTTGTTTCACGTGTTTGACTTGTTGTTTAAAGAAGGTAATTCCAACAAAATAATGACATCATGCTAAGGTTTACTTTGGATTATAAAAAGCATAACAAATCAATGTAAATGAAAGTGATATGCATAGGAACATGATGAAGCAGCACAAAAAATCATAGTTATATTTGTCGTTTGGATTCTAATTTGATAATTGTTTGGGTCACTAGGTCTCCAGTTTCAGCAAAAAAGACTGGATGCCTTCTGAACCTCGAGAGTTATCGCCTATTGCATGAACCCAAATCTATCAGTGAAGGAAATTATATTTCTGAAACTGTTTTTTTTTTTATTTTATATATATATATAATTTTATATTTACTTTTTTGCGATTCCAGAGTTCTTTTCAGTGTTGTGTGCTTCAGGAGATCCATCACCTATTGCATGAACCCAAAACTATCACCAAAAGGAAATTATTTCTAAAACTGGTTTTTTCTAGTCATATCGTTGCAGATTTATGTGCTGACGAGTGATGATACAAGCGGAGTGTTGTTTTTTCGTTGAGCAAGGAGATAAAGGGAGGCTGCAACATAATTGGTGGTAGGAAATTAGTTGGCCATGTAAAGCCTTTTGTCCGATATCTTAATAAAGTGTCGCCAGTGTTAAATTATATCTAGTGCTGTACTGTTGCTATAAAGCTGATTACTTCTGGCTCATGTAATTATTTCAAGATGTTTCTGTTTATTGCTGTATTTAGTTAAAACAATTCCTGCACAGATGACAATTTTTTCCATAGGTCTGCTTGAATTACTTGATTTTGCCTTCTACTCTCTTGCGATTCCAGAGTTACCCCAGTGCTGTGCGCTTCAGGAGGTCAGTTAACATCCTCGGGCATGTTGTTAAATCATACCTGTGAACAACTCTTTGTTATTGACTATCGGTTGAGGTTGAGGTTAAAATTGTAGTAGTGATTGTAATTTAAGTTTTTTTTTTAGAAATATATTAAAATAATTTTTTTATTTAAATAAATTATTTTTAATATCAGAATAGCATATTAAATCATAAATAAATAATTTAAAAACATTAAAAAAAATCAGAAAAAAAATTGCAATATAAAAGGATTGTGGTTTTAACTGTGTTTTAAGTAGAGCGTGTCTTGTGCAAGCTCACCATTGAATATTATGCATTTTGATTCACGTGTGGGACACGTTCATTTAAATAAATTATTTTTAATATCAGAATAGCATATTAAATCATAAATAAATAATTTAAAAACATTAAAAAAAATCAGAAAAAAAAATTGCAATATAAAAGGATTTTGGTTTTAACTTTGTTTTAAGTAGAGCGTGTCTTGTGCAAGCTCAACATTGAATTTTATGCATTTTGATTCACGTGTGGGACACGTTCAGTTCTACTCACGATGCCTAGACGTGCCAGCAGTGTTTTGACGTGTGGGTTGTCTCCAGTCTTTGTCTTCGTTCTTGGTCTGCCTTCGTTTTGATTTTTCAGTCATTGAAATGAGATGAGTGCTAGCTATCTTCTCTGTTACTATCTCCCTTTCATTCCGATAATTCTTCCACTTTTTAAATGCTACTTACTACTTGTAACTTGCACTCTATATTTTTGTAATTGTTTTAAGACTTATGACTAACAAGTAAAATGCATTGCTTTAGGTGTGTTGCATAAGCCAAGGTTGTAGCTAGTAGAATTGAATAAACATCAAGTATTTACTTTCTGTACAAAGGAGTGGAAAAACAGACAAGTTTATATTGGGCTTGATCACTTTCTTTTTTAAATGTATAAAGAAAATATAAAGATGTTGCAGAAGTGTTTTTTAGCAAAACCTGATGTGCATTGGGTATTTTTTAAGATAATGAGCTGGTGATATTTTGAATTATATATATATATATTTGTTTTAAAAAATTATTGAGATGATGATGTAATAGATTGATTCGGATCAATCTTAGCTAATATACATAATTTATTATTTAAGTTATGAGACTGATAACTCAATAATTAAATAAAATTTGAAATTTAATTCTCAATCAATTTAATATTAAAGGATGAAAATAAAAAAATAAAAAATATAAAAAAGATTAAAAAAAAAAGACTTAAATCAACTAAGGTCAACCTAGGCCATGAAAACAGGATAAATAAAAAACTAAAAAGTATTATTAACACGATCAAAAAATTAATATCTTATTCTAAGTGTAGGAGTGTCGCAGTAATAAATAACCTCACAAGACCGACATCGAATCATTGAGAGATTAACTATATAAATTATAAATAATAACAACAACAACAATATTATTAGTAATACTAACAACAACAACAACAACAACAACAACAACAATAATAAAAAGAAGAAGAAGAAGAAGTTAAAGAGGATTTTAAGATTGTAAGATTAATGTGGGGATTAAACAATGATAAAAATAAATGTCAAGGTTAGAAGATCCACTAATGGTATTTTAAATAAGTATAGTATAAACTCTTATTGTTCAATTGGAAACCACACACAAAGAAGGTTTCAATCGGATTATAAATTGTTAATATGATTACATTAATTATCTTATTCGAATAATACTAATACTTATAAATATTATTAGGTATTTATGACTATAACTTACATTAACAACAAATCAAGTTCCTTTCATAGCACAGGTATCGGTTATACCATATGGTTGGGCTATGAAAGTGCCAAGTATTTGTTGTGCCTAGTGTTATACAATATACATCTAGATTAACCATTTAACAAGTAAAGTATTAAAAGTGAACAAGATAACAAATACAAAATATGTTAGTATTAAACATTAAAGTCCATATTGAGTTTACAATATACTTATTCTTACACTATTAATATAGCTTTTTTACATTGACATAATAAACTTAACTAAACATAATAAAAAAAAGAAACTTAAATAAACAAGATAAGATCATAAATAAAATAAAATTTAACTAAGCAAAGGAAAGGAAATAAAAGGTATAAACAAGATATTAATGAAAGCAAAACTTATGCATTACAAAAATACAAAGAGAGAAAGCAAGAGCATGATCTTGATTTAAAAATCAAGATGCCTAAATGCATGACACATGCCTCGTTTTATAGGTCAAAATTAAAAACTATTAATTTAATGACTAATTATTGAGTGGGTGATCAACTTTTGACTTGATGACAATCCTTGTCTTCTTATTTGCCAAAAATATCATTACTAACGTTAGAATTCAAACAAACTTAAATTTTGAAAGTTCTAGAAAATTTCTCAGCTTTTCTAAAAAAAATTGAGGTCATTTGGACCTCTAGAACTCGAGATATGAGCTAAACACTAAATAGTATCTAGATTGTAGAACAAATTTGAACTTTTATGTTGTTGCTAATATTTGGACTTCCAAATAGTTGAATTGAGTCTTGCCTTTTCATGAATGTTTTAGGCCTATGTCTTAACTTTCCATCCATATAGAGCAAATTTAAACCCAAGATTTACAGCTCCAAATATGACCCAATGATTAAGTACTGTTCTAGTTTGAATTGAACTAACATATCTTTTCTAAGTTTGACCATCTCTTTATACTTTTAATTTTAGTACTTAAACTCATCAGTCAATCCTTTCATTTATGTGACAGGCTAGCATTTAAGATAAACATTTACCATAAATTAAAGGTATTTTATGGCATTAAACTTGTTATTATAAAACATGTTTTAGTTAAGAAGTTATTGATATTTACAGTGCAAAAAGATGATATAAAACCTTGATAAAAATACATTTTTAAGTACTAATCACACCCCCAACCAACTTATTACTAGTTCCTAGTAATCAAAGCGTTAAAATAGATTTTTTTTATATATAAATTCCACAAAGCAAGACATTTATCATTCAACTTCCATTAATCTAAACACACTCTCATTAAATTTATATATCTGCTCAATACCTCTTAAACAAGATAAACTTTTCTTTTATGCTCAATATACTAACATATAGTTATGGGGCTTTACTTGGAAGAAAACAAAATTTTGTTCTAATGTTTAAGGTTAACTTCTTTGGGTTGTTATTATTATCTTTTTCTCCTTTTTTTTTCTTTTTTATTAATAAATATACATATAACTTAAAACACAATGCATTTTTAACTCATGTAACAAGCTTTCGGCTCTCCCAAACTAGTTGGTCTTAGGGCATTAGATGTTGAGACATCCTTATAAGCTTAGTAACTTGGGTTGCAGATATTGATACATAGATAGTGCAATGTTTGATTCATTTAAACTTTTCTCCTCAACCCATGTAACAAGCGTTGGACCAATAGCTCCCAAGTCAGTTGACTTTAGGGTATTAGGTGTTAAAACACTCCTTCGGGCTTATTTAGTTGGGTTATGGAGGCTATGAAACCAAATTTATCTATATTTTTATTATCATTATTTTTTTTTGTGTTCTTGTATTGTTTTTGTGTTCTTGTTTTTTTCCAATTTATATATTATCTCTTTTCCTGTTACTTTTAATAAAAGAACATACATAATGTAATAATCCAATGTGCAACCCATAATCATATTTTAAAGTGTGTGTGAAAATGAAGATTTAAGAATATTTGTTAAATGAGTATATGAGTAGAATCAAGTGATAATAATGCGAGAGTTTGTATACCTGAATATTTCAAGAAGTATTCTGATAAACCTTGTTAAGAATATTTACTAAGATACATCTCAAAAGTCACTTTAACCAAAGAACTCATTTATTTTGTCATCCCAGTAACAACAGTTTTGCAAGTGGTTTATAAAATATAAAATATAGTTAGTTATTTTTTTTTATAAATATTAACTATTACCCTTCCCCCCCAACCAAAACGAAACATTATCCTCAATGTCCTAAGGTAGAAAGGTAGAGTATAGAAGACATCACCTAAAGCAACGAACATTGATAATCCTAAAACAAACTTAAACAAATATAAAAATAACAAAACAAAATATTATGCTATTAACAAAACCAGAAGACACAAAATTTTATAAACTAAGACTCAAATCGTAGTTATAATTGTGGCTCACATCTTTTCTTATTTTTTCATCCAAGAATGACTTAAATGCCCTCTATAGGTCGGGGATAGACTTTCCATTCAAATTTCTTAAAAACTAGTAGACATGGTATTTTTTAGTTAGATTTCCAAGACAATGACAACATGTTCTTTATGAAAATTAGGTTATAAATCATGAATTGCATAATGCACATCTCCACCATGATACATCTCAAAAGTCAATAGAAGATTATCTAAAGATTCCTTATGTTTTGAATAAATCCTTACTTTTGACAATTTTCACAAGCTTTGCAGAACACATTTGTGTCTTTGAACATGGTGGGTCAATATAATCCATATTGTAAATTTTTCCAGTCGACTTTTTGATGAAAAATGACTCCCACATGCCTTAGAATAACAAAATTTAATGATCCTACTTACCTTATTGTCAGGAATGCATCTTTGAAATATTTAATTAGAATAATATTTAAATAAGTAAGGGTCATCCCAATAAAAGTTCTGCATATTGCTCAAAAACTTTCTTTTATCTTTGGTTCTCTAGTGAGCTGACAGAAATTCTAAAGCAAGAAAATTGATATTTTTAGCAAGCCAAGGCATTGAACTAAGAGAAAGTAAGGATTCATTAGAAAAGTAATCATTGATTGATGATTAGTACTTAAAAGTGTATTTTTATCAAGGTTTTTTTTTATCATTATTTTGCACTTGTAGTATCAATAACTCCTTAATTAAAGCATGTTTTATAATAACAAGTCGATACTATAAGGTAGCTTTAATTTATGGTAAATGTTCATCTTAAATGTAGGTCTGTCATATAAATAAAAGGATTGATTCACGAGTTGAAGTATTGAAATTAAAAGGACAAAGAAAGGGCTAAATTTAAAAAAGAGATGTTGGTGCAGTTCAAACTGGAATCCTGTTCGGTAATTGGATCATATCTGGAGCTATAGATCTCAAATTTAGGTATGCTCTATATGGATGGAAAGCTAAGATATAGGCCTAAAATTTTTATGTGGAAGTCAAGACTCAGTTCTGCTATTTGAAAGTCCAAATCTTAGTAACAATGTATAAGTCAGAATCTGTCCTGCAGCCTAGAAACTGTCCAGTGTTTAGCCTATATCTCGAGTTTTAGAAGTCCAAATGAACTTAACTTTTTTTTCTAGAAAGCTGAGATAATTTCCTATAACTTTCATGTTTTCAAGTGGTTCCAATTCTGATGTTATCAATGACGTTTTATTCAGACAAGAAGATAAGGATTGTAACCAAGTCAAGATGTGGCCACTCACTCATCAATTAGTCATCAAATCAATAGTTCTCAATTTTGGCTTATAAAAGAAGGCATTTGTCATTCATTTAGGCATCTTGGTTTCCAGATCAAGATCATGCTTTTGTTTTCTCTCTTTATATTTTTGTAATGCTTAAGTTTTACATTTATTAAGATCTTGTTTATGCCTTTCAATTCCTTTCTTTTAGTTAGTTTAACTTTTATTTTATTTATGTTTTTAACTTGTCTCTTTCATTATGTTTACCTAAGTTTATTATGTCAAGGTGAAAAAGGTTACACTAATGGTGTAAGAATAAGTATAGTGTAAACTTAACACGAACTTTAATGTTTGATACTAACATGTTTTGTATATGTTATCTTATTCACTCTTAATACTTTGGTTGTTAAATGGTTAATCTAGATTTATGTTGTATAACACTAGGTACAAGAAATACTTAACACTTTTATAGCCCAACTTTATGGTGTAACTGACACTTATATTATGAAAGGAACTTGATTTGTTGTTAATGACACGACTAAAAGATTGATGTCTTCTTCCAAGTGTAGGAGTGTCAAAGTAATAATATGGTAAGACCAGGGTCGAACCATAAGGAGGTTGTATAAATTATAGATAACAATAATATAACAACAAGAATAACAACAACAATAGTAACATAATCTATTTTGTGATCATTGTTTCGACTTGGAATTGCCTCTATCCATTTTAAAACATAATCTACTGCAACTAATATGTACAAGAAACCAAATGATGGAGGAAATGGACCCATGAAATCTATACCCTAACAATTAAAGATCTCAATGACAAGAATAGGATTTAAAGGCATCATGTGATGTTTTGAAATAGATCCTAACTTTTGACAATTTTCACAAGACTTGCAGAATGCATGTGAGTCCTTGAACATAGTGGGCAGTAAAATCCACTTTTTAAGATTTTTGCAGTTGTCTTTTTTAATGAGAAATGACCCTTACATGTCTCAGAATGACAAAATATAAAGACACTACTTACCTCATTATCGGGAATGCATCTTTGAAATATTTGATTAGGACAATATTTGAATAAATACGGGTCATCCCAATAAAATTTCTTCACTTCGTTCAAGAACTTTCTTTTATCTTGGGTACTCCAATGAGTTGGCAATTGTCCTGAAACAAGAAAATTGACAATATTAGCAAACCAAGGCATTGTAGAGATAAAAAGTAAAGATTCATCTGGAAAGTAGTCATCGATTGGTGTTATGTCAGTGTTATGTTAGTTTTTCAAATTTGTTGTCAATCTTGACAAATGATCTGCGACAATATTTTCGGTGCCTTTTTTTTATCTTTGACTGTGATATCAAATTCTTAAAGTAACGAAAATCCACCGCATCAATCTAGCCTTAGAATCTTTCTTAGAAAGAAGATATTTCAATGCTGCATGATTACTAAAAACAATAGGTGAGCCAACAAGATAAGACCTGAATTTTTCACATGCAAATACTACTGCAAGTAATTCTTTTTTAGTAGTAGTGTAATTCATTTGAGCACTATTTAAAGTTTTACTTGCATATTAAATCACATAAGGTTTCTTGTCTTTTCTTTTTTCCAAAACAGCACCTACGACATAATCACTAGCGTCACATATTATTTCAAAAGGTGACCAATGAGGAGGTTGAATGATAGGAGCACAAGTAAGCAAGTTTTTAAGTTTAACAAAGGCTTCTTCATAATGTTCAGTCTATAAAAAAATATCATCCTTTGTTAGAAGGTTACTTAAGAGCTTAGATATTACACTAAAATCTTTGATGAACTTTCTATAAAAATCAATATGTCCTAAGAATGATCTAACATCTTTAATAGATTTTGGTGTTGGCAAGTTAGCAATTAACTCGATTTTAGATTTGTCAACCTCAATTCTTTTTTATGAAACAATGTGACCAAGTACAATGTTGTTTGTTACCATAGAGTGATATTTTTTCCAATTTAGTATAAGAATATTCTCTTCACACCTGCTCAAAATCTTTTCTAAGTTAAACAATCATTAAATGAATCGCCAAAAACAGAAAAATCATTCATAAAAATCTCAAAAAAATATTCAACTATATCACTAAATTTATTGAGAATGCATCTTTGAAACGTGGCTGGTGCATTACATAATCTAAAAGGCATCCTTCGATATGCAAAAGTACCAAATGGACATGTGAGAGTAGTCTTGACAATACGATAGCTTAACAGTCTCAGGCTTCTTCCTTATTCAATTCACAGATAAATAGCATGGATGAAATGCCAGAAATAAAGGAGAAGTAGCAGAGAAAGAACTCACATTAAACCTAGCGAGAAAAAATCATTGTATTTAGGACACTACTACGGTCTCTTTCTAACATGTGAAAGTAGTCTTTTCTTGATCTTCCAATGCAATTTCAATTTGGCTGTAACCAAATATATTTTTTATATTTTTATATTTTATTTTCATTAATATCTTGTTATGCCTTTTATTTCCTTTCCTTTACTTAGTTAACTTTTATCTTATTTGTGTTCTTATTTTGTTTATTTATTTTTCTTTCTTTCATTATGTTTAGCTAAGCTTATTATGTCAAGGTGAAAAGGTTACACTAATAGTGTAAGAATAAGTATAGTGTAAACATAAGATGGACTTTAATGTTTGATACTAACATAAGTATAGTGTAAACATAAGATGGACTTTAATGTTTGATACTAACATGTTTTATATTTATTATCTTGTTCAGTCTTTAATACTTTGCTTGTTAAATTACTAATATAGATTTATGTTGTATAACACTTGGTACAACAAATGCTTGGTACTTTCATTGCCTATATTGTATGGTATAACCGACACCTGAGCTATGAAAGGAACTTGATTTGTTGTTAACATAAGTTATAATCATGAACGCCTGACGAGATTTACAAGTATTAACATTAATCAAATGAGATAACTAATGTAATCATGCTAACAATTTGTAATTTGATTGGAATCTCCTTTGTGTGTGGATTCCAATTGAATAATAAGAGTTTATACTATACTTGTTTGACATATCATTAGTGGATCCTCTAACTTTGATATTTATTGTTATCATTGTTTAATCCTTACGTTAATCTTCCATCTCAAAGTTATCATCAACTTCTTCTTCTTCTTATTATTATTATTATTATTATTATTACTACTACTACTACTACTACTACTACTACTATTAATATTAATATTTTTGTTATTAGTATTCTTATTCTTATTAATATTACTATTACTATTATTATTGTTACTATACTATTAATATTTTTATTATTAGTATTCTTATTATTAGTAATATTACTATTACTATTATTATTGTTACTATTGTTGTTATTATTGTTGTTGTATTATTATTATCTATAATTTATACAATTAACCTTCCTGTGGTTCGACTCCGATCTTGCCGGGTTATTTATTATTTCGACACTCCTGCACTTGGAAGAAGACATTAATCTTTTGGTCGTGTCAAGTTTTTGGTGCCATTGCTGGAGAGGTAAGTTCTTGTACAAATTATGGTATTTATTTTATTTTCTGTTTTCACTTTTCTTGTATATAACTTTGTTTTTTTTGTTTTTTTTCTCCTTCTTTTGTTTTCTTCTTCTTTTTATTCTATTCCTACACGTGCATGAGAGTATGGTCACGTATATTAAGTGGTAGACTTTATAGGGTATCATCATTATTTTTAGAAAATATGGCCGAAGAAGATAATCAATCACTTCATAATAAGAATAATAAGAATGACCATGTTAAAACACTTAGAGACCATATAAATCCCACAAGAACAAGTATATCATCATGCATAGTTTTCCCTACTGATGCATTTCATTTCAATTTTAAGCTAGACATTATTCAACTTTTACCTTCTTTTCAAGGCTTAGATTTAGAAAATCCATATTTGAATTTAAGAGAATTTGAGGAGGTTTGTAACACCTATAATGACTCAAATTAGCATGAACATCATCAGATTAAAGCTTTTTTCTTTTTCATTAAAAGATAAAGCTAAAACGTGGCTACAAAATTTGAGACCAGGATCCATTCGTGCTTGGGATGAAATGCAACAACAATTTTTAAAGAAGTTTTTCCCATCTTACAGAACAAACTGTTTCAAAAGACAAATCACGACTTTCACTCAAAAACCAGGAGAAACATTTTACCAATGCTGGGATAGGTATCGAGACTTGCTAAATACTTGCCCTCATCATGGTTTTGAAACATGGAGATTGATTTCATATTTTTATGAAGGCTTAACACCTAAAGATAGGCAAATGGTTGAATTGATGTGCAATGGAACTTTTGAAGATAAAGACCCTGATAAAACAATAGAGTACTTAGACTTGTTAGCTGAAAATGCTCAAAATTGAGACATCGTAGGTACTTATAAGGCATCATATAAAACTCATCCTCATACATCTAGTGCATAACCTTAAGAAAGATCATAACCTCCAAGCCAAGTTTGCATCTTTGGCTAGAAAAGTCGAGGCACTAGAATTGAAAAAGAGTGGTCAATTAAAATCTGTTCAAAACATTGTATGTCAAATATATGAAATAAATAAATACTCAACCAATAACTGTGCAACTTTGCCTTTTTTTAAGGAATATCTCTATGAACAAGCCTATGTTTTAAATAGTTTTCAAAGGCCCAACCACAACCCATACTCGCAAACATACAATACTGGTTAGAGAAATCACCCAAATTTTAGTTGGAAGAGTGACAATGCACAAACTTCATAACCACAGTTTCAAGCACACTATAATTTCCAAAATTCTTATGTATATACACCTCCTTATGCTCTACCTCCTACAAGAAATTTTGAGGAAATTTTATATGCATTTATTGAAAAGCAATAGACAATCAACACTCAACTTGCTCAAAGCATAACATATTTTAAAGATACTCTTGCTAAATTCATATCTGCTCTTAGTTTTCAAGAGAAAGGTAAGTTTCCATCTCAACCACAGTAAAATCCCAAGGGGCAATACAATGCAAATGCAAGTAGTTCTGGAAGTCAACACATGGATCAAGTCAAATCAGTCATCACTCTTCGTAGTGGTAAGGTTATTCAAAAACCAATTCTTGAACCTTGTGAGAAAGATGATGAGTCAATCTTTAAGGGTAAGGAAGCAGTTGAATCTGAACATTACAAAGAAAAGACTGATTCTCCATCAGCACTTCCATTTCTTTATGCCATGACCAATCAGGAAGAAATCGAGGATGAAAAAACATAAAAAATGTTGATACGGATCTTTTATCAAAAGTGACAATAGATTCAACACGCGACATCACACCAATAGATGATTACTTTCCTGATGAGTCTTTACTTTCTCTAAGTTCAATGCCTTGGTTTGCTAAAAATATCAATTTTTTTGCTTCAAGATTTTTGCCAGCTCACTAGAGTACTGAAGACAAAAGAAAATTTTTGAGCAACTTGCAAAATTTTTATTGGGATGACCTTTACTTATTCAATTATTGTCCTAATCAAATATTTCAAAGATGCATTCCTGACAATGAGATAAGTAATGTCATAAATTTTGTCACTCTAATGCACGTGAGGATCATTTCTCGTCAAAAAAGAGAACTGTAGAAATCTTACAAAGTGGATTTTATTGGCCCACCATATTCAAGGAATCACATGCATTCCGCAAAACCTGTGAAAATTATCAAAAGGTGGGAATTATTTCAAAATATAGAGAGTCTTTAGATAATCTTCTATTAACTCTTACGTCTCATCATAATCGATTAACTCTTACGTCTCATCATTATTTCTTTTGTAATTCATGAATTATGAACCTATTTTTATAAGGAACATGTGACACGACTAAAAGGTTGATGTCTTCTCCCAAGTGCAGGAGTGTCGAAGTAATAAATAACCCGGCAAGACCGGGGTCGAACCACAGGGAGGTTAATTGTACAAATTATAAACAACAATTTTAAAACAACAATAACAACAACAACAATAGTAATAATAATAATAATAATAGTAGTAGTAGTAGTAGTAGTAGTAGTAGTATTACTAATAATAATAATAATAATAGTAGTAGTAGTAGTAGTAGTAGTAGTAGTAGTAGTACTAATAATAATAATAATAATAATAGTAGTAGTACTACTACTAATAATAATAATAATAATAATAATAATAATAATAATAGTACTAATAATAATAATAATAATAAAGAAAGAGAAGAAGAAGAAGAAGATGATGATGATGAGAACATAGAGATGAAATATTAATATAAGGATTAAACAATAATAATAACAAATGTCAAGGTTAGAGGTTCCACTAATGGTATATCAAACAAGTATAGTATAAACTCTTATTATTGAATTGGAAACCACACACAAAGGAGGTTCCAATCAGATTATATATTGTTAACATGATTATATTAGTCATCTCATTCAATTAATGCTAATACTTGTAAATCTCGTCAAGCATTCATGATCATAACTTATGTTAACAACAAATCAAGTTCCTTTCATAGCTCAGGTGTCGGTTATACCATACATTATGGGCTATGAAAGTGCCAAGCATTTGTTGTGCCAAGTGTTATACAACATAAATCAAGATTAGTCATTTAACAAGCAAAGTATTAAAGAGTGAACAAGATAACAAATATAAAACATGTTAGTATCAAACATTAAGGTCCATATTAAGTTTACACTATACTTATTCTTCCACCATTAGTGTAACCTTTTCACCTTGACATAATTAACTTAGCTAGACATAATGAAAGAAAGGAAAACAAATAAACAAAATAAGAACATAAAAGTTAACTAAGTAAAGGAAAGGAAATGAAAGGCATAAACTTGATATTAATGAAAGTAAAGCATAAACATTACAAAAAATACAAAGAGAGAAAGGAAGAGCATGATCTTGATCTAAACACCAAGATGCCTAAATGCATGGCAAATGCCTCCTTTTATAGGCCAAAATTGGGAACTATTGATTTGATGACTAATTGATAAGTGGGTGGCCAACTTTTGACTTGGTGACAATCCTTATCTTCTCTTGTCTGCCCAAAACGTCATTGATACCGTCAAAACGGGAGCCAGTTGTAAACATAAAAGTTGTATGCAATTGTCTCAGCTTTCTTGTGTAAAAAATTTAGCTCATTTGGACTTCTAGAACTCCAGATATGGCCAAAATACCGAACAGTGCTCGGGCTGGAAGACAGATTCGGGCTTCTTTGTTGTTGCTATAATTTGGACTTGATAATGGCCTTTTTAGATCTTGGGCTCCATATGAAAGTTGTAGGCCTATGTCTTACCTTTCCATCCATATAAATTGGACCTAAATCTGAGATCTGTAGCTCCAGATATGACCCAATTACCGAACAGTGTTCCGGTTTGGATTGCACCGACATCTCTTCTCTAAGTTTGACCATCTCTTTATCCTTGCAATTTAAGTTCTTCAAGTCATCAATCAATCCTTTCATTTATGTGATAGGCCTGCATTAAAAATAAACATTTACCACAAATTATAGGTATCTTATATTATTAGATACATTATTATAAAACATATTTTAGTTAAGGAGTTATTGATACTTCAAGTGCAAAATGATGATATAAAACCATGATAAAAATGCACTTTTAAGTACTAATCACACCCCTCAACCAGCTTATTACTAGTCCCTAGTAATCAAAGCGTTACAATAATTTGCAAATTTCACAAAGCAAGGTATTCATCATTTAACTTCCATTAATCTATCCAGATAAACAAACTCTCATTAAATTTATATATCTGCTCAATACCACTTAACAAGATATTAATAAACCTTTTTTTTGTGCTCAATGTATCAACACATAATTATGGGGCTTTTCTTGGAAGAAAACAAAATTTTTGTTCTAATGTTTAAGGTTAACTTCCTTGTGTTGGGATTATTTTTTTTGTCTTTTTTTTGTCTTTTTTTTTAAAATATATACATATAATTTAAAAACATCATGCATCTTTAACCCATGTAACGAGCTTTCAGCTACTGACTCCTAGACCAGTTGGTCTTAGGGCATTAGGTGTTAAGACACCCCTACGAGCTTAGTAACTCGGGTCGCCGATACTGATATGTAGATAGTGCAATGTTTGATTCCCTTAAGCTTTTCTCCTCAACCCATGTAACAAGCGTTGGGCCAATAGCTCCCAAGTCAGTTGACTTTAGGGTATTAAGTGTTAAAACACCCCTTCGGGCTTAATTGCTTAGGTTAGGGAGGCTACGAAACCAAACTTATCTACATTTTTATTAGCATCATTTTTTTCTTTTTTTTTTCTTTTTTTTTCATGTTTTTTTTAATTATATACAATCCCTTTCCCTTAGTTGTTACTTTTAACAAAAGAACATAAATAATGTAATAATCCAATATGCAACCCACAATCATATGTTAAAGTGTGTGTGTGTAAATTAAGGTTTAAGAATACATGTTAAATAAGTATATGAGCAGAATTAAGCGGTAACAATACGAGAGTTTGTAAACCTGAATATTTCAAGAAGTATTATAATAGACCTTGTTAAGAATGATTACTAAGATGCGTCTCAAGAGTCACTTTAACAAAATAACTCCTTTACTCTGCCATCCTAGTAACAACAATTATGCACATGCTTTATGAAATGAAAAACAATTTTTTTTTTATCAACTACTACCCTCTCCCCCCAAACAAAACGAGACATTGTCCTCAATGTTCTAAGGTAGAAAGATAGAGTATAGAAGATATCACCTGAAATAACGAACACTGACAAAACTTGAAACACACTGAAATAAAAATAAGAAATAACAAAACACAATAATAAAACCAAAAGACACAAAAATTCACAAATGAAGGCTCAAATCCAATCTAAGCTTTTTACGGCTTCCCGTAGATGACCAATTTATGCGACTCATGGAAGGATCAATCACAGGAATGAAAGATTGTAGTTGGTCAATCAATTGTTCAGCAGTAGTAGCAGAGATTATGATTTGTCGTGCAGAAGATGTTAGAAATTCCTGTTCCACAGCATGATCAAGAAAAGACAACAACTTATCATAATAACCATTAACATTTAACAAGCCAATGGGTTTATGGTGAATGTGCAATTGAGCCCAAGAGGAAATATGAAAGATCTCTTCCAATGTGCCTAGACCACCTGGTAAAGCAATGAAAGCATCAGCATGGTTAAACATTGCATTCATTCGAGCGGACATTGTGGAGACCTGAAGTTCCTCTCCAATTGTTTTTCCAATGATGTCCCCTTGTGCCAAAGCTTCAGGGACGACCCCCAAAACTTGACTACCTCCTAAAAATGCAGCTATTGACACACCTCCCATTAACCCAAGACTGCCTCCCCCATATACTAAATGAATCTTTCTCTCAGCTAGCACCTGACCAAGATGATTTGCTGATTCTAAAAACTCCTTTTCTTTCCCAGGACAAGATCCACCGAAAACACAAATATTTCTTATTTGATGACTTGAGGAACTTGCCATTTCTACACACTTCTGTATTTGTTGAATGTATGGGTTGAGTAGAAATGAAAGGAAGGAAAAGAGGGTTTTATAGATGAGAAATTAGAAAGGCAATCATAACATCTATATGTAGGCCAGCTGGAGTCTCACACTCTCTCTCTCTCTTTTTATTTATTTATTTATTTACTTTTGAAAAAAACATGTGTATGTACAGGTAGTTGTGATTGTGGCGCACATCTTCCCTTGGTTTTACGTCCAAGAACGGCTTAAACGCCCTCTATGGGTCGGGGATAGGCTTCCCATCCAGTTTTCTTAAAAACTGGAAAACAGGGTCTTTTTTAGTCAGATTCCCAAGACTAAGTCGATCATGTTCTTTATGAAATAGTGGCCATAAATCATGAATTGCACGATGCACATCTCTACTAGGATGCGTCTCAAGAGTCAATAGAAGATTATCTAAAGACTCCTTACTCAAGCCATCCTTAATGAATTGTATTTTATCTTCACGGTTTATAGATACCATTCCTAAAGAACGACATTGTGTATTACAAGTCCATCTAGCACATCGATGACAGACATCCAGTCGTTTTGCACGACGCTTCTTTGCAAAAGTGCTTTTACCTGTTCTAGGCATGTGTGAAATGAAGTAATTAGAGGACTCACCTGATAATCGGACCTTTGCTTCAATCAACCAGCGAATATCTTCAGGAATTCCATGATTCATTAACAATCTCAATCTTGCACATCTAGTACGGTAAATTTTTGTAATCGCATTCTGAGGCAGAGCGGGAAAATACTTTTTCAATTTTTCAAGATTAGTGTCCATTTTCAAATGAGAATTGGAAGAGAGATTCAAAGAATTGCACACATATATACACAAATATCAGTTATTGTAGGAAACTGAAAGAACCGACTTAAGTCACGGAGTACCGTTGTCCGCCATTTGACCGGGGTGAAAGAAATTAGCAAAAATCACTTAAAAAGAAACATAAAAAAGAAAATGTGAGAAAAACAAAATAATCAACCTTTATCTACAAGATCATTCAAACCAGCTGATTCATTTTCATTAGGAAAATTATCAAAGTGAGCTTTCAAACGATGTCCATTTTCCTTAAAATCATTGTCATTCATTGAATTCTTAATATCACAGGCCCCATAAGGATTGGTCCATCTTGGTCTTAGCTCTCTACGGACTGCATAGAGTTGAGAATCATAAAACAAAACTTTTTGACCAGTATCAATCTTTTGACAATTTTCACAAGTTTTGCAGAATACATGCGTGTCCTTGAACATGGTGGGCCAATAAAATCCATTTTGAAAGATTTTTTCAATTGTCTTTTTTGAAGAAAAATAACTCCCACATGCTTCAGAATGACAAAGTTTAATGACACAACTTACCTCATTGTCGGGAATGAATCTTTGAAATATTTGATCAGGACAATATTTGAATAAGTTAGGGTCATCACAGTAAAAGCTCTTCACTTCGTTCAAAAATTTTTCTTTGTCTTGCGTACTCCAATCAGCTGGCAAATCTCCTAAAGAAAGAAAATTGATATTTTTATTATACCAAGGCATTGGACTAAGAGAAAGTAAGGATTCGTTAGGAAAGTAATCATCCATTGGTGTGATGTCAGGTATCGAATTTGTTGTCACTGTTGACAAAAAATTCGCATCAACATTTTCGGTGCTTGTTTCATCCGTGATTTCTTCCTCAGAATAAACCATTTGCAAATCTTCAGTTTCATCCAATTCATTTTTACTTAAAGTAGATTCAAGTTGATCATAAACTAATTCGTCAATATGATCTACTTCTTGTAAATCATTATCATCTCCAGGTTGCTTGCAAATGTTGAAAATATTCATCTCCAATGTCATGTTTCCAAATGATAGCTTCATTAGTCCATTCCTACAATTAATCAATGCGTTATAGGTTGCAAGAAACGGACGTCCTAAAATAACAGGAAATGAATTACATGCTTCAACAGGTTCTGTGTCCAAGACAATAAAATCCACAGGATAAATGAATTTATCGACTTGTACTAACACATCTTCAATTATTCCTCTAGGTACTTTTACAGATCTATCGGCAAGTAAAAGAGATATAGAAGTTGGTTTTAACTCACCTAGATTGAGACTCTGATAAACTGAATATGGAAGTAAATTCACACTAGCACCAAGATCAAGTAAGGCTTTTTCAATTTTATGTTCTCCAATAAAGCAAGAAATTGTAGGACAACCAGGGTCTTTATATTTCAAAGCATTATTGTTTTGAAGAATAGCACTTACTTGTTCGGCTAGAAAGGCTTTCTTTTTCACATTCAGTTTCCTCTTCACAGTGCATAGATCTTTCAAAAATTTAGCATAGGAAGGAACCTGTTTAATAACATCCAACAATGGTATATTGATCCTTACCTGTTTGAAAATTTCAAAAATTTCAGAGTTGTGATTAACTTTCCTTTGTTTGGTCATGGCTTGAGGAAATGGAAGTGCTGGCGGTGAATCAGTCATTTCTTTGCTATTTTCATATTCAACCCCTTCCTTACCCTCAGAGATTGACTCATCATCTTTCTCATAAGGTTCAAGAGAGGGTTTTTCAATAACCTTACCACTGCGCAGAGTAGTGACTGATTTGACTTGATCCATGTATTGACTTCCAGAACTACTTGTATTTGCATTGTATTGCCCCTTGGGATTTTGTTGTGTTTGAGATGGAAACTTACCTTTCTCTTGGAAACTAAGAGCAGATGTTAATTTAGCAAGAGTATCTTTAAAATCTGTCATGTTTTGAACAAGTTGAGTATTAATTGTCTCTTGCTTTTCAATGAATGCATGCAATGTTTCCTCAAAATTTCTTCTAGGAGGTGGAGCATAAGGAGGTGCATATCCATGATAATTTTGGAAATTATGGTGTTCTTGAAATGGTGGTGGTGAAGTTTGTGCATTGTCACTCTTCCAATTGAAATTTGGGTGATTTCTCCAACCAGGATTGTATGTTTCGGAGTATGGGTTGTGGTTGGCCCTTTGGAAACTATTTAAAGCATGGGCTTGTTCATGGAGACATTCCTTAAAAGAAGGCAAGGTTGGACAATCGTTGGTTGAGTGTTCATTTGTTTCACAGATTTGACACACAATGTTTTCAACAGATTTTAATTGACCACTCTTTTTCAATTCTAGTGCCTCGACTTTTCTAGCTAAAGATGCAAACTTGGCTTGAAGGTCATGATCTTCCCTAAGGTTGTACATACCTCCACTAGATGTATGAGGTTGAGTTTTACTCGGTGCCTCATAAGTACCCGCGGTGTCCCAATTTTGAGCATTTTCAGCTAACAAGTCTAAGTACTCCATTGCTTCATCAGGGTCTTTATCTTCAAAAGTTCCATTGCACATCAATTCAACCATTTGCCTATCTTTAGGTGTTAAGCCTTCATAGAAATGTGAAACCAATCTCCATGTTTCAAAACCATAATGAGGGCAAGTACTAAGCAAGTCTCGATACCTATCCCAACATTTGTAAAATGTTTCTCCTGGTTTTTGAGTGAAAGTGGTGATTTGTCTCTTGAAAGAGTTTGTTCTATGAGATGGGAAAAACTTCTTTAAAAACTGTTGTTGCATTTCATCCCAAGCACGAATGGATCCTGGTCTCAAATTTTGTAGCCATGTTTTAGCTTTATCTTTTAATGAAAAAGGAAAAAGCTTTAATCTGATGGTGTTCATGCTACAATTTAAATTATTATATGTGTTGCAGACCTCCTCAAATTCCCTTAAATGCAAGTATGGATTTTCCAATTCCAAACCATGAAAAGAAGGTAAAAGTTGAATAATACCTGGTTTAAAATTAAAATGAGATGCATCAGGAGAAAAAACTATGCATAATGGTGCACTTGTTCTTGTGGGATTCATGTGGTCTCTAAGTGTTCTAGCACGGTTATTCTCATTATTTTCATTATGAAGTGATTGATTATCTTCTTCAGCTATATTTTTTGAAAATGATGAGGATACCCTACAAAGTCTACCACTTGATGTACGTGACCACACTCTCATGCACGTGTAGGAATAAAATAAAATAAAAAGAAGAAAGCAAAAGAAGGAGGAAGAAAACAAAATAAAAAGAAACAAAAGAAAAGAAATAAAGTTATATACAAGAAAAGTGAAAAGAGAAAATAAAATAAATACTATAATTTATACAAGAACTTACCTCCCCGGCAACGGCGCCAAAAACTTGACACGACTAAAAGGTTGATGTCTTCTCCCAAGTGCAGGAGTGTCGAAGTAATAAATAACCCGGCAAGACCGGGGTCGAACCATAGGGAGGTTAATTGTATAAATTATAAACAACAATTTTAAAACAACAATAACAACAACAATAATAGTAATAATAATAATAATATTAATAGTAGTAGTAGTAGTAGTAGTAGTAGTAGTAGTAGTACTAATAATAATAATAATAATAGTAGTAGTAGTACTAATAATAATAATAATAATAATAATAATAATAATAGTACTAATAATAATAATAATAATAAAGAAAGAGAAGAAGAAGAAGAAGATGATGATGATGAGAACTTAGAGATGAAATATTAATGTAAGGATTAAACAATAATAATAACAAATGTCAAGGTTAGAGGTTCCACTAATGGTATATCAAACAAGTATAGTATAAACTCTTATTATTGAATTGGAAACCACACACAAAGGAGGTTCCAATCAGATTATATATTGTTAACATGATTATATTAGTCATCTCATTCAATTAATGCTAATACTTGTAAATCTCGTCAAGCATTCATGATTATAACTTATGTTAACAACAAATCAAGTTCCTTTCATAGCTCAGGTGTCGGTTATACCATACATTATGGGCTATGAAAGTGCCAAGCATTTGTTGTACCAAGTGTTATACAACATAAATCAAGATTAGTCATTTAACAAGCAAAGTATTAAAGAGTGAACAAGATAACAACTATAAAAAATGTTAGTATCAAACATTAAGGTCCATATTAAGTTTACATTATACTTATTCTTACACCATTAGTGTAACCTTTTCACCTTGACATAATTAACTTAGCTAGACATAATGAAAGAAAGAAAAATAGATAAACAAAATAAGAACATAAAAGCTAACTAAGTAAAGGAAAGGAAATGAAAGGCATAAACTTAATATTAATGAAAGCAAAGCATAAACATTACAAAAAATACAAAGAGAGAAAGGAAGAGCATGATCTTGATCTGAACACCAAGATGCCTAAATGAATGGCAAATGCCTCCTTTTATAGGCCAAAATTGGGAACTATTGATTTGATGACTAATTGATAAGTGGGTGGCCAACTTTTGACTTGGTGACAATCCTTATCTTCTCTTGTCTGCCCAAAACATCATTGATAACGTCAAAATTGGAACCAGCTGAAAACATGAAAGTTGTAGGCAATTGTCTCAGCTTTCTTGTGTAAACATTTCAGCTCATTTGGACTTCTAGAACTCCAGATATGGCCAAAATACTGAACAGTGCTCGGGCTGGAAGACAGATTCAGGCTTCTTTGTTGTTGCTACAATTTGGACTTGATAATGGCCTTTTTAGATCTTGGGCTCCATATGAAAGTTGTAGGTCTATGTCCTACCTTTCCATCCATATAAATTGGACCTAAATCTGAGATCTGTAGCTCCAAATATAACCCAATTACCGAACAGTGTTCCGGTTTGGATTGCACCGACATCTCTTCTCTAAGTTTGACCATCTCTTTATCCTTGCAATTTAAGTTCTTCAAGTCATCAATCAATCCTTTCATTTATGTGATAGGCCTGCATTAAAAATAGACATTTACCATAAATTATAGGTATCTTATATTATTAGATACATTATTATAAAACATATTTTAGTTAAGGAGTTATTGATACTTCAAGTGCAAAATGATGATATAAAACCATGATAAAAATGCACTTTTAAGTACTAATCAACATGCTTGACATAGTTTTGGGAATCTGACTAAAAAAGACCATGTTTGCCAGTTTTTAAGAAAACTGGATGGGAAGCCTATCCCCGACCCATAGAGAGCATTTAAGCCGTTTTTAGATGTAAAACCAAGGGAAGATGTGAGCCATAATCACAACCAGCTATGCATACACATGTTTGTTTTTAAATAAATAAATAAATAAATAAAGAGAGAGAAAGTGTGTGTGAGACTCCAACTAGCTTACATATAGGTGGTATGATTTTCTTTTTAATTTCTCATCTATAAAATCTTCTCTTCCTTCTTTTCATTTCTACTCAACCCATACATTCAACAAATATAAAACTGTGTAGAAATGGAAAGTTCCTCAGGTCATCACAAAAGAAATGTTTGTGTTTTTGGTGGATCTAGTCCTAGGAAAGAAAAAGAGTTTTTAGAATAAACAAATCATTTTGGTCAAGTGCTAGCTGAGAGAAAGATTCATTTAGTTTATGGGGGAGGCAGTCTTGGGTTAATGGGAGGTGTGTCAATAACTGTATTTTTAGAAGGTAGTCAAGTTTTGGGGGTCGTCCCGAAGCTTTAGTACAAAGGGACATCATTGGAAAAACAATTGGAGAGGAACTATAGGTGTCCACAATGTCTGCTTGAATGAATGTAATGTTTAACCATGCTGATGCCTTCATTGTTTTACTAAGTGGTCTAAGCACATGGAAAGAGATCTTTGATATCTCCTCCCGGGCCTAATTGCATATTCACTATAAACCCATAGGTTTGTTAAATTTTAATGTTTATTATGATAAGTTGTTGTCGTTTCTTGATCATGTTGTGGAACAAGAATTTCTAACATCTTCTACATGACAAATCATAATCTCTGCTGCTACTGCTGAACAATTAATTGACCAACTACAATCTTTCATTCCTGTAATTGATCCCTCCATGAGTTGCATAAATTGATCATTTAAGAAAAGCCATAAAAAGCTTAGATTGGATTTGAGTATTCATTTGTGAATCTTTGTGTCTTTTGCTTTTATTATTGTGTTTTATTATTTCTTATATTTGTTTAAGTGTATTTCAGGTTTGTCAGTGTTTGTTATTTCAGGTGATGTCTTCTATACTCTATTTTTCTACTTTAAGACATTGAGGACAATGCCACGTTTTGGTTGGGGGGGAGGGTAATAGTTGATAAAAAAAATTTAACTAACTATGTTTTCTATTTCATAAATCATCTGCAAAATTATTGTTACTAGGAAGAAAAAGTAAATGAGCTTTTTTGTTAAAGTGACTCTTGAGACGCATATCAGTAACCATTCTTAACAAGATCTATCATAATACTTCTTGAAATATTCAGGTTTATAAACTCTCATATTATCATCACTTAATTTTGCTCATATACTTATTTAACATGTATTCTTAGACCTTAATTTTCACACACACACTTTAACATATGATTGTGGGTTGCACATTGGATTATTACATTATTTATGTTCTTTTATTAAAGGTAACAACTAAGAGAAAGGGATAGTATATAATTTGAAAAAAAAAGAGCAAAAAAAATAATGATAAAAAAATGTAGATAAGTTTGGTTTTGTAGCCTCCTTAACCTAAGCAATTAAGCCCGAAGGGGTAATAATACGAACATTTGTATCCTTATTTGATGCTTAAATTCAACCCCAAATCAACCTTCAAATTAGCCCAAGCACAATCTATGATCTTACATGTCCACACAACAAATAACAATTGATTTATTTTAGGTAATCCATTGATCCAAGAAGGCAAGCACATGGATGAAAAGATGGAGGGGACACTGTTACATTATTTTGGGTCAAAAACAATAAAGAGACAACTCATAAATGAGGAAGAAAAACGTGTACCAAAGTGGTTGCAAAGCTAGCCTGATTTGATTTTTCAAAATACCTTTCGGTGTTTTGCCCATAACGTTTGATTCGGGTGTCCAAATGAGCTGTTCTTTAATGATCTAGAAAGATGACAAAATTTCCTATAAATATGTCTCTAATAGACATCTCGAGAAGAGGCTTCTAGGAGGGTCAAATTGTGTTGTGTTCTTCTTTATAGATTTTGGTTCTTTAGTTTGTAAAACTTATTATTTCAGTTTGAATCAAGTTATTTCATGTTTATTGAAGTTTTCTTATATATAATTATAGTTGACTAATCTCTTTCTTGGATCCAAATCAAGGATGATGGTGATTGAGGTGAGTTCTTTAGGATATGAATGAATCTTAGTGTTTATCTTCTCATTCTCTTCATGAATGTTTTATTATTGCAAAGAAATGTTAGAAATCATTTAGGTAATGTTATAATCTTGAATTTTTATGCACAAACTTTAGTTTTGGTATAGAGATTGCTTGATTCAATGTCTTACTTAATATGAAAGTACTTGTTCATTCTTAAGCAATAATTAATCTTCATCTTTCTAAACTCCATGGTAATATCTTTCGATCTAATATCACCATCATTGATATTAGGTTGAGTTATCTTATATATGTTGAAGAAATCACCAATACATCACCATTAAAATTGATTTGGACCAAGACTTACTTTTTCTTGTTATTTAAAATCTATTTACACTTTTTCATATTTGAAAACAAATCCATCAATTATTTTCAACCAAGTTATTGTTAATTTAATTTCTCTTGAGTTTTTTTTGTTACCTAACTTAATTTCCAGATCTAGCTCTCTGTGGATATGACCTCAATCTTACCGAGTTAATTGCTACATCACACACTCATGCACTTGCGAGTTAAAATAAGCCGATCATAAAAAGCAGTTAAGCAATTTTGGTGCCGTTGCCAGGGAGCTAGCAAGAAAAGGTAACAAATTTATATTTGATTATTGGAAAATAAAAAAAATAAATATAATTAAAAAATCAAATGGCTGGTTTTACCGCCTAAAAAAAAAATTGATCTCAACTTTTCAGATATTAAACTGTGGACTAGACTATTAATTATTGGATTTTGGTTGGTTCAACCATTTTTCTTTTATTGTCTATTCTAATTAGTTTCTAATATTTTTCTTGTTTATTTCATTTCATTTTATTTTGTTGATATTATTATTATTTTTTTTATATTTATTATCTAAAGTGCTTGGCCGATATTACCACCTCTTGTTTATTTCATTTTATTTTGTTGTTTTATTTTTGTTTTTTATATATTTATTGTCTAAAGTGCTTGACTGGTATTACCGCCTTTTTATTCATGCTTGTTATAATTATCTTTCAATGTTTATTGTTGTTATTTTTCTTATATTTATTGTCTAAAGTGCTTGACTGGTATTACCATCTCTTGTTTATTTCATTTTATTTTATTATTTTGTTAAGATTATTTTTCTTATATTTATTGTTTGAAGTGCTTGGCCGGTATTACCGCCTTTTTATTCAAGCTTGTTATAATTATCTTTTAATGTTTATTGTTATTAATATTGCTTATTAGTTGGAGAGTGAATTTCTTACTTTGTTGTATTTTTATTTTTGAGCTATTACTTTTATTTGCAATTTTTTTTCTTTCCTTTCCTTTCATATTCATATAATTGTTATATTATTATTATTTTATCATGGCTAATGTTGAAGATGTAGAGGGTGAAGGGAGTGTTCAAGATAATGGACCTGCACAATTCAATAATCAACCTAATTTTTGAACTCTTAGAGAGTATCTTCACCCGGCTAGATAAAGTACACCTTTGTGTTTTATCTTACCTCTTAACCAACAAGCTTTCAATTTGAAACTGGGCATGATTCAACTTCTTCCCACATTTCACGGTATGGATTCTGAAAATCAATATATACATATTAAAGACTTTGAAGAGGTATGTAATACTTTTATTGATAGAACATGCACCAAGAAAACCATTCGGCTTAAATTGTTCCCATTCTCTCTAAAGGATAAAGCTAAGTGATTAATACTTAAAAGTGCATTTTTATCAAGGTTTTATATCATCATTCTGCACTTGAAGTATCAATAACTCCTTAACTAAAACATGTTTTATAATAATATATCTAATAACATAAGATACCTTTAATTTATGATAAATGTTCATTTTAAATGCAGGCCTATCATAAAAATGAAAGGATTGATTGATGAATTTAAGAACTAAAATTGAAAGGACAAAGTGATGACCAAACTTAGAAAAGAGATGTCGATGCAATCCAAACTAGAACAATGTTTGGTAATGAGTTATATCTAGAGCTGTAGATCTCATATTTAGGTTTACTTTATATGGATGGAAAGGTAAGAGATAGGCCTACAACTTTCATATGGAGCCCAAGATCTAAAAATATCATTTTCAAGTCCCAATTGTAGCAACAACAAAGAAGCCCGAGTCTGTCTTCCAGCCCGAGCACTGTTCAGTATTTGGCCCATATCTGGAGTTCTAGAAGTCCAAATGAGCTGAATTGTTTACACAAGAAAGCCAAGAAAATTTTTTACAACTTTCATGTTTTCAAGTGGCTCCAATTTTGATGTTATCAATGATATTTTAGACAGACAAGAGAAGATAAGGATTGTCACCAAGTTAAGAGTTGGTCACCTATTCATCAATTAGTCATCAAATCAATAGTTCTCAATTTTGGCCTATAAAAGGAGGCATCTGCATTTAGGCGTCTACCAAGCATTTAGGCATCTTGGTTTCCGGATCAAGATCATGCTCTTGCTTTCTCTCTTTGTATTTTGAAATAATATTGATTATTAAATATAAATTGTTTCATTAAATCTATAAAACTAGCTAGCATATTTATAAGAATCACTTGTATTTAAGTTAGGTGTTGAAGGAGGATGTACCAACATCACCTTTGCCATATCTAAAAACTATTAAGCCTTTATTTGAGCCTATATGACACAATTAAAGAGATTAATATCTTCTTTCAAGTGTAGAAGTGTCGAAGTAATAAATAATCTGAGAAGACTAGGGTCGAACCACATGGAGGTTAACTATATAAATTATAAATAACAACAATAACAATAACAACAAAACCAACAACAACAACAAGAATAATAATAAGAATAATAAGAATAAGAAGAAGAAAAAGAAGGAGTTAAAAAGGACTTTAAGATTGTAAGATTAATATGAAAATTAAATAATGATAAAAATAGATGTCAAGGTTAGAGGATCCACTAATGGTATTTCAAACAAGTATAATATAAACTCTTTTTATTACTCAACTAGAAACAACACACAAAAGAGGTTTCAATCATATTATAAATTCTTAACATGATTATATTAGTTATCTTATTTGAATAATGCTACTATTTATAAATATTATCAGGTGCTAATGATTATATCTTATGTTAACAAAACACAAATGTAGGTTATATGATTAGTACTTAAAAATGTATTTTTATCAAGGTTTTATATCATTATTTTGCACTTGAAGTATCAATAACTCATTAACAAGCCTGATACCATAAGATACCTTTAATTTATGGTAAATATTCATCCTAAATACAAGCCTATCATATAAATAAAAGGATTGATTGATGAGTTGAAGTAGTAAAATTGAAAGGACTAAGAGAGGGCCAAACTTATAAAAGAGATGTTGGTGCAGTCCAAATTAGAACACTTTCGGTAATTGGGTCATATATGGAGTTGTAGATATCAAATTTAGGTCTACTTTATATGAATAGAAAGCTAAGACATAGGCCTCATGCAAAATCTAGACTCAATTCTGATGTTTGGAAGTCCAAATCTTAGTAACAATGTAGAAATCTGAATTTGTCCTACAACCTAGCATTGTTTAGTGTTTAGCCCATATCTCGAGTTCTAGGAGTTCAAATGACCTCAATTTTTTTCTAGTAAATTTGAGACAATTTCCTAGAACTTTCATAAAGAAGTCTGGTTCAAATTCCAACGTTATTAATAACGTTTTATTTAGATAAGAATAAAAATTATCATCAAGTTAAGATGTGACCACCCACTCATCAATTAATCATCAAACCAATAATTTCCAATTTTGGCCTATAAAAGGAGGCATTTTTCATGCATTTAGGCATCTTGATTTCCAAATCAAGATCATACTCTTACTTTCTCTCTTTGTATTTTTATAATGTTTAAGTTTTTTTTTCATTAATATCTTGTTTATGTCTTTCATTTCCTTTCCTTAGTTAATTTTTATCTTATTTATATTCTTATCTTGTTTATTTATATTTCTCTCTTTCACTATGTTTAGCTAAGTTTATTATGTCAAGGTGAAAAGGTTGTACTAATGGTGTAAGAATAAGTATAATGTCAACTTAACAGGGACTTTAATGTTTGATACTAACATGTTTTGTATTTGTTATCTTGATCACTTTTCAATGCTTTGCTTGTTAAATGATTAATCTAGATTTATGTTGTATAACACTTGGTACAACAAATGCTTGGCACTTTTATAGCACAAATTGTATGGTATAACCGTCACCTATGCTATGAAAGGAACTTGATTTGTTGTTAACATAAGTTAGAATCATGAATGCTTGATAAGATTTGCAAGTATTAGCATTATTCAAATAAGATAACTAATGTAATCATTGACACGATTAAAAGATTGATGTCTTCTCCAAGTGCAGGAGTGTCGAGTAACAAATAACCCAGCAAGACCGAGGTCGAACCACAAGGAGGTTAATTATGTAAATTATAAATAATAATAACACAACAATAACAAATCTATAATAATAACAATAATAATACTAAATACTAATACTAATAGTAATAATAGTAGTAGTAGTAATAATAATACTAAAAATAATAATAAAGAAGAAAAAAGAAGAGCAAGAGGAAGAAGAAGAAGAAAAAGATGAGAGCTTTGAGATGGAAGATTAATGTAAGGGTTAAATAATGATAACAATATATATCAAAGTTAGAGGATCCACTAATTTTATGTCAAACAAGTATAGTATAAACTTTTATTATTCAATTGTAAACCACACACAAATGAGGTACCAATTAGATTATTGATTATTAACATAATTACATTAGTCATCTTATTCGATTAATGCTAATAATTGTAAATCTCGTCAAGCATTCATGATTATAACTTATGTTAATAACAAATTAAGTTCCTTTCATAGCTCAGGTGTCGGTTATACTATACAATATGGGCTATGAAAGTGCCAAGCATTTGTTCTACCAAGTGTTATACAACATAAATCAAGATTAGTCATTTAACAAGCAAAGTATTAAAGAGTGAACAAGATAACAAATACAAAACATGTTAGTATCAAACATTAAAGTCCATATTAAGTTTACACTATACTTATTCTTACACCATTAGTGTAACCTTTTCACCTTGACATAATAAACTTAGCTAGACATAATAAAAGGAAGAAAAATAAATAAATAAAATAAGAACATAAATAAGATAAGAGTTAACTAAGTAAAGGAAAGGAAATGAAAGGCATAAACTTGATATTAATGAAAGCAAAGCATAAACATTACAAAAAATACAAAGAGAGAAAGAAAGAGCATGATCTTGATCTGGAAACCAAGATGCCTAAATGCATGGCAAATGCCTCCTTTTATAGGTCAAAATTGGGAACTATTGATTTGATGACTAATTGATGAGTGGGTGGCCAACTCTTGACTTGGTGACAATCCTTATCTTCTCTTGTCTGCCCAAAACAACATTGATAACGTTAGAATGAGAACCACTTCACCACTTTCACTCACCAGGAGAAACATTTTACAAATGTTGGGATAGGTATCGAGATTTGCTTAGTACTTGCCCTCATCATGGTTTTGAAACATGGAGATTGGTTTCACATTTCTATGAAGGCTTAACACCTAAAGATAGGCAAATGGTTGAATTGATGTGCAATGGAACTTTTGAAGATAAAGACCCTGATGAAGCAATGGAGTACTTAGACTTGTTAGCTGAAAATGCTCAAAATTGGGACACCGCGGGTACTTATGAGGCACCGAGTAAAACTCAACCTCATACATCTAGTGGAGGTATGTACAACCTTAGGGAAGATCATGACCTTCAAGCTAAATTTGCATCTTTAGCTAGAAAAGTTGAGGCACTAGAATTGAAAAAGAGTGGTCAATTAAAATCTGTTGAAAACATTGTGTGTCAAATCTGTGAAACAAATGAACACTCAACCAACGATTGTCCAACCTTGCCTTCTTTTAAAGAATGTCTCCATGAACAAGCCCATGCTTTAAACAGTTTCCAAAGGCCCAACCACAACCCATACTCCCAAACATACAACCCTGGTTGGAGGAATCACCCAAATTTCAGTTGGAAGAGTGATAACAACAATGCACAAACTTCACAACCACCATTTCAAGCACACCACAATTTCCAAAATTCTCATGGATATGCACCTTCTTATGCTCCACCTCCTAGAAGAAATCTTGAGGAAACATTGCATGCATTCATTGAAAAGCAAGAGACAATCAATACTCAACTTGTTCAAAACATGACAGATTTTAAAGATACTCTTGCTAAATTAACATCTGCTCTGAGTTTCCAAGAGAAAGGTAAGTTTCCATCTCAAACACAACAAAATCCCAAAGGGCAATACAATGCAAATGCAAGTAGTTCCGGAAGCCAACACATGGATCAAATCAAATCAGTCACTACTCTGCGCAGTGGTAAGGTTATTGAAAAACCCTCTCTTGAACCTTATAAGAAAGATGATGAGTCAATCTCTGAGGGTAAGGAAGGGGATGAATCTGAAAATTGCAAAGAAACGACTGATTCACCGCCAGCACTTCCATTTCCTCAAGCCATGACCAAACAAAGGAAAGTCAATCACAATTCTGAAATTTATGAAATTTTCAAACAGGTAAGGATCAATATACCTTTGCTGGATGCTATTAAACAGGTTCCTTCATATGCTAAATTTTTGAAAGATCTATGCACTGTGAAGAGGAAACTGAATGTGAAAAAGAAAGCCTTTCTAGCCGAACAAGTAAGTGCTATTCTTCAAAACAATAATGCTTTGAAATATAAAGACCCTGGTTGTCCTACAATTTCTTGCTTTATTGCAGAGCATAAAATTGAAAGAGCCTTACTTGATCTTGGAGCTAGTGTGAATTTACTTCCATATTCAGTTTTTCAAAGTCTCAATCTAGGTGAGTTAAAACCAACTTCTATATCTCTTTTACTTGCCGATAGATCTATAAAAGTGCCTAGAGGAATAATTGAAGATGTGTTAGTACAAGTCGATAAATTCATTTATCCTGTGGATTTTATTGTCTTGGACACAGAACCTGTTGAAGCATGTAATTCATTTCCTGTTATTTTAGGACGTCCGTTTCTTGCAACCTCTAACGCATTGATTAATTGTAGGAATGGACTGATGAAGCTATCATTTGGAAACATGACATTGGAGATGAATATTTTCAACATTTGCAAGCAACCTGGAGATGATAATGATTTACAAGAAGTAGATCATATTGACGAACTAGTTTATGATCAACTTGCATCTACTTTAAGTAAAAATGAGTTGGATGAATCTGAAGATTTGCAAATGATTTATTCTGAGGAAGAAATCACGGATGAAACAAGCACCGAAAATGTTGATGCGAATCTTTTGTCAACAGTGACAACAGATTCGACATCTAACATCACACCAATCGATGATTACTTTCCTAACGAATCCTTACTTTCTCTTAGTCCAATGCCTTGGTATGATAAAAATATCAATTTTCTTACTTTAGGAGATTTGCTAGCTGATTGGAGCACCCAAGACAAAGAAAAGTTTTTGAACGAAGTGAAGAGCTTTTACTGCGATGACCCTAACTTATTCAAATATTGTCCTAATCAAATATTTCAAAGATTCATTCCCGACAATGAGGTAAGTAGTGTCATTAAACTTTGTCATTCTGAAGCATGTGGAAGTTATTTCTCGTCAAAAAAGACAGCTGCAAAAATCTTTCAAAATGGATTTTATTGGCCCACCATGTTCAAGGACACGCATGCATTCTGCAAAACTTGTGAAAATTGTCAAAAGATTGATACAGGTCAAAAAGTTTTGTTTTATAATTCTCAACTCTATGCATTCCCTAGAGAGCTAAGATCAAGATGGAGCAATCCTTATGGGGCCTATGATATTGAGAATTCAATGAATGACAATGATTTTAATGAAAATGGACATCGTTTGAAAGCTTACTTTGATAATTTTCCTAGTGAAAATGAATCAACTGGTTGGACTGATCTTGTAGGTAAAGGTTAATTTTTTTTTCTCACATTGTTTTTGTGTTTCTTTTTGAGTGATTTTTGTTAGTTTTTCTCACCCCGGTCAAATGGCGGATAACGGTACTCCGTGACTTAAGTCGGTTCTTTCAGTTTCCCACAATTACTGATATCTGTGTATATATCTATGCAATTCTTTGAATCTCTCTTCCAATTCTCATTTGAAAATGGACACTAATCTTGAAAAATTGAAAAAGTATTTTCCCGCTCTGCCTCAGAATGCGATTACAAAAATTTACCGTGCTAGATGTGCAAGATTGAGATTGTTAATGAATCATGGAATTCCTGAAGATATTCACTGGTTGATTGAAGCAAAGGTCCGATTATCAGGTGAGTCCTCTAACTTCTTCATTTCACACATGCCTGGAACAGGTAAAAGCACTTTTGCAAAGAAGCGTCGTGCAAAACGACTGGATGTCTGTCATCGATGTGCTAGATGGACTTGTAATACACAATGTCGTTCTTTAGGAATGGTATCTATAAACCGTGAAGATAAAATACAATTCATTAAGGATGGCCTGAGTAAGGAGTCTTTAGATAATCTTCTATTGACTCTTGAGACGCATCCTAGTGGAGATGTGCATCGTGTAATTCATGATTTATGGCCACTATTTCATAAAGAACATGATCGACTTAATCTTGGGAATCTGACTAAAAAAGACCCTGTTTGCCAGTTTTTAAGAAAACTGGATGGGAAGCCTATTCCCGACCCATAGAGGGCGTTTAAGCCGTTCTTGGACGTAAAACCAAGGGAAGATGTGAGCCACAATCACAACTACCTGTACATACACATGTTTTTTTCAAAAGTAAATATATAAATAAATAAAAAGAGAGAGAGAGTGTGTGAGACTCTAGCTGGCCTACATATAGATGTTATGATTGCCTTTCTACTTTCTCATCTATAAAACCCTCTTTTCCTTCCTTTCATTTCTACTTAACCCATACATTCAACAAATACAGAAGTGTGTAGAAATGGCAAGTTCCTCAAGTCATCAAATAAGAAATATCTGTGTTTTTGGTGGATCTAGTCCTGGGAAAGAAAAGGAGTTTTTAGAATCAGCAAACCATCTTGGTCAGGTGCTAGCTGAGAGAAAGATTCATTTAGTGTATGGGGGAGGCAGTCTTGGGTTAATGGGAGGTGTGTCAATAGCTGCATTTTTAGGAGGTAGTCAAGTTTTAGGAATCGTCCCTGAAGCTTTGGCACAAGGGGACATCATTGGAAAAACAATTGGAGAGGAACTTCAGGTCTCCACAATGTCGGCTCGAATGAATGCAATGTTTAATCATGCTGATGCTTTCATTGCTTTACCAGGTGGTCTAGGCACATTGGAAGAGATCTTTCATATTTCCTCTTGGGCTCAATTGCACATTCACTATAAACCCATTAGTTTGTTAAATGTTAATGGTTATTATGATAAGTTGTTGTCTTTTCTTGATCATGCTGTGGAACAGGAATTTCTAACATCTTCTACACGACAAATCATAATCTCTGCTACTACTACTGAACAATTGATTGACCAACTACAATCTTTCATTCCTGTGATTGATCCTTCCATGAGTCGCATAAATTGGTCATCTACGGGAAGCCGTAAAAAGCTTAGATTGGATTTGAGCCTTCATTTGTGAACTTTTATGTATTTTGGTTTTATTATTGTGTTTTGTTATTTCTTATTTTTGTTTCAGTGTGTTTCAGGTTTTGTCAGTGTTCGTTATTTCAGGTGATATCTTCTATACTCTATCTTTCTACCTTAGAACATTGAGGACAATGTCTCATTTTGGTTGGGGGGAGAGGGTAGCAGTTGATAAAAAAAAAATTGTTTTTCATTTCATAAAGCATGTGCATAATTGTTGTTACTAGGATGGCAGAGTAAAGGAGTTCTTTTGTTAAAGTGACTCTTGAGACGCATCTCAGTAACCATTTTTAACAAGGTCTATTATAATACTTCCTGAAATATTCAGGTTTACAAACTCTCGTATTGTTACCACTTAATTCTGCTCATATACTTATTTAACATGTATTCTTGAACCTTAATTTACAAACACACACTTTAACATATGATTGTGGGTTGCATATTGGATTATTATATTATTTATGTTCTTTTGTTAAAGGTAACAACTAAGGGAAAGGGATTGTATATAATTAAAAAAAAAATAAAAACATGAAAAAAAAGGAAAAAAAAGAGAAAAAATGATGATAATAAAAATGTAGATAAGTTTGGTTTCGTAGCCTCCCTAACCTAAGCAATTAAGCCCGAAGGGGTGTTTTAACACTTAATACCCTAAAGTCAACTGACTTGGGAGCTATTGGCCCAACGCTTGTTACATGGGTTGAGGAGAAAAGCTTAAGGGAATCAAACATTGCACTATCTACATATCAGTATCTGCGACCCGAGTTACTAAGCTCGTTGGGGTGTCTTAACACCTAATGCCCTAAGACCAACTGGTCTGGGAGTCATTAGCTGAAAGCTCGTTACATGGGTTAAAGATGCATGATGTTTTTAAATTATATGTATATATATTTGTTTTTTTTTAAAAAAAAGACAAAAATAATAATCCCAACCCATGGAAGTTAACCTTAAACATTAGAACAAAAATTTTGTTTTCTTCCAAGAAAAGCCCCATAATTATATGTTGATACATTGAGCATAAAAGAAAGGTTTATTAATATCTTGTTAAGAGGTATTGAGCAGATATATAAATTTAATGAGAGTTTGTTTATCTAGATAGATTAATGGAAGTTCAATGATGAATACCTTGCTTTGTGAAATTTGCAAATTGTTTTAACGCTTTGATTACTAGGGACTAGTAATAAGCTGGTTGGGGGGTGTGATTAGTACTTAAAAGTGCATTTTTATCATGGTTTTATATCATCATTTTGCACTTGAAGTATCAATAACTCCTTAACTAAAATATGTTTTATAATAATGTATGTAATAATATAAGATACCTATAATTTATGGTAAATGTCTATTTTTAATGCAGGCCTATCCCATAAATGAAAGGATTGATTGATGACTTGAAGAACTTAAATTGCAAGGATAAAGAGATGGCCAAACTTAGAAAAGAGATGTCGGTGCAATCCAAACCGGAACACTGTTCTGTAATTGGGTTATATCTGGAGCTACAGATCTCAGATTTAGGTCCAATTTATATGGATGGAAAGGTAAGACATAGGCCTACAATTTTCATATGGAGCCCAAGATCTAAAAAGGCCATTATCAAGTCCAAATTGTAGCAACAACAAAGAAGCCTGAATCTGTCTTCCAGCCCGAGCACTGTTCGGTATTTTGGCCATATCTGGAGTTCTAGAAGTCCAAATGAGCTGAAAGGTTTACACAAGAAAGCTGAGACAATTGCCTACAACTTTCATGTTTTCAGCTGGCTCCAATTTTGACGTTATCAATGACGTTTTGGGCAGACAAGAGAAGATAAGGATTGTCACCAAGTCAAAAGTTGGCCACCCACTTATCAATTAGTCATGAAATCAATAGTTTCCAATTTTGGCCTATAAAAGGAGGCATTTGCCATTCATTTAGGCATCTTGGTGTTCAGATCAAGATCATGCTCTTCCTTTCTCTCTTTGTATTTTTTGTAATGTTTATGCTTTGCTTTCATTAATATTAAGTTTATGCCTTTCATTTCCTTTCCTTTACTTAGTTAGCTTTTATGTTCTTATTTTGTTTATCTATTTTTCTTTCTTTTATTATGTCTAGCTAAGTTAATTATGTCAAGGTGAAAAGGTTACACTAATGGTGTAAGAATAAGTATAATGTAAACTTAATATGGACTTTAATGTTTGATACTAACATTTTTTATAGTTGTTATCTTGTTCACTCTTTAATACTTTGCTTGTTAAATGACTAATCTTGATTTATGTTGTATAACACTTGGTACAACAAATGCTTGGCACTTTCATAGCCCATAATGTATGGTATAACCGACACCTGAGCTATGAAAGGAACTTGATTTGTTGTTAACATAAGTTATAATCATGAATGCTTGACGAGATTTACAAGTATTAGCATTAATTGAATAAGATGACTAATGTAATTATGTTAACAATATATAATCTGATTGGAACCTCCTTTGTGTGTGGTTTCCAATTCAATAATAAGAGTTTATACTATACTTGTTTGATATACCATTAGTGGAACCTCTAACCTTGACATTTGTTATTATTATTGTTTAATCCTTACTTTAGTATTTCATCTCTAAGTTCTCATCATCATCATCATCATCTTCTTCTTCTTCTCTTTCTTTATTATTATTATTATTATTATTATTATTATTATTATTATTATTATTATTATTATTATTATTATTATTGTTATTATTATTATTATTATTATTATTACTATTGTTGTTGTTATTATTGTTGTTTTATAATTATTGTTTATAATTTGTACAATTAACCTCCCTGTGGTTCGACCCCGGTCTTGCCGAGTTATTTATTACTTCGACACTCCTGCACTTGGGAGAAGACATCAACCTTTTAGTCGTGTCACATACCATAAAAGTTGGAGGCCTATTTCTTATTTTTTTAGCCATATAAATTAACCTAAAATCCAAGATCTATAGCTCTAGATATGATCCAATGACTAAACAATATTCAAATTTGAAGTGAATCAACATTTTCTCTGTCCTTTCACCTCCAATAGTTAATCACAACAATCAATCCTTTGAATTGTGAAAATACTTGCATTTAAAATTAGCATTTACCATAAATTAAAAGTATCTTATATTATCAGACTTGTGCTTATAAAACATGCTCTAGTTAAGGAGTTATTGATACTTCAAGTGCAAAATGATGATATAAAACCTTGATGAAAATGCACTTTTAAGTACTAATCACAAGGTATTCATCATTCAACTTTTATTAATCTATTCGGATAAACAAACTCTCATTAAATTTATATACCTATTCACTACTTCTTAAACAAGATATTAATAAACTTTTATTGTGTACTCAATATATCAACACATGATTATGGGGCTTTATTTGAAAGAAAATAAAATTCTTGTTCTAATGTTTAAGGTTAACTTCCTTGGGTTGAAATTGTTTTTCTTTTTTTTTGGTTTTTTAAATATATATATATATATATATATATATAACACAATGCATCTTTAACCTATGTAACGCGCTTTCAGCTAATGACTCCTAGACTAGTTGGTCTTAGGGCATTAGGTGTTGAGACACCCCTACTAGCTTAGTAACTCAGGTTGCAGATACTAATACGTAGATAGTGCAATGTTTGATTTCATTAAGCTTTTCTCCTCAACCTATATAACAAGCTTTGGGCCAATAGCTCTCAAGTCAGTTGACTTTAGGGTATTAGGTGTTAAGACACCTCTTCAGACTTAATTGCTTTGGTTATGGAGGCTACAAAACCAAACTTATCTATATTTTTATTATCATCTTTTTTTTTCAAATTATATATTATCCCTTTTCCTTAGTTGTTACCTTTAACAAAAGAGCATAAATAATGTAATAATCCAATGTACAACCCACAATCATATGTTAAAGTGTGTGTGTGTGTGTGTGAAAATTAAGGTTTAAGAATACATGTTAAATGAGTATATGAGCAGAATTAAGTGATAATAATACAAGAATTTATAAACCTGAATATTTCAAAAAGTATTATGATAGATCTTGTTATGAATATTACAAATAACCATTGAAAAATGTTAACCAAGATACGTCTTAAGAGTCAATAAAATTCCTCCTCACTCTGTCATCTTAATAACACCAGTTTGCAAATGGTTTACAAAAAAGAAAACACATTTAGTTTTTATTTTTTTAATATCAACTACTACCCTCTCTCCCCAACCGAAATGAGACGTTGTCCTCAATATCCTAATGTAGAAAGATAGAGTATAGAAGACATCACTTGAAACATTGAACACTAACAAACCCGAAACACACTTAAACAAATATAAGAAACAACAAAACACAAATACTATGCTATTAATAAAACCAAAAGACACAAGTTCTTACAAACTAAGACTTAAATCGTAATTGTGATTGTGGCTCACATCTTCTCTTGGTTTTACATCCAAGAACGGCTTAAACGCCCTCTATGGGTTGGTGATATGCTTCCCATCCAGTTTTTTTAAAAAAACTGGTAAACAGGGTTGTTTTTTCTTAGATTCTCAAAACTATGTCGAGTATGTTCTTTATGAAAATAGGTTCATAAGTCATGACTTGCACGATGTATATATCCACTACGATGAGACTTAAGAGTCAATAGAAGATTATCTAAAGACTTTCTGTGTTTTGAAATAAATCCCATCTTTTGATAATTTTCATAGATTTTGTAGAAGGCATATGAATCCTTAAACATGGTGAGTGATTAGTACTTAAAAGTGCATTTTTATCAAGGTTTTATATCATTATTTTGCACTTGAAGTATCAATAACTGCTTAACTAAAGCATGTTTTGTAATAATGTATCTAATAATATAAGACACCTTTAATTTGTGGTAAATGTTTATTTTAAATGCAGACCTATAATATAAATGAAAGGATTGATTGATGAATTTAAGAACTGAAATTGAAAGGACAAAGAGATGGCCAAACTTATAAAAGAGATGTCAATACAATCTAAACTAGAATACTATTCGGTAATTGGGTCATAGCTGGAGTTGTAGATCTCAGATTTAGGTCTACTTCATATGGATGGAAAGGTAAGACATAGGCCTACAACTTTCATATGGAGCCCAAGACTTAAAAATGTCATTTTCAAGTCCAAATTGTAGCAACAACAAAGAAGTCCGAATCTATCTTCTTGTCCGAGCACTGTTCAGTGTTTGGCCCATATCTAGAGTTCTAGAAGTCCAAATGACCTAAATGCTTTACACAAGAAAGCTGAGAAACTTTTCTACAACTTTCATGTTTTCAAGTGGCTCCAATTTTGACGTTATCAATGATTTTTTTTGGCAGATAAGAGAAGATAAGGATTGTCACCAAGTCAAGAGTTGGTCATCCACTCATCAATTAGTCATCAAATCAATAATTCTCAATTTTGGCCTATAAAAGGAGGCATTTTCCATGCATTTAGGCATTTTGGTTTCCAGATCAAGATTATACTCTTGCTTTCTTTCTTTGTATTTTATGTAATGTTTATTCTTTGCTTTCATTAATATCAAGTTTATGCCTTTCATTTCCTTTCATTTACTTAGTTAATTTTTATCATATTTATGTTCTTATTTTGTTTATTTATTTTTCTTTCTTTCTTTATGTCTAGCTAAGTTTATTATGTCAAGGTGAAAAGGTTACACTAATGCTGTAAGAATAAGTATAATGTAAACTTAATATGGACTTTAATGTTTGATACTAATATGTTTTGTATTTGTTATCTTGTTCACTCTTTAATACATTGCTTGTTAAATGACTAATCTTGATTTATGTTGTATAATACTTGGTATAACAAATGCTTGGCACTTTCATAGCCCATATTGTATGGTATAACCGACACCTGAGCTATGAAAGGAACTTGATTTGTTGTTACATAAGTTATAATCATGAATGCTTGACAAGATTTGCAATTATTAGCATTAAATGAATAAGATGACTAATGTAATTATGTTAACAATCTATAATTTAATTGAAGCCTCCTTTGTGTGTGGTTTCCAATTGAGTAATAAGAGTTTATACTATACTTGTTTGACATATCATTAATGGAACCTCTAACCTTGACATTTGTTATTATCATTGTTTAATCCTTACATTAATATTCCATCTCAAAGTTCTCATCATCTTCTTCTTCTTCTCCTTCTTTTTCTTTATTATTATTATTGTTGTTATTACTACTACTACTATTATTATTATTATTATTATTATTATTATTATTATATTGTTGTTGTTGTTATTACTATTATTATTGTTGTTATTGTTATTGTTATTGTCGTTGTATTATTGTTATTTATAATTTGTACAATTAACCTTCCTATGGTTCGACCCTGGTCTTGTCGGGTTATTTATTACTTCGACACTCCTGCACTTGGGAGCAGACATCAATCTTTTAGTCGTGTTAGTTGTCCTATAATTTCATGTTTTATTGGAGAACATAAAATTGAAAAGGCCTTACTTGATCTTAGAGTTAGTGTGAATTTACTTCCATTTTTAGTCTTTCAAAGTCTTAATGTAGTTGAGTTAAAACCAACTTTTGTAACTCTCTCACTTGCCGATAGATATGTAAAAGTCCCTAGAGGAATAGTAGAAGTTATGTTAGTACAAATATAAGTATAAGAATTAGTATACTAATGGTGTAAGAATAAGTATACTATAAACTTAACATGGACTTTAATGTTTGATACTAACATGTTTTGTATTTGTTATCTTGTTCACTCTAGATTTATGAAATGAATAATCTAGATTTATATTGTACAACACTTGGTACAACAAATGTTTGGCACAACAAATGTTTGGCACTTTCATAACCCATACTATATGATATAACTGATACCTGAACTATGAAAGGAACTTGATTTGTCGTTAACATAAGTTATAATCATGAATGTTTGACGAGATTTACAAGTATTAGCATTAATCAAATAAGATAACTAATGTACTCATGTTAATAATTTATAATCTGATTGGAACCTTCTTTGTGTGTGGTTTCCAATTGAATAATAAAAGTTTATACTATACTTGTTTGACATACCACTAGTGGATCATCTAACCTTGATATTTATTGTTATTATTGTTTAATCATTACATTATTCTTCTATCTCAAAGTTCTCATTAATTTTTTCTTCTTCTTCATTATTATTATTATTATTAGTACTACTACTACTACTATTATTGTTATTATTATTTTTGTTGTTATTGTTGTTGTTGTGTTATTGCTATTTATAATTTATACAATTAACCTCCTTATGGTTCGACCCTAGTCTTGCCGAGTTATTTATTACTTCGACACTCCTGTATTTGGGAGAAGGCATCAATTTTTTAGTTGTGTCAGGGGTCGAACCACATAAAGGTTAACTATATAAATTATAAATAAGAACAACAAAAAAAAAAAACAATAATAATATAAGTACTAGTAATAACAATAACAACATAAATAACAATAATAGTAGTAGTAGTAGTAGTAGTAGTAGTATTAATAACAATAATAATAAGTTAAAGAGGACTTTAAGATTGTAAGATGACACGACCAAAAGATTGATGTCTTCTCCCAAGTGCAGGAGTGTCGAAGTAATAAATAACCCGGCAAGACCGGGATCGAACCATAGGGAGGTTAATTGTACAAATTATAAACAACAATAATAACAATAACAACAATAACTATAATAGTAATAGTAGTAGTACTAGTAGTAATACTAATAATAATACTAGTAGTAGTAGTAGTAGTAGTAGTAGTAGTAATAATAATAAAGAAAGAGAAGAAGAAGAAGATGATGAGAACTTGGAGATAGAAAATTAATGTAAGGATTAAACAATAATAATAACAAATATCAAGGTTAGAGGTTTCACTAATGGTATATCAAACAAGTATAGTATAAAATCTTATTATTGAATTGGAAACCACATATAAAGGAGGTTCCAAACAGATTATATATTGTTAACATGATTACATTAGTCATCTTATTCAATTAATGCTAATACTTGTAAATCTCGTCAAGCATTCATGATTATAACTTATGTTAACAACAAATCAAGTTCCTTTCATAGCTCAGGTGTCGGTTATACCATACATTATGGGCTATGAAAGTGCCAAGCATTTGTTGTTCCAAGTGTTATACAACATAAATCAAGATTAGTCATTTAACAAGCAAAGTATTAAAGAGTGAACAAGATAACAAATATAAAACATGTTAGTATCAAACATTAAAGTCCATATTAAGTTTACATTATACTTATTCTCACACCATTAGTGTAACCTTTTCACCTTGACATAATTAACTTAGCTAGACATAATGAAAGAAAGCAAAATAGATAAACAAAATAAGAACAAAAAAGGTAACTGAGTAAAGGAAAGAAAATGAAAGGCATAAACTTGATATTAATGAAAGCAAAGCATAAACATTACAAAAAATACAAAGAAAGAAAGGAAGAGCATGATCTTGATCTGAACACCAAGATGTCTAAATGCATGGCAAATGCCTCCTTTTATAGGCCAAAATTGGAAACTATTGATTTCATGACTAATTGATAAGTGGGTGGCCAACTTTTGACTTGGTGACAATCCTTATCTTCTTTTGTCTGCCCAAAATGTCATTGATAACGTCAAAATTGGAGCCAGGTGAAAACATTACAGTTGTAGGCAATTGTCTTAGCTTTCTTGTGTAAAAACTTCAGCTCATTTGGACTTCTAGAACTCTAGATATGGCCAAAATACCAAACAGTGCTCGGGTTGGAAGACAGATTCGGGCTTCTTTGTTGTTGCTACAATTTGGACTTATAAATGGGCTTTTTAGATCTTGGGCTCCATATGAAAGTTGTAGGCCTATGTCTTACTTTTCCATCCATATAAATTGGACCTAAATCGGAGATCTGTAGCTCCAGATATGGCCCAATTACCGAACAGTGTTCCGGTTTGAATTGCACCGACATCTCTTTTCTAAGTTTGACCATCTCTTTGCCCTTGAAATTTAAGTTCTTAAAGTCATCAATCAATCCTTTCATTTATGTGATAGGCCTGCATTTAAAACGAACATTTACCATAAATTAAAGGTATCTTATATTATTAGATATATTATTATAAAACATGCTTTAGTTAAGGAGTTATTGATACTTCAAGTACAAAATGATGATATAAAACCATGATAAAAATGCACTTTTAAGTACTAATCACAAGATTATTATAAGGATTAAACAATGTTAAAAACAAATGTCAAGATTAGAGGATATATTAATGGTATTTCAAACAAGTATACTTAAACTCTTTTTATTACTCAATTGAAAACCACACACAAAGTAGGTTCCAATCGGATTATAAATTGTTAATATGATTACATTAGTTATCTTATTTGAATAATGTTAATGCTTGTAAATATTGTCAGGTATTCATGATTATAATTTAGTTAACCATAAATTAAGTTCCTTTCATAATACAAGTGTTAGTTAGACCATATAGTTGGGCTATGAAAGTATCAAGTATTTGTTGTACCAAGTGTTATATAACATAAATCTAAATTAACAATTTAACAAGCAAAGTATTAAAAGTGAACAAGATAACAAATAGAAAAAATATTAGTATCAAACATTAAAATCCATGTTGAGTTTATACTATTCTTATTCTTACACCGTTAGTGTTACCTTTTCACCTTGACATAATAAACTTAACTAAAAATAATCCAATAGGGAAATATAAATAAACAAGATTAGAACATAAATAAGATAGAAGCTAACTAAGTGAATGAAAGTAAAAGAAAGGCATAAACAAGATATTAACGAAAGTAAAACTTAAGCATTACAAAAAAAGAAGGAGCAAGAACATGATCTTGATTTGAAAACAAAGATGCCTAAATGCATGACAAATATCTCCTTTTATAGGCTAAAATTGAAAATTATTGATTTCATGACTAATTATTGAGTGGGTGGCTAACTCTTGACTTATTGACAATCCTTTTCTTCTTGTCTACCAAAAACATTATTTTTAACATCAGAATTCGAAAAAAGTTATGAAAGTTATAGGAAATTGTCTCAGCTTTCCAGAAGAAAAAAAATTAAGGTCATTTGGACTTTTAGAACCCGAGATATGGGCTAAACACTAGATAGTGTCTAGGTTGTAAGACAGATTCAAACTTCTCTATTGTTACTAATTTTTGGACTTCAAAACAGCAAAAATGAGTCTTGCCTTCTTATAAATATTTTGGCCTATGTCTTAGCTTTTCATTTATATAGAGCAGACCTAAATTTAAAATCTACAGCTCCAGATATGACCTAATGATCGAGTAGTGTTCTAGTTTGGGTTGAATCAGCATCTCTTTTCTAAATTTGGCCCTTTCTTTGTCTTTTCAATTTTAGTACTTAAACTCATCAATCAATCATTTTATTTATGTGATACGCCTATATTTAAGATGAACTTTTACCATAAATTGAAGGTATCTTATAGTATCAAACTTGTTAAGGAGTTATTGATACTTAAAGTGCAAAATAATAATATAAAACCTTGATAAAAATGCATTTTTAAGTACTAATCAATTATGAACCTTAATTCTCAAATCAACACAAAATTTAACAGTGAAATTAATTAAAAAAAATGACCGGAGTCAACCTAGGTCAACTTATAAAATCCATAACTAAAGTGATAAGACCGAGATAATTTTATAGAAAGCAAATTGAAAGAAATTACGAAACCCCATTCCAAACTAACTAAATGTTCAAGTATGAAATTAAAAAACTTAAATTTAAAAAGGGACCCCAAAAACAAATGATCAAAGTCAATATTTCAAACTTGCGACCTAGATCATGAGATCGAGATTGCCCAATACAAAGTAAATTGAAAAAAATTGCAAAATACAATCCTAACTGATTAGTACTTAAAAGTGCATTTTTATCATGGTTTTATATCATCATTTTGCACTTGAAGTATCAATAACTCCTTAACTAAAATATGTTTTATAATAATGTATCTAATAATATAAGATACCTATAATTTATGGTAAATGTCTATTTTTAATGCAGCCCTATCAAATAAATGAAAGGATTGATTGATGACTTGAAGAACTTAAATTGCAAGGATAAAGAGATGGTCAAACTTAGAGAAGAGATGTCGGTGCAATCCAAACCGGAACATTGTTCGGTAATTGGGTCATATCTGGAGCTACAGATCTCAGATTTAGGTTCAATTTATATGGATGGAAAGGTAAGAAATAGGCCTACAACTTTCATAGAGCCCAAGATCTAAAAAGGCCATTTGCAAGTCCAAATTGTAGCAACAACAAAGAAGCCCGAATCTGTCTTCTAGCCCGAGCACTGTTCGGTATTTTGACCATATCTAGAGTTCTAGAAGTCCAAATGAGCTGAATTTTTTACACAAGAAAGCTGAGACAATTGCCTACAACTTTCATGTTATAACTGGCTCCAATTTTGACGTTATCAATGACGTTTTGGGCAGACAAGAGAAGATAAGGATTGTCACCAAGTCAAAAGTTGGCCACCCACTTATCAATTAGTCATCAAATCAATAGTTCCCAATTTTGGCCTATAAAAGGAGGCATTTGCCATGCATTTAGGCATCTTGGTTTTCAGATCAAGATCATGCTCTTCCTTTCTCTCTTTGTATGTTTTGTAATGTTTATGCTTTGCTTTCATTAATATCAAGTTTATGCCTTTCATTTCCTTTCCTTTACTTAGTTAGCTTTTATGTTCTTATTTTGTTTATCTATTTTTCTTTCCTTCTTTATGTCTAGCTAAGTTAATTATGTCAAGGTGAAAAGGTTACACTAATGGTGTAAGAATAAGTATAATGTAAACTTAATATGGACTTTAATGTTTGATACTAACATGTTTTATATTTGTTATCTTGTTCACTCTTTAATACTTTGCTTGTTAAATGATTAATCTTGATTTATGTTGTATAACACTTGGTACAACAAATGCTTGGCACTTTCATAGCCCATAATGTATGGTATAACCGACACCTAAACTATGAAAGGAACTTGATTTGTTGTTAACATAAATTATAATCATGAATGCTTGACGAGATTTACAAGTATTAGCATTAATTGAATAAGATGACTAATGTAATCATGTTAACAATATATAATATGATTGGAACCTCCTTTGTGTGTGGTTTCCAATTCAATAATAAGAGTTTATACTATACTTGTTTGATATACCATTAGTGGAACCTCTAACCTTGACATTTGTTATTATTATTGTTTAATCCTTACATTAATATTCCATCTTGAAGTTCTCATCATCATCATCTTCTTCTTCTTCTCTTTCTTTATTATTATTATTATTATTATTATTATTATTATTATTATTATTATTATTATTAGTACTACTACTACTACTACTACTACTACTACTACTACTATTATTATTATTATTATTATTATTATTATTGCTATTATTGTTGTTTATAATTATTGTCTATAATTTGTACAATTAACCTCCATGTGGTTCGACCCCGGTCTTACCGAGTTATTTATTACTTCGACACTCCTGCACTTGGGAGAAGACATCAACCTTTTAGTCGTGTCAAGTTTTTGGCGCCGTTGCCGGGGAGGTAAGTTTTGTATAAATTATAATATTTATTTTATTTTCTCTTTTCACTTTTCTTGTATATAACTTATCTCTTTTATTTTGTTTCTCCTTATTTTGTTTTCTTCCTCCTTCTTTTGCTTTCTTCTTCTTTTTTTTTTATTTTATTCCTACACGTGCATGAGAGTGTGGTCACGTACATCAAGTGGTAGACTTTGTAGGATATCCTCATCATTTTCAGAAAATATGGCCGAAGAAGACAATCAATCACTTCATAATGCAAATAATGAGAATAACCGTGTTAGAACACTTAGAGACCACATGAATCCCACAAGAACAAGTGCACCATCATGCATAGTTTTTCCTCCCGATGCATCTCATTTTAATTTTAAACCAGGTATTATTCAACTTTTACCTTCTTTTCATGGTTTAGAATTGGAAAATCCATACTTGCATTTAAGGGAATTTGAGGAGGTGTGCAACACATATAATAACTTAAATTGTAGCATGAACACCATCAGATTAAAGCTTTTTCCTTTTTCATTAAAAGATAAAGCTAAAACATGGCTACAAAATTTGAGACCAGGATCCATTCGTGCTTGGGATGAAATGCAACAACAATTTTTAAAGAAGTTTTTCCCATCTCATAGAACAAACTCTTTCAAGAGACAAATCACCACTTTCACTCAAAAACCAGGAGAAATATTTTACCAATGTTGGGATAGGTATCGAGATTTGCTTAGTACTTGCCCCCATCATGGTTTTGAAACATGGAGATTGGTTTCACATTTCTATGAAGGGTTAACACCTAAAGATAGGCAAATGGTTGAATTGATGTGCAATGGAACTTTTGAAGATAAAGACCCTGATGAAGCAATGGAGTACTTAGACTTGTTAGCTGAAAATGCTCAAAATTGGGACACTGCGGGTACATATGAGGCACCGAGTAAAACTCAACCTCATACAGCTAGTGGAGGTATGTACAACCTTAGGGAAGATCATGACCTTCAAGCCAAGTTTGCATCTTTAGCTAGAAAAGTCGAGGCACTAGAATTGAAAAAGAGTGGTCAATTAAAATCTGTTGAAAACATTGTGTGTCAAATCTGTGAAACAAATGAACACTCAACCAATGATTGTCCAACTTTGCCTTCTTTTAAGGAATGTCTCCATGAACAAGCCCATGCTTTAAACAGTTTCCAAAGGCCCAACCACAACCCATACTCCCAAACATACAACCCTGGTTGGAGAAATCACCCAAATTTCAATTGGAAGAGTGAGAACAACAATGCACAAACTTCACAACCACCATTTCAAGCACACCACAATTTCCAAAATTCTCATGGATATGCACCTCCTTATGCTCCACCTCCTAAAAGAAATCTTGAGGAAACATTGCATGCATTCATTGAAAAGCAAGAGACAATCAACACTCAACTTGCTCAAAACATGACAGATTTTAAAGATACTCTTGCTAAATTAACATCTGCTCTCAGTTTCCAAGAGAAAGGTAAGTTTCCATCTCAACCACAACAAAATCCGAAGGGGCAATACAATGCAAATGGAAGTAGTTCCGGAAGCCAACACATGGATCAAGTCAAATCAGTCACTACTCTGCGCAGTGGTAAGGTTATTGAAAAACCCTCTCTTGAACCTTATGAGAAAGATGATGAGTCAATCTCTGAGGGTAATGAAGGGGTTGAATCTGAAAATTGCAAAGAAACGACTGATTCACCGCCAGCACTTCCATTTCCTCAAGCCATGACCAAACAAAGGAAAGTTAATCACAACTCTGAAATCTTTGAAACTTTCAAACAGGTAAGGATCAATATACCTTTGCTGGATGCTATTAAACAGGTTCCTTCCTATGCTAAATTTTTGAAAGATCTATGCACTGTGAAGAGGAAACTGAATGTGAAAAAGAAAGCCTTTCTAGCCGAACAAGTAAGTGCTATTCTTCAAAACAATAATGCTTTGAAATATAAAGACCTTGGTTGTCCTACAATTTCTTGCTTTATTGGAGAGCATAAAATTGAAAGAGCCTTACTTGATCTTGGTGCTAGTGTGAATTTACTTCCATATTTAGTTTTTTAGAGTCTCAATCTAGGTGAGTTAAAACCAACTTCTATAACTCTTTTACTTGTCGATAGATCTGTAAAAGTGCCTAGAGGAATAATTGAAGATGTGTTAGTACAAGTCGATAAATTCATTTATCTTGTGGATTTTATTGTCTTGGACACAGAACCTGTTGAAGCATGTAATTCATTTCCTGTTATTTTAGGACGTCCATTTCTTGCAACCTCTAACGCATTGATTAATTGTAGGAATGGACTGATGAAGCTATCATTTGGAAACATGACATTGGAGATGAATATTTTCAACATTTGCAAGCAACCTGGAGATGATAATGATTTACAAGAAGTAGATCATATTGACGAATTAGTTTATGATCAACTTGAATCTACTTTAAGTAAAAATGAGTTGGATGAATCTGAAGATTTGCAAATGATTTATTCTGAGGAAGAAATCACGGATAACAAATGCAGAGAAAATGTTGATGCGAATCTTTTGTCAACAATGACAACAAATTTGACATCTGACATCACACCAATGGATGATTACTTTCCTAACGAATCCTTACTTTTTCTTAGTCCAATGCCTTGGTATAATAAAAATATCAATTTTCTTTCTTTAGGAGATTTGCCAGCTGATTAGAGTACCCAAGATAAAGAAAAGTTTTTGAACGAAGTGAAGAGCTTTTATTGTGATGACCCTAACTTATTCAAATATTGTCCTGATCAAATATTTCAAAGATTCATTCCCGACAATGAGGTAAGTAGTGTAATTAAACTTTGTCATTCTGAAGCATGTGGAAGTTGTTTCTCGTCAAAAAAGACAATTGCAAAAATCTTTCAAAATGGATTTTATTGGCCCACCATGTTCAAGGACACGCATGCATTCTGCAAAACTTGTGAAAATTGTCAAAAGATTGATACTGGTCAAAAAGTTTTGTTTTATGATTCTCAACTCTATGCAGTCCCTAGAGAGCTAAGACCAAGATGGAGCAATCCTTATAGGGCCTGTGATATTGAGAATTCAATGAATGACAATGATTTTAAGGAAAATGGACATCGTTTGAAAACTTACTTTGATAATTTTCCTAGTGAAAATGAATCAACTAGTTGGACTGATCTTGTAGATAAAGGTTAATTTTTTTTCTCACATTGTTTTTGTGTTTCTTTTTTAGTGCTTTTTGCTAGTTTTTCTCACCCCGGTTAAATGGCAGATAACGGTACTCCGTGACTTAAGTCGGTTCTTTCAGTTTCCCGCAATTACTGATATTTGTGTATATATCTGTGCAATTCTTTGAATCTCTCTTCCAATTCTCATTTGATAATGGACACTAATCTTGAAAAATTGAAAAAGTATTTTCCCGCTCTGCCTCAGAATGCGATTACAAAAATTTACCCGTGCTAGATGTGCAAGATTGAGATTGTTAATGAATCATGGAATTCCTGAACATATTCGCTGGTTGATTGAAGCAAAGGTCCGATTATCAGGTGACTCCTCTAACTCCTTCATTTCACACATGCCTGGAACAGGTAAAAGCACTTTTGCAAAGAAGCGTCGTGCAAAACGACTGGATGTCTGTCATCGATGTGCTAGATGGACTTGTAATACACAATGTCGTTCTTTAGGAATGGTATCTATAAACCGTGAAGATAAAATACAATTCATTAAGGATGGCCTGAGTAAGGAGTCTTTAGATAATCTTCTATTGACTCTTGAGACGCATCCTAGTGGAGATGTGCACCGTGCAATTCATGATTTATGGCCACTATTTCATAAAGAACATGATCGACTTAGTCTTGGGAATCTGACTAAAAAAGACCCTGTTTGCCAGTTTTTAAGAAAACTGGATGGGAAGCCTATCCCCGACCCATAGAGGGCGTTTAAGCCGTTCTTGGACGTAAAACCAAGGGAAGATGTGAGCCACAATCACAACTACCTGTACATACACATGCTTTTTTTTTTTTCAAAAGTAAATAAATAAATAAGTAAAAAGAGAGAGAGAGAGTGTGAGACTCCAGCTGGCCTACATATAGGTGTTATGATTGCCTTTCTAATTTCTCATCTATAAAACCCTCTTTTCCTTCCTTTCATTTCTACTCAACCCATACATTCAACAAATAGAGAAGTATGTAGAAATGGCAAGTTCCTCAAGTCATCAAATAAGAAATATTTGTGTTTTTGGTGGATCTAGTCCTGGGAAAGAAAAGGAGTTTTTAGAATCAGCAAATCATCTTGGTCAGGTGCTAGCTGAGAGAAAGATTCATTTAGTGTATGGGGGAGGCAGTCTTAGGTTAATGGGAGGTGTGTCAATAGCTGCATTTTTAGGAGGTAGTCAAGTTTTGGGGGTCGTCCCTGAAGCTTTAGCACAAGGGGACATCATTGGAAAAACAATTGGAGAGGAACTTCAGGTCTCCACAATGTCGGCTCGAATGAATGCAATGTTTAATCATGCTGATGCCTTCATTGCTTTACCAGGTGGTCTAGGCACATTGGAAGAGATCTTTCATATTTCCTCTTGGGCTCAATTGCACATTCACCATAAACTCATAGGTTTGTTAAATGTTAATGGTTATTATGACAAGTTGTTGTCTTTTCTTGATCATGCTGTGGAACAGGAATTTTTAACATCTTCTGCACGACAAATCGTAATCTCTACTACTACTGCTGAACAATTGATTGACCAACTACAATCTTTCATTCCTGTGATTGATCCTTCCATGAGTCGCATAAATTGGTCATCTAGGGGAAGCCGTAAAAAGCTTAGATTGGATTTGAGCCTTCATTTGTGAATTTTTGTGTCTTTTGGTTTTATTATTGTGTTTTGTTATTTCTTATTTTTGTTTTAGTGTGTTTCAGGTTTTGTCAGTGTTCGTTATTTCAGGTGATATCTTATATACTCTATCTTTCTACCTTAGAACATTGAGGACAATGTCTCGTTTTGGTTGGGGGGAGAGGGTAGTAGTTGATAAAAAAAAAATTGTTTTTCATTTTATAAAGCATGTGCATAATTGTTGTTACTAGGATGGCAGAGTAAAGGAGTTCTTTTATTAAAGTGACTCTTAAGACGATCTTAGTAATCATTCTTAACAAGGTCTATTATAATACTTCCTGAAATATTCAGGTTTACAAACTCTCGTATTGTTACCACTTAATTCTGCTCATATACTTATTTAACATGTATTTTTAAACCTTAATTCACACACACACACTTTAACATATGAGTGTGGGTTGCATATTGGATTATTACATTATTTATGTTCTTTTGTTAAAGGTAACAACTAAGGGAAAGGGATTGTATATAATAAAAAAAAGAAAAAGAAAAAAAAAGAAAAAAAAAGAAAAAAAAATGATGATAATAAAAATGTAGATAAGTTTGGTTTCGTAGCCTCCCTAACCTAAGCAATTAAGCCCGAAGGGGTGTTTTAACACCTAATACCCTAAAGTCAACTGACTTGGGAGCTATTGGCCCAACGCTTGTTACATGGGTTGAGGAGAAAAGCTTAAGGGAATCAAACATTGCACTATCTACATATCAGTATCTGCGACCCGAGTTACTAAGCTCGTAGGGGTGTCTTAACACTTAATGCCCTAAGACCAACTGGTTTGGGAGTCATTAGCTAAAAGCTCGTTACATGGGTTAAAGATGCATGATGTTTTTAAATTATATGTATATAGAGTTAAAAAAAAAAGACAAAAATAGTAACCCTAACCCAAGGAAGTTAACCTTAAACATTAGAACAAAAATTTTGTTTTTTTCCAAGAAAAGCCCTATAATTCTGTGTTGATACATTGAGTACAAAAGAAAGGTTTATTAATATCTTGTTAAGAGGTATTGAGCAGATATATAAATTTAATGAGAGTTTGTTTATCTGGATAGATTAATGGAAGTTAAATGATGAATACCTTGCTTTGTGAAATTCGCAAATTGTTTTAACGCTTTGATTACTAGGAACTAGTAATAAGCTGGTTGGGGGGTGTGATTAGTACTTAAAAGTGCATTTTTATCATGGTTTTATATCATCATTTTGCACTTGAAGTATCAATAACTCCTTAACTAAAATATATTTTATAATAATGTATCTAATAATATAAGATACCTATAATTTGTGGTAAATGTCTATTTTTAATGCAAGCCTATCACATAAATGAAAGGATTGATTGATGACTTGAAGAACTTAAATTGCAAGGATAAAGAGATGGTCAAACTTAGAGAAGAGATGTCGGTGCAATCTAAACCGGAACACTGTTCGGTAATTGGGTCATATCTGGAGTTACAGATCTCAGATTTAGGTCCAATTTATATGGATGGAAAGGTAAGACATAGGCCTACAACTTTCATATGGAGCCCAAGATCTAAAAAGGCCATTATCAAGTCCAAATTGTAGCAACAACAAAGAAGCCCGAATCTGTCTTCCAGCCCGAGCACTGTTCGGTATTTTGGCCATATCTGGAGTTCTATAAGTCCAAATGAGCTGAATTTTTTACACAAGAAATCTGAGACAATTGCCTACAACTTTTATGTTTTCAACTTGCTCCTATTTTGACGTTATCAATGACGTTTTGGGCAGACAAGAGAAGATAAGGATTGTCACCAAGTCAAAAGTTGGCCACCCACTGATCAATTAGTCATCAAATCAATAGTTCCCAATTTTGGCCTATAAAAGGAGGCATTTGCCATGCATTTAGGCATCTTGGTTTTCAGATCAAGATCATGCTCTTCCTTTCTCTCTTTGTATTTTTTGTAATGTTTATGCTTTGCTTTCATTAATATCAAGTTTATGCTTTTCATTTCCTTTCCTTTGTTAACTTTTATCTTATTTATGTTCTTATTTTGTTTATCTATTTTTCTTTCTTTTTTCTTTTTTTTTCTTTTTTTTTTATTATATACAATCTCTTTCCCTTAGTTGTTACCTTTAACAAAAGAACATAAATAATGTAATAATCCAATATGCAACCCATAATCATATGTTAAAGTGTGTGTGTGTAAATTAAGGTTTAAGAATACATGTTAAATAAGTATATGAGCGGAATTAAGTGATAATAATGCTAGAGTTTGTAAACCTGAATATTTCAAGAAGTATTATGATAGACCTTATTAAGAATGATTACTAAGATGCATCTTAAGAGTCACTTTAACAAAAGAGCTCCTTTACTCCGCCATCCTAGTAACAACAATGTTGCATATGCTTTATGAAATGGATTTTTTTTTTATTATCTACTACCCTCTCCCCCCAACTAAAACGAGACATTGTCCTCAATGTTTAAAGGTAGAAAGATAGAGTATAGAAGATATCACCTGAAATAACGAACATTGACAAACCTGAAACACACTGAAACAAATATAAGTAACAACAAAACACAATAATAAAACCAAAAGACACAAAGATTCACAAATGAAGGCTCAAATCCAATCTAAGCTTTTTACGGCTTTCCTTAGTTGACCAATTTATGCGACTCATGGAAGGATCAATTACAGGAATGAAAGATTGTAGTTGGTCAATCAATTGTTCAGCAGCAGCAGCAAAGATTATGATTTGTCGTGCAGAAGATGTTAAAAATTCCTATTCCACAGCATGATCAAGAAAAGACAACAACTTATCATAATAACCATTAACATTTAACAAACCTTTGGGTTTATGGTGAATGTGCACTTGAGCCCAGGAGAAAATATGAAAGATCTCTTCCAATGTGCCTAGACCACGTGGTAAAGCAATGAAGGCATCAGCATGGTTAAACATTGCATTCATTCGAGCCAACATTGTGGAGACCTGAAGTTCCTCTCCAATTGTTTTTCCAATGATGTCCCCTTGTGCTAAAGCTTCGGGGACGACCCCCAAAACTTGACTACCTCCTAAAAATACAGCTATTGACACACCTCCCATTAACCCAAGACTGCCTCCTCATACACTAAATGAATCTTTCTCTCAGCTAGCACCTGATCAAGATGATTTGCTGATTCTAAAAACTCCTTTTCTTTCCCAGGACTAGATCCACCAAAAACACAAATATTTCTTATCTGATGACTTGATGATTTGCTGATTCTAAAAACTCCTTTTCTTTCCCAGGACTAGTTGATTCATTTTCACTAGGAAAATTATCAAAGTAAGCTTTTAAATGATGTCCATTTTCCTTAAAATCATTGTCATTCATTGAATTCTCAATATCACAGGCCTCATAAGGATTGCTCCATCTTAATCTTAGCTCTTTAGGGAATGCATAGAGCTGAGAATTATAAAACAAAACTTTTTGACCAGCATCAACTTTTTGACAATTTTCACAAGTTTTGTAGAATGCATGCATTTCCTTGAACATGGTAGGCCAATGAAATCCACTTTGAAAGATTTTTGCAGCTGTCTTTTTTTATGAGAAATAACTTCCACATGCTTCAGAATGACAAAGTTTAATGGCACTACTTACCTCATTGTCGGGAATGAATCTTTGAAATATTTGATCAGGACAATATTTGAATAAGTTAGGGTCATCACAATAAAAGCTCTTCACTTTGTTCAAAAACTTTTCTTTGTCTTGGGTATTCCAATCAGCTGGCAAATCTCCTAAAGCAAGAAAATTGATAATCTTATCATACCAAGGTATTGGACTAAGAGAAAGTAAGGATTTGTTAGGAAAGTAATCATCGATTGGTGTGATGTCAGATGTCGAATCTATTGTCACTATTGACAAAAGATTCGCATCAACATTTTTGGTGCGTTTTTATCCGTGATTTCTTTCTCAGAATAAATCATTTGCAAATCTTCAGATTAATCCAATTCATTTTTACTTAAAGTAGATGCAAGTTGATCATAAACTAATTCATCATTATGATCTACTTCTTGTAAATCATTATCATCTCCAGGTTGCTTGCAAATGTTGAAAATATTCATCTCCAATGTCATGTTTCCAAATGATAGCTTTATCAGTCCATTCCTACAATTAATCAATGCATTAGAAGTTGCAAGAAATGGACGTCCTAAAATAACAGGAAATGAATTACATACTTCAACAAGTTGTGTGTCCAAGATAATAAAATCCATAAGATAAATGAATTTATCGACTTGTACTAACACATCTTCAATTATTCCTCTACGCACTTTTACAGATCTATCAGCAAGTAAAAGAGTTATAGAAGTTGGTTTTAACTCACCTAGATTGAGACTCTGAAAAACTGAATATGGAAGTGAATTCACACTAGCTCCAAGATCAAGTAAAGCTCTTTCAATTTTATGTTCTCCAATAAAGTAAGAAATTGTAGGACAACCAGGGTCTTTATAACTCAAAGCATTATTGTTCTGAAGAATTGCACTTACTTGTTCGGCTAGAAAGGCTTTCTTTTTCACATTCAGTTTCCTCTTCACAGTGCATAGATCTTTTAAAAATTTAGCATAAGAAGGAACCTGTTTAATAGCATCCAACAAAGGTATATTGATCCTTACCTGTTTGAAAGTTTCAAAGATTTCAGAGTTGTGATTGACTTTCCTTTGTTTGGTCATGGCTTGAGGAAATGGAAGTGCTGGCGGAGAATCAGTCTTTTCTTTGCAATTTCCAGATTCAACCCCTTCCTTACCCTTAGAGATTGACTCATCATCTTTCTCATAAGGTTCAAGAGAGGGTTTTTCAATAACCTTACCACTACACAGAGTAGTGACTGATTTGACTTGATCCATGTGTTGGCTTCCGGAACTACTTGCACTTGCATTGTATTGCCCCTTGGGATTTTGTTGTGGTTGAGATGGAAACTTACCTTCTCTAGGAAACTAAGAGCAGATGTTAATTTTTGCAAGAGTATCTTTAAAATTTGTCATGTTTTGAGCAAGTTGAGTATTAATTGTCTCTTGCTTTTCAATGAATGCATGCAATGTTTCCTCAAGATTTCTTCTAGAAGGTGGAGCATAAGGAGGTGCATATCCATGAGAATTTTAGAAATTGTGGTGTGCTTGAAACGGTGGTTATGAAGTTTGTGCATTGTTCTTTTCACTCTTCTAACTGAAATTTGGGTGATTTCTCCAACCAGGGTTGTATGTTTGGGAGTATGGGTTGTGGTTTGCCCTTTGGAAACTGTTTAAAGTATGTGCTTGTTCATAGAGACATTCCTTAAAAGAAGGCAAGGTTGGACAATCGTTGGTCGAGTGTTCATTTGTTTCATAGATTTGGCACACAATATTTTCAACAGATTTTAATTGACCACTCTTTTTCAATTCTAGTGTCTCGACTTTTCTAGCTAAAGATGCAAAATTGGCTTGAAGGTCATGATCTTTCCTAAGGTTGTACATACCTCGACTAAATGTATGAGGTTGAGTTTTACTCGGTGTCTTATAAGTATTCGCGGTGTCCTAATTTTGAGCATTTTCAGCTAACAAGTCTAAGTACTCCATTGCTTCATCAGGGTTTTTATCTTCAAAAGTTCCATTGCACATCAATTTAACCATTTGCCTATCTCTAGGTGTTAACCCTTCATAGAAATGTGAAACCAATCTCCATGTTTCAAAACCATGATGAGGGCAAGTATTAAGCAAGTCTCAATACCTGTCCCAACATTGGTAAAATGTTTCTCCTGGTTTTTGAGTGAAAGTGGTGATTTGTCTTTTGAAAGAGTTTGTTCTGTGAGATGGGAAAAACTTCTTCAAAAACTGTTGTTGCATTTCATCCCAAGCACGAATGGATGCTGGTCTTAAATTTTGTAGCCATGTTTTAACTTTATCTTTTAATGAAAAAGGAAAAAGCTTTAATCTGATGGTGTTTATGCTATAATTTAAATTATTATATGTGTTGCAGGCCTCCTCAAATTCTCTTAAATGCAAGTATGGATTTTCCAAATCTAAACCATGAAAAGAAGGTAAAAGTTGAATAATACCTGGTTTAAAATTAAAATGAGATGCATCGGGAGGAAAAACTATGCATGATGGTGCACTTGTTCTTGTGGGATTCATGTGGTCTCTAAGTGTTCTAGCACGGTTATTCTCATTATTCTCATTATGAAGTGATTGATTATCTTCTTCGGCCATATTTTTTGAAAATGATGAGGATACCCTACAAAGTCTACCACTTGATGTACGTGACCACACTCTCATGCACGTGTAAGAATAAAATAAAAGGAAGAAGAAAACAAAAGAAGAAGAAACAAATTAAAACATGTTAGTATCAAACATTAAAGTCCATATTAAGTTTACATTATACTTATTCTTACACCATTAGTGTAACCTTTTCACCTTGACATAAATAACTTAGCTAGACATAATGAAAGAAAGAAAAATAGATAAACAAAATAAGAACATAAATAAGATAAAAGTTAACTAAGTAAAGGAAAGGAAATGAAAGGCATAAACTTGATATTAATGAAAGCAAGGCATAAACATTACAAAAAATACAAAGAGAGAAAGCAAGAGCATAATCTTGATCTGGACACCAAGATGCCTAAATGCATGACAAATGCCTCTTTTTATAGGCCAAAATTGGGAAGAATTGATTTGATGACTAATTGATGAGTGGGTAGCCAACTCTTGATTTGGTGACAATACTTATCTTCTCTTGTCTGCCCAAAACATCATTGATAACGTCAAAATTAGAGCCACTTGAAACATGAAGTTATAGATAATTGTCTCAGCTTTTTTGTGTAAAACTTTCAGCTCATTTGGACTTCTAGAACTCCAGATATGGCCAAAATTCTGAAAAGTGCTCGGGCTGGAGGACAGCTTCAGTCTTCTTTGTTGTTGCAATAATTTGGACTTGAAAATTGCCTTTTTAGATCTTGGGCTCCATATGAAAGTTGTAGGCATATGTCTTACCTTTCCATCCATATAAAGTAGACCTAAATCTGAGATCTATAGCTTCATATATGACCCAATTACCGAACAGTGTTCTGGTTTGGATTGCACCGACATCTCCTTTATAAGTTTGGTCATCTGTTTCCCCTTGCAATTTAAGTTCTTAAAGTCATCAATCAATCCTTTCATTTATGTAATAGGCCTGCATTTAAAATGAACATTTACTGCAAATTAAAGGTATCTTATATTATTAGATATATTATTATAAAACATGTTTTAGTTAAAGAGTTATTGAGACTTCAAGTGCAAAATGATGATATAAAACCATGATAAAAATGCAGTTTAAGTACTAATCACTATGTTTTCTTATTAGTGCATCTTTGGAGTGTATGAACAAAATAATTTTCTTTAAAAAACATATGATCTCAAAAATAAGTTTCAAAAAACATTCAAGACAATGTCTTAATACTCTGAATGTTATCAAAGAAAAAAATAATCAATATCATAAAAAAAATGTAAAAAAATCCATCAAGAATTTAAAGAAAGCTAATTTTATTTTCGTTAAATATTCATGACCAATCTTTTATTTTTTCATATTAGGTATTTGACACGACGAAAAGATTAATGTCTTCTCCCAAGTGCAGGAGTGTCGAAGTAATAAATAACCTGACAAGACCGGGGTCGAACCATAGGGAGGTTAATTGTACAAATTATAAATACAATAATACAACAATAATAATAACAACAACAACAATAATAATTATAGTAATAACAATAATAATAATAACAATAATAAAAATAACAATAATAATAATAATAGTACTAATACTAATAATAATAGTAAGAATAATAATAACAATAATAAAGAAAAAGAAGGAGAAGAAGAAGAAGAAGAAGATAAGAACTTTGAGATGGAATATTAATGTAACGATTAAACAATGATAATAACAAATGTCAAGGTTAGAGGTTCCACTAATGGTATGTCAAACAAGTATAGTATAAACTCTTATTTTTCAATCGAAAACCACACATAAAGGAGGTTCCAATGAGATTATAGATTGTTACCATGATTACATTAGTCATCTTATTCGATTAATGCTAGTACTTGTAAATCTCGTCAAACATTCATGATTATAACTTATGTTAACAACAAATCAAGTTCCTTTCATAGCTCAGGTGTCAGTTATACCATATAGTATGAACTATGAAAGTGCCAAGCATTTGTTGTACCAAGTGTTATACAACATAAATCAAGATTAATCATTTAACAAGCAAAGTATTAAACAGTGAACAAGATAACAAATACAAAACATGTTAGTATCAAACATTAAAGTCCATATTGAGTTTACACTATACTTATTCTTACACCATTAGTGTAACCTTTTCACCTTGACATAATAAACTTAGCTAGACATAATAAAAGAAAGAAAAATAAATAAACAAAATAAGAACATAAATAAGATAAAAGTTAACTAAGTAAATGAAAGGAAATGAAAGGCATAAACTTGATATTAATGAAAGCAAAGCATAAACATTACAAAAAATACAAAGAGAGAAAGCAAGAGCATGATCTTGATCTGGAAACTAAGATGCCTAAATGCATGGCAAATGCCTCCTTTTATAGGCCAAAATTCGGAACTATTGATTTGATGACTAATTGATGAGTGGGTGGATAACTCTTGACTTGGTGACAATTCTTATCTTCTCTTGTCTACCTAAAACGTCATTGATAACGTCGAAACTGGAGCCAGTTGAAAACATGAAAGTTGTAGACAATTGTCTCAGCTTCCTTGTGTAAACAATTTAGCTCATTTCGAGTTCTAGAACTCCAGATATGGCCAAAATACTGAACAGTGCTCGGGATGGAGGACAGCTTCGGGCTTCTTTGTTTTTGCAATAATTTGGACTTGAAAATGGCCTTTTTAGATCTTGGGCTCCATGAAAGTTGTAGGCCTATGTCTTACCTTTCCATCCATATAAAGTAAACCTAAATCTGAGATCTATAGCTTCAGATTTGCCCCAATTACCGAATAGTGTTCCGGTTTGGATTGCACTGACATCTCTTTTCTAATTTTGGTCATCTCTTTGCCCTTGCAATTTAAGTTCTTAAAGTCATCAATCAATCCTTTCATTTATGTGATAGGCCTGCATTTAAAATGAACATTTTCCACAAATTAAAGGTATTTTATATTATTAGATATATTATTATAAAACATGCTTTAGTTAAGGAGTTATTGATACTTCAAGTGCAAAATGATGATATAAAACCATGATAAAAATACACTTTTAAGTACTAATCAGTATTTATGAATTGAAAAAAAACATTGTTAATACTCACATAAAAACCTATAATATTATTTAATAACCATAACAAAATTGAACATTAATTTTAATAGCATGTTAATTTTTTTTAAATCATTTAAATGAAAATAAAAAATAACATAGATATGGGTAGTCTATGAGTAAAGGATCTAAAGCTTGTGCGTGTGGTATGTGAAAAAGAAGGAGCAATGTGCATGGGCTTGCAAGGCTAAGCTCACTCGTCTAACTTGAAATTGTGTTTTCGCTTAAGGGTGGATGACACGATTAAAAAATTGATGTCTTTTTCCAAGTACAAGAGTGTCAAAGTAATAAATAATCTGGTAGGACCGGGGTCGAACTACAAGGAGATTAACTATATAAATTATAAATAACAACAACAACAACAACAGTAATAATAATAATAATAATAAGTTAAGAAGGACTTTGATATTGTAAGATTAATGCGAGGATTAAACAATGATAACAAATATCAAGGTTAGAGGATTCACTAATGGTATTTCAAAAAAGAATAATATAAATTTTTTTTATCACTCAACTGGAAACTAGACACAAAGAAGGTTCCAATCACATTATAAATGGTTAACATGATTATATTAGTTATCTTATTTGAATAATGCTAATACTTGTAAATGTTGTGAGGGATTCATGATTATAACTTATGTTAACAACAAATCAAGTTTCTTTCATAGCATAAGTGTGACTTACATGATTAGTACTTAAAAGTGCATTTTTTTCAAGGCTTTATATCATCATTTTGCACTTGAAGTATCAATAACTGCTTAACTAAAGCATGTTTTATAATAATATATCTAATAATATAAGATACCTTTAATTGTGGTAAATGTTCATTTCAAATGCAGGCCTATCACATAAATGAAAGGATTGATTGATGACTTTAAGAACTTAAATTGCAAGGGCAAAAAGATGACCAAAATTAGAAAAAAGATGTCGGTGCAATCTAAATCGAAACACTGTTTGGTAATTGGGTCATATCTAGAGCTATAGATCTCAGATTTAGGTCTCATTTATATGGATAGAAAGGTAAGACATAGGCCTACAACTTTCATATGGAGCCCAAGATCTAAAAAGACCATTTTCAAGTCCAAATTGTAGTAACAACAAAGAAGCCCGAATCTGTCCTCCAGCCCGAGCACTATTCAGTATTTTGGCTATATCTGGAGTTATAGAACTCAAAATGAGCTGAACGTTTTTACACAAGGAAGCTGAGACAATTTTCTACAACTTTCAAGTTTTCAACTAGCTCTAGTTTTGACGTTATCAATGACGTTTTGGGCAGACAAGAGAAGATGAGGATTGTCATCAAGTCAAGAGTTGGCCACCCACTCATCAATTAGTCATCAAATCAATAGTTCCCAATTTTGGCCTATAAAAGGAGGCATTTGCCATGCATTTAGGCATCTTGGTTTCCAAATCAAGATCATGCTCTTCTTTTCTCTCTTTGTATTTTTTGTAATGTTTATGCTTTGCTTTCATTAATATCAAGTTTATGCCTTTCATTTCCTTTCCTTTACTTAGTTAACTCTTATCTTATTTATGTTCTTATTTTATTTATTTATTTTTCTTTCTTTTATTATGTCTAGCTAAGTTTATTATGTCAAGGTGAAAAGGTTACACTAATGGTGTAATAATAAGTATAGTGTAAACTCAATATGGACTTTAATGTTTGATACTCACATGTTTTGTATTTGTTATCTTGTTCACTCTTTAATACTTTGCTTGTTAAACGACTAATCTTGATTTATGTTGTATAACACTTGGACAACAAATGCTTGGCACTTTCATAGCCCATACTATATGGTATAACCGACACTTGAGTTATGAAAGGAACTTGATTTGTTATTAACTTAAGTTATAATCATGAATGTTTGACGAGATTTACAAGTATTAGCATTAATTGAATAAGATGACTAATGTAATCATGTTAACGATCTATAATCTGATTGGAACCTCCTTTGTGTGTGGTTTCCAATTGAATAATAAGAGTTTATACTATACTTGTTTGACATACCATTAGTGGATCCTCTAACCTTGACATTTATTGTTATAGTTGTTAAATCTTTACATTAATATTCCATCTCAAAGTTCTCATCATCTTCTTCTTTTTCTTTATTATTATTATTATTATTATTATTATTATTATTATTATTATTATTATTATTATTATTATTGCTGTTATTACTATTATTATTGTTGTTGTTGTTGTTGTTACGTTATTGTTATTTATAATTTGTACAATTAACCTCCCTATGGTTCGACCCCCGTCTTGCCGGGTTATTTATTACTTCGACAGTCCTATACTTGAGAGAAGACATCAATCTTTTAGTCGTGTCAAGTTTTTGACGCCGTTGCTAGGGAGGTAAGTTCTTGTATAAATTATAGTATTTATTTTATTTTCTCTTTCCACTTTTCTTGTATATAACTTTGTTTTTTTTCTCTTGTTTCTTCTTCTTTTGTTTTCTTCTTCCTTTTATTCTATTCCTACACGTGCATAAGAGTGTGGTCACATATATCAAGTGGTAGACTTTGTAGGGTATCCTCATCATTTTTAGAAAATATGGCCGAAGAAGATAATCAATCACTTCATAATGAGAATAACGAGAATAACCGTGCTAGAACACTTAGAGACCACATGAATCCCACAAGAACAAGTGCACCATCATGCATAGTTTTTCCTCCCGATGCATCTCATTTTAATTTTAAACCAGGTATTATTCAACTTTTACCTTCTTTTCATGGCTTATAATTGAAAAATCCATACTTGCATTTAAGGAAATTTGTGGAGGTCTGCAACATGTATAATAATTTAAATTGTAGCATGAACACCATCAGATTAAAGCTTTTTCCTTTTTCATTAAAAGATAAAGCTAAAACATGGCTACAAAATTTAAGACCAGGATCCATTCGTGCTTGGGATGAAATGCAACAACAGTTTTTAAAGAAGTTTTTTCCATCTCATAGAACAAACTCTTTCAAAAGACAAATCACCATTTTCACTCAAAAACCAAGAGAAATATTTTACCAATGTTGAGATAGGTATCGAGACTTGGTTAGTACTTGCCCTCATCATGGTTTTGAAACATGGAGATTGGTTTCACATTTCTATGAAGGGTTAACACCTAAAGATAGGCAAATGGTTGAATTGATGTGCAATGGAACTTTTGAAGATAAAGACCCTGATGAAGCAATGGAGTACTTAGACTTGTTAGCTGAAAATGCTCAAAATTGGGACACTGCGGGTACTTATGAGGCACCGAGTAAAACTCAACCTCATACATCTAGTGGAGGTATGCACAACCTTAGGGAAGATCATGACCTTCAAGACAAGTTTGCATTTTTAGCTAGAAAAGTCGAGGCACTAGAATTGAAAAAGAGTGGTCAATTAAAATCTGTTGAAAACATTGTGTGTCAAATCTGTGAAACAAATGAACACTCAACCAATGATTTTCCAACCTTGCCTTCTTTTAAGGAATGTCTCCATGAACAAGCCCATGCTTTAAACAGTTTCCAAAGGGCCAACCACAACCCATACTCACAAACATACAACCCTCCTTGGAGAAATCACCCAAATTTCAGTTGGAAGAGTGAGAACAACAATGCATAAACTTCACAACCACCGTTTCAAGCACACTATAATTTCCAAAATTCTCATGGATATGCACCTTCTTATGCTCCACCTTCTAATGCTCCACCTTCTAGAAGAAATCTTGAGGAAACATTACATGCATTCATTGAAAAGCAAGAGACAATCAATACTCAACTTGCTCAAAACATGACAAATTTTAAAGATATTCTTGCAAAATTAACATCTGCTCTCAGTTTCCAAGAGAAAGGTAAGTTTCCATCTCAACCACAACAAAATTCCAAGGGGCAATACAATGCAAATGCAAGTAGTTCTGGAAGCCAACACATGGATCAAGTCAAATCAGTCATTACTCTACGCAATGGTAAGGTTATTGAAAAACTCTCTCTTGAACCTTATGAGAAAGATGATGAGTCAATCTCTCAAGGTAAGGAAGGGGTTGAATCTGAAAATTGCAAAGAAAAGACTGATTCTCTGCCAGCACTTCCATTTTCTCAAGCTATGACCAAACAAAGGAAAGTCAATCACAACTCTGAAATTTTTGAAATTTTCAAACAGGTAAGGATCAATATACCTTTGCTAGATGCTATTAAACAGGTTCCTTTCTATGCTAAATTTTTGAAAGATCTATGCACTGTGAAGAGGAAACTGAATGTGAAAAAGAAAGCCTTTTTAGCAGAACAAGTAAGTGCCATTCCTCAGAACAATAATGCTTTGAAATATAAAGACCCTGGTTGTCCTACAATTTCTTGCTTTATTGGAGAGCATAAAATTGAAAGAGCCTTACTTGATCTTAGAGCTAGTGTGAATTTACTTCCATATTCAGTTTTTCAAAGTCTCAATCTAGGTGAGTTAAAACCAACTTCTATATCTCTTTTACTTGTCGATAGATCTGTAAAAGTGCCTAGAGTAATAATTGAAGATGTGTTATTACAAGTCGATAAATTCATTTATCCTGTGGATTTTATTGTCTTGGACACAGAACTTGTTGAAGCATGTAATTCATTTCCTGTTATTTTAGGATGTTTGTTTCTTGCAACCTCTAACGCATTGATTAATTGTAGGAATGGACTGATGAAGCTATTATTTGGAAACATGACATTGGAGATGAATATTTTCAACATTTACAAGCAACCTCAAGATGATAATGATTTATAAGAAGTAGATCATATTGACGAATTAGTTTATGATCAACTTGAATCTACTTTAAGTAAAAATGAATTAGTTTCTGAAGATTTGCAAATGATTTATTTTGAGAAAGAAATCACAGATGAAAAACGCACCGAAAATGTTGATGCGAATCTTTTATCAATAGTGACAATAGATTCGACATCTGACATTACACCAATCGATGATTACTTTTCTAATGAATCCTTACTTTCTCTTAGTCCAATGCCTTGGTATGATAAAAATATCAATTTTCTTACTTTAGAAGATTTGCCAGCTGATTGGAGTACCCAAGACAAAGAAAAGTTTTTGAACGAAGTGAAGAAATTTTATTGTGATGACCCTAACTTATTCAAATATTGTCCTGATCAAATATTTCAAAGATTCATTCCCGACAATGAGGTAAGTAGTGTCATTAAACTTTGTCATTCTGAAGCATGTGGAAGTTATTTCTCGTAAAAAAAGACAGCTATAAAAATCTTTCAAAATGGATTTTATTGGCCCACCATGTTCAAGGACACGCATGCATTCTGCAAGTCTTGTGAAAATTGTCAAAAGTTGGGATCTATTTCAAAACGTCACATGATGCCTTTAAATCCTATTATTGTCATTGAGATCTTTGACTGTTGGGGTACAGATTTCATGGGTCCATTCCCTCCATCATTTGGTTTCTTATACATATTAGTCGCAGTAGATTATGTTTCAAAATAGATAGAGGCAATTCCAAGTCGAAACAATGATCATAAAACAGTGATAAAGTTTTTGAAAGAAAATATTTTGAGTCGATTTGGAGTCCCTCGAGCCATAATGAGTGATGGTGGAACACATTTCTACAACAAGCCATTTGAGTCTTTAATGAAGAAATATGGAATCACACACAAAGTTGCCACCCCTTATCACCCTCAAACAAGTGGACAAGTAGATCTTGCTAATAGGGAGATCAAACATATTTTGGAGAAAACAGTGAACCCTAATAGGAAAGACTGGTCTTTAAGACTTAATGATGCACTTTGGGCTTATCGAACTGCTTATTAAACATCATTAGGTATGTCACCTTATAGACTAGTCTATGAAAAACCTTGTCACTTGCATGTGGAACTCGAACATAAAGCTTATTAGGCTATTAAAGCTTTCAATTCAAATCTGGATGATGCTAGTCAACTGCAAAAATTACAAATAAATGAGCTTGAGCAAATAAGAAATGATGCATATGAAAATTCAAGAATTTATAAAGCAAGAATTAAAGAGTTTCATGACAAGAAAATACTAAGAAAAACATTCAATGTTGGTCAAAAAGTCTTGCTTTATAATTCTCGATTGCATTTATTTCCTGTAAAATTAAGATCAAGATGGAGCGGTCCTTTTATTGTGAAACATGTATATTCATATGGGGCCTATGACATCGAGAATCCAAAGAATGACAATATTTTCAAGGTAAATGGACATCGTCTGAAAGTTTACTTTAACAATTTTTCAGTTGAACATGACTCTATTGAATTGGGTGATCCTGTATATAAAGATTGATTTTTTTTTTGTTTCTTTTTGAGTGATTTTTGCTAGTTTCTCTCACCCCAGTCAAATAATGGACAACGGTACTCCGTGACTTAAGTCGATTCTTTCAGTTTCCCACAATAACTGATATTTGTGTATATATTTGTGCAATTCTTTGAATCTCTCTTCCAATTCTCATTTGAAAATGGACACTAATCTTAAAAAATTGAAAAAGTATTTTCCCGCTCTGCCTCAGAATGAGATTATAAAAATTTACCATGCTAGATGTGCAAGATTGAGATTGTTAATTAATCATGGAATTCCTGAAGATATTCGCTGGTTGATTGAAGCAAAGGTCCGATTATCAGGTGAGTCCTCTAACTCCTTCATTTCACACATGCCTGGAATAGGTAAAAGCACTTTTGCAAAGAAACGTCGTGCAAAACAACTAAACATCTGTCATTGATGTGCTAGATGGACTTGTAATACACAATGTCGTTCTTTAGGAATGGTATCTATAAACCATGAAGATAAAATACAATTAATTAAGGATGACCTAAGTAAGGAGTCTTTAGATAATCTTCTATTGACTCTTGAGACGTATCCTAGTGGAGATGTGCATCGTGCAATTCATGATTTATGACCACATGTCATAAATAACATGATCGACTTAGTCTTGGGAATCTCACTAAAAAAGACCCTGTTTGCCAGTTTTTAAGAAAACTAGATGGGAAGCCTATCTTCGACCCATAGAGGGTGTTTAAGCCGTTCTTGGACGTAAAACCAAGGAAAGATGTGAGCCACAATCACAACTACCTGTACATACACATGCTTTTTCAAAAGTAAATAAATAAATAAATAAATAAATAAAGAGAGAGAGTGTGAGACTCTAGTTGGCCTACATATAGGTGTTACGATTGCCTTTCTAATTTCTCATCTATAAAACCCTCTCTTCCTTCCTTTCATTTCTACTCAACCAATACATTCAACAAATAGAAAAGTGTGTAGAAATGACAAGTTCCTCACGTCATCATATAAGAAATATTTGTGTTTTCGAAGGATCTAGTCTTGGGAAAGAAAAGGAGTTTTTAGAATCAGCAAATCATCTTGGTCAAGTGCTAGCTGAGAGAAAGATTCATTTAGTGTATGGGGGAGGTAGTCTTGGGTTAATGGGAGGTGTGTTAATAGCTACATTTTTAGGAGGTAGTCAAGTTTTGGGGGTCGTCCCCGAAGCTTTAGCACAGGGGGACATCATTGGAAAAACAATTGGAGAGGAACTTCAGGTCTCCACAATGTCGGCTCGAATGAATGCAATGTTTAACCATGCTGATGCCTTTATTGCTTTACCAGGTGGTCTAGGTAAATTGGAAGAGATCTTTCATATTTCCTCTTGGGCTCAACTGCACATTCACCATAAACCCATAGGTTTGTTAAATGTTAATGGTTATTATAATAATTTATTGACTTTTCTTGATCATACTGTGGAATAGGAATTTCTAACATCTTCTGCATGACAAATCATAATCTCTGCTGCTACTACTGAACAATTGATTGACCAACTACAATCTTTCATTCCTGTAATTGATCCCTCCATGAATCACATAAATTGATCATCTAAGGAAAGCCGTAAAAAGCTTAGATTAGATTTGAGCCTTCATTTGTGAATTTTTGTGTCTTTTGGTTTTATTATTGTGTTTTGTTATTTCTTATTTTTGTTTAAGTGTGTTTCAAGTTTGTCAATGTTCGTTATTTCAGGTGATATCTTCTATACTCTATCTTTCTACCTTAGAACATTGAGGATAATGTCTCGTTTTGGTTGGGGGGAGAGGGTAGTAGTTGATAAAAAAAAAATTGTTTTTCATTTCATAAAGCATATGCAACATTATTGTTACTAGGATGGCGGAGTAAAGGAGCTCTTTTGTTAAATTGACTCTTGAGACACATCTTAGTAACCATTCTTAACAAGGTCTATTATAATACTTCATGAAATATTCAGATTTACAAACTCTTGCATTGTTATCACTTAATTCTGCTCATATTCTTATTTAACATGTATTCTTAAATCTTAATTTACACACACACACACACAGTTTAACATATGATTGTGGGTTGCACATTGGATTATTACATTATTTATGTTCTTTTGTTAAAGGTCACAACTAAGGGAAAGGGATTATATATAATAAAAAATAAATATAAATAAATAAATAAATAAATAAAATGATAATAATAAAAATGTAGATAAGTTTGGTTTCGTAGCCTCCCTAACCTAAGCAATTAAGCTCGAAGGGGTGTTTTAACACCTAATACCCTAAAGTCAACTGACTTGGGGGCTATTGGCCCAACGCTTGTTACATGGGTTGAGGAGAAAAGCTTAAGAAAATCAAACATTGCACTATCTACATATCAGTATCTGCGACCCAAGTTACTAAGCTCTAGGGGTGTCTTAACACCTAATGCCCTAAGACTAACTGGTTTGGGAGTCATTAGTCGAAAGCTCATTACATGGGTTAAAGATGCATGGTGTTTTTAAATTATATGTATATATATTTTTTTTTTAAAAAAAGACAAAAATAATAATCCAAACCCAAGGAAGTTAACCTTAAACATTATAATAAAAATTTTGTTTTCTTCCAAGAAAAGCCCCATAATTATGTGTTGATACATTGAGCATAAAAGAAAGTTTTATGAATATCTTGTTAAGAGGTATTGAGCAGGTGTATAAATTTAACAAGAGTTTGTTTATTTGGATAGATTAATGGAAGTTAAATGATGAATACCTTGCTTTGTGAAATTTGCAAATTGTTTTTCTATTTTAACACTTTGATTAGAGACTAGTAATAAGCTGGTTGGGGGGTGTGATTAGTACTTAAAAGTACATTTTCATCAAGGCTTTATATCATCATTTTGCACTTGAAGTATCAATAACTCCTTAACTAAAGCATGTTTTATAATAATATATCTAATAATATAAGAAACCTTTAATTTGTGGTAAATGTTCATTTCAGATGCAGGCCTATCACATAAATGAAAGGATTGATTGATGACTTTAAGAACTTAAATTGCAAGGGCAAAAAGATGACCAAAATTAGAAAAGAGATGTCGGTGCAATCCAAATCGAAACACTGTTTGGTAATTGGGTCATATCTGAAGCTATAGATCACACATGTAGGTCTACTTTATATGGATGGAAAGGTAAGACATAGGTCTACAACTATCATCTGGAGCCTAAGATCTAAAAAGGCCATTTTCAAGTCCAAATTGTAGCAACAACAAAGAAGCCTGAATCTATCCTCCAGCCCAAGCACTGTTCAGTATTTTGGCCATATCTAGAGTTCTAAAAGTTCAAATGAGCTGACATTTTTACACAAGAAAGATGAGACAATTGCCTACAACTTTCATGTTTTCAAGTGGCTCCCATTTTGACATTATCAATGGCGTTTTGGGCAGACAAGAGAAGATAAGGATTGTCACCAAGTTAAGAGTTGGCCACCTACTCATCAATTAGTCATCAAATCAATAGTTCCCAATTTTGGCCTATAAAAGGAGGCATTTGCCATGCATTTAGGCATCTTGGTTTCCAAATCAAGATCATGCTCTTCCTTTCTCTCTTTGTATTTTTTGTAATATTTATGCTTTGCTTTCATTAATATCAAGTTTATGCCTTTCATTTCCTTTCCTTTACTTAATTAACTCTTATCTTATTTATGTTCTTATTTTATTTATTTATTTTTCTTTCTTTTATTATGTCTAGCTAAGTTTATTATGTCAAGGTGAAAAGGTTACACTAATGGTGTAAGAATAAGTATAGTGTAAACTCAATATGGACTTTAATGTTTGATACTGACATGTTTTGTATTTGTTATCTTGTTCACTCTTTAATACTTTGCTTGTTAAATGACTAATCTTGATTTATATTGTATAACACTTGGTACAACAAATGCTTGGCACTTTCATAGCCCATACTGTATGGTATAACCGACACTTGAGCTATGAAAGGAACTTGATTTGTTATTAACTTAAGTTATAATCATGAATGTTTGACGAGATTTACAAGTATTAACATTAATTGAATAAGATGACTAATTGACACGACTAAAAGATTGATGTCTTCTCCCAAGTGCAGGAGTGTCGAAGTAATAAATGACCCGGCAAGACCGGGGTCGAACCACAGGGAGGTTAATTGTACAAATTATAAACAACAATTATAAAACAACAAAAACAACAACAACAACAACAACAATAGTAATAATAATAATAATAATAATAATAATAATAATAATAATAATAATAAAGAAAGAGAAGAAGAAGAAGATGATGATGATGAGAACTTGGAGATCAAATATTAATGTAAGGATTAAGCAATAATAATAACAAATGTCAAGGTTAGAGGTTCCACTAATGGTATATCAAACAAGTATAGTATAAACTCTTATTATTGAATTGGAAACCACACACAAAGGAGGTTCCAATCAGATTATATATTGTTAACATGATTACATTAGTCATCTTATTCAATTAATGCTAATACTTGTAAATCTCGTCAAGCATTCATGATTATAACTTATGTTAACAACAAATCAAGTTCCTTTCATAGCTCAGGTGTCGGTTATACCATACAGTATGAGCTATGAGAGTGCCAAGCATTTGTTGTACCAAGTGTTATACAACATAAATCAAGATTAATCATTTAACAAGCAAAGTATTAAAGAGTGAACAAGATAACAAATATAAAACATGTTAGTATCAAACATTAAAGTCCATATTAAGTTTACATTATACTTATTCTTACACCATTAGTGTAACCTTTTCACCTTGACATAACTAACTTAGCTAGACATAATGAAAGAAAGCAAAATAGATAAACAAAATAAGAACATAAAAGTTAACTAAGTAAAGGAAAGGAAATGAAAGGCATAAACTTAATATTAATGAAAGCAAAGCATAAACATTACAAAAACTACAAAGAGAGAAAGGAAGAGCATGATCTTGATCTGGAAACCAAGATGCCTAAATGCATGGCAAATGCCTCCTTTTATAGGCCAAAATTGGAAACTATTGATTTGATGACTAATTGATAAGTGGGTGGCCAACTTTTGACTTGGTGACAATCCTTATCTTCTCTTGTCTGCCCAAAACGTCATTGATAAAGTCAAAACTAGAGCCAGGTGCAAACATGAAAGTTGTAGGAAATTGTCTCAGCTTTCTTGTGTAAAAAATTCAGCTCATTTGGACTTGTAGAACTCTAGATATGGCCAAAATACCGAACAGTGCTCGGGCTGGAAGACAGATTCGGGCTTCTTTGTTGTTGCTACAATTTGGACTTGATAATGGCCTTTTTAGATCTTGGGCTCCATATGAAAGTTGTAGGCCTATGTCTTACCTTTCCATCCATATAAATTGGACCTAAATCTGAGATCTGTAGCTCCAGATATGACCCAATTACCGAACAGTGTTCCGGTTTGGATTGCACCGACATCTCTTCTCTAAGTTTGACCATCTCTTTATCCTTGCAATTTAAGTTCTTCAAGTCATCAATCAATCCTTTCATTTATTTGATAGGCCTGCATTAAAAATAGACATTTACCACAAATTATAGGTATCTTATATTATTAGATACATTATTATAAAACATATTTTAGTTAAGGAGTTATTGATACTTCAAGTGCAAAATGATGATATAAAACCATGATAAAAATGCACTTTTAAGTACTAATCACACCCCTCAACCAGCTTATTACTAGTCCCTAGTAATTAAAGCGTTAAAACAATTTGCAAATTTCACAAAGCAAGGTATTCATCATTTAACTTCCATTAATCTATCCAGATGAACAAACTCTCATTAAATTTATATATCTGCTCAATACCACTTAACAAGATATTAATAAACCTTTCTTTTGTGCTCAATGTATCAACACATAATTATGGGGCTTTTCTTGGAAGAAAACAAAATTTTTGTTCTAATGTTTAAGGTTAACTTCCTTGGGCTGAGATTATTATTTTTGTCTTTTTTTTCTTCTTTCTTCTTTTTTTTTTTAAATATATATACATATAATTTAAAAATATCATGCATCTTTAACCCATGTAACGAGCTTTCAGCTAATGACTCCCAGACCAGTTGGTCTTAGGGCATTAGGTGTTAAGACACCCCTACGAGCTTAGTAACTCGGGTCGCAGATACTGATATGTAGATAGTGCAATGTTTGATTTCCTTAAGCTTTTCTCCTCAACCTATGTAACAAGCGTTGGGCCAATAGCTCCCAAGTCAGTTGACTTTAGGGTATTAGGTGTTAAAACACCCCTTCGGGCTTAATTGCTTAGGTTAGGGAGGCTACGAAATCAAACTTATCTACACTTTTATTATCATTATTTTTTATTTTTTTATTTTTTTTTATTTTTTTTTTCATGTTTTTTTTTTAATTATATACAATCCCTTTCCCTTAGTTGTTACCTTTAACAAAAGAACATAAATAATGTAATAATCCAATATGCAACCCACAATCATATGTTAAAGTGTGTGTGTGTAAATTAAGGTTTAAGAATACATGTTAAATAAGTATATGAGCAGAATTAAGTGGTAACAATACGAGAGTTTGTAAACCTGAATATTTCAGGAAGTATTATAATAGACCTTGTTAAGAATGGTTACTAAGATGCGTCTCAAGAGTCACTTTAACAAAAGAACTCCTTTACTCTGCCATCCTAGTAACAATAATTATGCACATGCTTTATGAAATGAAAAACAATTTTTTTTTTTTATCAACTACTACCCTCTCCCCCCAACCAAAACGAGACATTGTCCTCAATGTTCTAAGGTAGAAAGATAGAGTATAGAAGATATCACCTGAAATAACGAACACTGACAAAACCTGAAACACACTGAAACAAAAATAAGATATAACAAAACACAATAATAAAACCAAAAGACACAAAAATTCATAAATGAAGGCTCAAATCCAATCTAAGCTTTTTACGGCTTCCCGTAGATGACCAATTTATGCGACTCATGGAAGGATCAATCACAGGAGTGAAAGATTGTAGTTGGTCAATCAATTGTTCAGCAGTAGTAGCAGAGATTATGATTTGGCGTGCAGATGATGTTAGAAATTCCTGTTCCACAGCATGATCAAGAAAAGACAACAACTTATCATAATAACCATTAACATTTAACAAACCTATGGGTTTATGGTGAATGTGCAATTGAGCCCAAGAGGAAATATGAAAGATCTCTTCCAATGTGCCTAGACCACCTGGTAAAGCAATGAACGCATCAGCATGGTTAAACATTGCATTCATTCGAGCCGACATTGTGGAGACCTGAAGTTCCTCTCCAATTGTTTTTCCAATGATGTCCCCTTGTGCCAAAGCTTCAGGGACGACTCCTAAAACTTGACTACCTCCTAAAAATGCAGCTATTGACACACCTCCCATTAACCCAAGACTGCCTCCCCCATACACTAAATGAATCTTTCTCTTAGCTAGCACCTGACCAAGATGATTTGCTGATTCTAAAAACTCTTTTTCTTTCCCAGGACTAGATCCACCGAAAACACAAATATTTCTTATTTGATGACTTGAGGAACTTGCCATTTCTACACACTTCTGTATTTGTTGAATGTATGGGTTGAGTAGAAATGAAAGGAAGGAAAATAGGGTTTTATAGATGAGAAAGTAGAAAGGCAATCATAACATCTATATGTAGGCCAGCTAGAATCTCACACACACTCTCTCTCTTTTTATTTATTTATTTATTTACTTTTGAAAAAAACATGTGTATGTACAGGTAATTGTGATTGTGGCTCACATCTTCCCTTGGTTTTACGTCCAAGAACGGCTTAAACGCCCTCTATGGGTCGGGGATAGGCTTCCCATCTAGTTTTCTTAAAAACTGGCAAACAGGGTCTTTTTTAGTCAGATTCCCAAGACTAAGTCGATCATGTTCTTTATGAAATAGTGGCCATAAATCATGAATTGCACGATGCACATCTCCACTAGGATGCATCTCAAGAGTCAATAGAAGATTATCTAAAGACTCCTTACTCAGGCCATCCTTAATGAATTGTATTTTATCTTCACGGTTTATAGATACCATTCCTAAAGAACGACATTGTGTATTACAAGTCCATCTAGCACATCGATGACAGACTTCTAGTCGTTTTGCACGACGCTTCTTTGCAAAAGTGCTTTTACCTGTTCCAGGCATGTGTGAAATAAAGAAATTAGAGGACTCACCTGATAATCGGACCTTTGCTTCAATCAACCAACGAATATCTTCAGGAATTCCATGATTCATTAACAATCTCAATCTTGCACATCTAGCATGGTAAATTTTTGTAATCGCATTCTGAGGCAGAGCGGGAAAATACTTTTTCAATTTTTCAAGATTAGTGTCCATTTTCAAATGAGAATTGGAAGAGAGATTCAAAGAATTGCACAAATATATACACAGATATCAGTAATTGTGGGAAACTGAAAGAACCGACTTAAGTCACGGAGTACCGTTATCCGCCATTTGACCGAGGTGAGAAAAACTAGCAAAAATCACTCAAAAAGAAACACAAAAACAATGTGAGAAAAAAAAATTAACCTTTATCTACAAGATCAGTGCAACCAGTTGATTCATTTTCACTAGGAAAATTATCAAAGTAAGCTTTCAAACGATGTTCATTTTCCTTAAAATCATTGTCATTCATTGAATTCTCAATATCAGAGGCCCCATAAGGATTGCTCCATCTTGGTCTTAGCTCTCTAGGGAATGCATAAAGTTGAGAATTATAAAACAAAACTTTTTGACCTATATCAATCTTTTGACAATTTTCACAAGTTTTGCAGAATGCATGCGTGTCCTTGAACATGGTGGGCCAATAAAATCCATTTTGAAAGATTTTTGTAGCTGTCTTTTTTGATGAGAAATAACTTCCACATGCTTCAGAATGACAAAGTTTAATGACACTACTTACCTCATTGTCGGGAATTAATCTTTGAAATATTTGATCAGGACAATATTTGAATAAGTTAGGATCATCACAGTAAAAGCTCTTCACTTCGTTCAAAAACTTTTCTTTGTCTTGCGTACTCCAATCAGCTGGCAAATCTTCTAAGGCAAGAAAATTGATATTTTTATTATACCAAGGCATTGGACGAAGAGAAAGTAAGGATTCGTTAGGAAAGTAATCATTGATTGGTGTGATGTCAGATGTCGAATCTGTTGTCAATGTTGACAAAAGATTTGCATCAACATTTTCGGTGCTTGTTTCATCCGTGATTTCTTCCTCAGAATAAATCATTTGCAAATCTTCAGTTTCATCCAATTCATTTTTACTTAAAGTAGATTCAAGTTGATCATAAACTAATTCATCAATATTATCTACTTCTTGTAAATCATTATCATCTCCAGGTTGCTTGCAAATGTTGAAAATATTCATCTCCAATGTCATGTTTCCAAATGATAGCTTCATCAGTCCATTCCTACAATTAATCAATGCGTTAGAAGTTGCAAGAAATGGACGTCCTAAAATAACAGGAAATGAATTACATGCTTCAACAGGTTCTGTGTCCAAGACAATAAAATCCACAGGATAAATGAATTTATCGACTTGTACTAACACATCTTCAATTATTCCTCTAGGCACTTTTACAGATCTATCGGCAAGTAAAAGAGATATAGAAGTTGGTTTTAACTCACCTAGATTGAGACTTTGAAAAACTGAATATGGAAGTAAATTCACACTAGCACCAAGATCAAGTAAGGCTTTTTCAATTTTATGTTCTCCAATAAAGCAAGAAATTGTAGGACAACCAGGGTCTTTATATTTCAAAGCATTATTGTTCTGAAGAATAGCACTTACTTGTTCGGCTAGAAAGGCTTTCTTTTTCACATTCAGTTTCCTCTTCACAGTGCATAGATCTTTCAAAAATTTAGCATAGGAAGGAACCTGTTTAATAGCATCCAGCAAAGGTATATTGATCCTTACCTGTTTGAAAATTTCATAAATTTCAGAGTTGTGATTGACTTTTCTTTGTTTGGTCATGGCTTGAGGAAATGGAAGTGCTGGCGGTGAATCAGTCGTTTCATTGCAATTTTCAGATTCATCCCCTTCCTTACCCTCAGAGATTGACTCATCATCTTTCTCATAAGGTTCAAGAGAGGGTTTTTCAATAACCTTACCACTGCGCAGAGTAGTGACTGATTTGACTTGATCCATGTGTTGGCTTCCGGAACTACTTGCATTTGCATTGTATTGCCCCTTGGGATTTTGTTGCGGTTGAGATGGAAACTTACCTTTCTCTTGGAAACTAAGAGCAGATGTTAATTTAGCAAGAGTATCTTTAAAATCTATCATGTTTTGAACAAGTTGAGTATTAATTGTCTCTTGCTTTTCAATGAATGCATGCAATGTTTCCTCAAGATTTCTTCTAGGAGGTGGAGCATAAGGAGGTGCATATCCATGAGAATTTTGGAAATTGTGGTGTGCTTGAAACGGTGGTTGTGAAGTTTGTGCATTGTTGTTCTCACTCTTCCAATTGAAATTTGGGTGATTTCTCCAACCAGGGTTGTATGTTTGGGAGTATGGGTTGTAGTTGGCCCTTTGGAAACTGTTTAAAGCATGGGCTTGTTCATGGAGACATTCCTTAAAAGAAGGCAAGGTTGGACAATCGTTGGTTAAGTGTTCATTTGTTTCACAAATTTGACACACAATGTTTTCAACAGATTTTAATTGACCACTCTTTTTCAATTCTAGTGCCTCGACTTTTCTAGCTAAAGATGCAAATTTGGCTTGGAGGTCATGATCTTCCCTAAGGTTGTACATACCTCCACTAGATGTATGAGGTTGCGTTTTACTCGGTGCCTCATAAGTACCCGCGGTGTCCCAATTTTGAGCATTTTCAGCTAACAAGTCTAAGTACTCCATTGCTTCATCAGGGTCTTTATCTTCAAAAGTTCCATTGCACATCAATTCAACCATTTGCCTATCTTTAGGTGTTAACCCTTCATAGAAATGTGAAACCAATCTCCATGTTTCAAAACCATGATGAGGGCAAGTACTAAGCAAATCTCGATACCTATCCCAACATTTGTAAAATGTTTCTCCTGGTTTTTGAGTGAAAGTGGTGATTTGTCTTTTGAAAGAGTTTGTTCTATGAGATGGGAAAAACTTCTTTAAAAATTGTTGTTGCATTTCATCCCAAGCACGAATGGATCCTGGTCTCAAATTTTGTAGCCATGTTTTAGCTTTATCTTTTAATGAAAAAGGGAAAAGCTTTAATCTGATGGTGTTCATGCTACAATTTAAATTATTATATGTGTTGCAGACCTCTTCAAATTCCCTTAAATGCAAGTATGGATTTTCCAATTCTAAACCATGAAAAGAAGGTAAAAGTTGAATAATACCTGGTTTAAAATTAAAATGAGATGCATCAGGAGGAAAAACTATGCATGATGGTGCACTTGTTCTTGTGGGATTCATATGATCTCTAAGTGTTCTAGCACGGTTATTCTCATTATTTTCATTATGAAGTGATTGATTATCTTCTTCGGCCATATTTTCTGAAAATGATGAGGATACCCTACAAAGTCTACCACTTGATGTACGTGACCACACTCTCATGCACGTGTAGGAATAAAATAAAAAGAAGAAGAAGAAAGCAAAAGAAGGAGAAAGAAAACAAAATAAAAAGAAACAAAAGAAAAGAAATAAAGTTATATACAAGAAAAGTGAAAAGAGAAAATAAAATAAATACTATAATTTATACAAGAACTTACCTCCCCGGCAACGGCGCCAAAAACTTGACACGACTAAAAGATTGATGTCTTCTCCCAAGTGCAGGAGTGTCGAAGTAATAAATAACCCGGCAAGACCGGGGTCGAACCACAGGGAGGTTAATTGTACAAATTATAAACAACAATTATAAAACAACAAAAACAACAACAACAACAACAACAATAGTAATAATAATAATAATAATAATAATAATAATAATAATAATAAAGAAAGAGAAGAAGAAGAAGATGATGATGATGAGAACTTGGAGATCAAATATTAATGTAAGGATTAAGCAATAATAATAACAAATGTCAAGGTTAGAGGTTCCACTAATGGTATATCAAACAAGTATAGTATAAACTCTTATTATTGAATTGGAAACCACACACAAAGGAGGTTCCAATCAGATTATATATTGTTAACATGATTACATTAGTCATCTTATTCAATTAATGCTAATACTTGTAAATCTCGTCAAGCATTCATGATTATAACTTATGTTAACAACAAATCAAGTTCCTTTCATAGCTCAGGTGTCGGTTATACCATACAGTATGAGCTATGAGAGTGCCAAGCATTTGTTGTACCAAGTGTTATACAACATAAATCAAGATTAATCATTTAACAAGCAAAGTATTAAAGAGTGAACAAGATAACAAATATAAAACATGTTAGTATCAAACATTAAAGTCCATATTAAGTTTACATTATACTTATTCTTACACCATTAGTGTAACCTTTTCACCTTGACATAACTAACTTAGCTAGACATAATGAAAGAAAGCAAAATAGATAAACAAAATAAGAACATAAAAGTTAACTAAGTAAAGGAAAGGAAATGAAAGGCATAAACTTAATATTAATGAAAGCAAAGCATAAACATTACAAAAACTACAAAGAGAGAAAGGAAGAGCATGATCTTGATCTGGAAACCAAGATGCCTAAATGCATGGCAAATGCCTCCTTTTATAGGCCAAAATTGGAAACTATTGATTTGATGACTAATTGATAAGTGGGTGGCCAACTTTTGACTTGGTGACAATCCTTATCTTCTCTTGTCTGCCCAAAACGTCATTGATAAAGTCAAAACTAGAGCCAGGTGCAAACATGAAAGTTGTAGGAAATTGTCTCAGCTTTCTTGTGTAAAAAATTCAGCTCATTTGGACTTGTAGAACTCTAGATATGGCCAAAATACCGAACAGTGCTCGGGCTGGAAGACAGATTCGGGCTTCTTTGTTGTTGCTACAATTTGGACTTGATAATGGCCTTTTTAGATCTTGGGCTCCATATGAAAGTTGTAGGCCTATGTCTTACCTTTCCATCCATATAAATTGGACCTAAATCTGAGATCTGTAGCTCCAGATATGACCCAATTACCGAACAGTGTTCCGGTTTGGATTGCACCGACATCTCTTCTCTAAGTTTGACCATCTCTTTATCCTTGCAATTTAAGTTCTTCAAGTCATCAATCAATCCTTTCATTTATTTGATAGGCCTGCATTAAAAATAGACATTTACCACAAATTATAGGTATCTTATATTATTAGATACATTATTATAAAACATATTTTAGTTAAGGAGTTATTGATACTTCAAGTGCAAAATGATGATATAAAACCATGATAAAAATGCACTTTTAAGTACTAATCACTAATGTAATCATGTTAACAATATATAATCTGATTGGAACCTCCTTTGTGTGTGGTTTCCAATTGAATAATAAGAGTTTATACTATACTTGTTTGACATACCATTAGTGGATCCTCTAACCTTGACATTTATTGTTATTGTTGTTAAATCTTTACATTAATATTCCATCTCAAAGTTCTCATCATCTTCTTCTTTTTCTTTATTATTATTATTATTATTATTATTATTATTATTATTATTATTATTGCTGTTATTACTATTATTATTGTTGTTGTTGTTGTTGCATTATTGTTATTTATAATTTGTACAATTAACCTCCTTGTGGTTCGAACACTGAACAATATCTAGGCTGTATGATATATTCAAACTTCTCTATTATTACTAAGATTTTGATTTCTAAATAGCAGAATTGAGTTTTGCATTGCCATGAATGTTTTAGGTTTATGTCTTAGTTTTCGAGCCATATAAAACAAATTGAAATCCAAGATCTACAACTCCAGATATGACCCAATGACTGAACAGTATTCCAGTTTAAACCAAATCAGCATCACTTTTCTAAGCTTCACCCTCTCTTTATCTTCTCAATTTCAGTAGTTAAACTCATCAATTAATCCTTTGATTTATGTGATAGGTCTACATTTAAGATGAATATTTACTATAAATTAAAGGTATCTTATCGTATTAGACTTGTTATTATAAAACATTCTTTAGCTAAGGAGTTATTAATACTTCAAGTGCAAAATGTTAATATAAAACTTTGATAAAAATACACTTTTAAGTACTAATCATCAGCTAATGATAAAAAGAAACAAGGAAACAACAAAAACATAAAAAAATTGTATGATGAAGTCATGAAAAACTTCACACAAAAATTAAACTTTTCATGACCTGCTATTTTGAGAAAAGATGTGTGATGTTGATTTCGGACTTTGTGTCTTGGTTTATTGGTTGTTAGGTTTGACCTATGACTAATAATTTACCTAATAATTGTGAAATAAGAGACTTTTTAATGTTTAAATATGATAGAATTGAGAGAAACTATAAGCAAAATTTGTTAAAGAGTGAAATTGTTTAGTATGTGAAAAATTATAACCCAAGGTATTATAAACTTAGTCACAGTCACCTTGAAATGTGGAGTCTCATAATTGGTGAAAACATTAGCACCCATTATTTGTTATAATGCCTTGCACTTTATTGGTAGTGAAGTTGGTGATTATTATTAATTTATTGGATGAAAATAATAATTGATTAAAAAAATAGGTGCTTAATTTACATGGAAAGTGATTTATAGTTGCAATGTTGACCATTGGCTAGAAAAAGTGGTGACAACCCTACATTATACTTGCAAAAAATATGTTAAAGATAATAAAAATATTATGCATGTGGGTATGGATACAACATTCTAAGCCTTTATATAATGAAAAGATATCTAAATATATGTATAAAGGATAGTTCGTGTTGTAAAAAAAGAGAGGATAAAAACTTTTGGTTGTTTAAACCTTAACCAAAACAACGTGACATTGTTAGTGGTCATAAATGGCTTCAAGAGATGATGTATAGGGTAATGAGTAGTGACCGTATATTTGGGGCATTTGATGGCCACTCTATTTGGAAATGGCCCAAACATAATGCTTTTTATTTTTTTATATTTTTTGGTAAAAACATGCACCATCAATAATATTAAAATACGTGAAAAGAGATAAAACAAAAGAGAAGGTAACTAACACCTCTCTTGAAATGACACCTTGTTTTAGTTTTTGATCACATGAAATATTTTTTTAATAGCATTTTTTTTTAAATAGCAAACTAATAACAAATAAAAAAAGATTTTAAAAAATAATATATTTTGGTTAAAATTACACTTTTTAGTTGTGAATTTTTAAAATATTACAATTAGAAAATGTAATTTAAAAAAAAAATATTTGTAAATACGCTCCACAAACTTCAAGAGAAAAGAGAAACTAAATAAGAGGCAACAAAGAATGAGGCCATAGAAACACACCAAAATCATAATAATGTTATAAAAAAAAAATACCCATCAAATCAAATGCTTCATTCTATAACAATAATAACTATAATGAAGTAATTGCTAGTAGATGAGATTGTGATTTAACTAGAATGATGTTTATTAAATTAAGATGGCCTTAAAGTATAATAATTAGATTGTTGGTTTATGATGCGTTGTAAGTCAGATTATTTTTTAATGTAAAAAAAATACTTAGATAATGACAGTGTTTTTAAAAAAGAAAAAATAAATAATGCATTAATAATAATATATGAATGTGTAAACAATATTTTTTAATAATGAAAAGTATGTACCTTTTAGATTTTTTACAAGACATAATAAAATAATTTGAATCTACTCACGTTAACTTGTAAAATATTTGACCTTAGTCACAAGACCGAAATAATCTTATAATAAGCATATAAAAATAAATTATGAAATTTAATTTATAATAAACTCTATATTAAAGGATGAAATTAAAATAAAATATCAATTAAAAAGATAAAAATAACTTAAGTTAACCTGTCAAACCTTTGATATGGGTTATGAAATCGAACTAACCATGTATAAAATAAATTATAATAAATTATAAAATTTAAACTTTAATAAATTAAATGTTAAAATATGAGATTAGAAAAAAATTAAAAAAAAAAATAAAAAAAATAGTGATGTGCGAGGTGATGCAATAAAACACCTCTTGATTTAGTTTATTCTATAATTAATTAACAGAAGTCTAGATGTTACCTTTTCCCCCGAAAATGGCGAAGCACGTGATGCACATGTGGCCTTGCCTCAAACAAAACGTTGACGTTACAATATATTAGAGGGGACCAGGGAGGGGTCGTATGTAAATTGCAAAGAGAACAATCTTATTTTGAGTTTTGGTGACGCTTTCATGTTTGTTCATTGTGGTTTTCTTGTGGGCACGCATTAAGAATCTCTTGGCGCTGGTGCAAATTAATTGGTGTCAAAGGATCACCCTGATTAGTGATTCCAGGAGACTGAAGGGTCCCCCGTTTTTTTTTCAACTCAGCAAATAGCCGTATAAAAAGGGGAAAACTTTGGACTTGGAGCCCTAGCTTTTCAAGCTCTTTGCTCCGTGTGGGTCTCACACACTAGGATTGAACACCGAGAAAAGAAAAATGATACGTCTTCGAGAGAATGGATCGTGTTCGTAGTGTGCAAGTAACCATTTGGTGGCGTCTCATGAGGGTATCCCTTACGCACACGGTGGGATTCAGAGATGACTTTGCTCTCAAAATGAAAGAATTTGCCTGAGATTTGATGTAAGAACATCAACAAGATGCCCTTCATGTTCAGAGCCGGTGGCCCTTTGCATCGCAGCTGTGAGCATGTGGCTTCGCAATTCAAGATCGCCAATTAATTTCCTTCTCCTTGAATTTTTATTATTATACATGCAAGAAAGAAACTTGAACATGAGATCTTGGAAGGAAGCACACCGGTGCCAATCCTAACCACAACTCCAAATTTTAACTTCTTCGGAGCGAAAGAACGAGTGCTTTCTTGACGTGGGAAATTAAGACTACCACAATTGTTTTATTTCTTTTCTCGGCCTCACTTTCTGTTGACCAACAGCGTGAGAATTGGATCATCTGCCATCCTCTTATCTTATTTGGAAAAAAACAAAAGGGCATCAATAATAAACTGCTGGAAAGAGAATGTTGTTATCAGTCCTCAACCTCAATAATTATATCTTTCAAAGGGAGGGATGTGAAATGAATATATTACTTTTGAAACACGGGACGACACCTTAAAAAGATAATCCAGATATTAACGTGTGCAATAAAAGACCCTCCCCCCTTCACTCCTGTTTGATGCCTGTGGTGTTTTGTGGCACAGCTGCCTAACCCATCACCTATAATTAATTCACTTCACAAGTATGACAGCAAGCAAAGGAGGTACTTCATCATCGCAATCAAGCCCTGAATGTTGCATGTGTGGCGACTGCGGTCTTCCTCATGAGCTTTTCCAGTGCAAAGTCTGCCAATTCAGATCTCAACACAGGTACCCTTTTAATACAATTAAAAAAGATAAGAAAAAAAACCTTCAAGCTCTATCCTGAATTTTATCTATTTGTCAAGATCAAGATTTATCAATCTGGGGATTCTCAAATCGAGCTCCTTGACTAATTTCCCACAGGTATTGCAGCAACCTGTATCCAAAAGCAGAGTCTTACCAAGTCTGCAATTGGTGTCTGAGCCATGACACCAAAGAAAAATCACAGAATTCTTCAAATTCTTCATCATCAAATAAAAATAACAGCGAAGATGACAGCAGAAAGAACAAGAAAAAGAACGGTGACAATCAAGCAGGCCCATCAAAGAACCATAGAGGAACTTTGCGGTTTCAAATCAATAGCCCCATCAAGAAACAAAGGTCGCCAGAGAGATCACCATCAACCCGAAGGAGACTAATCACAAATGGAAAATTGGAGGAGAAGCTTAGAAGGACAAGATCGGAGGAGATATCAAACAATGGGTTCACAAAACAAGTGTTTAGAAATAAGGTGAGAAGGTATAAGCTCTTAGACGAGGTTTCAAGTTGATGATCATGATTCATCATTATTAATTTATCTCCAAATAACAAGCAAGAACATGAATTGATGATGCTTATCTGCAATGCTACATGTACACAGTATAGATATGGTTATGGTTTTGTCATCTTGTGGGAATCTTGTTCCCAGAAAGAACAGTTCATAGATGTAAATACTGATGATAAGTTCAATGTATGGAATATTGGAACCCAGAAAAGATTGTGAGATATGGAGTGAAAATAGATGCCCATATCTATATCATCATCATACCATCAAAATTTGGTGACCAATATTATGGTCCATGTGTGAAACAAGGATGATGATACCAATTGAAAAGACAGAAATTATGGCTCAATTCCATGGTGAATGGTGATGATAGCCTACCAAGTCATCATTATCCTCATGACGGTCTCTATTGACATGCCTACAAATCTTCCTCTCTTCAAACAGCCTCCCAAGTTCGAGACTGTTCTTTACAACACCAACAAAATAAAATCATTAGAGTCTCCACTGTAATCGTACTGGTAAGCATAGACAAAATTAGTTGCATTCTCAATTATGTTAATCTACACTAGGAAGTTTCTTCATTTCGATGGTGCTTCCCAGCTAAGTAAGGTGCTACGCGTACATATATATACGGGTGGTTGACAAAATTCTTCCCACGCAACATGATTTTGAGGTCAACACCTAGCTATAAATACGTGTATATATATGCGTCACTAGCAGAACATCATAAGAGACTCAAATATTGTTGCGCGGCTGGAATATTTTGGACTTCAAATAATGAAATGGATCTCGGATTCCACGGTAAAGAGTTGAAAGTTGGTTGGGAAAACTGAGTGTAGTTTACCTTAATAGGAGACAAAATTATATGTTTAATTGCTGGGGAAAAATGTCTTAAACTCCCTATCATCATCATCATCCCAAACCAAGTGATGCTATTTCATTTTGTTTCTGGTGATAGCTAAGGACACCTTGTGCAGACATTTTCTACAAAGTAATCACTGATATTGATCTTAAAATGATTTCTCCACTTTTGCAATTCTAAATGCTTGCCATGGTACTTTGAGCACCAGCCATCGAAACAAACTAATAACCAAAGATATGAGTCATGGAAGTTGCAACAGATGCCTTTGAAATGCCAGCAAAGACCCTAGGCACTGCATGTTTTCACCTTCAGAAGAGGAACGCGAATCCGAGTCTCTAATCTTCTGTGCTTCGCAGGGGTTTTTGGAAATTAATCAGAAGAATAAGAAACAGGCAAAGACTAGGTAAAAGTCTTTGTGGAATGCTTATGCTCTAATTTGGCCACTACTGCCAAAACCATTCTTCACGGCATTACATAAGATATACATTTCTTTTGTTGTCGCCATATGCTTTTACGTTATGACGAGTGCAAAGGTAATTTACTATGTGTACCCGAGTTTTGCTGCGGGCTGAATTATTTTTTCTCATGTAAAGGTTGATATTTGAGTATTACCAACAAGTTTTAAAGAATGAAGAAAAGTTTATGTTCACCCGACTATATCAAATAAATTGATTTTAATTTAATTAGATAATAAAAAAACAACAATAACAAATAGACAAAATATAGTCATTACAATAAGCCAGTAAAAAAACTATTTAAAAAAAAAACAATATAACTCAATTATCATCCAATTAAATATAAAATGGTAGAATTAGGTTAAAAAAAAAAATTCAAGTTGTTGAAGAATGAGAACGATAAGTAATTGTTAGAAGAAAAAGAATAATTATTTTTCTATTTTTTAGTTGTTAGTCTGTTATTTTTTTTTTCCTGTTATTTCTTCTTTTGCTTTTCTGTTGACCTTTAAGCTGGACATGTAGTTGATGCAACGTAGATAGTATATCATTCATTTCTCATAGGATAGTATGAGGAAAAGCAGACCTGATATGTGTGTGTGTGTGTGTGTATCCGCGTCTGTCTTGTGAAGATAATATTTGAGAATACATATAAAACAAAATGAGAAGAGCACTTCACAAAACCATGCAACTAAACTATCTCATTCTCTAATTTTCTTTCTTCTATAAGTTCTAGCATTTCTTTCATGGTATCAAAGCTTATGGTTCTCAAGATAACTATGCAAAAAGAAACTGAAAACCAATAAACACTAACCTCAGTTATGCAATCAACCTCACATTTCCACAACCTATCATATCAAAATAATCCATATTGACTTGACAATGGTGGTACATCGGTTCTTAGTTTGGTGACTGATACAACCAAAAGATTGATATCTTCTTTCAAATATAGGAGTATCGAAATAATAAATAACCCAGTAAGACTGGGGTTGAACCACAGGGAGGTGGTTAGTTATATATATTATAAATAACAATAATACAATAACAACAAGAAAAGTAACAATAGTAGTAGTAGTAGTAGTACTAGTAGTAATAGTAATAATAATAATAATAATAATAATAATAATAATAAAGAAGAAGAAGAAGAAAAGAGATTTGAGATGAAAAATTAATATAAAGATTAAACAATGATAACAACAAATTTCAAGGTTAGAGGATCCATTAATGGTATGTCAAACAAATATAGTATAAACTCTTATTATTCAATTAGAAATCACACACAAAGGAGGTTCCAATCAGATTATAAATTGTTAACACGACTACATTAGTTATCTTATTTGATTAGTACTTAAAAGTGTATTTTTATCAAGCTTTTATGTCATCATTTTGCACTTGAAGTATCAATAACTCCTTAACTAAAGTATGTTTTATAATAATATATCTAATAATATAAGATACCTTTAATTTATGGTAAATATTCATTTTAAATGCAGGCCTATCACATAAATGAAAGGACTGATTGATAAATTTAAGAACTGAAATTGAAAGGACAAAGAAACGGTCAAACTTAAAAAAGAGATGCCGGTCCAGTCTAACTAGAACATCATTCGGTAATTGGGTCATATCTGGAGCAGTAAATCTTAGATTTAGGTCTATTTAATATGGATGGAAAGGTAAGACATAAGCCTACAACTTTCATATGGAACCCAAGATTTAAAAAGGTCATTTTCAAGGTTAACACCTAGAGATAGGTAAATGGTTAAATCGATGTGCAATAGAAATTTTGAAGATAAAGACCCTGATGAAGCAATGGAGTACTTAGACTTGGTAGCTGAAAATGTTCAAAATTAGGACACCACGGGTACTTATGAGACACCGGGTAAAACTTAACCTCATACATCTAGTGGAGGTATGTACAACCTTAGGGAAGATTATGACCTTCAAGCCAAGTTTGCATCTTTAGCTAGAAAAGTTGAGGCACTAGAATTGAAAAAGAGTAGTCAATTAAAATATGTTGAAAACATTGTATGTCAAATATGTGAAATAAATAAACACTCAACCAATAACTGTCCAACCTTGGCTTCTTTTAAAGAATGTCTCCATGAATAAGTGCATGCTTTAAACAGTTTTTAAAGGGCCAATTATAACTCATACTCGCAAACATACAACTCTGGTTGGAAAAATCACCCAAATTTTAGTTGGAAGAGTGATAATAACAACGTACAAACATCATAACCACCGTTTCAAGCATACCATAATTTCTAAAATTCTTATAGATATATACCTCCTTATGCTCCACCTCCTAGAAGAAATCTTAAGAAAACATTGTATGCATTCATTGAAAAGCAAGAGACAATCAATACTCAACTTGCTCAAAGTATGACAGATTTTAAAGATACTCTTATAAAATTAACATCTGCTCTCAGTTTTCAAGAGAAAGGTAAGTTTCCATCTCAACCACAATAAAATCCCAAGGGGTAATACAATGCAAATGCAAGTAGTTTTAGAAGCCAACACATGGATTAAGTCAAATCAGTCACTACTCTTCGCTGTGGTAAGGTTATTGAAAAACTCATTCTTGAACCTTGTGAGAAAGATAATGAGTCAATCTCTGAGGGTAAGGAAGTGGTTGAATCTAAAATTTGCAAAGAAAAGACCGATTCCCAGCTAGCGCTTCCATTTCCTCATGTCATGACCAAACAAAGGAAAGTCAATCACAATTCTAAAATCTTTGAAACTTTCAAACATGTAAGAATTAATATATCTTTGTTGGATGCTATTAAACAGGTTCTTTCCTATGCTAAATTTTTGAAAGATTTATACACTGTGAAGAGGAAATTGAATGTGAAAAAGAAAGCCTTTTTAGCCGAACAAGTGTCATTCTTCAAAACAATAATGCTTTGAAATATAAAGACCCTGGTTGTCTAATAATTTCTTGATTTATTGAAGAACATAAAATTAAAAGAGCCCTACTTGATCTTAGAGCTAGTGTGAATTTACTTCCATTTTTAGTTTTTCAAAGTCTCAATCTAGGTGAGTTAAAACCAGCTTCTATAACTCTTTTACTTGCCGATAGATATATAAAAGTGCCTAGAGGAATAGTCAAAGATGTGTTAGTACAAGTCGGTAAAATTCATTTATCTTGTGGATTTTGTTATCTTGGACACAGAACCTGTTGAAGCATGTAATTCATTTCATGTTATTTTAGGACATCCGTTTCTTGCAAGTTCTAATGCATTGATAATTGTAGGAATGGACTGATGAAGCTATCATTTGAAAACATGGCATTGGAGATGAATATTTTCAACATTTGCAAGCATGTGGAAATTATGAGGTAAGTAATGTCATTCAACTTTTTCATTTTGAAGCATGTGGAAATTATTTCTCATAAAAAAAGATAGCTGCAAAAATCTTTCAAAATGGATTTTATTGGCCCACCATGTTCAAGGACACGCATGCATTCTGCAAAACTTGTGAAAATTGTTAAAAATTTGATACTGATTAAAAAGTTTTGTTTTATAATTCTTAACTCTAGTTATTCCCTAGAGAGCTAAGATCAAGATGGGGCAGTCCATTTATTAAGAAACATGTATATCCTTATGAGGCCTTTGATATTAATAATTCAATGAATGACAATGTTTTTAAGGTAAATGGACATCGTTTAAAAGCTTACTTTGATAATTTTCCTAGTAAAAATGAATCAACTAGTTTGAATGATCTTATAGATAAAGGTTGATTATTATTTTTTTCTCACATTGGTTTTGTGTTTCTTTTTGAGTTAGTTTTGCTAGTTTCTCTCACCCTAGTCAAATGGCAGACAACGGTACTCCGTGACTTAAGTAGGTTCTTTCAATTTTCCATAATAACTGATATTTGTGTAATTTTTTGAATCTCTCTTCCAATTCTCATTTGAAAATGGATACTAATCTTGAAAAATTGAAAAAGTATTTTCCTGTTCTGCCTCATAATGCAATTACAAAAATTTACCGTACTAGATGTGCAAGATTGAAGTTGTTAATGAATTATGGAATTCCTGAAGATATTCACTGTTTGATTGAAGCAAAGGTCCGATTATTAGGTTAGTCCTCTAATTCCTTTATTTCACACATGCCTGGAACAGGTAAAAACACTTTTGCCAAGAAACGTCGTGCAAAACGACTGAAAGTCTATCATCGATGTGCCAGATGGACTTGTAATGCATAATGTCATTCTTTATAAATGATTTCTATAAATCGTAAAGATAAAATACAATTCATTAAGGATGACCTGAGTAAAGAGTCTTTAGATAATCTTCTATTAACTCTTGAGACACGTCCTAATGAAAATGTGCATCATGCAATTCATGATTTATGACCCCATTTTCATAAAGAACATGATCGACTTAGTCTTAGGAATCTGACTAAAAAAGACCCTGTTTGCTAGTTTTTAAGAAAACTAGATGAGAAGCCTATCCCTAACCTATAGAGGGAGTTTAAACTGTTCTTGGACGTAAAACTAAGGGAAGATGTGAGCCACAATCACAACTTCCTGTACATACACATGTTTTTTTTTAAATAAATAAAAAAGAGAGAGTGTGTGAGACTCCAGCTGGCCTACATATAGATGGTATGATTGTCTTTTTAATTTCTCATCTATAAAATCCTCTCTTCTTTCCTTTTATTTTTACTCAACCCATATATTCAACAAATATAGAAGTGTGTAAAAATAGCAAGTTCCTCAGGTCATCACATAAGAAATATTTGTGTTTTTGGTGGATCTAGTCCTGGAAAAGAAAAGGAGTTTTTAGAATCAGCAAATCATCTTGGTTAAGTGCTAGCTAAGAGAAAGATTTATTTAGTGTATGGGGGAGGGAGCTTTGGGTTAATAAAAGGTGTGTCAATAACTGTATTTTTAGAAGGTATTCAAGTTTTGGGGGTCGTCCCCGAAGCTTTAGTACAAGGGGACATCATTGGACAAACAATTAGAGAGGAATTACAGGTCTCTACAATATCTACTTGAATTAATGCAATGTTTAATGATGTTGATGTCTTCATTGCCTTACCAGGTGGTCTAGGCACATTGGAAGAGATCTTTCATATTTTCTCTTCGGCCCAGCTGCACATTCACTATAAACTCATAGCTTTGTTAAATATTAATGGTTATTATAATAAGCTGTTGTCTTTTCTTGATCATGCTATGGAACAGGAATTTCTAACATCTTCTGCACGACAAATCATAATCTCTACTGCTACTGCTGAATAATTATGCTGTAAAAAGCTTAGATTGGATTTAAGTCTTCATTTGTGAATTTTTATGTCTTTTTATTTTATTATTGTGTTTTTTTATTTTTTATTTTTTTTTAAGTGTGTTTCAGGTGTGTTAGTGTTCGTTATTTCAGGTGATGTCTTCCATACTCTATCTTTCTATCTTAGGACATTAAGGACAATGTTTTATTTTGGTTAGGGGGAGAGGGTAGTAGCTTCTAAAAAAAAATTAACTAACTGTGTTTTCTATTTCATAAAGCATGTGAAAAATTATTGCTATTAGGATGACAGAGTAAATAAGTTTTTTTATTAAAGTGACTCTTAAAACACATCTTAGTAATCATTCTTAACAAAGTCTATTATAATACTTCTTGAAATATTCAGGTTTACAAACTCTCACATTATTATCACTTAATTCTACTCATATACTAATTTAACATGTATTCTCAAACCTTTATTTTCACACACACACTTTAACATATGATTATGGGTTACACATTGGATTATTACATTATTTATGTTCCTTTATTAAAGGTAATAACTAAAGGAAAGGGATAGTATATAATTTAAAAAAAAAAGCAAAAAGAAATGATGATAATAAATATGTAGATAATTTTGATTTCGTTGCCTTCCTAACCTAAACAATTAAGCTCGAAGGGGTGTTTTAACACCTAATACCCTAAAGTCAACTAACTTGAGAACTATTGGTCCAATGCTTGTTACATGGATTGAGGAGAAAAGCTTAAGGGAATTAAACATTGCACTATCAACATATTAGTATCTGCAACCCGAGTTACTAAGCTCGTAAGGGTGTCTCAACATCTAATGCGCTAAGACTAACTAGTTTGAGAGTCATTAGCTGAAAGCTCGTTACATGAGCTAAAGATGCATTGTGTTTTAAATTACATGTATATATATTTTAAAAAAAAGAAAAAAAGAAAAAAAATCTTAACCCAATGAAGTTAACCTTAAACATTAGACTAAGAATTTTGTTTTCTTCCAAGTAAAGGTCCATAATTATGTGTTGATATATTAAGCATAAAAGAAAGGTTTATTAATATCTTGTTAAGAGATTTTGAGCAGATATATAAATTTAATGAGAATTTGTTTATTTGGATAGATTAATAGAACTTGAATGATGAATACCTTGCTTTATGGAATTTGCAAAGTATTTTTCTATTCTAACACTTTGATTACTAGGGTTTAGTAATAAGCTAGTTGGGGGGTGTGATATTAATGAAAATAAAACTTAAGTATTACAAAAATACAAAAAGACCAAACAAAAGCATGATCTTGATGTGGAAACCAAAATGTCTAAATGCATGGCAAATGCCTCCTTTTACAGGCCAAAATTGGAAACTATTGATTTGATGACCAATTGATGAGTGGCTAGCCAACTCTTGACTTGATGACAATCCTTATCTTCTCTAATCTGCCCAAAACATCATTGATAACGTCAAAATTAGAACCATTTAAAAATAAAAAAAGTTCTAGGAAATTATCTCAGCTTTTCAAGAAAAACATTTAAGTCATTTGGACTTCTAGAACTCCAAATATGAGCCAAACACTGAATAGCATTCAGGTTACAAGACAGATTTAGACTTCTTCATTGTTGCTATAATTTGAACTTGAAAATGACCTTTTTAAATCTTGGGCTCCCATAAAAGTTGTAGGCCCATGTCTTACCTTTCCATCCATATAAATTAGACCTAAATCCGAGATTTACAACTCTAGATATGACCCAATTACTAAACAGTATTCCAGTTTGGACTGCACCAGCATCTCTTTTCTAAGTTTTCAATTTGGACTGCAACAACATCTCTTTTCTAAGTTTGGTCATCTCTTTGTCCTTTCAATTTCAGTTCTTAAACTCATCAATCAATCCTTGTATTTATGTGATAAGCCTGCATTTAAAATGAACATTTACCACAAATTAAAGGATCTTATATTATTAGATATGTTATTATAAAACATACTTTAGTTAAGGAGTTATCGATATTTCAAATGCAAAATGATAGTATAAAACCTTGATAAAAATACACTTTTAAGTACTAATCAGTTACTGATCCTCTAACTACAGAAAACTATGTCATTTGGGCAAGAGCCATGAAAAGGGCCTTTAGAGCTAAGAACAAGCTGAGTTTTGTTGATGGTAGTATCACAAAACCTTCAGATCCCAACAATCCTCTTCTGGAAGCTTGGGAAAGATGCAATGATATGATTGTCTCCTGGATTCATAACTTTATAAGTCCTTTGGTGAAATCCTTCTTCATCCTTGTAGATAATGCGTGAAATTTGGAATGAGCTTTGTGAGAGACTTACTCTATAAAATGGACCATGAATTTTTTAACTAAAAGGAGCTCTAGCAAACTTGACACATGGAAATGATTCAGTCAACATTTATTATAGAAAGTTAAAATCAATTTGGGATGAGTTATCATTGCATTGTCCCATGCCAGATTGTTCTTATGGACAAATAAGGGTCTTAACTGATTGTTACCAACAAGACTGTGTAATCCGATTTCTCATAGGTTTGAATGAAACATATTCTAACATACAAGATTAGATTATGTTGATGGATCCTATACCACAAGTCTGTAAGGTTTTCTCTCTCGTTCAACAACAAGAAAAACAACATTAGATGTTACTTCACACATCAACCCCTGATTCAATGGCTTTTTTTGCCAGAAACATGTCCACAAACTTCAAGTTTTTCAACAGACCCTATTGCCCTTATTGCAAGATACAAAGGCATTCCTTAGAGGATTGTTTAAAGTAGGAAATGCAAAACTTCTATTTGCAGTTATTGTAATTATGAGTTGTCACTTGGCAGATAAATGTTACAAGTTGGTGGGATAACTCCTGGACATAAGCTATATAATAAAGGGAAGAGACCAAATATTCAAACCAGATAAACCAACATGATTATAGCAAAAGATTCTCCAAAGAATCATGCTGACAAGATGGATTTGATTTCAAATGAATATCAGAAAATCTTACAGTTATTGCATGAGAAGCACAACCTAGCAAACACTTATTTCTCTATGGCTTCAAATTCAACTATTCCTGTAGCTAACTCCACAAGTCTTTCATCTATGTCTGGTATCGCAACTTGTCTCTCTACTTCTACACATAAATTTTTTGATATTAGTAACGTCCCTTGGATTATATATACAAGAGCTACAAATCATATGATCTATAGTATTGTGTCTTTTACACAAATCACATTCCTATTCATAAATCTGCTAGGGTGAAACAGGTTCTCAAATATTTACAAGATTTTCATTGTCAATTAGTTTCCCTCAATTCTCCTAATCCAATTCAGACCACTACAACTGAGGTTCTTCCAAGTAAACAATTTCACTTGAAAATTTCCTTTCATACAATCTATTCTCTTTACCTTTTCAAGTTTTCTCTACCTTCATATCTTCCAATATCGAGCCATGGCCACCACTAGTTTAGAAATTATCTAGTTACGTTTTCTCCTCGCAAACCTACAAGTTTCTCATCCTCATGCTGTTGAATTACATTGCGATAACAAAGTTGTATTGCACATTGCATTAAACCCAGTTTTTCATAAAAGGGCCACACATATCGAATTAAATTGCCACCTTATCCGTGACAAACTCCAGGAAGGAATTCTCAAGACTGCACATCTTTCCACAAACTTTCAATTGGCCGATGTCTTTAAAAAAGCTCTTCCTACAACCTTGCTACCTTCTCACATATTCAAGATGGGCATCGTAAACTACTATGCTCCATCTTGTGGGGGTATATTGAAGAATGAGAACAATAAGAAGTTGTTAGAAGAAAAAGGATAATCATTTTTTTATTTTTCAGTTGTTAGTTTGTTATTCTTTTTCTTTCTGTTATTCCTTCTTTTACTTTTTTGTTGGCCCTTAAGTAGGACATGTGATTAGTACTTAAAAATGCATTTTTATCATGGTTTTATATCATCATTTTGCACTTGAAGTATCAATAACTCCTTAACTAAAGCATGTTTTATAATAATATATCTAATAATATAAGATACCTTTAATTTGTGGTAAATGTTCATTTTAAATGCAGGCCTATCACATAAATGAAAAGATTGATTGATGACTTTAAGAACTTAAATTGCAAGGATAAAGAGATGGCCAAACTTAGAAAAGAGATGTCGGTGCAATCCAAACCGGAACACTATTCGGTAATTGGGTCATATCTGGAGCTATAGATCTCAGATTTAGGTCCACTTTATATGGATGGAAAGATAAGACATAGGCCTACAACTTTCATATAGCCCAAGATCTAAAAAGGCCATTTTCAAGTCCAAATTGTAGCAACAATAAAGAAGCCCGAATCTATCCTCCAGCCTCAGCACTGTTCAGTAGTTTGGCTATATCTGGAGTTCTAGAAGTCCAAATGAGCTGAATGTTTTACAAAAGAAAGCTGAGACAATTGCCTACAACTTTCATGTTTTCAAGTGACTCCAATTTTGACGTTATCAATGACGTTTTGGGCAGACAAGAGAAGATAAGGATTGTTACCAAGTTAAGAGTTGGCCACCCACTCATCAATTAGTCATCAAATCAATAGTTCCCAATTTTGGCCTATAAAAGGAGGCATTTGCCATGCATTTAGGCATCTTAGTTTCCAGATCAAGATCATGCTCTTGCTTTCTCTCTTTGTATTTTTTGTAATGTTTATGCTTTGCTTTCATTAATATCAAGTTTATGCCTTTCATTTCCTTTCATTTACTTAGCTAACTTTTATCTTATTTATGTTCTTATTTTGTTTATTTATTTTTCTTTCTTTTATTATGTCTAACTAAGTTTATTATGTCAAGGTGAAAAGGTTACACTAATGGTGTAAGAATAAGTATAGTGTAAACTCAATATGGACTTTAATGTTTGATACTGACATGTTTTGTATTTGTTATCTTGTTCACTCTTTAATACTTTGTTTGTTAAATGACTAATCTTGATTTATGTTGTATAACACTTGGTACAACAAATGCTTGGTACTTTCATAGCCCATACTGTATGGTATAACCGACACCTGAGCTATGAAAGGAACTTGATTTGTTGTTAACATAAGTTATAATCATGAATGCTTGACGAGATTTACAAGTATTAGCATTAATCGAATAAGATGACTAATGTAATCATGTTAACAATATATAATCTGATTGGAACCTCCTTTGTGTGTGGTTTCCAATTGAATAATAAGAGTTTATACTATACTTGTTTGACATACCATTAGTGGATCCTCTAACCTTGACATTTGTTATTATCATTGTTGAATCCTTACATTAATATTCCATCTCCAAGTTCTCATCTTCTTCTTCTTCTTCTTTTTCTTTATTATTAGTATTACTACTACTACTATTATTAGTACTATTACTATTATTATTATTATTATTATTATTATTATTCTTGTTATTACTATTATTATTGTTGTTGTTGTTATTGTTATTGTTGTTGTATTATTGTTATTTATAATTTGTACAATTAACCTCCATGTGGTTCGACCCCGGTCTTGCCGGGGTATTTATTACTTCGACACTCCTACACTTGGGAGAAGACATTAGTCTTTTCATCGTGTCAAGTTTTTGGCGTCGTTGCCGATGAGGTAAGTTCTTGTATAACTTATAGTAGTTATTTTATTTTCTCTTTTCACTTTTCTTGTATATAACTTTGTTTCTTTTCTCTTGTTTCTTCTTCTTTTATTTTCTTTTTCCTTTTATTCTATTCCTACACGTACATAAGAGTGTGGTCACGTACATCAAGTGGTAGACTTTGTAGGGTATCCTCATCATTTTCAGAAAATATAGCCGAAGAAGATAATCACTTCATAATGAGAATAATGAGAATAATCGTGCTAGAACACTTAGAGACCACATGAATCCCACAAGAACAAGTGCACCATCATGCATAGTTTTTCCTCCCGATGCATCTCATTTTAATTTTAAACCAGGTATTATTCAACTTTTACCTTCTTTTCATGGCTTAGAATTGGAAAATCCATACTTGCATTTAAGGGAATTTGAGGAGGTCTGCAACACCTATAATAATTTAAATTGTAGCATGAACACCATCAGATTAAAGCTTTTTCCTTTTTCATTAAAAGATAAAGCTAAAACATGGCTACAAAATTTGAGACCAGGATCCATTCATGCTTGGGATGAAATGCAACAACAGTTTTTGAAGAAGTTTTTTCCATCTCACAGAACAAACTCTTTTAAAAGACAAATCACTACTTTCACTCAAAAACCAGGAGGAATATTTTACCAATATTGGGATAGGTATCGAGACTTGCTTAGTACTTGCCCTCATCATAGTTTTGAAACATGGAGATTGGTTTCACAATTCTATGAAGGGTTAACACCTAAAGATAGGCAAATGGTTGAATTGATGTGCAATGAAACTTTTAAAGATAAAGACCATGATGAAGCAATGGAGTACTTAGACTTGTTAGCTGAAAATGCTCAAAATTAGGACACCGCGGGTACTTATGAGGCACCGAGTAAAACTCAATCTCATACATCTAGTGGAGGTATATACAACCTTTGGGAAGATCATGACCTTCAAGCCAAGTTTGCATCTTTAGCTAGAAAAGTCGAGGCACTAGAATTGAAAAAGAGTGGTCAATTAAAATCTGTTGAAAACATTGTGTGTCAAATCTGTGAAACAAATGAACACTCAACCAACGATTGTCCAACCTTGCCTTCTTTTGAGGAATGTCTCCATGAACAAGCCCATGCTTTAAACAGTTTCCAAAGGGCCAACCACAACCAGTACTCCCAAACATATAACTCTGGTTGGAGAAATCACCTAAATTTCAGTTGGAAGAGTGAGAACAACAATGCACAAATTTCACAACCACCATTTCAAGCACACCACAATTTTCAAAATTCTCATGGATATGCACCTCCTTATGTTCCACCTCCTAGAAGAAATCTTAAGGAAACATTGCATGCATTCATTGAAAAGCAAGAGACAATCAATACTGAACCTACTCAAAACATGACAGATTTTAAAGATACTCTTGCAAAATTAACATCTGCTCTTAGTTTCCAAGAGAAAGGTAAATTTCCATCTCAACCACAATAAAATCCCAAGGGGCAATAGAATGCAAATGCAAGTAGTTCCGGAAGCCAACACATGGATCAAGTCAAATCAGTCACTACTCTGCGCAGTTGTAAGGTTATTGAAAAACCCTCTCTTGAACCTTATGAGAAAGATGATGAGTCAATGTCTGAGGGTAAGGAAGGGGTTGAATCTGAAAATTGCAAAGAAACGACTGATTCTTCGCACTATGAAGAGGAAACTGAATGTGAAAAAAAAAAGCCTTTTTAACCGAACAAGTAAGTGCTATTCTTCATAATAATAATGCTTTGAAATATAAAAACCTTGGTTGTCCTACAATTTCTTGCTTTATTGGAGAGCATAAATTGAAAGAGCCTTACTTGATCTTGGAGCTAGTGTGAATTTACTTTCATATTCAGTTTTTCAAAGTCTCAATCTAGGTGAGTTAAAACCAACTTCTATAACTCTTTTACTTGCCGACAGATCTATAAAAGTGCCTAGAGAAATAATTGAAGATGTGTTAGTATAATTTATCCTGTGGATTTTATTGTCTTGGACACATAACCTGTTGAAGTATGTAATTCATTTCCTGTTATTTTAAGACGTCCATTTCTTGCAACTTCTAATGCATTGATTAATTGTAGGAATGGACTGATGAAGCTATCATTTGGAAACATGACATTGGAGATGAATATTTTCAACATTTACAAGCAACCTAGAGATGATAATGATTTATAGGAAGTGGACTTTACTGAAAAATTAATTCATGATCAATTTCCAACCACTTCTAGTGAAATTGAGATTGATGAATCTGATGATTTGCAAATGATTTATTTTCAGGAAGAATCAAAGACAAGTAATTGGAGGCTACAAATTGAGGAATTGCCACCACGATCAATTAAGTCCATACCTTCAAGTGTTCAACCACCAAAACCTGATTTGAAGCCGTTGCCATCCAATCTCAAATACTCATTTTTGGGAGAAAATGAAACTTTTCCAGTAATAATCTCTTCCAAACTTAATGCACATCAAAAAGGTAAGTTATTACAAACTCTGAAAATGCACAAAAATGCATTAGGATGGACCATAGCTGATATAAAAGGAATTAGTCCTTTGATTTGTATATACAGAATATATTTAGAGGAAAATGCTAAACCCTCTAGAGAAATGCAATGAAGGCTAAATCCTAATATGAAAGAAGTAGTGAAAAATAAAGTCATTAAGCTTCTAGATAATGAAATCATGTGTCCTATTTCTGACAGCAAATGGGTAAGTCCTACCCAAGTTATACCCAAGAAGTCTAGAGTCACTATGATAACAAATGAGAACAATGAGTTAATTCCCACTAGAACTGTTACTGGTTGGCGCATGTGCATTGACTATAGGAAACTTAATTCAATGACTAGAAAAGATCATTTTCCTTTACCTTTCATGGATCAAATCCTAGAAAGAGTTGCAGGTCATGAATTTTATTGTTTCCTAGATGGCTATTCGGGTTACAACCAAATTGAAATTGCATTGGAAGATCAAGAGAAGACTACTTTCACATGTCCATTTGGTACTTTTGCATATCGTAGGATGCCTTTTGGATTATGTAATGCACTAGCCACATTTCAAATATGCATGCTTAGTATATTTAGTGATATGGTTGAACATTTTTGACACGATGAAAAGATTGATGTCTTCTCCTAAGTGCAGGAGTGTTGAAGTAATAAATAACCCAACAACACCGGGGTCGAACCACAGAGAGGTTAATTGTACAAATTATAAACAACAACAATAGTAATAATAACAACAACAATAATAATAGTAGCAATAATAATACTACTAGTAGTAGTAGTAGTAGTAGTAGTAGTAGTAGTAGTAGTAATAATAATAAAGAAGAAGAAGAAGAAGTTGATGAGAACTTTGAGATAAAAGATTAACGTAATGATTAAACAATGATAAAAACAAATGTCAAGGTTAGAGGTTCCACTAATGGTATTGACACGACTAAAAGGTTGATGTCTTCTCCCAAGTGCAGGAGTGTCGAAGTAATAAATAACCCGGCAAGACCGGGGTCGAACCACAGGGAGGTTAATTGTACAAATTATAAACAACAATTATAAAACAACAATAACAACAACAACAATAGTAATAATAATAATAATAATAATAATAATAATAGTAGTAGTAGTAGTAGTACTAATAATAATAATAATAATAATAATAAAGAAAGAGAAGAAGAAGAAGATGATGATGATGAGAACTTGGAGATCAAATATTAATGTAAGGATTAAGCAATAATAATAACAAATGTCAAGGTTAGAGATTCTACTAATGGTATATCAAACAAGTACAGTATAAACTCTTATTATTGAATTGGAAACCACACACAAAGGAGGTTCCAATCAGATTATATATTGTTAACATGATTACATTAGTCATCTTATTCAATTAATGCTAATACTTGTAAATCTCGTCAAGCATTCATGATTATAACTTATGTTAACAACAAATCAAGTTCCTTTCATAGCTCAGGTGTCGGTTATACCATACATTATGGGCTATGAAAGTGCCAAGCATTTGTTGTACCAAGTGTTATACAACATAAATCAAGATTAGTCATTTAACAAGCAAAGTATTAAAGAGTGAACAAGATAACAAATATAAAACATGTTAGTATCAAACATTAAAGTCCATATTAAGTTTACACTATACTTATTCTTACACCATTAGTGTAACCTTTTCACCTTGACATAATTAACTTAGCTAGACATAATGAAAGAAAGGAAAACAAATAAACAAAATAAAAACATAAAAGTTAACTAAGTAAAGGAAAGGAAATGAAAGGCATAAACTTAATATTAATGAAAGCAAAGCATAAACATTACAAAAAATACAAAGAGAGAAAGGAAGAGCATGATCTTGATCTGGAAACCAAGATGCCTAAATGCATGGCAAATGCCTCCTTTTATAGGCCAAAATTGGGAACTATTGATTTGATGACTAATTGATAAGTGGGTGGCCAACTTTTGACTTGGTGACAATCCTTATCTTCTCTTGTCTGCCCAAAACGTCATTGATAACGTCAAAACTGGAGCCAGGTGCAAACATGAAAGTTGTAGGCAATTGTCTCAGCTTTCTTGTGTAAAAAATTCAGCTCATTTGGACTTCTAGAACTCCAGATATGGCCAAAATACCGAACAGTGCTCGGGCTGGAAGACAGATTCGGGCTTCTTTGTTGTTGCTACAATTTGGACTTGATAATGGCCTTTTTAGATCTTGGGCTCCATATGAAAGTTGTAGGCCTATGTCTTACCTTTCCATCCATATAAATTGGACCTAAATCTGAGATCTGTAGCTCCAGATATGGCCCAATTACCAAACAGTGTTCCGGTTTGGATTGCACCGACATCTCTTCTCTAAGTTTGACCATCTCTTTATCCTTGCAATTTAAGTTCTTCAAGTCATCAATCAATCCTTTAATTTATTTGATAGGCCTGCATTAAAAATAGACATTTACCACAAATTATAGGTATCTTATATTATTAGATACATTATTATAAAACATATTTTAGTTAAGGAGTTATTGATACTTCAAGTGCAAAATGATGATATAAAACCATGATAAAAATGCACTTTTAAGTACTAATCACACCCCTCAACCAGCTTATTACTAGTCCCTAGTAATTAAAGCGTTAAAACAATTTGCAAATTTCACAAAGCAAGGTATTCATCATTTAACTTCCATTAATCTATCCAGATAAACAAACTCTCATTAAATTTATATATCTGCTCAATACCACTTAACAAGATATTAATAAACCTTTCTTTTGTGCTCAATGTATCAACACATAATTATGGGGCTTTTCTTGGAAGAAAACAAAATTTTTGTTCTAATGTTTAAGGTTAACTTCCTTGGGCTGGGATTATTATTTTTATCTTTTTTTTTCTTCTTTCTTCTTTTTTTTTTTAAATATATATACATATAATTTAAAAATATCATGCATCTTTAACCCATGTAACGAGCTTTCAGCTAATGACTCCCAGACCAGTTGGTCTTAGGGCATTAGGTGTTAAGACACCCCTATGAGCTTAGTAACTCGGGTCGCAGATACTGATATGTAGATAGTGCAATGTTTGATTTCCTTAAGCTTTTCTCCTCAACCCATGTAACAAGCGTTGGGCCAATAGCTCCCAAGTCAGTTGACTTTAGGGTATTAGGTGTTAAAACACCCCTTCGGGCTTAATTGCTAAGGTTAGGGAGGCTACGAAACCAAACTTATCTACATTTTTATTATCTACATTTTTTTTTTTTCGTTTTGTTTTTTTTTTTTTTGTTTTTTTTTTTATTATATACAATCCCTTTCCCTTAGTTGTTACCTTTAACAAAAGAACAGAAATAATGTAATAATCCAATATGCAACCCACAATCATATGTTAAAGTGTGTGTGTGTAAATTAAGGTTTAAGAATACATGTTAAATAAGTATATGAGCAGAATTGAGTGGTAATAATACGAGAGTTTGTAAACCTGAATATTTCAGGAAGTATTATAATAGACCTTGTTAAGAATGGTTACTAAGATGCGTCTCAAGAGTCACTTTAACAAAAGAACTCCTTTACTCTGCCATCCTAGTAACAACAATTATGCACATGCTTTATGAAATGAAAAACAATTTTTTTTTTATCAACTACTACCCTCTCCCCCCAACCAAAACGAGACATTGTCCTCAATGTTCTAAGGTAGAAAGATAGAGTATAGAAGATATCACCTGAAATAACGAACACTGACAAAACCTGAAACACACTAAAACAAAAATAAGAAATAACAAAACACAATAATAAAACCAAAAGACACAAGTTTTTACAAAACAAAAAATTCAAATCGCAGTTGTGAATGTGGCTCACGTCTTCCCTTGGTTTTACGTCCAAGAACAGCTTAAACGCCCTCAATGGGTCGGGGATAGGCTTCCCATCCAGTTTTCTTAAAAACTGGCAAACAGGGTCTTTTTTAGTCAGATTCCCAAGACTAAGTCAAGTATGTTCTTTATGAAAATGGGTTCATAAGTCATGAATTACACAATGCTTATCTCGACTATGATGAGACTTAAGAGTCAATAGAAGATTATCTAAAGACTCTCTGTGTTTTGAAATAAATCCCATCTTCTGACAATTTTCACAGTTTTTGCGGAATGCATCTGACTCCTTGAATATGATGGGCCAGTAAAATTCACTTTGTAAGATTTCTACAATCCTCTTTTTTGATGAGAAATGATCCCCACATGCCTTAGAGTAACAAAATTTAATGAAATTACTTACCTCATTGTCGAGAATGCATTTTTGAAATATTTGATCAGGACAATAATTGAATAAGTAAGGGTCATCCCAATAAAAATTTTGCTCGTTGCTCAAAAATTTTCTTTTGTCTTCAATACTCCAATGAGTTGGCAAAAATCCTGAAGCAAGAAAATTGATATTTTTAGCAAACCAAGGCATTGAATTAAGAGAAAGTAGAGATTCATCAGGAAAGTAATCATCGATTGGTGTGATGTCGGGTGTCGAATCTATTGTCACTGTTGATAAAAGATTCGCATCAATATTTTCGGTGCTTGTTTCATCCGTGATTTCTTCCTCAGAATAAACCATTTGCAAATCTTCAGTTTCATCCAATTCATTTTTACTTAAAGTAGATTCAAGTTGATCATAAACTAATTCATCAATATTATCTACTTCTTGTAAATCATTATCATCTCCAGGTTGCTTGCAAATGTTGAAAATATTCATCTCCAATGTCATGTTTCCAAATGATAGCTTCATCAGTCCATTCCTACAATTAATCAATGCGTTAGAGGTTGCAAGAAACGGACGTCCTAAAATAACAGGAAATGAATTACATGCTTCAACAGGTTCTGTGTCCAAGACAATAAAATCCACAGGATAAATGAATTTATCGACTTGTACTAACACATCTTCAATTATTCCTCTAGGCACTTTTACAGATCTATCGGCAAGTAAAAGAGATATAGAAGTTGGTTTTAACTCACCTGGATTGAGACTTTGAAAAACTGAATATGGAAGTAAATTCACACTAGCTCCAAGATCAAGTAAAGCTCTTTCAATTTTATGCTCTCCAATAAAGCAAGAAATTGTAGGACAACCAGGGTCTTTATATTTCAAAGCATTATTGTTTTGAAGAATAGCACTTACTTGTTCGGCTAGAAAGGCTTTCTTTTTCACATTCAGTTTCCTCTTCACAGTGCAGAGATCTTTCAAAAATTTAGCATAGGAAGGAACCTGTTTAATAGCATCTAACAAAGGTATATTGATCCTTACCTGTTTGAAAATTTCAAAAATTTCAGAATTGTGATTGACTTTCCTTTGTTTGGTCATGGCTTGAGGAAATGGAAGTGCTGGTGGTGAATCAGTCGTTTTTTTGCAATTTTCAGATTCAACCCCTTCCTTTCCCTTAGAAATTGACTCATCATCTTTCTCATAAGGTTCAAGAGAGGGTTCTTCAATAACCTTACCACTGTGGAGAGTAGTGACTGATTTGACTTGATCCATGTGTTGGCTTCTGGAACTACTTGCATTTGCATTGTATTGCCCCTTAGGATTTTGTTGTGGTTGAGATGGAAACTTACCTTTCTCTTGGAAACTGAGAGCAGATGTGAATTTTGCAAGAGTATCTTTAAAATCTGTTATGCTTTGAGCAAGTTGAGTGTTGATTGTCTCTTGCTTTTCAATGAATGCATACAAAGTTTCCTCAAAATTTCTTGTAGGAGGTGGAGCATAAGGAGGTGCATATCCATGATAATTTTGGAAATTATGGTGTGCTTGAAATTGTGGTGGTGAAGTTTGTGCATTGTCACTCTTCCAATTGAAATTTGGATGATTTCTCCAACCAGGATTGTATGGTTGTGAATATGGGTTGTGATTGGACGTTTTGAAACTGTTTAAAGCATGGGCTTGTTCATGGAGACATTCCTTAAAAGAAGGCAAGGTTGGACAATCGTTGGTTGAGTGTTCATTTGTTTCACAGATTTGACACACAATGTTTTCAACAGATTTTAATTGACCACTCTTTTTCAATTCAAGTGCCTCAACTTTTCTAGCTAAAGATGCAAATTTGGCTTGAAGGTCATGATCTTCCCCAAGGTTGTACATACCTCCACTAGATGTATGAGGTTGAGTTTTACTCGGTGCCTCATATGTACCCGTAGTGTCCCAATTTTGAGCATTTTCAGCTAACAAGTCTAAGTACTCCATTGCTTCATCAGGGTCTTTATCTTCAAAAGTTCCATTGCACATCAATTCAACCATTTGCCTATCTTTAGGTGTTAACCCTTCATAGAAATATGAAACCAATCTCCATGTTTCAAAACCATGATGGGGGCAAGTACTAAGCAAGTCTCGATACCTATCCCAACATTGATAAAATGTTTCTCCTGGTTTTTGAGTGAAAGTGGTGATTTGTCTCTTGAAAGAGTTTGTTCTATGAGATGGGAAAAACTTCTTTAAAAATTGTTGTTGCATTTCATCCCAAGCACGAATGGATCCTGATCTTAAATTTTGTAGCCATGTTTTAGCTTTATCTTTTAATGAAAAAGGAAAAAGCTTTAATCTGATGGTGTTCATGCTACAATTTAAGTTATTATATGTGTTGCACACCTCCTCAAATTCCCTTAAATGCAAGTATGGATTTTCCAATTCTAAGCCATGAAAAGAAGGTAAAAGTTGAATAATGCCTGGTTTAAAATTAAAATGAGATGCATCGGGAGGAAAAACTATGCATGATGGTGCACTTGTTCTTGTGGGATTCATATGGTCTCTAAGTGTTCTAGCACGGTTATTCTCATTATTTTCATTATGAAGTGATTGATTATCTTCTTCGGCCATATTTTCTGAAAATGATGAGGATATCCTACAAAGTCTACCACTTGATGTACGTGACCACACTCTCATGCACGTGTTGGAATATAATAAAATGAAGAAGAAAACAAAAGAAGAAGGAAGAAAACAAAATAAGGAGAAACAAAATAAAAGAGACAAAGTTATATACAAGAAAAGTGAAAAGAGAAAATAAAATAAATACTATAATTTATACAAGAACTTACCTCCCCGGCAACGGCGCCAAAAACTTGACACGACTAAAAGGTTGATGTCTTCTCCCAAGTGCAGGAGTGTCGAAGTAATAAATAACCCGGCAAGACCGGGGTCGAACCACAGGGAGGTTAATTGTACAAATTATAAACAACAATTATAAAACAATAATAACAACAACAACAATAGTAATAATAATAATAATAATAATAATAATAATAGTAGTAGTAGTAGTAGTACTAATAATAATAATAATAATAATAATAAAGAAAGAGAAGAAGAAGAAGATGATGATGATGAGAACTTGGAGATCAAATATTAATGTAAGGATTAAGCAATAATAATAACAAATGTCAAGGTTAGAGATTCTACTAATGGTATATCAAACAAGTACAGTATAAACTCTTATTATTGAATTGGAAACCACACACAAAGGAGGTTCCAATCAGATTATATATTGTTAACATGATTACATTAGTCATCTTATTCAATTAATGCTAATACTTGTAAATCTCGTCAAGCATTCATGATTATAACTTATGTTAACAACAAATCAAGTTCCTTTCATAGCTCAGGTGTCGGTTATACCATACATTATGGGCTATGAAAGTGCCAAGCATTTGTTGTACCAAGTGTTATACAACATAAATCAAGATTAGTCATTTAACAAGCAAAGTATTAAAGAGTGAACAAGATAACAAATATAAAACATGTTAGTATCAAACATTAAAGTCCATATTAAGTTTACACTATACTTATTCTTACACCATTAGTGTAACCTTTTCACCTTGACATAATTAACTTAGCTAGACATAATGAAAGAAAGGAAAACAAATAAACAAAATAAAAACATAAAAGTTAACTAAGTAAAGGAAAGGAAATGAAAGGCATAAACTTAATATTAATGAAAGCAAAGCATAAACATTACAAAAAATACAAAGAGAGAAAGGAAGAGCATGATCTTGATCTGGAAACCAAGATGCCTAAATGCATGGCAAATGCCTCCTTTTATAGGCCAAAATTGGGAACTATTGATTTGATGACTAATTGATAAGTGGGTGGCCAACTTTTGACTTGGTGACAATCCTTATCTTCTCTTGTCTGCCCAAAACGTCATTGATAACGTCAAAACTAGAGCCAGGTTCAAACATGAAAGTTGTAGGCAATTGTCTCAGCTTTCTTGTGTAAAAAATTCAGCTCATTTGGACTTCTAGAACTCCAGATATGGCCAAAATACCGAACAGTGCTCGGGCTGGAAGACAGATTCGGGCTTCTTTGTTGTTGCTACAATTTGGACTTGATAATGGCCTTTTTAGATCTTGGGCTCCATATGAAAGTTGTAGGCCTATGTCTTACCTTTCCATCCATATAAATTGGACCTAAATCTGAGATCTGTAGCTCCAGATATGGCCCAATTACCAAACAGTGTTCCGGTTTGGATTGCACCGACATCTCTTCTCTAAGTTTGACCATCTCTTTATCCTTGCAATTTAAGTTCTTCAAGTCATCAATCAATCCTTTAATTTATTTGATAGGCCTGCATTAAAAATAGACATTTACCACAAATTATAGGTATCTTATATTATTAGATACATTATTATAAAACATATTTTAGTTAAGGAGTTATTGATACTTCAAGTGCAAAATGATGATATAAAACCATGATAAAAATGCACTTTTAAGTACTAATCAGGTATGTCAAACAAGTATAGTATAAACTCTTATTATTCATTTGGAAACCACACACAAAGGAGGTTCCAATCAGATTATAGATTGTTAACATGATTACATCAGTCATCTTATTCGATTAATGCTAATACTTGTAAATCTCGTCAAGCATTCATGATTATAACTTATGTTAACAACAAATCAAGTTCCTTTCATAGCTCAGGTGTCGGTTATACCATACATTATGGGCTATGAAAGTGTCAAGCATTTGTTGTACCAAGTGTTATACAACATAAATCAAGATTAGTCATTTAACAAGCAAAGTATTAAAGAGTGAACAAGATAACAAATACAAAACATGTTAGTATGAAATATTAAAGTCCATATTAAGTTTACACTATACTTATTCTTACACCATTAGTATAGCCTTTTCACCTTGACATAATAAACTTAGCTAGACATAATAAAAAAAGGAAAAATAAATAAACAAAATAAGAACATAAATAAGATAAAAGTTAGCTAAGTAAATGAAAGGAAATGAAAGGCATAAACTTGATATTAATGAAAGCAAAACATAAACATTACAAAAAATACAAAGAGAGAAAGCAAGAGCATGATCTTGATCTGAACACCAAGATGCCTAAATGCATGGCAAATGCCTCCTTTTATAGGCCAAAATTGGGAACTATTGATTTGATGACTAATTGATGAGTGGGTGGCCAACTCTTGACTTGGTGATAATTCTTATCTTCTCTTGTCGGCCCAAAACGCCATTGATAACGTCAAAATTAGAGCCACTTGAAAACATGAAAGTTGTAGGCAATTGTCTCGGCTTTCTTGTGTAAACAATTCAGCTCATTTGGACTTCTACAACTCCATATATAGCCAAAATACTAAACAGTGCTCTGGCTAGAGGACAGATTCGGGCTTCTTTGTTGTTACTAGAATTTGGACTTGAAATGGCCTTTTTAGATCTTGGGCTCCATATGAAAGTTGTAGGCCTATATCTTACCTTTCCATCCATATAAAGTAGACCTAAATCTGAGATCTATAGCTCCAGATATGACCCAATTACCAAACAGTATTCCGGTTTGGATTGCACCGACATCTCTTTTCTAATTTTGGTCATCTTTTTGCCCTTGCAATTTAAGTTCTTAAAGTCATCAATCAAACCTTTCATTTATGTGATAGACCTGCATTTAAAATGAACATTTACCATAAATTAAATGTATCTTATATTATTAGATATATTATTATAAAACATGGTTTAGTTAAGGAGTTATTGATACTTCAAGTGCAAAATGATGATATAAAACCATGATAAAAATACCCTTTTAAGTACTAATCAATTTTCTTGAGATTTTCATGGATGATTTTTCTATTTTTGGCGATTCATTTGATGATTGTTTGACTAACTTAGAAAAGGTTTTGACCAGGTGTGAAGAGAAGAATCTTGTGCTGAATTGGGAAAAATGTCATTTTATGGTAACAAACGGCATTATACTTGGTCACATTGTTTCGTCAAAAGAAATTGAGGTTGACAAATCTAAAATCGAGTTAATTGCAAACTTGCCAACACCAAAATCTCTTAAAGACGTTAGATCATTCCTAGGACATGCTGGTTTTTATAAAAGGTTCATCAAAGATTTTAGTGTAATATCTAAGCCTTTAAGTAACCTTCTAACAAAGGATACTATTTTTGAATGGACTGAATATTGTGAAGAAGCCTTTGTTAAACTTAAAAACTTGCTTACTTGTGCTTCTATCATTCAACCTCCCAATTGGTCATTACCTTTTGAAATAATATGTGATGCTAGTGATTATGTCGTAGGTGTTGGTTTGGGACAAAGAAAAGATAAGAAATCTTATGTAATTTACTTTGCAAGTAAAACTTTAAATAGTGCTCAAATGAATTATACCACCACTGAAAAGGAATTACTTGCAGTAGTATTTGCATGTGAAAAATTCAGATCTTATCTTGTTGGCTCACCTGTTGTTGTTTTTGGTGATCATGCAACATTGAAATATCTTCTTTCTAAGAAAGATTCTAAGGCTAGATTGGTGCGGTGGATTTTATTACTTTAAGAATTTGATATCACAATCAAAGATAAGAAAGGCAGCGAAAATGTTGTCGCAGATCATTTGTCAAGATTGACAACAGATTCGAAAACTGACATCACACTAATCGATGACTACTTTCCCGATGAATCTTTACTTTTTGTCTCTACAATGCCTTGGTTTGCTAATATTGTCAATTTTCTTGTTTCAGGACAATTGTCAGCTCATTGGAGTACCCAAGATAAAAGAAAGTTCTTGGACGAAGTGAAGAACTTTTAATGGGATGATCTTTATTTATTCAAGTATTGTCCGGATCAAATATTTCGAAGATGCATTCCTGACAATGAGGTAAGTAGTGACATTAAATTTTGTCATTCTGAGGCATGTGGGGGCCATTTCTCATCAAGAAAGATGACACGACTAAAAGATTGATGTCTTCTCCCAAGTGTAGGAGTGTCGAAGTAATAAATAACCCGGCAAGACTGTGGTCGAACCACAGGGAGGTTAATTGTACAAATTATAAATGACAATAGTACAACAATAATAATAACAACAACAACAACAATAATAATAGTACTAACAATAATAACAACAATGACAATAACAATAATAATAATAATAATAATAATAATAATAATAATAATAATAATAATAATAATAATAATAATAGTAGTAATAATAATAAAGAAAGAGAAAAAGAAGATGATGATGAGAACTTGGAGATGAAAAATTAATGTAAGGATTAAACAATAATAATAACAAATGTCAAGGTTAGAGGTTTCACTAATGGAATGTCAAACAAGTATAGTATAAACTCTTATTATTCAATTGGAAACCACACACAAAGGAGGTTCCAATTAGATTATAGATTGTTAACATGATTACATTAGTTATCTTATTCGATCAATGCTAGTACTTGTAAATCTCGTCAAGCATTCATGATTATAACTTATGTTAACAACAAATCAAGTTCCTTTCATAGCTCAAGTGTCGGTTATACCATACAGGATGGGCTATGAAAGTGCCAAGCATTTGTTGTACCAAGTGTTGTACCAAGTGTTATACAACATAAATCAAGATTAGTCATTTAACAAGCAAAGTATTAAAGAGTGAACAAGATAACAAATACAAAACATGTTAGTATCAAACATTAAAGTCCATATTGAGTTTGCACTATACTTATTCTTACACCATTAGTGTAACCTTTTCACCTTGACATAATAAACTTAGCTAGACATAATAAAAGAAAGAAAAATAAATAAACAAAATAAGAACATAAATAAGATAAAAGTTAGCTAAGTAAATGAAAGGAAATGAAAGACATAAACTTGATATTAATGAAAGGAAAGCATAAACATTACAAAAAATACAAAGAGAGAAAGCAAGAGCATGACCTTGATCTGAAAACCAAGATGCCTAAATACATGGCAAATGCCTCCTTTTATAGGCCAAAATTGGGAACTATTGATTTGATGACTAATTGATGAGTGGGTGGCCAACTCTTGACTTGGTGACAATCCTTATCTTCTCTTGTCTGCCCAAACCGTCATTGATAACGTCAAAATTGGAGCCACTTGAAAACATGAAAGTTGTAGGCAATTGTCTCAGCTTTTTTGTGTAAAACATTCAGCTCATTTGGATTTCTAGACCTCCAGATATGGCCAAAATACTAAACAGTGCTCGGGCTAGAGGACTGCTTCGAGCTTCTTTGTTGTTGCAATAATTTGGACTTGAAAATGGCCTTTTTAGATCTTGGGCTCCATATGAAAGTTATAGGCCTATGTCTTACCTTTCCATCCATATAAAGTAGACCTAAATCTGAGATCTATAGCTCCAGATATGACCCAATTACCGAATAGTGTTCCGGTTTGAATTGCACCGACATGTCTTTTCTAATTTTGGTCATCTCTTTGCCCTTGCAATTTAAGTTCTTAAAGTCATCAATCAATCCTTTCATTTATGTGATAGGCCTGAATTTAAAATGAACATTTACCATAAATTAAAGGTATCTTATATTATTAGATATATTATTATAAAACATGCTTTAGTTAAGGAGTTATTGATACTTCAAGTGCAAAATGATGATATAAAACCATGATAAAAATGCACTTTTAAGTACTAATCAAAAGACAACTGCAAAAATATTACAAAGTGGATTTTATTGGCCCACCATGTTTAAGGACACGCATGTATTCTGCAAGTCTTGTGAAAATTGTCAAAAGTTGGGATCTATTTCAAAACGTCACATGATGCCTTTAAATCCTATTATTTTCATTGAAATCTTTGACTGTTGGGGTATAGATTTCATGGGTCCATTCCCTCCATCATTTGGTTTCTTATACATATTAGTCGCAGTAGATTATGTTTCAAAATGGATAGAAGCAATTCTAAGTCGAAACAATGATCATAAAACAGTGATAAAGTTTTTGAAAGAAAATATTTTGAGTGGATTTGGAGTCCCTCGAACCATAATGAGTGATGGTGGAACACATTTCTACAACAAGCCATTTGAGTCTTTAATGAAGAAATATGGAATCACACACAAAGTTGGCATCCCTTATCACCCTCAAACAAGTGGACAAGTAGAGCTTGCTAATAGGGAGATCAAACATATTTTGGAGAAAACAGTGAACCCTAATAGGAAAGACTGGTCTTTAAGACTTAATGATGCACTTTGGGCTTATCGAACTGCTTACAAAACATCATTAGGTATGTCACCTTATAGACTAGTCTATAGAAAACCTTGTCACTTGCTTGTGGAACTTGAACATAAAGCTTATTGGGCTATTAAAACTTTCAATTCAAATCTGGATGATGCTAGTCAACTGCGAAAATTACAAATAAATGAGCTTGAGAAAATAAGAAATGATGCATATAAAAATTCAAGAATTCATAAAGCAAGAATTAAAGAGTTTCATGACAAGAAAATACAGAGAAAAACCTTCAATGTTGGTCAAAAAGTCTTGCTTTATAATTCTCGACTGCATTTATTTCCTGGAAAATTAAGATCAAGATGGAGCGGTCCTTTTATTGTGAAACATGTGTATCCATATGGGGCCTATGACATCGAGAATCCAAAGAATAGCAATATTTTCAAGGTAAATGGACATCGTCTGAAAGTTTACTTTGACAATTTTTCAATTGAACATAACTCTATTGAATTGGGTGATCCTTGCTTGACCGCTTTTTATGATCGGCTTGTTTTAACTCGCAAGTGCACGAGTGTGTGATGTAGCAATTAACTCGGTAAGATCGAGGTCATATCCACAGAGAGCTAGATCTGGAAATTAAGCTAACTAACAAAAAAAAACTCAAGAGAAATTAAATTAACAATAACTTGGTTGAAAATAATTGATGGATTTGCTTTTAAAGATAAAAAAAAATGTAAATAGATTTTAAATGACAAGAAAAAGTAAGTCTTGGTCCAAATCAATTTTAATGGTGATGTATTGGTGATTTCTTCAACATATATAAGATAACTCAACCTAATATCAACGATGGTGATATTAGATCGGAAGATATTACAATGAAGATTAGAAAGATGAAGATTGATTATTGCTTAAGAATGAACAAGTACTTTCATATTAAGTAAGACATTGAATCAAGCAATCTCTATACCAAAACTAAAGTTTGTGCATAAAAATTCAAGATTATAACATTACCTAAATGATTTGTAAAATTTCTTTACAATAATAAATCATTCATGAAGAAAATAAGAAGATAAACATTAAGATTCATTAATATCCTAAAGAACTCACCTCAATCACCATTATCCTTGATTTGGATCCAAAAAAGAGTTTAGCCAACCATGATTATATATAAGAACACTTCAATAAACATGAAAGAACTTGAATCCAACTGAAATAATAAGTTTTACAAACTAAAGAACCAAAATCTATAAAGAAGAACACAATACAATTTCAGAAAAAATTCGGACACAAATCTGACTCTAACTTTGAATAGAAATTTGACCCTCTTAGAAGCTTTTTTTGGAGACGTCTATTAGAGACATATTTATAGGCAATTCTGTCACCTTTCCAGATCATTAAATAACAGCTCATTTGGATACCTGAGTCAAAAGTTATGGGCAAAACACTAAAAGGTGTTCTGAAAAATCAAATCAAAACAGCTTTACAACTACTTTGGTGCACGTTTTTCTTCCTCATTTATGAGGTGTCTCCTTCTTCTTTTTGACCCAAAATAATGTTAAAATATCCCCTCCAGCTTTCCATCCATGTGCTTGCCTTCTTGGATCAATGGATTACCCAAAATAAATCAATTGTTATTTGTTGTGTGGACATGTAAGATCATGGATTGTGTTTGGGTTGGTTTGAAGGTTGATTTGGGGTTGATTTAGGGCTGATTTTGGGCTGAATTTGAGAATCAAATAAGTATACAAATGTACTTATTATTTGGGCTAAGATTGACATTGAAACCTTGAGTGTTTAATGGTTGAAGTTTGCACACAACATAAGGCAAGTTTGGGCTTGAAATAAATCATATGATATTCTTTTCTAGAATTGGAATAGAATTGATTTTTGGGACAAATTTGGAGCACTTATTTGAACCAAGATTTGCACTTAGTTGAATTTTCTAAATTAATTCATTTAAGCTCCAAAAACCTATCAAAACATTAAAACAAACTTCATTACTAAAAAACACATTAATTATTATAAAAACAACCAAATAAAAACAATAAATACATATGTAAAATAAGAGACTTAATGACACTTTTGATGCACAATCAAAACACACTGAAATAAGAAATAACAAAACACAATAATAAAACCAAAAGACACAAAAATTCACAAATGAAGGCTCAAATCCAATCTAAGCTTTTTACGGCTTTCCTTAGATGACCAATTTATGCGACTCATGGAAGGATCAATCACAGGAATGAAAGATTGTAGTTGGTCAATTAATTGTTCAGTAGTAGCAGCAGAGATTATGATTTGTCGTGCAAAAGATGTTAGAAATTCCTGTTCCATAGCATGATCAAGAAAAAACAACAATTTATCATAATAACTATTAACATTTAACAAACCTATGGGTTTATGGTGAATGTGCAGTTGAGCCCAAGAGGAAATATGAAAGATCTCTTCCAATGTGCCTGGACCACCTGGTAAAGCAATGAAGGCATCAACATGGTTAAACATTGCATTCATTCGAGCTGACATTGTGGAGACCTGAAGTTCCTCTCCAATTGTTTTTCCAATGATGTCCCCTTGTGCCAAAGCTTCAGGGACGACCCCCAAAACTTGACTACCTCCTAAAAATACAGCTATTGACACACCTCCCATTAACCCAAGACTGTCTCCCTCATACACTAAATGAATCTTTCTCTCAGTTAGCACCTGACCAAGATGATTTGCTGATTCTAAAAACTCCTTTTCTTTCCCAGGACTAGATCCACCGAAAACACAAATATTTCTTATTTGATGACCTGAGGAACTTGCCATTTCTACACACTTCTGTATTTGTTGAATGTATGGGTTGAGTAGAAATGAAAGGAAGGAAGAGAGGGTTTTATAGATGAGAAATGAGAAAGACAATCATAACAGCTATATGTAGGCCAGCTGGAGTCTCACACACTCTCTCTCTTTTTATTTATTTATTTATTTAGTTTTTGAAAAAGCATGTGTATGTACAGGTAGTTGTGATTGTGGCTCACATCGTCCCTTGGTTTTACGTTCAAGAACGGCTTAAACGCCCTCTATGGGTCGGGGATAGGCTTCCCATCCAGTTTTCTTAAAAACTGGCAAACAGGGTCTTTTTTAGTCAGATTCCCAAGACTAAGTCGATCATGTTCGTTATGAAATAGTGGCCATAAATCATGAATTACACGATGCACATCTCCACTAGGATGCGTCTCAAAAGTCAATAGAAGATTATCTAAAGACTCCTTACTCAGGCCATCCTTAATGAATTGTATTTTATTTTCACGGTTTATAGATACCATTCCTAAAGAATGACATTGTGTATTACAAGTCCATCTAGCACATCGATGACAGACTTCTAGTCGTTTTGCACGATGTTTATTTGCAAAAGTGCTTTTACCTGTTCCAGGCATGTGTGAAATGAAGAAGTTAGAGGACTCACCTGATAATCGGACCTTTGCTTCAATCAACCAGCGAATATCTTCAGGAATTCCATGATTCATTAACAATCTCAATCTTGCACATCTAGCACGGTAAATTTTTGTAATCGCATTTTGAGGTAGAGCGGGAAAATACTTTTTCAATTTTTCAAGATTAGTGTCCATTTTCAAATGAGAATTAGAAGAGAGATTCAAAGAATTGCAAAAATATATACACAAATATCAGTTGTTATGGTAAACTGAAAGAACCGACTTAAGTCACGGAGTACCGTTGTCCGCCATTTGACCGGGGTGAGAGAAACTTGCAAAAATCACTCAAAAAGAAATAAAAATAAAATAAAATAAAATCAATCTTTATATACAGGATTGATTGTGCATCAAAAGTGTCATTAAGTCTCTTATTTTACATATGTATTTATTGTTTTTATTTGGTTGTTTTTATAATAATTGATGTGTTTTTTAGTAATGAAGTTTGTTTTAATGTTTTGATAGGTTTTTGGAGCTTAAATGAATTAATTCAGAAAATTCAACGTCGGAATTCAGAAAAAAGAATTGAAGAGACATTTAGTTGAAGATTGAAGCAAATCTTGGTTCAAATAAGTGCTCCAAATTTGTCCCAAAAATCAATTCTATTCCAATTCTAGAAAAGAATATCATATGATTTATTTCAAGCCCAAACTTGCCTTATGTTGTGTGCAAACTTCAACCATTAAACACTCAAGGTTTCAATGTCAATCTTAGCCCAAATAATACGTACATTTGTATACTTATTTGATTCTCAAATTCAGCCCAAAATCAGCCCTAAATCAACCCCAAATCAACCTTCAAACCAACCCAAACACAATCCATGATCTTACATGTCCACACAACAAATAACAATTGATTTATTTTGGGTAATCCATTGATCCAAGAAGGCAAGCACATGGATGGAAAGCTGGAGGGGATATTTTAACATTATTTTGGGTCAAAAAGAAGAAGGAGACACCTCATAAATGAGGAAGAAAAACGTGCACCAAAGTAGTTGTAAAGCTGTTTTGATTTGATTTTTCAGAACACCTTTTGGTGTTTTGCCCATAACTTTTGACTCAGGTATCCAAATGAGCTGTTCTTTAATGATTTGGAAAGGTGACAGAATTGGCTATAAATATGTCTCTAATAGACTTCTCCAAAAAAAGCTTCTAAGAGGGTCGAATTGCTATCCAAAGTTAGAGTCAGATTTGTGTCCGAATTTTTTCTGAAATTGTATTGTGTTCTTCTTTATAGATTTTGGTTCTTTAGTTTGTAAAACTTATTATTTCAGTTGGATTCAAGTTCTTTCATGTTTATTGAAGTGTTCTTATATATAATCATGGTTGGCTAAACTCTTTCTTGGATCCAAATCAAGGATAATGGTGATTGAGGTGAGTTCTTTAGGATATGAATGAAGCTTAATGTTTATCTTCTTATTTTCTTCATGAATGATTTATTATTGTAAAGAAATTTTAGAAATAATTTAGGTAATGTTATAATCTTGAATTTTTATGCACAAACTTTAGTTTTGGTATAGAGATTGCTTGATTCAATGTCTTACTTAATATGAAAGTACTTGTTCATTCTTAAGCAATAATCAATCTTCATCTTTCTAATCTTCATTGTAATATCTTCCGATCTAATATCACCATCATTGATATTAGGTTGAGTTATCTTATATATGTTGAAGAAATCACCAATACATCACCATTAAAATTGATTTGGACTAAGACTTACTTTTTCTTGTCATTTAAAATCTATTTACATTTTTTTTTATCTTTAAAAGCAAATCCATCAATTATTTTCAACCAAGTTATTGTTAATTTAATTTCTCTTGAGTTTTTTTTTGTTAGTTAGCTTAATTTCCAGATCTAGCTCTCTGTGGATATGACCTCGATCTTACCGAGTTAATTGCTACATCGCACACTCGTGCACTTGCGAGTTAAAACAAGCCGATCATAAAAAGCGGTCAAGCAATTTTGGCGCCGTTGCCGGGGAGCTAGCAAGCAAAGGTAACAAATTTAGATTTGATTATTGGAAAACTAAAAAAAAATCATATAAAAAAAATTTAATTGGCTGGTTTTACTGCCTTAAAAAAAAATTAAAAAACAAATCAAGTGGCTGGTTTTACCGCTTAAAAAAAATTTGACCTTAACGTTTCAGATATTGGACTGTGGACTGGACTATTAATTGTTGGATTTTGGTTGGTTCAATCATTTTTCTTTTATTGTCTATTCTTATTAGTTGCTAATATTTTTCTTGTTTATTTCATTTTATTTGGTTGATATTGTTTTTATTTATTGTCTAAAGTGCTTGGCCGGTATTACCGCCTTTTTATTCATGCTTGTTATAATTATTTTTTAATGTTTATTGTTGTTATTTTTCTTATATTTATTGTCTAAAGTGCTTGGCCGGTATCACCGCCTTTTTATTCAAGCTTGTTATAATTATCTTTTAATGTTTATTGTTGTTAATAGTGCTTATTAATTGGAGAGTGAATTTCTTAATTTGTTGTATTTTTATTTTTGAGCTATTACTTTTATTTGCATTTTTTTTTCTTTCCTTTCCTTTCATTTTCATATAATTGTTATATTATTATTATTATTATTATTATTATTATTATTATTATTATTATTATTATTTTATCATGGCTAATGTTGAAGATGTAGAGGGTGAAGGGAGTGTTCAAGGTAATGGACCTCCACAATTCAATGATCAACCTAATTTTCGAACTCTTAGAGAGTATCTTCACCCGGCTAGACAAAGTACACCTTCGTGTATTATCTTACCTCTTAACCAACAAGCTTTCAATTTGAAACCGGGCATGATTCAACTTCTTCCCACATTTCATGGTATGGATTCTGAAAATCCATACATACACATTAAAGACTTTGAAGAGGTATGTAATACTTTTATTGATAAAACATGCACAGAGGAAACCATTCGGCTTAAATTGTTCCCATTCTCTCTAAAGGATAAAGCCAAGCTTTGGCTAAACTCCTTGCGTCCTAGGTCTATAGGTACATGGAGAGAAATGCAAGCTGAATTTTTGAAAAAATACTTCCCCACTCATAGGACAGCAGCTTTACAACGTCAAATGATGAATTTTTCTTGTAGTCCAAATGAGTCATTTCACCAAGCTTGGGAAAGGTTCAAAGACTTGTTAAATGCATGCCCTCATCATGGTTTTGAGATGGAGGTTAGTGAGTTTCTTTTATGACTCTCTTACCGCAGATTTTAAAAAGCTAGTGTCAACCATGTGTAATGGTGAGTTTTATGACAAAGAACCAAGTGAGGCCTTTGATTTTTTTGATCAATTGGCTGAAAACACAAAGCAATGGGAGACTTCTCTCCCAGTTCATGTTGAGTCTAGAAACACCATTTCTCATTCAAGTGGGAAGTTTCAATTGAAAGAGACTGATGACCTCAATGCTAGATTAGCCTCATTGGCTAGGAAAGTAGAGTCTCTTGAGATTAAAAAAGTGCATGTCATAAGTGAAAAACAAGAGGAAAGTTGTGTTGTTTGTGAGAGCAAAGGGCATAGGACAACTGAGTGTCCTACCATTCCAGCCTTCATGGAAGTGCTATATGGCCAAACTTCTGATTCAAGTAATGTTAGAAAGCCATTTCCAAACCAAGTAGGCAATCCCTACTCTGAGACCTATAATCCTGGATGGAGGAACCACCCAAATTTTGGATGGAGAAATGAGGGCTCTTTAGTACCTCAAACATTTCAACCTCCACCCCAAACATTTCATGCTCCCACACATTACACATACCAACCACCTCATAAGAGATCCTTAGAGGATACTGACACGACTAAAAGGTTGATGTCTTCTCCCAAGTGTAGGAGTGTCGAAGTAATAAATAACCCGGCAAGACCGGGGTCGAACCACAGGGAGGTTAATTGTATAAATTATAAATAACAATAATACAACAACAACAACAACAATAATAATAATAATAATAATAATAATAATAATACTAGTAGTAGTAGTAGTAGTAATAATAATAATAATAATAATAATAATAATAATAATAATAGTAGTAGTAGTAGTACTAATAATAATAATAATAATAATAATAAAGAAAGAGAAGAAGAAGAAGATGATGATGATGAGAACTTGGAGATCAAATATTAATGTAAGGATTAAGCAATAATAATAACAAATGTCAAGGTTAGAGATTCTACTAATGGTATATCAAACAAGTACAGTATAAACTCTTATTATTGAATTGGAAACCACACACAAAGGAGGTTCCAATCAGATTATATATTGTTAACATGATTACATTAGTCATCTTATTCAATTAATGCTAATACTTGTAAATCTCGTCAAGCATTCATGATTATAACTTATGTTAACAACAAATCAAGTTCCTTTCATAGCTCAGGTGTCGGTTATACCATACATTATGGGCTATGAAAGTGCCAAGCATTTGTTGTACCAAGTGTTATACAACATAAATCAAGATTAGTCATTTAACAAGCAAAGTATTAAAGAGTGAACAAGATAACAAATATAAAACATGTTAGTATCAAACATTAAAGTCCATATTAAGTTTACACTATACTTATTCTCACACCATTAGTGTAGCCTTTTCACCTTGACATAATTAACTTAGCTAGACATAATGAAAGAAAGGAAAACAAATAAACAAAATAAGAACATAAAAGTTAACTAAGTAAAGGAAAGGAAATGAAAAGCATAAACTTAATATTAATGAAAGCAAAGCATAAACATTACAAAAAATACAAAGAGAGAAAGGAAGAGCATGATCTTGATCTGGAAACCAAGATGCCTAAATGCATGGCAAATGCCTCCTTTTATAGGCCAAAATTGGGAACTATTGATTTGATGACTAATTGATAAGTTGGTGGCCAACTTTTGACTTAGTGACAATCCTTATCTTCTCTTGTCTGCCCAAAACGTCATTGATAACGTCAAAACTGGAGCCAGGTGCAAACATGAAAGTTGTAGGCAATTGTCTCAGCTTTCTTGTGTAAAACATTCAGCTCATTTGGACTTCTAGAACTCCAGATATGGCCAAAATACCGAACAGTGCTCGGGCTGGAAGACAGATTCGGGCTTCTTTGTTGTTGCTACAATTTGGACTTGATAATGGCCTTTTTAGATCTTGGGCTCCATATGAAAGTTGTAGGCCTATGTCTTACCTTTCCATCCATATAAATTGGACCTAAATCTGAGATCTGTAGCTCCAGATATGGCCCAATTACCGAACAGTGTTCCGGTTTGGATTGCACCGACATCTCTTCTCTAAGTTTGACCATCTCTTTATCCATGCAATTTAAGTTCTTCAAGTCATCAATCAATCATTTCATTTATGTGATAGACCTGCATTAAAAATAGACATTTACCATAAATTATAGGTATCTTATATTATTAGATACATTATTATAAAACATATTTTAGTTAAAGAGTTATTGATACTTCAAGTGCAAAATGATGATATAAAACCATGATAAAAATGCACTTTTAAGTACTAATCAGATACTCTTCAACAATTCATGCAAACACAAGGAGGAATCACCAACCAAGTTTACAAATTCCAAGACCAGACCAATAGGACCTTAGATGACATTCGAAGTCAACTAACTAAGTTGACTCAATCACTAAGCATTCAAGAGAAGGGAAAAATCCCAGCTCAACCAATGTCCAATCCTAGAGGTCAGGTACACATGAGTGAATCCTCACCTAGTGAACCTTCAAACCATGAACAAGTCCAAGCCATCACTACCCTTAAAAGTGGAAAGATTGTTGACAAAGGTGTAGGTTTTAGGATTCCTAAAGGTATTATAGAGGAGAAATCTAGGGAAAGTGAAGAGGGAATCAAAACACAAGTGACAAATGAGAGTTTGAGTGACAAAGAAGGTGAGATAAATGAGAAAGAGATGAGTGAGAAAGGAGATGATTCAAGAAAAATTGGAGTCAAAATGAGTGATTTAGAATTTGTTCCTAGAGCACCATTTCCACAAAGGTTAGGGAAACCTAAACAAGATCTTATGAACTCCGAAATCTATGAATTGTTCAAACAAGTGAAAGTCAATATTCCACTCCTTGATGCAATTAAACAAGTTCCATTTTATGCAAAGTTTCTTAGGGATTTATGCACAGTCAAAAGAAGATTGAATGTGAAAGAAAGAGCTTTTCTGACTGAACATGCTAGTGCTATCATCTAGTTTAAGACCCCTCCCAAATACAAAGATCCTGGTTGTCCTACCATTTCATGCATTATTGGAAGTCATAAGATAGATCAAGCTTTGTTGGATTTAGGAGCAAGTGTGAATTTAATACCATACACTGTTTACGAACAATTAGGTTTAGGAGAAATCAAGCCTACTCAAATCACCCTTCAATTAGCTGATAGGTCAATCAAGATTCCTAGGGGTATCGTTGAGGATGTGTTGGTCCAAGTAGATAAATTCTACTTTCCTGTTGATTTTGTAGTGTTAGACACTACACCAATTCAAGGTTCTAATGCCCCCATCCCAGTCATCTTAGGGAGACCTTTCCTAGCTACATCCAATGCCTTAATTAAATGTAGGAATGGGGTGATGAAATTGTCTTTTGGGAATATGACTGTGGAGATGAACATATTCAATGTCTACAAACAAATCGGGGAACATGAGGACATTAGAGAGGTAGATTTCATCCAAACAGTTTGTTAAGAACACTTTGAGAGAGTGTGGATCAAGGATCCATTGGAGAGAACTTTAATTCATGATGAAAGATTTTGTTCTTTGGAATGTGTTGATGAGGAAGTAAGAGAACTCGAGACTTATCTAGATCCAATGCCTATTATGTCAATAGGTCAATGGACCCCATCATTTGAGCCTTTGATTTCACCCCAAGTGAAAGTTGAGGAATCTCTTGTCCAGCCTGATAAACTAGAAAGGAAGCCTTTACCGAGTGATCTTAAGTATGCATTTCTAGGGGAAGATGAATCATATCCTATTGTGATCTCATCAAAACTTAGCATAGAGCAAGAACACAAACTTTTGAGAGTGGTAAGAAAACACAAGAAAGCAATTGGGTGGAAAATTACTGACTTGAAAGGAATTAGCCCTCTTTTATGTACACATAGAATCTATCTTGAAGAAGAGGCTAAATTTGTGAGGCAAATGCAAAGACGATTGAACCCAAACATGAAAGAAGTAGTGAGAGGTGAAGTGCTTAAGCTACTTGATGCAGGTATCATTTACCCTATTGCAAACTCAAAATGGGTTAGTCCAACCCAAGTTGTCCCAAAAAAATCTGGAGTCACGGTAGTGAAGAATGAAAATAATGAGCTGGTACCAACTAGAATCCAAATTGGATGGCGTATGTGCATTGATTATCGTAAATTGAACATGGTGACTAGGAAGGACCATTTTTCGCTTCCATTTTTAGACCAAGTGCTTGAAAGAGTAGCTGGAAGAGCTTTCTATTGTTTTCTGGATGGATACTCAGGTTACAACCAAATTGAGATTTCTTTAGAAGAACAAGAAAAAACCACTTTCACTTATTCTTTTGGTACTTATGCTTATAGAAGAATGCCATTTGGTTTGTGTAATGCACCAGCCACTTTTCAAAGGTGTATGATGAGTATCTTTAGTGACATGGTGGAAAATTTTTTAGAAGTTTTCATGGATGATTTTTCAGTTTATGGGGATTCTTATGAGTTGTGTCTAATGAATCTAGAAAAAGTTCTTGAAAGGTGTAAAGAGAGCAATCTTGTACTCAATTAGGAGAAGTGTCATTTTATGGTGACACATGGCATTGTTTTAGGTCACATTGTCTCTTCAAAAGGGATAGAGGTAGATAAGTCAAAAGTGGAAGTCATTCAAAAATTAACTACCCCTAAGACTGTGAAAGATGTGAGATCCTTTTTAGGACATGCTGGTTTTTATCGAAGATTCATTCATTCTTTTAGTACCATTGCCAAACCATTGTGTAACTTGTTGTCACAAGATGTCCCATTTGATTGGACATCAAAATGTCAAGAAGCTTTTGAAAAGCTTAAAGGGTTGTTGACAACTGCACCAATCATACAAGCTCCTGATTGGTCTTTACCATTTGAACTGATGTGTGATGCTAGTGATTTTGCGGTTGGGGCTGTTTTAGGGCAAAGAAAAGACAAGAAACCTCATGTCATATATTATGCTAGCAAGACTTTGAATGATGCTCAATTGAATTACACTACAACTGAAAAAGAACTCTTAGCTGTGGTCTTTGCATTAGACAAGTTTAGGTCTTATTTGGTTGGATCTCTTGTTATTGTTTTCACTGATCATGCAGCATTGAAATATTTGCTCACAAAACAAGATGCCAAACCACGTTTGATTTGATAGATCCTCCTACTCCAAGAGTTTAACATTGAAATTCGAGATAAAAAGGGAGTAGAGAATGTAGTGGCTGATCATTTGTCTCGTCTTTCAAGCTATAAGACCATAATTGATGAATCTCCAATAAATGAACTCTTTGCTGATGAAAATTTATTTTATGCAGGTACTGTCTCTTACATTGGTTCTCCATGGTATGCTGACATAGCAAATTACCTAGCCACAAGTCAGATTCCTTCTCATTGGTCTAAACTTGACAAACAAAAATTATTGCGCAATGTGCGCACCTTTTTTTGGGATGACCCCTACCTATTTAAATTTGTCCTGACCAAATTATTAGGCGGTGCATCCCTGATCATGAAATTCCAAGGGTCATTAATTTTTGTCATGCATTAGCCTGTGGTGGGCATTTCTCTTCCAAGAAAACCATTGCCAAAATCTTGCAGTGTGGTTTTTATTGGTCTACCATGTTTAAAGATGTTCATGCCTTTTGTGTTACATGTGACCGATGCCAACGACTAGGTAGCCTCACTAGACGTAACATGATGCCCCTTAACCCTATCCTTGTTTTGAAAATATTTGATTGTTGGGGGATTGATTTCATGGGACCATTTCCAAGTTCATTTGGTTACCAATTCATCCTTGTAGCTGTTGATTATGTGTCTAAATGGGTGGAGGCCATTGCATCTCGAACCAATGACCATCGAGTTATGGTCAAATTCTTGAAAGAAAATATTTTCTCTCGTTTTGGCATGCCCCGGGCTATGATTAGTGATGGGGGAAAACATTTTTGTAACAAGCCCGTTGGGATTTTGATGAGAAAATATGGTGTAATTCACAAGGTCAGTACCCCCTATCACCCACAGACTAGTGGCCAAGCTGAGTTGGCAAATAAGGAGATCAAGAACATTTTAGAGAAAACAGTCAATCCAAACCGTAAAGATTGGTCCCTATGACTAGTTGATGCTTTGTGGGCATATCGCACTGCTTATAAGACCTCTTTAGGAATGTCTCCTTATAGGCTAGTTTATGGAAAGCCTTGTCATCTCCCTGTTGAGATTGAGCACCATGCATATTGGGTCATTCGGCAATTCAATGACAATGAAAATGAGGTTGGCAAAAATAGAAAGCTTCAATTGGATGAATTAGAGGAGCTAAGAAATGATGCATTTGAAAATGCAAAAATTTCAAAACATAAGATGAAAACTTTGCATGATAAACATATTCTTAGAAAATCCTTTCATGTTGGTCAAAAGGTTCTCTTGTATAATTCACGATTACATCTCTTTCCTGGGAAGTTGAGGACAAAATGGATTGGTCCATTTGTGATTAAATCCATCTCTGAGCATGGTGCATTTGAGGTAGAAAATCCCAAGAATGGAAATATTTTCAAAGTAAATGGTCATCGATTGAAACTTTATCTTGAAAATGTTGTGGCTGAAGTTGAGACATTGGATCTTGAAGATCCAATACCATTGTAGTATCAACAGTAATGAGTTTTTATTTTTATTTTTATTTTTATTTTCATTTTCATTTTTTTCTTGTTTCTTCCATCTCTTATATTTTCTTGTTCATGCATTCGGGACAATGCATTATTTTAAGTTGGGGGGTGTGAGGTTCTTTATTTTCAAAAAAAAAAAAAACATCAATGTTTTCTTTTATGTTTTCTTTTAGTTGTGATATGCAGGTTAAAAAAAAATCAAGCAAAAAGTCAGCTCATGCCTAATTCAATCAGACATTCATCCTTGAAAACAGAAGGGGAGTAACAATTTTCTAATCTTTATACTTTTCTTCTCTTTCTTTTTTACATTGAGGATAATGTAAAACTTAATTTTCGATATTTCATTATGTTGAATGCTTGAGATAACCATGCTTGTTAAAAAAAAAAATACTTGCATTGGTATGTGAATGAGACTTGTTTAGGATCATCATTACCTTTTTGGGTTCATTATTGTGTTGAACATTGCATGCTTTAATTTGGGATAGATAATATCTTATAAAGCAAGATATAACATACTTTTTTTTAAGATTACTGAAGTACATCTTTCCTTGTAAAAGTTGTGTGAGTTGTGTGAATATGCATGAAAGATGAGTATGATGCTTTACTTGTGATTATCCCTTTTGATCTAGTCCTAAACAAGGTTTAAGTAAATAAAGTAATAATCATTACATAAATAAATAAATGTGTACAAAGTTCTATCTACTCCAATGTTTTGAGTTGCTCAGTAACTAGGGGTATTCATCACAAATGTTTATCTTTACGTCAAACGGTAGCTTGAAATATGAGTATGCAAAGCACTTTAAGTTTGTGACTTTGTGAGTAACCGGGTGCATTCATCACAAATGTTTGTATTCGCGTCAAAAGGGAAGTGACAACTTAAAGACAAAGAATAAATCATATCTTCAAAAAAAAAAAAAATATATATATATATATATATAGATATTTCTCTAGTTTGCTACCTTGTTTGTGTTGGTGAGAAGGGAAGATTAGAAGTTGAGTTTTCATATGAATCAATTATGTTGATTGCACGATAAATATGACTGAATTTGGAATTTTTGTATGGATGTTTGATTTAGAGAATGTGAGTATGCTTATTTTTCTTTATTTGCTATTGTGTACACTAAGTTAAAGATACCAATGTTTGCATGATAGGTCCTTCAAGTGTGATGAATCGAGCCTAATTATGGTTGTTATTATTATTATTTTTATTTTAAAGGTTTTATGTTTTGTTTTGCTTGAGGACTAGCAAAATCTAAGTTGGGGGGTGTGATTGTGCATCAAAAGTGTCATTAAGTCTCTTATTTTACATATGTATTTATTGTTTTTATTTGGTTGTTTTTATAATAACTGATGTGTTTTTTAGTAATGAAGTTTGTTTTAATGTTTTGATAGGTTTTTGGAGCTTAAATGAATTAATTTAGAAAATTCAACGTTGGAATTCAGAACAAAGAATTGAAGAGACATTTAGTTGAAGATTGAAGCAAATCTTGGTTCAAATAAGTGCTCCAAATTTGTCCCAAAAATCAATTCTATTCCAATTCTAGAAAAGAATATCATATGATTTATTTCAAGCCCAAACTTGCCTTATGTTGTGTGCAAACTTCAACCATTAAACACTCAAGGTTTCAATGTCAATCTTAGCCCAAATAAGAAGTACATTTGTATACTTATTTGATGCTCAAATTCAGCCCAAAATCAGCCCCAAATCAGCCCTAAATCAACCCCAAATCAACCTTCAAACCAACCCAAACACAATCCATGATCTTACATGTCCACACAACAAATAACAATTGATTTATTTTGGGTAATCCATTGATCCAAGAAGGCAAGCACATGGATGGAAAGCTGGAGGGGATATTTTAACATTATTTTGGGTCAAAAAGAAGAAGGAGACACCTCATAAATGAGGAAGAAAAACGTGCACCAAAGTAATTGTAAAGCTGTTTTGATTTGATTTTTCAGAACACCTTTTGGTGTTTTGCCCATAACTTTTGACTCAGGTATCCAAATGAGCTGTTCTTTAATGATCTGGAAAGGTGACAGAATTGCCTATAAATATGTCTCTAATAGACTTCTCCAAACAAAGCTTCTAAGAGGGTCGAATTGCTGTCCAAAGTTAGAGTCAGATTTGTGTCCGAATTTTTTCTGAAATTGTATTGTGTTCTTCTTTATAGATTTTGGTTCTTTAGTTTGTAAAACTTATTATTTCAGTTGGATTCAAGTTCTTTCATGTTTATTGAAGTGTTCTTATATATAATCATGGTTGGCTAAACTCTTTCTTGGATCCAAATTAAGGATAATGGTGATTGAGGTGAGTTCTTTAGGATATGAATGAATCTTAATGTTTATCTTCTTATTTTCTTCATGAATGATTTATTATTGTAAAGAAATTTTACAAATCATTTAGGTAATGTTATAATCTTGAATTTTTATGCACAAACTTTAGTTTTGGTATAGAGATTGCTTGATTCAATGTCTTACTTAATATGAAAGTACTTGTTCATTCTTAAGCAATAATCAATCTTCATCTTTCTAATCTTCATTTTAATATCTTCCGATCTAATATCACCATCGTTGATATTAGGTTGAGTTATCTTATATATGTTGAAGAAATCACCAATACATCACCATTAAAATTGATTTGGACCAAGACTTACTTTTTCTTGTCATTTAAAATCTATTTACATTTTTTTTTATCTTTAAAAGCAAATCCATCAATTATTTTCAACCAAGTTATTGTTAATTTAATTTCTCTTGAGTTTTTTTTTGTTAGTTAGCTTAATTTCCAGATCTAGCTCTCTGTGGATATGACCTCGATCTTACCGAGTTAATTGCTACATTGCACACTCGTGCACTTGCGAGTTAAAACAAGCTGATCATAAAAAGCGGTCAAGCATGTTTCAAGTTTGTCAGTGTTCGTTATTTCAAGTGATATCTTTTATACTCTATCTTTCTACCTTTAAACATTGAGGACAATATCTCGTTTTGGTTGGGGGGGCAGGGTAGTAGTTGATAAAAAAAAATTATTTTTCATTTCATAAAGCATGTGCATAATTGTTGTTATTAGGATGGCAGAGTAAAGGAGCTCTTTTGTTAAAGTGACTCTTGAGACGCATCTTAGTAACCATTCTTAACAAGGTCTATTATAATACTTGAAATATTCAGGTTTACAAACTCTCGCATTGTTATCACTTAATTCTGCTTATATACTTATTTAACATGTATTCTTCTAAGAAAAGCCCCATAATTATGTGTTGATACATTGAGCACAAAAAAAAGGTTTATGAATATCTTGTTAAGAGGTATTGAGCAGGTATATAAATTTAACGAGAGTTTGTTTATCTGGATAGATTAATGGAAGTTAAATGATGAATACCTTGCTTTGTGGAATTTGCAAATTGTTTTTCTATTTAACGCTTTGATTACTAGGGACTAGTAATAAGCTGGTTGGGGGGTGTGATTAGTACATAAAAGTGCATTTTTATCATGGTTTTATATCATCATTTTGCACTTGAAGTATCAATAACTCCTTAACTAAAGCATGTTTTATAATAATATATCTAATAATATAAGATACCTTTAATTTGTGGTAAATGTTCATTTTAAATGCAGGTCTATCACATAAATGAAAGGATTGATTGATGACTTTAAGAACTTAAATTGCAAGGATAAAGAGATGGCCAAACTTAGAAAAAAGATGTCGGTGCAATTCAAACCGGAACACTATTCGGTAATTGGGTCATATCTGGAGCTATAGATCTCAGATTTAGGTCCACTTTATATGGATGGAAAGATAAGACATAGGCCTACAACTTTCATATAGCCCAAGATCTAAAAAGGCCATTTTCAAGTCCAAATTGTAGCAACAACAAAGAAGCCCGAATCTGTCCTCCAGCCCAAGCATTATTTAGTATTTTGGCTATATCTGGAGTTCTAGAAGTCCAAATAAGCTAAATTGTTTACACAAGAAAGATGAGACAATTGTCTACAACTTTCATGTTTTCAAGTGGCTCCAATTTTGACGTTATCAATGACGTTTTGGGCAGATGAGAGAAGATAAGGATTGTCACCAAGTCAAGAGTTGGCCACCCACTCATCAATTAGTCATCAAATCAATAGTTTCCAATTTTGGCCTATAAAAGGAGGCATTTGCCATGAATTTAGGCATCTTGGTTTCCAGATCAAGATCATGCTCTTGCTTTCTCTCTTTGTATTTTTTGTAATGTTTATGCTTTGCTTTCATTAATATCAAATTTATGCCTTTCATTTACTTAGCTAACTTTTATCTTATTTATGTTCTTATTTTGTTTATTTATTTTTCTTTCTTTTATTATGTCTAACTAAGTTTATTATGTCAAGGTGAAAAGGTTACACTAATTGTGTAAGAATAAGTATAGTGCAAACTCAATATGGACTTTAATGTTTGATACTAACATGTTTTGTATTTGTTATCTTGTTCACTCTTTAATACTTTGCTTGTTAAATGACTAATCTTGATTTATGTTGTATAACACTTGGTACAACAAATACTTGGCACTTTCATAGCTCATACTGTATGGTATAACCGACACTTGAGCTATGAAAGGAACTTGATTTGTTGTTAACATAAGTTATAATCATGAATGCTTGACGAGATTTACAAGTACTAGCATTAATCGAATAAAATGACTAATGTAATCATGTTAACAATATATAATCTGATTGGAACCTCCTTTGTGTGTGGTTTCCAATTGAATAATAAGAGTTTATACTATACTTGTTTGACATACCATTAGTGGATCCTTTAACCTTGACATTTGTTATTATCATCGTTTAATCCTTACATTAATATTCCATCTCCAAGTTCTCATCTTCTTCTTCTTCTTCTTTTTCTTTATTATTTTATTAGTATTACTATTACTACTATTATTAGTACTATTACTATTATTACTATTATTATTATTATTATTATTATTATTATTATTATTGTTATTGCTGTTATTACTATTATTATTGTTCTTGTTGTTATTGTTATTGTTGTTTTATTATTGTTATTTATAATTTGTACAATTAACCTCCCTGTGGTTCGACCCCAGTCTTGTCGGGTTATTTATTACTTCGACACTCCTGCACTTGGGAGAAGACATCAATCTTTTCGTCGTGTCAACATGCAACTAGTGCAATGTAGATAGTATATCATTCATTTCTCATGGGATAGTATGAGGAAAAGCAAACTTAATTTGTGTGTGTCTATGTTGTAAAGATGATAATTGAGAATACATATAAAACAGAATGAGAAGAGCACTTCTCAAAACCATGCAATAAAACTATCTTGTTCTTTAATTTTCTTTCTTTTGTAAATTTTAGCATTTCTTTCACGAGTCAATCCAAATTAGTATGACAAAGTTGTAACTTGTGTAATAAGGACTAAGCCTTCCTAGGTTAACCCGCAACCCTAGTCATCAGATTGGAAGAACCCAATAGAAAAAAAATAAAGCTCATTAAAAAACTAATCAACATCGAGTGATGACACTTAAAAAGAAATTAAGTATATGTGTGTCTATATATATATATATATATATATATATATATATATATATATATATATATATATATATGTCAACCAACATTAATGTCTTAATTTGTGATCTGAGTCATTAGATTTGAAACATTCTATCTGAAAAAACCATGAAATCCAATTTTTAATTAATCAAATGTTAAAAAATAAAATTAAAAAGAAAATCAATTATATAAAAGAATCCAAACAAAAAATAATGATTAAAATAATGAGGATCAAAATTGAAATGAAAAATAAATTAGAGGGCAAGTATGATTCTATTTATTAAACGGTGAAATTAAAAGAAAAATAAATTTAACAAAATAAAAAAAATAAATAAATGAGGCCAAATAAAAAAAAATAGATATCATAAATTGAGAATGAAGAATGAGATTGAAAACAAATCAAAATTTTATAAAAAAGACACAATAAAAAATTTAAAATCAAAATAATAAAGATCAAAGTCAAAATCTTAATAAATAAGATAACAACTTTGATATTTTTAATGACTAACATGAATTTCGAGAAGAGAATAGAGATAAATAGGGATAAAACATAGTTGAAGACAAAACCATCCTTCCACCACTACCACACGCCACCCCACCAAGAAGAAGGTGTCACGACAATCCCATCAACACAATGAAATGGAACTTTTGGTCACCAAGAGGCGCTATCTGAAAAGTGTAGATGCCTCTTACACATAAGCGTATGTGTTGCATAGCCAACCACTTTTGATTTTTAATTGTATTTTATATTTTTTAAATTATTAAATTATCCTTCAACCAACCTACTAATAATAATAAAACTAGTATAAAAAAAATAAAAAAGCATATAGATTCCTTTTTTTTTAATTTTTAAAAGCATTTTAGTCATAGGAATATATTTTTAAAATATATAAAGATTTATTTATATACCTTATGAAAAGGCTTCATGAAGACAATTTAATAATTTTTGGTGAGAATGGTAAAACTCTTATTACATAAACAATACCATTAAATCTTTATGAACAACATTTTTCCAAGTCCTATTAGGTTTTGTCAGTGAAATTTTCAATTTTGACCAATTGATAGCCAAAAATATATAAATTTGATACTGAAAAAAAAAGGATCACTTATAAAAAAAACTATTAAATCAACTCATTATTTCAACATGATGTTGCAAGTCTATGTTAAAAATCTATTTTATTTATTTTTTTCATAAATTAAAATAAATATGTGTAAGGATTTTAATGATTTAAATTCTCAGGTAAAAATTATATTTTTTAATTCAAATTATATTTATATTCATGTATTTTTTATATATAAACATGTTGTTTATTCTTATTTATCAAGATCATGATTTTTTAATAAAACCTTATCATGACATGAAAAGCAAGTTATAATAAAAAACAAAACAAATCATGACTAGATAATTTTTACATGATTTTATAAAAAAGTTAACAATTAATTTGAAATAATTATGTAAAAAAATTACAATAAAAGATAACAAAATAGATATTTTATGTTTCTTGAATGTTCATGAACAAGATTTTTCAAAAGTTATATAAATTAGTTTCATATATAATTACTCATAAAAAAATCTCCAATATTACCATAAAAAAGCAACAATTTTATTAAAAATTATAGCATAATTGGATAATTTTTGAAATATCATTTTAATAATTTTATTTAAAAAGAAATTAATTTTAAAATAAAGAAATTAATTAAAAACTAACAAAAAGTGAGGGGTATTTTAAAAAATACATGTTGTTGGGCTTAGAATGTTTAGCTCATACACCTAATCTTAAATAAAAAAATCCAAGTACATATAGTAGGCTTACAAAAGCAAGTTTATGCACGTGGATTTATGTTTTATTCAAGATAAGTTTACAGGCAACATAAAAGTCTACTTGTGTATTTTTCAGTGAGTTTAAGTGACCAATAAAGTAGAGTGTTGACAAAAATTTCAATCTATTTTTATTTAAAATATTATGTAAACCCTAATAAATTTATTTATGTCTTGAAAAACCTTTTAATCATTTCAAAAATAAAAAAATAAACTAAAATAAAAAATATGTATGCACTTGATCAAATTTTTTTTTATATTGACACTAAAATTGACTTTATTTATATATAACCATTCAAAATTCTTCTTTTTACTCATTCTTTTATTATTATTATTATTTTTTGTGATTGTCTCTCTCATCAATTTCTATGCAGGGAGCGAAATGCAATGAACTTAAAGATTTAAAAGTAAAATATAAACATCTAAAATTAGAAGGACCAAATAAGTGTAAAAAACTTAAAGGAATTAATATATACTATTTTTTTTCGTTAACGGAAGATTGTAATATAACAAAACAGTACAATCTATAAGAAAAGGCTATAAAAAAAAAAACAAAAAGTCTCAATTGTTCTAGTTATATTGATGATATAATACAAGGAAGCATACTCTTTAAACTAAAATAAAGTAGTAGGCATTAACTCGACCAAATGATTTTGTTAAGTCATTTGTTGTTTCATTTCAACTGAACCAAAGAGGTTGACTTAGCATTGACTATATAGATTTACTTGACTATTCAAGAAAGAGACACACCCTTTAACAAAACCGTGTTTTGAACTTGAGATACGTTCTTAGTTGAACACTTAAAAAACATTAAAAAAAAAAGATGAAAAACTCTTTAATTTTACTTCTATTGATGTAACAGTCTGATTGTATGACTCAATTAATGTTAAAAGATCCTAACATATTTTTTTTTATTTTAAGGGTAACTTTTTTATTATTATAAAAAATTTGACAAAGTTTCTTTTATATTTAGAACATCCCAAGTTATCGACTATTATCAATTTACTCAATCAACCTATCACCACAAGGTCCTATAATTCCAGACCTTATATTAAACCTCATAATTCCACACCTCATACAATCCACACAATATATATCTTACTAGTAAGTTTAATATCAATATAGTCTAAACATTATATCATAAAATGTAAAAGAAAATGAATACTAGCATACAAAGAAAGCATTTTGAACATAATAATTATTCTTAAATATTTCAAAAAGGTTGATTACAAGATAACTAAAATACTACATTCTAAGCTGAACTTTTATAAATACATCAAGACTTACACAAAATTATACTACTTAAATGCATTAATTTGTTTTTATTTAAATTAAATATTTACATAAGCTTCACAAAGTAGGGTCCTAAACTAATGATCTTCTTAGATATTTGATGGACCTGTTACATAAATAACATACCATTATGTTTATATATATATATATATATATATATATATAGACACACACACACATACACTCTCATGTAATGAATACGAATGAAGTATTAATTTTTTATCGGATCTATAAAAATTCTAATAGAGAACTTATATTTTACTTGTAAATCTTTTAAACTCACTTAACACTCATTTGTATATTCGTAATTTGAATACTCTTATTTACTCGTATAAATTGGGTGACCTTGCAATGTCTAATCTTGAAATTTATTTTCGACAATCCTATCACAGATGCTAGTTGCCGAAGCTAATCTTGTAAATCATCTCTCGGCAATCCTATCACGAATGCTATTAGCCAAAATTAATCTTGTAATTCATATCCTAGCAATCCTATCATGGATGCTATTAGCCAAAACTAATCTTGTAAATATGCTAGATTTTATTTTCATTGAACACGATATTTATTGTAATTGCATTCACCAAAAGAATTTTAAATTGCATAAATGTAAATAGAAGGAAAATCACACACATGCTTCACTTGTCTTACGACCTCCCCTAACAGAAGATCCAATCCTGGTTACTTCTCCTGAATCATAAAGAAGTTTTTGGTTACGATTCCTTCAAGCTGATATTATAGAGAGTCTATATTCATCCATTACTCATATATTATTTTCTATGCATGTTCATTTTCTCATAATAACACACACACACACACACACACACACACACACACACACATATATATATATATATATATATATATATATATATATATATATATATATATATTCAGAGTTAGTATCTCAATATATAAGTATTCGTATGACTCAATTCTTTTATATATAGTATTCACGTGAAAGTCTATTGTTATTGTCTAACTTTGATCCATTACTATCTAGATATTAAACTATTACTGTCTAGACATTGGATTGCTACTGTCTAATTTTGAATTGTTATTGTTTAATTTTCAACTGTTTGTCCAACTGTTATTGTCTAGACATTGAACTATTACTGTCTAACTTTGAATAGTTAGTATTCAATTTTCATTTGTTACTGTCTAAACATTGAACTACTATTGTCTAACTTTGAACTGTTACCATCCAATTTTCAACTGTTACCGTCCAACTATTACTGTCTAGACATTGAACTATTACTGTCTAACTTTGAATTGTTACTGTTTAATTTTTAACTATTACTGTCCAAACATTCATCAGATTTGTAACTATATCTAAAGTTTTAAAATCCATTTAAAGTGAGATTGATCTAGTTAGAAAGCTAAGAAATGAGACTACAAGTTCTCTGAGGGAGGAGAACCCAGTTTTGCCTTTAAGATAGTCAAAATTGCTCATTAACTAATTAGTCCCACCACCTTACATAATCAGTCATGACCCAGTCTCAGTTGATAATCCATAACTGGAGTTCTGCATCTCTAAATTGAGCAAGACAATTTTTCTTGGTTAGTAATATTCAAATTTATAATTTCTATAAGGAAATCAATCCTAATTTCCTCATCCTCCTACCTGAGATCTCACTGAAAGTTAGGAGACAAGTTTGTCAAGATTCGTCTCCCCTTCCCTTTCACATAATACTTTCATAAACTATATACCACACAAATGAATTAACTTAATCTTAACAATAAATACTTTTTTTTTCAAATTTATGTCTAAGAACCCTAACCTATGATTTAATATCAAGGCATCAATTCTTTATTGGATTTAAAAATGATTTTTTTTAAGATCATGTTTAGAACACCTTACCTGATACAAATTAAGATTTTGATCTTCAAATAGTTGAAGATTTTCAACTCCCTCCTTTCTTTTCTTCTTGTTTAGTTTTTTGGTAATCCTTTGCTCTCAAGTATTTATCCCATCTATAAACTCTAAATCTTGGATGGGTTCTTGAAATTTTAGTGTTTTTCATTTGATTTCTCAAGAATAGGTATAAAACTCTCTATTTTCTCTCCATATGGTTCGTATAGATTTTTGGTGAGGAGAGAGTATTTATACTCTATATTTTTTCTTATTTACATTTAGACCCCTTTTTTTCTTTGAGTGTATTGTTCTCTTCAATTAAATTTAGCCCTCACAGTAACGGGTTTATTATATATCTCGAATTATTTTTCCTAGACATTTATATTCAAAATTTTTTGAATTTCTATTTTTATTTAACCATATACGTGAATTTCTTCACTTTTATTTATTTATTTTTCCCGGGGTTTACAATTGAGGCGTGAACAAGATGTTCAATATGATTATGTTGATACTAGTGATTTGTTAATATGATGATCTCATCTTTCTATCCTAAAGTTAGAAGAAAAAAATTAAGAAAAGGTAGTTATAATTTACTTTTTCAATATTGAAACAAATGTTTCAGATTGATCTAGATTAGCCTAGGTTATCCTGTTCAACTCATGATCTAAGTTATTGGCTCAACCGAGTTTAATAACTTTGCTTCTTATAAACAAATTTTTATTTAATTATACAATATAAAAAGGCATTCACGGTAAAGGTAATGAATACAATTATAAAGAAGAAAAATATCTTTTTCATAAAAAAAATATTTTCTGATTATGTAATTTTTTATTTTGAAAATAAATGGAATTAAAAAAAATAGCATAGTTCATTGCAACAATGATAAAAAGAAAAATTCTAAACTTATTTCTATTATCTTAATAATTCTGTATATCATGCTAATATATAATTATCCATAAAGTAATTGATAATAATATCATAAAAGAGCGTTTAAAAAAAACAAAACAAAAAGAATTACATAGTTTTTAATAGCAACATGTTTTTTTTAAATAAAAGGCAACAATAATTAGAACAAAATTTTGTTAAAAATCTCAATTATTTGAAATAAGTAGGAAAAATATATCTCTCAAATTCAAACTCCATTTTCTTTTTAATACATCTCTTTATTATTTAACTAAAGCATGTTTTTTAATTGTAAGTATTATTTATTAAATAAAAAAATATCATGATCTCAAAATCATAGTTTTTTAAAATATATTAAAATAATATCTTAATTTTATGAATGTGATTGAAGGAAAAATAAAATTAATTAATGTGATAAAATCTATTAAAAATTAAAAAAACATTATTTTTATTGAATATGCATGAGCATATCTTTAATTGTTTTTTGTATATTAGGTATATAATAATTAAAAAATATATACATTAACATTCCCTTTAAAACCTATAATATTATTTAAAAACTATAACAAAATTAAATAATACTTACAATGTTAAGTTTTATTTATTTATTTACAATGCATTTCACTCTAGATATGTCTAAAAGATTGGGCCTACCTTAAATAGTAAGAAGGCTTCTACAAGGCTAGGCCTATACCTAATCTTCTTTATTTTCTTATATTTAAGAATGGATAATGTCATCTGTTTTTTTATTTTTTAAAAAAATTAAAATAAAATTTTTAATGTGTCATGTATGAAGTGTTATCTAGTTCAAATCTTAATTATATAAAAAAGTGGTTGAAAAGTTAGTTCCTAGGTTTTTGAGATCCAAAATCTCATTTTCAATTTATTTTATTTAAAGAAGAGCAATAAACTTATTAAGAATCTCAATAAAAAATAAAAAATAAAAATAAAATTTACAGCCTTCTTTTCTTTTTCACTTTTCATCAAGTCTCGTTCCTTTTAAATTCTAGAAATTGAAATGTAAAACAAATAAAGATTAATGATAAAACATAAAACCCAAAAAATCAAGGATTATAAATGAGAAAGATAAAGGTTTGAGGGACCAAAACATGGTTTTCCACACCTCTTGAATAGTAAAAGGATTGTTTTGTTTCTTTATCAAATCTGATCCTTATTGTTTTAACTTTTTAAAATTGACAATAAAAAAACCTTTTTTGCTTTTAAATTTTAGCAACAATTTAACGCCTGAACATTTATCAATATTGCAAATACTGTAACACACAAGATGAATCAACTTATGAAGTTTAAAATTGTATGAGTATAGTAAAAGAGGATAGAATTAAAATAAAATAAAATTAAGTGAGATAAATAAATAATTGTTATAGAGCCAAAAAGAAAAGAAAAAAAAAGGGGCCTAACCAAACGCGCTCTAGTAGTACATAATAGGGGTGGATAAAAAAATAAAAAACTGATTAAATAGAGAAAACTAGAAAAAAAATAATAGAATAAAACCTAATTATTAAGAAAAATCGATTAAACTGATTAAATCGATTAATATTTTGAAAAAATCGATCACTTCAATTTGATTTTATAAGTCTGAAATTAAAAAAAAAATAAATCTAAATCCAAAAACACAGAAAAATCGAGTCAAACTGCAAAAATCAAACCAAGTCTAAATCGAAAAAATCGATCCAAACCGAAAAAATCAAGCTAAATCGGTTTGAACCGATTTTTGTTTTAAAAACTAAACTGAAACCGGTCAATTTAAACCAATTTTAGTTTTTTTTTATATATAAAATTTTAATTTAATTATTTTTTTGATAAAAAATAATTACTCTAGGTACATATTGCCCTTCGAAGTAGGTAACAGTGAAACGACTTTGATAAAATTTATAGTGTAATAAACCATACCCGAACATTATAGTAGATACAAATGCTGTCATAGGGAGCATAATCACCAACGGGCGCTAATAGACTAATGGTATGCATTCACACATTAAGGCGGTAATTCTTAGGCGTATCACATGTACATGATTGATCTAACTGATTGTTAAGTCATTTCAGCCTCAAAATTCTTGCACAGCAGGCCTACGGGCAGTTTAAGAAGAGCAAGCCCAGCCCAGCCCAGCCCATATTGTTTAATTGGTCTGAAATAATTGAGGCCTTCTAATATCAAGCCTTGATCCAATTGATCTGTATTTCAATTATTTCAATCTCCTCTCAGCAAACGAGAAAGTTAGTACTTATAACACAGACGGATCCCGGGAGCCAAAATTTTCTGGTTGGCGCACTAGGTCCCAATTGGGCTTTGATGTGGGTTCGTATCTCTATTAGTAGAAACAAGATTGGTTTCCAACTATATTGTTGGCCACATCAAATTTATTTTTAATATAAAATAAGAATATATAAATGTTAATATATTTTAAAAAAAAAACATAAATTCAAGTCATAAAATTAGCTGGATTTACACTACTAGAATTTTTCAATTTATCAATAGAATATTTTATCGGTAATTAGACATTATGTTTATCAGCACAACTTTTATTATAAAATTTATTAATAGTAATAGTTCATCCAAAAAATTATTTTTAGTGATTCCTATTATATCATTGAGTTCTTTGATAAAAGAATTATTGATGAATTTATAGATAGAAATTTATAGATAGGAAAAACATATAAAAAAAACTATATATTTCAATCTGTCAATATTTCCAAGAATGACTATAATATATCACCGATAAAAATACTATATGTAATTCTATTAGTGATTTTTTTAATGCTACCAATGGAATGCAACCAATATAAGGAAACTATCAGTGATTAAATAGTGGTAGTAACATTTACAATAATCATTTTCCAACTTTTTAAAACATACCGACAAACTTAATTTGTTGGTAATACCATTAGTAATTGTTTATTTTTTTAAAAACAAAATCTATTAAATAGAGTAGAAAATAATTAAATTAAAGTACAAATCAAATATTTATTATAAATTTTAAAATTTATTAGTTCAAATACAATTTATTTAGAACAGAGAGGTTAAAGGAGGAGGAGGAAACAGGTCTTTATTGGGGCCATTGAGCTAATAAAGGGAGCACATGTACCACCAATCTATAATTTCAGCTCCATGTACAATCGGTGGAGTTCAACCATCTTAGCAAGAAGTCATTTTATCTCAGTAGTAGGATGGGTTGTTCGAGCTTCAACTTATTGGTTTAAAATCAACTCGAACTCCAAAGTTTGAGTGTTTAGAACCAATTATGAGCATCCAATAATTGAAATAATTTCAGGTTGTCTACAAGTCCTTGGCCATAGTGTTTGAGATATCATACACCTGATTTCTATTGAGTCCACCAAACAATCCTACCTTCAACTACAAATCTAGATTGAGTTCCGGATGAGTCAAAGGAGCATCTCTATATCTCTTCTTTAACTGAGTGTTATATTTATATCGGGTTTACCAGACAATCCTGTCTTTAACCATAAACTTAGATCGCGTTCTGGATGGGTTAAAGGATCGTTCTTGCATCTCTCCTTCAACTGGATGTTATATGTATTTTGGAAAAAAAAAACATAATCAAATTCAAAAAATAATAACTAAATTATTGAAATCTAACATGCCATGAAGTATTGAGCTTAGCTATCCATGAGCTGTTGCACCCTTTTCTGACAATAATTATTTCGCATGTGTATTTCTATAAAAGCTTCATCGGTTTTGGTTTGTATCTAAGAATCGTAGCCTATAAAAGAAAATTGTTGTTACTTAAACATATTTGTATAAAAAAAATAAAACAATAGATGTAATTAGAAAGAGAATCTGACTATTCACTTTTAATATGAAACAAATGGAATGGATCATTTAGTGTGCACGGTAATAGAACTGTGAATTTGTCTGTTCTGGTTCTTCACACTGGACTGTGACCATCATACAAAATGCTTGTACGTCACTTGCTATATATATTCAATTTGCACAACCTTTAAGATGTATAGAGGTTTGAAATCCTTCCAAACAACCATGTCCTACTAGCTTGGAAGCTCTCTTTTTTTAACATATTTTTTGATTTTTTCTACGACTCATACCAAAAATCACGCAACCTATATGGTATAAAAAAATTATTAGTTAATAAATGAAAAATAAATTCGAATATTTGGATAAAACATATTGGTACAAATGAATTATTAGTTAATTAATGAACATAAAATTTGAATATTTGGATAAAAAATATTTATCTTAATTTCAATCTTACCTATCTGTAACGTGACTCTTTCAAACTCTCCTCACAACAATGTTTGTCAGATCTATCCTAGTAAAAGTTTTCTTTGCAGTTTAGATTTGTAAAAGAATAATTTCATTAATATTAATAAACTAATTAGATTAACATAATAAAAAAACTGTTTGAATTAATACTAATTTTAAACTTTTCAAACCATGCATGAATCATAAATTTCCATTCAGGATTTATAAAAACCTAACTCTATTAAAAAATAACAGTTACATTAATGATTTCATTGTTAATGTTATCATTCGGGCAACTTTAATATTTGTAAACCTAAAATTGCATTTGTTAATTGAAATTATTTTTTCAAAAATTATTAACTATTCTTTATTTTTTAATAGTGCATGAAAGGAAAACGAACTTACATTAAGTGATTATTAGTACTTAAAAGTGTATTTTTATCGAGGTTTTATATTATCATTTTGCAATTTAAGTATCAAAAACTCTTTAATTAGAGTATGCTTTATAATAACATATATAATATTAAAAGATTCCTTTAATTTATCTTAAATGTAGGCCTATCATATAAATCAAAGGATTGATTGATGTGATTAACTACTGAAAGTGAAAAAACAAAGAAAAGGCTAAGCTTAGAAAAGAAATAATGGTTCAATCCAAACTGAAACACTGTTAAGTTATTGGATAATATCTGGAGCTATAAAACTTAGATTTAGGTCTATTCTATATGGATGGAAAGCTAAGACATAGACTTAAAACTTTCATGGGAGTCCAATATTCAAAAAGGTCGTTTTCAAGTTTAAATTATAGCAATAAAAGAGACGTTCGAATCTGTCCTACAGCATCAATATTGTTCAGTGTTCAGCCCATATCTCGAGTTCTAGAGGTTTAAATGCACCAATTTGATTTTTTAGAAAGTTGAGATAATTTCCTAGAACTTTCATGAAGATAATTTGTTCAAATTTTAATGTTAGCAATGATGTTTTTGTTTACACAAAAAGATAAGGATTGTCACCAAGTCTATATAGCCACTCACTCAACAATTAGTCAACAAATCAATAGTTTCAAATTTTAGCCTATAAAAGGAGGTATTTGCCATGCGTTTTGATATCTTGGTTTTCAAATCAAGATCATGCTCTTAATTTCTTTCTTTATATTTTTTTAATGTTTAAGTTTTATTTCATGTTATATTTTCCTTAATCTCTTGTTTATACTTTTCATTTCCTTTACTATTCTTATGTTTTTATGTTGTTTATTTATATTTCTCTTCTTTATTATGTCAAGGTAAAAAGGTTTCACTAATGGTGTTAAGTGATTAGTACTTAAAAGTGCATTTTTATCAAGGTTTTATTTCATCATTTTGCACTTGAAGTATAGACAACTCCTTAACTAAAGCATGTTTTATAATAACATATTTAATAATATAATATACCTTTAATTTATGGTAAATATTCATCTTAAATGCAGACCTATCGCATAAATAAAAGGATTAATTGATGATTTTAAGTACTCAAATTGAAAGGACAAAGAGATGGCTAAACTTAGAAAAGAGATGTCAGTGTAATCCAAATCGGAACACTATTTGGTAATTAGGTCACATCTAAAGCTGTAGATCTCAGATTAGGTCTACTTTATATGGATAGAAAGGTTAGACATAGGCCTAAAACTTTCATTGGAGGTCTATTTTAAATAGACCATTTTTAAATCCAAATTATAGTAACAATAAAGACATTCGAATCTATCCTGCAACCCAGATATTGTTCAGTGTTCAGCCCATATCTTGAGTTCTAGAAGTCCAAATGACCTTAATTTTTTTTGCTTGGAAAGCTGAGACAATTTTCTAGAACTTTTATGCACAGAAGTGGTTCCAATTTTGACGTTATCAATGATGTTTTATTTAGATAAGAGAGGACAAGGATTGTTACCATGTCAAGAGTTGGTCATCCACTCATCAATTAGTCTTCAAATTAATAGTTTCCAATTTTAGCCTTTAAAAGAAGACATTTTCCATGCATTTAGGCATCCTGATTTCTAGATCAAGATCATGCTCTTGGTTTCTCTCTTTGTATTGCTTAAGTTTTGCTTTCATTAATATCAAGTTTATACCTTTCATTTTCTTTCCTTTAGTTAATTTTTATCTTATTTATGTTCTTAGTTTGTTTATTTATGTTTCTTTCTTTCATTATGTTCAACTTAGTTTATTATGTCTAGGTGAAAAGGTTACACTAATGGTGTAAGAATAAGTATACTATAAACTCAACATGGAACTTAATGTTTGATATTAACATGTTTTGCATTTGTTATTTTATTCATTCTTTAATACTTTGCTTGTTAAATAACTAATTTAGATTTATTTTGTATAACACTTGGTATAACAAAGACTTGACACTTTCATAGCTCAACTGTATGGTATAACTTATACATATGCTATGAAAGGAACTTGAGTTGTTTTTAACATAAGTTAAAATAATAAATACCTGACAAGATTTACCAGTATTAACATTAATCGAATAAGATAACAAATGCAATCATGTTAACAATCTATAATCTGATTGGAACCTTATTTGTGTGTGGTTTCCAATTAAATAATAAGAGTTTATACTATACTTGTTTGACATATCATTAGTGGATCCTCTAACCTTGACATTTGTTGTTATCATTGTTTAATCCTTACGTTAATTTTCTATCTCAAAGTTCTCATCAACTTTTTCTTATTCTTCATTACTACTGCTACTACTATTACAATTACAATTACTATTACTACTACTTACTACTACTACTATTGCTTCTACTACTATTATTATTATTTTTATTTTTATTATTGTTACTTTTATTATTGTTACTATTATTGTTGTTGTATTATTGTTATATATAATTTATACAATTAACTTCCCTATGGTTCAACCCTGGTCTTGCCGGGTTATTTATTATTTCGACACTCCTACATTTGGAAGAAGGCATCAATCTTTTGGTCATGTCATTAAGATAAGTATAGTATAAACTCAACATGGACTTCAGTGTTTGATATTAACATGTTTTGTATTTGTTATCTTATTCACTCTTAATACTTGTTAAATGATTAATCTAGATTTATATTATATAACACTTGGTACAACAAATACTTGCCACCTTCATAGCCCAACCATATAGTATAACCTATATTTGTGCTATGAAAGAAACTTGATTTGTCTTAACATAAGTTATAATCATGAATACCTAATAACATTTACAAGTATTACAATTATTTGAATAAGATAACTAATGTAATCATGTTAACAATTTATAATCCGATTGGAACCTTCTTTGTGTGTGGTTTCCAATTGTGTAATTAAAAGAGTTTATACCATTCTTGTTTGAAATACCATTAGTGGATCCTCCAACCTTGACATTTGTTTTTATCATTTTTTGATCCTCACATTGATCTTCCATCGCAAAGTTCTCATCAACTTTATCATCATCTTCTTCTTCTTCTTTATTATTAATATTAATATTATTATTACTACTATTGTTATTGTTATTGTTATTGTATTGTTATTTATAATTTATATAGTTAATCTCTTTGTGGTCCGACCCTAGTCTTGTTGGGTTATTTATTACTTCAACACTTCTAAACTTGGGAGAAGACATCAATGTTTTGGTCTTGTTAGTTAACATAAGTTATAATCATAAATACCTGGCAACATTTACAAGTATTAGCATTATTTAAATAATATAACTAAGATAATCATGTTAAGCATTTGTAATCTGATTGGAACCTCCTTTGTGTGTGGTTTCCAGTTAATTAATAAAAAGAGTTTATACTATACTTGTTTGAAATACTATTAATAGATCCTCTAACCTTGACATTTATTTTTATCATTGTTTAATTCTCACATTAATCTTATAATCTCAAAGTCTCCTTTAACTTCTTCTTCTTATTGTTGTTGTTTATACTTTATATAGTTAACCTCCTTGTGGTTCGAATTTGATCTTGCTAGGTTATTTATTACTTTGATGCTCTTGTACTTAGGAAAAGACATCAATCTTTTGATCATGTCGATTGTCTATGACTATTCTTTTAGGTAGCCCATATCAACAAATTAATGCTTTCTCAATAAACCTTTTAACAACCTTCTAAGTCACATATATGTATGAGCATACTTCGATCCATTTAGTGAAGTAATCAATTGTTGTTAAAGCACATTTGTGTCCATTGTTGGCTTTCAAATTAATAGGCTCAATAACATCTATTCCTCACATTACAAATGTCAAGGTAACACAATGTTAAATAAAGAAACTAGTGGTGTATTAATCTTATCTCTATACACTTGGAATTTGTGACACATTCTTGCATCATTTATGCAATTTTTCTCTAAGATCATCTAAAAATATCCAACTCTCTAGATCTGTCTAGCCATCATATATCCATTTGCATACGTAGCGCATATCCCCTACCGTATTTCTTGTTACAATATTATCACTATGCAATTATACGAATATGAGATATGTCTGAATGAATATATGTGTTCTAGAATATGTGTAAAAACAGTGTTTGAAATTATCTAAATGCAAGTGTACTAAGTAATGATCACTTGATGTACCAGGAGGCGCGACTGAGATCAGATCTTTAACCGAACAAGGACACACTAAGGGAGGAGTAGGTAGGTGGTTCCCACCTTTAACTAATTTCTATCAAGTCTTCAGTGTAGTTATACATAATGTTCTTACTTGATTTCAATTGATTAAAGTTACTCATGGAACATAATGATTGAATGATGTGATTAGCTTTAGGTAATGGTATCCATTTAGATAACCGGGAATGAATGATGTGGTTAACTTTGGCTAATAATACTGACACGACCAAAAGATTAATGTCTTCTTCTAAGTGTAGGAGTGTCAACGTAATAAATAACCCGGCAAGACCGGGGTTAAACTATAGGGAGCTTAATTGTATAAATTATAGATGACAATAATACAACAACAAGAACAACAAGAACAACAACAACAACAACAACAACAACAATAACAATAGTAATACTAATAACAATAACAATAATAATAAAGAAAAGAAGAAGAAGAAAAAGAAAAAAAGTTGATGAGAACTTTGAGATGGAAGATTAACGTAAGGATTAAACAATGATAACAATAAATGTTAAGGTTAGGGGATCCATTAATGGTATGTCAAACTAGTATAGTATAAACTCTTATTATTCAATTGGAAGTGATTAGTACTTAAAAGTGCATTTTTATCAAGGCTTTATATTATCATTTTGCACTTGAAGTATCAATAACTCCTTAACTAGAACATGTTTTGTAATAACAAGTTTGATAATACAAGATACCTTTAATTTATGGTAAATGCTCATTTTAAATATAGGTATTCTCACAATTCAAAGGATTGATTGTTGTGATTAACTATTGGAAGTGAAAGGACAAAGAAAAGGCTAAGCTTACGAAGGAGATGCCGATTCACTTCAAATTCAAACACTGTTTAGTCATCGGATCATATCTAGAGCTATAGATCTTGGATTTCATATTAATTTATATGGATGAAAAGATAACAAATAGGCCTACAACTTTCATGGGTATGGAAAGACCTAAATTTGCCATTTTCAAATTCAAAGTTTGGCCACAAAAGAGAAGTCCGAATCTCTCTTGCAATCCAGCCTAAACACTACTTAAAGTTTTATCCAAAACTGGAGTTCTAGAAGTCCAAATGATCTAAAATTTGGTGGGTGGAAGGAAAAGACAATTTCCAACAAATTTTATGAGAGAACCAGCTCAAATTCAGATGGTAGAAATGAGATTTCATCCACACAAGAGCATGAGAGCTATCCACCATGTCCACCAGTAGCACTACTCAGTATTTTAGACATATCTCGAGTTGTAGTGATCCAAATGATTTGAAATTTGGTGGGTAGAAATAAAAGATAACTTATGAAGAACACGTTGCCAAATTCTGATTGCATCAATGTCAATTCAGCCATTCAAAGTGCTTGAGTGATGTTGTTCACCAAGTCCACTAATCAATAGTTGGCCACTACATTAATTATCAATTACCACATGAATAGTTTCGAATTTTAGCCTATAAAAGAAGGAATTTGCCATTCATTTGGGCATCTTGTTTTCCATATCAAGATTATGTTCTTGCTCTTTCTCTTTATATTGTTGTAATGCTTAAGTTTTACTTTCATTAATCTCTTGTTCATGCTTTTCATTTCCTTTACTATACTTAGTTAACTTATCTCATGTTTATGTTCTTATATTGTTTCTTTAAGTTTTCCGCCTTCATAATGTCTAGCTAAGTTAATTATGTCTCGGTGAAAAGGTTTCACTAATGGTGTTAGGATAAGTAAATATAAACTCAATATGGACTTCAATGCTTATATCCTAAACAACTTGCTATTAACATGTCTTATCATTTTTATCTTATTAATTCTTAATACCTTACTTGTTAAATGGTTAATCTAGATTTGTGTTGTGTAACAATTGGTACATCAAATACTTGATCCTTTGTAGTATTCGGCCAACATCGTTATTATGAGAGGAACTTGATTTGTTGTCAACATAAGTTAGCATCATGAATACTTGATAAAATTTATAAGTATGGTGTTATGTAAATAAGATGATTAATATGATCATGTTGATAATTAATAAAGAGTTTATACCTTACTTATCTCTAATACTATTAGTGTATCCTCTAACCTTGGCATTTGTTTTCATCATTGTATAATCTTCACATTAATTTTACATCTCAAAGTCCTCTTTAACTCATCTTCACCACCATCACCACCATCATCATCATTGTTGTTATTGTTTTTATTATTGTTGTTGTTGTTGTTATTGTTGTTGTTTTTATTTATAATTTATATAGTTAATCTCTTTATGGTTCGACCCCGGTCTTGCTGGGTTATTTATTACTTTGACACTTCTGCACTTAGGATAAGACATCAACTCTTTGATCGTGTCAAGTTTTTGGCGTCATTGTCGGGGAGGTAAGTTCTTATATAAATTATAATATTTATTTTATTTTCACTTTTCATTTTGTTTTGTATCTAACTTTTGTTTCTTTTGTTTTGTTTCCTTCTTCTTTTATTTTCTTCCTCCTTTTATTTTCTTCCTACACGTGCATGAGAGTTTGGTCATGTGCATTTTAAAAAAAAAATAGCCGAAGAAGATAACTAGTCACTTCATAATGAAAATAATGAGAATAACCGAGTTAGAACACTTAGAGACTATATGAACCCTACAAGAACAAGTGCACCTTCATGCATAATTTTCCCTCCTGATGCATCTCACTTTAATTTTAAGCCAGCCATTATTCAATTTTTACCTTCTTTTCATGGCTTAGATCTAGAAAATCCATACTTGCATTTGAGAGAATTTGAAGAAGTTTGTAACACCTATAATGACTTAAATTGTATCATGAACACCATCAGATTAAAGTTTTTTCCTTTTTCATTAAAAGATAAAGCTAAAACATGGCTACAAAATCTTAGGTCAGGATCCATTCATGCTTGGAATGAAATGCAACAACAATTTTTAAAAAAAATTTTTCCATCTCATAGAACAAACTCATTCAAAAGACAAATCATCACTTTCACTCAAAAACCAGGAGAAACATTTTACCAATATTGGGATAGGTATCGGGACTTGCTTAATACTTGCCCTCATCATGGTTTTGAAACATGGAGATTGGTTTCACATTTTTATAAAGGGTTAACACCTAAAGATAGACAAATGGTGGAATTAATGTGCAATGAAACTTTTGAAAATAAAGACCCTAACGAAGCAATGGAGTACCTAGACTTGCTAGCTGAAAATGCTCAAAATTGGGACACTATAGGAACTTATGAGGCACCAGGTATGACTCAACCTCATACATCTAGTGGAGGTATGTACAACCTTAGGGAAGATCATGATCTCCAAGCTAAATTTGCATCTTTAGCCAGAAAACTTGAGGCACTAGAATTAAGAAAGAGTGGTCAATTAAAATCTATTCAAGACATTGTGTGTCAAATCTATGAAACCAATGAACATTCAACCAATGACCGTTTAACTTTGCCTTCTTTTAAGAAATGTCTCCATGAACAAGCCCATGTTTTAAACAATTTCTAAAGGCCCAATCATAATCCATACTCGCAAACATACAACCCTGGTTGGAGAAATCACCCAAATTTTAGTTGGAAGAGTGGTAACAATAATGCACAAACTTCACAGCCACTGTTTCAAGCAAACCATAATTTTTAAAATTCTCATGGATATGCACCTCTTTATGCTCCACCTCTTGAGAAGAAATCTGGAGGAAACATTGCATGTATTCATTGAAAAGCAGGAGACAATCAACACTCAAAATGCTCAAACCATGGCAGATATAAAAAATGCTCTTGCAAAATTCACATCTACTCTCAGTTTTCAAGAGAAAGATAAGTTTCCATCTCAACCACAGCTAAATCCCAAGGGGCAATACAATGCAAATGCAAGTAGTTCCGCAAACCATCACATGGATCAAGTCAAATTAGTCATCACTCTTCGCAGTGGTAAGGTTATTGAAAAACCCACTCTTGAACCTTGTGAGAAAAATAATGAGTTAATCTCCGAGGGTAAGGAAAGGGTTGAAGCTGAACATTGCAAAGAAAAGACTCATTCCCCGTCAACACTTCCATTTCCTCATGCCATGACCAAACAAAGGAAAGTCAATCACAACTCTAAAATTTTTAAAACTTTCAAACAGGTAAGGATCAATATACCTTTGTTGGATGCTATTAAACAAGTTCCTTCTTATGCTAATTTTTTGAAAGATTTGTGCACTGTGACGAGAAAACTGAATGTGAAAAAGAAAGCCTTTTTACCCAAACAAGTAAGTGCCATTCTTCAGAACAATAATGCTTTGAAATATAAAGACTCTGGTTGTCCTACAATTTCATGCTTTATTGGAGAACATAAAATTGAAAGAGCTTTACTTGATCTCGGAGCTAGTGTGAATTTACTTCCATATTCAGTCTTTGAAAGTCTCAATCTAGGTGAGTTAAAACCAACTTCTGTAACTCTGTTACTTGCTGATAGATCTGTAAAAGTGCCTAGAGGAATAGTTGAAGATGTGTTAGTACAAGTTGATAAATTCATTTATCCTGTGGATTTTATTGTCTTAGATACACAAACTGTTAAAACATGTAATTTAATTCCTGTTATTTTAGGACGTCCATTTCTTGCAACGTCTAATGCATTGATTAATTGTAGGAATGGACTGATGAAGTTATCATTTGGAAACATGACATTTGAGATGAATATTTTCAACATTTGCAAGCAACCTAGAGATAATAATGATTTATAAGAAGTGGATTTTATTAAAAAATTAGTTCATGATCAATTTGAAACTATTTCCAGTGAAATTGAATTTAATGAGTCTAAGAATTTGCAAATGGTTTATTTTCAGGAAGAATTAAAAGCAAGTAATTGGAGACCACAAATTGAAGAATTGCCACCACAATCAATTGAGTCTATACCTTCATGTGTTCAACCACCAAAACCTAATTTGAAGTCACTGCCATTCAATCTTAAATACTCATTTTTGGGAGAAAATGAAACTTTTCTGGTAATAATTTCTTCCAAACTTAATGCACATCAAGAAGGTAAGTTATTACAAACTCTAAAAATGCACAAAAATGCATTAGGATGGACCATAGCTAACATAAAAGGAATTAATCCTTTGATTTGCACATATAGGATTTATTTAGAGGAAAATGCTAAACCCTTTAGAGAAATGCAACGAAGGCTGAATCCTAATATGAAAGAAGTAGTAAGGAATGAAGTCATTAAGCTTCTAGATAATGGAATCATTTATCCTATTTTTGATAGCAAATGGGTAAGTCCTACCCAAGTTGTACCCAAGAAGTCTGGAGTCACTGTGATAACAAATAAGAAAAATGAGTTAATTCCAACTAGGACTGTTACTGGTTGTCGCATGTGCATTGACTATAGGAAACTTAATTCAATGACTAGAAAAGATCATTTTCCCTTACCTTTCATGGATCAAATCCTAGAAAGAGTTGCAGGTCATGAATTTTATTGTTTCCTAGATGGCTATTCGGGTTATAATCAAATTGAAATTGCATTGGAAGATCAAGAGAAGATCACTTTTACATGTCCATTTAGTACTTTTGCATATCGAAGGATGCCTTTTGGATTATGTAATGCACCAGCCATGTTTCAAAGATGCATGCTTAGCATATTCAGTGATATGGTTGAACGTTTTCTTGAAATTTTTATGGATGATTTTTCTGTTGTTGGCGATTCATTTGATGATTGTTTGACTAACTTAGAAAAGGTTTTGAGCAGTTGTGAAGAGAAGAATCTTGTGCTGAATTGAGAAAAATGTCATTTTATGGTAACAAACGGCATTGTACTTGGTCACATTGTTTCATCGAAAGGAATTGAGGTTGACAAATGAAAAATTGAATTAATTGCCAACTTGCCAACACCAGAATCTATTAAAGATGTTAGATCATTCTTAGGACATGCTGGTTTTTATAGAAGGTTCATCAAATGCTGGTTTTTATAGAAGGTTCATTAAAGATTTTAGTGTTATATCTAAGCCATTGTGTAACCTTCTAACAAAGAAAAATGTTGTTGAATGGACTAAACAATATGAAAAAGCCTTTGTTAAACTTTAAAACTTGCTTACTTCTGCTCCTATCATTCAACCTCCTGATTGGTCATTACCTTTTGAAATAATGTGTGACGCTAGTGATTATGCCGTGGGTGCTGTTTTGGGACAAAGAAAAGATAAGAAACCTTATGTGATTTACTATACAAGTAAAACTTTAAATAGTACTCAAATGAATTACACCACCACTGAAAAAGAATTACTTACAGTAGTATTTGCATGTGAAAAATTTTGGTCTTATCTTGTCGACTCACCTGTTGTTGTTTTTAGTGATCATGCAGCTTTGAAATATCTTCTTTCAAAAAAGGATTCTAAGGCTAGACTGGTATGATGGATTTTGTTACTTCAAGAATTTGATATCACAATCAAAGACAAGAAAGGCATCGAAAATATTGTTGTGGATGATTTGTCAAGATTGACAATAGATTCGAGATCTGACATCACACCAATCAATGACTACTTTCCTGATGAATCCTTATTTTCTGTCTCTACAATACCTTGGTTTGCTAATATTGTTAATTTTCTTGTTTCAGGACATTTGCCAACTCATTGGAGTACCCAAGACAAAAGAAGGTTCTTGAACGAAGTGAAGAACTTTTATTGGTATGACCTTTATTTATTCAAATATTGTCCTGATCAAATATTTCAAAGATGCATTCCTGATAATGAGGTAAGTAGTGTCATTAAATTTTGTCATTCTGAAGCATGTGGGGTTATTTTTCATCAAGAAAGACAACTGCAAAAATCTTACAAAGTGGATTTTACTGGCCCACCATGTTCAAGGACTCATACGCATTCTATAAGACTTGTGAAAATTGTCAAAAGTTGGGATCTATTTCAAAACGTCACATGATGCCTTTAAATCCTATTCTTGTCATAGAGATCTTTGATTGTTGGGGTATAGATTTCATGGGACCATTTCCTCCATCATTTGGTTTCTTGTACATATTAGTCGTAGTAGATTATGTTTCAAAATGGATAGAGGCAATTCCAAGTCGAAACAATGATCACAAAACAATGATAAAGTTTTTGAAAGAAAATATTTTAAGTCGATTTGGAATCCCTCAAGCCATGATAAGTGATGGTGGAACACATTTCTGCAACAAGTCATTTGAGTCTTTAATGAGGAAATATGGAATCACACACAAAGTTGCCACCCCTTATCACTCCCATACAAGTGGACAAGTAGAACTTGCTAATAGGGAGATCAAATAGATCTTGGAAAAAACAGTGAACCCTAATAGGAAAGACTAGTCTTTAAGACTTAATGATGCACTTTAGGCTTATCGAACGACTTATAAAACATCATTAGGATGTCACCTTATAGACTAGTCTATGGAAAACCTTGTCACTTGCCTGTGGAACTTGAACATAAAGCGTATTGGCTTATTAAAGCTTTCAATTCAAATCTTCATGATGTTAGTCAGTTGCGAAAATTACAAATAAATAAGCTTGAGGAAATAAGAAATGATGCATATGAAAATGCAAGAGTTCATAAAGCAAGAATCAAAGAATTTCATGATAAGAAAATACTGAGAAAAACATTCGATGTTGGTAAAAAAGTCTTGCTTTATAATTCTTGACTCCATTTATTTCCTAGAAAACTAAGATCAAGATGAAGTGGTCCTTTTATTATGAAACATGTGTATCCATATGGGGCCTGTGATATCGAGAATTCAAAAAATGGTAATGTTTTCAAGGTAAATGGACATCGTTTGAAAGCTTACTTTGACAACTTTTCAATTGAAAATGACTCTATTGAATTGGGTGATCCTTTGTATAAAGATTAATATTTGTTTTCTTCTCTCTCACATTGATTTTGTGTTTTCTTTTGGTGTGACCTTTGTTTTGCTAGTTTTTTTCCCACCCCGGTCAAATGGCGGATAACGGTACTCCGTGACTTCACTCGGTTCTTTCAATTTCCCATAATAACTGATATTTATGTGTATATTTGTTCAATTCTTTGCTCTTTCTCCCTTCGTTACATCTCTTCTCATTTGAAAATGGACACCACTCTTGAAAAATTAAAAAAGTATTTTCTTGCTCTGCCTCATAATGCGATTACAAAAATTTACCATGCTAGATATGCAAGATTGAGATTGTTAATGAACCATGGAATTCCTGAAGATATTCACCGGCTAATTGAAGCAAAGGTCTGATTATCAGGTGAGTCCTCAAATTCTTTCATTTCATATATGCCTGAAATAGGTAAAAGCATTTTTGCAAAGAAACGTCGTGCAAAACAACTGCAATTCGGTCACAGATATGCCAGGTGGACTTGTAATACAAAATGTCATTCTTTAGGAATGGTATCTGTAAATCATGAAGATAAAATACAATTCATTAAGGATGACCTGAGTAAGGAGTCTTTAGATAATCTTCTATTGACTCTTGAAACGCACCCTAGTGGAGATGTACATCGTGCAATTTATGATTTATGGCCACAATTCCATAAAGAACATGCTTGACATAGTTTTGGGAATCTGACTAAAAAAGACCCTATTTGCCAGTTTTTAAGAAAACTGGGTGGGAGGCCTATCCCCGATCCATAGAGGGTGTTTAAGCCGTTCTTGGACATAAAACCAAGAGAAGATGTGAGCCATAACCACAACTACTTGTACATACACATGTTAACTACTTGTACATACAAATTTTTTTAAAATTATATATAATAATAATAATAATAATAATAATAATAATAATAATAATAATAATAAAAAAGAGAGAAAGAGACTCCAGCTGGCCTACATATAGGTGATATGATTGCATTTTCACTTTCTCATCTATAAATTCTTCTCTTCATTCCCTTCATTTCTACTCAGCCCACACATTTCATAGATATCAAAGTGTGTAGAAATGACAAGTTCCTCAAGTTATCAAATACGAAATATTTATGTTTTTGGTGAATCTAGTCTTGGAAAAAAAAAGAAGTTTTTAGAATCAGCAAATTATCTTGGTCAGGTATTAGCTGCAAGAAAGATTCATTTGGTGTATGGAGGAGGCAACCTTGGGTTAATGAGGGGTGTGTCAATAGCTGCATTTTTAGAAGGTAGTTACGTTTTGGGGGTTGTCCTCAAAGTTTTAGCACATGGTGATATTATTGGAACAACAATTGGAGAGGAACTCCAGGTCTCCACAATGTCTAATCGAATGAATACAATGTTTAAACATGCTGATGCTTTCATTGCCTTGCCAGGTGGTCTTAACATATTAGAAGAGATCTTTCATATTTCCTCTTCGGCCTAACTTCACATTCACCATAAACCCATCGGTTTGTTAAATGTTAATGGTTATTATGATAAATTATTGTCTTTTCTTGATCATGATGTGGAACAAGAATTTTAACGTCTTCAGCACGACAAATCATAATCTCTGCTGCCACTGCTGAACAATTGATTGACCAACTACAATATTTCACTCCTATAATTTATCCCTCCATGAGTCGCATAAATTGGTCAACTAAGGACAGCTATAAAAAGCTTAGATTGGATTTGAGCCTTCATTTGTGAAACCTTGTGTTTTATTATTTTGTTTTGTTATTTCTCATATTTGTTTAAGTGTGTTTCAGGTTTGTCAACGTTCATTGTTTCAGGTGATATCTTCTACCCTTTATCTTTCTACCTTATAACATTGAGGACAATGTTTCGTTTTGGTTGGGGGGTGATAAGTACTTAAAAGTGCATTTTTATCATGGTTTTATATCATCATTTTGCACTTGAAGTATCAATAACTCCTTAACTAAAACATGTTTTATAATAATATATCTAATAATATAAGATACCTTTAATTTGTGGTAAATGTTCATTTTAAATGCAGGCTTATCACATAAATGAAAGGATTGATTGATGACTTTAAGAACTTAAATTGCAAGGGCAAAAAGATGACCAAAATTAGAAAAGAGATGTCGGTGCAATCTAAACCGGAATACTGTTTGGTAATTGGGTCATATCTAGAGCTATAGATCTCAAATTTAGGTCTATTTTATATGGATGGAAAGGTAAGACATAGGTCTACAACTTTCATATGGAGCCCAAGATCTAACAAGGCCATTTTCAAGTCCAAATTGTAGCAACAACAAAGAAGCTCGAATCTGTCCTCCAGCCCGAGCACTGTTCAGTATTTTGACCATGTCTGGAGTTCTATAAGTCTAAATGAGCTGAATCTTTTACACAAGAAAGCTGAGACAATTGCCTACAACTTTCATGTTTTCAAGTGGCTCCAATTTTGACGTTATCAATGACGTTTTGGGCAGACAAGAGAAGATAAGGATTGTCACCAAGTTAAGAGTTGGCCACCCACTCATCAATTAGTCATCAAATCAATAGTTCCCAATTTTGGCCTATAAAAGGAGGCATTTGCCATGCATTGAGGCATCTTGATGTCCAGATCAAGATCATGCTCTTGCTCTCTCTCTTTGTATTTTTTTGTAATCTTTATGTTTGCTTTCATTAATATCAAGTTTATGCCTTTCATTTCCTTTCCTTTGCTTAGTTAACTTTTATCTTATTTATGTTTTTATTTTGTTTATTTATTTTTCTTTCTTTCATTATGTCTAGCTAAGTTTATGTCACGGTGAAAATGTTACACTAATGGTGTAAGAATAAGTATAGTGTAAACTTAATATGGACTTTTATGTTTGATACTAACATGTTTTGAATTTATTATCTTGTTCACTCTTTAATACTTTGCTTGTTAAATGACTAATCTTGATTTATGTTGTATAACACTTGGTACAACAAATGCTTGGCACTTTCATAGTTCATATTGTATGGTATAACCGACACCTGAGCTATGAAAGGAATTTGATTTGTTGTTAACATAAGTTATAATCATAAATGCTTGACGAGATTTACAAGTACTAGCATTAATCGAATAAGATGACTAATGTAATCATGTTAACAATCTATAATCTGATTGGAACCTCCTTTGTGTGTGGTTTCCAATTGAATAATAAGAGTTTATACTATACTTGTTTGACATACCATTAGTGGAACCTCTAACCTTGACATTTGTTATTATTATTGTTTAATCCTTACATTAATTTTCCATCTCCAAGTTCTCATCATCATCTTCTTCTTCTCTTTCTTTATTATTATTATTATTATTATTATTATTATTATTGTTATTATTGTTATTGTCATTGTTGTTATTATTGTTATTACTATTATTATTGTTGTTGTTGTTATTGTTATTGTTGTTGTACTATTGTCGTTTATAATTTGTACAATTAACCTCCCTGTGGTTCGACCCCGGTCTTGCCGGGTTATTTATTACTTCGACACTCCTGCACTTGGGAGAAGACATCAATCTTTTAATTGTGTCAAGTTTTTGGCGCCGTTGCTGGGGAGGTAAGTTCTTGTATAAATTATAGTAGTTATTTTATTTTCTCTTTTCACTTTTCTTGTATATAACTTTATTTCTTTTAACTTGTTTGTTCTTCTTTTGTTTTCTTCTTCCTTTTATTCTATTCCTACACGTGCATGAGAGTGTGGTCACGTACATCAAGTGGTAGACTTTGTAGGGTATCCTCATTATTGTCAGAAAATATGGCCGAAGAAGATAATCAATCACTTCATAATGAGAATAATGAGAATAACCGTGCTAGAACACTTAGAGACCACATGAATCCCACAAGAACAAGTGCACCATCATGCATAGTTTTTCCTCCCGATGCATCTCATTTTAATTTGAAACCAGGTATTATTCAACTTTTACCTTCTTTTCATGGCTTAGAATTGGAAAATCCATACTTGCATTTAAGGGAATTTGAGGAGGTCTGCAACACATATAATAATTTAAATTGTAGCATGAACACCATCAGATTAAAGCTTTTTCCTTTTTCATTAAAAGATAAAGCTAAAACATGGCTACAAAATTTGAGACCAGGATCCATTCGTGCTTGGGATGAAATGCAACAACAGTTTTTGAAGAAGTTTTTCCCATCTCACAGAACAAAGTCTTTCAAAAGACAAATCACTATTTTCACTCAAAAACCAGGAGAAACATTTTACCAATGTTGGGATAGGTATCGAGACTTCCTTAGTACTTGCCCTCATCATGGTTTTGAAATATGGAGATTGGTTTCTGACACGACTAAAAGGTTGATGTCTTCTCCCAAGTGCAGGAGTGTCGAAGTAATAAATAACCCGGCAAGACCGGGGTCGAACCACAGGGAGGTTAATTGTACAAATTATAAACAACAATTATAAACAACAATAATAGCAATAACTATAATAATAATAATAATAGTAGTAGTAGTAGTAGTAGTAGTAGTAGTAGTAGTAGTAGTAGTAGTAGTAGTAATAATACTAATAGTAATAGTAATAGTAATAATAATAATAATAATAATAATAATAATAATAATAATAATAATAATAATAATAATAGTACTAATAATAATAATAATAATAATAATAATAATAATAATAATAATAATAATAATAATAATAATAAAGAAAGAGAAGAAGAAGATGATGATGAGAACATGGAGATGGAAAATTAATGTAAGGATTAAACAATAATAATAACAAATGTCAAGGTTAGAGGTTCCACTAATGGTATGTCAAACAAGTATAGTATAAACTCTTATTATTCAATTGGAAACCATACACAAATGAGGTTCCAATCAGATTATAGATTGTTAACATGATTACATTAGTCATCTTATTCAATTAATGCTACTACTTGTAAATCTCGTCAAGCATTATGATTATAACTTATATTAACAACAAATCAAGTTCCTTTCATAGCTCAGGTGTCGGTTATACCATACAGTATGAACTATGAAAGTGCCAAGAATTTGTTGTACCAAGTGTTATACAACATAAATCAAGATTAGTCATTTAACAAGCAAAGTATTAAAGAGTGAACAAGATAACAAATACAAAACACATTAGTATCAAACATTAAAGTCTATATTAAGTTTACACTATACTTATTCTTACACCATTAGTGTAACCTTTTCACCTTGAAATAACTAACTTAGCTAGACATAATGAAAGAAAGCAAAATAGATAAACAAAATAAGAACATAAAAGTTAACTAAGTAAAGGAAAGGAAATGAAAGGCATAAACTTAATATTAATGAAAGCAAAGCATAAACATTACAAAAAATACAAAGAGAGAAAGGAAGAGCTTGATCTTGATCTAGACACCAAGATGCCTAAATGCATGGCAAATGCCTCCTTTTATAGGCCAAAATTGGGAACTATTGATTTGATGACTAAATGATAAGTGGGTGGCCAACTTTTGACTTGATGACAATCCTTATCTTCTCTTGTCTGCCCAAAACGTCATTGATAACGTCAAAATTGGAGCCAGTTGCAAACATGAAAGTTGTAGGCAATTGTCTTAGCTTTCTTTTGTAAAACCTTCAGCTCATGTGGACTTCTAGAACTCTAGATATGGCCAAAATACTAAACAGTGCTCGGGCTGGAAGACAGATTCAGGCTTCTTTGTTATTGCTACAATTTGGACTTGAAAATGACCTTTTTAGATCTTGGGCTCCATATGAAAGTTGTAGGCCTATGTCTTATCTTTCTATCCATATAAATGGGAACTAAATCTGAGATATATAGCTCCAGATATGACCCAATTACCGAACAGTGTTCCGGTTTGAATTGCACCTATATCTCTTTTCTAAGTTTGGCCATCTCTTTATCCTTGCAATTTAAGTTCTTAAAGTCATCAATCAATCCTTTCATTTATGTGATAGGCCTGCATTTAAAATGAACATTTACCACAAATTAAAGGTATCTTATATTATTAGATATATTATTATAAAACATGCTTTGGTTAAGGAGTTATTGATACTTCAAGTGCAAAATGATGATATAAAACCATGATAAAAATGCACTTTTAAGTACTAATCACACCCCCCAACCAGCTTATTACTAGTCCTAGTAATCAAAGCGTAAAATAGAAAAACAATTTGCAAATTCCACAAAGCAAGGTATTCATCATTCAACTTCCATTAATCTATCCAGATAAACAAACTCTCATTAAATTTATATATCTGCTCAATACCTCTTAACAAGATATTAATAAACCTTTCTTTTGTGCTCAATGTATCAACACATAATTATGGGGCTTTTCTTAGAAGAAAACAAAATTTTTGATCTAATGTTTAAGGTTAACTTCCTAGGGTTGGGATTATTATTTTGTCTTTTTTTTTCTTCTTCTTTTTTCTTTTTCTTTTTCTTTTAAATATATATACATATAATTTAAAAACATCATGCATCTTTAACCCATGTAACGAGCTTTCAGCTAATAACTCCCAGACCAGTTGGTCTTAGGGCATTAGGTGTTAAGACACCCCTACGAGCTTAGTAACTCGGGTCGCAGTTACTGATATGTAGATAGTGCAATGTTTGATTTCCTTAAGCTTTTCTCCTCGACCCATGTAACAATTATGCACATGCTTTATGAAATGAAAAACAATTTTTTTTTTTATCAACTACTACCCTCTCCCCCCAACCAAAACGAGATATTGTCCTCAATGTTTAAAGGTAGAAAGATAGAGTATAGAAGATATCACTTGAAATAACGAACACTGACAAACTTGAAACACACTGAAATAAGAAATAACAAAACACAATAATAAAACCAAAAGACACAAAAATTCACAAATGAAGGCTCAAATCCAATCTAAGCTTTTTACGGCTTTCCTTAGATGACCAATTTATACGACTCATGGATGGATCAATCACAGGAATGAAAGATTGTAGTTGGTCAATCAATTGTTCAGTAGTAGCAGCAGAGATTATGATTTGTCGTGCAAAAGATGTTAGAAATTCCTATTCCATAGCATGATCAAGAAAAGACAACAATTTATCATAATAACTATTAACATTTAACAAACCTATGGGTTTATGGTGAATGTGCAGTTGAGCCCAAGAGGAAAAATGAAAGATCTCTTCCAATGTGCCTAGACCACCTGGTAAAGCAATGAAGGCATCACCATGGTTAAACATTGCATTCATTCGAGCTGACATTGTGGAGACCTGAAGTTCCTCTCCAATTGTTTTTCCAATGATGTCCCCTTGTGCCAAAGCTTCAAGGACGACCCCCAAAACTTGACTACCTCCTAAAAATGCAGCTATTGACGCACCTCCCATTAACCCAAGACTGGCTCCCTCATACACTAAATGAATCTTTCTCTCAGCTAGCACCTGACCAAGATGATTTGCTGATTCTAAAAACTCCTTTTCTTTCCCAGGACTAGATCCACTGAAAACATAAATATTTCTTATTTGATGACCTGAGGAACTTGCCATTTCTACACACTTCTGTATTTGTTGAATGTATGAGTTGAGTAGAAATGAAAGGAAGGAAGAGAGGGTTTTGTAGATGAGAAATGAGAAAGGCAATCATAACACCTATATGTAGGCCAGCTGGAGTCTCACACACTCTCTCTCTCTTTTTATTTATTTATTTATTTAGTTTTTGAAAAAACATGTGTATGTACAAGTAGTTGTGATTGTGGCTCACATCTTCCCTTGGTTTTACGTTCAAGAACGGCTTAAACGCCCTCTATGGGTCGGGGATAGGCTTCCCATCCAGTTTTCTTAAAAACTGGCAAACAGGGTCTTTTTTAGTCAGATTCCCAGGACTAAGTCGATCATGTTCGTTATGAAATAGTGGCCATAAATCATGAATTACACAATGCACATCTCCACTAGGATGCGTCTCAAAAGTCAATAGAAGATTATCTAAAGACTCCTTACTCAGGCCATCCTTAATGAATTGTATTTTATCTTCACGGTTTATAGATACCATTCCTAAAGAACGACATTGTGTATTACAAGTCCATCTAGCACATCGATGACAGACTTCTAGTCGTTTTGCACGACGTTTCTTTGCAAAAGTGCTTTTACCTGTTCCAAGCATGTGTGAAATGAAGAAGTTAGAGGACTCACCTGATAATCGGACCTTTGCTTCAATCAACCAGCGAATATCTTCAGGAATTCCATGATTCATTAACAATCTCAATCTTGCACATCTAGCACGATAAATTTTTGTAATCGCATTCTAAGGCAGAGCGGGAAAATACTTTTTCAATTTTTCAAGATTAGTGTCCATTTTCAAATGAGAATTACAAGAGAGATTCAAAGAATTGCAAAAATATATACACAAATATCAGTTGTTGTGGTAAACTGAAAGAATCGACTTAAGTCACGGAGTACCGTTGTCCGCCATTTGACCGGGGTGAGAGAAACTTGCAAAAATCACTCAAAAAGAAATAAAAATAAAATAAAATAAAATCAATCTTTATATACAGGATCACCCAATTCAATAGAGTTATATTCAATTGAAAAATTGTCAAAGTAAACTTTCAGACGATGTCCATTTACCTTGAAAACATTGTTATTCTTTGGATTCTCGATGTCATAGGCCTCATATGGATACACATGTTTAACAATAAAAGGACCGCTCCATCTTGATCTTAATTTTCCAGGAAATAAATGCAGTCGAGAATTATAAAGCAAGACTTTTTGACCAACATTGAAGGTTTTTCTCTGTATTTTCTTGTCATGAAACTCTTTAATTCTTGCTTTATGAATTCTGGAATTTTCATATGCATCATTTCTTATTTCCTTAAGCTCATTTATTTGTAATTTTCGCAGTTGACTAGCATCATCCAGATTTGAATTGAAAGCTTTAATAGCCTAATAAGCTTTATGTTCAAGTTCTACAGGCAAGTGACAAGGTTTTCCATAGACTAGTCTATAAGGTGACATACCTAATGATGTTTTATAAGCAGTTCAATAAGCCCAAAGTGCATCATTAAGTCTTAAAGACCAGTCTTTCCTATTAGGGTTCACTGTTTTCTCTAAAATATGTTTGATCTCCCTATTAGCAAGCTCTACTTGTCCACTTGTTTGAGGGTGATAAGGGGTGGCAATTTTGTGTGTGATTCCATATTTCTTCATTAAAGACTCAAATGGCGTGTTGCAGAAATGTGTTCCACCATCACTTATTATGGCTCGAGGGACTCCAAATCGACTCAAAATATTTTCTTTCAAAAACTTGGTCAAAACCTTTTCTAAGTTAGTCAAACAATCATCAAATGAATCGCCAAAAACAGAAAAATCATCGATGAAAATCTCAAGAAAATGTTCAACCATATCACTAAATATACTAAGCATGCATCTTTGAAATGTGGCTGATGCATTACATAATCCAAAAGGCATCCTTCGATATGTAAAAGTACCAAATGGACATGTGAAAGTAGTCTTTTCTTGATCTTCCAATGCAATTTCAATTTGGTTGTAACCCGAATAGCCATCTAGGAAATAATAAAATTCATGACCTGCAACTCTTTCTAGGATTTGATCCATGAAAGGTAAAGGAAAATGATCTTTTCTAGTCATTGACTTAAGTTTCCTATAGTCAATGCACATGCGCCAACCAGTAACAGTTCTAGTGGGAATTAACTCATTGTTCTCATTTGTTATCACAGTGACTCCAGACTTCTTAGGTACAACTTGGGTAGGACTTACCCATTTGCTGTCAGAAATAGGATAAATGATTTCATTATCTAGAAGCTTAATGCCTTCATTTTTCACTACTTCTTTCATGTTAGGATTTAGCCTTCGTTGCATTTCTCTAGAGGGTTTAGCATTTTCCTCTAAATAAATTCTGTGTGTACAAATCAAAGGACTAATTCCTTTTATATCAGCTATGGTCCATCCTAATGCATTTTTGTGCATTTTCAGAGTTTGTAATAACTTACCTTCTTGATGTGCATTAAGTTTGGAAGAGATTATTACCAGAAAAGTTTCATTTTTTTTCCCAAAAATGAGTATTTGAGATTGGATGGCAACAACTTCAAATCAAGTTTTGGTGGTTGAACACTTGAAGGTATGAACTTAATTAATCGTGGTGGCAATTCCTCAATTTGTGGCCTCCAATTACTTGTCTTTGATTCTTCCTGAAAATAAATCATTTCCAAATCATCAGATTCTTACAATTAATCAATGCATTAGAAGTTGCAAGAAATGGACGTCCTAAAATAACAGAAAATGAATTACATACTTCAACAGGTTGTGTGTCCAAGATAATAAAATCCACAGGATAAATGAATTTATCAAAAATGTAAATGCTTAAAATTGGGACACCGCAGGTACTTATGAGGCACCGAGTAAAACTCAACCTCATACATCTAGTGGAGGTATGCACAACCTTAGGGAAGATCATGACCTTCAAGACAAGTTTGCATCTTTAGCTAGAAAAGTCGAGGCACTAGAATTGAAAAAGAGTGGTCAATTAAAATCTGTTGAAAACATTGTGTGTCAAATCTGTGAAACAAATGAACACTCAACCAACGATTGTCCAACCTTGCCTTCTTTTAAGGAATGTCTCCATGAACAAGCTCATGCTTTAAACAGTTTCCAAAGGGCCAACCACAACCCATACTCACAAACATACAACCCTCGTTGGAGAAATCACCCAAATTTCAGTTGGAAGAGTGAGAACAACAATGCATAAACTTCATAACCACCGTTTCAAGCAAACTATAATTTCCAAAATTCTCATGGATATGCACCTCCTTATGCTCCACCTTCTAGAAGAAATCTTGAGGAAACATTACATGCATTCATTGAAAAGCAAGAGACAATCAATACTCTACTTGCTCAAAACATGACATATTTTAAAGATACTCTTGCAAAATTAACATCTGCTCTCAGTTTCCAAGAGAAAGGTAAGTTTCCATCTCAACCATAATAAAATTCCAAGGGGCAATACAATGCAAATACAAGTAGTTCTGGAAGCCAACACATGGATCAAGTCAAATCAGTCATTACTCTGCGCAATGGTAAGGTTATTGAAAAACCCTCTCTTGAACCTTATGAGAAAGATGATGAGTCAATCTTTGAGGGTAAGGAGGGGGTTGAATCTGAAAATTGCGAAGAAAAGACTGATTCGCTGCCAGCACTTCCATTTCCTCAAGCCATGACCAAACAAAGAAAAGTCAATCACAACTCTAAAATCTTTGAAACTTTCAAACGGGTAAGGATCAATATACCTTTGCTGGATGCTATTAAACAGGTTCCTTCCAATGCTAAATTTTTAAAAGATCTATGCACTGTGAAGAGGAAACTGAATGTGAAAAAGAAAGCCTTTTTAGCTGAACAAGTAAGTGCTATTCTTCATAACAATAATGCTTTGAAATATAAAGACCCTGGTTGTCCTACAATTTCTTGCTTTATTGGAGAGCATAAAATTGAAAGAGCCTTACTTGATCTTGGAGCTAGTGTAAATTTACTTCCATATTCAGTTTTTCAAAGTCTCAATCTAGGTGAGTTAAAACCAACTTCTATAACTCTTTTACTTGCCGATAGATTTATAAAAGTGCCTAGAGGAATAATTGAAGATGTGTTAGTACAAGTCGATAAATTCATTTATCCTGTGGATTTTATTATCTTGGACACACAACCTGTTGAAATATGTAATTCATTTCCTGTGATTTTAGGACGTCCATTTCTTGCAACTTCTAATGCATTGATTAATTGTAGGAATCTGATGATTTGCAAATGATTTATTTTCAGGAAGAACCAAAGACAAGTAATTGGACGCCACAAATTGAGGAATTGCTACCACGATTAATTAAGTCCATACCTTCAAGTGTTCAACCACCAAAACCTGATTTGAAGCCATTGCCATCCAATCTCAAATACTCATTTTTGGGAGAAAATGAAACTTTTCCGATAATAATCTCTTCCAAACTTAATGCACATCAAGAAGGTAAGTTATTACAAACTCTGAAAATGCACAAAAATGCATTAGGATGGACCATAGCTGATATAAAAGGAATTAGTCCTTTGATTTGTAGACACAGAATTTATTTAGAGGAAAATGCTAAACCCTCTAGAGAAATGCAACGAAGGCTAAATCCTAACATGAAAGAAGTAGTGAAAAATGAAGGCATTAAGCTTCTAGATAATGAAATCATTTATCCTATTTCTGACAGCAAATGGGTAAGTCCTACCCAAGTTGTACCCAAGAAGTCTAGAGTCAGTGTGATAACAAATAAGAACAATGAGTTAATTCCCACTAGAACTGTTACTGGTTGGCGCATGTGCATTGACTATAGGAAACTTAATTCAATGACTAGAAAAGATCATTTTTCTTTACCTTTCATGGATCAAATCCTAGAAAGAGTTGCAGGTCATGAATTTTATTGTTTCCTAGATGGCTATTCGGGTTACAACCAAATTGAAATTGCATTGGAAAATCAAGAAAAGACTACTTTCACATGTCCATTTGATACTTTTGCATATCGAAGGATGCCTTTTGGATTATATAATGCACTAGCCATATTTCAAAGATGCATGCTTAGTATATTTAGTGATATGGTTGAACATTTTCTTGAGATTTTCATGAATGATTTTTCTATTTTTGGCGATTCATTTGATGATTGTTTGACTAACTTAGGAAAGGTTTATGCTTTGCTTTCATTAATATCAAGTTTATGCCTTTTATTTCCTTTCCTTTACTTAGTTAACTTTTATCTTATTTATGTTCTTATTTTGTTTATTTATTTTTCTTTCTTTCATTATGTCTAGCTATGTTTATTATGTCAAGGTGAAAAGGTTACACTAATGGTGTAAGAATAAGTATAGTGTAAACTTAATATGGACTTTAATGTTTGATACTAACATGTTTTATAATTGTTATCTTGTTCACTCTTTAATACTTTGCTTGTTAAATGACTAATCTTGATTTATGTTGTATAACACTTGGTACAACAAATGCTTGGCACTTTCATAGTTCATACTGTATGGTATAACCGACACCTGAGCTATGAAAGGAACTTGATTTATTGTTAATATAAGTTATAATCATGAATGCTTGACGAGATTCACAAGTACTAGCATTAATCGAATAAGATAACTAATGTAATCATGTTAACAATCTATAATCTGATTGGAACCTCCTTTGTGTGTGGTTTCCAATTGAATAATAAGAGTTTATACTATACTTGTTTGACATACCATTAGTGGAACCTCTAACCTTGACATTTGTTATTATTATTGTTTAATCCTTACATTAATTTTCCATCTCCAAGTTCTCATCATCTTCTTCTTCTTCTCTTTCTTTATTATTATTATTATTATTATTATTATTATTAGTAGTAGTAGTATTACTACTACTACTACTACTATTATTATTATTATTATTATTATTATTATTATTATTATTATTATTATTATTATTATAGTTATTATTGTTATTGTTATTGTTGTTATTATTGTTATTACTATTATTATTGTTGTACTATTGTCGTTTATAATTTGTACAATTAACCTCCCTATGGTTCGACCCCGGTCTTACCCGGTTATTTATTACTTCGACACTCCTGCACTTAGGAGAAGACATCAATCTTTTAGTCGTGTCAGGGGGAAGGGGTAGTAGTTGATATTTCCGAAAAAAAAAACTTTACTAGTTGTGCTTTTTATTTGCAAAACCATTGTTACTATGATGGTAGAGTCAAGGAGTTCTTTTGTTAAAGTGACTCTTGAGATGCATCCTAGTAAACATTCTTAACAAGGTCTATTATAATACTTCTTGAAATATTCAGGTTTACAAACTCTCGCATTGTTATCACTTAATTCTGCTCATATACTTATTTAACATGTATTCTTAAACCTTCATTTACACACACACATTTTAACATATGATTGTGGGTTGTATATTGGATTATTACATTATTTATGTTCTTCTATTAAAGGTAACAACTAAAGGAAAAGGATAATATATAATTTGCTTTAAAAAAAAACAAAAAAAAACAAAAAAATAATGATTATAAATGTAATTAAAAAAATAAATAAATAAATAAAAATGTAGATACGTTTGGTTTCGTAGCCTTCCTAACCGGAGTTATTAAGCCCGAAGGGGTGTTTTAACACCTAGTACCCTAAAGTCAACTGACTTTGGAGCCATTGGCCCAACGTTTGTTACATGGGTTGAGGAGAAAAGCTTAAGGGAATCAAACATTGCACTATCTACGTATCAGTTTCTGCAACCCGAGTTATTAAGCTCGAAGGGGTGTCTCAACACCTAATGCCCTAAGACCAACTGGTCTGGGAGTCATTAGCCGAAAACTCATTATATGGGGTACAAATGCTTCATGTTTAAGTCAAATGTATATAAAAAAAAGAAAAAAAAAAAGAGAAAAAGATAATAATCCCAACCTAAGGATGTTAACCTTAAACATTAAAATATAATATTGTTTTCTTCAAATAAAAGCCCCATCATCTACGTTTTCTTACATTAAGCACATAAAAAAAAAGGTTTATTAATATCTTGTTTCAACAATATGAAGCAGATATATATAAATTTAATGAGAGTTTGTTTACTTGGATAGAGTAATGGAAGTTAAATGATGAATACCTTGCTTTGGGGAACTTGCAAATTGTTTTTCTATTTTAACGTTTTGATTACTAGGGACTAGTAATAAGATGGTTGGTGATTAGTACTTAAAAGTGCATTTTTATCATGGTTTTATATCATCATTTTGCACTTGAAGTATCAATAACTCCTTAACTGAAATATGTTTTATAATAATGTATCTAATAATATAAGATACCTATAATTTGTGGTAAATGTCTATTTTTAATGCAGGCCTATCAAATAAATGAAAGGATTGATTGATGACTTGAAGAACTTAAATTGCAAGGATAAAGAGGTGGTCAAACTTAGAGAAGAGATGTCGGTGCAATCCAAACTGGAACACTGTTCGGTAATTGGGCCATATCTGGAGCTATAGATCTCAGATTTAGGTCCAATTTATATGGATGGAAAGGTAAGACATAGGCCTACAACTTTCATATGGAGCCCAAGATCTAAAAAGGCCATTATCAAGTCCAAATTGTAGCAACAACAAAGAAGCCCGAATCTGTCTTCCAGCCCGAGCACTGTTCGGTATTTTGGCCATATCTGGAGTTCTAGAAGTCCAAATGAGCTGAATGTTTTACACAAGAAAGCTGAGACAATTGCCTACAACTTTCATGTTTGCACCTGGCTCCAGTTTTGATGTTATCAATGACGTTTTGGGCAGACAAGAGAAGATAAGGATTGTCACCAAGTCAAAAGTTGGCCACCCACTTATCAATTAGTCATCAAATCAATAGTTCCCAATTTTGGCCTATAAAAGGAGGCATTTGCCATGCATTTAGACATCTTGGTGTTCAGATCAAGATCATGCTCTTCCTTTCTCTCTTTGTATTTTTTGTAATGTTTATGTTTTGCTTTCATTAATATTAAGTTTATGCCTTTCATTTCCTTTCCTTTACTTGGTTAACTTTTATGTTCTTATTTTGTTTATCTATTTTTCTTTATTTCATTATGTCTAGCTAAGTTAATTATGTCAAGGTGAAAAGGTTACACTAATGGTGTAAGAATAAGTATAGTGTAAACTTAATATGGACTTTAATGTTTGATACTAACATGTTTTATATTTGTTATCTTATTCACTCTTTAATACTTTGCTTGTTAAATGACTAATCTTGATTTATGTTGTATAACACTTGGTACAACAAATGCTTGGCACTTTCATAGCCCATAATGTACGGTATAACCAACACCTGAGCTATGAAAGGAACTTGATTTGTTGTTAACATAAGTTATAATCATGAATGCTTGACGAGATTTACAAGTATTAGCATTAATTGAATAAGATGACTAATGTAATCATGTTAACAATATATAATCTGATTGGAACCTCCTTTGTGTGTGGTTTCCAATTGAATAATATGAGTTTATACTATACTTGTTTGATATACCATTAGTGGAACCTCTAACCTTGACATTTGTTATTATTATTGTTTAATCCTTACATTAATATTTTATCTCTAAGTTCTCATCATCATCATCTTCTTCTTCTTCTCTTTCTTTATTATTATTATTATTACTACTACTACTACTACTACTACTACCACCACTACTACTATTATTATTATTATTATTATTATTATTATTATTATTATTATTATTATTATTATTATTACTACTATTAGTGTTGTTTATAATTGTTGTTTATAATTTGTACAATTAACCTCCCTGTGGTTCGATCCCGGTCTTGCCGGGTTATTTATTATTTCGACACTCCTGCACTTGGGAGAAGACATCAACTTTTTCGTCGTGTCAGTTGGGGGGTGTGATTAGTACTTAAAAGTGCATTTTTATCAAGGCTTTATATCATCATTTTGCACTTGAAGTATTAATAACTCCTTAACTAGAACATGTTTTGTAATAACAAGTTTGATAATATAAGAAACCTTTAATTTATGGTAAATGCTCATTTTTCGATTCACTTCAAATTCGAACATTGTTCAGTCATCGGATCATATCTAGAGCTATAGATCTTGGATTTCATATTAATTTATATGGCTGGAAAGATAACAAATAGGCCTACAACTTTCATGGGTATGGAAAGACCCAAATTTTCCATTTTCAAATTCAAAGTTTGGCCACAAAAGAGAAGTTCGAATCTGTCTTGCAATCCAGCCCAAACACTACTCAATGTTTTATTCATAACTGGAGTTCTAGAAGTCCAAATGGTTTGAAATTTGGTGGGTGGAAGGAAAAGATAATTTCCAACAACTTGCATGAGAGAACTAGCTCAAATTCGGATGGTAGAAATGAGATTTCATCCACACAAGAGCATGAGGGCTATCCACCACGTCCACCAACAGCACTACTCAGTATTTTAGACATATCTCGAGCTGTAGTGATCCAAATGATCTGAAATTTGGTGGGTGGAAGGAAAAGATAATTTTAACAACTTTCATGAAGAACACTTTGCCAAATTCTGATTGCATCAATGTCAATTTAGCCATCCAAAGTGCTTGAGTGATGCTGTCCACCAAGTCCACTAATCAATAGTTGGCCACTACATCAATTATCAATTACCACATGAATAGTTCTGAATTTTAGCTTATAAAAGGAGGCATTTGCCATTCATTTGGGCATCTTGTTTTCCATATCAAGATCATGTTCATGCTCTTTCACTTTATATTGTTGTAATGCTTAAGTTTTGCTTTCATTAATCTCTTGTTCATGCGTTTTATTTCCTTTACTATACTTAGTTAACTTATATCATGTTTATGTTCTTATATTGTTTCTTTAAGTTTTTCTCCTGCATGATGTCTAGCTAAGTTAATTATGTCAAGTTGAAAAGGTTTCACTAATGGTGTTAGGATAAGTAAATATAAACTCAATATGGACTTTAATGCTTATATCCTAAACAACTTGCTATTAACATGTCTTATCATTTTTATCTTATTAATCTAGATTTGTGTTGTGTAACAATTAGTACATCAAATATTTGATCCTTCGTAGTATTCGGCCGACAACGTTATTATGAGAGGAACTTGATTTGTTGTCAACATAAGTTAGCATCATGAATACTTGATAAAATTTATAAGTATGGTGTTATGTAAATAAGATGATTAATATGATCATGTTGGTAATTAATAAAGAGTTTATAACTTACTTATCTCTAATACTATTAGTGTATCCTCTAACCTTGACATTTGTTTTTATCATTGTATAATCTTCACATTAATTTTACATCTCAAAGTCATCTTTAACTCATCTTCACCACCACCATCATCATCATTGTTGTTGTTTTTATTATTATTATTGTTGTTGTTGTTGTTGTTTTTATTTATAATTTATATAGTTGATATTAATGAAAGCAAAACATAAGTAATACCAAAAATGCAAAGAGAGAAAGCAAGAGTATGATCTTGATCTAAAAACCAAGATACCTAAATGCGTGACAAATTCCTCCTTCTATAGAACAAAAATAGGAACTATTGATTTGATGACTAATTGATGAGTGGGTGGCCAACTTTTGACTTGGTGACAATCCTTATCTTCTTTTGTCTGCTCAAAACGTCATTGATAACATCAGAACTGGAACCACTTGAAAACATGAAAGTTGTAGGAAATTGTCTCAACTTTCCAATAAAAAAATAAAGGTTGTTTGGACTTCTAAAACTTCCGATATGAGCTAAAAACTAAATAGTGCTCAGGCTATAGGATAGGTTTGGACTCCTTTGTTGTTGATGTAATTTGGACTTGAAAATGACCTTTTTAAATCTTAGATTCCATATAAAAGTTGTAGGCCTATGTCTTACCTTTCCATCGATATAAAGTAGACATAAATCCAAGATCTACAGCTCTAGATAGGATCCAATTACCGAATATTATTCTGGTTTCAATTGTACCGGCATCTCTTTTCTAAATTTGGCCATCTCTTTGTCCTTTCAATTTTAGTTTTTAAATTCATCAATCAATCCTTTTATTTATGTGATAGGCCTATATTTAAAATGAATATTTACCATAAATTAAAGGTATCTTATATTATTAGATATGTTATTATAAAACATGCTTTAGTTAAGGAGTTATGGATACTTCAAGTGCAAAATGATGATATAAAACCTTGATAAAAATGCACTTTTAAGTACTAATCACACCCTCCAACCAACTCATTACTAGTCCCTAATAATCAAAGCATTAAAATAGAAAAATAATTTGCAAATTTCACAAAGCAAGGTATTCATCATTCAACTTCCATTAATCTATCCAGATAAACAAACTCTCATTAAATTTATATATTTGCTCAATACCTCTTAAACAAGATATTAATATACCTTCCTTTTGTGTTCAATATATCAACATATAATTATAGGGCTTTTCTTGGAAGAAAACAAAATTCTTGTTCTAATGTTTAAGGTTAACTTCCTTGGATTGAGATTTTTTTCCTTTTGTTTTGTTTTTTTAAATATATATACATGTAACTTAAAACACAATGCATTTTTAACCCATGTAATGAGCATTCGACTAATGACTCCTAGACTAATTGGTCTTAGGGTATTAGGTGTTGAGATACCCCTACGAGCTTAGTACCTCGGGTTGTCGATACTAATACACAGATAGTGCAATGTTTGATTTCCTTAAGCTTTTCTCCTCAACCCATGTAACAAACATTAGGCCACTAGCTCTCAAGTCAGTTGACTTTAGGGTATTAAGTGTTAAAACACCCCTTCGGGCTTAATTGCTTAGGTTAGGGAGTTTACGAAACCAAACTTATCTACATTTTTATTATCATTATTTTTTTTTTTGCTCTTTTTTTTTTCAAATTATATACTATCCTTTTCCCTTAATTGTTACCTTTAATAAAAAAAAACATAAATAATGTAATAATCCAATATGGAGCCCACAATCATATGTTAAAGTGTGTGTGAAAATAAAGGTTTAAGAATATATGTTAAATGAGTATATGAACAGAATTAAGTGATAATAATGTGAGAGTTTGTAAACATAAATATTTCAAGAAGTATTATGATAGACCTTGTTAAGAAAGGTTACTAAGATGCATCTCAAGAGTCACTTTAACAAAAGAGCTCCTTTACTCTACCATCCTAGTAACAATAATTTTGCACATACTTTATGAAATAGAAAATATAGTTAATTATTTTTTTTTGTCAACTACTACCCTCCCCTTCAACCAAAACGAGACATTGTCCTCAATGTCTTAAAGTAGAAAGATAGAGTATAGAAGACATCACCTGAAATAACAAACACTGACAAAACTGAAATACACTTAAATAAATATAACAACAAAACACAATAATAAAAGCAAAAGACACAAAGATTCACAAATGAAGACTCAAATCTAATCTAAACTTTTTACAGCTTTCCTTAGATGACCAATTTATGCGACTCATAGAGGGATCAATTACAAGAATGAAAGATTATAGTTGGTTAATCAATTGTTCAGCAGTAGTAGCAGAGATTATGATCTGTCATGCAGAAGATGTTAGAAATTCTTGTTCCACATCATGATCAAGAAAAGACAACAACTTATCATAACAACCATTAACATTTAATAGACCCATGAGTTTATGGTGAATGTGTAGTTGGGCCCAAGAGCAAATATGAAAGATCTCTTCCAATGTGCCTAGACCACCTAGTAAGGCAATGAAGACATCAACATGGTTAAACATTGCATTCATTCGAGTAGACATTTTGGAGACCTGTAGTTCCTCTCCAATTGTTTTTCCAATGATGTTTCCTTGTGCTAAAGCTTTGGGGACAACCCCCAAAACTTGACTACCTCTTAAAAATATAGCTATTGATACACCTCCCATTAACCCAAGACTACCTCCCCCATACACTAAATGAATCTTTCTCTCAGCTAGCACCTAACTAAGATGATTTGTTGATTCTAAAAACTCCTTTTCTTTTCCAGGACTAGATCCACCAAAAACACAAATATTTCTTATGTGATGACCTAAAGAACTTGCCATTTCTACACACGTCTATACTTGTTGAATGTATGGGTTGAGTAGAAATGAAAGGAAGGAAGAGAGGATTTTATATATGAGAAATTAAAAAGGCAATCATACCACCCATATGTGCAGGAAGTTATGATTGTGGCTCACATCTTCCCTTGGTTTTACGTCCAAGAACTGTTTAAACGCCCTCTATGGATTGGGGATAGGCTTCCCATCTAGTTTTCTTAAAAACTAGCAAACAGGGTCTTTTTAAGTCAGATTCCCAAGACTAAGTCGAGCATGTTCTTTATGAAATAGTGGCCATAAATCATAAATTGCACGATGCACATCTCCACTAGGATGCGTCTCAAGAGTTAACAGAAGATTATCTAAAGACTTCTTACTCAGGGCATCCTTAATGAATTGTATTTTATCTTCATAGTTTATAGATACCATTCCTAAAGAACGATATTGTGCATTACAAGTCTATTTGGCACATCAATGACAGACTTTCAGTCGTTTTGTATGACGTTTCTTTGCAAAAGTGCTTTTACCTATTCTAGGCATGTGTGAAATGAAGGAATTAGAGGACTCACTAGATAATCAGACCTTTGCTTCAACCAACTAGTGAATATCTTTAAAAATTCCATGATTCATTAACAACCTCAATTTTGCACATCTAGCACGGTAAATTTTTGAAATCGCGTTCTAAGGCAGAGCGGGAAAATACTTTTTTAATTTTTCAAGATTAGTGTCCATTTTCAAATGAGAATTGGGAGAGAGATTCAAAGAATTGCTCAAATATATACACAGATATCAATTATTATGGGAAACTGAAAGAACCGACTTAAGTTATGGAGTACCATTGTCTGGCATTTGACGAGGGTGAGAGAAACTAGCAAAAATCACTCAAAAAGAAACACAAAAACAATGTGAGGAAAAAAAATCAATCTTTATATACAAGATCACCTAATTCAATAGTCATTTTCAACTGAAAAATTGTCAAAGTAAACTTTCAAACGATGTCTATTTACCTTGAAAATATTATCATTCTTTGGATTCTCAATATCACTGGCCCCATATGGATACACATGTTTCATAATAAAAGGACCGCTCCATCTTGATCTTAGTTTTCTAGGAAATAAATGGAGTCGAGAATTATAAAGTAAGACTTTTTGACTAACATGGAATGTTTTTCTCAGTATTTTCTTGTTATGAAACTCTTTGATTCTTGCTTTATGAATTCCTAAATTTTCATATGCATCATTTTTTATTTCCTCAAGCTTATTTATTTGTAATTTTTATAGTTGATTAGTATAATTAAGATTTGAATTGAAAGCTTTAATAACCCAATAAACTTTATGTTCAAGTTCTACAGGCAAGTGACAAGGTTTTCCATAGACTAGTCTATAAGGTGACATGCCTAATGATGTTTTATAAGCAGTTCGATAAGCCCAAAGTGCATCATTAAGACTTAAAGAGCAATCTTTCCTACTAGGGTTCATTGTTTTCTCCAAAATGTGTTTGATCTCCTTATTAGCAAGCTCTACTTGTCCACTTGTTTAAGGGTGATAAGGGGTGGCAACTTTATGTGTAATTCCATATTTATTCATTAAAGACTCAAATGGCTTGTTGCAGAAATGTGTTCCACCATCACTTATTATAACTCGAGAGATTCCAAATCAACTTAAAATATTTTCTTTCAAAAACTTTATCACTGTTTTGTGATCATTGATTCAACTTGGAATAGCCTTTATCCATTTTGAAACATAATCTACTGTGACTAATATGTACAAGAAACCAAATGATGAAGGAAATGGATCCATGGAATATATACCCCAACAATCAAAGATCTCAATGATAAGAATAGAATTTAAAGGCATCATTTGACGTTTTGAAATAGATCTCAACTTTTGACAATTTTCACAAGACTTGTAGAATGCATGTGAGTCCTTGAACATGGTGGGCCAGTAAAATCCACTTTATAAGATTTTTGCAGTTGTCTTTCATGATGAGAAATGGCCCCCATGTGCCTCAAAATGATAAAATTTAATGACACTACTTACCTCATTATTGGGAATGCATATTCAAAATATTTGATCAGAACAATATTTCAATAAATATGGGTCATTGCAATAAAAGTTCTTCACTTTGTTTAATAACTTTCCTTTATCTTGGGTTCTCCAATGAGCTGGCAATTGTCCTGAAATAAGAAAATTGACAATATTAGCAAACCAAGGCATTGTAGAGACAGAAAGTAAAGATTCATTTGAAAAGTAATCATTGATTGGTGTGATGTCAGTTTTTGAATCTATTGTCAATCTTGATAAATGATTTACGACAACATTTTCGATGCCTTTCTTATCTTTGATTGTGATATCAAATTCTTTAAGTAACAAAATCCACCACACTGAATCTTTCTTATAAAGAAGATATTTCAATGCTGCATGATCACTAAAAACAACAACAAGTGAGCCAACAAGATAAGACCTAAATTTTTCACATGCAAATACTACTGTAAGTAACTCTTTTTCGGTGGTGGTGTAATTCATTTGAGCATTATTTAAAGTTTTACTTGCATAGTAAATTACATAAGGTTTCTTGTCTTTTCTTTGTCCCAAAACAGCACCTATGGCATAATCACTAGCGTCACACATTATTTCAAAAGGTAATGACCAATCAAGAGGTTGAATGACACGAGCACAAGTAAGCAAGGTTTTAAGTTTAACAAAGGCTTTTTCACAATATTTAGTGCATTAAAAAATATTATCCTTTGTTAGAAGGTTACTTAAGGGCTTATATATTACACTAAAATATTTGATGAACCTTCTATAAAAACCAGCAAGTCCTAAGAATGATCTAACTCTTTAAAAGATTTTGGTGTTGGCAAGTTAAGAATTAACTTGAATTTAGATTTGTCAACCTTAATTCCTTTTAATGAAACAATGTGATCAAGTACAATGCCATTTGTTACTATAAAGTGACATTTTTTCCAATTTAGTACAGGATTCTTCTCTTTACACTTGCTCAAAATCTTTTTTAAGTTAGTCAAACATTCACCAAATGAATCGCCAAAAAAAAAAATCATCCATAAAAATCTCAAGAAAATGTTCAACCATATTACTAAATATACTGAGCATGCATCTTTGAAACGTGGCTGATGTATTACATAATCCAAAAGGCATCATTCGATATGCAAAAGTACCAAATGGACATGTGAAAGTAGTCTTTTCTTGATCTTCCAATGCAATTTTAATTTGGTTGTAACCTGAATAGGCATCTTGGAAACAATAAAATTCATGACCTGCAACTCTTTCTAGGATTTGATCCATGAAAGGTAAAGGAAAATGATCTTTTTTTGTCATTGAATTGAGTTTTCTATAGTCAATGCACATGCGCCAACATAATTAAGTTTCCTATAAAGGTAAAGATATCTTATATTATTAGATATATTATTATAAAACATGCTTTAGTTAAGGAGTTATTGATACTTCAAGTGCAAAATAATAATATAAAACCTTAATAAAAATGCACTTGTAAGTATTAATCAAATATCCATAATGGATAACCAATATTGAATGATGTGATAGCTTCAGCTAATAATATTCATATCGGATAACCAGGATCAAATGATGTGATTAGCTTCAGCAAATGGTATCCATATTAGCTAACCATGATTAAATGATATGATTAGCTTCAACTAATTGTATCTATATTGAATAACCTAGATTTAATGGCTTGATTTATTTCTATGAATGGTATCTTCACTTGATAACCAAAAGGAAACCATGAGGCTAGTTACAATTGTTAAGATCCATGTTAGGTGACCAGAATGATTGAATAAGATTAGGATTAGTTTACAATAATAATGATATTTGCTTTTGTATGTAGTCAAAGATATGTTAAGCAAGAATAATAACATATCAATTACATCACGATTAAGTTATAAGAATCACATATTAGAAAAACATAGTTCGAAGAGTATAATCTTTCATGGAATGATACCCAATGTACTAGGGCTTTTGAATAATAACGAATGTTAATAAGAGGCATGTTTATAGTCCAAGAAATAATGCACTGTAAGGTCATAAGATGATGTGAAATGAAATCTTGAAAATAGAATTAATAGGAATGCAATGACAAGAACTTATCTATTTAAGTTGTTAATGTAATTACAAATATACATATTTGTTATTTAATTACATTGAACTTAATTTGTAACAAGGAAGTCTTATAGCCGTGGCGCTTAGAAATTTCATCCAATGCATGTTGGGATAAATCATATAATAATGTGATTAGACGATATGTATTTTGTGTAACTATGTAATGGCTATGAATTACCGATCGACACTTTTGTAAAAACTTATAATGATGACTTTCAAAATCATGAACATAGATTATGTCATGTATGAACACCTTGTGCTATAACTGCAATGAGTATGTATTTTATTTTATGATGTTATTTGGTATTATATGTGTATGTGTAGGGCATTAGAGGGGGGCGCATGCCACATCACTTAATGATGTCTAATTTTCTAATTTATAAATGGTATCATGTAATGCATCATTGGAAATGACTATACACAAAAATATCCCTCCCTCCCTCCCTCCCTCCCTCTCTCTCTATATATATATAGATATATAGATATAGATATCACCCCATCTTAGACTCATTATGAATAAACATCATATCATGAATTGGTAAATTATATGGATCTTTACAAGGAGTCATTACAGTTTGAGTGACCAACGCTTCTATTCACTTCGTTCGTAATGCTTGCTCAAGTAGGCTAGTTAGCCTTGCTACGTCACTTTTGAGGCTCTTCATTTTTTTTTTTATGCTTAGTTTCTAAATGGGCATGATCTTCATTCTCTATTAGCTTTTTTTTAATCTAGTATGATAAGTTCATCTAATAGGGGATATATATATTTTGATTCCTACATATGCATATATGTTAAAAATGCTTTCATGGTGATGCTTATGCATGAATTGAAACGATTCATGACTTCCATCCTTTTGATCTAAAGGAAGATCTTTGATTCTAGCTTATTGTTATAAAAGATTATTTTACCAAGTTCTTATCATGGTTAAATTCTGAATGCATTAGATAAAGGGAAAACAAGTTGTGGCTCTTTTATTACATATGATAAAAGAGTTCATACATTTTGATAAAGGGAAACCTATTAGTCTATGAGAGTCTAGGTAAAGGGACATGTTGTGAATAGGAAAGACGTATTACCCTTAAAACACCTACCTATAATAAGCTGCATTACTATTCATTTGAAATGAACTAAGATCTTATTGTGTTTTCTAACTGTTAGTCTGTCTAAGATTTAATAAAAGTTCTCCTCAATAAGGAAGTCATTATCTTATCAAGTTAAAACCTAGTTATTTTAAAATCAATTAAAAAAAAAGACCCAAATCAAGGTCAAACAAATTAAAATGTCCCACCAAAGCAATTAAAATGGGTAAAGCAAAAAAGCATGATGGAAAACATAATAAGTTAAGAGCAATAATTCTAAGTCTGCAAACCCTGAAATACTTTTTGAGTCTATGAATTCTTTTTCTTTCATAATAAAAATAACCTACACTACGTGCCTTTATAAGTCTTTTTTTTTATTAAAAAAACAAATAATTTGAATTGATAAAATACATCTTCAAAGATTTCATCATGAATATAGGCATAATGAATAAACTTTTTTACCATTACTATTATTCTAGTCATCTCATTGCATACCTTTAAATACCTTTTATTTCCTTGTCCTAAAAGAATGTTGATTTGCTTAAAATTAAAAAAGGTTCTTTTAAGTATACATCAAAATCGATTAAGTTTTCAAAAATTAGAAAAAGTCAAAAGTCTGATAGTTGTTATAGATAAGAATTTTCTTCCCTAAAAATCAACCAGATCCTTTGTATCTTTGAAAAGTATCTTTCACTTAAGCCATAAAAAATAAGCACATTTGCAAGAATACAACAAAGAAGTATAGTCTTTCCCACAACAATCACAGAGGCAAGGGATAAATTTTATTTCAAACTTTTTCAGACAATCTTTTTGAAATGGAATGATTTTCCTCAAAAACATTATAGATTCAAAAGGACATGGTAAGTTATCAGGAAAGATCGACATGCCAACTTAAGTAGGTTAGAAACCAAGCAATTAGAAAGATTTAAAAATTTGATAAAAAAAAATAGGGGGACCTATGTTTCCAAACACGTAAAGAAACATACATATCATCTCATCGCATAACAAAAAAAAACATTAGAAGGGACAGGTGCCAACCCTGTAGCCAGGACATACTAAAGAAGCTCACTTGATCATCAGAAATCCAACTTAACCATCAAGAGACTCCAAAAAGTTCAAGCACAAGCAGGTTACCCAAACTCAGATCAATCATGAAAAATCCTAGATATGTTTTATCAAGATACAACCCGATAACCAAAAAGCCCAACTTTTTCTGTTAAGAAGGAAAAGTATCAACCCTAGCTTTAAGGAAACATTAAGATTTTTTTTCAAACTACCCAAATGCAAGTCATAAGCAGGTCACTCGATCAAAGACCATGCATAGGTTACCTAAACACAAGCCATAAGCAAGTCACCCGATTAAAGACCATATACTAGCTACGTAATCATGAACCACGAGCTAGTCTCCTGAATAAAGATCATTTGTAAAAGTTCTTTCTTTTTTCAGGAAGAGGTAAGCCACATGAACACAAGCTATGGGTAGGTCACCAAATCAGAGACCATAAATAGGCTACTCGAACACAAGCAATTGGCAAGTCACCTGATCATAGAACACAAGCACAAACCACAAGTTGGTCTCCCAAATAGAGTCCATTTGTAAAAAATTCTTTTTTTTTTCAACAATAGGCAAGCTACCTGAACATAAGCCACAAGTAGGTCACTTGATCAGAGACCATGAGCATGTTACTTGATTATAAACCACAGGTTGATCACCCGAACATAAACCATTTGTTAAAAAAGTCTTTCTTTTTTAGCAATGGGCAATCTACCTAAACATAAGCTGTGGGAAGGTCACCTAATTAGAGACCACGAGAAGGCTACCTGAACACAAGCCATAGGCAGGTCACCCAATCAGAAAGCATAACCAGGTTACTCAATCGCAAACTATAGGCTGGTCCACCAAACAGAGACCATTTGTTAAAAATTCTCTCTTTTTTTAGCAATGACCAGGACACCCAAACATAGGCCATAAGCAAGTCACCTGATTAGAGACCATGAGTAGGCTACTCGAACATAAGCTATGGGCAGGTTACCCGAATAATAGATTATTTTATCTTCGAGCTTGTCACTCTTTAAAAATAACTAAATACTAAGCTCAAATCCCCAACACCCTTTTCTTTTCTTTACAAACTTATTTTCTAAAGTCCTTTATAAGATTTTATATTGTATGTACTATAAAGAAGGGGACAACTTTCATAACCCAATTTTAGATCCCTAAATTATCTATTCTTATATATATATATATACACACCTTTTACTATTTTTACTATCTCTTTGATCCATTCAGAGAAATTCACACACATATAATTAGTATTTAAAAGTATATTTTTATTCAAGTTTTATGTCATTATTTTGTACTTAAAGTATCAATAACTTTTTAACTAAAGCATGTTTTATAGTAACAAGTCTGATACCATAAGGTACCTTTAATTTATTGTAAATTCTCATCCTAAATGTTGGCCTATTACACAAATAAAAAGATTGATTGATGAGTTAAAGTATTGAAATTAAAAGGAAAAATAGAGGGCTAAACTTAGAAAAGAGATGCTGGTGTAGTCTAAACTGGAACACTATTCGGTAATTGAGTTATATCTAAAGTTGTAGATTTCAGATTTAAGTCTACTTTATATGGATAGAAAGTTAAGTCATATGCCTAAAATTTTCATGGGAAGTTAGGACTCAATTTTGCTATTTGGAAGTCCAAATCCTAGCACAACATAAAAGTCTGAATTTGTTTTGCAGCCTAGACATTGTTCAATGTTTAACCCATATCTCGAGTTCTAAAAGTCCAAATAACCTTAATTTTTTTTCTGAAAAGTTGAGATAATTTCTAGAACTTTCATGTGGAAGGTTGGGTCAAATTTTGATGTTATCAAAGATGTGTTATTTAGACAAGAAGATAAGGATTGTTATCAAGTCAAAATGTGGTCATCCACTCAACAATTAGTCATCAAATCAATAGTTTCAAATTTTGGCCTATAAAAGGAGGTATTTGTCATGCATTTAGGTATCTTGGTTTTCATATCAAGATCATGCTCTTGCTCTCTCTTTATTGCAATGCTTAAGTTTTCCTTTTATTAATATCTTGTTTATACCTTTCATTTCCTTTCCTTTACTTAGTTAACTTTTATCTTATTTATGTTATCTTATTTATTTATATTTCTCTTTTTCATTATGTTTAGCTAATTTTATTATATCAATCTAAAAATGTTACAGTAATGGTGTAAGAATAAATACAGTGTAAACTTAACATGGACATTAATGTTTAATACTAACATCTTTTGTATTTATTATCTTGTCTACTCTTAATAATTTGCTTGATAAATGGTTAATCTAGATTTATGTTGTATAACATTTGGTACAACAAATACTTGGCACTTTCATAGCTCAACCGTATGGTGTAACCGATACTTGTGCCATGAAAGGAACTTGATTTGTTGTTAATATAAGTTATAATCATAAATACCTGACAATATTTACAAGTATTAGCAATATTCGAATAAGATAACTAATATAATCATTTTAACTATTTATAATCTGATTGGAACCTCCATTATGTGTGATTTCCAATTGAGTAATAAAAAGAGTTTATACTATACTTGTCTGAAATATCATTAATAGATCCTTTAACCTTGACATTTGCTTTTATCATTGTTTGATCCTCACATTAATTTTTCATCTGAAAGTTCTCATCAATTTCTTCTTATTTTTCTTCTTCTTTTTTACTATTATTATTATTATTATTATTATTATTATTATTATTATTACTACTACTACTACTACTACTACTACTACTACTACTACTACTATTACTATTACTATTATTACTATTATGATTACTATTACTATTGTTATTAGTAGTATTATTAGTATTATTACTATTGTTGTTGTTGTTTATAATTTATATAATTCACCTCTCTTTGGTTCGATCCCGGTCTTGTCAGGTTATTTATTACTTCGACACTCCTGCACTTGAGAGAAGACATTAGTCTTTTCATTGTGTCAGCACACATATAAAAGATATAAGAAAACAAGATTTAAACTGTAGAAGATGAAGAATCTAGAAGAATGACCAAATTGAGATATTTTAAGAATAGGCTAAAAGAAAGACTGAATTTGAAGTAAGATTGGAATCTTTCTTTACAAAAATTAGAATAATTAATTAAGTTTAATAACATAATTAGACTCTTAATAGCTTAATTTGATTTGACTATGTAGCAAATAAGTTTGAAGGTCAATTTGGCCAAGATTAGAAGGATTAATTGAGTTAAAGGACTTAGTTAAACTTTTTATAGGTTATAAGGGTTTAGATCAAGGATTTAAGTGATGGAAAATCAAGTTTTAGGGCTTAATTCGAGTCAATTCACATAGATTGAAAAAATAAGGGCTTAATTGAAACTTTAATGAACTAAATTCATGTAATTAGGGGTTTAATTAAAAGGAATTAAAAGTTTAAGGGTTGCTGAAGGGCTAAAATTAATGATTTTCATGATCAAAGACCAACTTGCAAATCACACATAATGTCAGGAACCAAAATTTATCAAAACAAAGGGCAATTTGAAAGAAATCAAAAGATTGGTGCTTATTAGGGATTAAGTTGAACAAATTGGAAAGAAATAGCCAATTGGAAAAAGGCACTTAAATAAGAGGAGGCTACTTAAGTTCTCCAGAGGGCATGATTGTATAGATTAAGAAGTTTAACGACCAATAAAAGTCACAGATGATGAAATTGAAACAACAATAACATCATTTAGCTAAAATAACATCATTCAGGGCACTATTCATCCTTCTATTTCAATTTTGGTTGATCAAGCAGGTACTTCTAGGCAAATGAATATAAAGATTCCAACCATATTTTGGCCTCCAACCACCACCAATTGACAGAGTTTCCCCACTTCACGGTGGTGCCACCCTTGTTTGATGTTTGTACTTCACCTACCATATGCATTTCTTGTTCTTCTTGTCCCAAGTCAGCTTTGACTCGTTTAGAAATTTTGATAGTTTTTCATCCAACTTTGAATTAATGGTGAAAGAGCTATAGACCTCTAAACAAAGTGTGGTTCGATTCTAGTTGAAGGAAGACATCCCCTTGACAACATCCATGGTCAATTTTGTTCTAATAACCTCCCATCAACCATACTTAAATTAGAGAAGAGGCACCCTTAGTTAGCCATTTTTTAAACCAGTTTTAGATCTTTTTGGCCAACCCTTTCTAGAAGCTCCCATAGTTTGTTAAGGATTTAGAACTAAGGAAAATTGACAGAAAAAAGGAATCCTTAACAGAATGAAGAGGTGAATCTTCCACATACTAGTTTCAAAATATTACCAAGAGGAGGACGGTTTTGTAACCTCCTACCTATAAAAAGGCTAAAAAAGCTAGGAAAAACAGAGAGAAAAGAGGAAAGAAAATAGCAATCTTTAGAGTTAGGAAAAGAAACAAAAAGAAAGAAAATAGGGGGAAGATGGGAAGACTCAGGAGAATAGAAAAAGAAGAGCAGGCTTTAAACCTTTAAGGATAGAAAGAGAGAAAATAAGTAAAGGAAAGGCCAAGGAAAGGGTTTTTGTTCACCTTAGAGACTAAGAAACAACTAGAAGTCCTTTACAAACCAGTAAGGGGTTTAAAGTCCAACCTATTGGTGTTTGTATAAGTGTTCGATTAATTTGTTTTGTTTATAGATTTATAAATGTTTTTGCTTAGGGGTTGAGGAAGACACTGTTACATTGACTTTTGAGGTTTTAGGGCTGCTTTGAAGCATGTTTTTATCACCTGATTGTGTTTAAGTCTTGTGTGATTGTCAAAATGTTTGGTTCAGATCCAAGCTCGTATAATAAATTTCTGTTTTTGTCCTAGCAACTTCAAAGTTTGCATTTCATATATGAAGAATAAGGATTTGATGTTGTTCTTTTGTTTATTTGAGATCCAAATAGGTTTAGTTTTGATAATGTGTTTCATTGGGGCTAAAAATTCATGTTTTTTGGGTTTTTGGTATGCCTGTCTTCTTTATGATAATGTGCCTATAATGCACATTAGATGAGCATGCCTTTAGGTACTAGTTTTAGAACTCGTTTTGATTCATTGTTGGTTTCTGCTAGTTCCCATGTCATTATTATTAAATAATCTAGGACTTTACACATTGATAACACACTTTAGTAAGTTTTAATCTTAGGGTGTCAGTTTCAAACAAAATCCATTCTTGACAAAATTATGTTTGCTAAATGTTAATTAATTTCAATAGACTTTTGATTCTTGTTCTAAGAATGTTTGCGAACAACACTATGCCTTTATTTGCTCAAAACTAGTATTTTTTGTTCATCATGTTTCGAGGCTAACAAAGAACATCCATTATATTTTTTGTTTTGTTCTTGTTTCATCCATTTTTTTTTTTTAGAAATGTTTATGCTTTTTGTGTTTTTTATAACTTTCATCCTGTTTTACTTTAAACCTTTTTTTTGGGTCAATTCATGATTGAACCAACATCTCGGGATGACCCAGACATGCTATCTTTTGGGTAATTCCTTAAGGCTTTGTTTGACTGATTTGTTTTATTTAGTTAAGGTTTTTTTTTTTCTAAAGGGTTGTGATTGATACTTAAAAGTGTATTTTTATCAAGGTTTTATATCATCATTTTGCATTTGAAGTATCAATAACTCCTTAACTAAAGCATGTTTTATAATAATATATCTAATAATATAAGATACCTTTAATTTATTGTAAATGTTCACTTTAAATGCAGGCCTATCACATAAATGAAAGGATTGATTGATGAATTTAAGAACTAAAATTCAAAGGATAAAGAGATGGCCAAACTTAGAAAAGAGATGTTGGTGCAATCCAAACCGGAACACTATTCAGTAACTGGGTCATATCTAGAGCTATACATCTTAGAGTTAGGTCTACTTTATATGAATGGAAAGGTAACACATAGGCCTACAACTTTTATATGGAGCCCAAGATCTAAAAAGGCCATTTTCAAGTCCAAATTGTAGCAACAACAAAGAAGTTTGAATCTGTCTTCCAACCCGAGCACTGTTCAGTATTTTAGCCACATCTAGAGTTCTAGAAGTTGAAATGAGCTGAATTGTTTACACAAGAAAGCTGAGACAATTTCCTACAACTTTCATGTTTTCAAGTGGCTCCTGTTTTGATGTTATCAATAATGTTTTGGGCAGACAAGAGAAAATAATGATTGTCACCAAGTCAAGAGTTGGTCACCCACTCATTAATTAGTCATCAAATCAATAGTTCCTAATTTTGGCCTAAAAAAGTGCCTAGAGGAATAGTCGAAGATGTGTTAGTACAAGTCAATAATTAATTTATCATATTGATTTTATTATCTTGGACACAGAACCTGTTGAAGCATGTAATTCATTTCCTGTTATTTTAGGATGTCCGTTTCTTGCAACTTCTAACGCATTCATTAATTATACGAATGGACTGATGAAGCTATCATTTGGAAACATGACATTGGAGATGAATATTTTCAACATTTGCAAGCAACCTCGAGATGATAATGATGTACAAGAAGTAGATCATATTGATGAATTAGTTTATGATCAACTTGAATCTACTTTAAGTAAAAATGAGTTGGAGGAATCTGAAGATTTGCAAATGATTTATTTTGAGGAAGAAATCACAGATGAAAAACGCACCGAAAATGTTGATGCGGATCTTTTGTCAAAAGTGACAGCAAATTCGACACCTGACATCTTAGGTCAAATGGTGGACAACGGTACTCCGTGACTTAAGTCAGTTCTTTCAGTTTTCAATAATAACTGATATGTTTATATATATTTGTGCAATTCTTTGAATCTGTCTTCCAATTCTAATTTGAAAATGGACACTAATCTTGAAAAATTGAAAAAGTATTTTCCTGCTTTGCCTTAGAATGCGATTACAAAACTTTACCGTGCTAGATGTGCAAGATTGAGATTGTTAATGAGTCATGGAATTCCTGAAGATATTCGTTGGTTGATTGAAGCAAAGCTTTGATTATCACGTGAGTCCTCTAACGCCTTCATTTCATACATGCCTGGAACAGGTAAAAGCACTTTTGCAAAGAAACGTCGTGCAAAACGACTGAAAGTCTGTCATCGATGTGCTAGATGGACTTGTAATGCACAATGTCGTTCTTTAGGAATGGTATCTATAAACCGTGAAGATAAAATACAATTCATTAAGGATGGCCTGAGTAAGGAGTCTTTAGATAATCTTTTATTTACTCTTGAGACGTATCCTAGTGGAGATGTGCATCGTGCAATTCATGATTTATGGCCACTATTTCATAAAGAACATGATCGACTTAGTCTTGGGAATCTGACTAAAAAAGACCATGTTTGCCAGTTTTTAAGAAAACTGGATGGGAAGCCTATCCCCGACCCATAAAGGGCGTTTAAGCCGTTCTTGGACGTAAAACCAAGGGAAGATGTGAGCCATAATCACAACTACCTATACATACACATACTTTTTCAAAAGTAAATAAATAAATAAATAAAGAGAGAGAGAGTGTGTGAGATTCCAACTGGTCTACATATAGGTGGTATGATTGCCGTTCTAATTTCTCATCTATAAAATCCTCTTTTCCTTCCTTTCATTTCTACTCAACCCATGCATTCAACAAATACAGAAGTGTGTAGAAATGGCAAGTTTCTCAAGACATCAAATAAGAAATATTTGTGTTTTCGGTGGATCTAGTCCGAGGAAAGAAAAGGAGTTTTTAGAATCAACAAATCATCTCGGTCAAGTGCTAGTTGAGAGAAAGATTCATTTAGTGTATGGGGGAGGCAGTCTTGGGTTAATGGGAGGTGTGTCAATAGCTATATTTTTTGGAAGTAGTCAAGTTTTGGGGGTCGTCCCCGAAGCTTAACACAAGGGGACATCATTGGAAAAACAATTGGAGAGGAACTTCAGGTCTCCACAATGTCGGCTCGAATGAATGCAATGTTTAACCATATTGATGCCTTCATTGCTTTACCAGGTGGTCTAGGCACATTGGAAGAGATCTTTCATATTTCCTCTTGGGCCCAACTGCATATTCACCATAAACTCATAGGTCTATTAAATGTTAATGGTTATTATGATAAGTTGTTGTCTTTTCTTGATCATGCTGTGGAACAGGAATTTCTAACATCTTCCACAAGATAAATCATAATCTCTACTACTACTTCTGAATAATTGATTGATGATTAGTACTTAAAAGTGCATTTTTATCATGGTTTTATATCATCATTTTGCACTTGAAGTATCAATAACTCCTTAACTAAAATATGTTTTATAATAATGTATCTAATAATATAAGATACCTATAATTTGTGGTAAATGTCTATTTTTAATGCAGGCCTATCACATAAATGAAAGGATTGATTGATGACTTGAAGAACTTAAATTGCAAGGATAAAGAGATGGCCAAACTTAGAAAAGAGATGTCGGTGCGATCCAAACCGGAACACTATTCGGTAATTGGGTCATATCTGGAGCTATATATCTCAGATTTAGGTCCAATTTATATGGATGGAGAGGTAAGATATAGGCCTACAACTTTCATATGGAGCCCAAGATCTAAAAAGGCCATTATCAAGCCCAAATTGTAGCAACAACAAAGAAGCCCGAATCTATCTTCCAGCCCGAGCACTGTTCGGTATTTTGGCCATATCTGGAGTTTTAGAAGTCCAAATGAGCTAAAGTTTTTACACAATAAATCTGAGACAATTGCCTACAACTTTCATGTTTATAATTGGCTCCAATTTTGACGTTATCAATGATGTTTTGGGCAGACAATAGAAGATAAGGATTGTCACCAAGTCAAAAGTTGGCCACCCACTTATCAATTAGTCATCAAATCAATAGTTCCCAATTTTGGCCTATAAAAGGAGGCATTTTCCATGCATTTAGGATCTTGGTTTCCAGATCAAGATCATGCTCTTCCTTTCTCTCTTTGTATTTTTTGTAATGTTTATGCTTTACTTTCATTAATATCAAGTTTATGCATTTCATTTCCTTTTCTTTACTTAGTTAACTTTTATGTTCTTATTTTATTTATCTACTTTGCTTTCTTTCATTATGTCTAGCTAAGTTAATTATGTCAAGGTGAAAAGGTTACACTAATGGTGTGAGAATAAGTATAATGTAAACTTAATATGGACTTTAATGTTTGATACTAACATGTTTTATATTTGTTATCTTGTTCACTCTTTAATACTTTGCTTGTTAAATGACTAATCTTGATTTATGTTGTATAACACTTGGTACAACAAATGCTTGGCACTTTCATAGCCCATAATGTATGGTATAACCGACACCTGAGCTAGGAAAAGAACTTGATTTGTTGTTAACATAAGTTATAATCATGAATGCTTGACGAGATTTACAAGTATTAGCATTAATTGAATAAGATGACTAATGTAATCATGTTAACAATATATAGTCTGATTGCAACCTCCTTTGTGTGTGGTTTCCAATTCAATAATAAGAGTTTATACTATACTTGTTTGATATACCATTAGTGGAACCTCTAACCTTGACATTTGTTATTATTATTGTTTAATCCTTATATTAATTTTCCATCTCCAACTTATCATCATCTTCTTCTTCTTCTCTTTCTTTATTATTATTATTATTACTACTACTACTACTACTACTACTACTAATATTATTATTATTATTATTATTATTATTATTATTATTATTATTGTTATTATTGTTATTATTACTATTGTTGTTGTTGTTATTGTTGTTTTATAATTGTTGTTTATAATTTGTACAATTAACCTCCCTGTGGTTCGACCCCGGTCTTGCCGGGTTATTTATTACTTCGACACTCCTGCACTTGGGAGAAGACATCAACCTTTTAGTCGTGTCAATTGACCAACTACAATCTTTCATTCCTGTGATTGATCCTTCCATGATTCGCATAAATTGGTCAGCTAAGAAAAGCCGTAAAAAGCTTAGATTGGATTTGAGCCTTCATTTGTGAATCTTTATGTCTTTTGGTTTTATTATTGTGTTTTGTTGTTTCTTATATTTGTTTCATTGTGTTTCAGGTTTGTCAGTGTTCGTTATTTCAGGTAATATCTTCTATACTCTATCTTTTTACCTTTAAACATTGAGGACAATGTCTTGTTTTAGTTGGGGGGAGAGGGTAGTAGCTTAAAAAAAAAACTAACTGTGTTTCTATTTCATAAAGCATATGCAAAATTGTTCGTACTATGATCCCAGAGTAACGAGAACTTTTTATGACTCTTAAGATGCATCTTAGTAATCATTCGTAACAAGGTCTATCATAATACTTCTTGAAATATTCAGATTTACAAACTCTCGCATTGTTATCACTTAATTCTGCTCATATACTTATTTAACATGTATTTTTAAACCTTAATTTACACACACACACTTTAACATATGATTGTGGGTTGCATATTGGATTAATACATTATTTATGTTCTTTTGTTAAAGGTAACAATTAAGGGAAAAGGGATAGTATATAATTAAAAAAAGAAAAACAAAAAAAAAAGACAAAAGAAAAAAAAGAAAAAAAATGATAATAATAAAAATGTAGATAAGTTTGGTTTCGTAGCCTCTCTAACCTAAGCAATTAAGCCCGAAGGGGTGTTTTAACACCTAATACCCTAAAGTCAACTAACTTGGGAGCTATTGACCCAACGCTTGTTACATAGGTTGAGGAGAAAAGCTTAAGGGAATCAAACATTGCACTATCTACATATCAGTATCTGCGACTCGAGTTACTAAGCTCGTAGGGGTGTCTTAACACCTAATGCTCTAAGACCAACTGGTCTGGGAGTCATTAGCCGAAAGCTCGTTACATGGGTTAAAGATGCATGGTGTTTTAAATTATATGTATATATATTAAAAAAAGAAGACAAAAATAATAATCCCAACCCAAGGAAGTTAACCTTAAACATTAGAACAAAAATTTTGTTTTCTTCCAAGAAAAGCCCCATAATTATATGTTGATACATTGAGCACAAAAGAAAGGTTTATGAATACCTTGTTAAGAGGTATTGAGCAGGTATATAAATTTAATGAGAGTTTGTTTATCTGGATAGATTAATGGAAGTTAAATGATGACTACTTTGCTTTATGAAATTTACAAAGTATTTTTCTATTTTAACACTTTGATTACTAGGGACTAGTAATAAGCTAGTTGGGGGGGGTGTGATTGATACTTAAAAGTGTATTTTTATCAAGGTTTTATATCATCATTTTGCACTTGAAGTATCAATAACTCCTTAACTAAAGCATGTTTTATTATAATATATCTAATAATATAAGATACCTTTAATTTATGATAAATGTTCATTTTAAATGCAGGACTATCACATAAATAAAAGGATTGATTGATGAATTTAAGAACTGAAATTGAAAGGACAAAGAAATGGCCAAACTTAGAAAAGAGATGTCGGTGCAGCCCAAACCAGAATACTATTCAGTAATTGGATCATATCTAGAGCTGTAGATCTCAGATTTAGGTCTACTTTATATGGATGGAAAGGTAAGACATAGGCCTATAGCTTTCATATGGAGCCCAAGATCTAAAAAGGTCATTTTCAAGTTCAAATTGGAGCAACAACAAAGAAGTCCGAATCTGTTCTTCAGCCCGAGCACTGTTCAGTATTTTGGCCATATCTAGAGTTCTACAAGTTGAAATGATCTGAATTTTTTACAAAACAAAGCTGAGACAATTTCCTACAATGTTCATGTTTTCAAATGGTTATAATTTTGACGTTATCAATGAAAGTTTGGGCAGACAAAAGAAAATAAGGATTGTCACCAAGTCAAGAGTTGGCTACCTACTCATCAATTAATCATCAAATCAATAGTTCCCAATTTTGACCTGTAAAAGAAGGCATTTGCCATGCATTTAGGCATCTTGGTGTCCAGATCAAGATCATGCTCTTGCTGTCTCTCTTTGTATTTTTTGTAATGTTTATGCTTTGCTTTCATTAATATCAAGTTTATGCCTTTCATTTCCTTTCCTTTACTTAGTTAACTTTTATCTTATTTATGTTCTTATTTTGTTTATCTATTTTTCTTCCTTTCATTATGTCCAGCTAAGTTTATTATGTCAAGGTGAAAAGGTTACACTAATGGTGTAAGAATAAGTATAGTATAAACTTAATATGGACTTTAATGTTTGATACTAACATGTTTTATATTTGTTATCTTGTTCACTCTTTAATACTTTACTTGTTAAATGACTAATCTTGATTTATGTTGTATAACACTTGGTACAATAAATGCTTGACACTTTCATAGCCCATACTGTATGGTATAACCGACACCTGAGCTATGAAAGGAACTTGATTTGTTGTTAACATAAGTTATAATCATGAATGCTTGACAAAATTTACAAGTATTAGCATTAATTGAATAAGATGACTAATGTAATCATGTTAACAATCTATAATCCGATTAGAACCTCCTTTGTGTGTGGTTTCCAATTGAATAATAAGAGTTTATACTATACTTGTTTGACATACCATTAGTGGAACCTCTAACCTTGACATTTGTTATTATCATTGTTTAATCCTTACATTGATATTCCATCTCAAAGTTCTCATCTTCTTTTTCTTCTTCTCCATCTCTTTCTTTATTACTACTACTACTACTACTATTTCTATTAGTATTATTGTTGTTGTGATTACTATTGTTGTTGTTTATAATTGTCGTTTATAATTTGTACAATTAACCTTCCTGTGGTTCGACCTCGGTCTTGTCAGGTTATTTATTACTTCGACACTCCTGCCCTTGGGAGAAGACATTAATCTTTCAGGCGTGTCACCAGTACACCTGGGTTTCCTAGTAATCCTAAATTAAATACTAGGTGGCGACTCTCAACGAATCCAACAATATTAAATCAAACATAACAGAGAAAAAAGTCGTCAAGCTGACGCCGCGTAGATTTTGATGTGCGATAGCTAACATCAGAAGTTGAATAGATAGTCTTCATGAAAGTTTTAGGAAATTATCTCAACTATCCAACAAAAAATGGATTGGTGCATTTGAACTTCTAGAACTCGAGATATGGGTTGAACACTAAATAGTATATGGACTGTAAGATAGATTCAGACTTCTCTTTTGATGCTAAGATTTGGACTTCCAAACGGCAGAATTGAGTTTTGGACATCTAATACCATGTGCAACCCTTTGAGTGAAACTTGATATTTTCATATTAGATAGTGCATAATTAATAAAACTCTCAACCCCATTACAATAATTCATTACGCACAACCCTTCTGCTGAAATTCGATATATCCAAAAACAATCATTTATTACTTATATAAAAAAACGTATATAGAATATTGATGACAACATGTATTAATTAATAATGTAAACTGGATGCATTATTAATATCTAACTAATTAACTACCATTAGTTTAACTCAAACTTATTTAATATATTTTAATAGTAGCCTTAAATCATTACCAATTTTCTCTAAAATATCAAATTCATCCAAATTTATTGAAATTTTCAACTTAATAATAAAATTAATAAAATATGAAACAGACTCATTAAATAAGATACTATTTATTTCATTATAAAACATCTAAGCTACAAAACTAAACTCAATTTCATCAAATGACAAAAAAAATATAATTTTTTAAAATCTCAAACAAACCCTAACATGTATAAGATACAACAAATTTATATAGGGAAATGCTATAAAATAATTAAACACACAAATACACTATATATACTACATAAAAATGTTAGAAAATTAATATTTTTAAAATGGGTATTTTTTCTTACTTGATATGGCGAATCTTAAAAAAAATTAAATTGGAACATAAATACTAACAAACTAAGTGTTAGGATGATCAAATTTTTGATGAATTGAGCTTGATTTGAGAAAAACAAATTAGAGGAAGTTATGTGCTATTTTCTGTAGAATTAAAAAACAAAAAAGATGAATAAAAAGAAATGGGGAAGGGGAGTAGCTATTAGGTTATATCTTAAATATTACCAACGGAGTCACTACCAGATATTACCAACAAGCATATTGCCTAAGTAATTTTATTTATAATAATGATATATTTTTTTTTCATTTTCAATTATAATTCTCTCGGTAGTCATTAACATAAAGTTTTTATTGATGAATATTAAGAGAAATAGTAAGGTAGTATTCCATTGATAAATGATATTATAATTTATTGATAATATTTATTTTTTATTTGTATTTAATTATTTTCTATTTCTGCCCTACTTTCTTAGGAAATATGAGATTTATGGTTTCTTTTTTATTTGAAGAGATAAAGATATTATCTAAATCTGTACCGGCTAGTTAATAGCGAGCTCTTGGTGTCCCAGGAAATCATGAGAATAAATCATCGTTTCAAAGAATTTAAGTTTTAAAAGTACAATATTGCTAGAAGAGGTTAAAGTAGTTTTTTTAACTTTAAATCATTTATTTTTTATTGCAATGGTCAATTTATATCAAAATTTAAATTAAAAAATCATTATAAGCAATGATTCGAACAATCTTTACCTTGTTTCAAGCTCATGGTAGTGTAGCGAATTCGACACAATCAATTAGGTAGCCACCACCGGGCAAAACTAGGTGAGGTTGAAGTTGAAACAGATCACCGGTGGCCCCCCCGAATACAACATTGTGCAATGAATATCAACCAAGACATCCTTGTTTTTTTCAAATGTCCGAAGGCAAGACATTAATGCACCTCCTTGCTAATTGGGCATTCACCGTTTCGCACGGATCTTCGAAAGGGAAAGGGGTATATAAAAGGTCCACCTTGTTGGTGGACAGTTCTTATCATCATCTTAACTAATTTGGTGGTCAAAACTCAGAAAAAGGCACCACTTTCCGAAGGAGCAGCAATCAGATCCTACCCCACGTTTCCAATCAGTTGCTGCCGCTGCCAGGTGCTTCTCTTCTTTGCATTTGCTTTCGCACAAGGGAAGGAAAGGATCTCATGATTGTTTATTTGCTTCTCATGATTGTTGTGACATTTTTGTACCTTCCTGTGCTTTTATCGTTACCACATTCTCGTAATTCTACAACAAAATATAGCTTATGCATAAAGCTATCCCATGAGAATTTGCCCGAACAACAAACCTTAAGCCTGGCAGAGGAGAAGACCAATTAAATATGATGCACACTTCTCTTGTTGAATCTGAATAAAGAAAATATTTAAAGCTCAAGTATAAAGTGGTTGTGTACATACCTCTGATAATTTATTTTCTCGATGTGTTAGATAATGTAAATAGCGTGTTTCAGATATGATATTAAATATTAATTGATGTGTAAATTGATTTAATAATATTTTTATCTTTTTAATAACAAAACAGGAGAAGAGGATTTAGCTGCGCTTTTATGAAATTCTAAACTTTTTAATTTAATCCTCAAATAAAAAAAATCAATATATATATTATCACCTCTTATTGATTTAATCTCTTAATTATGTACATATATATATGAAGAGAGGTTTCAGCAAACATAACATCTGTAAAGTAGTGTTTGGTTAATATAAAAATAATGGGAACACAAAGGATACAACATAATATAAGATCACGATGGAATTATTTTTGCAAGTGATGTATAAAATAGAGTTCTTGTCTCTATATTTTGTTAGGTTAATGATGGACAAAACAAGATAAAATATAAAAAGATTTATTTTGTTCTTAATATGTATTATTGTTAAACTTATATATTTTAAAAATAACTATATTTTATTCTTTTATTTAATTTATATTAAGTGTTGAAATTAATAATAATATAATAATCTTAGTTATAAAACTTAAATCTCTTTAGCAGGTTGATCCGAGACCTAACCAACTAGGAGCCTAAACTAATTTTGGTTAAAGGAAAAATAAATGAAGGATTGATATAGCCTAATTAGATTAAAAACCTGAGTCGACCTACAACTCAAGTTAAAGCCCAATCAAAACCCGAGTTAAAAAGCTGTTGGTTTTTTTTTTTGAAAAAAATCGTTAAGAAGACATCTTTTTGCTCATTCTTCTTCAAAAACAAAATTTAGGGTCAACTTGTGTTGACCCTTCTAATTCATGGCCTAAGCTTTATTCTAGGTGAACCCTCGAGTCTGATTTTAAGATTATGATAACAATCACTTTTATTTTTATATACTTTAGTCGGATGATTTTGAAATTAAAAGCTTTTTATAATGATATTGTAGGAATAGAAAAACTAATAAATATTGTCTCTATAAACATATCTTCTATATAACTCTTGTTTTGAAAGTGCAAAAATTTATTCAAATTATCCAAGGGACAAATTTATTTTTATATTTATATCTTTATCTTTTCAACCAAACTTATTTTTATTCTTATTGTTTTCATCTCTTTTGTCATAGGATTGTAACTAGACAATCCCTAAATGATAGCATATAACAAACATCATAAGTAAGGCTCATCAAAATTCTTCTTTAAATTATTCAATAAAAAATCAAATTCCTTGACCAAAAAATATTTATACGACATGATGTCACCAAATTATACTTGTTTGGGTACACTACGTTTTAAAGTTGGATGTTTAAACTTTAATTCACATGCAACAATGACACGACCAAAACATTGATGTCTTCTCCCAAGTGTAGGAGTGTCGAAGTAATAAATAACCCGGCAAGACTGGGGTCGAACCATAGGGAGGTTAATTGTACAAATTATAAACAACAATTATAAACAACAATAATAGCAATAACAACAACAACAACAACAATAATAATAATAATAATAATAATAATAATAATAATAAAGAAGGAGAAGGAGAAGAAGAAGATGATGAGAACTTCGAAATGGAATATTAATGTAAAGATTAAACAATGATAATAACAAATGTCAAGGTTAGAGGTTCCAGTAATGGTACATCAAGCAAGTATAGTATAAACTCTTATTATTGAATTGAAAACCACACACAAAGGAGGTTCCAATCAGATTGTATATTGTTAACATTATTACATTAGTCATCTTATTCAATTAATGCTAATACTTGTAAATCTCGTCAAGCATTCATGATTATAACTTATGTTAACAACAAATCAAGTTCCTTTCATAGCTCAGGTGTCGGTTATACCATACATTATGGGCTATGAAAGTGCCAAGCATTTGTTGTACCAAGTGTTATATAACATAAATCAAGATTAGTCATTTAACAAACAAAGTATTAAAGAGTGAACAAGATAACAATTATAAAACATGTTAGTATCAAACATTAAAGTCCATATTAAGTTTACATTATATTTATTCTTACACCATTAGTGTAACCTTTTCACCTTGACATAATTAACTTAGCTAAACATAATGAAAGAAAGAAAAATAGATAAACAAAATAAGAACATAAAAGCTAAATAAGTAAAGGAAAGGAAATGAAAAGCATAAACTTAATATTAATGAAAGCAAAGCATAAACATTACAAAAAATACAAAGAGAGAAAGGAAGAGCATGATCTTGATCTGAACACCAAGATGCCTAAATGCATGGCAAATGCCTCCTTTTATAGGCCAAAATTGGGAACTATTGATTTGATGACTAATTGATAAGTGGGTGGCCAACTTTTGACTTGGTTATAATCCTTATCTTCTCTTGTCTACCCAAAACGTCATTGATAATGTCAAAATTAGAGCCAGTTGCAAACATGAAAGTTGTAGGCACTTGTCTCAGCTTTCTTGTGTAAACAATTCAGCTCATTTGGACTTCTAGAACTCCAGATATGGCCAAAATACCGAACCGTGCTCGGGCTGGAAGACAGATTCGGGCTTCTTTGTTGTTACTACAATTTGAACTTGATAATGGCCTTTTTAGATCTTGGACTCCATATGAAAGTTGTAGGCCTATGTCTTACCTTTCCATCCATATAAATTGGACCTAAATCTGAGATATATAGCTCTAGATATGACCCAATTACCGAATAGTGTTCCAGTTTAGATCGCACCGACATCTCTTTTCTCAGTTTGACCATCTCTTTGCCAGTTTAGATCGCACCGACATCTCTTTTCTCAGTTTGGCCATCTCTTTGCCTTTGCAATTTAAGTTCTTAAAGTCATCAATCAATATTTTCATTTATGTGATAGGCCTGCATTTAAAATGAATATTTACCATAAATTAAAGGTATCTTATATTATTAGATAAATTATTATAAAACATGTTTTAGTTAAGGAGTTATTGATACTTCAAGTGCAAAATGATGATATAAAACCATGACAAAAATGCACTTTTAAGTACTAATCACACCCCCCCAACCAGCTTATTACTAGTCCCTAGTAATCAAAGCGTTAAAACAATTTATAAATTTCACAAAGCAAGGTATTCGTCATTTAACTTCCATTAATCTATCCAGATAAACAAACTCTCATTAAATTTATATATCTGCTCAATACCTCTTAACAAGATATTAATAAACCTTTCTTTTATGCTCAATGTATCAACACATAATTATGGGGCTTTTCTTGGAAGAAAACAAAATTTTTGTTCTAATGTTTAAGGTTAACTTCCTTGAGTTGGGATTATTATTTTTGTCTTTTTTTTCTTTCTTTTTTTTTTAAAAAAAATTTATATACAAATAATTTAAAAACATCATGCATCTTTAACCCATGTAACGAGCTTTCAGCTAATGACTCCCAGACCAGTTGGTCTTAGGGCATTAGGTGTTAAGACACCCCTACGAGCTTAGTAACTCGGGTCGCAGATACTAATATGTAGATAGTGCAATGTTTGATTCCCTTAAGCTTTTCTCCTCAACCCATGTAACAAGTGTTGGGCCAATAGCTCCCAAGTCAGTTGACTTTAGGGTATTAGGTGTTAAAACACCCCTTCGGGCTTAATTGCTTAGGTTAGGGAGGCTACGAAACCAAACTTATCTACATTTTTATTATCATCATTTTTTTTCTTCTTTTTTTTCTTTTTTTTCTTTTTTTTTCATGTTTTTTTTTTAATTATATACAATCCCTTTTTCTTAGTTGTTACCTTTAACAAAAGAACATAAATAATGTAATAATCCAATATGCAACCCACAATCATATGTTAAAGTGTGTGTGTAAATTAAGGTTTAAGAATACATGTTAAATAAGTATATGAGCAGAATTAAGTGGTAACAATACGAGAGTTTGTAAACCTGAATGGTTACTAAGATGCGTCTCAACAGTCACTTTAACAAAAGAACTCATTTACTCTGCCATCCTAGTAACAACAATTATGAACATGCTTTATGAAATGAAAAACATTTTTTTTTTAACAACTACTACCCTCTCCCCCCAACCAAAACGAGACATTGTCCTCAATGTTCTAAGGTAGAAAGATAGAGTATAGAAGATATCACCTAAAATAACGAACACTGACAAACCTGAAACACACTGAAACAAAAATAATAAATAACAAAACACAATAATAAAACCAAAAGACACAAAAATTCACAAATGAATGCTCAAATCCAATCTAAGCTTTTAACGACTTTTCTTAGTTGACCAATATATGTGACTCATGAAAGGATCAATTACAGGAATGAAGGATTGTAGTTGGTCAATTAATTGTTCAGCAGTAGCAGCAGAGATTATGATTTGTCGTGCAGAAGATGTTAGAAATTCCTGTTCCACAGCATGATTAAGAAAAGACAACAACTTATTATAATAACCATTAACATTTAACAAACCTATGGGTTTATAGTGAATGTGCAGTTGAGCCCAAGAGGAAATATGAAAGATCTCTTCCAATGTACCTAGACCACCTGGTAAAGCAATGAAGGCATCAGCATGGTTAAACATTGCATTCATTCGAGCCGACATTGTGGAGACCTGAAGTTCCTCTCAAATTATTTTTCCAATGATGTCCCCTTGTGCTAAAACTTCGGGGACGACCCCCGAAACTTGAGTACCTCCTAAAAATACAGCTATTGACACACCTCCCATTAACCCAAGACTGCCTCCCTCATACACTAAATGAATCTTTCTCTCAACTAGCACTTGACCAAGATGATTTGCTGATTCTAAAAACTCCTTTTCTTTCCTAGGACTAGATCCACCAAAAACACAAATATTTCTTATATGATGACTTGAGGAACTTGCCATTTCTACACACTTTTGTATTTGTTGAATGTATGGGTTGAGTAGAAATGAAAGGAAGGAACAGAGGGTTTTATAGATGAAAAATTAGAAAGGCAATCATAACACCTATATGTAGGCTGATTGTGCATCAAAAGTGTCATTAAGTCTCTTGTTCTACATATGTATTTATTGTTTTTATTTGGTTGTTTTTATAATAATTGATGTGTTTTTTAGTAATGAAGTTTGTTTTAATGTTTCGATAGGTTTTTGGAGCTTAAATGAATTAATTCAGAAAATTCAACGTCGGAATTCAGAACAAAGAATTGAAGAGATATTTAGTTGAAGATTGAAGCAAATCTTGGTTCAAATAAGTGCTCCAAATTTGTCCCAAAAATCAATTCTATTCCAATTCTAGAAAAGAATATCATATGATTTATTTCAAGCCCAAACTTGCCTTATGTTGTGTGCAAACTTCAACCATTAAACACTCAAGGTTTCAATGTCAATCTTAGCCCAAATAATAAGTACATTTGTATACTTATTTGATGCTCAAATTCAGCCCAAAAATCAGCCCCAAATCAGCCCCAAATCAACCCCAAATCAACCTTCAAATCAACCCAAACACAATCCATGATCTTACATGTCCACACAACAAATAACAATTGATTTATTTTGGGTAATCCATTGATCCAAGAAGGCAAGCACATGGATGGAAAGCTGGAGGGGATATTTTAACATTATTTTGGGTCAAAAAGAAGAAGGAGACACCTCATAAATGAGGAAGAAAAACGTGCACCAAAGTAGTTGTAAAGCTGTCTTGATTTGATTTTTCAGAACACCTTTCGGTGTTTTGCCCATAACTTTTGACTCAGGTGTCCAAATGATCTATTCTTTAATGATCTGGAAAGGTGACAGAATTGCCTATAAATATGTCTCTAATAGACTTCTCCAAAAAAAGCTTCTAAGAGGGTCGAATTGCTGTCCAAAGTTAGAGTCAGATTTGTGTCCGAATTTTTTCTGAAATTGTATTGTGTTCTTCTTTATAGATTTCGGTTCTTTAGTTTGTAAAACTTATTTTTTCAGTTGGATTCAAGTTCTTTCATGTTTATTGAAGTGTTCTTATATATAATCATGGTTGGCTAAACTCTTTCTTGGATCCAAATCAAGGATAATGGTGATTGAGGTAAGTTCTTTAGGATATGAATGAATCTTAATGTTTATCTTCTTATTTTCTTCATGAATGATTTATTATTGTAAAGAAATTTTAGAAATCATTTAGGTAATGTTATAATCTTGAATTTTTATGCACAAACTTTAGTTTTGGTATAGAGATTGCTTGATTCAATGTCTTACTTAATATGAAAGTACTTGTTCATTCTTAAGCAATAATCAATCTTCATCTTTCTAATCTTCATTGTAATATCTTCCGATCTAATATCACCATCGTTGAGATTAGGTTGAGTTATCTTATATATGTTGAAGAAATCACCAATACATCACCATTAAAATTGATTTGGACCAAGACTTACTTTTCTTGTCATTTAAAATCTATTTACATTTTTTTTATCTTTGAAAACAAATCCATCAATTATTTTCAACCAAGTTATTGTTAATTTAATTTCTCTTGAGTTTTTTTTTTTGTTACTTAGCTTAATTTTCAGATCTAGCTCTCTGTGGATATGACCTCGATCTTACCGAGTTAATTGCTACAACGCACACTCGTGCACTTGCGAGTTAAAACAAGCCGATCATAAAAAGCGGTCAAGCAATTTTGGCGCCGTTGCCGGGGAGCTAGCAAGCAAAGGTAACAAATTTAGATTTGATTATTGGAAAACTAAAAAAAATCATATAAAAAAAATTCAATTGGCTGGTTTTACCGCCTAAAAAAAAAATTTTACCTTAACGTTCCGGATATTGGACTGTGGACTGGACTATTAATTGTTGGATTTTGGTTGGTTCAACCATTTTTATTTTATTGTCTATTCTTATTAGTTGCTAATATTTTTCTTGTTTATTTCATTTTATTTAGTTGATATTGTTTTTATTTATTGTCTAAAGTGCTTGGCCGGTATTACCGCCTTTTTATTCATGCTTGTTATAATCATCTTTTAATATTTGTTGTTGTTATTTTTCTTATATTTATTATCTAAAGTGCTTGGCCGGTATTACCGCCTCTTGTTTATTTCCTTTTTATTTTGTTGTTTTGTTATGATTATTTTTCTTATATTTATTGTTTGAAGTACTTGGCCGGTATTACCGCCTTTTGTTTATTCATGCTTGTTATAATTATTTTTTAATGTTTATTGTTGTTATTTTTCTTATATTTATTGTCTAAAGTGCTTGGCCGGTATCACCGCCTTTTTATTCAAGCTTCTTATAATTATCTTTTAATGTTTATTGTTGTTAATAGTGCTTATTAGTTGGAGAGTGAATTTCTTAATTTGTTGTATTTTTATTTTTGAGCTATTACTTTTATTTGCATTTTTTTTCTTTCCTTTCCTTTCATTTTCATATAATTGTTATATTATTATTATTTTTATTATTATTATTTTATCATGGCTAATGTTGAAGATGTAGAGGGTGAAGGGAGTGTTCAAGGTAATGGACCTCCACAATTCAATGATCAACCTAATTTTCGAACTCTTAGAGAGTATCTTCACCCGGCTAGACAAAGTACACCTTCGTGTATTATATTACCTCTTAACCAACAAGCTTTCAATTTGAAACCGGGCATGATTCAACTTCTTCCCACATTTCATGGTATGGATTCTGAAAATCCATACATACACATTAAAGACTTTGAAGAGGTATGTAATACTTTTATTGATAGAACATGCACAGAGGAAACCATTCGGCTTAAATTGTTCCCATTCTCTCTAAAGGATAAAGCCAAACTTTGGCTAAACTCCTTGCGTCCTAGGTCTATAGGTACATGGAGAGAAATGCAAGCTGAATTTTTGAAAAAATACTTCCCCACTCATAGGACAGCAGCTTTACAACGTCAAATGATGAATTTTTCTTGTAGTCCAAATGAGTCATTTCACCAAGCTTGGGAAAGGTTCAAAGACTTGTTAAATGCATGCCCTCATCATGGTTTTGAGATGTGGAGGTTAGTGAGTTTCTTTTATGACTCTCTTACCGCAGATTTTAAAAAGCTAGTGTCAACCATGTGTAATGGTGAGTTTTATGACAAAGAACCAAGTGAGGCCTTTGATTTTTTTGATCAATTGGCTGAAAACACAAAGCAATGGGAGACTTCTCTCCCAGTTCATGTTGAGTCTAGAAACACCATTTCTCATTCAAGTGGGAAGTTTCAATTGAAAGAGACTGATGACCTCAATGCTAGATTAGCCTCATTGGCTAGGAAAGTAGAGTCTCTTGAGATTAAAAAAGTGCATGTCATAAGTGAACAACAAGAGGAAAGTTGTGTTGTTTGTGAAAGCAAAGGGCATAGGACAACTGAATGTCCTACCATTCCAGCCTTCAAGGAAGTGCTATATGGCCAAACTTCTGATTCAAGTAATGTTAGAAAGCCATTTCCAAACCAAGTAGGCAATCCCTACTCTGAGACCTATAATCCTGGATGGAGGAACCACCCAAATTTTGGATGGAGAAATGAGGGCTCTTCAGTACCTCAAACATTTCAACCTCCACCCCAACCATTTCATGCTCCCACACATAACACATACCAACCACCTCATAAGAGATCCTTAGAGGATACTCTTCAACAATTCATGCAAACACAAGGAGGAATCAACAACCAAGTTTACAAATTCCAAGACCAGACCAATAGGACCTTAGATGACATTCGAAGTCAACTAACTAAGTTGACTCAATCACTAAGCATTCAAGAGAAGGGAAAAATCCCAGCTCAACCAATGCCCAATCCTAGAGGTCAGGTACACATGAGTGAATCCTCACCTAGTGAACCTTCAAACCATGAACAAGTTCAAGCCATCACTACCCTTAGAAGTGGAAAGGTTGTTGACAAAGGTGTAGGTTTTAGGATTCCTAAAGGTATTGTGGAGGAGAAATCTAGGGAAAGTGAAGAGGGAATCAAAACACAAGTGACAAATAAGAGTTTGAGAGATAAAGAAGGTGAGCTAAATGAGAAAGAGATGAGTGAGAAAGGAGATGATTCAAGAAAAATTGAAGTCAAAGTGAGTGACTTAGAATTTGTTCCTAGAGCACCATTTCCACAAAGGTTAGGGAAACCTAAGCAAGATCTTATGAACTCAGAAATCTATGAATTGTTCAAACAAGTGAAAGTCAATATTCCACTCCTTGATGCAATTAAACAAGTTCCATCTTATGCAAAGTTTCTTAAGGATTTATGCACAGTCAAAAGGAGATTGAATGTGAAAGAAAGAGCCTTTCTAACTGAACATGCTAGTGCCATCATCCAGTTTAAGACCCCTCCCAAATACAAAGATCCTGGTTGTCCTACCATTTCATGCATTATTGGAAGTCATAAGATAGATCAAGCTTTGTTGGATTTAGGAGCAAGTGTGAATTTAATACCCTACACTGTTTACGAACAATTAGGTTTAGGAGAAATCAAGCCTACTCGAATCACCCTTCAATTAGCTGATAGGTCAATCAAGATTCCCAGGGGTATCGTTGAGGATGTGTTGGTCCAAGTAGATAAATTCTACTTTCCTGTTGATTTTGTAGTATTAGACACCGCACCAATTCAAGGTTCTAATGCCCCCATCCCAGTCATCTTAGGGAGACCTTTCCTAGCTACATCCAATGCCTTAATTAACTGTAGGAATGGGGTGATGAAATTGTCTTTTGGGAATATGACTGTGGAGATGAACATATTCAATGTCTCCAAACAAATCGGGGAACATGAGGACATTAGAGAGGTAGATTTCATCCAAACAGTTTGTCAAGAACACTTTGAGAGAGTGTGGATCAAGGATCCATTGGAGAGAACTTTAATTCATGATGAAAGATTTTGTTCTTTGGAATGTGTTGATGAGGAAGTAAGAGAACTCGAGACTTATCTAGATCCAATGCCTATTATGTCAATAGGTCAATGGACCCCATCATTTGAGCCTTTGATTTCACCCCAAGTGAAAGTTGAGGAATCTCTTGTTCAGCCTGATAAACTAGAAAGGAAGCCTTTACCGAGTGATCTTAAGTATGCATTTCTAGGGGAAGATGAATCATATCCTATTGTGATCTCATCAAAACTTAGCATAGAGCAAGAACACAAACTTTTGAGAGTGGTGAGAAAACACAAGAAAGCAATTGGGTGGAAAATTACTGACTTGAAAGGAATTAGCCCTCTTTTATGTACACATAGAATCTATCTTGAAGAAGAGGCTAAATCTGTGAGGCAAATGCAAAGACGATTGAACCCAAACATGAAGGAAGTAGTGAGAGGTGAAGTGCTTAAGCTACTTGATGCAGGTATCATTTACCCTATTGCAAACTCAAAATGGGTTAGTCCAACCCAAGTTGTCCCAAAAAAATCTGGAGTCACGGTAGTGAAGAATGAAAATAATGAGCTGGTACCAACTAGAATCCAAACTGGATGGCGTATGTGCATTGATTATCGTAAATTGAACATGGTGACTAGGAAGGACCATTTTCCACTTCCATTTTTAGACCAAGTGCTTGAAAGAGTAGCTGGAAGAGCTTTCTATTGTTTTCTGGATGGATACTCAGGTTACAACCAAATTGAGATTTCTTTAGAAGACCAAGAAAAAACCACTTTCACTTGTCCTTTTGGTACTTATGCTTATAGAAGAATGCCATTTGGTTTGTGTAATGCACCAGCCACTTTTCAAAGGTGTATGATGAGTATCTTTAGTGACATGGTGGAAAATTTTTTGGAAGTTTTCATGGATGATTTTTCAGTTTATGGGGATTCTTATGAGTTGTGTCTAATGAATCTAGAAAAAGTTCTTGAAAGGTGTGAAGAGAGCAATCTTGTACTCAATTGGGAGAAGTGTCATTTTATGGTGACACATGGCATTGTTTTAGGTCACATTGTCTCTTCAAAAGGGATAGAGGTAGATAAGTCAAAAGTGGAAGTCATTCAAAAATTAACTACCCCTAAGACTGTGAAAGATGTGAGATCCTTTTTAGGACATGCTGGTTTTTATCGAAGATTCATTCATTCTTTTAGTACCATTGCCAAACCATTGTGTAACTTGTTGTCACAAGATGTCCCATTTGATTGGACATCAAAATGTCAAGAAGCTTTTGAAAAGCTTAAAGGGTTGTTGACAACTACACCAATCATACAAGCTCCTGATTGGTCTTTACCATTTGAACTGATGTGTGATGCTAGTGATTTTGCGGTTGGGGCTGTTTTAGGGCAAAGAAAAGACAAGAAACCTCATGTCATATATTATGCTAGCAAGACTTTGAATGATGCTCAATTGAATTACACTACAACTGAAAAAGAACTCTTAGCTGTGGTCTTTGCATTAGACAAGTTTAGGTCTTATTTGGTTGGATCTCTTGTTATTGTTTTCACTGATCATGCAGCATTGAAATATTTGCTCACAAAACAAGATGCCAAACCACGTTTGATTCGATGGATCCTCCTACTCCAAGAGTTTAACATTGAAATTCGAGATAAAAAGGGAGTAGAGAATGTAGTCGCTGATCATTTGTCTCGTCTTTCAAGCTATAAGACCATAATTGATGAATCTCCAATAAATGAACTCTTTGCTGATGAAAATTTATTTTGTGCAGGTACTGTCTCTTACATTGGTTCTCCATGGTATGCTGACATAGCAAATTACCTAGCCACAAATCAAATTCCTTCTCATTGGTCTAAACTTGACAAACAAAAATTCTTGCGCAATGTGCGCACCTTTTTTTGGGATGACCCCTACCTATTTAAATATTGTCCTGACCAAATTATTAGGCGGTGCATCCCTGATCATGAAATTCCAAGGGTCATTAATTTTTGTCATGCATTAGCGTGTGGTGGGCATTTCTCTTCCAAGAAAACCATTGCCAAAATCTTGCAGTGTGGTTTTTATTGGCCTACCATGTTTAAAGATGTTCATGCCTTCTGTGTTGCATGTGACCGATGCCAACGACTAGGTAGCCTCACTAGGCGTAACATGATGCCCCTTAACCCCATCCTTGTTTTGGAAATATTTGATTGTTGGGGGATTGATTTCATGGGACCTTTTCCAAGTTCATTTGGTTACCAATTCATCCTTGTTGCTGTTGATTATGTGTCTAAATGGGTGGAGGCCATTGCATCTCGAACCAATGACCATCGAGTTGTGGTCAAATTCTTGAAAGAAAATATTTTCTCTCGTTTTGGCATGCCCCGGGCTATGATTAGTGATGGGGGAAAACATTTTTGTAACAAGCCCGTTGGGATTTTGATGAGAAAATATGGTGTAATTCACAAGGTCAGTACCCCCTATCACCCACAGACTAGTGGCCAAGCTGAGTTGGCAAATAGGGAGATCAAGAATATTTTAGAGAAAACAGTCAATCCAAACCGTAAAGATTGGTCCCTACGACTAGTTGATGCTTTGTGGGCATATCGCACTGCTTATAAGACCTCTTTAGGAATGTCTCCTTATAGGCTAGTTTATGGAAAGCCTTGTCATCTCCCTGTTGAGATTGAGCACCGTGCATATTGGGCTATTCGGCAATTCAATGACAATGAAAACGAGGTTGGCAAAAATAGAAAGCTTCAATTGGATGAATTAGAGGAGTTGAGAAATGATGCATTTGAAAATGCAAAAATTTCAAAACATAAGATGAAAACTTTGCATGATAAACATATTCTTAGGAAATCCTTTCATGTTGGTCAAAAGGTTCTCTTGTATAATTCACGATTACATCTCTTTCCTGGGAAGTTGAGGACAAAATGGACTGGTCCATTTGTGATTAAATCCATCTCTGAGCATGGTGCATTTGAGGTAGAAAATCCCAAGAATGGAAATATTTTCAAAGTAAATGGTCATCGATTGAAACCTTATCTTGAAAATGTTGTGGCTGAAGTTGAGACATTGGATCTTCAAGATCCAATACCATTGTAGTATTAGAAGTAATGAGTTTTTATTTTTATTTTATTTTTATTTTTATTTTTCATTTTTATTATTTTTTCTTCTTTCTTCCATCTCTTATATTTTCGTGTTCATGCATTCGGGACAATGCATTATTTTAAGTTGGGGGGTGTGAGGTTCTTTATTTTCAAAAAAAAAAAAAACATCAATGTTTTCTTTTAGTTGTGATATGCAGGTTAAAAAAAAATCAAGCAAGAAGTTAGCTCATGCCCAATTCAATCAGACATTCATCCTTGAAAACAGAAGGGGAGTAACAATTTTCTAATCTTTATACTTTTCTTCTCTTTCTCTTTTACATTGAGGATAATGTAAAACTTAATTTTAGATATTTCATTATGTTGAATGCTTGAGATAACCATGCTTGTTAAAAAAAAAACTTGCATTCGTATGTGAATGAGACTTGTTTAGGATCATCATTACATTTTTGGATTCATTATTATGTTGAACATTGCATCCTTTAATTTGGGATAGATAATATCTTATAAAGCAAGATATAGCATACTTTTTTTTTAAGATTACTGAAATACATCTTTCCTTGTAAAAGTTGTGTGAGTTGTGTGATTATGCATGAAAGATGAGTATGATGCTTTACTTGTGATTATCCCTTTTGATCCAGTCCTAAACAAGGTTTAAGTAAATAGAGTAATAATTATTATACGAATAAATAAATAAATGTGTACAAAGTTCTATCTACTCCAATGTTTTGAGTTGCTCAGTAACTAGGGGTATTCATCACAAATGTTTATCTTTACGTCAAACGGCAGCTTAAAATATGAGTATGCAAAGCACTTTAAGTTTGTGACTTTGTGAGTAACCGGGTGCATTCATCACAAATGTTTGTATTCGCGTCAAAAGGGAAGTGACTACTTAAAGACAAAAAAATAAATCATATCTTCAAAAAAAGAAAAAAAAAAACAAAGAAAGAAAAAAGAAAAAAAGAAAATATATAGATATTTCTCTAGTTTGCTACCTTGTTTGTGTTGGTGAGAATGGAAGATTACAAGTTGAGTTTTCGTATGAATCAATTATGTTGGTTGCACGATAAATATGACTGAATTTGGAAATTTTGTATGGATGTTTGATTTAGAGAATGTGAGTATGCTTATTTTTCTTTATTTGCTATTGTGTACACTAAGTTAAAGATACCAATGTTTGCATGATAGGTCCTTCAAGTGTGATGAATCGAGCCTAATTATGGTTGTTATTATTATTATTTTTATTTTAAAGGTTTTATGTTTTGTTTTGCTTGAGGACTAGCAAAATCTAAGTTGGGGGGTGTGATTGTGCATCAAAAGTGTCATTAAGTCTCTTGTTCTACATATGTATTTATTGTTTTTATTTGGTTGTTTTTATAATAATTGATGTGTTTTTTAGTAATGAAGTTTGTTTTAATGTTTCGATAGGTTTTTGGAGCTTAAATGAATTAATTCAGAAAATTCAACGTCGGAATTCAGAACAAAGAATTGAAGAGATATTTAGTTGAAGATTGAAGCAAATCTTGGTTCAAATAAGTGCTCCAAATTTGTCCCAAAAATCAATTCTATTCCAATTCTAGAAAAGAATATCATATGATTTATTTCAAGCCCAAACTTGCCTTATGTTGTGTGCAAACTTCAACCATTAAACACTCAAGGTTTCAATGTCAATCTTAGCCCAAATAATAAGTACATTTGTATACTTATTTGATGCTCAAATTCAGCCCAAAAATCAGCCCCAAATCAGCCCCAAATCAACCCCAAATCAACCTTCAAATCAACCCAAACACAATCCATGATCTTACATGTCCACACAACAAATAACAATTGATTTATTTTGGGTAATCCATTGATCCAAGAAGGCAAGCACATGGATGGAAAGCTGGAGGGGATATTTTAACATTATTTTGGGTCAAAAAGAAGAAGGAGACACCTCATAAATGAGGAAGAAAAACGTGCACCAAAGTAGTTGTAAAGCTGTCTTGATTTGATTTTTCAGAACACCTTTCGGTGTTTTGCCCATAACTTTTGACTCAGGTGTCCAAATGATCTATTCTTTAATGATCTGGAAAGGTGACAGAATTGCCTATAAATATGTCTCTAATAGACTTCTCCAAAAAAAGCTTCTAAGAGGGTCGAATTGCTGTCCAAAGTTAGAGTCAGATTTGTGTCCGAATTTTTTCTGAAATTGTATTGTGTTCTTCTTTATAGATTTCGGTTCTTTAGTTTGTAAAACTTATTTTTTCAGTTGGATTCAAGTTCTTTCATGTTTATTGAAGTGTTCTTATATATAATCATGGTTGGCTAAACTCTTTCTTGGATCCAAATCAAGGATAATGGTGATTGAGGTAAGTTCTTTAGGATATGAATGAATCTTAATGTTTATCTTCTTATTTTCTTCATGAATGATTTATTATTGTAAAGAAATTTTAGAAATCATTTAGGTAATGTTATAATCTTGAATTTTTATGCACAAACTTTAGTTTTGGTATAGAGATTGCTTGATTCAATGTCTTACTTAATATGAAAGTACTTGTTCATTCTTAAGCAATAATCAATCTTCATCTTTCTAATCTTCATTGTAATATCTTCCGATCTAATATCACCATCGTTGAGATTAGGTTGAGTTATCTTATATATGTTGAAGAAATCACCAATACATCACCATTAAAATTGATTTGGACCAAGACTTACTTTTCTTGTCATTTAAAATCTATTTACATTTTTTTTATCTTTGAAAACAAATCCATCAATTATTTTCAACCAAGTTATTGTTAATTTAATTTCTCTTGAGTTTTTTTTTTTGTTACTTAGCTTAATTTTCAGATCTAGCTCTCTGTGGATATGACCTCGATCTTACCGAGTTAATTGCTACATCGCACACTCGTGCACTTGCGAGTTAAAACAAGCCGATCATAAAAAGCGGTCAAGCATAGGCCAGCTGGAGTCTCACACTCTCTCTCTCTTTATTTATTTATTTATTTACTTTTGAAAAAGCATGTGTATGTACAGGTAGTTGTGATTGTGGCTCACATCTTCCCTTGGTTTTACGTCCAAGAACGGTTTAAACGCCCTCTATGGGTCGGGGATAGGCTTCCCATCCAGTTTTCTTAAAAACTAGCAAACAGGGTCTTTTTTAGTCAGATTCCCAAGACTAAGTCGATCATGTTCTTTATGAAATAGTGGCCATAAATCATTAATTGAATGATGCACATCTCCACTAGGATGCATCTCAAGAGTCAATAGAAGATTATTTAAAGACTCCTTACTCAGGCCATCCTTAATGAATTGTATTTTATCTTCACGGTTTATAGATACCATTCCTAAAGAACGACATTGTGTATTACAAGTCCATCTAGCACATCGATGACAAACTTCTAGTCGTTTTGCACGACGCTTCTTTGCAAAAGTGCTTTTACCTGTTCCAGGCATGTGTGAAATAAAGAAATTAGAGGACTCACCTGATAATCAGACCTTTGCTTCAATCAACCAGCGAATATCTTCAGGAATTTCATGATTCATTAACAATCTCAATCTTGCACATCTAGCACGGTAAATTTTTGTAATTGCATTCTGAGGCAGAGCGGGAAAATACTTTTTCAATTTTTCAAGATTAGTGTCCATTTTCAAATGAGAATTGGAAGAGAGATTCAAAGAATTGCACAGATATATACACAGATATCAGTAATTGTGGGAAACTGAAAGAACTGACTTAAGTCACGGAGTACCGTTATCCACCATTTGACCGGGGTGAGAGAAACTAGCAAAAAACACTCAAAAAGAAACACAAAAACAATGTGAGAAAAAAAATAATCAACCTTTATCTACAAAATTATCAAAGTGAGCTTTCAAACGATGTCCATTTTCCTTAAAATCATTGTCATTCATTGAATTCTCAATATCATAGGCCCCATAAGGATTGCTCCATCTTGGTCTTAGCTCTCTAGGGACTGCATAGAGTTGAGAATCATAAAACAAAACTTTTTGACCAGTATCAATCTTTTGACAATTTTCACAAGTTTTGCAGAATGCATGCGTGTCCTTGAACATGGTAGGCTAATAAAATCCATTTTGAAAGATTTTTACAATTGTCTTTTTTGACGAGAAACAACTTCCACATGCTTAGAATGACAAAGTTTAATGACACTACTTAACTCATTGTCGGGAATGAATCTTTGAAATATTTGATCAGGACAATATTTGAATAAGTTAGGGTCATCACAATAAAAGTTCTTCACTTCGTTCAAAAACTTTTCTTTATCTTGGGTACTCCAATCAGCTGGCAAATCTCCTAAAGCAAGAAAATTGATATTTTTATTATACCAAGGCATTGGACTAAGAGAAAGTAAGGATTCGTTAGGAAAGTAATCATCCATTGGTGTGATGTCAGATGTCGAATCTGTTGTCACTGTTGACAAAAGATTCGCATCAACATTTTCGGTGCTTGTTTCATCCGTGATTTCTTTCTTAGAATAAATCATTTGCAAATCTTCAAATTCATCCAATTCATTTTTACTTAAAGTAGATTCAAGTTGATCATAAACTAATTCATCAATATGATCTACTTCTTGTAAATCATTATCATCTCCAGGTTGCTTGCAAATGTTGAAAATATTCATCTCCAATGTCATGTTTCCAAATGATAGCTTCATCAATCCATTCCTACAATTAATCAATGCGTTAGAGGTTGCAAGAAACGGACGTCCTAAAATAACAGGAAATGAATTACATGCTTCAACAGGTTCTGTGTCCAAGACAATAAAATCCACAGGATAAATGAATTTATCGACTTGTACTAACACATCTTCAATTATTCCTCTAGGCACTTTTACAAATCTATCGGCAAGTAAAAGAGATATAGAAGTTGGTTTTAACTCACCTAGATTGAGACTTTGAAAAACTGAATATGGAAGTAAATTCACACTAACTCCAAGATCAAGTAAGGCTCTTTCAATTTTATGCTCTCCAATAAAGCAAGAAATTGTAGGACAACCAGGGTCTTTATATTTCAAAGCATTATTGTTGTGAAGAATAGCACTCACTTGTTCGGCTAAAAAGACTTTCTTTTTCACATTCAGTTTCCTCTTCACAGTGCATAAATCTTTCAAAAATTTAGCATAGGAAGGAACCTGTTAATAGCATCCAACAAAGGTATATTGATCCTTACCTGTTTGAAAATTTCAAAAATTTCAGAGTTGTGATTGACTTTCCTTTGTTTGGTCATGGCATGAGGAAATAGAAGTGCTGGCGGTGAATCAGTCGTTTCTTTGCAATTTTCAGATTCAACCCCTTCCTTACCCTTAGAGATTGACTCATCATCTTTCTCATAAGGTTCAAGAGAGGGTTTTTCAATAACCTTACCACTGCGCAGAGTAGTGACTGATTTGACTTGATCCATGTGTTGGCTTCCGGAACTACTTGCATTTGCATTGTATTGCCCTTTGGGATTTTGTTGTGTTTGAGATGAAAACTTACCTTTCTCTTGTAAACTAAGTGTAGATGTTAATTTAGCAAGAGTATCTTTAAAATCTGTCATGTTTTGAACAAGTTGAGTATTAATTGTCTCTTGCTTTTCAATGAATGCATGCAATGTTTCCTCAAGATTTCTTCTAGAAGGTGGAGCATAAAAAGGTGCATATCCATGAGAATTTTGGAAATTATGGTGTGCTTGAAATGGTGGTTATGAAGTTTGTGCATTGTTGTTTTCACTCTTCCAATTGAAATTTGGGTGATTCCTCCAACCAGGGTTGTATGTTTGGGAGTATGGGTTGTGGTTGGCCCTTTGAAAACTGTTTAAAGCATGGGCTTGTTCATGGAGACATTCTTTAAAAGAAGGCAAGGTTGGACAATCATTGGTTGAGTGTTCATTTGTTTCACAGATTTGACACACAATATTTTCAACAGATTTTAATTGACCACTCTTTTTCAATTCTAGTGCCTCAACTTTTCTAACTAAAGATGCAAATTTGGCTTGAAGGTCATGATCTTCCCTAAGGTTGTACATACCTCCACTAGATGTATGAGGTTGAGTTTTACTCGGTGCCTCATATGTACCCGCAGTGTCCTAATTTTGAGCATTTTCAGCTAACAAGTCTAAGTACTCCATTGCGTCATCAGGGTCTTTATCTTCAAAAGTTCCATTGCACATCAATTCAACCATTTGCCTATCTTTAGGTGTTAACCCTTCATAAAAATGTGAAACCAATCTCCATATTTCAAAACCATGATGAGGGCAAGTACGAAGCAAGTCTCGATACCTATCCCAACATTGGTAAAATGTTTCTCCTGATTTTTGAGTGAAAGTGGTAATTTGTCTCTTGAAAGAGTTTGTTCTATGAGATGGGAAAAACTTCTTTAAAAACTGTTGTTGCATTTCATCCCAAGCACGAATGGATCCTGGTCTCAAATTTTATAGCCATGTTTTAGCTTTATCTTTTAATGAAAAAGGAAAAAGCTTTAATCTGATGGTGTTCATGCTACAATTTAAATTATTATATGTGTTGCAGACCTCCTTAAATTCCCTTAAATGCTAGTATGGATTTTCCAATTCCAAACCATGAAAAGAAGGTAAAAGTTGAATAATACCTAGTTTAAAATTAAAATGAGATGTATCGGGAGGAAAAACTATGCATGATGGTGCACTTGTTCTTGTGGGATTCATGTGGTCTCTAAGTGTTCTAGCACGGTTATTCTCATTATTCTCATTATGAAGTGATTGATTATCATCTTCGGCCATATTTTCTAAAAATGATGAGGATACCCTACAAAGTCTACCACTTGATGTACGTGACCACACTCTCATGCATGTGTAGGAATAAAATAAAAGGAAGAAGAAAACAAAAGAAGAAGAAACAAGAGAAAAGAAACAAAGTTATATACAAGAAAAGTGAAAAGAGAATAAAATAAATATTATAATTTATAAAAGAACTTACCTCCCCGGCAACAGCGCCAAAAACTTGACACAACCAAAAGATTGATGTCTTCTCCCAAGTGTAGGAGTGTCGAAGTAATAAATAACCCGGCAAGACTGGGGTCGAACCATAGGGAGGTTAATTGTACAAATTATAAACAACAATAATAGCAATAACAACAATAACTATAATAATAATAATAATAATAATAATAATAATAATAATAATAAAGAAGGAGAAGGAGAAGAAGAAGATGATGAGAACTTCGAAATGGAATATTAATGTAAAGATTAAACAATGATAATAACAAATGTCAAGGTTAGAGGTTCCACTAATAGTACATCAAGCAAGTATAGTATAAACTCTTATTATTGAATTGAAAACCACACACAAAGGAGGTTCCAATCAGATTGTATATTGTTAAGATGATTACATTAGTCATCTTATTCAATTAATGCTAATACTTGTAAATCTCGTCAAGCATTCATGATTATAACTTATGTTAACAACAAATCAAGTTCCTTTCATAGCTCAGGTGTCGGTTATACCATACATTATGGGCTATGAAAGTGCCAAGCATTTGTTGTACCAAGTGTTATATAACATAAATCAAGATTAGTCATTTAACAAGCAAAGTATTAAAGAGTGAACAAGATAACAATTATAAAACATGTTAGTATCAAACATTAAAGTCCATATTAAGTTTACATTATACTTATTCTTACACCATTAGTGTAACCTTTTCACCTTGACATAATTAACTTAGCTAAACATAATGAAAGAAAGAAAAATAGATAAACAAAATAAGAACATAAAAGCTAACTAAGTAAAGGAAAGGAAATGAAAAGCACAAACTTAATATTAATGAAAGCAAAACATAAATATTACAAAAGATACAAAGAGAGAAAGGAAGAGCATGATCTTGATCTGAACACCAAGATGCCTAAATGCATGGCAAATGCCTCCTTTTATAGGCCAAAATTGGGAACTATTGATTTGATGACTAATTGATAAGTGGGTGGCCAACTTTTGACTTGGTTACAATCCTTATCTTCTCTTGTCTGCCCAAAACGTCATTGATAACATCAAAATTGGAGCCAGTTGCAAACATGAAAGTTGTAGGCAATTGTCTCAGATTTCTTGTGTAAACAATTCAGCTCATTTGGACTTCTAGAACTCTAGATATGGCCAAAATACCGAACAGTGCTCGGGCTGGAAGACAGATTCGGGCTTCGTTGTTGTTACTACAATTTGGACTTGATAATGGCCTTTTTAGATCTTGGACTCCATATGAAAGTTGTAGGCCTATGTCTTACTGCTTGACCGCTTTTTATGATCGGCTTGTTTTAACTCGCAAGTGCACGAGTGTGCGATGTAGCAATTAACTCGGTAAGATCGAGGTCATATCCACAGAGAGCTAGATCTGAAAATTAAGCTAAGTAACAAAAAAAAACTCAAGAGAAATTAAATTAACAATAACTTGGTTGAAAATAATTGATGGATTTGTTTTCAAAGATAAAAAAAAAATTGTAAATAGATTTTAAATGACAAGAAAAGTAAGTCTTGGTCCAAATCAATTTTAATGGTGATGTATTGGTGATTTCTTCAACATATATAAGATAACTCAACCTAATCTCAACGATGGTGATATTAGATCGGAAGATATTACAATGAAGATTAGAAAGATGAAGATTGATTATTGCTTAAGAATGAACAAGTACTTTCATATTAAGTAAGACATTGAATCAAGCAATCTCTATACCAAAACTAAAGTTTGTGCATAAAAATTCAAGATTATAACATTACCTAAATGATTTCTAAAATTTCTTTACAATAATAAATCATTCATGAAGAAAATAAGAAGATAAACATTAAGATTCATTCATATCCTAAAGAACTCACCTCAATCACCATTATCCTTGATTTGGATCCAAGAAAGAGTTTAGCCAACCATGATTATATATAAGAACACTTCAATAAACATGAAAGAACTTGAATCCAACTGAAAAAATAAGTTTTACAAACTAAAGAACCGAAATCTATAAAGAAGAACACAATACAATTTCAGAAAAAATTCGGACACAAATCTGATTCTAACTTTGGGTAGCAATTCGACCCTCTTAGAAGCTTTTTTTGGAGAAGTCTATTAGAGACATATTTATAGGCAATTCTGTCACCTTTCCAGATCATTAAAGAACAGCTCATTTGGACACCTGAGTCAAAAGTTATGGGCAAAACACCGAAAGGTGTTCTGAAAAATCAAATCAAGACAGCTTTACAACTACTTTGGTGCACGTTTTTATTCCTCATTTATGAGGTGTCTCCTTCTTCTTTTTGACCCAAAATAATGTTAAAATATCCCCTCCAGCTTTCCATCCATGTGCTTGCCTTCTTGGATCAATGGATTACCCAAAATAAATCAATTGTTATTTGTTGTGTGGACATGTAAGATCATGGATTGTGTTTGGGTTGATTTGAAGGTTGATTTGGGGTTGATTTGGGGCTGATTTGGGGCTGAATTTTGGGCTGAATTTGAGCATCAAATAAGTATACAAATGTACTTATTATTTGGGCTAAGATTGACATTGAAACCTTGAGTATTTAATGGTTGAAGTTTGCACACAACATAAGGCAAGTTTGGGCTTGAAATAAATCATATGATATTCTTTTCTAGAATTGGAATAGAATTGATTTTTGGGACAAATTTGGAGCACTTATTTGAACCAAGATTTGCTTCAATCTTCAACTAAATGTCTCTTCAATTCTTTGTTCTGAATTCCGACGTTGAATTTTCTGAATTAATTCATTTAAGCTCCAAAAACCTATCGAAACATTAAAACAAACTTCATTACTAAAAAACACATCAATTATTATAAAAACAACCAAATAAAAACAATAAATACATATGTAAAACAAGAGACTTAATGACACTTTTGATGCACAATCACACCCCCCAACTTAGATTTTGCTAGTCCTCAAGCAAAACAAAACATAAAACCTTTAAAATAAAAATAATAATAATAACAACCATAATTAGGCTCGATTCATCACACTTGAAGGACCTATCATGCAAACATTGGTATCTTTAACTTAGTGTACACAATAGCAAATAAAGAAAAATAAGCATACTCACATTCTCTAAATCAAACATCCATACAAAATTTCCAAATTCAGTCATATTTATCGTGCAACCAACATAATTGATTCATACGAAAACTCAACTTGTAATCTTCCATTCTCACCAACACAAACAAGGTAGCAAACTAGAGAAATATCTATATATTTTCTTTCTTTCTTTTTTCTTTCTTTGTTTTTTTTTTTTTTGAAGATATGATTTATTTTTTGTCTTTAAGTAGTCACTTCCCTTTTGACGCGAATACAAACATTTGTGATGAATGCACCCGGTTACTCACAAAGTCACAAACTTAAAGTGCTTTGCATACTCATATTTTAAGCTGCCGTTTGACGTAAAGATAAACATTTGTGATGAATACCCCTAGTTACTGAGCAACTCAAAACATTGGAGTAGATAGAACTTTGTACACATTTATTTATTTATTCGTATAATAATTATTACTCTATTTACTTAAACCTTGTTTAGGACTGGATCAAAAGGGATAATCACAAGTAAAGCATCATACTCATCTTTCATGCATAATCACACAACTCACACAACTTTTACAAGGAAAGATGTATTTCAGTAATCTTAAAAAAAAAGTATGCTATATCTTGCTTTATAAGATATTATCTATCCCAAATTAAAGTATGCAATGTTCAACATAATAATGAATCCAAAAATGTAATGATGATCCTAAACAAGTCTCATTCACATACGAATGCAAGTTTTTTTTTTTTTTAACAAGCATGGTTATCTCAAGCATTCAACATAATGAAATATCTAAAATTAAGTTTTACATTATCCTCAATGTAAAAGAGAAAGAGAAGAAAAGTATAAAGATTAGAAAATTGTTACTCCCCTTCTGTTTTCAAGGATGAATGTCTGATTGAATTGGGCATGAGCTGACTTCTTGCTTGATTTTTTTTAACCTGCATATCACAACTAAAAGAAAACATTGATTTTTTTTTTAAAAAAATAAAGAACCTCACACCCCCCAACTTAAAATAATGCATTGTCCCGAATGCATGAACACGAAAATATAAGAGATGGAAGAAAGAAGAAAAAATAATAAAAATGAAAAATAAAAATAAAAATAAAATAAAAATAAAAACTCATTACTTCTAATACTACAATGGTATTGGATCTTGAAGATCCAATGTCTCAACTTCAGCCACAACATTTTCAAGATAAGGTTTCAATCGATGACCATTTACTTTGAAAATATTTCCATTCTTGGGATTTTCTACCTCAAATGCACCATGCTCAGAAATGGATTTAATCACAAATGGACCAGTCCATTTTGTCCTCAACTTCCCAGGAAAGAGATGTAATCGTGAATTATACAAGAGAACCTTTTGACCAACATGAAAGGATTTTCTAAGAATATGTTTATCATGCAAAGTTTTCATCTTATGTTTTGAAATTTTTGCATTTTCAAATGCATCATTTCTCAACTCCTCTAATTCATCCAATTGAAGCTTTCTATTTTTGCCAACCTCGTTTTCATTGTCATTGAATTGCCGAATGGCCCAATATGCACGGTGCTCAATCTCAACAGGGAGATGACAAGGCTTTCCATAAACTAGCCTATAAGGAGACATTCCTAAAGAGGTCTTATAAGCAGTGCGATATGCCCACAAAGCATCAACTAGTCGTAGGGACCAATCTTTACGGTTTGGATTGACTGTTTTCTCTAAAATGTTCTTGATCTCCCTATTTGCCAACTCAGCTTGGCCACTAGTCTGTGGGTGATAGGGGGTACTGACCTTGTGAATTACACCATATTTTCTCATTAAAATCCCAACGGGCTTGTTACAAAAATGTTTTCCCCCATCACTAATCATAGCCCAGGGCATGCCAAAACGAGAGAAAATATTTTCTTTCAAGAATTTGACCACAACTCGATGGTCATTGGTTCGAGATGCAATGGCCTCCACCCATTTAGACACATAATCAACAGCAACAAGGATGAATTGGTAACCAAATGAACTTGGAAAAGGTCCCATGAAATCAATCCCCCAACAATCAAATATTTCCAAAACAAGGATGGGGTTAAGGGGCATCATGTTACGCCTAGTGAGGCTACCTAGTCGTTGGCATCGGTCACATGCAACACAGAAGGCATGAACATCTTTAAACATGGTAGGCCAATAAAAACCACACTGCAAGATTTTGGCAATGGTTTTCTTGGAAGAGAAATGCCCACCACAGGCTAATGCATGACAAAAATTAATGACCCTTGGAATTTCATGATCAGGGATGCACCGCCTAATAATTTGGTCAGGACAATATTTAAATAGGTAGGGGTCATCCTAAAAAAAGGTGCGCACATTGCGCAAGAATTTTTGTTTGTCAAGTTTAGACCAATGAGAAGGAATTTGACTTGTGGCTAGGTAATTTGCTATGTCAGCATACCATGGAGAACCAATGTAAGAGACAGTACCTGCACAAAATAAATTTTCATCAGCAAAGAGTTCATTTATTGGAGATTCATCAATTATGGTCTTATAGCTTGAAAGACGAGACAAATGATCAGCGACTACATTCTCTACTCCCTTTTTATCTCGAATTTCAATGTTAAACTCTTGGAGTAGGAGGATCCATCGAATCAAACGTGGTTTGGCATCTTGTTTTGTGAGCAAATATTTCAATGCTGCATGATCAGTGAAAACAATAACAAGAGATCCAACCAAATAAGACCTAAACTTGTCTAATGCAAAGACCACAGCTAAGAGTTCTTTTTCAGTTGTAGTGTAATTCAATTGAGCATCATTCAAAGTCTTGCTAGCATAATATATGACATGAGGTTTCTTGTCTTTTCTTTGCCCTGAAACAGCCCCAACCGCAAAATCACTAGCATCACACATCAGTTCAAATGGTAAAGACCAATCAGGAGCTTGTATGATTGGTGTAGTTGTCAACAACCCTTTAAGCTTTTCAAAAGCTTCTTGACATTTTGATGTCCAATCAAATGGGACATCTTGTGACAACAAGTTACACAATGGTTTGGCAATGGTACTAAAAGAATGAATGAATCTTCGATAAAAACCAGCATGTCCTAAAAAGGATCTCACATCTTTCACAGTCTTAGGGGTAGTTAATTTTTGAATGATTTCCACTTTTGACTTATCTATCTCTATCCCTTTTGAAGAGACAATGTGACCTAAAACAATGCCATGTGTCACCATAAAATGACACTTCTCCCAATTGAGTACAAGATTGCTCTCTTCACACCTTTCAAGAACTTTTTCTAGATTCATTAGACACAACTCATAAGAATCCCCATAAACTGAAAAATCATCCATGAAAACTTCCAAAAAATTTTCCACCATGTCACTAAAGATACTCATCATACACCTTTGAAAAGTGGTTGGTGCATTACACAAACCAAATGGCATTCTTCTATAAGCATAAGTACCAAAAGGACAAGTGAAAGTGGTTTTTTCTTGGTCTTCTAAAGAAATCTCAATTTGATTGTAACCTGAGTATCCATCCAGAAAACAATAGAAAGCTCTTCCAGCTACTCTTTCAAGCACTTGGTCTAAAAATGGAAGCGGAAAATGGTCCTTCCTAGTCACCATGTTCAATTTACGATAATCAATGCACATACGCCATCCAGTTTGGATTCTAGTTGGTACCAGCTCATTATTTTCATTCTTCACTACCGTGACTCCAGATTTTTTTGGGACAACTTGGGTTGGACTAACCCATTTTGAGTTTGCAATAGGGTAAATGATACCTGCATCAAGTAGCTTAAGCACTTCACCTCTCACTACTTCCTTCATGTTTGGGTTCAATCGTCTTTGCATTTGCCTCACAGATTTAGCCTCTTCTTCAAGATAGATTCTATGTGTACATAAAAGAGGGCTAATTCCTTTCAAGTCAGTAATTTTCCACCCAATTGCTTTCTTGTTTTTTCTCACCACTCTCAAAAGTTTGTGTTCTTGCTCTATGCTAAGTTTTGATGAGATCACAATAGGATATGATTCATCTTCCCCTAGAAATGCATACTTAAGATCACTCGGTAAAGGCTTCCTTTCTAGTTTATCAGGCTGGACAAGAGATTCCTCAACTTTCACTTGGGGTGAAAACAAAGGCTCAAATGATGGGGTCCATTGACCTATTGACATAATAGGCATTGGATCTAGATAAGTCTCGAGTTCTCTTACTTCCTCATCAACACATTCCAAAGAACAAAATCTTTCATCATGAATTAAAGTTCTCTCCAATGAATCCTTGATCCACACTCTCTCAAAGTGTTCTTGATAAACTGTTTGGATGAAATCTACCTCTCTAATGTCCTCATGTTCCCCGATTTGTTTGGAGACATTGAATATGTTCATCTCTACAGTCATATTCCCAAAAGACAATTTCATCACCCCATTCCTACAGTTAATTAAGGCATTGGATGTAGCTAGGAAAGGTCTCCCTAAGATGACTGGGATGGGGGCATTAGAACCTTGAATTGGTGCGGTGTCTAATACTACAAAATCAACAGGAAAGTAGAATTTATCTACTTGGACCAACACATCCTCAACGATACCCCTGGGAATCTTGATTGACCTATCAGCTAATTGAAGGGTGATTCGAGTAGGCTTGATTTCTCCTAAACCTAATTGTTCGTAAACAGTGTAGGGTATTAAATTCACACTTGCTCCTAAATCCAACAAAGCTTGATCTATCTTATGACTTCCAATAATGCATGAAATGGTAGGACAACCAGGATCTTTGTATTTGGGAGGGGTCTTAAACTGGATGATGGCACTAGCATGTTCAGTTAGAAAGGCTCTTTCTTTCACATTCAATCTCCTTTTGACTGTGCATAAATCCTTAAGAAACTTTGCATAAGATGGAACTTGTTTAATTGCATCAAGGAGTGGAATATTGACTTTCACTTGTTTGAACAATTCATAGATTTCTGAGTTCATAAGATCTTGCTTAGGTTTCCTTAACCTTTGTGGAAATGGTGCTCTAGGAACAAATTCTAAGTCACTCACTTTGACTTCAATTTTTCTTGAATCATCTCTTTTCTCACTCATCTCTTTCTCATTTAGCTCACCTTCTTTATCTCTCAAACTCTTATTTGTCACTTGTGTTTTGATTCCCTCTTCACTTTCCCTAGATTTCTCCTCCACAATACCTTTAGGAATCCTAAAACCTACACCTTTGTCAACAATCTTTCCACTTCTAAGGGTAGTGATGGCTTGGACTTGTTCATGGTTTGAAGGTTCACTAGGTGAGGATTCACTCATGTGTACCTGACCTCTAGGATTGGGCATTGGTTGAGCTGGGATTTTTCCCTTCTCTTGAATGCTTAGTGATTGAGTCAACTTAGTTAGTTGACTTCGAATGTCATCTAAGGTCCTATTGGTCTGGTCTTGGAATTTGTAAACTTGGTTGTTGATTCCTCCTTGCGTTTGCATGAATTGTTGAAGAGTATCCTCTAAGGATCTCTTATGAGGTGGTTGGTATGTGTTATGTGTGGGAGCATGAAATGGTTGGGGTGGAGGTTGAAATGTTTGAGGTACTGAAGAGCCCTCATTTCTCCATCCAAAATTTGGGTGGTTCCTCCATCCAGGATTATAGGTCTTAGAGTAGGGATTGCCTACTTGGTTTGGAAATGGCTTTCTAACATTACTTGAATCAGAAGTTTGGCCATATAGCACTTCCTTGAAGGCTGGAATGGTAGGACACTCAGTTGTCCTATGCCCTTTGCTTTCACAAACAACACAACTTTCCTCTTGTTGTTCACTTATGACATGCACTTTTTTAATCTCAAGAGACTCTACTTTCCTAGCCAATGAGGCTAATCTAGCATTGAGGTCATCAGTCTCTTTCAATTGAAACTTCCCACTTGAATGAGAAATGGTGTTTCTAGACTCAACATGAACTGGGAGAGAAGTCTCCCATTGCTTTGTGTTTTCAGCCAATTGATCAAAAAAATCAAAGGCCTCACTTGGTTCTTTGTCATAAAACTCACCATTACACATGGTTGACACTAGCTTTTTAAAATCTGCGGTAAGAGAGTCATAAAAGAAACTCACTAACCTCCACATCTCAAAACCATGGTGAGGGCATGCATTTAACAAGTCTTTGAACCTTTCCCAAGCTTGGTGAAATGACTCATTTGGACTACAAGAAAAATTCATCATTTGACGTTGTAAGGCTGCTGTCCTATGAGTGGGGAAGTATTTTTTCAAAAATTCAGCTTGCATTTCTCTCCATGTACCTATAGACCTAGGACGCAAAGAGTTTAGCCAAAGCTTGGCTTTATCCTTTAGAGAGAATGGGAACAATTTAAGTCGAATGGTTTCCTCTGTGCATGTTCTATCAATAAAAGTATTACATACCTCTTCAAAGTCTTTAATGTGTATGTATGGATTTTCAGAATCCATACCATGAAATGTGGGAAGAAGTTGAATCATGCCCGGTTTCAAATTGAAAGCTTGTTGGTTAAGAGGTAAGATAATACACGAAGGTGTACTTTGTCTAGCCGGGTGAAGATACTCTCTAAGAGTTCGAAAATTAGGTTGATCATTGAATTGTGGAGGTCCATTACCTTGAACACTCCCTTCACCCTCTACATCTTCAACATTAGCCATGATAAAATAATAATAATAATAATAATAATAATATAACAATTATATGAATATGAAAGGAAAGGAAAGAAAAAAAATGCAAATAAAAGTAATAGCTCAAAAATAAAAATACAACAAATTAAGAAATTCACTCTCCAACTAATAAGCACTATTAACAACAATAAACATTAAAAGATAATTATAAGAAGCTTGAATAAAAAGGCGGTGATACCGGCCAAGCACTTTAGACAATAAATATAAGAAAAATAACAACAATAAACATTAAAAAAATAATTATAACAAGCATGAATAAACAAAAGGCGGTAATACCGGCCAAGCACTTCAAACAATAAATATAAGAAAAATAATCATAACAAAACAACAAAATAAAAAGGAAATAAACAAGAGGCGGTAATACCGACCAAGCACTTCAAACAATAAATATAAGAAAAATAACAACAATAAATATTAAAAGATAATTATAACAAGCATGAATAAAAAGGCGGTAATACCGGCCAAGCACTTTAGACAATAAATAAAAACAATATCAACTAAATAAAATGAAATAAACAAGAAAAATATTAGCAACTAATAAGAATATACAATAAAATAAAAATGGTTGAACCAACCAAAATCCAACAATTAATAGTCCAGTCCACAGTCCAATATCCGGAACGTTAAGGTAAAAATTTTTTTTAGGCGGTAAAACCAGCCAATTGAATTTTTTTTATATGATTTTTTTTTTAGTTTTCCAATAATCAAATCTAAATTTGTTACCTTTGCTTGCTAGCTCCCCGGCAACGGCGCCAAAATTGCTTGACCGCTTTTTATGATCGGCTTGTTTTAACTCGCAAGTGCACGAGTGTGCGATGTAGCAATTAACTCGGTAAGATCGAGGTCATATCCACAGAGAGCTAGATCTAAAAATTAAGCTAAGTAACAAAAAAAAACTCAAGAGAAATTAAATTAACAATAACTTGGTTGAAAATAATTGATGGATTTGTTTTCAAAGATAAAAAAAAAATTGTAAATAGATTTTAAATGACAAGAAAAGTAAGTCTTGGTCCAAATCAATTTTAATGGTGATGTATTGGTGATTTCTTCAACATATATAAGATAACTCAACCTAATCTCAACGATGGTGATATTAGATCGGAAGATATTACAATGAAGATTAGAAAGATGAAGATTGATTATTGCTTAAGAATGAACAAGTACTTTCATATTAAGTAAGACATTGAATCAAGCAATCTCTATACCAAAACTAAAGTTTGTGCATAAAAATTCAAGATTATAACATTACCTAAATGATTTCTAAAATTTCTTTACAATAATAAATCATTCATGAAGAAAATAAGAAGATAAACATTAAGATTCATTCATATCCTAAAGAACTCACCTCAATCACCATTATCCTTGATTTGGATCCAAGAAAGAGTTTAGCCAACCATGATTATATATAAGAACACTTCAATAAACATGAAAGAACTTGAATCCAACTGAAAAAATAAGTTTTACAAACTAAAGAACCGAAATCTATAAAGAAGAACACAATACAATTTCAGAAAAAATTCGGACACAAATCTGACTCTAACTTTGGATAGCAATTCGACCCTCTTAGAAGCTTTTTTTGGAGAAGTCTATTAGAGACATATTTATAGGCAATTCTGTTACCTTTCCAGATCATTAAAGAACAGCTCATTTGGACACCTGAGTCAAAAGTTATGGGCAAAACACCGAAAGGTGTTCTGAAAAATCAAATCAAGACAGCTTTACAACTACTTTGGTGCACGTTTTTCTTCCTCATTTATGAGGTGTCTCCTTCTTCTTTTTGACCCAAAATAATGTTAAAATATCCCCTCCAGCTTTCCATCCATGTGCTTGCCTTCTTGGATCAATGGATTACCCAAAATAAATCAATTGTTATTTGTTGTGTGGACATGTAAGATCATGGATTGTGTTTGGGTTGATTTGAAGGTTGATTTGGGGTTGATTTGGGGCTGATTTGGGGCTGAATTTTGGGCTGAATTTGAGCATCAAATAAGTATACAAATGTACTTATTATTTGGGCTAAGATTGACATTGAAACCTTGAGTGTTTAATGGTTGAAGTTTGCACACAACATAAGGCAAGTTTGGGCTTGAAATAAATCATATGATATTCTTTTCTAGAATTGGAATAGAATTGATTTTTGGGACAAATTTGGAGCACTTATTTGAACCAAGATTTGCTTCAATCTTCAACTAAATGTCTCTTCAATTCTTTGTTCTGAATTCCGACGTTGAATTTTCTGAATTAATTCATTTAAGCTCCAAAAACCTATCGAAACATTAAAACAAACTTCATTACTAAAAAACACATCAATTATTATAAAAACAACCAAATAAAAACAATAAATACATATGTAAAACAAGAGACTTAATGACACTTTTGATGCACAATCACTTACCTTTCCATCCATATAAATTGGACCTAAATCTGAGATATATAGCTCTAGATATGACCCAATTACCGAATAGTGTTGCGGTTTAGATCGCACCGACATCTCTTTTCTCAGTTTGACCATCTCTTTGCCTTTGCAATTTAAGTTCTTAAAGTCATCAATCAATATTTTCATTTATGTGATAGGCCTGCATTTAAAATGAACATTTACCATAAATTAAAGGTATCTTATATTATTAGATAAATTATTATAAAACATGTTTTAGTTAAGGAGTTATTGATACTTCAAGTGCAAAATGATGATATAAAACCATGACAAAAATGCACTTTTAAGTACTAATCACAATAAGCCACTTCATTAACATAAATCTAAATATGCTTAGTGTTTAACTGTAGTACATGAATCAAGCATTGTTTTCTTTTTTCCTGGTCCCTAGAATTTTTATGTTTTGATGCCTTAATATTTTTTTTTTTTATTTGAACATTGCTTTGATTTGTGATTGGTCTTGATTATTTTTTTTCCATGCCTACATGTGAGAATCTTAATATGTCAAGAAAATGTTTCATTGGTGAGTTAATGCTTGGTTTGGTAAAATAAAACTTAATTTCATTGATTTCTAATAATTATAGTGACTGAATTTGAAGATTAAAGAAATTTTTGGTCCTTTTTTTCTTATGCTAAAATAATGGATTGATTTGCTTGGTTAAGGAGAAAGTTCATGTCTTTTTATTATTTTGGTCCCTGAACTTTTTATTTTCAATTTGATCCCTTTACATTGGTTTTATTTAGAATTTGACTTGCAAGTTTGTTCTGGATGCCTTGATATGAGGATCTTGTTATATTAAGGGAAATGTGTGGGAGCTTGGTTAGTGCTTAGTTTTGCAAAATATAATAAAAATTAACTAACATATAACAATTAAGTGTTAAAGAATCAAAATTAAAACTAAAACAAATATAGGACTATGGTGAATAGGTAGGGAAATAGGCTAGCGCATGTGGTATATGCACTAGCATATAGGAGATGCATGTCATGTTTAGGTGGTGCGTGAGGCATCTCCTAACAACCAAACACTTATTTCCACAATAAAGGTGGAAAGGACGCGTTGAGCTTTTCTTGTGGGGCTAATACATAGCAATGACAGAGTGGCAACTTGACATTGATGACCTTTCTTGTTCTCCTCCCTCCTTTCTCTCTCCTTTATTTGGGATTCAAGCCAAGCCTACCAAGACATAAAGGTGTCTAGTTATTTTATTTTTGTATAATATTTGGTAGTTATTATTTTGATTTTTATTTGTTTTGCTTTGAATCCTTTTTATTATTATTATTACCTACAATTTTATCCCCGATTTTTAGTTTTAATTGATTTTTGTATGAAGTTTGGTCCTCATTCTTTTTATTATTTTTTTTTATTTCAATAGCTTTTTTTCTCAATTTCATCTCTCATAATTTGGTTTTATTTTATTTTTATATCAAATTTAGTTCTCATTCTTTCAATTGTTATTGGTTTTATGTTGGATCATTTTCTATTGATTTTTTTCTCTATTTCACTCTTCAACATTTTATTAATTGAGAATTCATCTTTTGATAATTGATTTTTGATTAGTACTTAAAAATGCATTTTTATCATGGTTTTATATCATCATTTTGTACTTGAAGTATCAATAACTCCTTAACTAAAGCATGTTTTATAATAATATATCTAATAATACTTCATACCTTTAATTTATGGTAAATGTTCATTTTAAATGCAGGCCTATCACATAAATGAAAGGATTGATTGATGAATTTAAGAACTGAAATTGAAAGGATAAAGAGATGGCCAAACTTAGAAAAGAGATGTCGGTGCAATCCAAACCGGAACACTGTTCGGTAATTAGGTCATATCTGGAGCTATAGATCTCAGATTTAGGTCTACTTTATATGGATGGAAAGGTAAGACATAGGCCCACAACTTTCATATGGAGCCCAAGATCTAAAAAGGTCATTTTCAAGTCCAAATTGTAGCAACAACAAAAAAGGTAATTGGGTCATATCTGTTCAGTATTTTGGTCATATCTGAAGTTCTAAAGTTGAAATGAGCTGAATTGTTTACACAAGAAAGCCGAGACCATTTTATACAACTTTCATGTTTTCAAGTGGCTCTAATTTTGACATTAGCAATGACGTTTTGGGCAGACAAGAGAAGATAAAGATTGTTACCAAGTCAAGAGTTGGCCACCAACTTATCAATTGGTCATCAAATCAATAGTTCCCAATTTTTGCATATAAAAGGAGGCATTTGCCATGCATTTAGGCATCTTGGTTTCCAGATCAAGATCATGCTCTTCCTTTCTCTCTTTGTATTTTTTGTATTGCTTATGCTTTGCTTTCATTAATATCAAGTTTATGTCTTTCATTTCCTTTCATTTTGTTAGTTAACTTTTATCTTATTTATGTTTTTATTTTGTTTATTTATTTTTCTTTCTTTCATTATGTCTAGGTAAGTTTATTATGTCAAGGTGAAAAGGCTACACTAATGGTGTAAGAATAAGTATAGTGTAAACTTAGTATGGACTTTAATGTTTGATACTAACATGTTTTGTATTTGTTATCTTGTTCACTCTTTAATACTTTGCTTGTTAAATGACTAATCTTGATTTATGTTGTATAACACTTGGTACAACAAATACTTGGCACTCTCATAGCCCATACTGTATGGTATAACCGACACCTGAGCTATGAAAGGAACTTGATTTGTTGTTAACATAAGTTATAATCATGAATGCTTGACGAGATTTACAAGTATTAGCATTAATCGAATAAGATAACTAATGTAATCATGTTAAGAATCTAAAATCTGATTGGAACCTCCTTTGTGTGTGGTTTCCAATTGAATAATAAGAGTTTATACTATACTTGTTTGACATGCCATTAGTGGAACCTCTAACCTTGACATTTGTTATTATCATTGTTTAATTCTTATATTAATATTCCATCTCCAAGTTCTCATCTTCTTCTCCTTCTTTTTCTTTATTATTATTATTATTATTATTATTATTATTATTATTATTATTATTATTATTATTATTATTATTATTGTTATTGTTATTGTTATTGTTATTATTGTTGTTATTATTCTTGTTGTTGTATTATTGTTGTTTATAATTTGTACAATTAACCTCCCTGTGGTTCGACCCCGGTCTTGCCGGGTTATTTATTACTTCGACACTCCTGCACTTGGGAGAAGACATCGATCTTTTAGTTGTGTTAATTTTGTTAGCAGACTCAATTTTTTTCCATCAATATTTGATTTGTTGGGAATTCAACTTCAAAGTCTTCTTCTTCTTCTTTTTTGCTTTTTATAAAGCTATCTCATTCTTATTTAATGTTTTTTCTTATTAAATACAATCATGGACACCTTTTAAGAATATTAGAAGATATATTTCCATGATATTGTCAAGTGTTTATTTTTTGTAATTAATTATTGTCAATTTTATTTTTTAGTAAACCTAGTTGAGTTAAAGACTTGAATCTTATATTTGTTTGTTTTTTTTTTTAAATTTGATATCACCTCAACACTTTTTTTTATGGTAATGAAAATCATTGGCCTTTAGAGTGATACATTCATATTTTATATTTTTGATAATAAAAATAGACTAATAATATGAGCTTTGAAGAGGTAAGAAACCCAACATCGCTTATTTCAAAGTTTTTGATTTAGAATTCTTAATTCTCAATACTAAAGATAATTTAGATAAATGTGACTCCAAATATGATATTGGAGTTATTCTTGGCTATTCTTCCTCTAGTAAAGCATATAGAGTTTATAACAATAGAATACTTTTTCTTGAAGAATCCATACATGTCACTTTTGAGAAAACTTAAAATGATAAAATTTTTGAGATTCTAGATACTATAAATGAAAGTGTTCAACATTTAAGTCTTGATGATAAGATTCTTACAAAGATAAATAACGAAGGCATGAACAAAGACCAGCCAAGTTCAAGCAATTAATATGAGATGGTAAGTAACTCCTCTATACCCCCAAAAGAGTTAATGTATGTAAGCTCTCACCCTTTCAAATCAATTATTAGTAATTCTTTTAAAGGGACTAAGACTAGAGCTTCTCTTAGAAACATTAGCGGTCAATTTGCATTTATTTCTCAAATAAAACCTAAATCATTTCTAGAAACTCAAAAGGATGAAAAATGTATTTTGGCTATGCAAGATGAGCTAAATTAATTTGAAAGAAATGATGTTTGGAAAATAATTCCTAAGCCTAATAATTAATCAATAATTGCAACAAAATAGGTGATTAGAAACAAAGTTAATGAACATGGACCAATAGTTAGAAATAAAGCTATTATAATAGCTAAATGTTATAATCTAGAAAAAAGGTATAAATTACAAAGAAACCTTTACACCTATAGCTATACTAGAATCAATAAGAATGCTATTAGCTTATGCTTATCATCTAACTTCACACCTTTTCAAATGGATGTTAAAATTGCATTTTTAAATAGATTTATCATGGAAGAAGTGTATGTTGAGCAACCATAAGGTTTTGAAAGAAAAAAATTTCCAATCATTTTTTCAAACTTAAAAAGGCTCTACATGGTTTAAAACAAACACTTAAGGCATAGTATGATAATTTAAAGTCTTTTCTTATTGATAATAATTTTAACATTGGCAAAATTGGCACCATTTATTTTACAAAAAGAAAAGGAAAAGATATCTTGATTATATAAAATTTATGTTGATAATATTATATTTAGTGCTAGTAATGAATCTCTTTGTAAGGATTTTGTAACATGCTTACAAGATGAATTTGAAATGAACATAATGAAAGAGTTGAACTTCTTCCCTAAACTGCAAGTCAAACAAAAAAATAATGGCATCTTCATTAACTAAAGTAAGTACATCAAAGATCTTCTAAAAAGATTTTATATGGAACATGTCAAAGCAGTTGGCACACCTATGAGAATATTAATAAAGCTTGATATGGATGAAAACAATAAGAATGTAGACATAAACAAATATCAAGGTATTATCAAATCACTTTTATATTTAGTTACTAGTAGACCCGATATTATGTTTTGTGTATGTTTTCAGATGTTAGTGTTGGAAAATTTGTTTTTCATTATTTGCATTATACTATATATTTAGGATTGTGGTATCCAAATAAAAATAAGCTGAGCTTGATAAGCTATTTAGATGCAGATTTTACCAAATGTAAAGTTGATAAAAAGAAAACTAGCGGAACATGTCATTTCTTAAGATCCTTACCAGTATACCGCAGCGAGTAGTTGTTATGCTCAAATTTTATGGATGAAACAAACTTTAGAGGATTATGGACTTAAATTTGATCATATACCCATCAAGTATGATAACACTAGTGTAATTAGTTTTTATAAAAACCCTATCCAACGCTCATATTCAAAGGTTATAGAAGTGAGACATATAAAAAGAGACATTGTACTTGATTTTATAAGCACATTACACAACCTAACAAATATTTTCATAAAGCCTCTAAGTAAAGATTTTTTTGTGAAATAAGAAGGAATTAAGGCTTTATTCATGTGAAAGATGTTTGAGGTGTTATTTTTATATGTATACATTAATGAAAATAAATGGAAATATTTACATGATAAAATGTATACCTTATAAGCATGAAAACCATGAAAAATACATTCAACTACAAATGTTGTTGTCTATCCAAGTCTGAGATGAACCAATCAACTAGTTTATAATAGTAAGTTTGATTAGTACTTAAAAGTGTATTTTTGTCATGGTTTTATATCATCATTTTGCACTTGAAGTATCAATAACTCCTTAACTAAAGCATGTTTTATAATAATATATCTAATAATATAAGATACCTTTAATTTGTGGTAAATGTTCATTTTAAATGCAGGCCTATCACATAAATGAAAGGATTGATTGATGACTTTAAGAACTTAAATTGCAAGGGCAAAGAGATGGTCAAACTTAGAAAAGAGATGTCGGTGCAATCCAAACCGGAACACTGTTCGGTAATTGGGTCATATCTGGAGCTACAGATCTCAGATTTAGGTCCAATTTATATGGATGGAAAGGTAAGACATAGGCCTACAACTTTCATACGGAGCCCAAGATCTAAAAAGGCCATTATCAAGTCCAAATTGTAGCAACAACAAAGAAGCCCGAATCTGTCTTCCAGCCCGAGCACTGTTCGGTATTTTGGCCATATCTGGAGTTCTAGAAGTCCAAATGAGCTGAATTGTTTACACAAGAAAGCTGAGACAACTTCCTACAACTTTCATGTTCTAACTGGCTCTAATTTTGACGTTATCAATGACGTTTTGGGCAGACAAGAGAAGATAAGGATTGTCACCAAGTCAAAAGTTGGCCACCCACTTATCAATTAGTCATCAAATCAATAGTTCCCAATTTTGGCCTATAAAAGGAGGCATTTGCCATGCATTGAGGCATCTTGGTGTTCAGATTAAGATCATGCTCTTCCTTTCTCTCTTTGTATTTTTTGTAATGTTTATGCTTTGCTTTCATTAATATTAAGTTTATGCCTTTCATTTCCTTTCCTTTACTTAGTTAGCTTTTATATTCTTATTCTGTTTATCTATTTTTCTTTCTTTCATTATGTCTAGCTAAGTTAATTATGTCAAGGTGAAAAGGTTACACTAATGGTGTGAGAATAAGTATAATGTAAACTTAATATGGACTTTAATGTTTGATACTAACATGTTTTATATTTGTTATCTTGTTCACTCTTTAATACTTTGCTTGTTAAATGACTAATCTTGATTTATGTTGTATAACACTTGGTACAACAAATGCTTGGACCTTTCATAGCCTATAATGTATGGTATAACCGACACCTGAGCTATGAAAGGAACTTGATTTGTTGTTAACATAAGTTATAATCATGAATGCTTGACGAGATTTACAAGTATTAGCATTAATTGAATAAGATGACTAATGTAATCATGTTAACAATATATAATCTGATTGGGACCTCCTTTATGTGTGGTTTCCAATTGAATAATAAGAGTTTATACTATACTTGTTTGATATACCATTAGTGGAACCTCTAACCTTGACATTTGTTATTATTATTGTTTAATCCTTACATTAATATTTCATGTCTAAGTTCTCATCATCATCATCTTCTTCTTCTTCTCTTTCTTTATTATTATTATTATTATTATTATTATTATTACTACTACTACTACTATTACTATTATTCTTGTTGTTATTGTTGTTTTATAATTGTTGTTTGTAATTTGTACAATTAACCTCCCTATGGTTCGACCCTGGTCTTGCCGGGTTATTTATTACTTCGACACTCCTGCACTTGGGAGAAGACATCAACCTTTTTGTCGTGTCAAGTTTTTCGCGCCGTTGCCGGGGAGGTAAGTTCTTGTATAAATTATAATATTTATTTTATTTTCTCTTTTCACTTTTCTTGTATATAACTTTGTTTCTTTTCTCTTGTTTCTTCTTCTTTTATTTTCTTCTTCCTTTTATTTTATTCCTACACGTGCATGAGAGTGTGGTCACGTACATCAAGTGGTAGACTTTGTAGGGTATGCTCATCATTTTCAGAAAATATGGCCGAAGAAGATAATCAATCACTTCATAATGAGAATAATGAGAATAACCGTGCTAGAACACTTAGAGACCACATGAATCCCACAAGAACAAGTGCACCATCATGCATAGTTTTTCCTCCCGATGCATCTCATTTTAATTTTAAACCAGTTATTATTCAACTTTTTCCTTCTTTTCATGGTTTGGAATTGGAAAATCCATACTTGCATTTAAGGGAATTTGAGGAGGTCTGCAACACATATAATAATTTAAATTTTAGCATGAACACCATCAGATTAAAGCTTTTCCCTTTTTCATTAAAAGATAAAGCTAAAACATGGCTATAAAATTTAAGACCAGGATCCATTCGTGCTTGGGATGAAATGCAACAACAGTTTTTAAAGAAGTTTTTCCCATCTCATAGAACCAACTCTTTTAAGAGACAAATCACCACTTTCACTCAAAAACCAGGAGAAACATTTTACCAATGTTGGGATAGGTATCGAGACTTGCTTAGTACTTGCCCTCATCATCGTTTTGAAACATGGAGATTGGTTTCACATTTCTATGAAGGGTTAACACCTAGAGATAGGCAAATGGTTGAATTGATGTGCAATGGAACTTTTGAAGATAAAGACCCTGATGAAGCAATGGAGTACTTAGACTTGTTAGCTGAAAATGCTCAAAATTGGGACACCGCGGGTACTTATGAGGCATCGAGTAAAACTCAACCTCATACATCTAGTGGAGGTATGTACAACCTTAGGGAAGATCATGACCTTCAAGCCAAGTTTGCATCTTTAGCTAAAAAGGTCGAGACACTAGAATTGAAAAAGAGTGGTCAATTAAAATCTGTTGAAAACATTGTGTGTCAAATCTGTGAAACAAATAAACACTCAACCAACGATTGTCCAACCTTGCCTTCTTTTAAAGAATGTCTCCATGAACAAGCCCATGCTTTAAACAGTTTTCAAAGGGGCAACCACAACCCATACTCCCAAACATACAACCCTGGTTGGAGGAATCACCCAAATTTCAGTTGGAAGAGTGAGAACAACAATGCACAAACTTCACAACCACCATTTCAAGCACACCATAATTTCCAAAATTCTCATGGATATGCACCTTCTTATGCTCCACCTTCTAGAAGAAATCTTGAGGAAACATTGCATGCATTTATTGAAAAGCAAGAGACAATTAATACTCAACTTGTTCAAAACATGACAGATTTTAAAGATACTCTTGCTAAATTAACATCTGCTCTCAGTTTCCAAGAGAAAGGTAAGTTTCCATCTCAACCGCAACAAAATCCCAAAGGGCAATACAATGCAAATGCAAGTAGTTCCGGAAGCCAACACATAGATCAAGTCAAATCAGTCACTACTCTGCGCAGTGGTAAGGTTATTGAAAAACCCTCTCTTGAACCTTATGAGAAAGATGATGAGTTAATCTCTGAGGGTAAGGAAGGGGATGAATCTGAAAATTGCAAAGAAACGACTGATTCTCTGCCAGCACTTCCATTTCCTCAAGCCATGACCAAACAAAGGAAAGTTAATCACAACTCTGAAATCTTTGAAACTTTCAAACAGGTAAGGATCAATATACCTTTGCTGGATGCTATTAAACAGGTTCCTTCCTATGCAAAATTTTTGAAAGATCTATGCACTGTGAAGAGGAAACTGAATGTGAAAAAGAAAGTCTTTCTAGCCGAACAAGTAAGTGCTATTCTTCAGAACAATAATGCTTTGAAATATAAAGACCCTGGTTGTGATAGTACAAGGGTGATTAGTACTTAAAAGTGCATTTTTGTCATGGTTTTATATCATCATTTTGCACTTGAAGTATCAATAACTCCTTAACTAAAGCATGTTTTATAATAATGTATCTAATAATATAAGATACCTATAATTTATGGTAAATGTCTATTTTTAATGCAGGCCTATCACATAAATGAAAGGATTGATTGATGACTTGAAGAACTTAAATTGCAAGGATAAAGAGATGGTCAAACTTAGAGAAGAGATGTCGGTGCAATCCAAACTAGAACACTGTTCGGTAATTGGGTCATATCTAGAGCTACAGATCTCAGATTTAGGTCCAATTTATATGGATGGAAAGGTAATACATAGGCCTACAACTTTCATATGCAGCCCAAGATCTAAAAAGGCCATTATCAAGTCCAAATTGTAGCAACAACAAAGAAGCCCGAATCTGTCTTCCAGCCCCAGCACTATTCGGTATTTTGGCCATATCTGGAGTTCTAGAAGTCCCAATGAGCTGAATATTTTACACAAGAAAACTGACACAATTGCCTACAACTTTCATGTTTGCAACTGGCTCCAATTTTGACGTTATCAATTATGTTTTGGGCAGACAAGAGAAGATAAGGATTGTCACCAAGTCAAAAGTTGGCCACCCACTTATCAATTAGTCATCAAATCAATAGTTCCTAATTTTGGCCTATAAAAGGAGGCATTTGCCATGCATTTAGGCATCTTGGTGTTCAGATCAAGATCATGCTCTTCCTTTCTCTCTTTGTATTTTTTGTAATGTTTATGCTTTGCTTTCATTAATATTAAGTTTATGCCTTTCATTTCCTTTTCTTTACTTAGTTAACTTTTATGTTCTTATTGTGTTTATCTATTTTGCTTTCTTTCATTATGTCTAGCTAAGTTAATTATGTCAAGGTGAAAAGGTTACACTAATGGTGTGAGAATAAACATAATGTAAACTTAATATGGACTTTAATGTTTGATACTAACATGTTTTATATTTGTTATCTTGTTCACTCTTTAATACTTTGCTTGTTAAATGACTAATCTTGATTTATGTTGTATAACACTTGGTACAACAAATGCTTGGCATTTTCATAGCCCATAATGTATGGTATAACCGACACCTGAGCTATGAAAGGAACTTGATTTGTTGTTAACATAAGTTATAATCATGAATGCTTGACGAGATTTACAAGTATTAGCATTAATTGAATAAGATGACTAATGTAATCATGTTAACAATATATAATCTGATTGGAACCTCCTTTGTATGTGGTTTCCAATTCAATAATAAGAGTTTATACTATACTTGTTTTATATACCATTAGTGGAACCTCTAACCTTGACATTTGTTATTATTATTGTTTAATCCTTACATTAATATTTCATGTCTAAGTTCTCATCATCATCATCATCATCTTCATCTTCTTCTCTTTCTTTATTATTATTATTATTATTATTATTATTATTATTATTATTATTACTACTACTATTACTACTACTACTACTACTACTACTACTACTACCACCACCACTACTACTACTACTACTACTACTACTATTATTATTATTATTATTATTATTATTACTATTGTTGTTGTTGTTATTGTTGTTTTATTATTATTGTTTCTAATTTGTACAATTAACCTCCCTGTGGTTCGACCCCGGTCTTGCCGGGTTATTTATTACTTTGACACTCCTGCACTTGGGAGAAGACATCAATCTTTTCTTCGTGTCAAAGGGTATAAAATTGAGAGCATAAAATTGAAAGAGCCTTACTTGATCTTGGAGCTTGTGTGAATTTACTTCCATATTCAGTTTTTCAAAGTCTCAATCTAGGTGAGTTAAAACCAACTTCTATATCTCTTTTACTTGCCGATAGATTTGTAAAAGTGCCTAGAGGAATAATTGAAGATGTGTTAGTACAAGTCGATAAATTCATTTATCCTGTGGATTTTATTGTCTTGGACACAGAACCTGTTGAAGCATGTAATTCATTTCCTATTATTTTAGGACGTCCATCTCTTGCAACCTCTAACGCATTGATTAATTGTAGGAATGGACTGATGAAGCTATCATTTGGAAACATGACATTGGAGATGAATATTTTCAACATTTGCAAGCAACCTGGAGATGATAATGATTTACAAGAAGTAGATCATATTGATGAATTAGTTTATGATCAACTTGAATCTACTTTAAGTAAAAATGAATTGGATGAAACTAAAGATTTGCAAATGATTTATTCTAAGAAAGAAATCACGGATGAAACAAGCACCGAAAATGTTGATGCGAATCTTTTGTCAACAGTGACAACAGATTCGACATCTAACATCACACCAATCAATGATGACTTTCCTAACGAATCCTTACTTTCTCTTAGTCCAATGCCTTGGTATAATAAAAATATCAATTTTCTTGCCTTAGAAGATTTGCCAGTTGATTGGAGTACTCAAGACAAAGAAAAGTTTTTGAACGAAGTGAAGAGCTTTTATTGTGATGACCCTAACTTATTCAAATATTGTCCTGATCAAATATTTCAAAGATTCATTCCCGACAATGAGGTAAGTAGTGTCATTAAACTTTGTCATTCTGAAGCATCTGGAAGTTATTTCTCATCAAAAAAGACAGCTGCAAAAATCTTTCAAAATGGATTTTATTGGCCCACCATGTTCAAGGACACACATGCATTCTGCAAAACTTGTGAAAATTGTCAAAAATTTGATACTAGTCAAAAAGTTTTATTTTATGATTCTCAACTTTATGCATTCCCTAAGGAGCTAAGATTAAGATGGACCAATCCTTATGGGGCCTATGATATTGAGAATTCAATGAATGACAATGTTTTTAAGGAAAACGGACATCGTTAAAAGTTACTTTGATAATTTTCCTAGTGAAAATGAATCAACTGGTTGGAATGATCTTATAGATAAAGGTTGATTTTTTTTTCTCACATTGTTTTTGTGTTTCTTTTTGAGTGATTTTTGCAAGTTTCTCTCACCCCGGTCAAATGGCGGATAACGGTACTCCGTGACTTAAGTCGGTTCTTTCAGTTTCCCACAATTACTGATATCTGTGTATATATCTGTACAATTCTTTGAAGCTCTCTTCCAATTCTCATTTGAAAATGGACACTAATCTTGAAAAATTGAAAAAGTATTTTCCCGCTCTGCCTTAGAATGTGATTACAAAAATTTACCGTGCTAGATGTGCAAGATTGAGATTGTTAATGAATCATGGAATTCCTGAAGATATTCGATGGTTGATTGAAGCAAAGGTCCGATTATCAGGTGAGTCCTCTAATTTCTTTATTTCACACATGCCTAGAACAGGTAAAGGCACTTTTGCAAAGAAGCGTCGTGCAAAACGACTAGAAGTCTGTCATCGATGTGCTAGATGGACTTGTAATACACAATGTCGTTCTTTAGGAATGGTATCTATAAACCGTGAAGATAAAATACAATTCATTAAGGATGGCCTGAGTAAGGAGTCTTTAGATAATCTTCTATTGACTCTTGAGACGCATCCTAGTGGAGATGTGCATCGTGCAATTCATGATTTATGGCCACTATTTCATAAAGAACATGATCGACTTAGTCTTGGGAATCTGACTAAAAAAGACCCTATTTGCTAGTTTTTAAGAAAACTGGATGGGAAGCCTATCCCAGACCCATAGAGGGCGTTTAAGCCATTCTTAGATGTAAAACCAAGGGAAGATGTGAGCCACAATCACAACTACTTGTACATACACATGTTTTTTTTTTAAGTAAATAAATAAATAAATAAAAAGAGAGAGAGAGAGTGTGAGACTCCAGCTGGCCTACATATAGATGTTATGATTGCCTTTCTAATTTCTCATCTATAAAACCCTCTTTTCCTTCCTTTCATTTCTACTCAACCCATGCATTCAACAAATACAGAAGTGTGTAGAAATGGCAAGTTCCTCAAGTCATCAAATAAGAAATATTTGTGTTTTCGGTGGATCTAGTCCTGGGAAAGAAAAGGAGTTTTTAGAATCAGCAAATCATCTTGGTCAGGTGCTAGCTGAGAGAAAGATTCATTTAGTGTATGGGGGAGGCAATCTTGGGTTAATGGGAGGTGTGTCAATAGCTGCATTTTTAGGAGGTAGTCAAGTTTTAAGAGTTGTCCCTGAAGCTTTGGCACAAGGGGACATCATTGGAAAAACAATTGGAGAGGAACTTCAGGTCACCACAATGTCGGCTCGAATGAATGCAATGTTTAACCATGTTGATGCTTTCATTACTTTACTAGGTGGTCTAGGCACATTGGAAGAGATCTTTCATATTTCCTCTTGGGCTCAATTGCACATTCACCATAAACCCATAGGTTTGTTAAATGTTAATGGTTATTATGATAAGTTGTTGTCTTTTCTTGATCATGCTATGGAACAGGAATTTCTAACATCTTCTGCACGACAAATCATAATCTCTGCTACTACTGCTGAACAATTGATTGACCACCTACAATCTTTCATTCCTATGATTGATCCTTCCATGAGTCGCATAAATTGGTCATCTACGGGAAGCCGTAAAAAGCTTAGATTGGATTTGAGCCTTCATTTGTGAATTTTTGTGTCTTTTGGTTTTATTATTGTGTTTTGTTACTTCTTATTTTTGTTTCAATGTGTTTCAGGTTTTGTCAGTGTTCGTTATTTCAGGTGATATCTTCTATACTCTATCTTTCTACCTTAGAACATTGAGGACAATGTCTCGTTTTGGTTGGGGGGAGAGGGTAGTAGTTGATAAAAAAGAAATTGTTTTTCATTTCATAAAGCATGTGCATAATTGTTGTTACTAGGATGGTAGAGTAAACGAGTTCTTTTGTTAAAGTGACTCTTGAGACGCATCTTAGTAATTATTCTTAACAAGGTCTATTATAATACTTCCTGAAATATTCAGGTTTACAAACTCTCGTATTGTTACCACTTAATTCTGCTCATATACTTATTTAACATGTATTCTTAAACCTTAATTTACACACACATACTTTAACATATGATTGTGGGTTGCATATTGGATTATTACATTATTTATGTTCTTTTGTTAAAGGTAACAACTAAGGGAAAGGGATTGTATATAATTAAAAAAAATAAAGAGAAAAAAAAAAGAAAAAAAAATGATGATAATAAAAAAGTAGATAAGTTTGGTTTCGTAGCCTCTCTAACCTATGCAATTAAGCCCGAAGGGGTGTTTTAACACCTAATACCCTAAAGTCAACTGACTTGAGAGCTATTGGCCCAACGCTTGTTACATGGGTTGAGGAGAAAAGCTTAAGGGAATCAAACATTGCACTATCTACATATCAGTATCTGCGACCCGAGTTACTAAGCTCGTAGGGGTGTCTTAACACCTAATGCCCTAAGACCAACTAGTCTGGGAGTCATTAGTTGAAAGCTTGTTACATGGGTTAAAGATGCATGATGTTTTTAAATTATATAGAGTTAAAAAAAAAAGACAAAAAAAGACAAAAATAGTAATCCCAACCCAAGGAAGTTAATCTTAAACATTAGAACAAAAATTTTGTTTTCTTCCAAGAAAAGCGCCATAATTAAGTGTTGATGCATTGAGCATAAAAGAAAGGTTTATTAATATCTTGTTAAGAGGTATTGAGCAGATATATAAATTTAATGAGAGTTTGTTTATCTGGATGGATTAATGGAAGTTAAATGATGAATACCTTGCTTTGTGAAATTTGCAAATTGTTTTAACGCTTTGATTACTAGGGACTAGTAATAAGCTGGTTGGGGGGGTGTGATTAGTACTTAAAAGTGTATTTTTTTTTATGGTTTTATATCATCATTTTACACTTGAAGTATCAATAACTCCTTAACTAAAGCATGTTTTATAATAATATATCGAATAATATAAGATACCTTTAATTTGTGGTAAATGTTCATTTTAAATGCAGGCCTATCACATAAATGAAAGGATTGATAGATGACTTTAAGAACTTAAATTGTAAGGGCAAAGAAATGGTCAAACTTAGAAAAGAGATGTCGGTGCAATCCAAACCAGAACACTGTTCGGTAATTGAGTCATATCTGGAGCTACAGATCTCAGATTTAGGTCCAATTTATATGGATGGAAAGGTAAGACATAGGCCTACAACTTTCATATAGAGCCCAAGATCTAAAAGGCCATTATCAAGTCCAAATTGTAGCAACAACAAAGAAGCCCGAATCTGTCTTCCAGCCCGAGCACTGTTCGGTATTTTGGCCATATCTGGAGTTCTAGAAGTCCAAATGAGCTTAATGTTTTACACAAGAAAACTGAGACAATTTCCTATAACTTTCATGTTTCCAACTGGCTCTAATTTTGACGTTATCAATGACGTTTTGGGCAGACAAGAGAAGATAAGGATTGTCACCAAGTCAAAAGTTGGCCACCCACTTATCAATTAGTCATCAAATCAATAGTTCCCAATTTTGGCCTATAAAAGGAGGCATTTGCCATGCATTGAGGCATCTTGGTGTTCAGATCAAGATCATGCTCTTCCTTTCTCTCTTTGTATTTTTTGTAATGTTTATGCTTTGTTTTCATTAATATTAAGTTTATGCCTTTCATTTCCTTTCCTTTACTTAGTTAGCTTTTATGTTCTTATTCTGTTTATCTATTTTTCTTTCTTTCATTATGTCTAGCTAAGTTAATTATGTCAAGGTGAAAAGGTTACACTAATGGTGTGAGAATAAGTATAATGTAAACTTAATATGGACTTTAATGTTTGATACTAACATGTTTTATATTTGTTATCTTGTTCACTCTTTAATACTTTGCTTGTTAAATGACTAATCTTGATTTATGTTGTATAACACTTGGTACAACAAATGCTTGGAACTTTCATAGCCCATAATGTATGGTATAACCGACACTTGAGCTATGAAAGGAACTTGATTTGTTGTTAACATAAGTTATAATCATGAATGCTTGATGAGATTTACAAGTATTAGCATTAATTGAATAAGATGACTAATGTAATCATGTTAACAATATATAATCTGATTGGGACCTCCTTTATGTGTGGTTTCCAATTCAATAATAAGAGTTTATACTATACTTGTTTGATATACCATCAGTGGAACCTCTAACCTTGACATTTGTTATTATTATTGTTTAATCCTTACATTAATATTTCATCTCTAAGTTCTCATCATCATCATCTTCTTCTTCTTCTCTTTCTTTATTATTATTATTATTATTACTACTACTACTATTACTACTACTACTACTACTACTACTACTACTACTACTACTACTACTACTACTACTACTACTACTAGTATTATTATTATTATTATTATTATTATTATTATTACTATTACTATTGTTGTTGTTGTTATTGTTGTTTTATAATTGTTGTTTATAATTTGTACAATTAACCTCCCTATGGTTCGACCCCGGTCTTGCCGGGTTATTTATTACTTCGACACTCCTGCACTTGGGAGAAGATATCAACCTTTTTGTCGTGTCAAAGTTCAATCAACTGACCAATTTATATTAAAAACAAAGGATAGCTACTATATGAAAAAACCTTTTTGAGGTTTTAGTTTGAGAGTGTTTTTTAGTCTAAATGTTGTGCAAATTGATGTATTTTGATTAATAAAACATATTTTAAGGAAAGTTTTAAAAAATTATAATTTTTGTGTAAACCAGTCAACCAGTTCATACAGCTGGATCAAATGACCGATTGATTGAGCCAAAGCATTGGTATTGAAACTACTACCTAAATTTTATATGAAAATAATACATTTCAAGTGCAAAGAAAGGATCAAAAGAGAATTTCAGGAAGTTTTGATCTTGGGTTTTAACAAGTTGACTTGTTAAACTTAATCCATAGCAATTGATTGACCGGTTACTCATAATATTGACTATATATATAAAGATATGTTATTATTCCAACATAAATAAAAAAAACTGTCAAAAACCTAAAACTTAACTCTCTCAAAATTCACCAAAATTTACTCATTTGATCATATTTTTGAGTTATTTCTTGAAGAATCATCTACAATGGCACATAGGAAACATCAAAAAGATGTACAATCACGAAGTAAAAGAACAAATGATCCAACTTCATACTAAGGTGATAATATTCAAATATTATTAAGTTTTTTTTTAAATAAAGCTATTATTATTGAAAGAGAATTAGGAAATGATTTATATACTTTCAGTATTGATATGATTTTTAAAGAAATGGGTCGGAGTATATTGTTTTACTTGAAGAAACCCATATACCCTAAGCTTATAAAGATGTTCCTTGCTAATATGAGGATTAGTATGGAACCTAGGATATCTAGTAGCTTACAAGATAAACTAATTGAATTTAATTGCCAAAAACTTGTTGATATTTTAGGCATTTATAATGATGGTCCTAAATTTTATGAAAAGAAAATAATTCCAATAATTAAAGGTTTTATATATGACGAAGCAATAATTATATACACTAGTAGACATGATTTTTCTCTCGAAATTAAAATTAAGAGTCAAGATTTGCTTCTTGTTTTAGTACCTAAATACTCTACGTAGAATTATAGCACACAATATATTACCAAAGAAAAGGAATTTTGATAAGGTAACTTTTTATGGATATATGATTAATTGATTGTATGATTAGAGGAAGACCAATAAATCTTAATTATATTATGATTAGGAATATGATCATGATACATGATTAAAAGCAGAAATCTGTTCTTTATAGTTAAGTTTTGACATATATATTTAAGCATTTAAAAAAAAATTAACAGTTATGGATAGGAATCTATATTTTAAGCTTATGCAAATAGATAATAAGACCTTCACTAAGATGAAATATGTTTTGAATGAGAATGGTGCTTGAGTTTTTAAGGGCCAACTAAGAATGCATGCTAAAGAAAAACATGATGTTGAGGAAGAAGAACATCTTGGTAGTGATAATGAGCTTAAAGCTATGTTTGAGACAGTACTAACACCTTCCTCATTGAAAAAGCCTTTTACTAGTACTTGGTCATCTAGGATGGAAAGCCACCTAACACAAGTTGAGACGAATACGCGTCAAATATGAGATACTCAAAATGATAGATGACTTGAAGGACGTTATGAGCATTATGGCTTCTCTTCTCTCTCACTAGCCAACACCTTAGATTTTATGAGGGTAAGGAGGGGGTTGAATCTGAATATTACAAAGAAAAAACTGATTCCCCGCTAGCTCTTCCATTTCCTCATACTATGACTAAATAAAGAAAAGTCAATCACTACTCTGAAATCTTTGAAACTTTCAAACAGGTAAAGATCAATATACCTTTGATGGATGCTATTAAACAGGTTCCTTCCTATGCTAAATTTTTGAAAGATCTGTGCACTATGAAGAGAAAACTGAATGTGAAAAAGAAAGTCTTTTTAGCTAAAGAAGTAGGTGTCATTCTTCAGAACAATAATGCTTTAAAATATAAAGACCCTGGTTGTCCTATAATTTCTTACTTTATTGGAGAAAATAAAATTGAAAGAGCCTTACTTGATCTTAGAGCTAGTGTGAATTTACTTCCATATTCAGTTTTTCAAAGTCTCAATCTACGTGAGTTAAAACCAACTTCTATAACTCTTTTACTTGCCGATAGATCTATAAAGTGCTTAGAGGAATAATTGAAGATGTGTTAGTACAAGTCGATAAATTCATTTATCCTGTAGATTTTATTATCTTGAACACATAACCTGTTGAAGTATGTAATTCATTTCCTATTATTTTAGGACGTTCATTTCTTGCAACTTCTAATGCATTGATTAATTGTAGGAATGGACTGATGAAGCTATCATTTGAAAACATGACATTGGAGATGAATATTTTCAACATTTATAAGTAACCTAGAGATGATAATGATTTACAAGAAGTAGATCATATTGACGAATTAGTTTATGATCAACTTGAATCTACTTTAAGTAAAAATGAGTTGGATGAATCTGAAGATTTGCAAATGATTTATTCAGAGGAAGAAATTACGGATGAAAAACGCACCGAAAATGTTGATGCGGATCTTTTTTCAAAAGTGACAATAAATTCGACATCTGACATCGCACCAATCAATGATTACTCTCCTGATGAATCCTTACTTTCTCTTAGTTCAATGCCTTGGTATGATAAAAATATCAATTTTCTTGCTTCAGGAGATTTGCCAGCTGATTGGAGTACCCAAGACAAAGAAACATTTTTGAACGAAGTGAAGAACTTTTATTGGGATGGCCCTTATTTATTCAAATATTTTCCTAATCAAGTATTTTGAAGATGCATTCCTAACAATGAGGTAAGTAGTGTCATTAAATTTTGTCATTCTAAGGCATGTGGGGGCCATTTCTCATCAAGAAAGACAACTGCAAAAATCTTACAAAGTGGATAATACTGGCCCGCCATGTTCAAAGAAACACATGCATTCTGCAAGTATTGTAAAAATTTTCAAAAGTTGGGATCAATTTCAAAACGTCACATGATGCCTTTAAATCCTATTCTTGTTATTGAGATCTTTGACTGTTGGGGTATAGATTTCATGGGTATAGATTTCATGGGTCTATTTCCTCTATCATTTGGTTTCGTGTACATATTAGTCACAGTAGATTATGTTTCAAAATGGATAGAGGCAATTCCAAGTCAAAACAATGATCACAAAACAGTGATAAAGTTTTTGAAAGAAAAAATTTTGAGTCGATTTGGAATCCCTCGAGCCATAATAAGTGATGGTGGAACACATTTCTGCAACAAGTCATTCGAGTCTTTAATGAAGAAATATGAAATCACACACAAAGTTGCCACCCCTTGTCACCCTCAAACAAGTGGACAAGTAGAGCTTGTTAATAGAGAGATCAAACACATTTTGGAGAAAACAGTGAACCCTAATAGGAAAGATTGGTCTTTAAGACTTAATGATGCACTTTGGGCTTATCGAACTGCTTATAAAACATCATTAGGTATGTCACCTTATAGACTAGTCTATGAAAAACCTTGTCACTTGCCTGTGGAACTTGAACATAAAGCTTATTGGGATGTTAAAGCTTTCAATTCAAATCTGGATGATGCTAGTCAACTGCGAAAATTACAAATAAATGAGCTTGAGGAAATAAGAAATGCATATGAAAATTCAAGAATTCATAAAGAAAATTTTTGTTTTCTTCCAAGAAAAGCCCCATAATTATATGTTGATATATTGAGCACAAAAGAAAGGTTTATTAATATCTTGTTAAGAGGTATTGAGCAGATATATAAATTTAATGAGAGTTTGTTTATTACTTTGACTCAATATGTCAAGGTGAAAAGGTTCGACCCCTGTCTTGCTGGGTTATTTATTACTTTGACACTCCTACACTTGGGAGAAGACATCAATCTTTTGGTCGTATCAGTCCCCTTTTGCTAAAACTTCGGGGACAACCCCCAAAACTTGACTACCTCCTAAAAATGCAACTATTGACACACCTCCCATTAACCCAAGACTACCTCCCCTATACACTAAATGAATCTTTCTCTCAGCTAGCACCTGACCAAGATGATTTGTTGATTCTAAAAACTCATTTTCTTTCCCAGGACTAGATCCACCGAAAACACAAATATTTCTTATATGATGACCTGAGGAACTTGCCATTTCTATACACTTCTGTATTTATTGAATGAATGGGTTGAGTAGAAATGAAAGGAAGGAAGAGAGGTTTTATAGATGAGAAATTAGAAAGCAGTCATACCACCTATATGGAGGCCAACTAGAGTCTCACACACTCTCTATCTCTCTCTCTCTCTCTTTATTTATTTATTTATTTTTGAAAAAGCATGTGTATGTACAGGTAGTTATGATTATGGCTCACATCTTCCCTTGATTTTACATCCAAGAACGGCTTAAACGCCCTCTATGGGTCGGGGATAGGCTTCCCATCCAGTTTTCTTAAAAACTGGCAAACAGGGTCTTTTTTAGTCAGATTCCCACGACTAAGTCGATCATGTTCTTTATGAAAATGGGTTCATAAGTCATGAATTGCACGATGCTTATCTCAACTATGATGAGACTTAAGAGTCAATAGAAGATTATCTAAATACTCTATGTTTTGAAATAAATCCCACCTTTTGATAATTTTCACAGGTTTTGTAGAATGTATGTGATTCCTTGAATATGGTGGGCGAGTAAAATCCACTTTGTAAGATTTCTACAATCCTCTTTTTTGACGAGAAATGATCCCCACATGCCTTATAGTGACAAAATTTAATAACATTACATACCTCATTGTCGGGAATGCATCTTTGAAATATTTGATCAAGACAATAAAATTTTTGCACATCGCTCAAAAATTTTCTTTTGTCTTCGGTGCTCTAGTGAGCTAGCACAAATCCTGAAGCAAGAAAATTGATATTTTTAGCAAACCAAGGCATTGAACTAAGAGAAAGTAGAGATTCATCAGGAAAGTAATCATTGATTGGTGTGATGTCAGGTGTCGAATCTATTATCACTTTTGATAAAAGATCTGCATCAATATTTTTTGTGCCTTTTTCATCCTCGATTTCTTCCTGATTAGTCATGGCATGAGGAAATGGAAGTGCTGGCAGGGAATCAGTCTTTTTCTTGCAATATTCAGATTTAACCCCTTCCTTACCCTTAGAGATTGACTCATCATCTTTCTCACAAGGTTCAAGAATGAGTTTTTTAATAACCTTACCACTGCGAAGAGTGATGACTGATTTGACTTGATCCATGTGTTGACTTTCAAAACTACTTACATTTGAATTGTATTGCTTCTTAGGATTTTGTTATGGTTGAGATGGAAACTTATCTTTCTCTTGAAAACTGAGAGCAGATGTAAATTTTGCAAAAGTATCTTTAAAATCTATTATGCTTTGAGCAAGTTGAGTGTTGGTTATCTCTTGCTTTTCAATAAATGCATACAAAGTTTCCTCAAAATTTCTTGTAGGAGGTGGAGCATAAGGAGGTGCATATCCATGAGAATTTTAGAAATTATGGTGTGCTTAAAACGGTAGTTGTGAAGTTTGTGCATTGTTATTCTCACTCTTTCAACTAAAATTTAGGTGATTTCTCCAATCAGGGTTGTATATTTGTGAGTATGAGTTATGGTTGGCCCTTTGGAAACTGTTTAAAGCATGAGCTTGTTTATGGAGACATTCCTTAAAAGAAGGCAAGGTTGGACAATTAGTGGTTGAGTGTTCATTTGTTTCACATATTTGACACGCAATGTTTTCAACAGATTTTAATTGACCACTCTTTTTCTATTCTAGTACCTCGACTTTTCTAGCTAAAGATGCAAACTTGGCTTGAAGGTCATGATCTTCCTTAAGGTTGTACATATCTCCACTAGATGTATGAGGTTGAGTTTTAATCGGTGCCTCATAAGTACCCGTGGTGTCCCAATTTTAAGCATTTTCAGCTAACAAGTCTAAGTACTCCATTGTTTCATCAGGGTCTTTATCTTCAAAAGTTCCATTGCACATCAATTCAACCATTTGCCTATCTCTAGGTGTTAACCCTTCATAGAAATGTGAAAGCAATCTCCATGTTTCAAAACCATGATGAGGACAACTAGTAAGCAAGTCTCGATACCTATCCCAACATTGGTAAAATGTTTCTCCTGGTTTTTGAGTGAAAATGGTGATTTGTCTTTTGAAAGAGTTTGTTCTATGAGATGGGAAAAACTTCTTTAAAAACTGTTGTTGCATTTCATCCCAAGCACGAATGGATCCTAGTCTTAAATTTTGTAGCATGTTTTAGCTTTATCTTTTAATGAAAAAGGAAAAAGCTTTAATCTGATGGTGTTCATGCTACAATTTAAATTATTATATGTGTTGCAGACCTCCTCAAATTCTCTTAAATGCAAGTATGGATTTTCTAATTCTAAGCCATGAAAAGAAGGTAAAAGTTGAATAATGTTTGTCTTAAAATTTAAATGAGATGCATCGGGAGGAAAATGATGAGGATACCCTACAAAGTCTACCACTTGATGTTCGTGACCACACACTCATGCACATGTAAGAATAGAATAAAAGGAAAACAAAAACAAAAGAAGAACAAACAAGAGAAAAGAAACAAAGTTATATACAAGAAAACTGAAAAGATAAAATAAAATAAATATTATAATTTATACAAAACTTACCTCCTCGGCAACGGCGCCAAAAACTTGACACGACTAAAAGATTGATGTCTTCTCCCAAGTGTAGGAGTGTCGAAGTAATAAATAACCCAGCAAGACCGGGGTCGAACTATAGGGAGGTTAATTGTACAAATTATAAACAACAATTATAAACAACAACAATAGTAACAATAACAACAACAATAATAATAGTAGCAATAATAATACTAGTAGTAGTAGTAGTAGTAGTAGTAGTAGTAGTAGTAGTAGTAGTAGTAGTAGTAGTAGTAACAATAATAAAGAAAAAGAAAAAGAAGAAGAAGAAGAAGAAAGATTAATGAGAACTTTGAGATGAAAAATTAAAGTAAGGATTAAATAATGATAACAAACAATGTCAAGGTTAGAGGATCCACTAATGGTATGTCAAACAAGTATAGTATAAACTCTTATTATTCAATTGAAAACCACACACAAAGGAGGTTCCAATCAGATTATAGATTGTTAACATGATTACATTAGTCATCTTATTCGATTAATGCTAATACTTGTAAGTCTCGTCAAGCATTTATGACTACAACAAATTAAGTTCTTTTCATAGCTCAGGTGTCGGTTATACCATACAATATGGGCTATGAAAGTGCCAAGTATTTATTGTACCAAGTGTTATACAACATAAATCAAGATTAGTCATTTGACAAGCAAAGTATTAAAGAGTGAACAAGATAACAAATACAAAACATGTTAGTATCAAACATATAAGTCCATATTAATTTTACACTAAACTTATTCTTACACCATTAGTGTAACCTTTTCACCGTGACATAAACTTAGCTAGACATAATGAAAGAAAGAAAAATAAATAAACAAAATAAGAACATAAATAAGATAAAAGTTAACTAAGCAAAGGAAAGGAAATGAAAGGCATAAACTTGATATTAATGAAAGCAAACATAAAGATTACAAAAAAATACAAAGAGAGAAAGTAAGAGCATGATCTTGATCTGGAGACCAAGATGCCTAAATGCATGGCAAATGCCTCCTTTTATAGGCCAAAATTGGGAACTATTGATTTCATGACTAATTGATGAGTGCGTGACCAACTCTTAACTTGGTGACAATCCTTATCTTCTCTTGTCTGCCCAAAACGTCATTGATAACGTCAAAATTGGAGCCACTAGAAACCTGAAAGTTGTAGGAAATTATCTCGGCTTTCTTGTGGAAAAACTTCAGCTCATTTCAACTTCTAAAACTCCGGATATGGTCAAAATACTGAACAGTGCTCGGGCTGGAGGATAGATTCGGGCTTCTTTGTTGTTTCTACAATTTGGACTTGAAAATGACCTTTTCATATATTGGGCTCCTATGAAAGTTGTAGGCCTATGTCTTACCTTTCCATCCATATAAAGTAGACCTAAATCTGAGATCTATAGCTCCAGATATGACCCAATTACCGAATAGTGTTCCGGTTTGGATTGCATCGACATCTCTTTTCTAAGTTTGGCCATCTCTTTGCCCTTGGAATTTAAGTTCTTAAAGTCATCAATCAATCCTTTTATTTATGTGATAGGCCTGCATTTAAAATGAACATTTACCATAAATTAAAGGTATCTTATATTATTAGATATATTATTATAAAACATGCTTTAGTTAAGGAGTTATTGATACTTCAAATGCAAAATGATGATATAAAACCATAATAAAAATGCACTTTTAAGTACTAATCATATAGATTTCATGGGTCCATTTCCTCCATCATTTGGTTTTGTGTATATATTAGTCGCAGTAGATTATGTTTCAAAATGGATAGAGGCAATTCCAAGTCTAAACAATGATCACAAAACAGTGATAAAGTTTTTAAAAGAAAATATTTTGAGTCGATTTGGAATCCCTCGAACCATAATAAGTGATGGTAGAATACATTTCTGCAACAAGCCATTCGAGTCTTTAATAAAGAAATATGGAATCACACACAAAGTTGCCACCCCTTATCACCCTCAAACAAGTGGACAAGTAGAGCTTGTTAATAGGGAGATCAAACACATTTTGGAGAAAACAGTGAACCCTAATAGGAAAGATTGGTCTTTAAGACTTAATGACACACTTTGAGATTAGGTATGTCACCTTATAGACTAGTCTATGAAAAACCTTGTCATTTGCCTGTGGAACTTAAACATAAAGCTTATTGGGTTATTAAAGCTTTCAATTCAAATCTAGATGATGCTAGTCAACTGTGAAAATTACAAATAAATGAGCTTGAGGAAATAAGAAATGATGCATGTGAAAATTCAAGAATTCATAAAGAAAAATTTTGTTTTCTTTCAAGAAAAACTCCATAATTATATGTTGATATATTGAGCATAAAATAAAGGTTTATTAATATCTTCTTCACAGGTATTGAGCAAATATATAAATTTAATGAGAGTTTGTTTATCTGGAAAGATTAATGGAAGTTGAATGATGAATACCTTGTATTGTGGAATTTGCAAAGTATTTTTCTATTTTAATGTTTTGATTACTAGAGACTAGTAATAAGCTGGTTGGGGGGTGTCATTAGTACTTAAAAGTTCATTTTTTATCAAGGTTTTATGTAATCATTTTGCACTTGAAGTATTAATAACTCCTTGACTAAAGCATGTTTTATAATAATTTATCTAATAATATAAGATACCATTAATTTGTGGTAAATGTTCATTTTAAATGCAAGCCTATCATATAAATGAAAGGATTGATTGATGAATTTAAGAACTAAAACTAAAAGGACAAAGATATGACCAAACTTAGAAAAGAGATGTCGGTGCAATCCAAACCAGAACACTATTCGATAATTGAGTCATATCTGACGCTGTAGATCTCAGATTTAAGTCTACTTTATATGGATGGAAAGGTAAGACATAGGCCTACAAATTTCATATGGAGCCTAAGACTTAAAAAGGTCATTTTCAAGTCCAAATTGTAGCAACAACAAAGAAGTCTGAATCTGTCTTCCAGCCCGAGCACTGTTAGTGTTTGGCCTATATCTGGAGTTCTAGAAGTCCAAATGAACTGAATTTTTACACAAGAAAGCTGAGATAATTTCCTACAACTTTCATGTTTTCAAGTGGCTCTAATTTTAATGTTATCAATGACGGTTTGGGCAGAAAAAAGAAGATAAGGATTATCACCTAGTCAAGAGTTGGTTACTCACTCATCAATTAGTTATCAAATCAATAGTTTCCAATTTTGGCCTATAAAATAAGGCATTTGCCATGCATTTAAGCATCTTGGTTTCTAGATCAAGATCATGCTCTTGCTTTCTCTCTTTGTATTTTTTGTAATGTTTATTCTTTGCTTTCATTAATATCAACTATATACCTTTTATTTCCTTTCATTTACTTAGTTAACTTTTATCTTATTTATGTTCTTATTTTGTTTATTTATTTTTCTTTCTTTCATTATGTTTAGCTAAGTTTATTATGTCAAGGTGAAAAGGTGACACTAACGGTATAAGAATAAGTATAATGTAAACTTAATATGGACTTTAATGTTTGATACTAACATATTTTGTATTTGTTATCTTGTTCACTATTTAATACTTTGCTTGATAAATGACTAATCTTGATTTATGTTATATAACACTTGGTACAACAAATACTTAGCACTCTCATAGCCTATACTGTATCAAAGGAACTTGATTTGTTATTAACATAAGTTATAATCATGAATGCTTGACGAGATTTACAAGTATTAACATTAATCAAATAAGATGACTAATTTAATTATGTTAACAATCTATAATCTGATTGGAACCTCTTTTGTGTGTGGTTTCCAATTGAATAATAAGAGTTTATACTATACTTGTTTGACATACCATTAGTGGATCCTCTAACCTTGACATTTGTTATTATAATTCTTTAATCCTTACATTAATATTTTATCTCAAAGTTCTCATCATCTTCTTCTTCTTCTCCTTCTTTTTCTTTATTATTACTACTACTACTACTACTACTACTATTATTGTTATTGTTATTGTTATTATTGTTGTTATTGTTGTTGTATTATTGTCATTTATAATTTATACAATTAACCTCCCTGTGGTTCGACCCCGATCTTGCCGGGTTATTTATTACTTTAACACTGCTGTACTTGGGAGAAAACATCAATCTTTTAGTCGTGTCATTAATACTTCAAGTGCAAAATAATGATATAAAACCTTGATAAAAATATCCTTTTAAGTACTAATCACTTTGCATCACCTTGTGAAATACGTATATACATAACATTAATAAGAAATAAGGAAGATAACATATTAAAATGATAAAACTATTATGTTCACAATTCTTCAAAATGTATCAAATTGTCTTTCACCATTAACTTACTAAATATCAACATTAATAACCCATTCATCATTTATCAATCCTATATTTATAGGACCTCGACAACCAATACTCATTGTTTAATTTTTAATTTGGTAATTCACAATTTACCTTAAATCTGGCTAACCCTCTTTGATAGCCGATAAATATCTGGTAATTCCATATGAATTATTTAACAATCGATCATTTTTTTTAATAGCCAATCAAACCGGTAATTCCATATGAATTATCTAACATTCAACTATTCTCTTAATAGTTAATTAAACCAATAATTCCATACGAATAACCCAACATTTAGCTATTCTCTTTTAATAGTCAATAAAACTAGTAATTTCATACAAATTATCTAACATCTAGCTATTCTTTTTTAATAGTCAATCTAACCAATAATTCCATATGAATTACCTAATCCAGCTATTCTCCTTTAATAGTCAATCTAAGTGATAATTTCATATGAATTACCCAACATCCCTATTATAATACAAACAAGTTTCTTCTTCTACTTTTTTCATATTAATATGTTATAAAACAACTTATAAATAATTATGAAATTTTAAATTTTAAAAGAAAGTGATGATCACCTAGCTTGTGTTCGTCTCTTTCTGTTTGATAACTAGCTCCAGACACAACTCCTGAATCAATCAAATGTTATTATATCATTTATCTATTAATATTTTTCTTATGTGTCAAAATGCAAAGCATATAATTTTTTTTTAATTCGTTCTGATAAAAATTCATTCTTAAACATAACATCATCATTTCACATACAAACAAACACATATTTAAATCAATTTACTTCTTTTCTTGCTTTATATTCATAATTCCTCCATCAAATAATCCTTCTATTCTTTATGCCTTCTCATTATATTATTTATTTTATCTAAACATATATAAGAATTATATTTAAATATAATATAAACATCTTGTCTTTATGCTTTCTTTTTAACAAGTTCAATTTTCTTTTAAATTGAATTTACTTATTTTTCTCAACATTAATGTTATATCTTCATTTAATTTTTCTTACATATTTCAAAAATCATGATTAAACATGGTTTTCTAAACATTAACATGAAAACTCATTCCTCCACTTTTCCTTTATTTGGCCGAATGCTATCTTCCTTTTCTTCATCCAAAATTTTCTTCATTTGCTAGTTATTTCAACTTGTTTTCATGTTATTCCACTCCAACTTCATCATGTTTCCTTCCCTTTTTAATTTTTTTAAATTTCCATAAGAACCCTAAGTTCAAAAATCAAGGATGTAAGGGAAATTAAAGTAAAATTCCATGAAATTACTTCCTAACTTAATTAAGTAAGCTTAAAAACATATAAATGAAACATTATATTCAAATTTCTCATGCTCGCTATTTGACTTTCTTCCAATTTCTCTTCTCTCCCAAGATTAGCCAAATTCCCTCTCTCAATTCCTCCTTCCTTCACTTGATTCTTCCTTAGATTAATGTCTTATAAGTTAGACTTTGTAAGCATACAAGGTTATTCTCTCACTTTTCTTATTTTTTCAATGGTTTTTATGTTTTTCCCTTACTTTTTTTAATTTCTCTCTCGCCTTTTCTTTTGTTTATTTTCCCATTCTACTTCTGCCCAATCGGCAGTATATAAAAGGAAGTGAGAGCTGATTTATTTTATTTTTTAATGACAAATAATTATTTTACCTTTAATGTGTTTGTTTGCTTCTATTAGATGGTCCTTATTCTTTTTGTTAGACTCTCGAGCTCCATTTATCCTGAAATTTTAATAAAATTTTATTCAATATATTTTAAAGTTCATCATAACATTTCAGGTCAATTTGATGGTCGGATTGAAAATTACACTCAATAACATAAAACTGGTTAAATTGTAATTTTTCATCAAATTTTTAAATTTCTCCAAAAGTTATGAAATTTTAACCCAAGCTAAGGCATCATATTAGAAGGCTCCATAAAAGTTTTCAAAATTTTCTTAGAACTCGATCGAGAGTTATGAATTTATTTTTTTGTTATATAAAACTAGTCTTATTTGCCTAAAAGGTTTACAATAAGGATCAGTTTTCCCTCTCCTTCAAATCTCCTTTTCACATGATTATTTCTCTCCCAATGCTTATCATGGTTCTTAGTTAGTTTGTGTTGATGGAGATTTCAAGAAGAAGAAAATGGGTGTATGGGTATATAATGGCTGGTGAAATGGGATAGGTGTGCGGTGGTTGGGTTAAGAGAATGGAAACGATGGTTAAGTGGTGTTAGAGTGTGAATGAGGTAGTGGTCTGGGTTCAGTTCAGTGATGTGTTGATATGGTGGATAAAATGGGTAAGGCTTTGTCAAGGGGGAATCAATCTGTTAGTTTTTTGTGTGTGGGTAAGGCTATTGGTGTTAGGAAGATGGAGGCCAGTCAAGTAGTGTTAGTTGTAGTTGGTTCAAAAAAAGCTCAGGCTTTTAGGATTTCTAGTTAAAAAGAGTATTTTTTTTAGTGGGGAGAGGATGTGAGAAAGATGGTTTTTTGGCTTCTTTTTATTTTATTTTTTTGTCTCTCTTCTTTTTTATAGTACGTGGTATAATCACAGGTAAATAAATTTGTTTTTTTTTTAATTGATTGGTTTCCAAGCAAACTTGGTGGCCAAGTAATTTGAAAAAAAATTTGATGCCTAAACTTTGATCTTTTTATTTTTAGTCTCTTTGTCCATTTTGATTTTTTCTTGTATAATTTTTTTGTGTTTTGCTTTTTCTAAGAAGGAATAACTTTAACATTGACTTAAAAAGTACATTAACAACTATACGAGGAGAAAAAAACATTGCAACTAACGCAAAGATATCAAAAACTATTTTTTGATTTTTTGAAAAAAATTTCTAAAATTTGGTAAAAAATAAGGTAGCAATAACTGCTATTCTGTGAATTATAGAAATATTAAAACATCAATTATATTATTTACTCTAATGAGAGAGTTTTTTGTGAACAAAATTATTATTTTAAATTTTTGAGAGTTAGGTAAAAAAATTTTATATTAGTTAAAGAATTTTACAAATAAGAAAATTTTTGAAAATAACATATTTTATAATGAGAAAAATCTTGAAGAATTTCTTCAAGTGCTGTGAAATATTTAGTTTGAATTTATCAAGTAGAATTGTACTCTAAAACCTAAACAAGTTGCTTTAATACTTTAACAACACAAATTTAGTGTTGCTCGTATCGTAACGAGGACCATTCAATCTTATGAAATATTGTAATATTTCTTCTTCTTCTTTTACGCAAGCCATTCATTGCTCATCCGCGTGGATCCTTGACTTTATTTTCCTAATGTAGAGATAATCAAAATTATTAGTATTCAACAAAGCAGCCTGAAATGCGAACGGCAATACCATTATATATATATATATATATATATATATATATATATAATACAACATGTGTTGCTTACTACTGGTGGTATTATTAACCCAATCAATCAAGTGTATAAAATAAAGAGCGTTATGATGCTTGGACGTTTAAATTTATCTTTTCTCTTTTAACTGAAAGCAATAATTTAGAAGCTCCTTTCTCTTTTATCAATAATCCAAATTAAAGAAAAGAAAAGAAATCACATGGAGAAGAATAAAAATTGAAGTGGCTGAGTGGAAAAGTAAAAGCAAATCAATGGGTAGGTGCTACCCCACATCTTTAAGCCAACCCCGAGAAATTCCTCTCAAAGTTGCACGCGTTTGCATGTATACACCATTAAAATAATACAGCAATCACACCCAAAGCAATTCAAAATTTTCAAGCTTTGATTGTTTTCACATCTCTCTCTCTCTCTCTCGCCCATGTTTCAGAGTCAAAGTTGTAAAACAGTACACACACATTAGTCTCCTTTTATTGGTTTTAAGTTTTAGACATCAAAACCCACACCTCCCCTTTCTCTGTTACTAGTTACTGCTGCTGCTGCCTGCTGTTATTATTATTATTATTATTAGGACTATAATGGCATTTGCCTCTCTCGTTTCCCACCTCCTCCTCCTCCCTTACCAAATACAACCACCCTCCTTTAAACCCATCACTCCTATCTCTCTCGCTCTCTCACCTGATCAGTAGCGACCTAGACTGAATCAGCACTCACACTCACATATCATGGGCTATTTCTCTTGCAATGCAGAGTCTGCAATTGCAACCTGCGATCCTTCCAACTGGGATTCTTATCGCAAGCGAAGAAGAAACAAGAACCAAACCAAACCAAATAAACCAATCAAAATCAGAGAGTTCAGTTACACTGAACTTGTCAAAGCCACCAATACTTTCTCCGCAGAAACCTTCCTTGGAAAAGGCAGCCATGGAACCGTTTACAAAGCCTTTCTCGACCAAGGCAAGCTCATAGCCGCCGTTAAAAAGACAACCCATCAAACAAATTTCTGCAACAGCTATAACTCTAACTGCGCGACAGTTCCTCCGGCAGACAACGAGATTGAAACTCTATCCAGAGTTCAGCATCCAAGATTGGTAAACCTCCTTGGTTTCTGTGTTGATCCTACAGGCCGTAAACTACTTGTCGTCGAGTACATGCCAAACGGCTCGTTATACGATCTTCTACATTCCAGTTCTCGACCTCCCGGTTGGACCAGGCGGGTTCGGTTCGCATTACAAATTGCAAAAGCGGTCCGGGCTCTCCACGCCTCTAACCCGCCGGTGATTCACAGAGACATAAAATCATCAAATGTACTGATCGATGAATACGGGAAAGCGAGGTTAGGTGATTTTGGTCTTGCCTTAAGAGGACACGTGGAAGACGTTCATGTGAAGTGCACGCCACCGGCGGGGACGTTAGGGTATCTTGATCCAGCCTATCTTGCACCGGGGGATTTAAGCGCCAAGAGTGACGTGTTCAGTTTTGGGATTTTGTTGTTAGAGATCATTAGTGGCAGAAATGCGATTGATGTAAATTACAGTCCTCCTTCAGTGATTGATTGGGCGGTTCCCTTAATTAAAAAAGGTGACTTGGGGGCAATATGTGATAGCCGGGTGGTTTCGATGCCCGACCCGGTTGTGATCCGGAATTTGTCTGTTTTGGCTGCTAGGTGCGTGAGATCCACGGCCGAAAAGCGTCCAGGAATGGCGGAGGTGGTTGAAGGATTGAAACTTGTTAGTAGAAGAATCCACGCGCCTCCTATTTGGAATCACTTAAGAAGGCGCGTGGGGCGCGTGGAGGAGGGTGGTGTGGTCGTTGATAGAAGTGAAGAGGAGGTTAGTGTCAACGTTCACAAGACGGTAAAAGGAGGAAGTAGGAGAAATAGTAAAGTATCGAGTGTTTCAAGGATAGAGTATGGAAGCGAAACGAATGGTTCGGTAGGGGATAGAGTGACTAGGTCGAAATCTATTGGTTCTTTTGGTGAGATAAAGATGGGGTCTGATTATTCTTGGAGAAAACCTGGAGGTGTGGCAGTGAAAATGCCTGTGGTGAAATTAAGCAAGTCGAGGTCTGTGGGGGTATTGCATGGTCCTAGGCTTGTACATTACAAGAAGAGAGGATTTGTCTTGGAATTTGGAACAGAAATTGATTCAAGGGAAAATGATGTTGCCCTTATGCGAAACTTGTTTATTGGTTTGGATGAGAAATTGGAGCAAAAGATACAAGAGAAGCCATTGGTGTCTAAAAATTAAATGTACTCTTGCATAAGAGAATTTGTCTGCTTTCAGCAGGTATACAAGTTCTAGTTCTACTTTGATTCTGGGCTGGCTGGACCAATGTCCCTCCCATCACATCCTCCTATGTTGCGGGTTGATGAATTTAGTCGTTACTGTATTTTATGGCAAGTCTCCCATTTAGATGCATGCCAAGTTGATGCTGAAGTCTGGTCTTAGCCTCGGCATTTCTATATGGCTCTGCCATTTTGATGATGGTAAGCAACCCATCAACTTAACAACAGGTTATCTCCAGGAGGTGGCATCATCCTAGCGTCACTGAGTTAGAAAAGATTAGAGAGTTCTTGAACTCCAATTACAATGTCTCACTCCCTTTCTATATCTTTCTTTTTTCACATCTATGTTGAGCTATATACCGGTGTGTTCTATCTTGTGGCACTTCTCAAAATTGCATTCAAAGCTCTTTGCTTGAAACAACTCCATGTGGATTGGCATTGTGCATGAACTTATGGTGAACAGGAAGATTTACTAGAAATCTTTTTATGATTGGGTTTTTATGTGCTCTTCAAGTGGTAAAGCTAATTTAAGACCTGACACTGGTGAAGTCAAGCATATGCTTCAAGCATTTTAACAGAGAGAAATTCCTGTCTGTCAATTACTTCATGCCAGGGCATTTCGTTGGCTTCTTTCTTTCATTTTTTTTTAAGCGCTGGAACAGATTTAGATAAGATTCCGATTTGGTTCAGTAATTGACTAACAGAAGAATATGAATTCGAAACTCTGGTGTCTAACGGGATAATCCATCTCTTGAGAGTTGCGCGAAGCTGCCGTGAATTATGATTCTGCGGTCACTGTTGCACTGTCTATCCATTATTCTAGCCACGTGTTCCTCATATTAGAATGGTCGGTTTCTAATTCTAGTTCTAGCTAAACTCGAAAAAAAAAAAATTAATGCAGCAAGATCTTAAGGTCCTGTTTACTCCTCGGGTGCTTTGTCTGAAAGTGTTCCATCTTCGAGAAACAGCCATTAATGTCTATGGGTTTACAATCTGTTCAGGTGGTTGCGTTACAAACCCTGTCATTTCCGATTGGACTTGCCGAGCCAAATTAATGTGTGTTGTATCAATCCAGGGAACCTCGCATTCAGGACGTTGGTGCCTAGTTAGATCTCATACCTTGTCTTGTTTTTTCCTCCTGTTGGAAAAACCAATATCCTCGGTGAGCAAAAAAGATAAACCAGAATTAATCAAGGTGTTGTTAATATTATAGAATTATAAGATCTTTGGTGGATTTAGTTCTTCGCCAATTCGAAGGAAAATTCTCGAAAGAGCAGAGTGAAAAGCAGAACATACAAGGGCATTCGAGCAAGGAAAAGGCAGAGAAGGCATTTGCTTGAAAATGATTCTGATACTATATGAATTAGATCAAAGAGCACTGCCCCAAGGGGTTTAGGGCTTCCAATTGTACTTTATTTCTTCCTTTTTTTTATTCCTTGCTAAATTTTGATCTGTTCATGAGGTTTATGAGCGTCCCAGTATCATCCAAAAATTTTTGTTTCCACTTTCTATCAATTAACCTCCCCAACTTTCATGGTATTTTCAATTTTCCCCTTCCATCTACAAACTACCAAATTTGTTGATGCCGCATGATTCTATTTCTCAATTGACCCTTCAAAGAGTAAAAATAAAAATAAAAATAAAAATACGGGTACAAGCACCATCCCTCAATCATATTAAAATTCATAAAAATTATCTCATTAAAAAGTTAAAACAACCCCATTACATTGCAATTACTTACAAAATATAGAATTAATGAGCTAGGTAAATCATTGCAAATCCACAATACCCAATTTCTTTTTTTATTTTCATCCTCTAACTTTCTTTTACAGTCTTTAATACTTAATTTCATGATCAATATGTGAAAATTTATTAAGAAAATAAAAACTTCAACAATAGAAAAATATAGTGTAAAACAATGTCACAATCCAATCTTGAGTTTCCAAAAAAATTATGTTTTTTTATACAAAAATAAAAAAAATATTAGAAAAAAATGCATGAAAAGAAGTGGCCTAGTTGGCAAGAACAGGCTAAAAAGGGATGTACATGCACAAATAAGAGATGGAGGGAACAACTAGATATTTGACATTTTTGGAAACTCAATTACACCCGTGAAGGACTTAAATGTGAAAGGTAATGTAAATTCAAGGTTAACTTCAATGAATATTGGATAAATTTATATGAAAGTTAAGTTTGAGAATTTCATTAAATTTTTAATAGGTTCATTTGATTTAATCACGGATCTAATTAAATGTTTAATTATGTTTATAAATTAATTTAGGTTGAAATTTAAATAATTAATTAATTGCAATGACTTAATTAGACTTTTAATTGGTTAAATTAATTTTATTAAGGACTTACTTGATGAAAAACATAAGTTTGAAAGCTTAATTTGGGCTTTATTGAGAAAATTGGAATTTCAAAAGACCAAATTTAATCTTTTTTCAAGCTTAATTGAATGAGATCAGGGGTGAAATTGTAAGAAAATCAAGAATTTTAAAGGACCAAATTTAATCTTTTTTCAAGCTTAATTAGATGAGATCACGAGTAAAATTGCAAGAAAATCAAAGTTTAGGGGTCAATTAAGAATCAAATAAAAGAAATTCATAACTAATAATCATAATGCAATAGCCACACAAGTTTAGGGACTGAAATCAATCAAAATCAAAAGTCAATTTAAAGTAATTAAAACCTTGATGGTTTATAGGGGTCAATTTGAACAAATTAAAAAATAAAAACTGCATCAAAAAAGGCATTAGCCTTGAGGAATCTCAATTGATTTTTGGCAGAGGTTCAATTTCATAAAATTAATCAGTTTTGTTTCAATTAAGAATGTTTAAACTTAAATTAAAACAACATAGATCAAAATAAAATTTATAAAATATTCTAATTAGAAAACCCTAATTTTTAGGGTTTAAGTAAATGATATGACAATAATTTATAATGAAAGAATAAAGTGACATGTCATCTGTCCTTGTTTTGTTATCTTTTTCAATGAAGAAGGATGATGACACGATCAAAATATTGATATCTTCTTCCAAGTGTAGGAGTGTCAAAGTAATAAATAACCCGACAAGATCAAGGTCGAACTACAAGGAGGTTAATTGTATAAATTATAAACAACAATAATCAACAACAACAACAACAACAACAATAACAATGTGAGGATCAAACAATGATAAAAACAAATGTTAAGGTTAAAGGATCCACTAATGGTATTTCAAACAAGTATAGTATAAACTATTTTTATTACTCAATTGGAAACCACACACAAAGAAGGTTTCAATTGGATTATAAGTTGTTAACATGATTACATTGGTTATTTTATTCGAATAATGCTAATACTTGTAAATATTATCAGATATTTATGATTATAACTTATGTTAACAACAAATCAAGTTCCTTTTATAGCACAAGTATAGGTTATACCATATGATTGAGCTATGGAAGTGCCAAATATTTGTTATACTAAATGTTATACAACACAAATCTAGACTAACCATTTAACAAGTAAAGTATTAAAAGTGAATAAGATAACAAATACAAAACATGTTAGTATCAAACATTAAAGTCCATGTTGAGTTTACACTATATTTATTATTATACCATTAGTGTAATCTTGTCACCTTGACATGATAAACTTAGTTAAAAAAAATGAAAAAGAGAAACATAAATAAATGAGATAAGAATATAAATAAGATAAAAGTTAATTAAGTAAAGGAGACGAAATGAGAAGTATAAACAAGAAATTAATATAAGCAAAACTTAAGCATTACAATGAAGAAAGAGTAAGAACATGATCTTGATCAGAAAATCAAGATGCCTAAATGCATGACAAATCACTCCTTTTATAGACCAAAATTGGAAACTATAGATTTGTTAACTAATTGTTAAATGGATGACCAACTCTTGACTTTATGGCAATCCTTATCTTCTTGTCTACCAAAAACATCATTGCTAACATCAGAATTTAGACAAACATCATCTAGAAAATTTTCTCTGCTTTCCAGGAAAAAAAAATTAAGGTCATTTGGACTTCTAGAACTCAAGATATAGGCTAAACAAAAATTGAGGTTATCAATCAATCCTTTTATTTATGTGATAGTTCTGCATTTAGGATAAATATTTACCATAAATTAAAGGTATGTTATGATATTAGACTTGTTATTATAAAACATTCTTTAGTTAAGGAGTTATTGACACGATGAAAAGATTGATGTCTTCTCCCAAGTGCAGGAGTGTCGAAATAATAAATAACCCGGCAAGACCAGGATCGAACCACAGGGAGGTTAATTGTACAAATTATAAATAATAATAATAATAATAATAACAATAACAACAACAATAACAATAATAATAATAATAATAATAATAATAATAATAATAATAATAATAATAATAATACTAGTAGTAGTAGTAGTAGTAGTAGTAATAGTAGTAGTAGTAGTAGTAGTAGTAATAATAAAGAAAAAGAAGGAGAAGAAGAAGAAGAAGAAGAGAATTTTGAGATGGAATATTAATGTAACGATTAAACAATGATAATAACAAATGTCAAGGTTAGAGGATCCACTAATGGTATGTCAAACAAGTATAGTATAAACTCTTATTATTCAATTGGAAACCACACACAAAGGAGGTTCCAATTAGATTATAGATTTGTTAACATGATTACATTAGTCATCTTATTCGATTAATGGTAATACTTGTAAATCTCGTCAAGCATTCATGATTATAACTTATGTTAACAACAAATTAAGTTCCTTTCATAGCTCAAGTGTCGGTTATACCATACAGTAAGGGTGATTAGTACTTAAAAGTGCATTTTTATCATGGTTTTATATCATCATTTTGCACTTGAAGTATCAATAACTCCTTAACTAAAATATGTTTTATAATAATGTATCTAATAATATAAGATACCTATAATTTATGGTAAATGTCTATTTTTAATGCAGGTCTATCACATAAATGAAAGGATTGATTGATGACTTGAAGAACTTAAATTGCATGGATAAAGAGATGGTCAAACTTAGAGAAGAGATGTCGGTGCAATCCAAACCGGAACACTGTTCGGTAATTGGGCCATATCTGGAGCTACAGATCTCAGATTTAGGTCCAATTTATATGGATGGAAAGGTAAGACATAGGCCTACAACTTTCATATGGAGCCCAAGATCTAAAAAGGCCATTATCAAGTCCAAATTGTAGCAACAACAAAGAAGCCCGAATCTGTCTTCCAGCCCGAGCACTGTTCGGTATTTTGGCCATATCTGGAGTTCTAGAAGTCCAAATGAGCTGAATTTTTTACACAAGAAAGCTGACATAATTGGCTACAACTTTCATGTTTGCAACTGGCTCCAATTTTGACGTTATCAATGACGTTTTGGGCAGACAAGAGAAGATAAGGATTGTCACCAAGTCAAAAGTTGGCCACCCACTTATCAATTAGTCATCAAATCAATAGTTCCCAATTTTGGCCTATAAAAGAAGGCATTTGCCATGCATTTAGGCATCTTGATTTCCAGATCAAGATCATGCTCTTCCTTTCTCTCTTTGTATTTTTTGTAATGTTTATGCTTTGCTTTCATTAATATTAAGTTTATGCCTTTCATTTCCTTTCTTTTACTTAGTTAACTTTTATGTTCTTATTTTGTTTATCTATTTTGCTTTCTTTCATTATGTCTAGCTAAGTTAATTATGTCAAGGTGAAAAGGTTACACTAATGGTGTAAGAATAAGTATAGTGTAAACTTAATATGGACTTTAATGTTTGATACTAACATGTTTTATATTTGTTATCTTGTTCACTCTTTAATACTTTGCTTGTTAAATGACTAATCTTGATTTATGTTGTATAACACTTGGTACAACAAATGCTTGGCACTTTCATAGCCCATAATGTATGGTATAACCGACACCTGAGCTATGAAAGGAACTTGATTTGTTGTTAACATAAGTTATAATCATGAATGCTTGACGAGATTTACAAGTATTAGCATTAATTGAATAAGATGACTAATGTAATCATGTTAACAATATATAATCTGATTGGAACCTCCTTTGTGTGTGGTTTCCAATTCAATAATAAGAGTTTATACTATACTTGTTTGATATACCATTAGTGGAACCTCTAACCTTGACATTTGTTATTATTATTGTTTAATCCTTACATTAATTTTCCATCTCCAAGTTCTCATCATCTTCTTCTTCTTCTCTTTCTTTATTATTATTATTATTATTATTACTACTACTATTACTACTACTACTACTACTACTACTACTGTTATTATTATTATTATTATTATTATTATTGTTGTTGTTGTTGTTGTTGTTATTGTTATTGTTAATGTTGTTGTTATTATTGCTATTATTGTTGCTTATAATTGTTGTCTATAATTTGTACAATTAACCTCCCTGTGGTTCGACCCCGGTCTTGCCGGGTTATTTATTACTTCGACACTCCTGCACTTGGGAGAAGACATCAACCTTTTAGTCGTGTCAAGTTTTTGGCGCCGTTGCCGGGGAGGTAAGTCCTTGTATAAATTATAATATTTATTTTATTTTCTCTTTTTACTTTTCTTGTATATAACTTTATTTCTTTTCTCTTATTTCTTCTTCTTTTGTTTTCTTCTTCTTTTTATTCTGTTCCTACACGTGCATGAGAGTGTGGTCACGTACATCAAGTGGTAGACTTTGTAGGGTATCCTCATCATTTTCAAAAAATATGGCCGAAGAAGATAATCAATCACTTCATAATGAAAATAATGAGAATAACCGTGCTAGAACACTTAGAGACCACATGAATCCCACAAGAACAAGTGCACCATCATGCATAGTTTTTCCTCCTGATGCATCTCATTTTAATTTTAAACCAGGCATTATTCAACTTTTACCTTCTTTTCATGGCTTAGAATTGGAAAATCCATACTTGCATTTAAGGGAATTTGAGGAGGTGTGCAACACATATAATAACTTAAATTGTAGCATGAACACCATCAGATTAAAGCTTTTTCCTTTTTCATTAAAAGATAAAGCTAAAACATGGCTACAAAATTTAAGACCTGGATCCATTCGTGCTTGGGATGAAATGCAACAACAATTTTTAAAGAAGTTTTTCCCATCTCATAGAACAAACTCTTTCAAGAGACAAATCACCACTTTCACTCAAAAACCAGGAGAAACATTTTACAAATGTTGGGATAGGTATCGAGACTTGCTTAGTACTTGCCCTCATCATGGTTTTGAAACATGGAGATTGGTTTCACATTTCTATGAAGGATTAACACCTAAAGATAGGCAAATGGTTGAATTGATGTGCAATGGAACTTTTGAAGATAAAGACCCTGATGAAGCAATGGAGTACTTAGACTTGTTAGCTGAAAATGCTCAAAATTGGGACACTGCAGGTACATATGAGGCACCGAGTAAAACTCAACCTCATACATCTAGTGGAGGTATGTACAACCTTAGGGAAGATCATGACCTTCAAGCCAAATTTGCATCTTTAGCTAGAAAAGTTGAGGCACTAGAATTGAAAAAGAGTGGTCAATTAAAATCTGTTGAAAACATTGTGTGTCAAATCTGCGAAACAAATGAACACTCAACCAACGATTGTCCAACCTTGCCTTCTTTTAAGGAATGTCTCCATGAACAAGCTCATGTTTTAAACAGTTTCCAAAGGCCCAACCACAACCCATACTCCCAAATATATAACCCTGGTTGGAGAAATCACCCAAGTTTCAGTTGGAAGAGTGAGAACGACAATGCACAAACTTCACAACCACTGTTTCAAGCACACCACAGTTTCCAAAATTCTCATGGATATGCACCTTCTTATGCTCCACCTCCTAGAAGAAATCTTGAGGAAACATTGCATGCATTCATTGAAAAGCAAGAGACAATTAATACTCAACTTGTTCAAAACATGACAGATTTTAAAGATACTCTTGCTAAATTAACATCTGCTCTTAGTTTCCAAGAGAAAGGTAAGTTTCCATCTCAACCACAGCAAAATCCCAAGGGGCAATACAATGCAAATGCAAGTAATTCCAGAAGCCAACACATGGATCAAGTCAAATCAGTCACTACTCTCCACAGTGGTAAGGTTATTGAAAAACCCTCTCTTGAACCTTATGAGAAAGATGATGAGTCAATTTCTAAGGGAAAGGAAGGGGTTGAATCTGAAAATTACAAAGAAATGACTGATTCTCCGCCAGCACTTCCATTTTCTCATGCCATGACCAATCAGGAAGAAATCGAGGATGAAAAAGGCATCGAAAAGGTTGATGCGAATCTTTTATCAAAAGTGACAACAGATTCGACACCCGACATCACACCAATCGATGATTACTTTCCTGATGAATCTCTACTTTCTCTTAATTCAATGCCTTGGTTTGCTAAAAATATCAATTTTCTTGCTTCAGGATTTTTGCCAACTCATTGGAGTATTGAAGACAAAAGAAAATTGTTGAGCAACAAGCAAAATTTTTATTGGGATGACCCTTACTTATTTAATTATTGTCCTGATCAAATATTTCAAAAATGCATTCTCGACAATGAGGTAAGTAATTTCATTAAATTTTGTTACTCTAAGGCATGTGGGGATCATTTCTCATCAAAAAAGAGGATTGTAGAAATCTTACAAAGTGAATTTTACTGGCCCATCATATTCAAGGAGTTAGATGCATTCCGCAAAAACTGTGAAAATTGTCAGAAGGTGGGATTTATTTCAAAACACAGAGAGTCTTTAGATAATCTTCTATTGACTCTTAAGTCTCATCATAGTCGAGATAAGCATTGTGTAATTCATGACTTATGAACCCATTTTCATAAAGAACATACTTGACTTAGTCTTGGGAATCTGACTAAAAAAGACCCTGTTTGCCAGTTTTTAAGAAAATTGGATGGGAAGCCTATCCCCGACCCATTGAGGGCGTTTAAGCTGTTCTTGGACGTAAAACCAAGGGAAGATGTGAGCCACATTCACAACTGCGATTTGAATTTTTTTTTTTTGTTTGTAAAAACTTGTGTCTTTTGGTTTTATTATTGTGTTTTGTTATTTCTTATTTTTATTTTAGTGTGTTTCAGGTTTTGTCAGTGTTCGTTATTTCAGGTGATATCTTCTATACTCTATCTTTCTACCTTAGAACATTGAGGACAATGTCTCGTTTTGGTTGGGGGGAGAGGGTAGTAGTTGATAAAAAAAAAAAAATTGTTTTTCATTTCATAAAGCATGTGCATAATTGTTGTTACTAGGATGGCAGAGTAAAGGAGTTCTTTTGTTAAAGTGACTCTTGAGACGCATCTTAGTAACCATTCTTAACAAGGTCTATTATAATACTTCCTGAAATATTCAGGTTTACAAACTCTCGTATTGTTACCGCTTAATTCTGCTCATATACCTATTTAACATGTATTCTTAAACCTTAATTTACACACACACACTTTAACATATGATTGTGGGTTGCATATTGGATTATTACATTATTTATGTTCTTTTGTTAAAGGTAACAACTAAGGGGAAGGGATTGTATATAATTAAAAAAAAAAGAAAAAAAGAAAAAAAAAATAATGATAATAAAAATGTAGATAAGTTTGGTTTCGTAGCCTCCCTAACCTAAGCAATTAAGCCCGAAGGGGTGTTTTAACACCTAATACCCTAAAGTCAACTGACTTGGGAGCTATTGGCCCAACGCTTGTTACATGGGTTGAGGAGAAAAGCTTAAGGGAATCAAACATTGCACTATCTACATATCAGTATCTGCGACCTGAGTTACTAAGCTCGTAGGGGTGTCTTAACACCTAATGCCCTAAGACCAACTGGTCTGGGAGTCATTAGCTGAAAGCTCGTTACATGGGTTAAAGATGCATGGTGTTCTTAAATTATATGTATATAGATTTTTAAAAAGAAAAAAAAAAGAAAAAAAGAAGACAAAAATAATAATCCCAACGCAAGGAAGTTAACCTTAAACATTAGAACAAAAATTTTGTTTTCTTCCAAGAACAGCCCCATAATTATGTGTTGATACATTGAGCACAAAAGAAAGGTTTATTAATATCTTGTTAAGTGGTATTGAGCAGATATATAAATTTAATGAGAGTTTGTTTATCTGGATAGATTAATGGAAGTTAAATGATGAATACCTTGCTTTGTGAAATTTGCAAATTGTTGTAACGCTTTCATTACTAGGGACTAGTAATAAGCTGGTTGGGGGGTGTGATTAGTACTTAAAAGTGCATTTTTATCATGGTTTTATATCATCATTTTGCACTTGAAGTATCAATAACTCCTTAACTAAAATATGTTTTATAATAATGTATCTAATAATATAAGATACCTATAATTTATGGTAAATGTCTATTTTTAATGCAGGTCTATCACATAAATGAAAGGATTGATTGATGACTTGAAGAACTTAAATTGCATGGATAAAGAGATGGTCAAACTTAGAGAAGAGATGTCGGTGCAATCCAAACCGGAACACTGTTCGGTAATTGGGCCATATCTGGAGCTACAGATCTCAGATTTAGGTCCAATTTATATGGATGGAAAGGTAAGACATAGGCCTACAACTTTCATATGGAGCCCAAGATCTAAAAAGGCCATTATCAAGTCCAAATTGTAGCAACAACAAAGAAGCCCGAATCTGTCTTCCAGCCCGAGCACTGTTCGGTATTTTGGCCATATCTGGAGTTCTAGAAGTCCAAATGAGCTGAATTTTTTACACAAGAAAGCTGACATAATTGGCTACAACTTTCATGTTTGCAACTGGCTCCAATTTTGACGTTATCAATGACGTTTTGGGCAGACAAGAGAAGATAAGGATTGTCACCAAGTCAAAAGTTGGCCACCCACTTATCAATTAGTCATCAAATCAATAGTTCCCAATTTTGGCCTATAAAAGAAGGCATTTGCCATGCATTTAGGCATCTTGATTTCCAGATCAAGATCATGCTCTTCCTTTCTCTCTTTGTATTTTTTGTAATGTTTATGCTTTGCTTTCATTAATATTAAGTTTATGCCTTTCATTTCCTTTCTTTTACTTAGTTAACTTTTATGTTCTTATTTTGTTTATCTATTTTGCTTTCTTTCATTATGTCTAGCTAAGTTAATTATGTCAAGGTGAAAAGGTTACACTAATGGTGTAAGAATAAGTATAGTGTAAACTTAATATGGACTTTAATGTTTGATACTAACATGTTTTATATTTGTTATCTTGTTCACTCTTTAATACTTTGCTTGTTAAATGACTAATCTTGATTTATGTTGTATAACACTTGGTACAACAAATGCTTGGCACTTTCATAGCCCATAATGTATGGTATAACCGACACCTGAGCTATGAAAGGAACTTGATTTGTTGTTAACATAAGTTATAATCATGAATGCTTGACGAGATTTACAAGTATTAGCATTAATTGAATAAGATGACTAATGTAATCATGTTAACAATATATAATCTGATTGGAACCTCCTTTGTGTGTGGTTTCCAATTCAATAATAAGAGTTTATACTATACTTGTTTGATATACCATTAGTGGAACCTCTAACCTTGACATTTGTTATTATTATTGTTTAATCCTTACATTAATTTTCCATCTCCAAGTTCTCATCATCTTCTTCTTCTTCTCTTTCTTTATTATTATTATTATTATTATTACTACTACTATTACTACTACTACTACTACTACTACTACTGTTATTATTATTATTATTATTATTATTGTTGTTGTTGTTGTTGTTGTTATTGTTATTGTTAATGTTGTTGTTATTATTGCTATTATTGTTGCTTATAATTGTTGTCTATAATTTGTACAATTAACCTCCCTGTGGTTCGACCCCGGTCTTGCCGGGTTATTTATTACTTCGACACTCCTGCACTTGGGAGAAGACATCAACCTTTTAGTCGTGTCAAAGGGCTATGAAAGTGCCAAGCATTTGTTGTACCAAGTGTTATACAACATAAATCAAGATTAGTCATTTAACAAGCAAAATATTAAAGAGTGAACAAGATAACAAATACAAAACATGTTAATATCAAACATTAAAGTCTATATTAAGTTTACACTATACTTATTCTTACACTATTAGTGTAACCTTTTCACCTTGACATAATAAACTTAGCTAAACATAATGAAAGAAAGAAAAATAAATAAACAAAATAAGAACATAAATAAGATAAGAGTTAACAAAGCAAAGGAAATGAAATGAAAGGCATAAACTTGATATTAATGAAAGCAAAGCATAAGCAATACAAAAAATACAAAGAGAGAAAACAAGAGCATGATCTTGATCTGGAGACCAAGATGCCTAAATGCATGGCAAATGCCTTCATTTATACGTCAAAATTGGAAACTATTGATTTGATGACTAATTGATGAGTGGGTGACCAACTCTTGACTTGGTGACAATCCTTATCTTCTCTTGTCTGCCCAAAACGTTATTGATAACATCAAAATTAGAGCTACTCAAAACATGAAAGTTGTAGGCAATTGTCTCATCTTTCTTGTGTAAAACATTCAGCTCATTTAGACTTCTAGAACTCCAGATATGGCGAAAATACTGAACAGTGCTCGGGCGGGAGGACTGATTCGGGCTTCTTTGTTGTTGCTATAATTTGGACTTGAAAATGACCTTTTTAGATCTTTGGCTCTATATGAAAGTTGTAGGTCTATGTCTTAACTTTCCATATAAAGTAGACCTAAATCTGAGATCTATAACTTCAGATATGACCCAATTACCGAATAGTGTTCTGGTTTGGATTGCACCGACATCTCTTTTCTAATTTTGGTCATCTCTTTGCCCTTGCAATTTAAGTTCTTAAAGTCATCAATCAATCCTTTCATTTATGTGATAGGCCTGCATTTAAAATGAACATTTATCATAAATTAAAGGTATCTTATATTATTAGATATATTATTATAAAACATGCTTTAGTTAAGGAGTTATTGATACTTCAAGTGCAAAATGATGATATAAAACCTTGATAAAAATGCACTTTTAAGTACTAATCACACCCCCCAACCAACTTATTACTAGTCCCTAGTAATCAAAGCGTTAAAATAGAAAAACAATTTGCAAATTCCACAGAGCAAGGTATTGATTATTTGACTTCCATTAATCTATCCAGATAAACAAACTCATTAAATTTATATATCTGCTCAATACCTCTTAACAAAATATTCATAAACCTTTCTTTTGTGCTCAATGTATCAACATATAATTATGGAGCTTTTCTTGGAAGAAAACAAATTTTTTGTTCTAATGGTTAAGGTTAACTTCCTAGGGTTGGGATTATTATTTTTGTCTTTTTTTTTCTTCTTGTTTTTTTTTAAATATATATACATATAATTTAAAAACACCATGTATCTTTAACCCATGTAACGAGCTTTCGGCTAATGACTCCCAGACCAAATGGTCTTAGGGCATTAGGTATTAAGACACCCCTTTGAGCTTAGTAACTCGGTCGCAGATACTGATATGTAGATAGTGCAATGTTTGATTCCCTTAAGCTTTTCTCCTTAACCCATGTAACAAGCGTTGGGCCAATAGCTCCCAAGTCAGTTGACTTTAGGGTATTAGGTGTTAAAACACCCTTTCGGGCTTAATTGCTTAGGTTAGGGAGGCTACGAAACCAAACTTATCTATATTTTTATTATTATCATTTTTTTCTTTTTTCTTTTTTTTTTTTTAAATATATACAATCTCTTTCCTTTAGTTGTTACCTTTAACAAAAGAATATAAATAATATAGTAATCCAATATGCAACCCACAATCATATGTTAAAGTGTGTGTGTAAATTAAGGTTTAAGAATACATGTTAAATAAGTATATGAGCGAACTTGATTTGTTGTTAACATAAGTTATAATCATGAATGCTTGACGAGATTTACAAGTATTAGCATTAATTGAATAAGATGACTAATGTAATCATGTTAATAATATATAATCTGATTGGAACCTCCTTTGTGTGTGGTTTCCAATTCAATAATAAGAGTTTATACTATACTTGTTTGATATACCATTAGTGGAACCTCTAACCTTGACATTTGTTATTATTATTGCTTAATCCTTACATTAATATTTCATCTCTAAGTTCTCATCATCATCATCTTCTTCTTCTTCTCTTTCTTTATTATTATTATTATTATTATTAGTAATACTACTACTACTACTACTACTACTAGTATTATTATTATTATTATTATTATTATTATTATTATTATTACTATTGTTGTTGTTGCTATTGTTGTTTTATAATTGTTGTTTATAATTTGTACAATTAACCTCCCTGTGGTTCGACCCCGGTCTTGCCGGGTTATTTATTACTTCGACACTCCTACACTTGGGAGAAGACATCAATCTTTTAGTCGTGTCAAGTTTTTGGTGCCGCTGCCGGGGAGGTAAGTTCTTGTATAAATTATAGTATTTATTTTATTTTCTCTTTTCACTTTTCTTGTATATAACTTTGTTTATTTTCTTTTGTTTCTTTTTATTTTGTTTTCTTCCTCCTTCTTTTACTTTCTTCTTCTTTTTTATTTTATTCCTACACGTGTATGAGAGTGTGGTCACGTACATCAAGTGGTAGACTTTGTAGGGTATCCTCATCATTTTCAGAAAATATGGCTGAAGAAGATAATCAATCATTTCATAATGAAAATAATGAGAATAACCGTGCTAGAACACTTAGAGACCACATGAATCCCACAAGAACAAGTGCACCATCATGCATAGTTTTTCCTCCGGATGCATCTCATTTTAATTTTAAACCAGACATTATTCAACTTTTACCTTCTTTTCATGGCTTAGAATTGGAAAATCCATACTTGCATTTAAGGGAATTTGAGGAGGTCTGCAACACATATAATAATTTAAATTGTAGCATGAACACCATTAGATTAAAGCTTTTTCCTTTTTCATTAAAAGATAAAGCTAAAACATGGCTACAAAATTTGAGACCAGGATCTATTCGTGCTTGGGATGAAATGCAACAACAATTTTTAAAGAAGTTTTTCCCATCTCATAGAACAAACTCTTTCAAGAGACAAATCTCCACTTTCACTCAAAAACCAGGAGAAACATTTTACAAATGTTGGGATAGGTATCGAGACTTGCTTAGTATTTGCCCTCATCATGGTTTTGAAACATGGAGATTGGTTTCACATTTCTATGAAGGGTTAACACCTAAAGATAGGCAAATGGTTGAATTGATGTGCAACGGAACTTTTAAAGATAAAGACCCTGATGAAGCAATGGAGTACTTAGACTTGTTAGCTGAAAATGCTCAAAATTGGGACACCGCGGGTACTTATGAGGCACTGAGTAAAACTCAACCTCATACATCTAGTGGAGGTATGTACAACCTTAGGGAAGATCATGGCCTTCAAGCCAAGTTTGCATCTTTAGCTAGAAAAGTCGAGGCACTAGAATTAAAAAAGAGTGGTCAATTAAAATCTGTTGAAAACATTGTGTGTCAAATCTGTGAAATAAATGAACACTCAACCAACGATTGTCCAACCTTGCCTTCTTTTAAGGAATGTCTCCATGAACAAGCCCATGCTTTAAACAGTTTTCAAAGGGCCAACCACAACCCATACTCCCAAACATACAACCCTGGTTGGAGGAATCACACAAATTTCAGTTGGAAGAGTGAGAACAACAATGTACAAACTTCACAACCACCATTTCAAGCACACCACAATTTCCAAAATTCTCATGGATATGCACCTCCTTATGCTCCACCTCCTAGAAGAAATCTTGAGGAAACATTGCATGCATTCATTGAAAAGCAAGAGACCATCAATACTCAACTTGCTCAAAACATGACAGATTTTAAAGATACTCTTGCAAAATTAACATCTGCTCTCAGTTTCCAAGAGAAAGGTAAGTTTCCATCTCAACCGCAACAAAATCCTAAGGGGCAATACAGTGCAAATGCAAGTAGTTCGAGAAGCCAACATATGGATTAAGTCAAATCAGTCACTACTCTATGCAGTGGTAAGATTATTGAAAAACCCTCTCTTAAACCTTATGAGAAAGATGATGAGTCAATCTCTGAGGGTAAGGAAGGGGATGAATCTGAAAATTGCAAAGAAACGATTGATTCACCGCCAGCACTTCCATTTCCTCATGCCATGACTAAACAAAGGAAAGTCAATCACAACTCTGAAATTTATAAAATTTTCAAACAGGTAAGGATCAATATACCTTTGCTGAATGCTATTAAACAGGTTCCTTCCTATGCTAAATTTTTGAAAGATCTATGCACTGTGAATAAGAAACTGAATGTGAAAAAGAAAGCCTTTCTAGCTGAACAAGTAAGTGCCATTCTTCAAAACAATAATGCTTTGAAATATAAAGACCCTGGTTGTCCTACAATTTCTTGCTTTATTGGAGAACATAAAATTGAAAAAGCCTTACTTGATCTTGGTGCTAGTGTGAATTTACTTCCATATTCAGTTTATCAGAGTCTCAATCTAGGTGAGTTAAAACCAACTTCTATATCTCTTTTACTTGCCGATAGATCTGTAAAAGTGCCTAGAGGAATAATTGAAGATGTGTTAGTAGAAGTCGATAAATTCATTTATCCTGTGGATTTTATTGTCTTGGACACAGAACCTGTTGAAGCATGTAATTCATTTCCTGTTATTTTAGGACGTCCGTTTCTTGCAACCTCTAACGCATTGATTAATTGTAGGAATGGACTGATGAAGCTATCATTTGGAAACATGACATTGGAGATGAATATTTTCAACATTTGCAAGCAACCTGGAGATGATAATGATTTACAAGAAGTAGATCATATTGAGGAATTAGTTTATGATCAACTTGAATCTACTTTAAGTAAAAATGAATTGGATGAAACTGAAGAGTTGCAAATGATTTATTCTGAGGAAGAAATCATGGATGAAACAAGCATCGAAAATGTTGATGCGAATCTTTTGTCAATAGTGACAACAGATTCGACATCTGACATTACACCAATTGATGATTACTTTCCTAACGAATCCTTACTTTCTCTTAGTCCAATGCCTTGGTATAATAAAAATATCAATTTTCTTGCTTTAGGAGATTTGCCAGCTGATTGGAGTACCCAAGACAAAGAAAAGTTTTTGAACGAAGTGAAGAATTTTTATTGTGATGACCCTAACCTATTCAAATATTGTCCTGATCAAATATTTCAAAGATTCATTCCCGACAATGAGGTAAGTAGTGTCATTAAATATTGTCATTCTGAAGCATATGGAAGTTATTTCTCGTCAAAAAAGACAGCTGCAAAAATCTTTCAAAATGGATTTTATTGGCCCACCATGTTCAAGGACACGCATGCATTCTGCAAAACTTGTGAAAATTGTCAAAAGATTGATACTGGTCAAAAAGTTTTGTTTTCTAATTCTCAACTTTATGCATTCTCTAGAGAGCTAAGACCAAGATGGAGCAATCCTTATGGGGCCTGTGATATTGGGAATTCAATGAATGACAATGATTTTAAGGAAAATGGACATCGTTTGAAAGCTCACTTTGATAATTTTCCTAATGAAAATGAATCAATTGGTTTGAATGATTTTGTAGATAAAGGTTGATTATTTTTTTTTTCTCACATTGTTTCTGTGTTTCTTTTTGAGCGGTTTTTGCTAGTTTCTCTCACCCCGGTCAAATGGCGGATAACGGTACTCCGTGACTTAAGTCGGTTCTTTCAATTTCCCACAATTACTGATATCTGTGTATATATCTGTGCAATTCTTTGAAGCTCTTTTCCAATTCTCATTTAAAAATGGATACTAATCTTGAAAAATTGAAAAAGTATTTTCCCGCTCTGCCTCAGAATGCGATTACAAAAATTTACCGTGCTAGATGTGCAAGATTGAGATTGTTAATGAATCATGGAATTCCTGAAGATATTCGCTGGTTGATTGAAACAAAGGTCCGATTATCAGGTGAGTCCTCTAATTTCTTTATTTCACACATGCCTGGAACAGGTAAAAGCACTTTTGCAAAGAAGTGTCGTGCAAAACGACTAGAAGTCTGTCATCGATGTGCTAGATGGACTTGTAATACACAATGTCGTTCTGTAGGAATGGTATCTATAAACCGTGAAGATAAAATACAATTCATTAAGGATGGCCTGAGTAAGGAGTCTTTAGATAATCTTCTATTGACTCTTGAGATGCATCCTAGTGGAGATGTGTATCGTGTAATTCATGATTTATGGCCACTATTTCATAAAGAACATGATCGACTTAGTCTTGGGAATCTGACTAAAAAAGACACTGTTTGCCAGTTTTTAAGAAAACTGGATGGGAAGCCTATCCCCGACCCATAGAGGGCGTTTAAGCCGTTCTTGGACGTAAAACCAAGGGAAGATATGAGCCACAATCACAACTACCTGTACATACACATGCTTTTTCAAAAGTAAATAAATAAACAAATAAAAAGAGAGAGAGAGAGTGTGAGACTCCAGCTGGCCTACATATAGGTGTTATGATTGCCTTCCTAATTTCTCATCTATAAAACCCTCTCTTCCTTCCTTTCATTTCTACTCAACCCATACATTCAACAAATACAGAAGTGTGTAGAAATGGCAAGTTCCTCAAGTCATCATATAAGAAATATTTATGTTTTCGGTGGATCTAGTCTTGGGAAAGAAAAGGAGTTTTTAGAATCAGCAAATCATCTTGGTCAGGTGCTAGCTGAGAGAAAGATTCATTTAGTGTATGGGGGAGGCAGTCTTGGGTTAATGGGAGGTGTATCAATAGCTGTATTTTTAGAAGGTAGTCAAGTTTTAGGAATCGTCTCTGAAGCTTTGGCACAAGGGGACATCATTGGAAAAACAATTGGAGAGGAACTTCAGGTCTCCACAATGTCAGCTCGAATGAATGCAATGTTTAACCATGCTGATGCTTTCATTGCTTTACCAGGTGGTCTAGGCACATTGGAAGAGATCTTTCATATTTCCTCTTGGGCTCAATTGCACATTGGAGATTGGTTTCACATTTCTATGAAGGGTTAACACCTAAAGATAGGCAAATGGTTGAATTGATGTGGAATGAAACTTTTAAAGACTGATGAAGCAATGGAGTACTTAGACTTGTTAGCTGAAAATGCTCAAAATTGGGACACCGCGGGTACATATGAGGCACCGAGTAAAACTCAACCTCATACATCTAGTGGAGGTATGTACAACCTTAGGGAAGATCATGACCTTCAAGCCAAGTTTGCATCTTTAGCTAGAAAAGTCGAGGCACTAGAATTAAAAAAGAGTGGTCAATTAAAATCTGTTGAAAACATTGTGTGTCAAATCTGTAAAATAAATGAACACTCACCCAACGATTGTCCAACCTTGCCTTCTTTTAAAGAATGTCTCCATGAACAAGCTCATGCTTTAAACAGTTTTCAAAGGGCCAACCACAACCCATACTCCCAAACATACAACCCTGGTTGGAGGAATCACCCAAATTTCAGTTGGAAGAGTGAGAACAACAATGCACAAACTTCACAACCACCGTTTCAAGCACACCATAATTTCCAAAATTCTCATGGATATGCACCTCCTTATGCTCCACCTCCTAGAAGAAATCTTGAGGAAACATTGCATGCATTCATTGAAAAGCAAGAGATAATCAATACTCAACTTGTTCAAAACATGACAGATTTTAAAGATACTCTTGCTAAATTAACATCTGCTCTCAGTTTCCAAGAGAAAGGTAAGTTTCCATCTCAAACACAACAAAATCCCAAAGGGCAATACAATGCAAATGCAAGTAGTTCCGGAAGCCAACACATGGATCAAGTCAAATCAGTCACTACTCTGCGCAGTGGTAAGGTTATTGAAAAACCCTCTCTTGAACCTTATGAGAAAGATGATGAATCAATCTCTGAGGGTAAGGAAGGGGATGAATCTGAAAATTGCAAAGAAACGACTGATTCACCGCCAGCACTTCCATTTCCTCAAGCCATGACCAAACAAAGGAAAGTCAATCACAATTCTGAAATTTATGAAATTTTCAAACAGGTAAGGATCAATATACCTTTGCTGGATGCAATTAAACAGGTTCCTTCCTATGCTAAATTTTTGAAAGACCTATGCACTGTGAAGAGGAAACTGAATGTGAAGAAGAAAGCCTTTCTAGCGGAACAAGTAAGTGCCATTCTTCAAAACAATAATGCTTTGAAATATAAAGACCCTGGTTGTCCTACAATTTCTTGCTTTATTGGAGAGCATAAAATTGAAAGAGCCTTACTTGATCTTGGTGCTAGTGTGAATTTACTTCCATATTCAGTTTTTCAGAGTCTCAATCTAGGTGAGTTAAAACCAACTTCTATAACTCTTTTACTTGCCGATAGATCTATAAAAGTGCCTAGAGGAATAATTGAAGATGTGTTAGTACAAGTCGATAAATTCATTTATCCTGTGGATTTTATTGTCTTGGACACACAACCTGTTAAAGTATGTAATTCATTTCCTGTTATTTTAGGACGTCCATTTCTTGCAACTTCTAATGCATTGATTAATTGTAGGAATGGACTGATGAAGCTATCATTTGGAAACATGACATTGGAGATGAATATTTTCAACATTTGCAAGCAACCTAGAGATGATAATGATTTACAGGAAGTGGACTTTACTGAAAAATTAATTCATGATCAATTTCCAACCACTTCTAATGAAATTGAGATTGATGAATCTGATGATTTGGAAATGATTTATTTTCAGGAAGAATCAAAGACAAGTAATTGGAGGCCACAAATTGAGGAATTGCCACCACGACCAATTAAGTCCATACCTTCAAGTGTTCAACCACCAAAACCTGATTTGAAGCCGTTGCCATCCAATCTCAAATACTCATTTTTGGGAGAAAATTAAACTTTTCCGGTAATAATCTCTTCCAAACTTAATGCACATCAAGAAGGTAAGTTATTACAAACTCATTAGGATGGACCATAGCTGATATAAAAGGAATTAGTCCTTTGATTTGTACACACATAATTTATTTAGAGGAAAATGCTAAACCCTCTAGAGAAATGCAACGAAGGCTAAATCCTAATATGAAAGAAGTAGTGAAAAATGAAGTCATTAAGCTTCTAGATAATGAAATCATTTATCCTATTTCTGACAGCAAATGGGTAAGTCCTACCCAAGTTGTACCTAAGAAGTCTGGAGTCACTGTGATAACAAATGAGAACAATGAGTTAATTCCCACTAGAACTGTTAGTGGTTGGCGCATGTGCATTGACTATAGGAAACTTAATTCAATGACTAGAAAAGATCATTTTCCTTTACCTTTCATGGATCAAATCCTAGAAAGAGTTGCAGGTCATGAATTTTATTGTTTCCTAGATGGCTATTCGGGTTACAACCAAATTGAAATTGCATTGGAAGATCAAGAAAAGACTACTTTCACATGTCCATTTGGTACTTTTGCATATTGAAGGATGCCTTTTGGATTATGTAATGCACCAGCCACATTTCAAAGATGCATGCTTAGTATATTTAGTGATATGGTTGAACATTTTCTTGAGATTTTCATGGATGATTTTTCTGTTTTTGGCGATTCATTTGATGATTGTTTGAGTAATTTAGGAAAGGTTTTAACCAGGTGTGAAGAGAAGAATCTTGTGCTGAATTGGGAAAAATGTCATTTTATGGTAACAAACGGCATTGTACTTGGTCACATTGTTTCATCAAAAGGAATTGAGGTTGACAAATCTAAAATTGAGTTAATTGCAAACTTGCCAACACCAAAATCTCTTAAAGATGTTAGATCATTCCTGGGACATGCTGGTTTTTATAGAAGGTTCATCAAAGATTTTAGTGTAATATCTAAGCCTTTAAGTAACCTTCTAACAAAGGATACTATTTTTGAATGGACTGAACATTGTGAAGAAGCCTTTGTTAAACTTAAAAACTTGCTTACTTGTGCTCCTATCATTCAACCTCCCGATTGGTCATTACCTTTTGAAATAATGTGTGATGCTAGTGATTATGTCGTAGGTGCTGTTTTGGGACAAAGAAAAGATAAGAAACCTTATGTAATTTACTATGCAAGTAAAACTTTAAATAGTGCTCAAATGAATTATACCACCACTGAAAAAGAATTACTTGCAGTAGTATTTGCATGTGAAAAATTCAGATCTTATCTTGTTGGCTCACCTGTTGTTGTTTTTAGTGATCATGCAGCATTGAAATATCTTCTTTCTAAGAAAGATTCCAAGGCTAGATTGGTGCGGTGGATTTTATTACTTCAAGAATTTGATATCACAATCAAAGATAAGAAAGGCAGCGAAAATGTTGTCGCAGATCACTTGTCAAGATTGACAACAGATTCGAAAACTGACATCACACCAATCGATGACTACTTTCCTGATGAATCTTTACTTTCTGTCTCTACAATGCCTTGGTTTGCTAATATTGTCAATTTTCTTGTTTCAGGACAATTGCCAGCTCATTGGAATACCCAAGATAAAAGAAAGTTTTTGAACGAAGTGAAGAACTTTTATTGGGATGATCCTTATTTATTCAAATATTGTCCTGATCAAATATTTCGAAGATGCATTCCTGACAATGAGGTAAGTAGTGTCATTAAATTTTGTCATTCTGAGGCATGTGGGGGCCATTTCTCATCAAGAAAGACAACTGCAAAAATCTTACAAAGTGGATTTTACTGGCCCACCATGTTCAAAGACTCACATGCATTCTGCAAGTCTTGTGAAAATTGTCAAAAGTTGGGATCTATTTCAAAACGTCACATGATGCCTTTAAACCCTATTATTGTCATTGAGATCTTTGACTGTTGGGGTATAGATTTCATGGGCCCATTCCCTCCATTATTTGGTTTCTTATACATATTAGTCGCAGTAGATTATGTTTCAAAATGGATAGAGGCAATTCCAAGTCGAAACAATGATCACAAAACAGTGATAAAGTTTTTGAAAGAAAATATTTTGAGTCGATTTGGAGTCCCTCGAGCCATAATAAGTGATGGTGGAACACATTTCTGCAACAAGTCATTTGAGTCTTTAATGAAGAAATATGGAATCACACACAAAGTTGCCACCCCTTATCACCCTCAAACAAGTGGACAAGTAGAGCTTGCTAATAGGGAGATCAAACATATTTTGGAGAAAACAGTGAACCCTAATAGGAAAGACTGGTCTTTAAGACTTAATGATGCACTTTGGGCTTATCGAACTGCTTATAAAACATCATTAGGTATGTCACCTTATAGACTAGTCTATGGAAAACCTTGTCACTTGCCTGTGGAACTTGAACATAAAGCTTATTGGGCTATTAAAGCTTTCAATTCAAATCTAGATGATGCTAGTCAACTGTGAAAATTACAAATAAATGAGCTTGAGGAAATAAGAAATGATGCATATGAAAATTCAAGAATTCATAAAGCAAGAATAAAAGAATTTCATGACAAGAAAATACAGAGAAAAACCTTCAATGTTGGTCAAAAAGTCTTGCTTTATAATTCTCGACTGCATTTATTTCCTGGAAAATTAAGATCAAGATGGAGCGGTCCTTTTATTGTGAAACATGTGTATCCATATGGGGCCTATGACATCGAGAATCCAAAGAATGGCAATGTTTTCAAGGTAAATGGACATCGTCTGAAAGTTTACTTTGACAATTTTTCAGTTGAACATAACTCTATTGAATTGGGTGATCCTGTATATAAAGATTGATTTTATTTTATTTTATTTTATTTTATTTTTGTTTCTTATATAAATATTGATTTTATTTTATTTTATTTTTGTTTCTTTTTGAGTGATTTTTGCGAGTTTCTTCACCCCGGTCAAATGGCGGATAACGGTACTCCGTGACTTAAGTCGGTTCTTTCAGTTTCCCACAATTACTGATATCTGTGTATATATCTATGCAATTCTTTGAATCTCTCTTCCAATTCTCATTTGAAAATGGACACTAATCTTGAAAAATTGAAAAAGTATTTTCCCGCTCTGCCTCAGAATGCGATTACAAAAATTTACCGTGCTAGATGTGCAAGATTGAGATTATTAATGAATCATGAAATTCCTGAAGATATTCGTTGGTTGATTGAAGCAAAGGTCCGATTATCAGGTGAGTCTTTTAACTTCTTCATTTCACACATGCCTGGAACAGGTAAAAGCACTTTTGCAAAGAAGCGTCGTGCAAAACGACTGGATGTCTGTCATCGTTGTGCTAGATGGACTTGTAATACACAATGTCGTTCTTTAGGAATGGTATCTATAAACCGTGAAGATAAAATACAATTCATTAAGGATGGTCTGAGTAAGGAGTCTTTAGATAATCTTCTATTGACTCTTGAGACGCATCCTAATGGAGATGTGCATCGTGCAATTCATGATTTATGGCCACTATTTCATAAAGAACATGATCGACTTAGTCTTGGGAATCTGACTAAAAAAGACCTTGTTTGCCAGTTTTTAAGAAAATTGGATGGGAAGCCTATCCCCGACCCATAGAGGGCGTTTAAGCCGTTCTTGGACGTAAAACCAAGGGAAGATGTGAGCCACAATCACAACTACCTGTACATACACATGCTTTTTTCAAAAGTTAATAAATAAATAAAAAAAGAGAGAGAGAGAGAGTGTGAGACTCCAGCTGACCTACATATAGGTGTTATGATTGCCTTTCTAATTTCTCATCTATAAAACCCTCTTTTCCTTCCTTTCATTTCTACTCAACCCATACATTCAACAAATACAGAAGTGTGTAGAAATGGCAAGTTCCTCAATTCATCAAATAAGAAATATTTGTGTTTTTGGTGGATCTAGTCCTGGGAAAGAAAAGGAGTTTTTAGAATCAGCAAATCATCTTGGTCAGGTGCTAGCTGAGAGAAAGATTCATTTAGTGTATGGGGGAGGCAGTCTTGGGTTAATGGGAGGTGTGTCAATAGCTGTATTTTTAAGAGGTAGTCAAGTTTTAGGAATCGTCCCTGAAGCTTTGGCACAAGGGGACATCATTGGAAAAACAATTGGAGAGGAACTTCAGGTCTCCACAATGTCGGCTCGAATGAATGTAATGTTTAACCATGCTGATGCTTTCATTGCTTTACCAGGTGGTCTAGGCACATTGGAAGAGATCTTTCATATTTCCTCTTGGGCTCAATTGCACATTCACAATAAACCCATAGGTTTGTTAAATGTTAATGGTTATTATGATAAGTTGTTGTCTTTTCTTGATCATGCTATGGAACAGGAATTTCTAACATCTTCTGCACGACAAATCATAATCTCTGCTACTACTGCTGAACAATTGATTGACCAACTACAATATTTCATTCCTGTGATTGATCCTTCCATGAGTCGCATAAATTGGTCATCTACGGGAAGCCGTAAAAAGCTTAGATTGGATTTGAGCCTTCATTTGTGAATTTTTGTGTCTTTTGGTTTTATTATTGTGTTTTGTTATTTCGTATTTTTGTTTTAGTGTGTTTCAGGTTTTGTCAGTGTTCGTTATTTCAGGTGATATCTTCTATACTCTATCTTTCTACTTTAGAACATTGAGGACAATGTCTCGTTTTGGTTGGGGGGAGAGGGTAGTAGTTGAAAAAAAAAATTGTTTTTCATTTCACAAAGCATGTGCATAATTGTTGTTACTAGGATGGCAGAGTAAAGGAGTTCTTTTGTTAAAGTGACTCTTGAGACGCATCTTAGTAATCATTCTTAACAAGGTCTATTATAATACTTCCTGAAATATTCAGGTTTACAAACTCTCATATTGTTACCATTTAATTCTGCTCATATACTTATTTAACATGTATTCTTAAACCTTAATTTACACACACACACTTTAACATATGATTGTGGGTTGCATATTGGATTATTACATTATTTATATTCTTTTGTTAAAGGTAACAACTAAGGGAAAGGGATTGTATATAATAAAAAAACAAAAACAAAAACAAAAAAAAAATGAATGATGATAATAAAAATGTAGATAAGTTTGGTTTCGTAGCCTCCCTAACCTAAGCAATTAAGCCCGAAGGGGTGTTTTAACACCTAATACCCTAAAGTCAACTGACTTGGGAGCTATTGGCCCAACGCTTGTTACATGGGTTGAGGAGAAAAGCTTAAGGGAATCAAACATTGCACTATCTACATATCAGTATCTGCGACCCGAGTTACTAAGCTCGTAGGGGTGTCTTAACACTTAATGCCCTAAGACCAACTGGTCTGGGAGTCATTAGTTGAAAGCTCGTTATATGGGTTAAAGATGCATGAAGTTTTTAAATTATATGTATATAGAGTTAAAAAAAAAAGACAAAAATAGTAATCCCAACCCAAGGAAGTTAACCTTAAACATTAGAACAAAAATTTTGTTTTCTTCCAAGAAAAGCCCCATAATTATGTGTTGATACATTGAGCACAAAAGAAAGGTTTATTAATATCTTGTTAAGTGGTATTGAGCAGATATATAAATTTAATGAGAGTTTGTTTATCTGGATAGATTAATGGAAGTTAAATGATGAATACCTTACTTTGTGAAATTTGCAAATTGTTTTAACGCTTTGATTACTAGGGACTAGTAATAAGCTGGTTAAGGGGTGTGATTAGTACTTAAAAGTGCATTTTTGTCATGGTTTTATATCATCATTTTGCACTTGAAGTATCAATAACTCATTAACTATAGCATGTTTTATAATAATGTATCTAATAATATAAGGTACCTATAATTTGTGGTAAATGTCTATTTTTAATGCAGGCCTATCACATAAATGAAAGGATTGATTGATGACTTGAAGAACTTAAATTGCAAAGGCAAAGAGATGGCCAAACTTAGAAAAGAGATGTCGGTGCGATCCAAACCGGAACACTGTTCGGTAATTGGGTCATATCTAGAGTTACAAATCTCAGATTTAGGTCCAATTTATATGGATGGAAAGGTAAGACATAGGCCTACAACTTTCATATGGAGCCCAAGATCTAAAAAGGCCATTATCAAGTCCAAATTGTAGCAACAACAAAGAAGCCTGAATCTGTCTTCCAGCCCGAGCACTGTTCGGTATTGTGGCCATATCTGGAGTTCTGGAAGTCCAAATGAGATGAATATTTTACACAAGAAAGCTGACATAATTGCCTACAACTTTGATGTTTACAACTGGCTCCAATTTTGACGTTATCAATGACGTTTTGGGCAGACAAGAGAAGATAAGGATTGTCACCAAGTCAAAAGTTGGCCACCCACTTATCAATTAGTCATCAAATCAATAGTTCCCAATTTTGGCCTATAAAAGGAGGCATTTGCCATGCATTTAGGCATCTTGGGTGTTCAGATCAAGATCATTCTCTTCCTTTCTCTCTTTGTATTTTTTGTAATGTTTATGCTTTGCTTTCATTAATATTAAGTTTATGCTTTTCATTTCCTTTCCTTTACTTAGTTAGCTTTTATGTTCTTATTTTGTTTATTTATTTTCTTTTCTTTCATTATGTCTAGCTAAGTTAATTATGTCAAGGTGAAAAGGTTACACTAATGGTGTAAGAATAAGTATAGTGTAAACTTAATATGGACTTTAATGTTTGATACTAACATGTTTTATATTTGTTATCTTGTTCACTCTTTAATACTTTGCTTGTTAAATGACTAATCTTGATTTATGTTGTATAACACTTGGTACAACAAATGCTTGGCACTTTCATAGCCCATAATGTATGGTATAACCGACACCTGAGCTATGAAAGGAACTTGATTTGTTGTTAACATAAGTTATAATCATGAATGCTTGACGAGATTTACAAGTATTAGCATTAATTGAATAAGATGACTAATGTAATCATGTTAACAATATATAATCTGATTGGAACCTCCTTTGTGTGTGGTTTCCAATTCAATAATAAGAGTTTATACTATACTTGTTTGATATACCATTAGTGGAACCTCTAACCTTGACATTTGTTATTATTATTGTTTAATCCTTACATTAATTTTCCATCTCCAAGTTCTCATCATCTTCTTCTTCTTCTCTTTCTTTATTATTATTATTATTATTATTACTACTACTATTACTACTACTACTACTACTACTACTACTGTTATTATTATTATTATTATTATTATTATTGTTGTTGTTGTTGTTGTTGTTATTGTTATTGTTAATGTTGTTGTTATTATTGCTATTATTGTTGCTTATAATTGTTGTCTATAATTTGTACAATTAACCTCCCTGTGGTTCGACCCCGGTCTTGCCGGGTTATTTATTACTTCGACACTCCTGCACTTGGGAGAAGACATCAACCTTTTAGTCGTGTCAAAGGGCTATGAAAGTGCCAACCTTTTCTCCTTAACCCATGTAACAAGCGTTGGGCCAATAGCTCCCAAGTCAGTTGACTTTAGGGTATTAGGTGTTAAAACACCCTTTCGGGCTTAATTGCTTAGGTTAGGGAGGCTACGAAACCAAACTTATCTATATTTTTATTATTATCATTTTTTTCTTTTTTCTTTTTTTTTTTTAAATATATACAATCTCTTTCCTTTAGTTGTTACCTTTAACAAAAGAATATAAATAATATAGTAATCCAATATGCAACCCACAATCATATGTTAAAGTGTGTGTGTAAATTAAGGTTTAAGAATACATGTTAAATAAGTATATGAGCGAACTTGATTTGTTGTTAACATAAGTTATAATCATGAATGCTTGACGAGATTTACAAGTATTAGCATTAATTGAATAAGATGACTAATGTAATCATGTTAATAATATATAATCTGATTGGAACCTCCTTTGTGTGTGGTTTCCAATTCAATAATAAGAGTTTATACTATACTTGTTTGATATACCATTAGTGGAACCTCTAACCTTGACATTTGTTATTATTATTGCTTAATCCTTACATTAATATTTCATCTCTAAGTTCTCATCATCATCATCTTCTTCTTCTTCTCTTTCTTTATTATTATTATTATTATTATTAGTAATACTACTACTACTACTACTACTACTAGTATTATTATTATTATTATTATTATTATTATTATTATTATTACTATTGTTGTTGTTGCTATTGTTGTTTTATAATTGTTGTTTATAATTTGTACAATTAACCTCCCTGTGGTTCGACCCCGGTCTTGCCGGGTTATTTATTACTTCGACACTCCTACACTTGGGAGAAGACATCAATCTTTTAGTCGTGTCAGCCCACCATATTCAAGGACACGCATGCATTCTGCAAAACTTGTGAAAATTGTCAAAAGATTGATACTGGTCAAAAAGTTTTGTTTTATAATTCTCCACTCTATTCATTACCTAGAGAGCTAAGATCAAGATGGAGCAATCCTTATGGGCCCTCTGATAGTGAGAATTCAATGAATGACAATGATTTTAAGGAAAATGGACATAATTTGAAAGCTTACTTTGATAAGTTTCCTAGTGAAAATGAATCAACTGGTTGGAATGATCTTGTAGATAAAGGTTGATTATTTTGTTTTTCTCATATTGTTTTTGTGTTTCTTTTTGAGTGATTTTTGCTAGTTTCTCTCACCCCGGTTAAACAGCGGATAACGGTACTCCGTGACTTAAGTCGGTTCTTTTAGTTTCCCACAATAACTGATATCTGTGTATATATTTGTGCAATTCTTTGAATCTCTCTTCCAATTCTCATTTGAAAATGGACACTAATCTTGAAAAATTGAAAAAGTATTTTCCCGCTCTGCCTTAGAATGCGATTACAAAAATTTACCGTGCTAGATGTGCAAGATTGAGATTGTTAATGAATCATGGAATTCCTGAAGATATTCACTGGTTAATTGAAGTAAAGGTCTGATTATTAGGTGAGTCCTCTAACTCCTTCATTTCACATATGCCTGGAACAGGTAAAAGTACTTTTGCAAAGAAACGTCGTGCAAAATAACTGAAAGTCTGTCATCGATGTGCTAGATGGATTTGTAATACACAATGTCGTTCTTTAGGAATGGTATCTATAAACCATGAAGATAAAATATAATTCATTAAGGATGGCCTGAGTAAGGAGTCTTTAGATAATCTTCTATTAACTCTTGAGACGCATCCTAGTGAAGATGTGCATCGTGTAATTCATGATTTATGGCCACTATTTCATAAAGAACATGATCGACTTAGTCTTGGGAATCTGACTAAAAAAGACCCTGTTTGCTAGTTTTTAAGAAAACTGGATGGGAAGCCTATCCCCGACTCATAGAGGGCGTTTAAGACGTTCTTGGATGTAAAATCAAAGGAAGATGTGAGCCACAATCACAACTACCTGTACATACACATGCTTTTTCAAAAGCAAATAAATAAATAAATAAATAAAGAGAGAGAGTGTGTGAGACTCCAGCTGACCTACATATAGGTGTTATGATTGCCTTTCTAATTTCTCATCTATAAAACCCTATCGTCCTTCCTTTCATTTCTACTCAACTCATACATTTAACAAATACAAAAGTGTGTAGAAATGGCAAGTTCCTCAAGTCATCATATAAGAAATATTTGTGTTTTCGGTGGATCTAGTCCTGGGAAAGAAAAGGAGTTTTTAGAATCAGCAAATCATCTTGGTCAAGTGCTAGTTGAGAGAAAGATTCATTTAGTGTATGGGGGAGGCTGTCTTGGGTTAATGGGAGGTGTGTCAATAGCTGTATTTTTAAGAGGTAGTCATGTTTTGGGGGTCATCCCCAAAGCTTTAGCACAAGGGGACATCATTGGAAAAACAATTGGAGAGGAACTTCAGGTCTCCACAATGTCAGCTCGAATGAATGCAATGTTTAACCATGCTGATGCCTTCATTGCTTTACTAGGTGGTCTAGGCACATTGGAAGAGATCTTTCATATTTCCTCTTGGGCCCAACTGCACATTCACCATAAACCTATAGGTTTGTTAAATGTTAATGGTTATTATGATAAGTTGTTGTCTTTTCTTGACCATGCTATGGAACAGGAATTTCTAACATCTTCTGCATGACAAATCATAATTTTTACTGCTACTACTGAACAATTGATTGACCAACTACAATCTTTCATTCCAGTAATTGATCATCTAAGGAAAGCCGTAAAAAGTTTAGATTAGATTTGAGTCGTCATTTGTAATTTTTGTGTTGTTTTGTTTTATTATTGTGTTTCAGGTTTGTCAATGTTCGTTACTTCAGGTGATATCTTCTATACTCTATCTTTCTATCTTAGAACATTGAGGAAAATGTCTCGTTTTGGTTGGGGGGAGAGGGTAGTAGTTGATAAAAAAAAATTATTTTCCATTTCATAAAGCATGTGCATAATTGTTGTTACTAGGATGGCAGAGTAAAGGAGCTCTTTTGTTAAAGTGACTTTTGAGACGCATCTTAGTAACCATTCTTAACAAGGTCTATTATAATACTTCTTGAAATATTCAGATTTACAAACTCTCACATTGTTATCACTTAATTCTCCTTTCATAGCTCAGGTGTCGGTTAAATGACTAATCTTGATTTATGTTGTATAACACTTGGTACAACAAATGCTTGACACTTTCATAGGTCATACTGTATGGTATAACCGACACCTGAGCTATGAAAGGAACTTGATTTGTTGTTAACATAAGTTATAATCATGAATACTTGACGAGATTTACAAGTATTAGCATTAATCGAATAAGATGATTAATGTAATCATGTTAACAATCTATAATCTGATTGGAACCTCCTTTCTGTGTGGTTTCCAATTGAATAATAAGAGTTTATATTATACTTGTTTGACATACCATTAGTGAAATTTCTAACCTTGACATTTGTTATTATCATTGTTTAATCGTTACATTAATATTTCTTCTCAAAGTTCTCATCTTCTTCTCCTTCTTTTTCTTTATTACTACTACTACTACTACTACTACTACTACTACTACTACTACTACTACTACTACTACTACTTCTACTACTACTACTACTACTACTACTACTATTATTATTATTATTGTTGTTGTTGTTGTTGTTGTTGTTGTTGTTGTTGTTATTGCTATTATTGTTGTTTATAATTGTTGTTTATAATTTGTACAATTAACCTCCCTGTGGTTCGACCCTGGTCTTGCCGGGTTATTTATTATTTCGACACTCCTGCACTTGGGAGAAGACATCAATCTTTTCATCGTGTCATCTTCCATCTCAAAGTTCTCATCAACTTTTTTTTTCTTCTTTTATTATTACTACTACTACTACTACTATTCTTGTTGTTGTTTTGTTGTTATTTATAATTTATACAATTAACCTCCCTATAGTTCAAACCCGGTTTTTCCAGGTTATTTATTACTTCGACACTCCTGCACTTGGAAAAAGGCATCAATCTTTTGGATGTATCAGCGTCTCAAGAGTCACTTTAACAAAAGAACTTCTTTAACTCTGCTATCCTATTAACAATTGTTTTGCATATGGTTTATAAAATAGAGAACATAGGTAGTTTTTTTTTTTTTAATAGCAGCTACTACCCTTTCCCCCTAACCAAAACGAGTCATTATCCTCAATGTTCTAAGGTAGAAAGATAGGGTATAAAAAACATCACCTGAAACATCGAACACTAACAAACCTGAAATACGCTTAAACAACTATAAGAAATAACAAAAAAAATATAATTAATAAAACCAAAAGACACAATGATTAAAAAATGAAGGCTCAAATCCAATGTAAGTTTTTTACAACTTTTCTACATTGTTACTAAGATTTGGACTTCCAAACTGCAAAATTGAGTCTTGCCTTCCCATGAAATTTTTAAACCTATATCTTAGCTTTCCATCCATATAAAGAAGACCTAAGTCCAAGTTCTACAGTTCCAGTTATGATCCAATTAACAAACAATGTTCTAGCTTGGACTAAACTAACATCTCTTTTCTAAGCTTCACCCTATCTTTATTGTTTTAATTTTAGTACTTATACTCATCAATCAATCCATTCATTTATGTGATAGGCCTGCATTTATGATGAATATTTATCATAAATTAAAGGTATCTTATAGTATCAGACTTATTATTATAAAACATGCTTTAGTTAAGAAGTTATTGATACTTCAAGTGCAAAATAATGATATAAAACCTTGAAAACAATATACTTTTAAGTATTAATCAGCTAATCAAGTTCGCACTTTTAAACGAATAAGCATGGAATTTTTTATCACCTTAAGGCCTCTAACCACCACCATTTGACAGTAAAGATTCCCCTCTATAAGCTTTTATCACCCTTGTTTTATGTTTGTGCCCCCATTTACCATGTGGAAGCCCTCAACTTCTTATCTCAAGGTAGCCTTGTTTGATTCAGTAAGTTTTGCAGTGTTGGACCCAACTTTGGATTGATTATGGGAAAGCTACATGCCACCAAATCAAGCATGATTTGATCCTAGTTGAAGAATAATACTCCCTTTACAAATTCTATGGTTTGTTTGGCTATAATGATCTCTCATTTACCACAATTAATTCATGAAAGGTGTATCTCCAGGCAACCATTTTTGACCAAGTTTCATTTATGAGGTTTCTAATTTTTTTATAGAAGTTCTAAGAGTTTGTTAAACATTTAGAGAGAGGGAGAATAAAAGAAGAGAGAAGAATGGTCTCCTAACATATCAAAGGAAACAATCTCCCATGATCAAGTTTTAAAAAACTAACTTCAAACTCATAAATGGTTTCACCTATTTTTTAAAGGCTATAAAAGGAGAAGAAATCATAAAAAAAAAAATCTTAAGAAAGAAATCAACCCAACAATAAAAAAGAGAAGAAAATAGAAAGAAAATTAGAAGATATTGAGTAAAAGGAAATCAGAAGTTGCTTAGAAATGACTATTTAGATATGCTAAAATCAAGCAAAAAAGGACAAAAACCATTTGTGATCATCCTTTGAAAGTAAATTATTCAATGTAATGAAGGGGTAAAACTCATTGAGAATACCCCTCCCCTCTACATTTTAAGTTTTGATTTTTTTCATTCATATATTATTCATACTATTTGAATACAAGTTGATTATATGATTAATTGTTATGTCGTTAATCGAATGTTATATGATATTTAATGGATGATTAATGATATGTTTTTTATGATTGAATACTTGACTTTGATGCATAAAAAACATATTTTATAGTTTGATGATTATATAAAACATGTGTGTGTGTGTGTGTGTGTAATGTCTTGTAATATTTGGAGGTATTCTTCCTCAGTTCTAGCGGAGGCAAGGAAAGTTGTTGTGTGGGCCTTTCGGGCTAGAAATTTTGATTGAAGATGGTGATTAATGATGGGAGCTATTTGATGTTTTTATAACCATTTCGTAACAGCTAATTTTGAACTTTTTTATTCGACTGTAAAGGAATCCCACTATTTAATTTTGAATTTTCAAACAAGTACTGGATGTCCATTTTGGAGATTGTAATCGTAGAACCATGAACATATCTATGGAACAAAAAACTTTGTACAGAAAATAAGAAGGGAAGGAAACTTCCTTTCAGAGGAGTTGGTTGAAAATTATTTTTGAAATGGAGGTAACCATTTTTAACTAGAGGATGTTTTTTGAGGTAGTTAACACAACAACCAAAATAGTCCCACCATTAGAGGAACCAGAGGGGGAGATTTATATTATTCAAGACACTATGGAAGTAGAAAAGCCAAGAACGGCTATGGTTTTGATTTTGTAAGAAGAAAGCATTGAACCATGCCTATTGGTAATCCCAATATATATAAAAGGTATTGAAATCTTGGGAATTTGTACGAACATATGGGGAAGGAGAGTGGTTGATGTAAGAGTTGTCTCCAATCTTTAGAATGGATAACTTTGTAAATGATGCATATGGAATATGCTGGTTTAGTGTGATCTGAATGAAGTTTGAAGTGTTTGAACTTGATAGAGTTGGTAATATCAAGGATAGCAGCATAATACGATTGTGGTTTGACTAAATTCCAGGGTTTGTAGTACCAATTTGGAGGAAAAATTTTTGAAGCAGTAATGGAAGGGTTTTCATGATAAAATCCTTCTTCCATAGTTAAAATATTTTAGAAATTAGTTTTGAAAATATATTTGGATTTGGTTTTTGGAAAACTGGTTTGTGTAGGTTATAAAGAAAAAAGGGTTTTTTAAGCAGAAATTTATCCTTGAGGTTTTGAAATAGGTTTGGAAATACTACCTATTTGTGATTTCAAGTCACTAGAGGCCTGTTGGGACACCTTTTGTAATGCCAAAAGTAATTTTGGTGATTTGGATATTGTGTCAACCCATTGTTGAACCGTGTTTGATTGTACTTATAGTGGTTTTGTAACTTCTTCTTCTTTAATGACGACATCATACCAAGATTAGATAGGCTTGGCAGCTATGATTTCTGAAGAAATGAGTTTTGCAGAAGGCTTTGGGCTTTCTAGTTTTGTAGATTGGACTTGGGGAGTTATCCCCTTATCTTTGGATTTTGCTTTAGGAGGCATCAAGACCTGTTTTAAAAAAATTCTCAGGTTAGAAAATCAGGGATGGAATTTGAATCTCCTTTAATGTACACAATGTCAAAATAAAAAAATGCTTAAAATAGCTTGCTATCGGGTAAAAATTTGTTTTGAAGTAACATTTTGGACATCTTTTTTTTTAACTTCTTTTGCAGATTTGCAATCATCATGTAAAAGGAATTTTTGATTTAATAAATCACTTTGAAATTTCATAATGCAAAGAACAATTAAAAGAATTTTCTTTTTTAGAGTAATTTTTCTGACAATTATTCCAACGGGTGGATGTGTACTGGACTATTTGTTCTTTGTTATCTTGTACTTGTTTAACAATCCCACCAAATTCTAGGTTGGAGGCATCGGTCTATACTATATTAGGAGCTAATAGGTTGGCTGAATGGAGAAGAGGAATTGTTTAGACTTGTTTCTTAATTTGTTTAACGAGGTTGGTATGAAGGTTAAACCAAAGAATGTGGTTGGTTTTTAACCTATCATGTAAAGGTTTGGCAAGACGATTAATGTTAGGGTAATAGTCTATAAAATAATTAAGACTACCTAAAAACCTTTGCAATTAGGTTTTATTAGTATTCTTATCAAGGAACTCATTTGTAAGGGTTAAATAACTCTCTATCAGTGTTACAATACGTTGGTAGATATAATGGCCTAGGAAATGGACACGGGTTTGAAGTAAAGAAATTTTTATTTTAGAAACAACTAAACTATTTTGTTTTGTAGTATGAAAAATGCATGTTGATGTTTGAAATGTTGATCTATGGAATGGAAAAAAATAAATGCATCGTCAATGTAAACAATGCAGAATTTTAAATGTGCATTCAAGATGTCATTCATGATGCTTTAAAATTCAGATGGTGCATTCTTTAAGCCGAAGGGCATGACATTCCATTCATATTAGCCAAAAGAAATTGTGAAAGCAATTTTGTATCTATCCTTACAATAAATCTGAATTTTTTAAAATCCAGATTTTATATCAAATTTAGAAAATATGAATGCAAAATATAATTTTTTACAATAGATATTTTTTATTAGGGATGAGGTATCTAATCCATTTTAAAGCAGAATTTAAAGGTTTGTAATTGATCACAAGTCTAGGTATGCCTCTTTCAATTTTAGAATTTTTATTAACATAAAAGGCTACACATGACCACAGTAATCAAGACTTTTGGATAAGATCTTTAGACTCGAGATCTTGGATTTCAAGTTGGCAATGCTGTTCTAAATCAACATTCATTTGTATGGGTCTTGCTTTTGTAAGTATATGTTTTTCCAACAATGTGTTATTTTATTTTCCAGAAAGCATAAGTAAGTCTGAACAAATTTGTTATTTAATCTTACTTTGTATATCAGTTATTTTCTTTTGTAAATCTGAGTTTTGTAATTGTTTATTAATGCGACAAAAGAAAACATGGTTTTGTAAATCATGTAGATGAAATTATTTTTCCATGAAGTAATGCATTAATATGATGAGAACTATGAAATATGCTTTAATCAAATTCAAATTTCAAGTTTGGATTTTTCTAAGAATAGGAAAACAAGTTTGTTGTATTGATTTTGGAGGTAATACAATCGTAGTGTCCTTGATATGGAGTGATCGTGTCAATGAATGGAGTGCAAAGAATGATGGTATGATTAATATCTTTTGTAATGACAAAGAATGTTTTAAGAGAAATGCCTTTATTGAAAATAGAGGCTTGAGTTTTGCCTATAATATGAAATTTTAAATTGTTAGCAGTGGAGAGTTTTTCAAAGGTATTTTGTAAAAAATATTTTGGAACACGTCTTTCTTGATGCAGTTTAAATCTGCATCTGTGTCAAATAAGGCAATAGTATCAAGTTGGAAATCTTCTAAAAAAATTAGCATAATTTTAATCAGATATTTTTTTTAAGATATTTGGGTTAACACATTCAAGAAATCATCTGGAATATGCTTAATGTTTGTAAGTGCATGGGGTAATGAATGAGATTCAATGGTTTGATCTTCTGGTTCAAACTTATTGTCAGACTGACTCTCGATTTTAAATAGAAGGTGTTGTAATATGGTAGAGTCTTTATATTGGGTTTATTTTAGGGTTTATAATTCAGACTTGAGAGCTTCAATCTCATAACGTAATTTTAGGATTGTGAATGTGGTTATGGATTTCTTCTTTTTAAGAATTTTTGTAAGGTTATAGGTATTGTTACTGGTAGAAGGTAATATAAAGCGGTTTGGATGGTTAGGTGGAGGGTGCTCTGGTTGGTTGAAATCTTTCAACAGTCTATTTAGATAGGTTTTCTGGAGTTGAGGATCATCAAATATTTTATTGGCATCAAGAATGAATTTTTCGTCTTGAGTTAAGACATTAATATGTTTGGAATTTGTAAAGTATTTGAAATAGCACTGGTAGTTGCTATTTCATCAATTTGAAATTCATCTTTAGAAGTGTCTTGAAGGGAAGGGTTAGTGCATGTGGCTTCAATATATAGGTTTTATATTTGCTTGATGGTTTCTTTAATTAGTAGTTCATGGAGTTTGGTATTGACTTTACAAAAATCGACAGTATGTCCTTTCTAGTTACACTTATAACATGTAATGTTTTTTAAGTCAAATTTCAGTTTTGGTTTTGACTGGAAAGGTTTATGGGGTTTGGTAAAGTTTTTGTAGGGCTTTTTATAGTGGATTTGTTCTGGTTTAAAGTAAAATTATTTTCGGTATTTATGGGTTAATTGTTTGTAAAGAGGTTTTAGGCTCGAATAGTTTTTAGGTTTTGAACAGTTTCCACTACAAGAGGGTTTTTTGGTGGAAAGGTCAAACTGGTGACAAAAACTACCAAGTTCTTGCCTGGTACATTTCATTTCCCACTTCAAATGTTTTTAGAGTTTGTGGTCCTGGCAGATCTTAAGGCCTTTTTTTTAGGTGAAGCTCACAATTTTACCATATATAGGCTGGCCATATGGTATGGTTTTGATTGTAAAGGTATTTTTGATTTTGTTTCTGACATTTTTCTCTTAAGAGAATAGGTAAGCCTGCAAAGAATTTTTCTTTCCAAAAAGGCTGGTTTGAATCTTCCTGAAGCATGACCCGAGTAAAAAAGGTGTTTTTGTACCATTGAAAATCACTTAGCTTCTTAAACCTAAGATTTGAAATAAGTTCAGCATTTTTATCTTTCAAGTGGGAAGGGTCTCCGACCAAATATGAGAAAATTATAAGGATAGGAGTTGACACAACATCTTGGATAGTGTTTCCAAATGGTCAAGGATGAATGTTTGGTTGATTAATACTTAAAAATGCATTTTTATCAAGGTTTTACATCATCATTTTACACCTGAAGTATCAATAACTCCTTAACTAAAGCATGTTTTATAATAATATATCTAATAATATAAGATATCTTTAATTTGTGGCAAATGTTCATTTGAAATACAGGTCTATCACATAAATAAAAGGATTGATTGATGACTTTAAGAACTTAAATTGCAAGGGCAAAGAGATGACCAAACTTAGAAAAGATATGTCGGTGCAATCCAAACCGGAACACTATTTGGTAATTGGATCATATCTGGAGCTATAGATCTCAGATTTAGGTCTACTTTATATGGATGGAAAGGTAAGACATAGGCCTACAACTTTCATAGGAGCCCAAGATCTAAAAAGGTCATTTTCAAGTCCAAATTATAGCAACAACAAAGAAACCCGAATTTGTCCTCTAGCCCGAGCACTGTTCAGTATTTTAGTCATATCTGGAGTTCTAGAAGTCGAAATGAGCTGAATTGTTTACACAAAAAAGCCGAGATAATTTTCTACAACTTTCATGTTTTCAAGTGGCTCCAATTTTGACGTTATCAATGACGTTTTGGGCAGACAAGAGAAGATAAGGATTGTCACCAAGTCAAGAGTTGGTCACCCACTCATCAATTAGTCATCAAATCAATAGTTCCTAATTTTGGCCTATAAAAGGAGGCATTTGCCATGCATTTAGGCATCTTGGTCTCCAGATCAAGATCAAGCTTTTGCTTTCTCTCTTTGTATTTTTTGTAATGTTTATCCTTTGCTTTCATTAATATCAAGTTTATGCCTTTCATTTACTTAGTTAACTTTTATCTTATTTATGTTCTTGTTTTGTTTTTTTTTTTCTTTTATTATTTTAAGCTAAGTTTATTATGTCAAGGTGAAAAGGTTACACTAATGGTGTAAGAATAAGTATAGTGTAAACTTAATATGGACTTTAATGTTTGATATTAACATGTTTTGTATTTGTTATCTTGTTCACTCTTTAATACTTTGCTTGTTAAATGACTAATCTTGATTTATGTTGTATAACACTTGGTACAACAAATGCTTAGCACTTTCATAGTTCATACTATATGGTATAACCGACACCTGAGCTATGAAAGGAACTTGATTTGTTGTTAACATAAGTTATAATCATGAATGCTTGACGAGATTTACAAGTATTAGCATTAATCGAATAAGATGACTAATGTAATCATGTTAACAAATCTATAATCTAATTAGAACCTCCTATGTGTGTGGTTTCCAATTGAATAATAAGAGTTTATACTATACTTGTTTGACATACCATTAGTGGATCCTCTAACCTTGACATTTGTTATTATCATTGTTTAATCGTTACATTAATATTCCATCTCAAATTTCTCATCATCTTCTTTTTCTTCTTCTTCTCCTTCTTTTTCTTTACTACTACTAATACTACTACTATTACTGCTACTAGTATCATTAGTATTATTATCACTATTATTATTATTGTTGTTGTTATTGTTGCTATTGTTGTTTATAATTGTTGTTTATAATTTGTACAATTAACCTCCCTGTGGTTCGACCCTGGTCTTACCGGGTTATTTATTACTTCGATACTCCTACACTTGGGAGAAGATATCAATCTTTTAGTCGTGTCATTGGTCTTCATATGTTTGGAAATATTTTAGGATATATAGGTAGTCAATTTTAGTGAGATGGTAATCCCACTATCCTTTTAACAGGCCAAAGAAACCAATAATAAGCAATTCAACAATAGCTTTGTTTGGGTTCTTGTTTGGGTTTTTTAAGCATTAACTGTCATAGTCATCTGTTGAAGGGGATTGAGGATGTTGTATTCTGACATTCCATCTATATTTCATTCATAAAAGGAAGAGGCATTATATTTATGTTGGCTAATCATAGGTGGTTCAGTAGATATGAAAATGTTTGGGGCAATGGTTGTTTTTGGAGCTTGCTAAGTAAGTTTGTTTAATTCAAGAGGTTGGTTTGAAAAAAAAATATTATTAGAAGATTTTTCATGACTATTTTGTAAGGTATTGACTTGATTTGTGGATGTAGAGGGGTTAATTATTTATGGGGTGTCTGGGATAATTAAGGATGAATTGTCAAAGTGTTGTAAGTGTGTTTTGATGGATTTAAGAAAATCTGTGTGTTTTTCTTGGATTGGTGTTTGACTTGTTTTTGTAAGTTGGTAAGTGATGCGAAACTCATGATTACATGGTCATGCAACCCACACGTAAAGACAACAATTTCTGAAAAACCAAGAAAATCAAATTTGATAGGAGTGTGACACAAAGATAACTTGTACCTAGGCATCAGCACTTTTGGAAACGAAAAAACCCCACCCAATGAATATTGATTCATGACACAACCAAAAGATTGATGTCTTCTCTCAACTACAGGAGTGTCAAAGTAATAAATAACCCAACAAGACCGAGGTCAAACCACAAAGAGGTTAATTGTATAAATTATAGATAACAATAATATAACAACAATAATAACAGCAACAATAGTAATAATAGTAGTAATAGTAGTAGTAATAATAATAATAATAAAGAAGAAGAAGAAGATGATGATGATGATGATGATGATGAGAGTGTTGAGATGGAAGATTAATGTAAGGATTAAACAATGATAACAACAAATGTCAAGGTTAGAGGATCCACTAATGGTATGTCAAACAAGTATAATATACCATACGATCGGGCAATGAAAGTGTCAAGTATTTTTTGTACCAAGTTTTATACAACATAAATCTAGATTAACCATTTAACAAGCAAAGTATTAAAAGTGAACAAGATAACAAATACAAAACATGTTAGTATCAAATATTAAAGTTCATGTTGAGTTTATACTATACTTATTCTTATACCATTAATGTAACCTTTTCACCTTGACATAATAAACTTAGCTAAACATAATAAAAAAGAGAAACATAAATAAAAAATATAAGAACATAAATAAAATATAAGTGAACTAAGTAAAGGAAAGGAAATGAAAAGCATAAACAAGAGATTAATGAAAGCAAAACTTAAGCATTATAAAAATATAAAGAAAGAAATAAGAACATGATTTTGATCTGAAAACCACAATGCCTAAATGCATAACAAATGCCTCATTTTATAGGCTAAAATTGAGAACTATTAATTTGTTGACTAATTATTGAGTGGGTGGCCACATCTTGACTTGGTGACAATTCTAATTTTCTTATCTAAACAAAATGTTATCCCTAACATCAAAATTTGAACAGACTTATCATGAAAGTTCTAGGAAATTATCTCAGCTATCCAAGAAAAAAAATTGAGGTCATTTGGACTTCTAGGACTCAAGATATAGGTTGAACACTGAATAGTGTATGGGCTGTAAGACACAATCAGACTTCTCCGTTGTTGCTAAGATTTGGACTTCCAAACAACAAAATTGAGTTTTGTATTCCTATGAATATTTTAGGCCTATGTCTTAGCTTTCTAGCCATATAAACCAAATTGAAATCCAAGATTTACAAATCTAGATGTGACCCAATAACTGAATAGTGTTCTGATTTAGACTAAATCAGCATCTCTTTTATAAGCTTAACCCTCTCTTTGTCTTGTCAATTTCAGTAGTTAAACTTATCAATCAATCCTTTGATTTATGTGATAGGCTTGCATTTAAGATAAATATTTACCATAAATTAAAGGTATCTTATAGTATCAAACTTGTTATTATAAAACATGTTTTAGTTAAGGAGTTATTGATACTTCAAGTGCAAAATGATAATATAAAACCTTGATAAAAAATATACTTTTAAGTACTAATCACTAAACATCAAAATAAAAACAAAGTAAAACTAAGGGAAAAGCATTAGGGTGTATTTGAAAAAATAGCATATATTGTGAGATTTAATATCTTAATATATATTTGTCACCCGATTTTCTAGTTTTTTCTTTGGGTATTGTCAATATTGTTTTTCATGTATAAATAAAGATACTTATTGATTTATTTAATTAAAAATATGCATAATTTTTTCCATTTAAAAAACATATCATGTAGTCCTGTATATTTAATTGTTTTTTAAAAAAAAAAAATCTCTTACTCATTGGGAGGACATATTGGTGTTAGCATCAATTCTCGATGAAAAGGACATATTAATAGATAAATATTAATAAGAGGGATTGAAGTTAGTCACTCAGACACTATAGCCCAAGGACCAAGTCTATAGCGTCATTTGCACAAAACAAACTGTTTTGGTCAAAACAGACATTTTCATTTAAATAAAATGATATCATTTTGACACCTTTGAAGTTTTAATTAAGATTTGATGAAAATTCAACATAGTACTTTCTCTTTTGATTTTTTTAATTGCATCCCTAATTGACTTTAAACTTTTAATTTTGTGATTTTACCCTTGACAAAACTCAAATATCAACCCTAAAGTTCAGTGCCTTTTCATTTTGATTCTTGATTTTGAATTTATATAAATTGATCCTAGATGATTTAAACACAAGTGAGTCAAAGATTTTCAAGTTTAGGTCGACAAAGCATCCCAAATGTAAAGGTAATTTGAAAGGATGAGAAATTAACAAAAATCTAGAAATACTATGCACCTACACTCAGTTTCGTGTTCATTATATAATAAAATTATTTTTTTTTCATTTCAAAAAAAAAAAAAGATCCATTAACTAAGGGTAACTCGATCTTTCTCATGACTCATTAGTCATGAAAGAATTGTTTGAGGATATATACATCTTTTTTATTTTTTTGGGAATAGTACAATGTCTCAATTACACTAGGTAAAAAAAATTAAATTTGTTGATTGGGGGTATTTATGTTATTTTATTTTTTAATATACAATGAAAAGACACATTTACCCTTGAAATAAAAAAAAAAGTCATGAGCTCAAGGTCATTTTTATCCTTTTTCTCAGGATTAAGGGCATTTTAATCTTTTTCTCAGGATTAATTAATATTGAAATAGAAAAAGTTGTATGTGAGAGGCGTTTACACTTTACCTTCTAAAGGCCAAACAAGCCCTTTTGTTGTTGGTCGGGTCCTCTTCCTCCTAATACTATACATGTCAATGGTAATAGAGTAATTTGTCGCTAACAGACCTTTTTTTCTTTCTTTTTTCATCTTTTCTCTCTCCTTCTCTTAAAACTACAAGTTGGTTTTTTTTATTGTTGATATTTCAATTTCGTTCCTTATTTTTTTATTTTTAAGTTTTGTTCTAGTTCTTAAATTCTAATTTTTAATATATTGTTTTTTTTTCAATTTAGTCCTTATTCATTTGAATTTTTTTTATTTTTTCCTTCTTCTTTTTGTAAAAAATTTATTGATTTTCAATTTCATTCTTCAATCCAAATTTATGGTGTTTTATTGTTTTCAATATGGTCTTCATTCTTTTGATTTTTTTTTCTTTTTTTAATGGTTTTTTCTTTTCAATTTAACTCTCAATTAAAAAAATTATGGTTGCTCTTTAATTTAGTTTTTATTTCAATTTTTACCCTCATTTGTTTAATTACTTTTTTTTTAAAATTTAGATCCTTTTCTTCGGAAGATTTTTTTCTCAGTTTTATCCTTAACCGTTTAATTTATTAGGGATTAAGTTTCATGGTTCTTCCATAAATGATGTTTTTGGTCTAATGACTCAAGACCCAAGTCACGGGTTTTATATGTCATCCTCCCTCATCAATATTTTTCTTAAATCAGGGCCCGCGTGCATCGGCCTCTTATTTTTTTATAAATTTTTTTTAAAAGAATACCTTTTTTACATGTATTTTTTAAAATAATCTTTATCTAGATTATACCCTTTCTTTCTAATTCTTTATTTTATTTATTTATTTATTTTTAAATATTAGTTATTTTTATTATTATATATGTATTTAATTTTTGAACTGATTATTCTAATTTATCTATAATTTTTTGTGTATAAAATTTATTTTTGGATAATATTTCTAATATGTGTAACCTTGTCAAATAAATATTTTTTTCTTTGATTTTATTCAATCAACTTTATGCGCGTGTCTATATCTATTATCACTGAATCAAATAAAAAATTAATTTTAGTAAACAAAGTTATTGAATACTTCTAGTTAAATATCTGGTATTATAAACTTAAATATCTTAATTTATACTTATTACCTGATTTTTCTAATTTTTTAATTATTATTAATATTTTTTTCATTTATTAACCAAGAAAATTTTTAATTTATTTAGTTAGAAGCATAAGTTTTTCAAATTTACAATAAAAAACACATATCATGCAGTCCGGTATATTCATTTAAAACAAAAGAAAAAAACAAAAAATCTCCTACTCATTGGGATGACGTCTGCGTGTTGGCATCAGCTCTCGAGGAAAAGGGCATGTAAATAGATGAATATTAATGCGAGGGATTGAAATTGCTCAGCGAGACACTATAGCCCAAGGACCAAGTCTGCATGAAAGCCCATGACAATAATATCACGTGGGTCATGGATGTGAGCTGAAAATGCCAATCAAATCATTAGGCTCATAGAAACCTATTTTTTTATGGGCTGTTAAACAGTTCATTGGCCTTTTTCCGTCCATGGACTCCTAGGTTTGTGGTGCATTAAGCTTCTACTATCAATTAAGTTATTTTATTTTTAAAATATCATATTTTGGGTAATTTCTTCACCATTTGACCATTATCATTAACCAAAACTCCCTTGAAAAAAACTATTAAACCAGGATTGATCTTGTGTATGACAGTTGACAACTAAATTCTTTTTTTCCCCCTTCTTCCTTACAAGTGTGACGACTTTCAGCCTCTCTTCTCTCCCTTTTTTGCTCTTAACTTGCAAAGTTTGGGAAGGCAAACTATTTGAGAGTAAAACACGCGTAACAGCCCATGCTTTTCATCCGCTTTCTAGTTCACAGGCTTTGACCAAAATTGAAATTCGGACAACAAACAAATAAACGTTTATTATGTTTTATACTACTTTCACTTAAGAATCATGTAATAGAATAGAGGATTGTAGAATAATTGACAAAATTCAGAGAAAATAGGTAACATTTATTTTCTAATCGTTGACGCGCGGGCGCGTAATTGATGGATCTTGGTTAAGGTAAAAGGCATGTTAATTTTGGTTATGTACTTCGTTTTGGAAGCAGGCATTAGTCAAATAAAATCCACTGTGTACAGAACATGAGGATCCAAAAAACCACTAGGCTGGGCCTTGGGACTGAGAGTGGGGAATAGGAAACTTAGGTGAAGTTTGAGGGGAGAGAAGTTTGTTTGTTTTTGAATTTTAAAAATATTTTAATTTTAATATTTTAATATTTTTAATTTATTTAAATATGTTAGTGTTAAAAATAATTTAATAAAATAAAAATATTACTTGAAAAAACAACGATTATTAAAAAAGTAAAAAAAAATAAAATTGGAGTGAAAAGACAAAGAAAAATGAAAAAGCTGCCGAAAAGAATGGAAGTGGAAATCAAGATCAGACGGAGCCACTCCTTTCCCCCGTCTTGTCAACATCCTTCCTTGTACCCTCCTCTCCCCTCGCAATCACTCCTTTGAGAGAAAAGGATCTCTCCATTACTCAAAACAGTTGAGGTAGACCCCCGCACTGGAACGGAAATCCCAGCGGTATTTTTGCTTGTTAACATCATTACAAGAAAATAAAATAACACTAGTCGGTGGAATAACACAGTTTAGGAAATGTTATGGTTGATAATATTAACTTTATATTGGAAATAGTGACTTCTACAGAAATTATTTAAATAAGATGACATAAATTTCAAGATAAATAAATAAATATATAAATATCCTTGAGCATGCTAAATCTCTTATTATGATTAATATTTTTTTATAAAAAATATTATAATAAGATAAATTTAATAAATATCACTAAATGATAATCCAGCAAGTTATAATTTCTGAGTTATCATTATGGATTTCTCGTCGGTGGTTTTTTTAATTTATTTTATAAGATTTTTTTATTAATATTAATATTTGGATTAGTTTATGTATATTTTAACTAATTTTTTGAATATTAAAGTTAATAACTATATAAGTTTTTAATATTTATAAAATTTAAATTAATAATTTTTAATAAATAAATTTAAAATTTAATCAATTAAATTATATTTTTCTATATTATTTTATAGAATAATTTAATATTATGGATGAAGTTTTTTTTTATGTTTCTTACAAGGACTCTTTTTTAATCTTTCTTTTCCTTTTTCTCTCCACTATCTCCTCATTATAATTGCTCATAGCATCCACGTCTTCGCTAGACAAACTCAATCCTTAGCTATAATAGCTCTCTACTTAGCTAGCTATCCTAGAAAAATGAAGAGTGCTTAGATTCAATTGGCTTTCAGAAGATAGCGGGAAAAAAAAATTGTAATGGCATCTGGGTTTTGTCTTTTGTTCTTGGCTTTAATTCTCCTAGCAATCAACAATTAAACGATGACGATTCTGTACAAGAGTTCATCTGGATCTATGGTGCTAGCAGAGTTTTGCGTAACGATGACAAACGCAGTCGCGATTGCTCGATAAATATTGATTTAACAGTTCATGAGCTTGCTTTAGATAGAATCAAAGTCTTTACAAATAGGGAGGTGCAAAATTTTTGCATGATTCTACAACTTTTCATGGAACTTTAACAGCATGTAGCCATTGGGGTTTGGTTAAAGAAGGTCACAAATGCTTTGATTTAATGAGAAGTCGATATTCAGTTCAGCTATAAATTGAGGATGTACAGAGCCGTGATTGACTCTTGGGTCAAGCTGGGCTTCTAGAAAAGGCATTTGCCATGATCAAATCAATGCCAACAAAACCTAGTAAGGGGTTTAGGCTTCACAAAAAGAGACTGTTATGGATAAGAAAGGTTGGCTATAGTGTGAGCTCGGTGAGAGAGAAACAAGGTTTCTAGGCTTAATTCTTGAAGATTCAGCAACCAGGTGAGTGTAGTCAGTGCTTGTTTGTTTTTATTGCTATCTTGCAAACACACTCGCTTGTGATTATTGTTTTCTCTTTTATACATCTTCTTTCATTGTGAGATCCATTTTGCTTTGCTCAATGAAGATGCCACATATGATTGGCAGTGAGTTTCTCTTTGATTTTTCTATTTTGGCGAGCATGTTAAGAAGATTTGTAGGGACCCGGGCTAGTAATGTAGAATTTCATTGTGATCGTTTCTTGTAAGTTTAGAAACTGGGTTTTTCAATTATATAAAGTAAATGTTAGAATTTCTCGAGGATAAGATAGACTGAGCACCCGTTGAAGGGTGGATAATGCTTACCAAACTTTTTTTCCTTGAGGATTAAAGAGAGAGAATAAATAAAATAGTTTCCCTTTAGTTTGCTTATCGGAGACTTCCTTTTTTCCAACCTTTTAACTAGTTGTTATGGCTGGTTCCCCTGTAACACTATTTGTAAATCACAGAATAAAGGTTAAGCCACTGCGTTCTTGCACAAAGTTTTAGGGTTGCTGCTATAAACCATATGGTAAAATATTATCAAACAATGAGTTGATTAGGTAGTGAGTTTAATTTGAAATCAGTGGCTGACAAAACACTGCAGTTGGTTTACATTTGAGCATCAATCAATCAATCCATGGCTTAGACTTCTTTCTCTTGTATTTATGGACTTGCTGAAATTTCTTTGATATGACAGAAGCATGAGGGTTATCCATTAGGGTCAATGGTTGATTTTGCATGTGATGTTGATGGATCTCCAATATTAGCACTCAACAGCTTTGCATTTCATACAAAGGCATGCACATCAAAGGATGTAAGTTGTTTCTTCTAGGTTTTTCAGGTGAAAAATACTGGAAATTAAATGTCAAGGTAGATGTAGTTGTGGGATAAAACTTTTTGAGTATCATTGTTCTCCAAGTTTTATTTAAGATGGTGTCTTGAAGAGGTTTATAATGGGAAATGCTCGCAAATTTTAGCAGCATGCAAGACATTGGATCATATTCGCTCCAAACGTCGCAAATCTTTTTATTAGGTTTAGTTTTTGAAGAGAAGTTAGAACTAAGAGATGGAATGTAATTCTTTAAGAATTAACAGTTGACTAATTGAGGACAGCTGCATTTTGGATTTATGTTTCTTCAATACAAATTGGCCTTTGACTGGTGGAGTTCTTACCCGCACATTTATTTTTCATTTAACGAACCACGTCCAATTTAATGCATTTGAAGCCAATTACTCAATAGGTTATGACTATTTTACTAATCTCATGTGTGAAGGATCGACTTTAATACATAATTATCAAAAGAAGGCTATGATCTCCTTGCTAAATACTCTAATTAAGTTGTTATAATTCATGTGAAAATCCACCTATGGCTAAAAAAATAAAATGATCTAAAGAGAAAGAAAATTGCATGGATCAATGCTAGTATAGATCCAATACGAGGTAATGAGCAAAAAGGTAAGTCGTATTGGAAAAGGAATTCATGACAACTAAAAACAAGAAGTTTGTGTTCAAGTGGCCAAATCAAAAATAAAAACCAAAGTGATTTCACCCATGAAGATAAAGTATTATTTATATAAAACTCATATATTTAAATTCATTTGATTTGTCAATTTTTTTAATAATGTGTTCCAATATGTTTTAATATTAGATCAACGAAGCAAAAATTGCATATAAAAAAAAAAACCAAAATCAACCATTTTTATTTCATCATTGCTATGAAAGATTAAAGAACCAACCTAAACAAAGATGTCAAAAATTCAACTCCCACAACTTCTTCTCCTCTTGCTCAAAGTTCAATCAACTTAGAACAGGATAATATATTATACTTGGTGACATAGGTAGAAAGGTGACGAAGAAGCAATATAAAAAAAGATAATTTGCAGCATAAGTTCTCATGTGGGGTCGATCTTAGAAGATTTAAAAGAATATAAAATAGAAATGTAACCTAAGAATATGTATTTTAAAGAAAAATCTTTTGGTTTACCGGAAGAGAAAGCAAAGGAAAAACATGAAAAGAAAAGAATAGAACGAAACAGGATTGTTATTATACAATAAGAACTTTTTATTGAAACAACCAAAAAAAAAAAGAATAATATTGATAAATATGACAAGCATGCATTGCATTTGGTTGAATATTACGAAAAAAAATATTAGCTAAAGGATATAATAGTGATTTTAATTAGTATACATAGTTTAAATTTTCGTTATTTCTTTTAAGTGTATGCATTTTATTTTTATTATTCTTAATTTCTACTATAATAAAAGAATTAATTTTTAAAAGTGTTATTAAATAATTAGAAAATTTATTATCATAATTTAAAAGTAATCAACAACATAAAATAACTTGAATATTCATCTCACACGTAATTTTAATAATAATAAAATAATAAAATCTTCACAACTCTTTATTTCAGATAGCATGAGTAATATCATACTTTTCAGAGAGTTGGCTATAATAATATTTTATATATTCTCACTTGCATTTGAATAGAGAATGACTCATTTTATTTATTATTGGTGATTTTTTTAAATTATTAAATTTATTTTATTAAGATTTTTTTAATAATATCATAATTAAAGCTTCAATATACATCCAAGAGCTATTTCTTTTTTTTCTTTCTTTATTTTTTTTCTCTTTTTTATTTTCCTTGAAGTTTATGCTATCTCATTTTAAAAATTTCTTTAGAACTTGCTATTTTTAATGGTGACTTTTTATAAAATTATTATTTTCAATCACATGTATCAAACTATCCTATTTTGTTTTAAAAAAATTAAAGTATATTATTTGATCAAATTTAAAAAAAAAAAAAACCTAGACCCCGCAAAGCACGCCACCTTTTGTCCCTACCATATTGTTTGCTATCCACTAGTCATCTGCAATCCTACTTGTTGCACACACTTTTTTTTTCCTAATTATAGGGAAATTAACTAGATAATGAAAAATTCATTATACAATTTTTTAAATAAATGTCTCATTTTTTTTGTAATGATAAAAAAAATTATTTAACAAAAACAATTTAGAAAAAAGAAGCAAGTCGTGGTTTATGAGAAAAATTTATTGTTTGTTTTCTTTTTGTGGATTTTTAAGTAATCTTAATATAATATTACTACATATAATGATTTAATTTATATAATGGTTCTTGATCATACATTACAATTGAAAACATGTTAATTGTATGTCATAATAATACATTATATTATAAAAGTAGGATATCATAAAAAAAATTCCATATTAACTAATTAATGCCAAAGAATGTTTGATGCTATAAATTTAAAAAAGTTAATGACTCTAAAGTATTTTTTATAACATTGTAAAACACTAAAAAATAATTTAAAATTATTTTTTTATAATACAATTAAATATTGAAAATAATCAATTTTCTAAGAATATCTTCCAAAAAATAAGTAAGGTATAAGCCAAAAACAATGCATATTAATTCTTTATACACGTTAATCGCGTTGCAGAAAAACTCATTTTCAAATAATTTTTTTTTTCTTGGACGTATCAATGTTCATTTATAGGTTTTAAACTTCATTTTGTATAAAATGTGATGAGGATCGATTTTTTCATGTGGGATTAAAATAATTCTTTTCAACATAAATAATGAAAATCATAGCAATATATGGTTTATAAGGTGTAAATAATGAAAATCATAGCAATATATGATTTATAAAGCATATATACTTTACGCATAAAACTTTAAGGCTTTGAGGGAGTTTTTGGTTTTATAAATCTTTTGTTTTATAACATCCTAGACCAATAACATTTTCTTATTTGTTACCTTTTACTTTTAATTTTGTGACATTGCATTTACATAGTTGATGGGCATGGTTCTTGAGCTCCTTATGCGTATGGATGATGGGTTTGGAATAAATCGTCTGATTAATACTTAAAAGTGTATTTTTATCAAAGTTTTATATCATTATATTACACTTAAAGTATCATTAAATTTCCTAACTTAAACATGTTTTATAATAATAAGTTTAATAATATACGATAACTTTAATTTATGGTAAATGTTAATTTTAAATGCAGGTATATCTCACAATTCAAAGGATTAATTGAGGTGATTAATTATTGAAAGTGAAAAGACAAAGAAAATGCTAAGTTTAGAAAAGTGATGTTGCTTTAGTCCAAACTCGAACATTATTCAGTCATTGGGTCATATCTGGAGCTGTAGAACTTGGATTTGAATCTACTCTATATGGATGAAAAGTTAAGACATAGGCCTAAAACTTTTATGAAAAGTTCAAGATTCAAAAAGATCATTTTCAAATTCAAATTGTAGCAACAACAGAAAAGTCAAAATCTATCCTGCAACCCAAACATTGTTCAATATTTAGCCCATATCTCGAGTTTTAAAAGTCCAAATGACTTCATTTTTTTTTATTGGAAAGTTGAGATAATTTTCTAGAACTTTCATTAAAACAATTTAATCAAATTCTGATTTTAGTAATGATATTTTGTTCAAATAAGAAGATAAGGATTTTTACTAAGTCAAGATGTGGTCACCCACTCAATAATTAGTTAACAAAACAATAGTTTCAAATTTTGGCCTATAAAAAGATGTATTTGTTATGCATTTAGACATTTTGATTTTCAGATTAAGATCATGTTCTTGCTCTATTTCTTTATATTTTTTTAGTGCTTAAGTTTTGCTTTCATTAATATCTTATTTATATCATTTATTTCCTTTCCTATAGTTATATAATCATAATCTCCACTTATTTATTTATATTTCTCTTCTTCATTATGTTTAGCTAAGTTTATTATATCAAGGTGAAAAGGTTTCATTAATGATGTTAAGATAAGTATAATATAAACTCAATATATACTTCAATATTTATATCCTAGACATCTTGCTATTAACATGTCTTATCATTTTTATCTTATTAATTCTTAATACCTTACTTGTTAAATGATTAATCTAAATTTGTGTTGTATAACACTTGGTACAACAAATGTTTGACTCTTTCATAGCAAACCGTATGGTATAACCTACACATGTGCTATGAAAGGAACTTAATTTGTTGTTAACATAAGTTAGCAGCATGAATTCCTGACAATATTTAAAATTTTGATGTTACTTAAATAAGATAGTGAATATGATCATGTTAATAATTTATATTAAGCTATTAATGACAAATCATCATATCAGAACTTTCTTTGTGTGTGGTTTCTAGTTGAGCAATAAAAAAAACGTTTATATTATACTTATTTGAAATACTATTATTGGATCCTCTAACCTTGATAATTATTTTTATCATTGTTTAATCTTCACATTAATCTTACATCTCAAAATTATTTTTAACTCATCATCATCATCATTCATAATTTATGTAGTTAACCTCCCTATAGTTCAACCTCGATATTGCTGGGTTATTTATTACTTTGACACTCCTGTACTTGGGAGAAGATATCAACTTTTTGATCGTGTCACCACCTCAAGCCCAATTCATCCAAATGAGTGCTTAGGTTTGGACCCTGGAGTTTTTACTATCTTGGGACCTCGTCCAAAATAAAAGCTCGAGGCCAAACTTAAAGATCCCAAAGCTTAAATGACTTAACCTTTTAAAAAGTAGTCTAATTATCAATTGCCTCCAAGTTAGGTACAAAATACCTATTCTCAAACCCAACCCCATTATAGTGCCACATGGTTGGGTTTATGATGTCCATGTTCGAACTTAACTTTTAGGTTTACTAATGCTCACGAATTTATTGTATGGTTGATACTTAGTATTTAATGTTAACATGATAATCTTATCTTTATGATGCCCACAAAATAATATTAAAGCATACTTATATCAAGAGCATGACCCACCTACCCATATCAAGTCATACTTAATACTGTAACTAATAATTAAAAGTTATTATCTCACATCACTATCCCTAAAATAGACTATATATTATATTCTCACCTTTTTCTTTTGCTCCATATAAGTTTATGTGATTCTTGAATGTACATTATATTCTCACCAATTTATCAAGTTTATGAATCACTAAGTAACAAGAGATATCATTAACATACATACAAATACACATAATCATTCTCCTCTCCCACACCTCTTGCTTTATCATCTTTATTTATTATATTTGTAGCATACAATATATAACCTTTAAGTTTATATTCCTTATATATCCTTATTGAGTAAATTATCAAAAGGTCTCATATACTACACATAGGACTTGTTTTATAAGAGTTCATGGATAAATAATCCAACTCTTCTTCTTTAACCCTTCGAAACCCAATAATTAGCTATGAAAAGGTTCAAAATCTCTTGAAGTTCACTTTAAAATTTATTAGTGATGGTGTTTGTGAAAAATTAAACAAAAATCATATCATTCCTTTCTATTTTTACTTACCTCCTATTTCTTTTCATTACTGAGAACCTAAATTAATAAGATGTAAGAGGGTTATAGATCTCTCTACAGGTACTTTATCATCTTAGGGTCTTTCATCTTTCCTAACAAGTGAAAAAACCATTGGTTCCACCATTTGTATCATCAAGTATACATAGATAGCTTCAATTCATATATATATATATATATATATATATATATATATATATATATATATATATATATATATATCACTCTGAAAGTTACCCATATCCACTCTCCAAAAAACCTTTGTTATCTTCTTTTAACACTCCTTATAGGATTATGAAACTCTCTAAAAAAAGCTAATCAATCTATCATTAAATATTACTATCTTTTTTTTCTTCGTGTAGCTAGGATGAATAAAAAATCCTTGTAAGAAAAAGATTTTAGAACATTAATGAATTCTTGCCAAACTTGAAAATTATGTTACAGCCAATTAAAAATTCTTGTAAAACTAGAAAATTCTCAAACAAGCTTCCACATCCTAATAGGAAAAAAAAAAATCATTACCAATTAGGAATTTCCAAGTCAAAAGAAAGTAAAGAACAAAACTTGTACTGCTTGTTCTGACTTATATTACAAGATCTCCTCGAACTTTGATTAACCTGCATATTATCCCAACATAAAACAGCATTTCAAGAAACTCTGGGTAAATTTCTAGCTTAATCCAACTTTTGTATTCAAAATTTTGATTGTTGTCATAAAACTAGATAGTAGGCACAATTATGCTAGAATCTAAATTTCTTTGTTCAACCTTTTCTTTAAACATATAATTGGATGTCATTGCTTGAATTTAAATAATAAGTTTATCTACATCCACCAACCCTATGTATAAATGATACTTAGAATTTAATGCTAATGTAACCTCCTTACCATTATGGGATCTATAAAATGATAGTAAGGTATTCTCTTGCATGGAACTTAACTCACCTATCCATATTATTTTACACCTAAGAGTGTAACTTTTTATTGTTATGAGCTATTATCTTATATAATTAAACATAAAATAGACTACATGTTCTATTCTAATTATTTCCATCTACTTCATGTATATTAACATGATTATTAGGTATATAAACACTCATGAATCATTAGGTTAAAAAAAAAAACAAATCTTATTGACATATATAAAAACGCATAAAAACATTCTCTTATTCCACACCTTTTATTTTTACCATCTTTATTTACTATCTCTGCAACATAAAATATAAATTCTTTAAAGCTACATTTATTTTATAATTTTACAAACTTAAATATTAGAGAGTCTTTTTAACTATACAAAAGAAGTTAGAATTCGAATATACATACAAACACCAAAGTATAGTTGCTTTTATATATATTTTTTTTGATATTTTGATGTATATAATAAGGAAAGCATTTGTTACTGTGTATTTCTTTTTAGTTTTTTAGTATATTAAAGTTCAATCATAAGCTCACATGATGATTTTAAGGACTAAGATTATATGTTTGCATTTATGAACCTAGCTAACTATCTCATGAAAACCTAATTATCTAGAAAATATTCTTAATTGATTTATAATTTTAGGAAATTAATATAATTATATATTTTAAATGAAATAATGTTTTCTTAAAAATAAATTTAAGTTAAAGAAAAAAACATGTCAAAAATGCAAGTCTGACTTGAATTAAAAAGCCTAGATGCAATTAGATCTAAAAGCCCGTGCTAACACTTGATTTATCTTTTTTTCTCAACAGTGGATGATATATTATCTATTTTTTTTCTTTTTTTCTTTTTGAGATAGGCAACAATATACTTGTAGTGGTAAGTGACCTATCACCTACCAACTGCTGCTACTTAGAATTTGACTATCATTATGTTTGCTAAAAAATCAAGGAGGGTTTGGCCTAAAAATATATTTTCCCACTCATTTTCACATATAAACACTATAAAAATTTACATAAACTATTTATCAACCCTCAAACACCTCAAAGTTACTAAAAAATAAATAGTCAAATAAAAAAAATCAAACCAACATTGATTCACTTTTCTTGCCATGTTTATACTGAAAAAACAATTTTATTGAACTTTTCTAGTTACATGAAACTTATTGATACAAAGGTCATCCTTTTTTGTGGTGGATTTGGCCAAGAAAATAAATTTCTCTTTCTTCTATTATGTTTTGGTGACTTTCTCTTTGCTTTCTTAAATTTAGGGACGGAAAAATAAACAAGAACTTTTAAATCCAAATGAAAATTTTAAAACTTTGAAATTGGTCATGCATTTTCTAAATAATGAACAAGATGAACAAGAAAAGCATACCAAACAAATTAGCCAAGTATTTTCTTCGTATTTTCCTTTGTGGTTCTCTGACTTTAATTTTATCTTTTTACTACAACTTCAAACTTTATCTTGTGGAATTAGACCATAAAAAAAGAAGAAGCTCCAGGATGGAAAAAAAATAACAAAAACAAATTGAAGGAAGATGCTTCACTTTATATAAAAAGTAAAGCACCATATTAAGCCCTAGATGTTTTAGTATACTATGTAATTATGGGTTGGTCTTTAAAGTTAATATTGTTGGTCGTGGGACCTAAAACACTAAAGTGAAACCAGTAAAATGGTTTAGGGCCTCATTCTAGAGAGAATTGGATTGCTTATTGTGCCGCATTGCAAGTTAGACCAATTTTTTTATAGCAAAAACTATTCAAAGTCACGAGGAACTCTTTAGCATTGTCATTAAACCTATATAAGAAGGCTAAACTTGAAACCTTCAGACCAACTCCTTACCTATCCAGGGCTTCAAAGTGTTTGGTCATATTTGTTTTCCCTATAATTGATTATCGATGATAATATTTTGAGATGTAAAATAAAATAGTTAAACATGTGCATAACAATGTTTTTTTAAGGTAAAAGTATATTTTTGTATTCCTATTGTGTTCAAATAAGCTGCAATTAAGGCCTTTTGAGCCATTATATCTCTTTCTTTTCTCAAATCGTAGTTTCTCCCCAACCACATCTTTATTGGGCTAAGTCATCTTTTCTCATATTGTAGTCTCTCCCCAACTACACCTTTATTGGGCTAAGTTGAGATAAAATTCAAGATCAAATCGAAGAGTTATCAAATAATCATGGATAAAATTGAACTCAGAGGGAAAAAATCATAGTCTCTCCCTAATTATACCTTTATTGGGCTAAGTCGAGATAAAATTCAGGATCAAATCGAAGAGTTATCAAATAATCATGGATAAAATTGAACTAAGAGAGGAAAAAATATAAGAGTTATTAGAGAATTAGAGTCTAAATTAAAGAGATATTAGAGAATCAAGGACAAAAATGAATAAAAGAGAAAAAGTCTCTATCACATGTAATACATGTGCTAGAATATGAGGAAGGTCATTGTGGCGAAGCATACAGCGTCCTCTAAGCTCCAATGATTGTCCTTGTTAGTTTCGTTGGAATTATCTCGGTGAGGTCTTCCATTACAACTACGTGTGGTATAAGGAGTCATTCATCAATTTTTTTTCTCTTTGTTCTTTTTCCATCTTTTTTAATTTTCTCCACCTCGATTGTCATACCCAGTCTATTAAAAAAATCAAAGAGAGCTTTCAATGACAACCATTCTTGGTGTTGTTATCATCATCTCGACGAGGTCTCCATCCACAGTGGTGTGTGGTGGAAGGAGTGGCTCCAAAAGCCTATTTTTTTCTTTTTTCTTTTCTTTCTTCACCTTGATTTCTACACATGATCTAATAAAAATATCATAAGGAGTTTTATTTCTTTTTAATACAGACTTTGATTCTTATTCATTTAATTATTATTTTTAACCATAATTATAGATTAATTTTAAAAAATTGATATTATATAAATAATGAAACAGTGTCCAAAACTATGAGCACGCTAAGAAATGTAATATGAAAGAAATTTCTAAAAAAAAAAGGGGTTAAAATTTGACAAAAGAGGATTAAATTGGAAAATCAAAACTTTAATAAAAAAAAACAAAATAACAAGAATGCCTTATAAAAATAAAAATGAAAAATTTACAAAATTATCTATTTGGTGATTTCATGTTTAAAAATATTTTTTTGTTTAGTGTTTTTTTAAATATAGATGTCCAAGCTAATTTATATATATCTTGAATAATTTTTTAATTTTTTAAAATTAATAATATTATAAATTTTTAATAAAATTAAAATTTATAACACTTTAATTAATAATTACTATGAAATAAATTTAAAATAAAATTAATTGAGCTCGACGGTTCTTTTGTTTTAGTGTTTTGTTAAAGAGAGAGGTGGTTGTTTCCCGCTAGCTGACAAGGAGTGGCAGGGCCGGGGTACGGGGCCAGCGTGTCGCGTCAGATATACTTTACTGGGATTGGCTTTGGATGTTAACAATCACATGACGCTGTAACTCTCTCTCCCTTGGCAGCAGCAGCAGCAGCAGCAGCAGCGGTCGTCCAGCGGGTCCAATTATACAAACATTTCGGCATAGAGTATCACTACCTTAAGGTAGTGTACGTAGTGAATCTGTCCTCCTTTTAACTATTGTTTTTCTCTTTGTACTCTTCCCTCTTCAAGTCCCAAGGTGTAGCTCCCTCCCAGTAAAGTAAACCCTGCAATCACATCCAGATCAGTGCCCTCTCTTCATGTATTTATTTTCCTAATCATTTATCAAGAGCCCGAATTAATATTTCCAGCCATTATCTCAACTTAGCAATTATCGATTAGATTTAATAGAAGCATAAATGTCGGGGATGGGGTCCCAAAATGTCGGGGATGGGGGCACGTAGGCAGCTACATTTAATACCGACAGCTTAAATTTTTCCAGGTGTAAACCCGTGTCCTCAGATTGAAGCTGCCCCTCTCATCTCCATCTCCTCCTATCCTAGTGTTGTGTTGAAGCAGCACTCTCTTGCTTTCGGCAGCCAAACTACAAGCCTTGCCATGTCTATTCTTGATTTGACTTTTGTCGCCATGTGGGTACTACGGGGTTCTTCTATTTTTTAAAGCTAACCTCCCTAAAAATTAAAAAAAATAAAAAAAGTCAAATAAAAAAAATAACCTAAAAAAATCAATCAAATTCAAACAAATATTCAAAAACCTAATCTAATTTAAAATACTTGTAACTTATTAAATTATAAATTATAAATCAAAGTTCAATCAAGAAATTTCAATATTATCCCATTTAATTTTAATAAATATAATAGATTATTTATTAAAACCAAACTTGAAAAATTAAAAAATCATAAGAGTAAAATTGACAATTATATATAATATGATAAATTATTTATAAATTAATAAATAGTAGGGGATTAAATAGGAAAAAAAATGTTGAGGGCTAACCTAATAGAATAAAACTGAAAAAATAAGATAAACAAAAGTAAAAAAAGATAATTAAACTGAAAAATTAAAAAAATTAAAAAAGGATAATTAAACTGAAAAATAAGAAAAATTAAAAAAGGATAATTAAACTGAAAAAAAAATAAAAAAGGATAAAAAAAAATTGATAACATCAATTTAGAAAAAAAAACAAGGCAAATTCGACAAACCTCTTAAACCTGGTCTATTCTCTAAAAGTTGTATCACATGAAATATTTACCCAAATTCAATCAAGAAACATAATTTTTAATTAATTTAATTTTGAAGAATGAGATCAGTATAAAAATATTAATAAAAAACATGTAGAAGCAATAGAGAAAATAAGGATAAAATTTGATAGAAAAAATCCAAGGACGATGCAATTTAATGAAAAAGATAACAAATAATCTCAAATAAACTAAATATCAATTAAAAACATAAGGACTAAATTTTAAAGATTAAAAAAAATCATAAAATGTGAAATTAAAAATATTTGTAAAAACTATGTAAATCTAGACAAACATTTATAAAAACCAAGTAAACCCGGACAAATATTCTAAACATGGTTAAATGTTAAAAAGCTTGCAACCTATACAACCCTTTATCTAGGTTCTCTTGAGAAGTTTATTATAAGCTATTTTAAAAATATAAATTTGAAAAATTTGTCAAAGCAAAAAAAAAAAAGCCTCAAACAAACCCGGCATTCAATCTAGGTCACAAATAAAACACATGAAAAAAAAATCAATACAAAACAAGAAAAATAGCAATTAAAAGAATTAGGACTAAACTTGATATAAAAATTAAATGAAATTAAATATTTAAAAATGAAATTGTAAAAAAAAATCTATTAAGAAAATGATTAAAAATAGAAATTAAAAGATTTAGAATCAAAGTTGGGATACTAAATTAAAATAAATGCCTAGGGGTGGAATTAAAAAAAAAACAAATCAATCAAGAAAATGATTCAAAATAAAACAAATAACAATTGAAAAAAAATGAAAACTAATTTAAAAAAAAATAAAAAAAAATCAAATGATTAGGGATAAAATAAAAAATAAATTCAATTAGAAATAATGAATGTAAATAAAAAAAATTGCAAATAAGAGAAGAGAGATTGAATCAAAGGAAAAAATAAATTGAAGGGTTGGTATGATTTTATTCAAAAATTGCATAAGTAATTTTACTATGTATTAAACACACTTACCAAAAAAAATTTACGCAATCCTTAAAAGATATTTATGTTATGATTAAATATCAACCTACCATGAAATCAAATCAAAAGATTAAATTACCAAAGAATAATATAATAATTATATTATTATAATGAATGATAATATACTAGTATATTGGCGCGCATTATGAAGCGGGTCAATATAAAAAAAGAAGAAGTTAAAACGTTAAAAAACTATAAAAAATATAAAAAATATTTTTAAGCCGTTTGGATATGACAGCTTTACTAGACTAAAAAAGCCTTGGGTTTAGTAGCTTTGTCAGGCTCAATTAGTAGAGAAATTGTGTAGAATTATTTATAAATAAATAAATTTGAATATTAACCGAATTAACCTTTTATTTTATCAAATAATAATTGATTTATTAAATTCTTGAAATACATAATATAATTTATAATTCCTCTTAATTAAAAATTAAGGATATACTTGAATTATATGCCACATGTTTATAAATTAATAATAAATAAATTAATTTCTGATTCATGAAAAGAATTAAAGTAGGCACTACCACGATGTTTTAAACAACAACCAAGTAAGGCTTTGATAGTACCAATTTTTGTTTAAGATAGTCAAAATAGTAGCAAAAACAAATAACTTAAAAGAAAATTGATAAGGAGTTCAATTTATTTTGATGAGTTTTGAAGTATAATTATTTTCAAATTTTAATGTTTATATTTTTTGTTGATTTTTTAAACTTTTTAGAGTTTTGATAATCAAAATAAAATATAAGGACAATACTAATGAATTAAAAATTAACTATTTTTACTAATATTGTCTTTTATTAATAGTTGATAGGTTGAATTTTATATATATAATGTAAATATTGTATTAAGGATGCTAGATTCGCATGTCTAGGTCTGATATTATACCAAACTCAAGGCGTTTAGGTTTGACAATTCATGTCATGCTCAAGTAAATAACAAATAAAAAGAGAACAATAGTGCACTTTAGTTGTTAAAAAAAAGAAAAAGAAAGAAAAAACCTTGAACAATCGATTATCAACAGAAATCCAACCAAAATATGTTTACATGAGCCGCTCCATGTAAAAAATTATACGACTATGCATTTAGTAATATAATAAATGGGCAAATTTAATCATTGGAAAGGTTTTTATGCGCTTTTTTAATGGCACGAGCATCGTCCACTCGTTGAGATATATAAAACACACTTTAACAAATTTTTGATTAAAAAATACAAAATACAATGTTAAAATACTAATATATTTTTATGATCCCCTTAATTATATAAAATAAGCATACAAGAGTACCTCTATACATCCAAAGGCAAAGCCAAAGAAAGCTTGATTGCTGTTTTCGAGGCTAAAATCATTATTTGTTATACTTGAAAATTGAAAGAACTTGATTATCCTTGTGAAAAAAAACCAAATAAATATTTATTCACTCATTAAAAAATAAAAAATAAAACTATGATTATAATTCATAATAAAAAAAATCTTTTAATATATAATAATTTTGAAATACTTCTTCATCTATAGTAATTAATTTACCCATCCTATTTAACTTCTATTGTAATGCGTTGGAGACAGTAATCTAGCTAAGAAATTAGGGACAGTAATCTAGCTAAGAAATTAGGGTTTTTTTAGATAATAAAAGAAATCTCACAGGCCAATCTGAATACGGAATTGCAGGGTAATTATTTGAACCACTTTCTTTATCGAATAGAATTCCATGATTCTGGAAATGTCTTTGTCATGAGCGAGTATGAAAGAACAGAAGTATGCTTAATTCGGTCCTCACTATATTTTCATTTTTATGTAGCGGAACCATGGAAGAAGACTTTTACATGTTATCTAACCAAACAATAAGGCTTAAACAAGGCAAAAAAATACTTTATTTTCCACTCTCAGTAATACTAATATATGATCCCAAGATCTTAGGTCATGCAGAGGTCTGACCAGTTTTCAAACTTAATTTCTTCAGTCACTTGTATTAAAAGAAATTAACAGCATATATAGTATAGTCAAAATTGGGAATCAAACCAAAATCTAGCCAATAAATGCTCAACTGTTCAAAGTACTCGAGGTCGAAAATTAATCTAGTCCCTCTTGTTTCTGTAAGGGTAGTTGTAAGAAGTAAAATAGCGTTTGATAATTAGCTTTTTTATTGTGCATATAAATATTTAAAATAACTAAGATTTCATTATTGTGCTTTTTTAAGATATAAAATGATCAATAAAGAGTGTATTAAGAGTATTTAGACAAATACATTTTATTTATATTCAATGATTTATGACATCTTAAATTACATAACATGTGAACATATATATTTCTTTTTTTATATATATGTTTATATATATATTGATTTTTACTTGAAAAAAATAAGTATTAACCAAACACTTATTTTAGATTAAAACAATTAAACAAATAGTACTTGCATTTCATACATTACCAAAAAAAAAACTCTGATTTTATGCACACTCTCAAATTTGCATAATTAAATTACTATTATAATCATGAGGGTAGAAAAATCTTTACAATGGGATTCATTGGTCATATCGATTTTAAAAAGAACAAGGCTTTTTGCATTTAATGAATAGTATCACTTAAAAGTAAAAAATTTTAAAACCGGAGAGAGAGGCGTTACTTTGAATGCATAGTAAAAAAAACTATATTTCCTTTAAAATTAAAAATAACAGAGCATGTATTTGGGGCACTTAAATCTTTTCAACAATGTTATTTTATAATTATGTATTAGGATGCAGTGCAATTAGATCTCTGGCTACATTTAAAAATAATTATGAAAAACAGTTAATATATGTATAATATAATGTATAATATAAGCGAGAGATGTTTATGTTATTTGAATGACTTGTATAGTATTTTAAAATCATTAAGCTACATTAAGTTTATTTAATTATTTTTTATATTTTTTTATTAATTTAACTTTAATTTTTTTATAATATTTTTTTAGCCTGATCTCATACCTCAAGTAATAAGTTGTTGAGGGAGCTTGTGTTGACTTAGATTTTTTTCTTAAATATTTTTGTTTAATTTATTTTTGAATTTTATTATTTAATCTCACATCATTAAATTTTAAATTTTATTATTTTTTTAAATATTTTTAATTTTTTTATCTTAAATTATAGGTTAATCAAGTTAACCTAAAATGACTTAAATTATCATTATTCTATATTTCATTTAAAAAAATATCATTATATTTAAAGGGTGTATGCTTTATAATATGGTATTAGGAAAATGGTTAAAATTATTATATTTTAAAATTTAATTTTTTTATTTAAAATTGAATTTTTATAGTTTTAAAGATGATATTAAAAATAAATTTTTTATTTTAATATATTTTAAAAAACTTTAAAAAATATATAAATTATTAATTCTTTCTCAGTTTAGTCCGGTTGGGATGACAGATATCAGTGCCAGGACAAGGAGTGCCGAAGAGAAAGAAATTCCCTCATGTTTGGTACTCGGTGTGACAAGAAACTGACATTGTTAAGACAACTAGTGTACGGTTTTCACTGTCTTTCTCGATGGTATTTCTCTTTAGTCTTTGTAATTAAGTGATATAGACTCCGATACACTCCTCCCTCTAAAATTAGTAATCTCTTTGTGAATATTTTGCTTTCAGTATGTGTGGGCTTTGTAAGCATGACCCAGTGAAACTTCTGAATTTAAGAGTTCTTTAGGTTTGGTTTCAATTTTTTTATTAAATTTTAAATTTTTTCTGTTTAAAATTAATTATTTTTAATATTTTTATATTATTTTAATGTGGTCATATAAAAAATAAAAAAATAATATTTTTATAAATAAAAAATATTTTAAAAAACCACAATTTTCAAACACCATTTTTAATAATGCCGCAGCAAACGAGGCTAGTTAATACCAGAAATAAACCTAAAAAATGCATGCCAAGTGGGAATCTTCCTTGCCATCTCAAACAAAGGCCTTCGAATTCTAACGCCCAGTTAACCACAGAATCAAGCATCTAAAACAAGATTTGAGCGAGTGCTGTTGCTGTTGCAAGAGGTCTGAGTTGCTGCGTGGACTTTGCACGACTACTGATTGTGTGGGAATGTTCATCATGAACGGAGGAGGTGGTGCTCAGTTCCACTTCCCACCACCACCTCTCCCTTTCACCCACACACACTCTGACGTCACTTTTTGGCATAACCCTACACGCTACCTCTCTGCCATTTCTTCTTCTTCTTCTTCTTCTTCTCTCTTACCATGTTCATGTAAATTTATAGTCTTCTTTTCTCCTTTACCGCATTAACTACCAACAAAAATAGGAAAAGAAACAGGCAACACTGCACGCCACAATCACAAACCTTAATAACAATATTTCCGCATGCAAGGCAACGGCCCAGCGGTGAAATGGCGTCTTGTGCCTTCTGCTATTACGGGTTCGAGTTTTGGAGTTGTATGTTTGTCAGTTCCGCGCTGCCTTATCTGCCTGCTAGGTTTGCAGGGTGTTCAGTGAGCCGTGAGAATTAGTCGTGGTGCGCGTAAGCTGGCCCGGACACCCCACATAAATAAAATAAAAAAAAACAATATTTCCATATCATCAACACTTCTATCAAAATTCAATTTGTCAAGTCATCACTGAATGCACCCCCCCCCCCGGCCTCTCTTTCAAATACATCTTAAAATGAAGTGTTTTTTTTATATATAATGAATATTAGCTGATAATTAAAGTGATCCTTTGGCATACTACTAAATAATAAAAAATCGATATCTGTTCAAATTTAAATCTCATCGATACAACAGCTCAGAAGAGATTAGTTTGTCAGGGAAATCGAAGGAGGGTTACTTACTCTTCAATTATACATGGATATATTACTTCTGACAACCATATTAACTGAAGAACTTGAGAAGAGTGTTTACCATTTATATGGAAAACGAGAATTTTAATTAGTAAAATTATTGATGTCAAATATATCGAATAACTGGAAATCAGGGAGGTGAAAGTCCTTTTCTTTTTAAAATATTTTTTTCATGAAAATATATTAAAACAGTATTTTTTTATTTTTAAAAATTTAGTTTTTACACTAGTCTAATGATCCAAAAACAATAAAAAAATTAATTTGAACAAAAAAATATTTTAATTTAAACAAAAAAACAGATTTAATTCCAATAACAAACACCTTCTTAATTAATTAAAAAAAACCATTTTAACAAACAAAGATAAAGAGGAAATATATTTAAAAAGGAACTGAGAATGGATTTATTTACTGGCAATAGCCAGTAAATTGTTGAGGGTAAAAGAAATAGAAAATGGAAAGTAAATTAAAGGCTTTCGAGTAAGACACCTATTTTCTGCAGGCCGGTGTATTGATGGCCACACTCTCCCTCAACCTCTTATCTTCTCTTTTTATGATCTTTAAAAAGAAAAGGAAAAGGAAAAGAAAAAACAATTCTATTATTATTATTTTATCATATAAATGCGAGCTTTTATCACCGTTTTATTTCACTTGGTTATTATAGTGGGGGGATCTGCTCACAAAAAGAACCGGCCGTGCCATGTAGGTCTTCTCTATCAACAAAAAAAAGAAAAGAAGCCACCATAGGGTAGACCGAGAGAAAAAGAAGGGGGAAAAAAAGCTTAGAGAGAGTGGGGAAAAAAATGGAGTTTGATGAGCACGAAGACCAAGAGGAAGAAATGACCGGGATGACTGTGATGCCACCGGGTTATGACTCAATTAGCAACTCAGCTACTGCTCGGTCGAAAATGGGTCCTACAGGTGGCGGAGGAGAAGGTGCTTCAACAACAGCAGCAAACACAAACACAAGAAAATCTTCAATCAGATACAGAGAGTGTCAAAAAAACCATGCTGTGGGAATCGGTGGACACGCACTTGATGGTTGTGGCGAATTCATGGCCGCAGGTGAAGAAGGTACTTTGGATGCACTTAAATGTGCTGCGTGTAATTGCCACCGTAATTTCCACCGCAAAGAGACTGATGGTGGGGGTGGAGGAGAATTAATATTATACCATGGCCATCACCACCAGCAACAACCACAATTCTCTCCTTATTATCGTGCTCCACCACCGGCTGGGTACCTTCATCACTTGACTCCAACTCAGCAGCCAAGGCCTTTAGCCTTGCCGGCTGCGTCTGGTGGTGGTGGTGGGTATAGTAGGGAAGAGGAGGATGTGTCTAATCCGAGCAGTAGCGGTGGAGGAGGAGGAGGAGGAGGTAGTAGTTCGAAGAAGAGGTTTAGGACAAAGTTTTCGCAGGAGCAGAAAGAAAAGATGTTGGCTTTCGCGGAGAGGCTAGGTTGGAGAATCCAGAAACATGATGAGGCTGCTGTGGAGCAGTTTTGTGCGGAGAATGGTTTGAAGCGGCATGTGCTCAAGGTCTGGATGCATAATAACAAGCACACTATTGGTAAGAAACCCTAAAAATCTTTTAGGAACATAAAAGACCAACATTTGTTATCATCACCATCACCATCATCTTCTTCTTCTTCCAGAAATTGGTGACTAGCTACTTATTGGTGCCATGGAGATAGAGAGTAGACACCAGTAGTGCAATCTGGAAAGGGAATCTCGGAAAGTTGGGATGTCAATTTAACTAGGGTTCTTAGCTAGTGGCGTTTTTCTTTTTCTTTGCTTTTGTTTAGTTTCTTCTCTCTGTCACTGTAGGATGAATGGTGATGATCATCATGACTGTTATTCTGAATACGTTGTTGATGATGGGCCATTGCTCAAATCATCAGCATCTTCTAACCGTAGTTTCTTTCTTTAAGTTTTAAGCTTAATTATGAGAAACCTGGCTAGTTAGTCTTTAATTTAAATGGCTAGCTGTTTTCCTTGAATTTTGATTTTCTACATGTAAATTAATGTTAGGACTTGAAAAAAGCTCTGAAAAACACCCACAATGCCATTAGAACTCACTCAACATTTTTGATATTTCAAGTCAGTTGTCTAATTCACGAGTCACATGAGCAAAGGCAAAAACTGATGGGTTAATTTGCAAGGTGGTATCATGTGACGATGATGATTTTCTAGGACCGAGAGAATTCCTAGTTGAATCAAAACGTGGTTAGCATGCAAAGCTGTAATTTTTTGTCCCTTCACAACTGTCAGCTTCTCCTTCTTTCTCTCTAGCTCACCACCGCTTAAGCTTTGATCATCCCTCCCCCTCTCTCCCTCGCATTAATTTGCGTTTTCACTATAGACACCTCGAGCTGATCATCATGAATAAAGCTCAAAGCCCACCGAAAAAGGGCTGTGGGACAACTGTGCTAACAAGAGAGGTGGAACCCTAACAGAGTGTGAATCGTATGTCATCGTACTCGATCTCTACTCTAATGTTGTTACAAAAACTGTGTTCATTTCCCTCATGTAGCTTCCTCATTCCTCGTCCTCCATTAATTGCTTTCTCGCTTTCTCTTGCCTACATTGTTTTCAAACTAGGATATATATATAGTTCTTTATTTCTTTTTTTTCAAAGATATATAGGTAGAACATGAGTGAGTATTCATGTTTCACATTTGTTCCGTGCCTTGTTTTAATTCTTTCAGGCTTCGTCTGCTTCCTCTTATCTTTTTTTCCCCTCAGAAGTACTTGGTAAAAGTAAAGCAATTAAAGTTGGAAAGTGGTTGCTTATTAACATTGCATCACTGTAGTTTCCAGATATATTTTCAGACCTTGTGGTTGCCGTTTACTCATGAACATGGAAGGAAGTCCCAGAATAACTTTTAAAAGGAGGCTTGGTTTCTTTAATTTTAATCATATATTTCACTTTAAGTATAACCTATAATCAATGTTTAGTTTCTTGAATTTGATCAATTACAGTTGACAAAATCCCAAGCTTACTTTCTCATAGTTAAATATGTAGTAAAATAATTCATTCAAACTCTTTGTTTTTTGGTCTCATAATTTTGGGTTATACTGATGAAACGATCAATTAGAGACAAGAATTAATTTATCTTAGAGAGCAAGGAATGACCCTAAATAATTGCTTTGAGAACTGAGAGGCTTGCTGACTGATTTGTTCAAAAAAAAGAACTCAATGCAATGCATGAAGAAGCCTAAATAATGTATAGGGAGTGAGAAGAGGGAAATGGAATCTCGATCGAGCATGTTACTCATATAGACATGTAGATGTTGGAGAAAGGCAAGTAATGAATCGAGAGGCTACTAGGGCATTTGAGGCTGTCGGAAATATGATCTCATGTTATGTTGCTTGCTTTTTATTCTGTTCCGTTGAGGGACATGTGGGCTCTGTCGTCTCAGAAAAGAAAAGAGAGAACGGAACAATAATAAATGGGGACTGACATTACAGCTAATGTCTGTGTTATATTTTGGTGGTTGTCTCTAACTTCTAACCAGTGGTGTGCACCAAAGCTCTTGTCATAGGATGGCAACATCTCTGAAACTCATCTTCTGTCATCCACGTGTATATATATATTATACGTGCTAACAGTAAAAACTAACAACTACTCAAATGCCTTTCTTAACTAGGGTAACTATTATGTGTTAAACTCATGGCGTGCAGCTAATGAGCTCCTAGCCTGAGTGCTTTTCATGTTTCTCAGAAACAAAAACGTGAATTGTTTCCCTCAACCAGCTCCCAAGATTCTTAGGATGCGATTTTGCACCAGTACATTATGTATTGACAAAGCAAAATGCCAGAAACTTGTATGGATGTAGGGTATTGCTGGGGAAAAGTAAAATCCCATAGTTGCAGGTCAGGGCCATTTTGGATGCCAAGGACTAAAGATACATCGCAATCAACTCTTTCTTTATACGGGCTGACAGGTTCAGATGCCTTCTCCGTGACCACCAACATCTCCTGTTCCATGCATAAAATGATGATTTAATCTAGCTTTCCCAGTCCCTTTACCATATAAGAGGGACGGTAAAAGAACCGAATAATCTTTGGTAATTACTAATTACATGGTTTTGATCAAAATTAATCAGCTACCAGACCTTGTAATACGTACTGGTGGTCACTCATACGTGGGATGACGTGATGAGCTTGAATACTTGACGGAAGGTGAATCTCTAAAATCAAAACAGTATCATTGAATTAGCTGTAATTATACTCGTGAAAGGGTATTCTTTGTAATTAAATTAAATTCCTTTTTTGAGAATCCTTCTGTTTAGGACCTAAGTTCTCCAGAAGGGAAATACCAAGCAATAAATCGAAGTCGGCAAAGCAACAAATGCAAATGATGTTCAGTTAGGTTCAAACAATGGGCCATGCTATTGATGAATTTTAAGTCTTATCTGCCATTAATCGTGTTATGTTTCCCTCTTTTCAGCTTGCCAGGGGGGCTCAGACAGGAAGCTGTCTGTCCTGACTGCTGCTCAAATTTCAGGATGGGTTGTCTATCCAGGACCCTACATGGGATTCTGACACGTATTTGGGCCTGTCCAAATTTTAGCTTATCAGGTTATCGCAATGCCATTTATCTACCTGGCGGGGTTGGGCCTGGCTATCCTCTATATTAGCACGCCTCGGCCAGGCTTGGCTACGGAACTTTAGAGAAACCTATCTCTTTTTTATTGTTTTTTGGACAAAATATTCTTACCATTCTATAATTTGGTTTTTCTTAACTTTGCAAATAAGTTTTCCAATATTACAATTTCCAGCCAGGATGAAAGCATATTTTAAAAATCAATAAAATGACAATAATGTCTTTACATATATATATATTAAAGCATAAAAGGTAATCGTGACGGTACAACTTGTTTTCTATATTTGTGGCAACCTTCTCTTCTCTTTTATAGTTTCTTTGTCAAACACAAATGAGAAGAAAAACCCAAACACAAATTTGCCTTCTTACAACCTTCTATTTTCATGTTTAGTTGTTGCCATCGATTTCTAGTCTGGGACTCAACTAAAAATGGCATGTTACATTTTTTTCCTTCAATCAAGATTTTAAAATTTGTTACTGCATTTTATTATTGTTAAATCATTAAAATATAGGTTTTGTTTCCTCGATTTAATAAAACAAATCACTAGTTTAAAATCAAAAATGGGAATCTTAAAGGTACAGTAATCTTAAACAATTAGATTTTAGTAAATTTTTTTTATGTTTAATAGATAAATTTCATGCTCCTAGATAAATTTTGAATACTGAAAAAATAATATGGATTTTGATGAAAAGCCTCCCAAATCTACAAACTAGGGTTACCATTCACAAAATTCTAATTCTATAATCACCATTAAATTAAGATTTTGTTTTTTGTAATAATTGTTCAATTAGCATGTAACCTTCATATAACTTCTATTAACCATGTAAGAAAAAATACCAGATATACCTATACATCATGAGAATTCATTATACATTGAAAAAATCAAGACTTTGAATATATATTTTATATAGACATGCTATTCATATATGATGCATTAATATTTAACATGCATGAAGGTAAAGAAGAGATGCATTTATATGTTGATGTTGATCCAATTATTGATCCTCTAGTAATAGAAGTGTTAAGTCATTATTTAGGTAATTCTAAAGATGGCAGGCCATCTAAAACGAGATATTATACTACTTACAATGATGAAGTTAAAAACATGCTACTATTGTTTTATGATTTCAATCCCGATAAGGATGAAATGAATATTGAAATGGATAATGATAAATATTTAATGTTAACCCAATTATCTCCAATGAAGTAAATTAGATGATTTTGGATGATAAATTTGATATTAAGCCATACTAAATACAGTTATAGAGAGCCAGAATAAAGGTTAAACAGTTTATATAAAAGAGTTACAATAAGTCTTTTAAAGGTATCCTTATATATATATATATATATATATATATATATATATATATATTCAATTATTGAAGCAATATAATAAGGTTCTGATGTATATTTATGGTTTGACCCTCATTACAATAGAGGTGTGCATTCACCATGAAAACTTCAACAATAGAATTGATGGATTACCTAAATAACGATGAAGAAGACTTTTTTTTTCAAAAGCAAGTCTTTTATTGGAATTGATGGATTCCATCTCAAGGGTTCATATAAAGGTTTATTATTATCAATAATGGGTTTGGATGGAAATAATGGATTGTTTTTTATTGCTTATGTTGTTCTTGAGTGTGAAAATGATGAAATATGGTGTTGTTCCTTATATATTTTATATGGATCTATAAAACATGGAATACATTAGAGGCCATTATGTATAATGTCTAACAAGTAAAATATAAATTTAAATTAAAAGTTATAATTTTTCTTTTCTTTTTTAAACTGGCATTTATTTTGGAATTGTTTATTCTCTAACCATTATCAATTTACTTCTTAAAGTCTACTTGAAGTTGTTGTTAAGGTATTCCTAGAGACAATACATAGGCATTGTTCAAGGCATATTTATGCTAATTTGAATAATAAAGGATTTTGTAATTTAGAATTGAAAATGAAATCTTATGGTGTATCAAAAACTTATATGAATCTTAATTACATTAGTTATATGAGATACGTTGGGTATTCGAACACTAAAGTTGTCAATTAATTGAAGAACATTCTTATTGAGATTTGGACAAGGCACATGTTTGATCCTAAAATTAAAGTTGATATTGTGATTAATAACTTGGCCAAGTCATTTAATAACTAAGTTAGAGAATTCAAAAGTATGCTAATTCTTATATTACTAAAGAAGACTAGTTTAAAACTTATGGCAAAGTTTCATGACAGATATTCTTAGTCTAAAAATTAGACAATAAAGACCAAATCTCATATCAACAGAACATTATGTGTATGTTTTGAAAAGAGAAGGAACATGAGAATGACTATAGCTAGTTCTAAATAATTAAAGGCCATACTAGGCTTTGTGTTGACTTGGTAAAAAAAAAAGTATTCTTGTAGAGAATGGGTAATGCCTAGAATTTCATGCTTACATGTGGTTTCTTGTGTTAATCATAAAAGAATTAACTTAAAAGATCTATATAATGATTATTATTGTGTGGATACATTTAGAAATTTATTTTAAAGATGGTACACTCATTATCAAAAGTTGAATTTGATCTTCAAAAAGATGTATTTGTTCTACATCTAGAACTCAAAAGGAGTATAGGTATACTAAGAAAGAATATACTAAGGAAAGGAAGAGAAGATTAACTTAATACATTTAGGAAAAAGGTTTCCACACTTCGATGTAACTGACACGACTAAAAGGTTGATGTCTTCTCCCAAGTGCAGGAGTGTCGAAGTAATAAATAACCCGGCAAGACCGGGGTCGAACCACAGGGAGGTTAATTGTATAAATTATAGACAACAATTATAAACAACAATACTGGCAATAATAACAACAACAATAACAATAACAGCAACAACTATAATAATAATAATAATAATAATAATAATAATAATAATAATAATAATAATAAAAGAGAAGAAGAAGAAGATGATGAGAACTTGGAGATAGAAAATTAATGTAAGGATTAAACAATAATAATAACAAATGTCAAGGTTAGAGGTTCCACTAATGGTATATCAAACAAGTATAGTATAAACTCTTATTATTGAATTGGAAACCACACACAAAGGAGGTTCCAATCAGATTATATATTGTTAACATGATTACATTAGTCATCTTATTCAATTAATGCTAATACTTGTAAATCTCGTCAAGCATTCATGATTATAACTTATGTTAACAACAAATCAAGTTCCTTTCATAGCTCAGGTGTCGGTTATACCATACATTATGGGCTATGAAAGTGCCAAGCATTTGTTGTACCAAGTGTTATACAACATAAATCAAGATTAGTCATTTAACAAGCAAAGTATTAAAGAGTAAACAAGATAACAAATATAAAACATGTTAGTATCAAACATTAAAGTCCATATTAAGTTTACATTATACTTATTCTCACACTATTAGTGTAACCTTTTCACCTTGACATAACTAACTTAGCTAGACATAATGAAAGAAAGCAAAATAGATAAACAAAATAAGAACATAAAAGCTAACTAAGTAAAGGAAAGGAAATGAAAGGCATAAACATGATATTAATGAAAGCAAAGCATAAACATTACAAAGAATACAAAGAGAGAAAGGAAGAGCATGATCTTGATCTGGAAACCAAGATGCCTAAATGCATGGCAAATGCCTCCTTTTATAGGCCAAAATTGGGAACTATTGATTTGATGACTAATTGATAAGTGGGTGGCCAACTTTTGACTTGGTGACAATCCTTATCTTCTCTTGTCTGCCCAAAACGTCATTGATAATGTCAAAATTGGAGCCCGTTGTAAACATGAAAGTTGTAGACCATTGTCTCAGCTTTCTTGTGTAAACAATTCAGCTCATTTGGACTTCTAGAACTCCAGATATGGTCAAAATACCAAACAGTGTTCGGGCTGGAAGACAGATTCGGGCTTCTTTGTTGTTGCTATAATTTGAACTTGATAATGACCTTTTTAGATCTTGGGCTCCATATGAAAGTTGTAGGCCTATGTCTTACCTTTCCATCCATATAAATTGGACCTAAATCTGAGATCTGTAGCTCCAGATATGACCCAATTACCAAACAGTATTCCGGTTTGGATTGCACCGACATCTCTTTTCTAAGTTTGACCATCTCTTTACCTTTGCAATTTAAGTTCTTAAAGTCATCAATCAATATTTTCATTTATGTGATAGACCTGCATTTAAAATGAACATTTACCATAAATTAAAGGTATCTTATATTATTAGATATATTATTATAAAACATGCTTTAGTTAAGGAGTTATTGATACTTCAAGTGCAAAATGATGATATAAAACCATGATAAAAATGCACTTTTAAGTACTAATCAGTAACATTTGCAAGAAATATAGATATATTTCCAAGACATGCCAACAAAATAGTGCTGAGCAAATTACTAATGATAGTGCTAGTATAGTATCCACAATTATAACAAGATGCAATAGTGTTAGAAAGGGGTCTAATAGTTTTGGTAGGGGCTTTAAAGGATCAAGCACTATTGGAAGAAGGTTTAGTGTTGTTGATAGAGTGATTAGTACTTAAAAGAGTATTTTTTATTAAGGTTTCGTATCAATATTTTGCACTTGAAGTATTAATAACTCCTTAACTAAAGCATACTTTATAATAACAAATCTGATAATATAAGATACCTTTAATTTATGGTAAATGTTCATCTTAAATGCAGACTTATTATATAAATCAAAGGATTGATTGATGAGTTCAACTATTGAAATTGAGAAGACAAAATGAAGGTGAAGCTTAGAAAAAAAATGCTAGTTCGGTCCAAACTAGAACACTATTTAGTCAATGGGTCATATCTGGAGTTGTAGATCTTGGATTTCAATTTGGTTTATATGGCTAGAAAGCTAAGACACAAGCCTAATATATTAATGGGAATGCAAACTTAATTGTGTTATTTGGAAATCCAAATCTTAACAATAACATAAAAGTCTGAATTTATCTTGCAGCCTAGACACTGTTTAGTATTTAGCCCATATTTTGAGTTCTAGAAGTCTAAATAATCTCTAATTCTTTTTCAAAGCCGAGATAATTTCTTAGAACTTTCATGATCAAGTCTGTTTAAATTCTGATATTAGCAATAACATTTTGTTCAGACAAGAAGATAAGGATTGTCACTAAGTCAAGATGTGGCCACCCATTCAACAATTAGTCAACAAATCAATAGTTTTCAATTTTGGCCTATAAAAGGAGGCATTTGTCATGCATTTAGACATTGATTTTCATATTAATATCATGTTCTTGCTCTTTTTCTTTATTTTTTTATAATGCTTAAATTTTGCTTTCATTAATCTCTTGTTTATATCTTTCATTTCCTTTTCTTTTCTTAGTTAACTTATAAGTTTATTATGTCAAGGTGAAAAGGTTACACTAATGGTGTAAGAATAAGTATAGTATAAACTCAACATAGACTTTAATGTTTTATACTAACATGTTTTATATTTGTTATCTTATTCACTTTTAATTCTTTGCTTGTTAAATGGTTAATCTAGATTTATGTTGTATAATATTTGGTACAACAAATATTTGGCACTTTCATAGCCCAATTGATTAGTATTTAAAAGTGTATTTTTTTTCAAGGTTTTATATCATCATTTTGCACTTGAAGTATCTATAACTCTTTAACTAAAATATGTTTTATAATAACATAGCTAATAATATAATATACTTTTAATTTATGGTAAATGTTTATTTTAAATGCAGGCCTATCACATAAATAAATGGATTGATTAACGAGTTTAAGAACTAAAATTGAAAGGACAAAGAGATGACCAAACTTAGAAAAAAGATATTGGTGCAGTCCAAACTAGAATACTGTTCGGTAATTGGGTCATATCTAAAACTGTAAATTTTAGATTTAGGTTTACTTTATATGTATGAAAAGGTAAGACATGGGCCTACAACTTTTATGGGGGCTCAAGATTTAAAAAGGCCATTTTCAAGTTCAAATTGTAGCAACAATGAAGAAGTCTAAATCTGTCTTGCAGTCCAAACACTGTTCAGTGTTTGGACTATATCTGGAGTTCTAAAACTCCAAATGACTTCTATTTTTTTTTCTAGAAACCTAAGACAATTTCCTACAAGTTTCTTTCAAGTGGTTCTAATTTTGACATTATCAATGATGTTTTGGGCAGACAAGAGAAGATAAAGATTGTCACCAAGTCAAAAGTTGGCCACCCACTCATCAATAAGTCATCAATTCAATAGTTTTTAATTTTGGCCTATAAAAGGAGGTATTTTCCATGTATTTAGGTATCTTGGTCTCTAAATCAAGATCATGTTCTTGCTTTCTCTTTTTGTATTTTTGTAATGTTTAAGTTTTGTTTTCATTAATATCTTGTTCATGCCTTTCATTTCCTTTCCTTTACTTAGTTAACTTTTATCTTATTTATGTTTTTATTTTGTTTATTTATGTTTCTTTCTTTCATTATGTTTAGCTAAGTTTATTACGTTAAGGTGAAAAAGTTACACTAATGGTGTAAGAATATGTATAGTGTAAACTTAACATGGACTTTAATGTTTGATATTAACATGTTTTGTATTTGTATTTGTATTTGTATTTATTATAGTGAAAACAACTGTAAAAATCTTACAAAGTGGATTTTATTGGCTCACCATGTTTAAGGATTCACATGTCTTCTACAAAACCTATGAAAATTGTCAAAAGATGAGGTTTATTTCAAAACACAAAGAGTCTTTAGATAATTTTCTATTGACTCTTAAGTCTCATCATAGTGGATATATACATCGTGCAATTCATGACTTATAAACCCATTTCCATAAAGAACATGCTCGACATAGTCTTGGAAATCTAGCTAAAAATGACCCTATTTGCTGGTTTTTAAGAAAACTGGATGGGAAGCATATCTCCGACCTATAGAGGGCGTTTAAGTCATTCTTGGATGTAAAACCAATGGAAAATGTGAGCCACAATCACAACTGCGATTTGAGTCTTAGTTTGTAAAAACTTGTGTCTTTTGGTTTTATTAATAGCATAATATTTGTGTTTTGTTGTTTCTTATATTTGTTTAAGTGTGTTTCAGGTTTGTTAGTGTTCGGTGTTTCAGGTGATGTCTTCTATACTCTATCTTTCTATATTAGGATATTAAGGACAATGTCTCATTTTGGTTGGAGAGAGAGGGTAGTAGTTGATATTAAAAAATAAAAACTAACTATGTTTTCTTTTTCGTAAACCATTTGCAAACTGTTGTTACTAAGATGATAGAGTAAAGAGGAATTTTATTGACTCTTAAGAGGTATCTTGGTTAACATTTTTCAATGGTTATTTGCAATATTCATAACAAGATCTATCATAATACTTCTTGAAATATTCAAGTTTATAAATTCTCACATTACTATCACTTAATTCTGCTCATATACTCATTTAACATGTATTCTTAAACCTTAATTTTCACACACATACACACTTTAACATATGATTATGGATTGCATATTGGATTATTATATTATTTATATTCTTTTGTTAAAAGTAACAACTAAGAGAAAGGGATAGTATATAATTTGAAAAAAAAACAAAAGAAAAAGAAAAAGAAAAAAGGATGATAATAAAAATATAGATACGTTTGGTTTTGTAGCCTCCCTAACCGAAGTAATTAAACCTGAAGAGGTGTCTTAACACCTAATACCCTAAAGTCAACTGACTTGGGAGTTATTGGCTCAATGCTTGTTACATGAGTTGAGGATAAAAGCTTAATGGAATCAAACATTGCACTATCTATATATTAGTATCTACAACCCGAGTTACTAAGCTCGTAGGAGTGTCTCAACACCTAATGCCTTAAGACCAACTGGTTTAGGAGTCATTAGCTAAAAGCTCGTTACATGGGTTAAAGATGCATTGTGTTTTATATATATATATATATATATATATATATATATATATATATAACACAAAAAAAAAAAAGAAAAAAATTTCAACCCAAGAAAGTTAACCTTAAACATTAGAATAAGAATTTTGCTTTCTTTCAAGTAAAGTCTCATAACCATGAGTTGATATATTGAGCACAAAATAAAGATTTATTAATATCTTGTTTAAGAGGTAGTGAACAGATATATAAATTTAATGAGAGTTTGTTTATCCGGATAGATTAATGGAAGTTGAATGATGAATACCTTGTGATTAGTATTTAAAGTGCATTTTCATCAAGGTTTTATACCATCATTTTGCACTTAAAGTATCAATAACTCTTTAATTAGAGCATGTTTTACAATAACAAGTCTGATAATATAAGATACCTTTAATTTACGGTAAATGTTCAATTTAAATGTAGGTATTTTCACAATTCAAAGGATTGATTGTTGTGATTAACTATTGGAGGTGAAAGGACAAAGAAAAGGCTAAGCTTATAAAGGAAATGCTGATTCACTTCAAATTTGAATACTGTTAAGTAATTGGATCATATCTAGAGTTATAGATCTTGGATTTCAGGTTAATTTATATGGCTAGAAAGATAAGAAATTGGCTTACAACTTTTATGGTATGGAAAGACCCAAATATGCCATTTTTAAATTCAAAGTTTATCTATTTTTCTTTCTTTCATTAAGTCTAGCTAAGTTTATTATGTCAAGGTGAAAAGGTTACACTAATGGTGTAAGAATAAGTATAGTATAAACTTAATATGGACTTTAATGTTTGATACTAACATGTTTTCTATTTGTTATCTTGTTCACTCTTTAATACTTTGCTTGTTAAATGACTAATCTTGATTTATGTTGTATAACAACTGATATAACAAATGTTTGGCACTTTCATAGCTCATACTGTATGGTATAACCGACACCTGAGCTATGAAAGGAACTTGATTTGTTATTAACATAAGTTATAATCATGAATGCTTGACAACATTTACAAGTATTAGCATTAATTGAAAAAGATGACTAATATAATCTTGTTAACAATCTATAATCTGATTGGAACCTCCTTTGTATGTGGTTTTCAATTGAATAATAAGAGTTTATACTACATGCTTGATCGCTTTTTATGATCGGTTTGTTTTAACTCGCAAGTGCACGAGTGTGCGATGTAGCAATTAACTCGGTAAGATCGAGGTCATATCCACAGAGAGCTAGATCTTGAAATTAAGCTAGGTAATAAGAAAAAAACTAAAGAGAAATTAAATTAACAATAACTTGGTTGAAAATAATTGATAGATTTGTTTTTAAAGATGAAAAAGTGTAAATAGATTTTAAATGACAAGAAAAAGTAAGTCTTGGTCCAAATCAATTTTAATGGTGATGTATTGGTGATTTCTTCAACATATATAATATAACTCAACCTAATATCAACGATGGTGATATTAGATTGGAAGATATTACAATGAAGTTTAGAAAGATGAAGATTGATTATTACTTAAGAATGAACAAGTACTTTCATATTAAGTAAGACATTGAATCAAGCAATCTCTATACCAAAACTAAAGTTTGTGCATAAAAATTCAAGATTATAACATTACCTAAATGATTTCTAAAATTTCTTTGCAATAATAAATCATTCATGAAGAAAATGAAAAGATAAACATTAAGATTCATTCATATCCTAAAGAACTTACCTCAATCACCATTATCCTTGATTTGGATCCAAGAAAGAGTTTAGCCAACCATGATTATATATAAGAACACTTCAATAAACATGAAATAACTTGAATTAAACTGAAATAATAAGTTTTACAAACTAAAGAACTGAAATCTATAAAGAAGAACACAACACAATTTTAGCAAAAATTCGGACACAAATTTGACTCTAACTTTGGACAGCAATTTGACCCTCTTAGAAGCCTTATCTCGAGATCTCTATTAGATATATATTTATAGAAAATTCTGTCACCTTTCCAGATAATTAAAGAACAGCTCATTTGAATACCCGAGTCAAACGTTATGCGCAAAACACCGAAAGGTGTTCTGAAAAATCAAATCAGGACAACTTTACAACTACTTTGGTGCACGTTTTTCTTCCTCATTTATGAGCTATCTCTTTCTTATTTTTGACCCAAAATAATATAAAAATATCCCCTCCAGCTTTCCATCCATGTGCTTGCCTTCTTGGATCAATGGATTACCCAAAATAAATCAATTGTTGTTGTGTGGACATGTAAGATCATGGATTGTGTTTGGGCTGATTTGAAGGTTGATTTGGGGCTGAATTTAAGCATCAAATAAGTATACAAATATACCTATTATTTGGGCTAAGATTGACATTGAAACCTTGAGTGTTTAATGGTTGAAGTTTGCACACAACATAAGACAAGTTTGGGCTTAAAATAGATCATATGATATTCTTTTCTAGAATTGGAATAGAATTGATTTTTGGGACAAATTTGGAGCACTTATTATAACCAAGATTTGCTTCAATCTTCAACTAAATATCTCTTCAATTCTTTGTTCTGAATTCCGACGTTGAATTTCCTGAATTAATTCATTTAAGCTCCAAAAACCTATCGAAACATTAAAACAAACTTCATTACTGAAAAGCACATCAATTATTATAAAAAAAACCAAATAAAAACAATAAATACATATATAAAATAAGAGACTTAATGACACTTTTGATGCACAATCACTATACTTGTTTGACATGTCATTAGTAGATCCTCTAACCTTGACATTGTTTGTTATCATTGTTTAATCCTTACGTTAATTTTTCATCTCAAAGTTCTCATCAACTTTTCTTCTTCTTATATTTCTTTATTATTGTTGTTATTATTATTATTATTACTACTACTACTACTACCACCACCACTACTACTACTACTACTACTACTACTATTACTACTACTAGTAGTAGTAGTATTATTAGTATTATTATTGCTACTATTATTATTGTTGTTGTTATTGTTACTATTGTTGTTGTTTTTAATTGTTGTTTATAATTTGTACAATTAACCTCTTTGTGGTTCGACCCCGGTCTTGCCGGGTTATTTATTACTTCGACACTCTTGCACTTGGGAGAAGACAACAATCTTTTAGTCGTGTCAAGTTTTTGGCGCCGTTGCCGGGGAGGTAAGTTCTTGTACAAATTATAGTATTTATTTTATTTTCACTTTTCACTTTTCATGTATATAACTTTGTTTCTTTTCTTTTGTTTCTTCTTCTTTTGTTTTCTTCTTCCTTTTATTCTATTCCTACATGTGCATGAGAGTGTGGTCACGTACATCAAGTGGTAGACTTTGTAGGGTATCCTCATCATTTTCAGAAAACATGACCGAAGAAGATAATCAATCACTTCATAATGAGAATAATAAGAATAACCGTGCTAGAACACTTAGAGACCACAAGAATCCCACAAGAACAAGTGCACCATCATGTATAGTTTTTCCTCCCGATGTATCTCATTTTAATTTTAAGCCAGACATTATTCAACTTTTACCTTCTTTTCATGGCTTAGAATTGGAAAATCCATACTTACATTTAAGGGAATTTGAGGAGGTTTGCAACACATATAATAATTTAAATTGTAGCATGAACACCATCAGATTAAAACTTTTTCCTTTTTCATTAAAAGATAAAGCTAAAACATGACTATAAAATTTGAGACCAGGATCCATTCGTGCTTGGGATAAAATGCAACAACAGTTTTTAAAGAAGTTTTTTCCATCTCATAGAACAAACTCTTTTAAAAGACAAATCACTACTTTCACTCAAAAACCAGGAGAAATTTTTTACCAATGTTGGGATAGGTATTGAGACTTGCTTAATACTTGCCCTCATCATGGTTTTGAAACATAGAGATTGGTTTCATATTTTTATGAAGGGTTAACACCTAGAGATAGGCAAATGGTTTAATTGATGTGCAATGGAACTTATGTTAACAACAAATCAAGTTCCTTTCATATCATAGGTGACAGTTATACCATACAATTTGTGATATAAAAGTACCAAGCATTTGTTGTACCAAGGGTTATACAACATAAATCTAGATTAGTCATTTAACAAGCAAAGTATTGAAAAGTGATCAACACATACAAAACATGTTAGTATCAAACATTAAAGTCCATGTTAAGTTGACACTATACTTATTCTTACACCATTAGTGCAACCTTTTCACCTTAACATAATAAACTTAGCTAAATATAATGAAAGAGAGAAATATAAATAAACAAGATAAAAACATAAATAAGATAAAAGAAAACAAAACTTACACATTATAAAAATATAAAGAGAGAAAGCAAGAGCAAACACAATCCATGATCTTACATGTCCACACAACAAATAACAATTGATTTATTTTGGGTAATCCATTGATCCAAGAAGGCAAGCACATGGATGGAAAGCTGAAGGGGATATTTTAACATTATTTTGGATCAAAAAGAAGAAGGAGACACCTCATAAATGAGGAAGACAAACGTGCACCAAAGTGGTTGTAAAGCTGTCTTGATTTGATTTTTCAGAATACCTTTCGATGTTTTGCCCATACCTTTTGACTCAGGTGTCCAAATGAGTTGTTCTTTAGTGATCTGGAAAGATGACAGAATTTCTTATAAATATGTCTCTAATAGACATCTCGAAAAAAAGCTTCTAAGAGGGTCAAATTGCTGTCCAAAGTTAGAGTCAGATTTGTGTCCGAATTTTTTCTGAAATTGTGTTGTGTTCTTCTTTATAGATTTCGGTTCTTTAGTTTGTAAAAATTATTATTTCAGTTTGATTCAATTTATTTAATGTTTATTGAAGTGTTCTTCTCTATAATTATGGTTGGCTAAACTCTTCCTTGGATCCAAATCAAGGATAATGGTGATTGAGGTGAGTTCTTTAGGATATGAATGAATCTTAATGTTTATCTTTTCATTTTCTTCATGAATGAGTTATTATTGCAAAGAAATTTTAGAAATCATTTAGGTAATATTATAATCTTGAATTTTTATGCACAAACTTTAGTTTTGGTATAGAGATTGCTTGATTCAATGTCTTACTTAATATAAAGTACTTGTTCATTCTTAAGCAATAATCAATCTTCATCTTTCTAAACTTCATTGTAATATCTTCCGATCTAATATCACCATCGTTGATATTAGGTTGAGTTATCTTATATATGTTGAAGAAATCATCAATACATCACCATTAAAATTGATTTGGACCAAGGCTTACTTTTTCTTGTCATTTAAAATCTATTTACACTTTTCCATCTTTGAAAACAAATCCATCAATTATTTTCAACCAAGTTATTGTTAATTTAATTTCTCTTGAGTTTTTTTCGTTACCTAGTTTAATTTCCAGATCTAGCTCTCTGTGGATATGACCTCAATCTTACCGAGTTAATTGTTACATCGCACACTCGTACACTTGCGAGTTAAAACAAGCCGATCATAAAAAGCGGTCAAGCAATTTTGACCAACATCTCTTTTATAAGTTTGGCCCTCTCTCAGTCCTTTCAATTTTACTACTTCAACTCATCAATCAAGCCTTTTATTTATATGATAGACTTGTATTTAGGATGAATATTTACCATAAATTAAAGGTATCTTATGGTATCAGACTTGTTAAGGAGTTATTGATACTTCAAGTGCAAAAAAATGATATAAAACCTTCATAAAAATACACTTTTAAGTACTAATCATATAACCTACTGATTAGTACTTAAAAGTACATTTTTATCAAGGTTTTATATCATCATTTTGCACTCAAAGTATCAATAACTCATTAACTAAAACATGTTTTATAATAACGTATCTAATAATATAAGATGCCTTTGATTTAAGGTAAATGTTCATTTTAAATGGAGGCCTATCACATAAATGAAAGGATTGATTGATGAATTTCAGAATTGAAATTGAAAGGATAAAGAGATGGCCAAACTTAGAAAAAAAATATCGGTGCAATCCAAACCGGAACACTGTTCGGTAATTGGGTCATATCTGGAGCTGTAGATCTCATATTTAGGTCTACTTTATATGGTTGGAAAGGTAAGACATAGGCATATAATTTTCATATGGAGCCCAAGATCTAAAAAGGTCATTTTCAAGTCCAAATTATAGCAACAACAAAGAAGTCTGAATCTGTCTTCCAGCCCGAGCACTGTTCAGTCTTTGGCCCATATCTAGAGTTCTAGAAGCCCAAATGAGCTGAATGTTTTACACAAGAAAGATAAGATAATTTCTATAACTTTTATGTTTTTAAGTGGCTCTAATTTTGACGTTATCAATGACGTTTTGGGCAAACAAGAGAAGATAAGGATTGTCACCAAGTCAATAGTTGGTCACCCACTCATCAATTAGTCATCAAATCAATAGTTCCTAATTTTGGCCTATAAAAGTAGGTATTTACCATGCATTTAGGCATCTTGGTTTCCATATCAACATCATGCTCTTGCTTTCTCTCTTTGTATTTTTTGAAATGTTTATATTTTGCTTTCATTAATATCAAGTTTATGCCTTTCATTTCCTTTCCTTTAGTTAGTTAACTCTTATCTTATTTATGTTCTTATTTTGTTTATTTATTTTTCTTTCTTTTATTATGTGTAGCTAAGTTTATTATGTCAAGGAGAAAAGGTTACATTAATGGTGTAAGAATAAGTATAATGTAAACTCAATATGGACTTTAATGTTTGATACTAACATGTTTTATATTTGTTATCTTATTCACTCTTTAATACTTTGCTTGTTAAATGACTAATCTTGATTTATATTGTATAACACTTGGTAAAAAAAATACTTGGTACTTTCATAGCTCATACTGTATGGTATAACCGATACCTGAGCTATGAAAGGAACTTGATTTGTTGTTAACATAAGTTATAATCATGAATGCTTGACGAGATTTACAAGTATTAGCATTAATCGAATAAGATGACTAATATAATCATGTTAACAATCTATAATCAGATTGGAACCTCCTTTGTGTGTGGTTTTCAATTGAATAATAAGAGTTTATACTATACTTGTTTGACATACTATTAGTGGATCCTCTAACCTTGACATTTGTTATTATCATTGTTTAATCTTTACATTAATATTCCATCTCAAAGTTCTCATCTTCTTCCTTTTCTTCTCCTTCTTTTTCTTTATTATTATTATTATATTATATTATTATTGTTATTGTTATTATAATTGTTATTGTTATTGTTAGTATTATTATTGTTATTGTTGTTATTATTATTGTTATTGTATTTTTCTTATTTATAATTTGTACAATTAACCTCCCTGTGGTTCGACCCCACCAGTCTTGCTGGGTTATTTCTTACTTCGACACTCTTGCACTTGAGAGAAGACATCAATCTTTTAGTCATGTCACCTACACTTATGCTATAAAAGGAATTTGATTTGTTGTTAACATAAGTTATAATCATTAATACCTGATAATATTTACAAGTAGTAGCATTATTCAAATAAGATAACTAATGTAATCATGTTAAAAATTTATAATCTGATTAGAACCTCCTTTGTGTTTGTTTCTAGTTGAGTAATAAAAAGAGTTTATACTATACTTATTTGAAATACTATTAGTAGATCCTCTAACCTTGACATATATTTTTATCATTATTTAATTTTCACATTAATCTTACAATCTCAAAGTCCTCTTTAATTCCTTCTTTTTCTTCTTTTTATTCTTATTGTTGTTGTTGTTGTTGTTGTTGTTGTTATTTATAATTTATATAATTAACCTCCCTGTGGTTCGACCCCGGTCTTGGCGGGTTATTTATTACTTCGACACTCCTACACTTGAAAGAAGATATCAATCTCTTTAATTGTGTCATATAAGCTCAAACAAGGGCTTAATAGTTTTTAGATATGGAAAAGGTGATATTGGTACATCCTCCTTTCAACACCTAACCTAAACACAAGTGATTCTTATAAATATGCTAGCTAGTTTTATAGATTTAATGAAATAATTTATATTTAATTATCAATATTATTTCAAATATGCAAGTTTATACTGCTAGAACTAGTTCTTAATGATCTACACAAACAAGCTATCATGGTTGAAGACGTATTAAAAACTAGTGACTATTGAATGCTAAATTTATGTTATTAATATGAATAAATGTCATATCTTAGATAATTATGTTTATTGTATTAGGTAACATGACATGTTGAAATATTTATGGATGCTTGTGTGTGAATTTTTGTCGTTTGTAGGCTTATTAATGCTTGCTACTAGTATGCTTTTGATATAATTGATATTAATTTGAATGTATTTTGAATATATTAGTAAATACATTGACTATGTTTCACTTCTTTAATTCAAACAATATAATTGTTATAACTAATAACATTGCATATGCTAAATTAGCAACTACCAATAGCTTTACATACTTTCTAAACTAGCTTCCATATTGTTAATTTTGTTTTTATCCAAACATAATTCATCTTTTATATTCTTCACTTTATCTACCATTAACTCAACATCATTTGCATCTCATTCCTCTCTCGTAGATGATTCAATTTCATTTATAGATTTGCATCAATCAATACATATATTTTCACATAACTTTTAATCATATCTATAAAATAGTTTGTTTTTACTAACTTATATTTATGATATTTTGACTGCAACTCTTTTTTCATATTTCATTCACTGTTTATTCTTGAAAGTATGTCCAAGTTATTGCAGCTTTATATACTATTAAAACTTGATGTTAATGATATCATTTTTAATATTAAGTTTGTATTGTTATTGTGTGAATTGTAGAATTTTGAGAGGTTTATTTAATGAAATTATGGTGAAAATAAAAAGGAAAATGTTGTTGATTAGTTATGATGATAATTATTTAGGTTGATTTGATAGAATTATGGTGAAAACAAGGGAGGATATATTGGAGATGATGATGGAGGAGGTTATTGGATTTTTTATTTGGTAAAACATGCTTAAATATGACTGGAAATTATTGTTAAATACTGAAACTTATGGAATTTTTATAATTATTTAAACATTATGTAACACTCTTTTCAATTTTGTAATTATTTAAACAATGTGTAACACTTTTTTCAATAAAAACAAAGCTACAACTTCCTTTTAAAAAAACAACCCAACAACTATTTAATAATATTTTTATTAATTTAGAATTCATGAGCTCTTATATATCATTATCTTAAATATATTATCCATCTTGTAAATAAATATATATTTTGTTGATTTTTGTATTTATCATCAATTTTAAAAAAACATAAAGTCTTACCATAAATGTAATATTTAAAAATTTAACTGTAAAATAAAAAATAAAAACTCAAACCATAAAATAAGTAAAAAAATTAAAAATTCTGGACTCGTAAAGAGTAATAGAAAACGGTCGAGGTGGATGCGCTCAAGAGTCTCAAAATCACTTCATAGTTCACATCGATCACGCTGCCTCGATTTGCAAATAAATATATTATTCACTGGATGGAAAGGGCCCGACAAATTCAAAGCTGAAATATTCCAGGGTCAAGAACAACAAATAGACCCAAGACACGCGGATCCAAATATCCCACTCCCTTGAGAAGGGTGCAGGATCATAATTGTAAAAACGATAGAGCTACACACTGATGTTCGAGATATCCACCACTACCAGGTGGCTGCTGTTAGAAACCATTATCGGCTTGCTGTAGAGCCATTAACTAAAGGAATTCACAGCCTTATCTTCAACTTTGAACTGAAAAAACCGAGGCAATCCTCTCATTCCAATTCAAAGTTTAAGCAGAAGCGTAGGAAGAAACGCGCTGTTCATAGAGCACTTGGAGAGGGTACGGAAATAAAGACTAACAGAAAAACAGAGGTCATCTTCAAGACAGAAAAATGAAAATGAAAGAGTAATTATCTTAAGACAAACAGTCGATTAATTATATGAAAAAAAAAATGTATGAAATTACAGTCCTCATCTCTCAAAGATTAAACTATTTATCTGACAGGCAGCATATCACAACTAAAAATAACAATCCCTGTTACGATGACAAATAAATGCAAACATGCATGCATGCTTCCCATTGTATTCCAGATTCTGAAGCACCATAATTTTATCTACACCAACATGCAGAGCATAACGTGCTTCTTGGGACATGATGGGAATTCCAGACCTGGGTGTTGTTCTGCGATGCTCAGCACGCATCATGGAGTGTGGTGCTGCAACGCTTCTTGAAGACTTTTAACAGCATTATCATAGTACACAAAACCCATGAACCAAAATTCGTGGTTGTCAACAGAAATAATCTGGATATACTTTTCAGCTGATTTGACTTTGCTTGTTGATGGATTGACAGCCTTCAGCTGATGTAATGGAATAACAACCTATGTACATACAGAGAAAAGACTGATATAAATAAGAACCTTTGTGAGATTAAAACTAGATTTGATTCCAAACGAGGACAGGACAAATGGATGCTTATTTGCCTACATTGGGATATAATCATTAAGCAAAGAGCCAATAAATTCCAATACATCAGCTCCTGTTTCACATTTATAAACCCCTCTGCTAGTTTAACTGTAGGAGAAATCAGTGACTCTAGTACAGTTGTTCAAATGAAAAGGCAACATTGCAGATACTATTCACCTTTTTTTTTTTTTTTTTACTTATGCTCTCAAGATAATAATGCAAATTTGTAATAGTGATGCCTGAGCATCCAAATCCGTGGGTCCAAAGAAAAATAGGACTTAGCACTGCAAGTTATATGTTGCTATGATTTATTTTTGGCAACATCATTTATAATAATGCTAGGATTTATATTGCAGAAAAAGTTATTTTTTATGCCATAGATAACACATGCAGACATGGTGCACTTACATACACAATGATACAAAGGGTAAAACTTGGGCAGGGTCTTTTGGTAAGATAGATTCCATGAAGAACAATTGTATAACAAAAATAATAATGATGAAACATCAGGACTCTAAATTAAAGCTTTTCCTCCACCCTTTGATAGCTGTAGATGGTCATGTCATAGTCAATTGCTATTGATTTATCAATAATGTTGCTATGGAAAGACACTTGGCAAAATACCAATGATCATCAACATTAATCTTGAGGACAGCGCAACATTATCCGAGTTGTCTACCAGGAAAATTAGTGAAGTATGACCGTTAAGAAAACTGCTGTCAAGGTATCTTAGAACCTCAATGTGGCATGTTGTACCATGGATTGATCATTAACAAACTGGATGAAAGGCAAGGGTGGATATATCATCAAAATTATCAACAGATGTAGCACCATAACCAGACTACAGAAGAAATCCCACGCCAATAAAAATGCATGCAGACTATAAGTTGGTCTATGAGAATATTTGAATGACAAGGAGAGAATACTTTACATGATATGTTAGCAACCACCACTGCCAGATGAAACCATACAGCAAATAGCACTTTTAAGGATTTGTTAACAAGGACTAGTCAGTCAATACTCAGCCCACATTAAACTAAATCTAAATGCTATGCTATCCACTCAAAGATCCGTTAACTTGACGGGTCATACTTAGATGCACAAATTGTTAAAGGTTTCAAGCATATTCTTCTCACATAAAGGTTTCGTATTGTAAACTGGATTCTCATGCAGGCACTTCCTTTTTCTTCCCAGCAAATAAAACAAATCTCTATATTAGACTAATAGTATAACTCTGGCAGTTATTGGGGATGCAAGCTTTATGACAATAACCCAAACCAACAGAAGCAGTTTCTCAATGCATAAAGGATGGTAAAAAAAAATCTTTTGCTAGAAGACTGTCATGGATAGGTTGCTTCTATAGCCTGGATATCTAAATTATGTTGCCAAAATAATGACAAGCACAATTTGCATACCTTATAATAGCTCCACTCAGTTTGCTCACCAATTTTGTAAGACAGAGGATTGTCACTGCAGAATGCAAGTTTTGCCGTTGACAAATACAATACTCCCATAACTGGACCAGCAGAAGTGGACAGGTAGCATGCAAATGTCTTCACAAGTTGCTCCTCAGGAACAGTCTCAAAAGTTTGTCGAAAAATCTTCTCATAACCACCTTCAGCGAGAACTTTGGTTCCCTGAGCAATTCTTCCAACAGCAGCATCAGCAAAACTAGGGCCTGTCTTCACTGGTCAAAAAAGTATTTCAGAATCAGAAGTTCAACAAGAAGATGCTAAACATGAAATTTAGTCAATCGGTTTGATTTGAAAATCAGAATAACTATCAGTGCAGCAGCTAAAATAAATTATTCAATCATTTCAAACTATCAAATAACTCTCATCACAACTGCAGCGGCCAGAAGCAACAGATTCTGCTAAAAATATATATTAGGCCTTCAACAAGGCAAACAGTGAAGAAATCAGAGTATCACATGATACTCTCAATCAGAATTCTTTTTAATAAATGAATCCAGCAGGAAGCAATAACTTTGAACACAACACAAAATACCTCATAACACCAAGTCAAAAGGCACAGATTGCCCAATTGTTATTGCTGTGTTAAGAATTAAATAAAATGGCACAATCAAGTGTAGAAATTTAAGCTGAAAAGCTCTGACAAAGATGCTTAACGGCCACAATATTTCTAAGTTGTAACTAAAGACCATCTTTACAAAAACATCAAGAGGTGATAGAATAGTCAAAAAAGGATAAGGGTGGATTCAGACCACCACCAACGTCAAAATAAAAAGACGGGCATGGCCGAGCTGAACAGGCTGATTCTACACTGATCATGTAAGAAAAGAAAGCGCTTCCACTATAACTAGTCAAAATTCACAATTCCATTATATGCAGAAGCAGGCCATAGAACATTACCATCATTTATGTCTTGCAAAAGAGTAACAGTTTCCAAAATCTGACTAGCATATGAATTTTACCAAGCAAAAACATAGACAATCAAGTACAAAGAAAAAAGGAAGGAGGAAAAAGCATACAGTGTTGCCACATGTTGCCAGCAAGATCCTCAGCCTTCTTCGTTGCCTCTGCCGCCTTCTTTCCCCATTTCCCTAGTACATCCTTCACCGCCTCCATTTTATCTACTCAGAAAAAGAACCAAAATGCCAGTTAATTAACTAATAAAAAAGAAAAGAAAACCCTAATTAATTTTTTAAAAAGAAAATAGTGAGGCAAACTACTCTTGGAGGAAGAAGGGGCAACAGGGGCAGGAGACACGTAGGGATTGGAATCAGCCGGCATGGTAGTGACAGTAGTTCCGGCGATGGGAGGTGAGCCTTGGGTTGGGCCTGCAGGTTTAGAAAGTGTTGTCGATCCCATGGATACGCTGGCCCAATTGTCAAGAGGAGGAGCGACGTCTTGAGGGTCTAGCTTTGGGTAGGGAGCGTAATCAGAGTTGTGAGGATCGCTGATCTTGTCCTTGACCTCGACGTGCTTTTCAGATTCTAAATCTGACGATGATGGTGCAGGTTTCTTGGTTTGATCTTCATGAGGGTCTTGCTTTTGATTCATTTTCAATTTTTAATGTTTTTTTTCCAGGGGGGTTTGGATCTGCTTCTGTTTAACAGATGATAGAAATCTTGTAAAAGGGTGGCCCTAGGGGCTAGGGCTGGGGAGGGGGAAAAATCTGACTTCAACGTTTAAATTTCCAGGTTATTAAGATAAATAGAGTTTCCGGAGACTTCCTTTGATTTTAAATTTTCCAATCATGGGCCTAAAAGTTGTGAGTGAAAGCCACTGTTGAAGAAGTCTACATATTGAATGAATGGCCACAAAGTTTGGACATGTTTTATTGAGATCCCTTCGGCCTTTTATCTATTAACATTCGGCTCAACATGTTTCGACCAATTGGGCTTAGTTACAAGCCTATATATTTTATGTTTTTTTTATTCTCCTCCTTTTTTTAATTAATGTGTTTTTCAATTAAAAATTTGTTTTGCTCTAGAATGCAAGATCATATATTTAAAAAAAATTAATTTAATTATTTCTAAATATTTTTTATCACACACAGACTAATCAACATCTTAACTTTCAAAAACACTTATTATGAATATAATTATATTAATATGAAAAAAATAAATTTATAAAGAATAATAAATTATTTTTGTATAATGTGATAATTTATAATCATTAAAAAATAAATGAATTAGAATACTTTTTTATAGCTGAATAAAATTAATTAACCAAAGAGCGAGAATTGGTCATGAAAGAAAACTAATTTTATTATTGAAATAACAATATAGTAATTATATAGATAAATGAAAATTGGTCATGTTCTTAAAGCAATTAGATTTAATGATGAAGTGGCAGAGATTAAATGATAATAAAATAAAAATTGCATTTGTGATAGAATTATTATCTTATATTTCTAACCATGTTAGATTTTAACTTTATAATAGCTCAAATATTTTATTTGACATATAATTGTGTTTAATTATTTATTTTATTATTAAATATTAAAGAAATAATTTAATAAAAAATAAATTATAATTTAGTTATCTTATATTTGAGAAATGAATTTTTTTTAATAATTATAAATCCTCTTTTAACATGATTTTGATGAGTAAAGAAATTATAAGAAGTTAGTTAAAAAAGTAATGTTCATTATAAATTAAAATGAAAATAATGATCTATGTTTATTACTTTGAATATTAGAAGTTTGATAATAATACATATCAAGAATAAAATATATTTTTTATATATATTGTTATCTCTTGTCCATTGTTAACTAAATAAAATAAAAAATATTTACTTTGTTTTATATATTATTACCATACACAACTTTATCTCTATTTTCTATATCATCTCGACCCTTCAATCCTACATGTATTTGTTTCTACTATCTCGAGATGGTAACTAACGATACAAGAAAAAAAATATTGCTTAACATGATAAATATTACATTGACCTAAATGTTATTTAGTCATAGTGAAGCAAATAATTATTGAGCTTTTCAATATGACACGACCAAAAGATTGATATCTTCTTTCAAGTACAGAAGTGTCAAAAGTACTAAATAACTTGACAAAACTGCAGTCAAACCATGAAAAAGTTAATTATATAAGTTATAAATGATGATGAAGAGGAGGAGGAGGAGTTGAAGAAGATTTTGAGATGTAAGATTAATGTAAAGATTAAACAAGGATCAAATAATTATCAAGGTTAAAGGATCTACTAATGGTATTTAAAAAAAAAAATATAAACTCATTTTATTACCCAACTAGAAACTATAAACCAAGAAGGTTCCAATCGGATTATAAATTGTTAACATGATTACATTAGTTATTTTATTCAAATAATACCAATACTTGTAAATGTTATCAATTATTCATAATTTTAACTTATGTTAACAATAAGTTAAGTTCTTTTCATAGCACGTGTCAATTATACCATACAGTTAGGTTATGAAAATGTCAAATATTTGTTATACCAAGAGTTATATAATATAAATCTATATTAACCATTTAACAAGCAAAATATTAAGAGTAAATAAGATAACAAATACAAAATATATTACTATTAAACATTAAAGTTCATGTTAAGTTTATATTATATTTATTTTTACATTATTAGTGTACCTTTTTCACCTTGATATGATAAACTTAGCTAAATATAATAAAGAAGAGAAACATAGATAAACAAAATAAGAACATAAATAAGATTTTAGTTAACTAAGTAAAGGAAAAGAAATAAAAAGTATAAACAAAATATTAATATAAGTAAAACTTAAGCATTACAATAAGAAAAAGAGCAAGAATATGATCTTGATATGAAAACCATGATGCCTAAATGTATGGCAAATGGCTTCTTTTTTAGGTCAAAATTTAAAACTATTGATTTGTTAACTAATTATTGAGTGAGTGACCACATCTTGACTTGGTGATAATTTTTATCTTTTTATCTAAACAAAATATCATTGTTAACATCATAATTTAGACAGATAGTCTTCATAAAAGTTCTAGAAAATTATCTTAACTTTCCAATAAAAAAACAAAAAGAGATTATTTGAACTTTTAGAACTCGAGATATAAACTAAATATTGAATAATATCTACGCTACAAGACAAATTTCAACTTCTCTATTATTATTACAATTTGAACTTGAAAACAACCCTTTTGAATTTTGGACTCTTCATGAAAGTTTTAGACATATGTCTTAGCTTTCTATTTATACAAAGCAAACCTAAATCTATGTTCTACAATTCCAGATATGACCCAATGACTTAACAGTGTTCCAATTTAGACTAAGTCAACATCTCTTTTCTAAGCTTAGCCCTCTCTTTGTCTTTTCACTTTCAATAGTTAATCACATCAATCAGTTCCTTGATGTATGTGATAGGTTTGTATTTTTTTAAATTAAAGATATTTTATATTATTAGATATGTTATTATAAAACATGCTCTAGCTAAGAAGCTATTAATACTTTAAGTGCAAAAAAATGATATAAAACTTTTATAAAAACTAACTTTTAAGTATTAATCATACCCCTCAACCAACTTATTACTAACCAGCTTATTATTACTCCCTATTAATCAAAGCATTAAAACAGAAAAATAATTTGCAAGTTCCACAAAGCAAGGCATTCATTATTTAACTTCCATTAATCTATCCAAATAAAGAAACTTTTATTAAATTTATATATCTGCTTCATACTTCTTAAACAAGATATTATAAACCTTCTTTTTATACTCAATATATTAACACATAGTTATGAGGCTTTTCTTAGAAGAAAACAAAATTTTGTTCTAATGTTTATGGTTAACTTTCTTAGGTTGAGATTATTATCCTTCTTTCTTTTTTTTTTCTTTTTAAATATATATACATATAACTTAAAACACAATACATTTTTAACTTATGTAACAAGCTTTAAACTAATAATTCCTAGACTAGTTGGTCTTTGGGTATTAAGTGTCGAGACACCCTTACGAGCTTAGTAACATGGATTGTAAATATTGATACATAGATAATGCAATATTTGATTCTCTTAAACTTTTCTCCTTAATCCATGTAACAATTTTCGGCCAATAGCTCCCAAGTTAATTGATTTTAAAGTATTAGGTGTTAATATATCTCTTCGAGCTTAATCATTTAGGTTAGGGAGGCTATTGAACCAAACTTATTTATATTTTTATTATTTTTAATATTATCAATTTGTTTTTTATGCAAATTATATACTTTTCCTTTCCCTTAGTTGTTACCTTTAACAAAAAGATATATAATTAATGTAATAATCCAATGTGCAATCCATAATTATATGTTAAAGTATATATGTGAAAATGAAGGTTTAAGAATACTTATTAAATAAGTATATGAGAAAAATCAAGTGATAATAATACGAGAGTTTGTAAATCTGAATATTTTATGAGAAGTGTGTAATAAACTTTATTATGAATATTGCACATAACTAATGAAAAATATTTATCAAGATGCGTCTCAAGAGTTAATAAAATTCCTCCTTGTCCTACCATTATAATAATAGTTTTGTCAAATGGTTTTATTAAAAAAAAAGCAATTAATTGGTTAGTTATTTTTTTTATCAACTATTACCCTCTCCTCCCAACTAAAACAAGACATTGTCCTTAATATTTTAAGATAGAAAAATAAAGTATAGAAAACATTGCTTAAAATAACGAACTAACAATTCTAAAATATACCTAAACAAATATAAGAAATAACAAAATAAAATAATATGCTATTAATAAAACAAAAGGACATAAATTCTTACAAACTAACACGACCAAAAAAATGATATCTTCTTTCAAGTGTAGAAGTGTCGAGGTAATAAATAACCCGACAAGATTAAGGTTGAACCACATGGAAGCTAACTATATAAATTATAAATAATAATAATAATAATAATAATAATAATGATAATGAATTGAAGAGAATAATGATAAAATAATTGTCAAGGTTAGAAGATCTACTAATAGTATTTCAAACAAATATAATAAAAACTCTTTTTATATATTGTGTGAATTATATGAGGTATTGATTATTGATGGTTGATATAAGGTTCGAAATTATAGGACCTTGTGATGACAAGTTGATTGAGTAAATTGATAGTAGTCGATAACTTGAGATTTTCTAAATACAAATGAAACTTTGTCAGAATTTTGATAGAATTTTTTATAAAAAAAAATTATCCTTAAATTAAGAGAATATGTTGAGATTTTTTAGTGTTGATCAAATCATACAGTCGGGTTTGTTACACATAAGATAGAGATTTGAAAAAAATAAGTAGTAATCTTAGATAAAGAAAAATACTACTAATTCATATAAGTAAATAAACAAATCTAGGTTAATAAGCAATGAATAAAAATAACTTAAAATAAATTATACAAGTGAACCAATCAATTAATCAAACTAACCAGACAAAAATTGCAGCCTTGGTGTCTGAAAGAAGCAGGATTTAGTGTCCAACAACCAGATAGTAATGGGGGTTGTTCTTGTTCTTTTTTTCCCCCTATAGTTATATAGAAATCAACAACAAATGAATTAGAAAAAAGAAACGTTACGATAGTCATTCTTGTAGGTTGTGTAGTAGCAATGGTGATTATTCTGTGTAATTACTATTACAATTACGGTGAAATGAATGGGATGAAAGAAAAAAAGGATACAAAGGTAATTTCAAATGCTTTTTAGTAGGTCCAGAAGATGCAACTATGGGGCAACGTGCAAAAAAAGGGGGAAAAAATTGTTTTTCTATAACCAAGGTCCAACCTCGTGCAAGTGGTGTGGCCCATCATGTTTATACATTTTTGAACCCAAAACCCAAAATCAAACACTTGATAAAATGTGTTTAGAGAAAACGCGAACGCTACCTCAAATATAAACACTCTTTGTATATTTTCATGTTGAATAATAAATGATAGTATTTAAAACATTAATATACAAACAAAATAAAATTAAAAAAAAAAGGAAAAAGGAAAGACTTATTTATTTGTCAAAAATAGGCAAAAACAAAGTAAAAGTCAAGACTTAAACTAGTAAATATAGTAAAACTTATATAAAAAGAGAGGGGGGGATTTCTAAAGATTAAACCCAATTGCAGGAGCAATAAATGATGTTAATCTTAGTGGATGATTTTAACTAGCATATTAGCTCGTGCTCCATAACGGATCAATGGCAATTTTTTTTAAATGTAAAAGAAATATAAAGGGTATATAAAATATAATAAGTGTCTTGAGTCTAATAGCAATGCCAAACTTAAAATAACTTTGAGTCTTGTTGCAAAAACGAACCCAATAACATTGGAATTAACGGCCAAGCCAAACCCAATATCCTTAAGTTTAGCCACAAGAGCTTTGAATCTAGCGAAAAAGTCAAACCTAATAGCATTAGGTTTAGTTGTCAAGCCAAATCCAATGTTATTGGTTCTGATAACCAAGAAGTTCAAAAGTTGCAGGGTTTGACTAGTAGCCAAACTCAATGCTAGTGGATCTTGCTAGGCAACACGACCCAACACTTTTGGGTCTTGTTGGAAGCAAGACCCAATGCTATTGGACTTAACATTATTGGGTTTTGTTGGGCAACAAGACTTGTGGGCTTGGCCGAGGAGCCAGACTCAATATCCTATTCGCGACGCTGGACCCAAATGCTATGGGGTATGGTTATGACACTAGATCTGATAACAAAAAATATTAATATAAAGTAAAGAGAAAAATATATATTTTTTAAATTTTTTTATAAGTATTTTTGAAATGCAAGAACAAACATGTTTAATAAACAAATTTAACCCAATCTAAAATGAAAAAAAATATCATCATTCAATTTTTGTATAATATAGAAAAGTCATATCAATTTTTTTCTCTTCATAGTATGAAAAAAGAGAAAAAAATTAGTTACTGGTGTATTGGACACTACTTTGTTATACAGGTTTAGCTTCTTAGGTTTGTCATTATATCAAAATAATATAAAAAATAAAAAAAATATTAATTTGAAGTAAAAAAATAAAAAAATTTATTTTTTAAAGTATTTTTAAAATGCGAAAACAAATATGGTTTAATAAGAAAATTAAACCAAATCTGTAATAAAAAAATTATCATTTCCTTACTTTTATATAATATAAAAAAAGTCATATCACAAAAAAATAAAATATTATTAATTACTACAGAGCAATGACCAATATGCTAGTTATTATATTATTACATAATAATTATTTTTTAAAATATATATTCTTTTAAATATATTGAGATAATATATTTTTTATATTTTAAAATTAATTTTTTTATCATTACTTTAAAATAATATAAAAATATAAAAAATATTAATTTATATTAAAAAACAAATAAATAACCTGAACTCATCCAACTTTGAATCCCTTGCTTAGAGTGTGTGTGTTTTTCCTAAATTTCACTTATCAATAGTGTGGAGTATCATTATACTTTTTGCCCTTTTACCGCACACCTTAGCCCAATGAACCGAGCACTAAGAAATCACTATAAATTTCGCTTTCAATTCTTACAGTTGACTAATTGCTTTTTCGCTAATAGTTCTCTCCCCTTTTGTTCCTGCATTTTTTTTCCAATATCATTGATCTTTGAGCCATTAAACAGTTGGAGGAGTTTGATACGCTATCTAAGTCTGGTGACAACAGGACCTAATATTAAAAAAAAAAACAAATTCAGTATAATTTAATCTCAAATAAAAAAATAATTACCAATCATACAATTTTTATATAATATATAAAAAGTTTTATTAATTTATTTTCTCTTAATTAAATAAAAAATAAAAAAATAAAATTAAAAATATCTGGGTTTGCTAAAAGACAAACCTAATAATATTGGAGAAAACTATTAAGTCAGACCAATATTTATTGGAAGAAATATAAGCCTGGTTTTCAAGCTAAATTCAACGACATTTGATACAAAATAAAAAAAGCTATACCTTAATAATGCCTTTTAAATAAAAATTAGTAAAATAATATTTGTATGAAGCTACAGTATTGTCCATGGCATGATATATTCTAACTATACAATGTTTTCCCCACTACTTTTAAAATAAAATATAATCTCATCTCCCTCTCTCTCTCTCTCTCTTCTTGTGTTATTCGTTTTCTATTTTTTTCTTTTATTTTGCTTGACCGCACAACAAGTGGGGAAGGATGAAGGGGGAGGCGGCGGCTGCTTCTGCTGCTGGCAAACAAGCAGTCAAATACAAAAACAGCAGGGCGTGGTCTGGCGTGAGTAGTGGCGCGTGGGGAAGACATAAATCTGAAAGTGCCATGTAGATGGTGTCAGGCTGCCTTGCTTCGGAGCTGAAGCTTCAGTGACTAACAATTTTGATTGGGCAGTGCACTCTACTTTCCTCCAGAGAAGCGTAGGCCTAAAGCTCTTGGTTTAGAAATAGAATGGATATTTACAGAAAGCTCCTCCTATTCTTGTTCATTTCAAAAGAAAGTGTTATATTGTCTTGATTTTATACCCCCACCCGTTGACCACAGAGCCCTCCCCCTTTGTCCTTTGAAAATCCCTCATAATATTTCCCTCAACCTTTCCCTATCATTAGTCAATACTTTCTTCGTTTTCATGAATACTCACTCACTCGATAATGGAGGTCAACATTCAAACATTACACGTCCAATGATCTCTGTATTTTTCTCATCATGAATCAAATAATACAGGACTACAAAGAAAGTCTTTTATTTCTTCACGCATACAAACATATATATATATATATATATATGTATGTATATATTCTATTCTTTCTCTTCTCCAAAATCTCCAAAATAGATTTTAGAGGTTGACAGCAAAATTTGAATAGACTAGACAATAACCACGCGTAAAGGATACCTCTCTCAGAGTCAATAATAATATATAGACTTGAGCCAGGGTTATCTCCCACAGACATCACAAAAGGATGGAGGGGCCATTCCGCAAAACCAAGAAAAACTTCGTACTAAAGTCCATTTCAACCAAAATAAAAATAAATGAGCGAGTGAGTACAGAAGGATGAGTGATTAAAAGACAAAACAAAAAAAAAAAAGGGGGGGAAAGAGAAGAAAAACCCCAATAATGGAGGACAAGTGTGGAGAGCCATTGGATATTGCAGATGAAAGAGAGAAAGAAGAGGCAGCATGGAGAATCCCGATGCTTTACTCAGGCTATCAGACATCACAGCCTCCTACTCTTCTTCTCACCAATTATACTAAAATAAACTGAGCAATCCTTTCCTTCCTCGCCTCTCTCCAGTCCCCTTCAAATTCTCTCTCTCTCAATGGAAGCCCATAATCCCAGACCCAACTGACGAAAAAGTCACTCAAAACTTTCCCCGATCGAAAACCTTATATATAGATGTATATATATTTTTAAGATTCCTGTTTTTTTTCTCCCTTCAAATTTATATGATCACCAACAAAAAGCCTAGATCATCAGATACTGACTCTAATTACATGAGAGACGATCGAACTGAAATGTCGGAAGACGACGACAGATCTCCTCCCTCCAACTCAATCACCCATGATTCTAGCCCAACCCGGACCTGCACCCCCGGGCCCGGGTCGGGTTCTTCTTCAGTCCCCGAATACTTAGCTCCGTACCCGGACCAAGTCCTTGAAAACGTCTTAGAAAACGTTCTCTGGTTCTTAACCTCACGTAAGGACCGAAACGCTGCGTCATTGGTTTGTAGGTCATGGTACCGGGTCGAGGCTCTGACCCGATCCGACTTGTTCATCGGTAACTGCTACGCGGTGTCTCCAAAGCGAGCCATGTCGCGGTTTACCCGAATCAGGTCGGTGACTGTGAAAGGGAAGCCAAGGTTTGCTGATTTTAACCTGATGCCGCCTAATTGGGGAGCCCACTTCGCGCCTTGGGTCTCTGCTATGGCAATGACTTACCCTTGGTTAGAGAAGGTTCATTTGAAGAGGATGTCAGTGACGGATGATGATCTGGCTTTGCTTGCGGAGTCGTTTTCGGGATTCAAAGAGCTTGTGCTTGTTTGTTGTGATGGGTTTGGTACTAGCGGACTTGCTATTGTCGTTAGCAGGTGCAGGTACGGTGTTTTTTATTTATTAAAAGTCTTCTTTTAGATCTGATTGCAGCGTCAGGTCATTTTTGTTGATATTTGGTTTGTTTGATTTGGAGTTGATTTTGAAAGTTTGAGACTTTGTTTTGATTTGTGTTTATGGAAGGGGATTTTTAGATCTTTGTGGAGCTAGAAGCTGATTGAAGTTTTGGTGTTTTGCTGGGTTTGGGATTTGTCAGTCCTTTTGTGGTTTGTTTAAGCAATGCTGAAATATTGAAGAATTAATTTAGTGATTAGATTTTTCAATGGATAAAGCTTTTGATCAACGAGCTTATAGAGTGTTTGCTGGCCGTGATATCTTTGTGCTTTTTTTTTTAATTATTTATATATCTGTTTGATTTGTTGGATGAGTCTAAATGATGCCTTTCTGAGCAGTGAGGATATTAAAGAATGGACTGGAATTCTTGGAATTTCTGATGAGAAAAATTGACTGTTGAACTTATAAGATGCTGTGCACTGCTCTATTTTTGTGTGCAGGCAACTCAAAGTGCTTGATCTGATTGAATCAGAGGTATCAGATGATGAAGTGGATTGGATTTCATGTTTTCCAGATTCCGAAACATGCCTCGAATCCCTGATTTTTGATTGTGTAGATTGTCCCATCGATTTTGATGCACTAGAGAGGCTGGTGGCTAGGTCCCCATCACTTAAGAAACTTAGGCTGAACCGATATGTTTCGATTGGACAGCTTTACCGTCTAATGGTTCGAGCTCCACACCTCACACATCTTGGGACAGGCTCTTTTAGCCCATCAGAGGATGTAGCTCAGGTTGAACAGGGACCGGATTATGCTTCTGCATTTGCTGCTTGCAAATCCTTAGTCTGCCTATCTGGATTCAGGGAAATCATTCCTGATTACTTGCCCGCAATAAACCCTGTATGTGCCAATCTCACTTCACTGAACTTTAGTTATGCAGATGTTAGTTCAGAACAGCTCAAACCAATCATAAGCAATTGCCACAAGCTTCAGATTTTCTGGGTATGTGTTTTATCAACCTGCTTTTTAAATAGACACTGCTATGAAATGTGTGTTTTGAGTCTGTTTTTGGTTTTCACTGTCCAGGTTCTTGATTCAATAGGCGATGAAGGACTACAGGCTGTGGCTGCAACATGCAAGGAGCTACGAGAGCTTCGGGTCTTCCCTGTTGACGCCAGGGAGGACATTGAGGGCCCTGTTTCTGAAGTGGGCCTCCAAGCAATTTCAGAGGGTTGCAGGAAGCTTCAATCTATTTTGTATTTTTGCCATCGGATGACAAATGCTGCTGTTGTAGCCATGTCAAAGAACTGCCCAGACCTTGTGGTCTTCCGTCTCTGCATAATGGGGCGTCACCAGCCTGATCATGTCACTGGAGAACCTATGGATGAAGGATTTGGAGCCATTGTCAAGAATTGCAAGAAGCTCACTCGACTCGCGGTATCTGGTTTATTGACTGATAGAGCTTTTGCTTATATTGGAAAATATGGGAAAATTGTAAGGACTCTATCGGTTGCTTTTGCTGGAGATAGTGACATGGGGCTGAAATATGTGCTTGAGGGTTGTCCCAGATTGCAGAAGCTTGAGATTAGAGACAGTCCATTTGGGGATGCAGCTCTACTTTCTGGTCTGCACCACTATTACAATATGAGATTCCTCTGGATGTCTGCGTGCAAGTTGTCTCGCCAAGGCTGCCAACAGATTGCTCAAGCGTTGCCTCGGCTGGTGGTGGAAGTGATTAAGCATGAAGATAATGTGGACATGGATGAGTATGTTGATACGTTATATATGTACCGGTCTCTTGAAGGGCCAAGAGATGATGCGCCACAATTTGTTTCCATCTTGTAGGGCATTTGTGCTACAAAAAGTTTCATCAGCTGTTCTGATGGTGGTTATGGGCATCTTTTGCTGGAAATTAAATCTTGCAGGTACCTTTTACATAGCCCGCAAGAAACTCATGGTGATCCTTGCAAGAGAAAGTTTGAGTAAAACTTCAGGCCTTGTGCCGTGTTGTTTGCAAATGGCATTCAATCCAGAAGTCCTACAATTTAAGAGGAATGACATCGAGGGGGCTGGTGTGGAGGTGGATATCTCTGCAAGGTATTGGACCACCCATTGGATCTTGTTGTATCGATATGCTTCAAAATTTTATGTTTCTTTTTTTCTTTTCAAACTCATTTGATCATAAATGAGAAGGCTGCCCCGGAGGAAAGGGATGGATAGGCGCATAAAATATTCAATCTTTTATCCTTTTGTATGAAGAAATCAAGATGGGTTGGAGATTTGGAAAAATTAAGGATTTTTTCTTCCCCTGCAAGTGCCACCAGTGAAGGATAATCATAAAAAGGCAAAACCAATGAGCAAGCATTCGTCAGTTCAAAAGAAGTATGGTCGTTTATTTTGATTCAAATGGTATTAGCTAGTCTTAAGGTGTATAGCTGGTGAGAACTAAATGCCCGGGCTGATGCATCTCTCTCCCTCGCAACGCGTTTTTTGTTTTTTTCCAGTATGTGTTGTAGCACCTGACTGTTGAATTTATCATTGTTATTGTTAGCCAATATGATGATATGGGTAATAAAAGCCAGATATGCATGGACCATACAGCCAGCTTTAGTGGGAAAAATGTTGTGTCGTTTGCCCTCCTCCTCCTCGTTTATTTGTTCTTTGAAATTTATTTCCCTGGATATGGAATTATCAGGCGACAGTGAGGCCCCTCTTAATTATGTGCGGAAAGTGGTGTCCAAGTACACGTCCGTGTGGGGTTCCACTGGATGAGAATCCCGATCCTCAAAGGTATGGATGGACCTGATTAAAACTAGTGCTCTTTTTCCTGTTCTATTTTTAGTCATTTTAGCTTAATAGTCCATGATTAAAGAGGATTGATTTGGTGTGGTTAAAACCAGTGCCTTTTCCCTGCTCTATTAGCGGTTAAAAATCACCAGTACAAAACTCTCTTTGGTGTGCTCTGACTCGTATCATACCAGGCTCTTCGTTTTTTTGACATGGTTGGAGGTGGGACCAATGATCTTATGATTCGTCACACCCCTGCGTTTGCGTTATAAAACAGCCAAGTCCACCATTGCTTTGTCTCTCCGGCTCTCATTATGAGGAGAAAAATCTATCCGCCCTCTGGCAGGGGGGATGGTAAAAGCAAGCTTACCATCGAAGTGGAATCTGACTGTGCATTTGAATTAAGTAACGGGAAGCATGGCTAGGCTTTTGCTTTTCCTTAGCAAGGCCTGGACCGAACCCTTGTTTGCTTTTCTTCATCCTCCACCACCCTTGATAACAAATCACTGGTGTCATTTGGGGTTCCTGACTTCGAAGCTGCTTGCTCACCAGGTGATCGCCGAGCCAACCATAAAAACAGACCATCATCGCAAACGAGAACCCACAGTCAAGAGGAGATACGTGTTTGATGCCCAGCAAAACCATAAAAAGCACGGCTACTTGCCCTCCAGCTTATCCACAACGCTTTTCTTGGATTTTAGGGTGGGATTGAACGGAACGAAACTATGGCAGCCTCTGCTTTTTGATTCTATCCTTGTTAGCAGTCTTGCCTTTCATTTTTCTTTTTGAGCACTGCTCCCATGTCCCCATATAAAAAAAGGCGAAAAAAAAAAACAATAATTGATAATGGCCACACAAGGATTGGCATCACTCGAAATCTTAGCCGTAGATGTTAGGGGAGGGTCCCCTCTTGATTGAACTGTCTTACCTACTGGACATATCTTATCTATCTATCATTTGATGGAGAGACTTTCGTTTAATTGAATGGTCATGATTGGATTGAGCACATCATAGTAAGCCAACCCATTTGAGTTCTGCACATGGCTTGCACTGTTTGCTAAGCGGATGCATCATTGCAATGACGGAGTTTAATTGCCCCTGATTTGTGTTCTTGCCCACCACCAGATCAATCAATATTGTGGGCCACGTGTACGTTAGGGGAGTTGGGATACACTAATAAATTTCAACATTAAAAAACAATAACAAACTATAATCATGCATTTAATAATAATATCATTGCTCTTAAAAAATAATGGGGGCAGAGAGAGTTCAAAGTATCAACAAATTACAATGAAATAACTAAATATTTATATTTTATTTGATAGGAGCTGAGATTCTGAGTCTGCTTTTAGAAATTATTAATTTAAATAATATAAATTTTAGAATTTTAAAGCTTATCTAATCATTTTAAAAAATTAATCAAAATATATATAAGTTGGGGTGAGTGATCTCCGGTGGCTGTGGGTGTGGAAAAATTCGGTGAAACCAGGAGTTTGGCTTTTGGCTTTTCTTTACTTTTGGCTTTTAAGCACGCTCATGCCCGAACTATGCACCAGATCTTAGGGTCCGATTAAATTCTTTTTTGAATATAAAATTGAGAAAAAGAAGAAGAAAGAAATATAAAGAAGAGGGAATGAAAAAAAGAGAGGAAAAAGGCAGCCACATTCACTGTTCATGACAGTCCGTAAGAAAAAACCAAGTTTTTCAGATATGTAAAGGTGATTTTCTTACATGCACTGCACCCTTATCCAAGCACCATTTCCAGGATTGATCTTGCTTTTCCAAGTGAAACTCGTCATACGTGTTTTTTTATTATTTTGAAAATTAATCTTCTGTTCATATTTTCAGCATGCGGATTGCCCAGCTGACACACATCTCTTAATCACGGGATGAAACAACCCACACGCAAACAATTCTAACTTGTGGAAGATCAAATAAATATTGAAATGCCACCGCTGCTGTGACAGGGTAATATTTTACTAGGATTTATTATTTCATTGAAACAAATATGGAGGGCTTCACACTTCCAATCTTCAACTCCATTCCCCAGGGAGTTTGAATACTCCCCAATAATGGAGTTACCTGCCAATCAATCAACCAATGCTTGTATGTGTAAAATCATAGCAAGCTTCGAGCATGGAGTATAGTGCTAATATTGATGGCTATCAGAGTTTTTGGGTTCTAAGTACTTTTATTCAATCTGATGGACATTGAGATTGTTCCGATTAGTCAAAACATTGGCACTATAGCAACCCCATAATCATGATACCGTGTTTTTAAGAGAAAAAAAAAAATTCAATCATGAATGAGTGCAGAATTCTATATTTTAAATATTGATAAATTAATATATGGAATTGATGTATGTTAATTTAGATTACCTATTTAAAACTTGTGATTAGATATATTAGACTATTGCGATAACTTTTTTTAAAATTAAAATAAATAAAGACATTGAATCTTAAAGTAATTAAATATTTATGAATTATATTTAAAATCAAAATATTCAATTAAGAAAAGGTTTAAAAAAATAAATGAACTTGTATTAATTTGTTAAACCATTGATCTAATCATCTGTCTTCCTATAATTAATAACTTCTTATCTCTTAAATTATTTTGCATTTAATTAAACAACAAAAAAGTCTTAAAAAAGAACAAAAAAAAAATACAAAGAAGTAGAAGAAAAACATAAAGAAAAAAAATGAAAAATCACTGGCCAAACAACTATCACCATTCTTTACCGTTAACCACCACTATTCTTCTTTTTCACTACCACCAGTATCACCGCAAACTACAGCAGGTTAGCCCCCTTCCCTTCTTCCACCTCTTTTTCTTCTTCCTTAATCACGTTCTCCACTGTTTTGTGTGAACACTGGAGAGTTTTTCATTGTTCACTAGGTCGAGGCAGTGCCAACCCAGATCAAAATGACTAGATAGAGTCCAACCCAGTCCAAAAAAAATTCCAAAAAAAAAACCAAAAAAATCCTTTCAAGAAAATCTATGACTTTCCTACGTATTTTTCTATCAAAATTTTGTCTAATATTGGTTTATATTTTTATACTGTAAAGATACAAATTTAGTGTTGATATACCTGTTTTTCTTTAAAAATGTTGCAAAAAGAAAATTATAAAACAAAAAAATATTTTGTTTTCTTGCATATGATCATGTATCTAAAGAAAAAAGAAAAAAATCATATCATATTTTCATACAAAAAAATTCAAAAATATATTTTAGCATACATTTTGACTTTAATAACTAGTTTATTAAAGTCATAAGAACTAGACCAATATTTTAAAAACATCCAAAAAACTATTTTGTTTTCTTTTAGTATATGGGGTTTTGACCTTATAAGTAAGATAGATTCTACATATTAAATTCTTTTATTGACTTTATAATGGTTAAATTTTACCCGATAAGATAATGATCTCCTTAGTGAGGATGATTTTTCTTAAACCATAGACGGACTAATAATTAGAAATACAATAATACCTTAGCATATATTAAATAATTAAATAATGTAGCTTATCTTAGGTAGGGTATATTTGGGGTGTTAAAACCTTTTCTTTATGCAACTAATCCCTGTGCCCAATTCTTAAGACCAGTTAGGGTTTCTAGTAACCAAAATATTAGGCGGCGACTCTCATTCCCTTTTTACACAAATAAAGGACAAGAATTCCTTGTCTTTTCTATTTTTCCAGATACCAACTCGAGAGTGGATACAGATATCTCTGCGATGCCACACACGTGCGATAAAATGATAACTCCACTAGAGACTTTGTGGACTAAGCTTTGTTTTTGACTGATTATTGTCTTTTATTATTTGATTTGCATGTTTATTATTAATATGCATTTCTTTTATTTATTTTCTTACGCACTTTAAATTCTATACATATTTGTTAATGTATTTTATAGAATTGCCTCATGCATCAAATACTTTAATTGTTGGAAAACACACAACAGACTTATAAGTTTGATATATGAATAATGATTTGTCCATCTATTGGTCAGGGTTTAGATGCGTGAAACACCCAATTCATATCTAAGTGTCTGCTTGGTAATGATGGACATATGTGCCTTAACTGTTTCTTACAACGCCTCATACTGACCATCACTAGGCAGTATGAAGCCATTTTGAGATCAAGTAGAAAGTCTGTCCATTGACATGACCAAAAGATTGATATCTTCTTTTAAGTTTAGGAGTGTTAAAGTAATAAATAATCCAACAAGACCGGGGTCAAACCACAGAGAGGTTAACTTTATAAATCAAAATAATAATGATAATGATGATGATGATAAGGACTTTGAGATATAAGATTAATGTGAGAATTATAAAAAATAATAAAAACAGTTGTCAAGGTTAGAGGATTCATTAATGGTATTTCAAATAAGTATAATATAAACTCTTTTTATTACTCAATTGGAAACCACAAGAAAATAATGTTCCAATAGGATGATTTATCCTTAATAGTTCATTATAAATTTTAATATGATCATATTAATTTTTTTATTTAAGTAACACCAAACTTTTAAATATTGTCAAGAATTCATGATGCTAACTTATGTTAATAACAAATCAAATTCCTTTTATAACACAGGTGTAAGTTATACTATATGATTGACTATGAAAGGGCTAAGCATTTGTTGTAACAAATGCTATACAACACAAATCTAGATTAACCATTTAACAAACAAGGTATTAAGAATTAGTAAGATAAAAAGATAAGACACATTAATAACAAATTTTCTTATAGATGAATATTAAAGTCCATGTTGAGTTTATATTGTACCTTTTCTAACGCTATTAGTGAAACCTTTTCACCTGACATAATAAACTTAGCTAAACATAATGAAGAAAAGAAATATAAATAAACAACATAAGAACATATGTATAATAAAGAAAATGAAAAGTATAAATAAGAGATTAAGGAAAATATAACATGAAATAAAACTTAAATATTACAAAAATATAAAGAAAGAAATAAAGAGCATGATTTTTATCTAAAAACCAAGGTGCCTAAATGCATAGCTAATGCCTTTTTTTATGGTCCAAAATTTAAAACTATTGATTGGTTAATTAATTGTTGAGTAGGTGACCATATATTGACTTTGTGACAATCCTTATCTTTTTGTTTGAACAAAACAACATTGTTAATATTAAAATTTGAACAAATGTTTCTCATGAAAGTTCTAAAAAATTGTTTCAAAAAAAAATAAAAATAAAAAATAAAAAATAAAATTCGGTGTATTTGAACTTTTAAAACTTGAGATATGGGCTAAAAACTGAATAGTGTCTGGGCTACAGGATATATTCAAACTTCTCTATTGTTGCTATAATTTGAACTTGAAAATGATATTTTTGAATCTTGGACTCTTCATGAAAGTTTTAGGCCTATATCTAAGCTTTCCATCCATATAGAGCAAACTTAAATCCAACTTCTATAGCTCCAGTTATGATCTAATAACCGAATGATGTTTCAGTTTGGATTGGACCAACATCTGTTTTCTAAGCTTAGCCCTCTCTTTATCTTTCCAATTTTAGTAGTTAAACTCATCAATTAATCTCTTGATTTATATGATAGGCCTGCATTTAAGATGAATATTTACTATAAATTGAAGGTATCTTATATTATTAGATATGTTATTATAAAACATGCTCTAGCGAAGGAGTTATTGATACTTCAAGTGCAAAATAATGATATAAAACCTTGATAAAAATACACTTTTAAGTACTAATCACACTCTTTAACCAACTTATTACTAGTCCTTAGTAATTAAAGTGTTAAAATAAAAAAATAATTTGCAAGTTCCACAAAGTAAGGCATTCATCATTTAGTTTCCATTAATCTATTCAAATAATCAAACTTTTATTAAATTCATATATCTGCTTCATACTTTATAAAAAAGATATTAATAAACCTTTCTTTTATATTTAATATATTAACACATAGCTATAAGGCTTTACTTAGAAGAAAATAAAATTTTATTCTGATATTTAAGGTTAACTTCCTTGGGTTGAGATTATTTTTTTTCTCTTTTTTATAATACATATATACACATAAAACGTAAAACATAATGCATCTTTAACCCATGTAACGAGCTTTCGGCTAATGACTCCCATATCAGTTGGTCTTAGGGCATTAGGTGTTGAGATATTCCTATAAGTTTCATAACTTAGGTTGTAGAAAGTGATACGTAGATAGTGTAATGTTTGATTTCCTTAAGCTTTCTTCCTCAACATATATAATAAGCACTAGGCCAATAGCTTCCAAGTCAGCTGACTTTATGGTATTAGGTGTTAAAACACCCCTTCAGGCTTAATTGTTTAGGTTAGGGAGGCTACAAAACCAAACTTATCTATGTTTTTATTATCATTAATATTATCAATTTGTTTTTTTTTTATATTTTTTTTATTTTACAAATTATATACTATCCATTCCTCTTAGTTGTTACCTTTAACAAAAGAACATAAATAATATAATAATCCAATGTGTAACCCATAATCATATGTTAAAGTGTATGTGTGAAAATGAAGGTTTATGAATACTTGTTAGTTAGGTATTTAAGCAGAATCAATTGATAAGAATCAATTGATAACTGATTAGTAATTAAAAGTATATTTTTATTAAGGTTTTATATTATTATTTTGCACTTGAAGTATCAATAACTCCTTAACTAAAATATGTTTTACAATAATATACCTAATAATATAATATACTTTTAATTTTTGGTAAATATTCATTTTAAATGCAGGCCTATCATATAAATGAAAGAATTGATTAATGAATTTAAGAACTGAAATTGAAAGGATAAAGAGATGACCAAATTTAGAAAAAAGATGTTGGTGCAGTACAAACTGGAATATTGTTTGATAATTGGGTCATATTTGGAGTTGTAGATCTTGAATTTAGGTCTACTTTATATGGATGGAAAGGTAAGACATAGGCCTACAACTTTCATAAGAGTCTAAGATTCAAAAATACCATTTTCAAGTTCAAATTGTAGCAACAATAAAGAAGTCTGAATCTGTCCTATAGCCCGCACACTGTTCAGTATTTAGCCCATATCTGGATTTTTAGAAGTCCAAATGACCTCTATTTTTTTTCCTGGAAAGCTGAGATAATTTTCTATAACTTTCATGTTTTCAAGTAGTTCCAATTCTGACCTTATCAATGACGTTTTGGGCAGAGAAGAGAAGATAAGGATTGTTACCAAGTCAAAAGTTGGCCACCCACTTATCAATTAGTCATCAAATTAATAGTTTTCAATTTTGGCCTATAAAAGAAGATATTTCTCATGCATTCAGGCATCTTGATTTCCAGATCAAGATTATGCTCTTGCTTTCTCTCTTTGTATTTTTATAATGCTTAAGTTTTGCTTTCATTAATATCAAGTTTATGCCTTTCAATTCATTTTCTTTGCTGAGTTAACTTTTCTCTTATTTATATTCTTATTTTGTTTATTTATTTTTTTTCTTTCATTATGTTTAACTAAGTTTATTTTGTCAAGGTGAAAAGGTTACACTTATGGTGTAAGAATAAGTATAGTTTAAACTTAATATGGACTTTAGTGTTTGATACTAACATGTTTGTATTTGTTATCTTGTTCACTCTTTAATACTTTACTTGTTAAATGACTAGCCTAGATTTATGTTGTATAAAACTTGGTACATCAAATACTTGACACTCTCATAGCCCATACTGTATGGTATAACCGATACCTGAGCTATGAAAGGAACTTGATTTGTTGTTAACATAAGTTATAATCATGAATGCCTGATAATATTTATAAGTATTAGCATTAATCGAATAAAATAACCAATGTAATCATATTAACAATTTATAATCTGATTGGAACCTCTTTTGTGTGTGATTTCCAATTGAATAATAAGAGTTTATACTATATTTGTTTGAGATACCATTAATGAATCTTTTCACTTTGACATTTCTAGTTATCATTGTTTAACCCTTTGTTGCGATGTCGTAGTCGCACAAATTAATTACCCTAGCTTAAAACACAACACACAAGATAGTATAGAGCAAGCAAGGGGTCGATCCCACAAGGAAGATTTAGTTTAGATTTTTATGATATACGTTATGCAATTGGGGGGTTTTGATTTGTGATGATCTAAACTATGGAAGAAATTAAACTAGCAAACAAAATCAATTGAAATCAAAATTTATCAAGAAAACAAACCTTGGTTGCAAGCACACATCCACCAATGGAAATTAGAACCGATCCTTGAAACAAAACTACAATTTATATTCTGAATTTTTATTTTTTTTTAATGTTGGTTAATTAACGGATCCGCCGTATAATTAACCCTAACCAACAAATAATCACAATGTCCGCATTAATGATTTAGTTCAATGGCAGCCCTAAGAACTAGATATTTGAGTGTTTTCCCTAAGTTTAATAATGTAGTTCCGCCACAATTATCAAGCTTAGTTGCTTCACAAGTTCATACATCACAACTCCGGTTTTGATATCAAACTTAGCAATAAATTGTTCACAATAATAACTTAGAGTTCCACTCTAGCAATTATCAACAACAATCATAGAAAATATGCATATGAAAACAACCATACTTATTCATAATATAAACTGAAAATAAAAGGAAGAATAAATCTCACGGTTCTTGAAATCCGAAGGTTTGTTGTGTCCTTGCAACCAAGAAAAGAGCTTAGCCTTGCATAACCATTGAACAACTACTCTTAAAGAATGAAGAGAGCATGATTTTTTTTTTGGGTTTGTAGAGGAGAGAATTTGTGTTTCTTCACTTCTGGCTGCTGCCTCCCTTCTCTCCTCTCTCTCTTTCTTTTTATATGCTAAGAAACCCTAGTTCCTAATTTACAAAGTAGTCCTCCCTTAAGTTGACAATTGACATTTAAGTACTTCTATAACTATTTTCCCTAAAAAAAAAAGAAATATCCTTGCATGAAATCTTCAAACTCTGACTTAGAGGAGCTAAATTGATGATATAAAAACTTGGATGACGGTTTAGAAGCTTCGAAACGTAATTTGGACTCATTTCTTCACGAAACCTGATTGCTGGCAGAATTCATTTGTCATCTTTGAAAAATCATATCTCCCTCATATGACTTCGTTTTTGGATGAAATTTGGAGCGTTTATATTCCTTTGAGTCAGGAATCCAACAAAATTGAGTTTGCATAAATTGGACTTCTATAGCTCCAGATATTGAATTTTGAATAGACAAAGGTCAACAGTGGCAGAATGCGAGATTTGACTTTGAAGGATGTGATTTCCATGATCTTCCTCTTTTTATTTTTCTTGCATTGCATTTCCAGAAAGGTATGGATGTTAGCTTTTTATTGCCACTAGAATCACTTCATTTCGATCTCTAGAACTCACGCTCTGCACAAAACATTGACTGAACATCAAATCTGCCAATTATCTCCAATTTACTCCTTTTTGCATTTTTCATCCAAAAGTGCCTTCAAAACATAAAACAAAGAATATCAAGGCATTTTACATATAAAACATGGACAAAACATTAGGTAAATATGGGTGAAACTATCGAATAATATGGTTACATCACCCTTACATTGATCTTCCATCTCAAAGTACTTATCAACTTCTTCTTCTTCTTCTTTACTACTACTACTACTACTACTACTAGTATTGTTGTTTTTGTTGTTATTACTATTGTTGTTTTTTTATAATTATTATTTATAATTGATACAATTAACCTCCATGTGGTTCGACCTTGGTCTTACCAGGTTATTTATTACTTTGACACTCTTGCATTTGAGATAAGACATCAATCTGTTAGTCATGTCAATAATAATATGAGAGTTTGTAAACTTAAATATTTTAAGAGAAGTATGTGATAGACCTTATTATAAATATTACAAATAACTAATAGAAAATGTTTACCAAGATGCATCTCAAGAGTTAATAAAATTCTCTCTTACTTTGTGATTAATACTTAAAAGTGCATTTTTTTATTAAGGTTTTATATCATCATTTTACACTAGAAGTATCACTAACTCCTTAACTAAAGCATGTTGTATAATAATATATCTAATAATATAAGATACCTTTAATTTGTGGTAAATGTTCATTTTAAATGCAGGTCTATCACATAAATAAAAGGATTGATTGATGAATTTAAGAACTGAAATTGAAAAGACAAAGAGATGACCAAACTTAGAAAATAGATGTTGGTGCAATCTAAACCAGAATACTATTCGGTAATTGGGTCATATTTGGAGCTTTAGATCTCAAATTTAGGTCTACTTTAATGTAAACTCAATATGGACTTTAATACTTGATACTAACATGTTTTGTATTTGTTATCTTGTTCACTCTTTAATACTTTACTTGTTAAATGACTAATCTTGTTTTATGTTATATAACACTTGGTACAACAAATACTTGACACTCTCATAGAGCATACTATATGGTATAACTGACACCTGAACTATAAAAGGAACTTGATTTGCTGTTAACATAAGTTATAATCATGAATACTTGATGAGATTTACAAGTATTAACATTAATCGAATAAGATGACTAATGTAATCATGTTAACAATCTATAATCTGATTGGAACCTCCTTTCTGTGTGGTTTCCAATTGAATAATAAGAGTTTATACTATACTTGTTTGACATACTATTAATGGAACCTCTAACCTTGACATTTGTTATTATTATTGTTTAATCCTTACATTAATATTCCAACTCGAAGTTCTCATTTTCTTTTTCTTCTTCTCCTTCTTTTTCTTTATTATTATTATTATTGTTGTTGTTGTTGTTGTTGTTGTTGTTGTTGTTGTCTATAATTTATACATTTAACCTCCTTGTGGTTCGACGTTGGTTTTACCGGGTTATTTATTACTTCGACACTCCTGCACTTGGGAGAAGACATCATTTTTTTAGTCATGTCATTTTGCCATCCTAGTAATAACAGTTTTGTCAAATGGTTTAATTAAAAACAAAAGCAGTTAGTTAGTTAGTTATTTTTTATTATTTATTACTATTTTGTCACCTACTACTCTTTCCTCTCTACTAAAATGAGACATTGTCCTCAATGTAATAAAGTAAATAGATAGAATATAGAAGACATCATCTGAAGTAGCGACTATTGATATGCCTAAAACACACTTAAACAAATATAATAAACAACAAAACACAAATATTATGCTATTAATAAAACCAAAAGATACATGTTCTTACAAACTAAGGCTTAAATCCAATCTCAACTTTTTATAGCTTTCCTTGTTTGACCATTCTATTCGACTCATGGAGAGATCAATTACAAAGATGAAAGATTATAGTTGGTTAATCAATTATTCAACAGTAGTAGCAGAGATTATGATTTATCGTGTAAAGATGTTAAAAAATTCTTCTGCACCACATGATCAAGAAAAGACAATAATTTATTATAAAAACCATTAACATTGAGCAAACCTATAAGTTTATGGTGAATGTGAAGTTGGGCCCAAAATAAAATATAAAAGATCTCTTCCAATATGCCCAGACTACGGTAAGGTAATGAAGGCATCAATGTGTTTAAACATTATATTCATTTGATTAGACAATGTAGAGATTTGTTGTTTCTCTCCAATTATTTTTTCAATGATGTTTCCTTTTACTAAATTTTTACAGACAACCCCCAAAACTTGATGGTCTCTTAAAAATACAGCTATTTAGACACCCTCCATTAACCCAAAGCTACCTCCCCCATATAGTAAATGAATTTTTCTCTCAGTTAGCACCTAACCAAGATGATTTGCTGATTCTAAAAACTCCTTTTCTTTCCCAATACTGGATCCACTAAAAACACAAATATTTTTTATTTGATGACTTGAGAAACCTGCCATTTCTACACACTTTTATATCTATTGAATGTATGGGTTGAGTAGAAATGAAGGGAAGAAAGAGAAGATTTTATAAATAAAAAATAAAAAATGCAATCATACCACCTATATATAGGTCGATTAGAGTCTCACTCTCTCTTTCTCTCTCTTTTATAACATGTGTATGTATAGGTAGTTGTGTTTGTGGCTCATATCTTCCTTTGGTTTTATGTCCAAGAATGATTTAAATGTCCTTCATGGGTCAATGATAGGTTTCCCATCTAGTTTTCTCCAAAACTGGCAAACAAGGTCTTTTATAATCAAATTCCTAAGACTATGTCGAAGATGTTCTTTATGAAAATGGGGTCATAAGTTATGAAATGCATAATGTACATTGCCACTAGGATATGTCCTATAAGTAAATAAAAGATTATCTATAGACTCTTTATGTTTTGAAATAAATCTTGACTTTTGATAATATTCATAGGTTTTGCAGAACACATATGTGTCTTTAAACATGGTGGGCTAATAAAATCCATATTATAAGATTTTGTCTATCATATTCTTTGATGAGAAATGACCCCCATATACCTTAGAATGATAAAATTTAATGACTCTACTTACCTAATTGTTATGAATGATTTTTTAAAATATTTAATTAGGATAATTTTTCAATAAATAAGGGTCATTCCAATAAAAGTTCTTCACTTCATTCAAGAACCTGCTTCTATCTTTGGTACTCTAGTGAGTTGGCAAAAATTCTGAAGTAAGAAAATTGATACTTTTAGCAAACTAAGACATTGAACTAAGAGAAAGTAAAGATTCATTAGGAAAGTAATCATCGACTGGTGTGTGTTGGATGTCGAATCTATTATCAATCTTGACAAAAGATTCATATCAACATTTTTGGTGCCTTTTTCATCCTTGATTTCTTCCTCTTTGAAAGTTTCAAAGATGTCACAGTTAAAGAGGTCTTTGAGATGTGATATTGATGTAATAATTAAACAAGGATAAAATAATTGTCAAGGTTAGAGGATCCATTAATGGTATTTCAAACAAGTATAGTATAAACTTTTTTATTACACAACTGGAAACTACACATAAAGGATGTTCCAATCAGATTATAAATTGTTAACATGATTACATTAGTTATCTTATTTGAATAATTCTAATACTTGTAAATGTTGTCACGTATTCATGATTATAACTAATGTTAACAACAAATCGAGTTCCTTTCATAGTACAGCTATTAGTAATACAATACGGTTAGACTATGAAAATGCCAAGTATTTATTGTACTTGATTAGTACTTAAAAGTGCATTTTTATTAAGGTTTTATATCAGCATTTTGCACTTGAAGTATCAATAACTCTTTAACTAAAGCATGTTTTATAATAACAAGTTTGATACTATAAGATACCTTTAATTTATGGTAAATGTTTATCTTAAATGCAGTTATACCATATAAATCAATGGATTGATTGATGAGTTCAACTACTAAAATTAAAAAGACAAAGAGAGGGTGAAGCTTAGAAAAGAGATGCTGGTTCAGTTCAAACTAGAATACTGTTTAGTCATTGGGTCATATCTAAAGCTGTAAAACTTGAATTTAGGACTGATCTATATGGATGGAAAGCTAAGATATAGTCCTAAAATATTTATGTAGAAGATAAGACTCAATTTTGCTATTTGGAAGTTTAAATCTTAACAACAACGAAGAAGTCCGAATTTGTCCTAGAACCTAAATGTTGTTCAGTATTCAGTCTATATCTTGAGTTCTAAAAGTCCATATGACCTTAATTTTTTTTTTAAAGCTGAGATAATTTTCTAAAACTTTCATGATTTAAATCTATTCGAATTTTGATATTAGCAATGATGTTTTTGGCAGACTAAAAGATAAGGATTTTCACCAAGTTAATAGTTGGTCACCCACTCAACAATTAATTATAAAATCAATGGTTTCTAATTTTGGCCTATAAAAAAAGGTATTTGCCATGTATTTAGGCATCTTGGTTTTCAGATCAAGATCATGTTCTTGCTCTTTCTCTTTATATTTTTTAAATGTTTAAATTTTGCTTTCATTAATCTCTTATTTATACTTTTCATTTCATTTATTTTACTTAATTAAGTTATATGTGATTTATATTCTTATCTTATTTATTTATATTTCTTTTCTTTCATTATATTTAGTTAAGTTTCTTATGTCAATGTGAAAAGGTTACACTGATGGTGTAAGAATAAATATAATGTAAACTCAACATGAACTTTAATGTTTGATACTAATATGTTTTGTATTTATTATCCTATTCACTCTTAATATTTTATTTATTAAATGGTTAATCTAGATTTATGTTATATAATACTTGGTACAACAAATACTTGACACTTTTATAACCCAACTGTATGTGTAACTGACACCTGTACTATGAAAGAAACTTGATTTGTTGTTAACATAAGTTATAATCATGAATACCTTGCAATAGATACAAGTATTAACATTATTCAAATAGGATAACCAATGTAATCATGTTAACAATTTATAATTCAATTATAATCTCCTTTGTGGTTTCCAATTGAGTAATAAAAATAGTTTATACTATACTTCTCTGAAATATCATTAGTGAATCCTCCAACCTTAACATTTATTTTTATCATTGTTTAATTCTTAAATTAATCTTACATTTCAAACTTCTCTTTAACTTCTTCTCCTTATCACCATCATTATCATCATTATTATTATTTATAATTTATATAGTTAACCTCCTTGTGGTTCGACCCTAGTTTTGCCGGATTATTACTTCAACACTCCTACACTTGGGAGAAGATATCAATTTTTTGACCGTGTTAAGTTTTTGGCACCGTTGCCAGGAAGATAAATTCTTGTATAAATTGTTATATTTATTTTATTTTCTCTTTTTTACTTTTCTTATCTAACTTTGTTTCTTTTCTTCCTTTTATTCTCTTTCTACATATGCATGAGATTGCGATCACATATATTAAGTGGTAGACTTTGTAGGGTATACTCATCATTTTCAAAAATATGGCCGGAGAAGATAACCTGTTTCTTTATAATATGAATAATGAGAATAATCGTGTTAGAACACTTAAATACCATATGAATCTCAAAAAAACAAGTGCACCCTCATGCATGATTTTCCTTCATGATGCATCTTATTTTAATTTTAATTAAAATATTATTCAATTTTTACCTTTTTTTCATGGCTTAGATCTAGAAAATCCATACTTGCATTTAAGAGAATTTGAGGAGGTCTTTAACACTTATAATAACTTAAATTATAGCATGAACACAATCAAATTAAAACTTTTTTTCTTTTTCATTAAAAGATAAAGCTAAAACATGGCTACAAAATTTGAAACTAGGATCCATTCGTGCTTGGTATGAAATGTAACAATATTTTTTAAATAAGTTTTTCCCTTTGTAGAGAACAAACTTTTTCAAAAGATAAATCACCACTTTCACTTAAAAACTAAGAGAAACATTTTACTAGTATTGGGATAAGTATTGAGACTTGCTTAATACTTGCTGTTATCATGGTTTTAAAACATGGAGATTGATTTTATATTTTTATGAAGGTTAATAACTAAAGATTAGAAAATGGTGGAATTGATGTGCAATGAAACTTTTGAAGATAAAGATCCTGATGAAGCAATGAAGTACTTAGACTTGTTAGCTGAAAATACTCAAAATTGGGACACCTTAGGTATTTATGATGCACCAGGTAAAACTCAACCTCATACATCTTATTGAGGTATGTACAACTTTAGGGAGATCATGACCTTCAATCTAATTTTGTAGCTTTAACTAGAAAGTCCAAATCTGTCCTATAACCCAAACACTGTTTAGTGTTCAACTCATGTCTTGAGTTTTAGAAGTCCAAATGACCTCAATTCTCATATTAATCTTGCATTTCAAAGTCCTCTTTAACTTATTATCCTTCTCCTCCTCCTCCTCATCATCATCATCATTATTATCATATTATTATTATTATTATTATTATTATTATTATTATTATTTATAATTTATATATTTAACCTCCCTATGGTTCAACCCTGGTCTTGCAGGGTTATTTATTACTTCGATACTCCTTCACTTGAAAAAAGATATCAATCTTATGGTCATGTCAGTACCAAGGGTTATACAACATAAATCTAGATTAACCATTTAACAAGCAAAGTATTAAAAGTGAATAAGATAACAAATACAAAATATGTTAATATGTAACATTACAGTACATGTTGAGTTTATACTATACTTATTCTTATGCCATCAGTGTAACCTATTTACCTTTACATAATAAACATAACTATATATAATAAAAGAGAGAAACATAAATAAACAAGATAAGAATATAAATACGATATAAGTTAACTAAGTAAAGGAAAGGACATGAGAAACATAAACAAGTGATTAATATAACTTAAACAATACAAAAATATAAAAAGAGCAAGAATATGATCTTGATTTTAAAACTAAGATGCATAAATGCATGGCAAATGCCTCCTTTTATAGGCCAAAATTTAAAACTATTGATTTGTTAACTAATTATTGAGTGGGTTACCACATCTTGACTTGGTGACAATCCTTATCATCTTAGCTCAACAAATAACATCAGAATTTGAACAAGCTATCTCATGAAAGTTCTAGGAAATTATCTCAGCTTTCCAATAAAAAATAATCGGTGCATTTGGACTTTTAGAACTTGAGATATAGTCTGAATACTATACAATGTCTGGGTTGTAAGACAGATTCAGACTTCTTTGTTGTTGTTACAATTTGAACTTGAAAATGTCTTTTTCAAATTTTGAATTCTTCATGAAAGTTTTGTACCTATGTCTTAGCTTTGCATCTATATAGATTAGACCTAAATCTAAGTTCTACAACTCCAGTTTGGACTGAACCAACATCTCTTTTCTAATCTTTACTCTCTCTTTGTCTTCTTAATTTCAGTAGTTAAACTCATTATTCAGTCCCTTGATTTATGTGACAAGCCTGCATTTAAGATGAACATTTATCATAAATTAAATGTATCTTATATTTATTAGATATGTTATTATAAAACATGCTCTAGTTAAGGAGTTATTGATATTTCAAGTGCAAAATAATGATATAAAATCTTGATAAAAATATACTTTTAAGTACTAATTAGTTATATTTCAAATCTTTGCCTTTTTTTTTAGATTTTCTAATATGTTTTACATTTTGTATGTTCTTTCTTTTTTTCTTCCCGTTAATCCACATCACATTTGTAATTGAAAGTAAAGACTAATTAGTTAACAACCTTTTATTTACATGATCAATTTTTATCATATGTCCCAGACAATGGTATACTACATTTTAACCTTTTTTATATGATAGCACGCATGGAAAGTTCTCACCGACTGACCAGCTCTGATGACTAAAGTCATGAGCAAGGATTTTCATCGTTTGAATAGCTTTTAGACAATAGTTTATATCAACCCAAACTACAACCAAGAAAATGCTGATTTTTTTAAATGGATTTATAATTGGATTTTCTAAGCAGTATAATTTGTAATTCAAAATTATAATGTCGATTATTTTACAACCATATATTTGTATTTTTTATGAGTGACGTTCAAGCATGCATATTTTGTAAAATCTAAAAGCACTGTCCACATCATATGGCATTACAAATATATAGAAATTTTCTAGATTGTAATTCATAATACTTATTAAGTATCAAATAACACTACAACTTTTCAATACTTTAATATATAGTCCTTAACATGAAAATAACAAATATTAATGCTCTATAACTGAAAAATAAAACCTGCAGATAGTCTTTCTATATCAGATGTGAATTTTTAAAATTACAAATAGGGTCCCAAAAATTTTTAGCTGATTATCATTTTTAGATCTATGCAAATATAAGTAATTGACAAGACATTTAAAAACATGTTACATAACAATTTAGATAATAATATTACCAATAAATAAATGAAAGCATGCATTCGAGATCAATATATGTCTCTGTGTCTAAGGTGTTTTACGCTGTGTATACATTCTCTGCAACCATTTCATCTTGTTTTCAAGACTACCCATAGTTGACCACATTTCTCTATTCCTTCTCAAACCTATCAACTCAATAGCTAATGTATGAAAATCATCACCAATATAAACTCCTTCTATTGTGTATAGCTTATTATAACCTCATGAATACTACATCATTTCTTTGAATACCACACCATTTCTTATCTTTATATATCAATGTGGAATCATTTTTATTTGACATGCTATCAACCATTTGATCCCATCATGACAGTAGTTGCATCCTAATTCCAGAACTTCTTTTTTTTTTTCCTACTTGGATGTCAAGATGTTCTCTTTTTTTTTTTCTCTTTTAACTGTTGTATGTGTTACTACTGCTCGATATATTAACCTATCTAACCATGTTGTACACATCATCGGTGAAATTTGGAATTTCATCCTCTTCTAAATCACCACTTCCATCTTCTAAATCAGGTTATTCATCATAGGCATTTGGATCCTCATTAACACCAATATTATCACCATGGAGGACTCCAGCCGATGGTGCCTATGCATACTTTCTAGTAGCTACAATGTTGGAGAACATTTTGTTAAACTTCAAACATAAAGACACCAGCTTGCTTATATTTTTTTACTCCTCTTATTTCTTACACATAACAAATGGAATTATTTAATGTAGCTTGCCTAAATAATTTGGTAATTACTAAACTAAGATTCACCAAATTAAAGATTAAAGATAGAGATAAATAATTGAGATTTCGCTTTCCACCACTCATCACTTGTAGAAATTATCCTTCAATCCTTTTTGTGGCTATCCTATTTATTCTTCAATTGTATCTTGGTGAATGCATATTCGTTTTATTCTTTGAAAGATGTCAACAAACATTTCAAACCAGCTTTCTCAAAATAAGTATTCGGTCTCATTGCCATGTCGATGGCCTTGATGCAAAGGTCACAAAAGACATGCAATATTTCTTTATTCCAATCATCTTTATCCATAGTTTTAGGACCTTCCATTCTTATTTAGATGTCAAAATTGCAAGCAAACATTATGAATTATAAACTGCTATTAATTTGTATAATTGTAATTAGTACTTAAAAGTGCATTTTTATCATGGTTTTATATCATCATTTTGCACTTGAAGTATCAATAACTCCTTAACTAAAGCATGTTTTATAATAATATATCTAATAATATAAGATACCTTTAATTTATGGTAAATATTGATTTTAAATGTAGGCCTATCACATAAATAAAAGGATTGATTGATGACTTTAAGAACTTAAATTGTAAGGGCAAAGAGATGACCAAAATTAGAAAAGAGATGTCGGTGCAATCCAAACCAGAACACTATTCAGTTATTGGGTCATATCTGAAGTTATAGATCTCAGATTTATCTCTACTTTATATGGAGGGAAAGGTAAGACATAGGCCTACAACTTTTATATAGAGCCCAAGATCTAAAAAGATCATTTTCAAGTCCAAATTATTGCAACAACAAAGAAGCCCAAAAATGTCCTCCAGCCCGAGCACTGTTTAGTATTTTGGCCATATCTGGAGTTCTAAGAGTCCAAATGAGATAAAAATTTTACAAAAGAAAGCTGAGAAAATTACCTACAACTTTCATGTTTTTAAGTGGCTCCAATTTTGATGTTATCAATGACGTTTTGGGCAGACAAGAGAAGATAAGGATTGTTACCAAGTCAAGAGTTGACCACCCATTTATTAATTAGTCATCAAATCAATAGTTTCCAATTTTGGCCTATAAAAGGAGGCATTTTCCATACATTTAGGCATCTTGGTGTCCAGATCAAGATCATGCTCTTCTTTTCTCTCTTTGTATTTTTTGTAATATTTATGTTTTGCTTTCATTAATATCAAGTTTATGCCTTTCATTTCCTTTCCTTTCTTTAGTTAACTTTTATGTTCTTATTTTGTTTATTTATTTTTCTTTCTTTCATTATGTCTAGCTAAGTTTATTATGTCAAGGTGAAAAGTTTACACTAATTGTGTAAGAATAAGTATAATGTAAACTTAATATGGACTTTAATGTTTGATACTAACATGTTTTATATTTGTTATCTTGTTCACTTTTTAATACTTTGCTTGTTAAATAACTAATCTTGATTTATGTTGTATAACACTTGGTACAACAAATACTTGGCACTTTCATAGTTCATACTGTATGGTATAACCAACACCTGAGCTATGAAAGGAACTTGATTTGTTGTTAACATAAGTTATAATCATGAATGCTTGACGAGATTTACAAGTATTAGCATTAATCGAATAAGATGACTAATGTAATCATGTTAACAATCTATAATCTGATTGGAACCTCCTTTGTGTGTGGTTTCCAATTCAATACTAAGAGTTTATACTATACTTGTTTGATATACCATTAGTGGAATCTCTAACCTTGACATTTGTTATTATCATTGTTTAATCGTTACATTAATATTCCTTCTCAAAGTTCTCATCTTCTCCTTCTTTTTCTTTATTACTACTACTACTACTACTACTACTACTACTACTACTACTACTACTATTGTTGTTGTTGTTGTTGTTGTTATTGTTATTGTTATTGTTGTTGTATTATTGTTATTTATAATTTGTACAATTAACCTCCCTGTGGTTCAACCTCGGTCTTGCTGGGTTATTTATTACTTCGACACTCCTACACTGGGGAGAAGACATCAATCTTTTGGTCGTGTCAATTGGATGGAAGTGTAGATGATCTGTAAGGATGTAAAACAACTAGCACCATAAAGAATAATTAAATTCAAAACTGTTTATTTGTAGCAAGAATCAAACTTATTTTGTGTCCTAGAATTTATTACCACTCTATAACAATTTTAGCCCTTTCATACAACATGCTTATGTCTTACAAACAATACACATAAATACTTCATGAAACATTGGTACAAATAATATACTTTATATATTGTCTATAGTAATAGATGAAAGAGGTAATAGTCTTATATTAGATGAAACACGAGTTGCAGATGTTGTGTGTGACTCTCTCAACTATGCTAGATTCCTAATTATTTCTCTTTTTATGCTATTTTACAAATTAATTTTTTTTAAGTGCGTACTTACAAAAGCACTCATCCTTCCTTCCTCTTTATTAAAAGCTACATGGATTAGGATTACCTGATGGTTAATAATTTTTTAATTTATATTTGATTTTATATTGTAATTTGATTGGATTTACTCTTTCTCGGTTTAATTTAGACCTCGTTTGTTTGTTGGAAAGTAGTTTTTTTAAAAATAAATTTCAAAAAAATAAATTATTTGTTAATGTTTGATAGTATAATGAAAAATAAGTTGAAAAATATTTTTCAGTATTTGGTTATATCATGGAAAATGAGCTGAAAAATAACTTATTAATGTTTTATTTTTCTCAAGTTTATTAAAATAATGAAGAATAAATCTTATAAATTAAAAAGTTGAATGAGAATAAAATTTAAAAAAATAATTTCATAAATTATCTCAAATAAAATAAATAATAATCAAAATAATAGAGATCAAATCCAAAAAATTAAAAACTTGAAAGATGAAGAAATTAAAATAATAATAATAAACATTTCATAAATTATTTCATATAAAATAAGTAACAATTAAAATAATGAGGATCAAATTTGATAGATAAAAATTTTCAATGAAAAAATGATAAGGAAAAAGTAAATAACAATTATAAAAATAAGAATAAAAGTTATTATAAAAATTGAATTTTAAGGGGTAAAATTGAAAGATAAATATTCAAAAGAAAAAATATATATAGCAATTCAAAATTTAAGGATCAAATTTGATATAATTAAAAATAATATGAAATTTTTGAATTTCTTACAATTTCTGAAAAATATTTTTTGTTCAAAATAAAAGAAAATATTTTCTTGAAAATTAAGTCAAAATTTCATTAATTAGAAAGTATTTTTTATTGAAAGGAAAATATTTTTAATTAATTAATATTTTTAATAACAAGTAAACATAAAAAAATAAAAAATATTTTTTTATAAGTTATTTTTTAAAAACCAACGCAGCTTAGTCTTTTCAACTTTTAAGCTCTAATTTTAAAAAAATTAAAAAAGATAAAAAAAGAGAGAAGAAGGCTGAAATCAGTAATCAAATCAAATTTATCATAATCAGCAGCATGCAGATGAAGCTGACTAGAGCTCATTCAAAAAATCGTAAGCAATCTCTCCATCAACGTATCTTTCAAAACTAGTTTGGGGAAGGTCGCTTTAAGTGCCTTGTGCGTGCTCCAGGGGACACCATTATGCTTTCTCGAAGAATTCCACTTTGAATTGGTAGTTTTGTCCGTTCAAAAAGCCATTGAAGCTTGAAAGGTTCGATCCCCAAGAGAAGTACGGCAGCTCTATAATTTGTACCGATCCTCAATAATGTTTCTAGCAACTGAGCTCATCTTCCTCTATGTGATCCTTTCCCTCCAAACAATAATGATCTCTTGCAAGTTGAGTGCCGTAGAATGGAACTGGGGGGACTACGAGGATAAAGCAAATACATCGAGCGAACGACTTTCTATTAGGACATCCTTAAGGATATCTCAACATGTTGATCTGGACGTGGCCACTTATTTAGCATGGGGTCAGCCTCCATTAGTGGTTGCTGATGGGCTCTTCAATGGGATGGATTCCTTCAATGTACACAACTAATCGTGTATGTGATCAAACAGCATTGCCCACTTGTGGTGGTGGTATCTTAAAACACAGGCTCCAATGTCACTGAGGCCTTACAGAGGCACTGATTTTGAAGGAAAAGAGAGGAGATTCTTCTCATCATTTCTTAATTACAACTCTAAATAAGAATCCCCACCGCCGCTCGTTCTTGGATCTCAGGGGGTGATGTGTAGCGACAACAAAAGGAACAGCGCCTTTGAATTCCTTCCATTTTAACCTCTGATATTCCACTCACCTCACACTTGCCAGTCTAACCTCTTTGCAAAGAAAGTGTTGCGGTCACCTTCGATCATATTGGCTTTTCAGAAAGTAGTGCGTCAGAATTCAGCTTCGGTTTGGTCAGAAAGAGCCTTGAAAAGAAACTCCAGATATTATTTTTGCCCATTTTTGGTCAGGAGCAATAACCAATAATATTGCACAATATATATATATATATATATATATATAATAAAACCCTTGAGACTCTGGACATCCCTGCAACTTCATTTTTGCTCAAAATTGCTTTCATGGCCTGGCAGAGGTAAACAGAACGCCGATGCTATGGATGAACATCAATTTTGGAGCCATTCACGCCAGTGTATGATTTCAATGGATAATTATCAATATTGTATTTTTCGGGGTCCAACCGTGATAGGAAAGAAAGCTTTCAAGATCCACTAATTAACGTGACTTGCCGTCATAACTCTCTCTGTCCTCTTGGAGTAATTAAGGCCTTCTATGGAGTACAAAACTGCGGCCAAGTCCGCATGGTGTGGTCATGTTGAAGGGATAGCCATGGAAATTATATCCTTGACGAACAGGAAATAAAGCTGTTATCCTCGCACAAAAGGCCACCATTACTTAAAAATAATTTTTTATTAAAATTTTTTATAATTATTTTATCCTTGAAATATTAATAACTTTTTAAATATAATATATTTTATAATATTATATTTTATACTATAAAATATATTTAATTTATAATAAATATTTATTTTAAATATAAATTTATCATATGAATAAAATGATTAATTGATAAATTTAATTTCTGAAATTTTAAAAATAAAAAGATAGCTAAACTTAAAATAAAGATACTAGTTCAGTTCAAACTGAAATAATATTCAATCATTGGATCATAACTAAAACTATAGAACTTAAATTTAGATCTGTTCTGTATAGATGGAAAGTTAAGACATAAGTCTAAAACTTTCATGTGAGTTCGAGATTCAAAAAGGTTGTTTTCAAGTTCAAATTGTAGCAATAACAGAGAAGTCTAAATATATCTTATAACCCAGATATTATTTAGTGTTTAGCTCATATCTCAAGTTCTAGAACTTCAAATGCACTAAATATTTTTTATTGAAAAGCTGAGATAATTTTCTAGAACTTTCATAGAACAATCTATTCAAATTCTAATGTTAGCAATGATATTTTATTCAGATAAAAAGATAAGAATTGCCACCAAGTTAAGATGTGGCTACCCACTCAACAATTAGTCAACAAATCAATAGTTTTAAATTTTAGCCTATAAAAAAACACATTTGTCATACATTTAGGTATCTTAATTTTCATATCAGGATCATATTCTTTCTCTCTCTTTATATTTTTGTAATGCTTAAGTTTTGATTATATTAATCTCTTGTTTATGTTTCTCATTTCCTTTCACTTACTTAGTTAACTTGTATTTTATTTATATTCTTATCTTGTTTATTTATGTTTTTTTTTTTTCATTATGTTTAGTATGTTAAGATGAAAAGGTTATACTAATGATGTAAGAATAAATATAGTATAAACTCAATATGGACTTTAATGTTTGATACTAACATGTTTTGTATTTGTTATCTTGCTCACTTTTAATACTTTACTTGTTAAATGGTTAATCTAGATTTATATTGTATAACTCTTGGTATAACAAATACTTGGCACTTTCTTAGCTCAACCGTATGGTATAATCGGCAACTATGCTATAAAAGAAACTTAATTTATTGTTAATATAAGTTATAATCATGAATACTTGACAACATTTACAAGTATTAGTATTATTCGAATAAGATAACTAATGTAATCATTTTAACAATTTATAATCCGATTAAAACATTTTTTGTATGTGATTTCTAATTAAGTAATAAAAAGAGTTTATACTATACTTGTTTGAAATACAATTAGTAGATCCTCTAACTTTAACAATTATTTTTATCATTGTTTAATCTTCATATTAATATTACATCTTAAAGTCCTCTTTAACTTATTATTGTTGTTGTTGTTGTTTATAATTTATATAGTTAATCTCTCTGTGGTTCAATCTCAATCTTGTCATGTTATTTATTGCTTCAACACTCCTATATTTAGTAGAAGACATTAATCTTTTGGCCGTGTTAAGTTTTTGACGTCGTTGCCGAGGAGGTAAATTCTTGTATTAAATATAAGATTTTTTTTTCTTTTCACTTTTCATTTTATCTAACTATTGTTTCTTTTATTTTGTTTTGTTTTCTTTCTTTCTTTTCTTTTCTTTTCTTCCTTTTATTCTCTTTCTACTCGTAAATGAGAGTGTAGATGTATATTAAGTGGTACAACTTGTAGGGTATCCTTATTATTTTTAGAAAATATGGTCGAAGAAAATAACCAGTCGCTTCATAATGAGAATAATGAGAATAACCGTGTTAGAACACTTAGAGACCACACAAATCTTATAAGAACAAGTGTGCCCTCATGTATAGTTTTCCCTCCTAATGCATCTCATTTTAATTTTAAGCGAGATATTATTTAACTTTTGTCTTCTTTTCATGGCTTAGATTTAGAAAATGTATACTTACATTTAAGAAAATTTAAGGAGATTTGTAACACCTATAATGACTTAAATTGTAGCATGAACACCATCAGATTAAAGCTTTTTTTTTCTTTAAAAAATAAAGTTAAAACATGGCTATAAAATTTAAGATCAGGATCCATTCGTGCTCGAGATGAAATGCAATAACAGCTTTTAAAAAAGTTTTTCCCTTCTCATAAAACAAACTCTTTCAATAGACAAATCATCACTTTCACTTAAAAACCAAGAGAAACATTTTACTAATATTGGGATGAGTATCGAGACATACTTAATATTTTCCCTCATCATAGTTTTGAAATATGAAGATTGGTTTCATATTTTTATAAAGGGTTAACTCCTAAAAGTAGGCAAATAGTGAAATTGGTATACAATGAAACTTTTGAAGATAAAGACCCTAATGAAGCAGTAGAGTACATAGACTTGCTAGCTGAAAATGCTTAAAATTAAGACACCATAGATACTTATAGATTAACGAGTAAAACTTAACCTCATACATCTAGGAAAGGTATACACAACATTAAGAAAGATCATAGTCTCCAAACCAAGTTTGCATCTTTAACTAGAAAAGTCGAGGCACTAAAATTGAAAAAGAGTAGTTAATTAAAATCTGTTCAAAATGTTGTGTGTCAAATCTATGAAACAAATAAACACTCAATCAATGATTGTCCAACTATGCATTTTTTCAAGGAATACCTCTATGAGCAAGCCCATGCTTTAAATAATTTTTAAAGGCCTAATCATAACCTATATTCGCAAATATATAACCTTAGTTGGAGAAATCACATAAAATTCAATTAGAAGAGTGATAACAATATTGCACAAACTTCACAACCACCATTCCAAGCACACTATAATTTTTAAAATTCTCATGGATATGCACCTTCTTATGCTCCACCTCTTAGAAGAAATCTTAAGAAAACATTGCATGCATTCATTGAAAAGCAGGAGATAATTAACACTTAAAATGCTTAAACCATGGCAGATCTAAACAATGCTCTTGCAAAACTTACATCTGCTCTTAGTTTTCAAGAGAAAGGTAAGTTTCCATCTCAACCACAATAAAATCCCAATGGGTAATTCAATACAAATGTAAGTAGCTTTGAAAGCCAACACATAGATTAAGTCAAATCAGTCATCACTCTTCGTATTGGTAAAGTTATTGAAAAGCTCACTCTTAAACTTTATGCAAAAGATGATGAGTCAATCTACGAGAGTAAAGAAAATGTTAAATCTAAACATTAAAAAGAAAAACTGATTCCCTACTAGCGCTTTCATTTCTTTATGCCATAAAAAAAAAGTCAATCATGATTTTAAAATCTTTGAAACTTTTAAACATAAAGGAATCAAAGACAAGAAAGACATTGAAAATGTTGATATAGATCTTTTATCAAGATTGATAATAGATTCAACATGAGAAATCACACAAATCAATGATTACTTTCCTGATAAATCTTTAATTTCTCTTAGTTTAATGCCTTGGTTTGTTAAAAATATCAATTTTCTTGCTTCAGGATTTTTGCTAGTTCATTAGAGTACCAAAAATAAAGAAAAGTTTTTGAATGAAGTGAAGAACATTTATTGGGATAACCCTTATTTTTCAAATATTATCCTGATCAAATATTTTGAAGATGCATTTCGAACAATGAGGTAAGTCGTGTCATTAAACTTTATCATTCTAAGGTATATGAGAGTCATTTCTCGTCAATAAAGATGATCGTTGAAATCTTACAATGTAGATTTTATTGGTCCATCATATTTAATGACATACATGTGCTCTACAAAACCTGTGAAAATTGTCAAAAGTTAGGATTTATTTCAAAACATAAAAAGTCCTTAGATAATCTTTTATTTGCTCTTCGAACATACTTAATAGAGATGTGCATCATATATTTCATGACTTATGACCTTATTTTCATAAAGAACATGCTCAACATAGTCTTGGAAATCTAACTATAAAAAACCGTGATTGCTAGTTTTTAAGAAAATTGAATAAGAAGCATATCCCTGACCCATAGAGGGTATTTAAGCCGTTCTTGGATGTAAAACCAAGAGAAGATGTGAGCCACAATCACAACTATAATTTAAGCCTTAATTTGTAAGAATATACGTTTTTTGATTTTATTAATAATATAATATTTGTGTTTTGTTGTTTCTTATATTTGTTTAAGTATGTTTCAAGCTTGTCAATACTCGTTGCTTCAGGTGATATTTTCTATACTCTATATTTCTACCTTATGACATTGATGACAATGTCTTATTTTGGTTAGGGGAAAAGGGTGTAGTTGACCAAAACAACTAACTAACTACTTTTGTTTTTAATAAAACCATTTGACAAAACTGTTATTACTAGGACGACGTAGTAAGAGAGAATTTTATTGACTCTTGAGATGCATCTTAGTCAATATAATCTTAATCAATATTTTCTAATGGTTATTTATAATATTCACAACAAGGTCTACCACATACTTCTCTTGAAATATTCAAGTTTACAAACTCTTGCATTATTATCAATTGATTATGCTCATATACTTATTTAACAAGTATTCATAAGCCTTTATTTTCACACACATACTTTAACGTATGATTATGGAACGTATATTAAATTATTATATTATTTATGTTCTTTTGTTAAAGGTAACAACTAAGAAAAATGGATAGTATATAATTTACAAAAAAAATAATAATAAATGTTTTTAAATAAATAAATAAAAATATAGATAAGTTTGGTTTTGTAGCCTTTTTAATCTAAGTAATTAAGCCCAAATGAGTGTTTTAACACCTAATACATTAAAGTCAACTGACTTGGGAGCTATTAACTCAAAACTTGTTACATGAGTTAAAGAGAAAAGCTTAAGGGAATTAAACATTGCACTATCTACATATTAGTATCTACAACCCGAGCTACTAAGTTCATAGAGGTGTCTCAACAACTAATACCCTAAGACCAAATAGTCTGAGAGTCATTAGTCGAAAGCTTATTAAATGAGTTAAAGATGCATTATGTTATCTGTGTGTGTGTGTGTATATATATATATATATCTAAAAGAAAAGAAAAGGATAATAATTTCAACCTAAGGAAGTTAACCTTAGAAAAACATTAGAACATAATATTGTTTTCTTCCAATAAAAGCCCTATTATCTATGTTTTTATACATTGAATACATAAAAAGAAGGTTTATTAATATCTTTTTTCAATAGTATGAAATAGATATATAAATTTAATGAGAGTTTATTTATTTGTATAGATTAGTGGGCGTTGAATGATGAATGCCTTACTTTGTGGAGCTTGCAAAAAAAATTTCTATTTTAATACTTTGATTACTAGGAACTAGTAATATGCTAGTTGGGTGTGTGTGATTAGTACTTAAAAGTATATTTTTATCAAGTTTTTATATTATCATTTGGCACTTAAAGTATTAGTAACTCCTTAACTAGAGCATGCTTTATAATATCATGTCTAATACTATAAGATAACTTTAATTTATAGAAAATATTCATCTTAAATGCAGGTCTATCACATAAATAAAAGGATTGATTAATGAGTTTAACTTCTAAAATTTAAATGACAAAAAAATGGTCAAGTTTAGAAAAGAGATGCTAGTTTAGTCCAAACTAGAACACTATTCAGTCATTAGATCATAACTGGAGCTATAGAACTTGAATTTAGGTCTGCTCTATATGGATAAAAAACTAAAACATAGTCCTAAAACTTCCATGGGAGTTTAAGATTCGAAAAGGTTGTTTTCAAGTTCAAATTATAGAAACAACGGAGAAATCCGAATCTGTCTTGTAGCTCGGATACTATTTAGTGTTCAGCCCATATCTCGAGTTCTAAAAGTCTAAATGCACTAAATTTTGTTTTATTGGAAAGCTAAGACAATTTTCTAGAACTTTCATGAGGATAATATGTTCAAATTCTTATGTTAGCAAGGATGTTTTGTTTAGACAAGAAGATATGGATTGTCACCAAATCAAGATATGGCCACCTACTCAATAATTAGTCAACAAATCAATAGTTCTAAAGGGAGGCATTTGCCATATATTTAGACATCTTGGTTTTCAGATCAAGATTATGTTCTTACTCTCTCTTTATGTTTTTATAGTACTTATTTTGATTAAATTAATCTCTTGTTTATGCTTCTCATTTCCTTTCATTTATTTAGATAACTTACATCTTATTTATGTTCTTATCTTGTTTATTTATATTTCTTTTTTTTATTATATTTAGTTAAGTTTATTATATTAAGGTAAAAAGGTTATACCAAAGGTGTAAGAATAATTATAATATAAACTCAACATGGACTTTAATGTTTGATACTAACATGTTTTGTATTTGTTATCTTGCTTGCTTTTAATATCTTGGTTGTTAAATGGTTAATCTAGATTTATATTGTATAACCCTTGGTACAACAAATACTTAGCACTTTTATAGCCTAACCGTATGTTATAATCAACATTTGTGCTATGAAAGGAACTTGATTTGTTGTTAACATAAGTTATAATCATGAATAGCTAACAACATTTACAAGTATTAGCATTATTCGAATAAGATAACTAATATAATCATGTTAACAATTTGTAATCCAATTGGAACCTTCTTTGTGCTATGAAAGGATTCACAGTTTACAATTAAGTAATAAAAGAAATTGATATTATACTTATTTGAAATACTGTTAGTAAATCATTTAACCTTAACAATTATTTTTATAATTGTTTATTCTTCAAATTAATTTTATATCTCAAAGTTCTTTTTAACTTCTTCTTCTTCTTAGTATTATTATTATTATTGCTATTATTGTTGTTGTTGTTGTTGTTATTGTTTATAATTTATATAATTAACCTTCTTGTTATTCGATTTCGATCTTGCTGAGTTATTTTGATATTCTTGTATTTATAAAAAAATATCAATATTTTGGTCAACCACTGAAAAAAAAAGCATACAATATTGTTAAAATACCAGTAATCTTATGCAAACGCTCGAGGATTGAAAAAGAGGATCAGAATAAGGTGTTAAAGAATCATCTCAACCCAAAAGTTTAAGCTTTTAGGTGAGGTATCAAGATATGATTTATATTATTTTTTAACACACCCTCTCAAGTAAAAGTTTTTTGAGTTTAAAACTTATACGGACTCATTTGACTTTATGCTTAATTTTTATGAAATAAATAGGGATAATGAAATTCAAACTTGTAATCGCTTGGTCATTAAAGTTTTAATACCATATGAAAGAACTATCTCAATTTTAAATTTTAAATTTTTAAATAAAATTTTTAAATAAAATTTATATTATTTTTTAACATAAATCAATTCTAGTTAATCAACTAAATTTAGTAAGAGCAGAACACAATCAACTAAGGCGCACAAATCCCTGTAGAATCAAGAAAATAATTTCTTTACCGCATTCAAGAATGGCTTCGAGTCATGTCTATGCCATCGTTATTACAAGTGGCACTTGTAACAATAAAAAACAGGGACGGCCTCCCTCTGCTGCCCGAAACTTCTGCAGTGTATCATGTCTTCTCCTAGGTGGTTCACATTCCTATCTTGCCTTCCAATTAAACTCTAAAATCTTAAACCCAGCTTCCACCCATGCCTCTCTCTTCAATTATTTCACCGATGGATCTGAGATCTGAGATCTAAAATCATTGTTTAATGTTCCTCAATGAGTTACAATTTATGCCGCTTGGTACTAACAACAATTTTGAATGCTGGCAACACAGTCAATTAAACAGCAAAGAAAGAAAATATTACTATACTATATCTGTTACTTGTACCGAAGTAACAAAACACAAGCAACAGATAACAAGACACCATGGAATCATGAATGACAAGCGTCACAACGGAAGCTGAAATTACTAGTCAGGGAGCGGAGCCAACCACCCAATCTTCCAAACTAGCTTGCCGTTGATTTCTTGGTATATTGCAACCTGTAAATGGTTGTGCATACATTAGCTATAAGCCAACTCTCATAATATCATTTGATATCAAAAACTCTTTTGGGTGTAAATCCCAATTCCCCGTGTGTTCTATAATTATAAATTCTTTCATACTCAAGGAATCCAATTTCTCAATCATATTTATCATAGTATGCAGAACACAGAACTTTGTTGCATGAATTATATTTTTACTCCTATATATTGTAACATTGTGATTCAGTCAAGCATTCAATGAACATAAGAGACACAATATGATAGGGGGGATTGTTAATAAACCTGCTTCATTCATTGTTTGCGTGCAGATAGAAAAATGCAGCTTAAGAAATGACATGAAACGAACCTGTCATGCAAATGAGAACGTTGTCCTCGCCAAAACTCGAAAAGTTGTGGTTTGAACCTATACCCTCCCCAGTGTTTAGGTTTTGGAATCAAACTTCTGCACTTTGACAACAGAGAAAAAAACACCGGATTTTATTGATACTTCCTCGTAAACAATCATACCACTTAAAGTAGAAAATGCAAGCTACTTGGTATACAAAGAAACTATTTTCTGAAGAAAATAGTAACAAAAATATTGGTTTCAGGACTGTCTTGTTTGCCAAAATAAACTGAGTTATATTTCAGAATTGTAAAAGTTAAAATTCGAAGCCAAGATCAGAGGAAAATGAAGAGAAGGGCAACTCACCCATCAGAGCATTTTTTTTCTCTTATTCTTTGTATGTTCGGTGTAGAACATGCGTTCCAGGAATTATAGTACTCTGAAAGGAGAAAGAAGATGATAACCAAAGCTTGCACCAATCTTTTGATGTAGTCAGTACAATTTAATAAGAATAAGAGGAACCTGATTGCTAACTATTGCTCCAATTTCACTTCCTTGAGGACAGATATACATGCACTGTTCAGATTCCTCATCCGGAACTTTCTGCACAGATCCTTCCACTCGAACCGAAAAATAAAAATCACAGTTACTATTCTTTTCGGCGGTAGACCAACTGCTGGATCAACTTCATGATTGTATAACAATTAATGGGCTATAGAACCACGCCTAAAGCAGAGTGGAAGGATAGCCTAAGTATCATGCAATATATGGATAAAGGTAACATTATATGATGGTCATAGTTAGGCAACATGAATTATCGATGCAGTGCAAGCATCATTCTCTTGACAATGGCAAAAACCTTCTACTATTTCTCAGATGCAATGCAAACATCGTTCTCTTGACAATGGAAAAAACCTTCTCCTACTATTTCTTATGAGCAACAATGTAGCATTGATCTCTGGGTTAATCAATTATGTCCCATATACAATGATGACAGAGCTACAGCTTTGCATACGGGATCAGTATGTGTGAAGAAAAGTAAATTAAATTGAGTATAAGCAGAATGTGATACCATCTTGCAGCTGCTAAACACTTACTGGCAGTGTTGCAGTGGATTCAACACTGGACTTTTGAGGTTAAGTTTACACATTATTTTAATCATCTGAGTGAACTTTAACTAGAAAAGATAAACTACTCCATGGACAAATGGACCAACTGATGAAAACGAATCTTCACGGTCATAATTTCCATAGACAGATGTGACTGTAAAAGGTGCAGAGAGTGTACAGCGCAGATCTACCAGCAGGCAACTAAGTTAACCACAACTCAACAACAACGATCACAAGAAAGCCCACGAAACCAAAAAAAGGACGGTATTTTTTGGTTTCATTGATCCATAAGAATTCACACTTTTTGTCCATTTTCAAATGCCTGAAGGACCACACAGGTGAATATCAAATGCCTGAAGGATCACACAGGTGAATATCAAATGCCCATCAGTGTCTGCTGGATCGATATATAATCTAAGCTCACATACAGCATACAACAATGAATATGATATAAATACAATTCCTCCTAACAGCCTTTTGTTTGATATATCCTTAAGGCCCCCGTCCTCCAAGAGAGAGAGAGAGAGAGAGGGCAAGAAGGATTCAAGTTCGAGTCAATTCAAAAGGCATGAAATACCTGCGGATTAAGACCATCCCAGTGGAAAAGGAGTGATGTATGAGGATTTTCAGATTATTCATGTGCCTTTCGACTTTCATAATTGTTGTACCTTAAAAGTATAAGATTCACAGCAATATTAAAAACCATGAGAAGTTTTGGAACCGTTACTAATCTCATAATTTCCATGAAAAAGGCAGAGCACTTACTAAACAAACCCATCCTTGTCGACTCGTTTCAACAACACAATTCTTGATCAGCTGTTGCAAATGGTAACATAACAAGTAATGGTTAGGTAAACTAATTACATCAATGAAAAAAGTTTCACTAGTCATTTCTGCATCTTTACAGACATCAGATAATTTTGAAAGAACATTCAAAGTGCAGATGTGTTGGGATCGGTTGATCTTTTCCCGGAGGCTGAACACAAGGTTTAACGTGTTTCAGTCAACTCAACTATGCTCTCTCACTCACTGTGCTGCTGCAGACACTACTTCTGCCCTCTAGCAGCTCACTCATCTCTTTTCTCCTCTTAATTAGCTCTATATTTCTGCTAGTGCTTGCCTCTATTTATAGCTGAAAATGGGGAGCAAACTTCTCCATTTTCAGCCAACATTTCTACAAATAATGGAAGAAATCCAGCCTGATTGTTGGATAGAAGTGCACCTTTTATCTCCACTCCACGCCCAACAATCTCCCACCCATAAACAACAGTCACAAGACATGTCTTCTAACTTTAAAACCTACAGAGAATTTTACACAACTTCAGTTCTTATCTACATGACTTACTCCCACTTGATTTCAGTAACTGTCATTTAACTAACTCCCACTTGATTTAATTGGTTTGTTTAGCCCATGCTCATTTCGCCTCTTGCACTTCATCTAAGCTGTTTTTTCTTGGTAATTTGGTGGAATCTCCTTATCATCTATGAGTTTGGTCTCCAATCTCGAGTACAGTTTTTTAAGAGTATACTTATCTAAGAGTTTGTTCCTAGGCTCTACACATCTTACTATTACATGAGTTATTTGCCCTTCATCTAAGAATTCAACTAGCTATCTACTTTTATCATGGGTCATTCTATTAAAATGAATTTATACTTGTCTTTATACTTTAAATATTACAATATTATTAAAAACTTATTACTCTTATAATAATTTGCTTGTCTAGAAATCTATATGTATACTTTGTTTTTACCTAGTAGTCGCATCATATTTCTTCATGATTCATCCTTTATCAAGAACACATGTTATCTAGCTCATTTTACTTTATTATAGGAGTAATATCCATAAAAGTTAATTTGACACTTGTCTCCATACTTATCCTAGTTAATACTGTATCATTGACCATGCAAACACCTATTGTATCCACTCATCATTATAAGAGTATTACATTAGTTTTCTTGTGGATCATCTATCTTTATAAAGTTAAATTTCACAGTTGGAGTATTGTGCTACAAACAAGCATGAACACTTTATTGAAGTATGATAGGCTATCTTATTGAGTATACATAACAATAGAGGAGGAAACTCAACTTTATACTCTCTCACTCACTGTGTAGTGCTGCAACAACAACTACTATTTTACTCTCTCTTCTTTCTCCTCTTAATTGGCTCTACATTTATACTTGTGCTTGCCTTTATTGATAGCTAAAAATAAAGGGACAAACTTTTTCATTTCCAGTCAAGATTTCTACCAATAATGGTAGAAATCCAGCCATGATTTCCATCCTAATATTCTGTCATTTTCTAGCTCATTTCCAACCTTTTTTCAAGCTTAAGTCCTAGCTAGAAGTGTGCCTTTTATTTCCATATTCAACAAAATGTTCCATAACATAATCATTAATATGAATGAAAAAATGGCAATTAATTATACAAGAAAAATCAAATATGCATCTTTTTAAAACAAGAAAAGTGGAACAATGTTTGAGTGGAAAATCATTTCATTTCCAATTCATAAAAGAACTAAGTTAATTTTAATTGAGAAGAAAAAATAAAAAAAGAGTGAAAGATGCTTTTGACTTTTTGAGATAAAATACCAAACAAAAATGACATTTTTCATGAAAGGGATAGAATAACACTCATTTATAACTTCTGCTAAGATTGTAAAATCTAGTGCAACATCTGAAAATCAAATTTAATATGTCTTTAGTCTTCATAGACAACTTTATTTAAAGTCTAAAAGTTCAAAATTTATAGAATTAAGATACCTAATAAGTCTCATATACAGGTATCAATTTGGAAGGAAACAAGTTTTACATATAATTCAAGAAGCCATTTAGATGAGATTATATGATGTAATTTTAACCTATAGAGTGATGTTAAGTAAACATTGTGTGTGATGCCTATGGAAATCTGAAAATGATAGTTGTAGTATTTATTTCTTTGATTGCATCAAGAAATTTAAATGAAAACTATTTATTTTTTTCACCTATATAAGCCCAATAAATCTTTCTTTTACAATACAAATCCATCTTATAATCAATTTCCTTAAAATAAAAAAAAAGGCAAAATAAGACTATGTACCATTTAATTGCTAAAAGTATCATAACCACACTAAAACCAACCCTGAGACCTAGATTTCCTTGTTTAGTTTCAATTTGCATTTGTCCTTTGAACAAACTCTAATGGAGCTAACTTACTTCAATAGTTATGTACCATTCAATTGCTTGTAAATTCACTAAGAAAGCCCCCGAAAAAATCCATTAATTACAGCTTACATCAAATTTGAAAAATTATTTTCAAAGTTATTTATGTCACATGACATTTAAGTCATTACTTGGAACTCTAATTAAATATGATGCACAAGCTTTAAAATTTCCATAAAGCACAAAGAAGGGTAGACAAGCATCATGATAGTTCCACAAGTTTCCTCTTTGAATTTAGAATGAAGATCCAATTAAGAAAGAATTATATGGTCTAACATTATAATATTCTGAATTTAAACTGTAGAAGTGAAAAATGTTGTAAATCAAACATATTAACCCTTTAAAAAAAATCAATAAATACATTCATTTGGTACCTACAAAAGTAGTCCACAAGTCAACATGTTGATATAATTTATCAAACCATCAACAATAAATAGCAAAAAAAGAGCAACATATGATTTTGCATCCTTCCCAACTATTGATAAGGTCATAACATTTGGTTTCCTTAACCTAGAAAATGAGGAGTCATCAAGCCATTTATGGAATTGCAAGATAGAAAACATAAGACTTGCAAAAGAGCAAAAATATCAAAATTGATGTAAATGTCCTTTCTGTAGTGTTTTCCTTCATTATACAGAGAAGATTTACATAATTAATGGTAGATTTCTAGCACCTAAATGTTATACAATGTAAGTAAGTATCTCTAAAATAATACAAATCAAATATCTAAATTATCTCCATAACATCCCCTCTCAAATTTATGCTAGTAAATAAAAAAGCATCACTTTCTCAACCAAGAACTATTGTTAGTGCCATGAAATAGCTTAGCGAAGATGTTTGCAGTTTGATGTTCGGTGGAAATATGATGAAGAGTAATCACATGTCAGTTAAAGGATTCACATATAAAATGTCAATCAACTTTAATATGTTTTGTATGTTGATAGAAGACAAGATTAATGATGATCTGAATACTATATATATTATCAGCATGAAGAGGCATGGAATAATTCTGAGGAAAACCAAGTTCACCCAATAACCCACAAAGCCAAGTGATCTTGAAGCAAATGGAAGACATATCATGGTATTCAAACTCAGTGGAGGACTTGGAAACTTTATCTTGCTTCTTATTCTTTCATGAAACGAGTGCATTGTATAAGAACATACGTGCATTGTATAAGAACATACATCAACCAATAACAAAACGTCGAGTATTTGCACATTCAATCTAGTTAACGTCACTATGCTCCACCAACTGTAAGGAAGATTCTTATGAAAGAATACCCCGTGTGTTGAGGTGCCTTTCAGATATTGGAAAATATGATGAACAACAACTAGGTGAAGATTGATAGAGACTTGTATAAATTGATTGACCTGCTGTACAATAAAAAAAATGTTGGGACAAGTAATCATCAAGTAGTTCAAACTTAACAAGTTGCCGATGCAAGGATTGATTTCATAGGAGGTCACTTTCCTCTTGATGAAGCTTAAGATTTAACTCCAAAAAAGTAAGAATAAAATTACTCAATTCGAGGCTAGCTAAAGTCCTATCAGATCTCTTTGATTTTTTAAGATCAAATCTCAATTTTAATTATGGGTTGCGTGATCATGTAATCATAAGGTTCAATTTCTAAAATTCAATTTTATTAGTTTTATTATCTTTATTTTTTTATCTATCTTATCATAACAAAATAAAAATAAAAATAAAAAAAATAAATGAACTTCACTAAAAATACATTGTTTTTATAAATTTTTTATTTTTTAAAATACATGAGAAAATAGGAGTCAAAATGGTAACATGACATATCTAATGAATGTAAATTTTTTTCCAGGCATTTTACTTCATTAAGATAAATATTTGTTAAACATCAATTTACCAAAACCATAAATGTAAGTATTAAAAAAAAACTTGATATTTTTTACACAAATATATTAGAAAAAAAATAATATACTACTTGCAGGTTGTAACATGAAACTTTTTGGCTAATTATAGAATTATAAAAGAAACTTTCACATGAAAGAAAGCAAATAAAATCATGGAGGAATTTTTTTTTTCAAAACCTTCATTTATAATTTATGTAATATTCCTTCTTAAATAAAATTATGCAAGACAAATAGTTCATTGATCACACAATGAAAGAAATTTAAAGAACAATATTTTACATAACTATAATGAGATGAAATTTATTTTCATAGAATATTCACAATCATGAACATAAAAAAAAAAAAAACTGCATTGTAAGCATATAGAATAATTAATGAAATGGTTGCTAAAATGATAAAAAAGAAGAAGCAAGAATCTCATTCAAAAATACATATTAAACTAATTTATATCTAATAAAATAATATTATAAATATAATATCTTCTATTAAATTTAGTTTTGATTAAACTTCAAGGAAAACAGAAATCTTATATAGCATAATAAAAAGAACATATTCTAATATGATAACAAAAATGTTATAAATCTTATTTGAATTCAAATATAAGATTTATTGTAATTGTTTTATATTTATATAAATATAAAATAAAAACTTGAAAAACAACCTAGAAATCTAGGCTTTATTAGCCAAGACCCAAAAACTAATAGACACATATTTGGACTTACAAGAACAAGCTCATACATAAAAAAAAAAAAATTGTTAAGTTGGTAAACAATATATTATATTTTTTTAATTTTATTTAATATCATATAATATATCATCTACATTAATTTAATATAGGCAACCTAAATTGAGTTATCGGTTTTCCAGATTTAAGAGTTCTCTTTTAATCTAAAAATATTTAAAGAACTCTCTAAACATTTAAATAAACTCATTTATGAGTTTAAATTAGTTAAAAATTAGTTTTTTTTTAAAACCAATACAAATTTAAAAATCTTTATCTCTGAACAATATTTTTTTATATAGAAAAAAGCCAAAAAAATTTAATGGACCTATTCTTATAAAAAAATTCATTAATATTGTTGAAATAAACAAGAAAATTTAGCTTTCTTATTATTGAAATTGGATTAACCCATAATTTTTTCTTTATTTTCTTGTGGTCCAATAACTTTCTATTCTTTATTAAGCATATGAATTACAAAATAAACAGAATCAAGTTATTTTATTGAAACAAAAATTTCAAAAGCTAGAGGGGTTAAAAGAAAATTCAAAGGAAAGTAGGTATACCAAACTTTTTCTCCTTGTAACAAATTAAAAGGAATGGTTAAAAAAAAATTGATAGCAAAAACATAAGCTTAATAGGGACCATAGTAAAAATGTGATGTTTTTATTTATTTATTTATTTATTTATTTAATAATCAGGCTTCTTGTAATTTAAAAATACAAAAGGAGGCATCGAACTATTCTTTTAAGGGCTTATAAAATTCAATGTTAAAACTAATAAGATTTTTGATATTATAATGATGATTATTTTTAAATTATTTTTTATTTAAAAATATATTAAATTATTTTTAAAAATTTAATTTTATATTAATATATTAAAATATTTAATAAATAAATAAATAAATGCTTCCCCGTCTAAAGAATGAAAAAAAGTATTAGAAACGCTACGCGCATCAAAGCAGTAATTATATGCCACGTATGAAACAAAGAGCCTCTTCCCTTCACCGGGTCCCCACTTTACAAATCCAGAAAAGAAAAGAAATTCGACGGAGGATTTCTTGCTTAAAAACGTCAACAATTCTTCCAATTGAATTATCGCAAATCTCCCTCCCAGTCAAATTTCCTTCAAGAATGGGGTCAAGGTCGAGCGGAGGAGGTGGTTCTATTTACGGTGGCGCTGCTTCTTACAGATCCAGGTATTGCATGGTCGTCAAATTTAGGGTTTAAGATTGTTTTATCATATTTGTAATTTTTGTATTCCAAATCTTTGTAGAGAGGGACTTAGCACGAGACCGACGGCGAGCTCTGATGAAATACAATTGCGGATTGACCCGATCCATGGGGATTTGGACGACGAGATCACTGGCCTCCGCAGCCAAGTTAGGCAATTAAGAAACGTAAGCCCTTGTTCGTTGAAATTGTTGAGCTTGCTTAATTATAGAAAAGCAATTCCTCTGTAAAAGGTGGATATGTTGCAATTTTATTTGTTTGGGGCTGTAAATGGGGTAATTTATTAGGGATTAGGTTTTCTAATACTTAATTGCAAAAATAAGCCTGATTGTGTTGCAAAATTGGGCAGTTCCACTTGCTGTAGGAATTATGCACAGGAATTTTCTCCTTGTTTGTAAGATTTTGTATCGGGGCTTACTTCTATGAAATCTATTCCTACTCGTTTTATATCGGATTGGAGGGAAAAGCTGGCTTTTCTTTAACAACTAGTGTAATTGAAATGTTAACTTTGAACGCCAGAAAGATGAGTTGTGGAGTGAATAAAATGACCATCAATGTTGTATTGGAGACCCTAGGATCTGGATGGATTATCCTCTATAATCTTTATCAAAGTTGAGCATATATGTGATTTATCAACTCTGGATTTGTGAAATTTAGAGATGTTCTTTTATGGGATTTAACAAAATTATCATCAATTTTGGTTTTTGGATTTTGGATATGTATTGTTTTTATTAAAAATAGAAACAAAACAAGGTTTCACATGAGGTTGTTCCAGCAATGGAAGGATTATGGTGGATTGATTGCTTTAAAGACTCTGGGGGAGTGCCTTCAGTTTGCAATTTGAGCACATTTCCTGCAAAAATAAAAACTGCTGTTGATGATTTTGCTAATGGTGAAGTGCTTTCAGTTTGAAATTTAACATTGTTTTCTGACGTCGCCAGTTTGATTGCAGAATGGTTTGAAGTTCCCATCCATTGTTATGTTCTGTTGGATTTAATTTAATAATGTGGTGCAGGTTGCTCAAGAGATAGAATCAGAAGCAAAGTATCAGAAGGATTTCTTAGAGACTCTGGTATATGCTTATATTTATTTTACATTTGTGTACGCCAAGTCTTCCATCTTTTAGTTTCTGGTTTCCTCAATATCGCTACTCCTAGGATGTTATGATATCTATTTGAATTGCTAGTTTGCGAAAATCAACCCATGTTTTTTATTAATTTGAAACGAGCACATTTGCTTTCATTATGTGAAACTATAGTAGATAAGGAAATGGTGGATAAAAGTACTGAACTTTAGAAATAGCACATTATATTGTAAAAAAGAAGAAGATTATTATCTGCACACAACTGACAGTATTGATTCTCAAAAAAGAAAAAAAAAAAAAAGAACTTGAAACATTGAATTTTATTTACAGGAAAGGAATTGATAGATGAAACATTCATCCATTTCTAAAATCTGTAACTGTCTTCTGAAAGCTTGCTTTTAATTACATGACAGCAAATGACTGTGATGAAAGCCCAAGCTGGCGTGAAGAACAACATCAGGAAATTAAACAAGAGTGTCATCAAGAATGGTGGAAACCATATCGTTCATGTGGTTCTTTTTGCACTGTTTTGTTTCATGGTGGTTTACCTGTGGTCCAAAATGTCTAGAAGATGAGGTATATTGAGCACCAAAGTATCTGTTAAGCGATCAACACCCATCCTCTGGATGTACCAAGAGTCAAAATGCGGGTTCTATTGTAAATCTTCCCAGCAGCAGCTTCATTTGTAACGAGACATTTGAAAATAGTGTTCCCCCCTACAATTGTAGTTGAATGCTAGATTAATTTTGCATAGAGAGAATATTACTGCATGTATTTCCTCTTGTTTCTTATGTACAACAACAAAGCTTTATTCCCTAAAACTTAGCTGTTACCTTTCAACTGTGCCCTATGATATAAGATTGTAAAATGCCAAGTGAACAAATAGAGTAGCAGCTGCTGACAATTGAATATGGCTGTGGCTTGTTAGCGTGGCACCTGGTGGTCTTTTCCCATTATACTTGTGATTCTGTCCGCGAAAACCATGTTTGTCAATTGAGCACCATGTCGGGATGCGGTGACATCGGAGCACGTCATTACTCTGACCTGAATGAACACAACTATAAAAAGAATGAGCTATTGTTACAACAATATGCATTGAGCTTCTTTGTTATTTCCAGTTGGTTTTTCGCTATTGGCGTCGCATTCTGTTAAGCATTAGCATGTTCCGAAGAAAATTTCAGTAAAGGAAAACTTGTTGGCCGGTAAGGAGCCATTCATTATAGTTAAGAGTTATATATGCACTCCCTTCGATCAAAAAGTTGTGCCCGAACTTAAAGTAGCTATCTCGGGATAGAAGAGATAAAATACAAAAATAGGTTTTTGAGGTGAAAAAAAGTTTGTCTCTACCGAAAATAATTTTTAGTGAATTTTTCATCCATATATATAAAAAAAGAGAAGGAACAGAAACAAATAATAACCAATTTCTCACAAATCTCTCTTTAAATATTTCATAATTTCAATTTTTTATTATTTACACACACACACTCTCTTTAAGAATGTAATTGTATTAATAGTTTGATTTTTTTAATTTCATCAATTTAATGTGACAAAATCAATTTCTTAAAATAAATAATAAATTATTTTATATAATTTAGTAATTTGTAACAATTAGAAAAATGAAAGAATTAGAGTAAATAACTTCTTCTTTTTTATAAATTGAACATGAGTAATTAATTTACAAAAGAGTGATTTTCATTAATTAAAAAATATAAGAAGAAATGTTTTTACCATTTTATATTATGAAAGAAATGAATATCATTATTAAAAAAATTAATATAATAATTAAAAAATACATACGATAGAGAAATAAAAATTACCGTATATATCATAGACAAATAAAAATTACTCATGTTATAAAAAGCATAGATTTAATAATAAAGAGGTGAGGGCTGAAAGATAACAAAACATGTGTATTTATAATGAAATTATTATTTTATATTTTGTAACTATGTTCGGTTTTAATTTTTTGTTGATGTAAGTATTTTATTTGATATAATTGGTTTGATTACTTATTTTATTGTTAAATATATTTAGATAAATAATTTAATGACTTATCAAATCATAATTTAATTATATTATCTTCTTAACAATGAATTATTTTTATATGTTGATTACAAAAATAAAATAAAATAAAATAAATAACATGATTTTGATGAGTGGAGAAATTACCATTTTAAGCTAATTAAAAAAAATTCATTATAAAAATATAAACTAAAGTGAAAATAATAATTTATATTTAAAATTAAAATAAACTTATCCTTTATTAACCAAATATAAAGACATTTATTTTGTCTCGTGGATCATTATTAAACACAGCTCTATCCATTTGTCTATCCTCTTTGTTCTAAGTTATTTCTCTTATTTTACGGCAATAATCAAATGCCAAATCACGTGATTACGTTGAAATTTTGCTTAAATTAGCTGTGCCCTATCCTAACCATTTACTACCCCTGCAGTTGCCCCAGAGGTAACCGGAGACGTTAATCATCATGATTACTAGCATTTGCTGGTAAGAAATTGAAAGCTGGGTAATTTGCTTTCAGTAACAATAAAGGGAAGAAGAGTTTGGGATCCAATAGAGTGGAGGTTACAGACAAACCTGGTCACAGAAGGCGGAGCTACCTTCAATGTGCAGCCGTCCACCTTTTACACACTCTCTTGCAAATATGCGTATTACCGCTGCTGCGTTCTTGAATGATCTTGAACCTCTTCTCATGAGCAGCGTCGGCCTTATAACAACTTGAACTCTCTTTCACTGGTTTCTTGTCCCTTCCCTCCATGGCTTATGTCGCGAAGTCTTCTAGCATTTCATCGCAACAGATCGAAAACCTGGTTCCTTTCCTTTCCCATACTTCCCTCGTTATGTCTCATGATCACAACTGTCTTCTCAAAGCAGTAAGGCCCTTCAAATCTCTCAATTCTAACAGCTCCAAGGTTAGCTTGCATGGGGTGCTGTAGCCATGACCCCATTTTAGACCTCAACTCTCCACAATGGAACAGTGCCAATCTTGCAGGCTTCAAGCGATCCTTTTTTTCCTTGTCCAACTAATTAAGGACAGTTTGTACCGATTTAATAATAATTTTTTTTTAAATATAAAAAAAATCTTAATAGTATAAAGAATATATTAAATGATTTTATTTTTTTATAATATTTTTATTTTTAATAAAACAAAACATTAAAACTTTTCTATCCTTAATAATATTTTTATATTTTTTATTTTTATACAAAAAACCATTTAAACTATCATTAAAGTATTATATATATATGGTTTTGACAATCAATATTTTTTTTTAAATATAAAAATAAATATTTAGAGTATAGAGAATATTTTAATTATTTTGGATGTAGCGGCGAAACTAGATCAAAAAGTATTAGCTCTGATAGTCATGCTAAAATTAAAAGCATTATGTCTCGTAGTTAAGCTTAACCGAAAAGATTTGGTTTTAGTGGTTATGCCTAATAATTTTTTTATTTGTTATAAAAAATATTTAAATTACCTTAAAGTATTCAAAACAAAAATAATAATTAATTTTTTATATGATTTTTTAAATTATTTTGAAAAAAAAACATTTAAATTATCCTTAATATGTGGTAAATAATTGTTTTTTTTTATAAAACACTGATTCCCAAGCTAGACCCAATAATATTTAAATTATCTTTGAAGTATCCTAACTAAAAATGCAATTTTTTTATAATTAATTTTTATTTTAAAAAACATTTAAACTATCATTCATGCATTATAAATAATTTTTTTTATAAATGTTTTCTATTCTCCTTAAAGTATCTTAATATAAATCTTAATTTATTTTTTATCAATTGTTTTTATTTTTTTAAAGTATCCTTAATAGAAATTTTAATTTATTTTTTATCAATTGTTTTTATTTTTTTTTATAAAAAATAAACATTTAAATTATCCTTGAAGTAACCTAAACAGAAATTCTAATTATTGTTTTAAAATTTTTATTTTTTATAAAAATATATTTCAATTACCTTTGAAGTATTCTAAATAGAAATTCTATTTAATTTTTTTATAAATAATTTTTATTTTTTAAAAACAAAACATTTAAATCCTAAATAGAAATCCTAATTAATATTATTTTTTTTATTTTTTTCATTTTTTATAAAAAAAATATTTAAACTATTATTGAAATATCCTAAACAAAAATTCTAATTATTTTTTAAATTTTTATTTATTTTTTTTAATAAAAATCACTTAAAACTATTTTTAAAGTATCATAAACAAATATGCCAATTAAGGTTTTTACAGAATTTTTTTATTTTTCTATAAAAAACATTAAAAATGTTCTTGAAGTATTCTAAATATTGTTTTGTTTTTAAATTGTTTTGAATTTTTATTTTTAAAAAACATTTAAACTACCCTTAAGTAATCCTAAATATAAATATGATTATTTTTTTGAAAAAAATACCCTTGACAGATCTTAAATGATTTTTAAAAAACATTTCTATTTTTTATATCAAAAAATTAAACTATTCTTTAAGTATTTTAAATAATAATCTTAATTCATGTTTTTTTATTTTTTTTTATAAAAAACAAATAACATAAACATAAACATAAATTTTAATTTTTCTTTTATTGTTTATAGATTTTTAAAGCTGGTAGAGAAGCCAAATCTAATAGCTTTAATTTTAACAATCATACTGTGACATAACACAGGCCAGCAACTTACACTAAAAAAAATAAATAGAAAAAACACCAGCCCACATGATCCCTGACAATCTATAATAAAATCTAAATTACAAATACTATATCTATAGTGTGATGAATAACACGATATCTGCACAGTATTTTCTTCAAGTCTTAAAATATAGTATAATATGACTGACACGAATGTTAAGCCCTTCATGAGCGCGGCAGATACTAGAAGAGCCTCAGGGCATACGAGTTCTTGGTTGCCCTTTTCCACCTCCGTACTTCTTCGCTCAACTCAGTTTTAGATAAACCTGTAGCCTTATTGTAACTGCATCAACTTGGCGCAAACATAAATTTAAAAGAGGGAATAATAGAAGATGCTAAATCGCATTTCCAAGTTCAGCAGTTCACGTTCGAAAACAAAGGCCAATTGTTTATAAGGTTTAGAATCAAGATCCATAATTGACGGTGGCACTTAGGAAGTTGAGAGTAGCAGTCGCATTCCAATCCCGAGGGCATCAGCTATGGTGCAGCTTCGACATTATTACTTCTCTGCTCAAATAGTCGAGTTCTTTCATGCAACTCCCTGAAAAACATTATTGGGGTTAATTTGTGAACATGACTGCTGAAAGGAATTACGGTCAAATATGCCGAAAAGAAATGACTTTATATTTACCAGCTATGGTTAAGTTGCTCTGTAACCATTTGTGCCCGGTACCCACTGAATATTGGAGTTAGGGTGTGGTTGTTTTGAATCCTCTCCCAGCTCACAAAACAGTGGAGAAGAGCAGTGTTAGTGGTGTCAGTCTGTCAGCAGAATCAAAATGCTCTGCACAGATAGTTTAGCTGAGATGTTAGATGAACACTGCTGCTTTATTGGGCCAGCGAGTCCACATAGTCTACTCCTCTTTGGCTCCAACATCTTTAACATGGGAAATCGCCACTGCAAGAGCGTCAACCAAACCACATTCACCATGCTCTTCTGACATGCAGCTCAAACTATCAGATGGATGCTGATTCAAGTCCTCTTCAGGAGAGCCAGCTCCTACCTGGTTTCCAGGTGACACAAATACAAGTGCATTTGCAAGTTGGCAGGAAGTTGCAGCACCTTGATTCTTTGTTTTTGATCTGATGGACACTGTCTTAAAGGTAAGCTCCGTGTAAAACAAAATCCATGGATGCCCTTAGAAGACACTAATTAACAGTCAGTTAAATAGACAGAAACAGCAATGAACTTACAAAGTACTCCACATTCCCACCATCAAAGAGTCCAAGAAATGAATCAAGATCACAAACAATGCACAATGGAGATTTCTTTGAGGACGTACACGCTGACAATCACCTAAAAAGCTTTACATGAAGTTACTGCTAAGCAGACAAGAGCCACAGAGAGGTTCCCTTAAAATGCAAACTGCCTACTCATTAAAGAAGCTATTGACATCCTATAAAATAGGATATGCATTTGGCAACGTTGTAATCACTAAAATGCAATATTTCAGAAATATTTAGCCTACATAGATGACATCAAAGGCTACTAGATCTAGATCAGAATAGAAGCTAAGCACAACAAACTTTTTACTTAATTGTATTCTCATTCAAGAACCTTCAAAATACTTTAGATGGCATTAAGAGTTGATTAATATTAGATTACAAGGGATCACATGCAGCATAGAATATAAAGCTTTCCTCCTTTTTTTTTCCTATCTAGAAACTACATGTGTGTCAGTAATCATGCATACATGCGTCAGAAGGGCAGGAGAAAGAGAGGGCTGCAAAAGAAGCCTGAGAGAATCTAAAGACACTGGAAAGTGGTCTCAGGGGGAAACGATTCTTTGGAGGTGAAACAATAGGCATCGTGGATGGCTAGATTGGAATCTGGGCTTGAATGGTTGAGGAAATTCTGGATGTAATTCTGATTGATGAAGAGACTATACCTTTGTTTAATGCTTGGTTTCATGATTTTCTAGAACTTTCTATTATCAAAGAACGGGTGACTCCTTATGATAAATTGCTAGAGCAAAACATACACTACACAAGAGATATTGACAGCCACATATACCTGAAAGAGTGAAGCCTTCAGCACCATCTATGATCGCACATGCTTCGATGCACACCATCAACAAGTCATCTGGAAGTACTCATCAATTATTCATGATTAAGCATGGCGCAAATAAAAAAAGCTTTGCCAAATTGGAGAGCAATTGTACCCTTCTGTTTTAATTTCCTTTAATTTATTTGCAACAGTAATTTAACAAAGTACTCCTGGATGAAATCCATGCTGTCAATGTTTGAGGGGCCAATTAGCATCATGCAGGATTTCACAACCCTTGTGTCCCTCTCTCTTTTGTCCAATAACGCAAAAGCTTCAAAGATCTTTCAGATTCCTACTTCCACTTCAGCTGGAATGATGAAGAAGCAATTCCTTGTATCCATGAAGTGATGATATGAGGTGGTGGTGAAGATGGAACACAGCTTTGATTGGTTTTGGGATGGTGAGAGTTTTGATTCCAGCCAAGCAAAGCACCAAGAAAGCCAGGCATTTATAGATATTGGTGAGGAACAACTTGGAGAAATGGCTATACGGATATTAGAAGGAAATTGAGTCATAATAACAACCTCCTAATAAATTCTACATAAAAACGTTCATATCCAACCATATAATATAGCACCAAATAAACTTGAGATAAAATTCTTGTTTCGGTTCAGGTAACACTAAAACCATAACCTCCAGTTATTAACCAATACATCCGAAACAGAATTTGTTTTTCAGCAAAGAAAGAAAACACCCTACCCATTTCAACTAAGTCGGAGCATCATCCATTGGTTTCAATTACCAATGCCATCTCCAAATCTACTGCAATGATCTATGCCATCAATCACGAGTTCAAGGCAACAAGGGCAGAAGTTTCATCATCCAGCTCAATCCTATCCTTCTCCATCATTTTAAGGATGTCCCATGCTGGTCTCTGAGCATTGAGGTACATTCTAAGGAATAGTTTATACAAAGGTAAAGTTGCAACACCCAAACCGTGAACAGCCTTAATATAGTGATTTGCATCTTCAAAATTTCCATGCTTCTCAAAGTGCTCTGCAATGGCCATCAAATTACTGTGCGATGGCCTCCACTCACAACGTTCCACCTTCAACACAGAAAAGCCTTTCTTCATGGCATCAATGGCTTTATCCATGTTTTGGATTTTCACCCATCCCTCCGTTAGAATCTCCCACGTCTTGTAATTTGGGCACCCACCTCTCTCAACTGTATGAAGATGAAACGATTCAGCTTTTCCCATCAATCCATTCCGTACATATGCACCTAGAAGCACATTGGAGACTCTAATATCATACTTGAAACAATTTGTCTCCCATTCTGCGAATACCTGCTCTGCTGCTACAAGGTCACCTACCTTAACCAAGCATGAAATTACGCACATATAATCAGCACAAGGGATCCTCCCACCAACCGCTTTACTTGCTTCCCAAAGCCGAAGAACTCCCTCTTTATTCTTCAAAGATGAATACAACGTAATGAGAAAGAAGTAACCAAGCCGGCCATTAGTAGACAGCTTCATCTCCGCATCTTTAAGCACCAAAACAGCTTTATCAACAAACCCTGCCTTGATATAAACATTAGCCAAACTAGCTAGCGTACTCCACCCCACCTCAACATTTTCATCACTCACCATTTCCTTGTAAACCATCTCCGCTTTGGCAACCTCAAAGACCTCACCAAAGGCACCCATCCAAAGATTATAAGACAGAACATTTCGACATAACTTGTTTCGCTTCATCTCTGCAATCACAAGAGGCACTTTCTCATACTGAGACAAAGCCATGTAAAGCTTCATCATCTCATTGTACGGATGAGGGGTCACAAGGAGGCCCGAGGAACTCAACTTGATCATGAAACTCTCAGCTTTACTGATATCTCTTTCTTTCACATAACCATGTAAAAGAGGCAAAGACGCAGCTTTTTTAGAGCCTGAACCGGTAATTCGTTCAAAATACTCTCCAGCCTTATTTAAACCATTCACTTTAACAACCAATTCCATCATTAAAGCATGATGCCCCGGCGTTATGCGAAAGTTGTTTTGATTTTCCATCCATTGTAATATCTGTGAGCATATATATATATATATAGATAGATAGTAACAGATTCTATATAAAATAAATCCTAAAGAACAAAAACGGCAGAGGATAAAAAAGGGTACCTCAAGGGCTTGTTTGTAGCGCTTAGATTTAAGGAGTTGTTTAGAGATCAAATTGAGCTGGGAGAGCTTAACCTTGTTTCCGTTGTTGATCCAATGTTGAAGCACTCTGCTTGGGCTTTTCAGTCTCAAAATTTCAGTTTCAAGGCTGCTGCTGTTATGAATATATTTATACTTGGTGCTGGCTTTACTGATTGGTAATAAAGATTTAAAGAGGTTTCTTGCTTCGAATTGAAGTTTATGGCAGTAACTGTTATTTCTCAGATGATTCGTTATCAATGACCGAATCGCCATGGAAGCACAAGCAGCTGCGTCGTTTGATTTTTTGTCGCAGCGAGCAATTCTCTCGCTTTTCCTTGTTCGGCCTGAACTAAACGTCGCCGTTGTAATCGTACTATATTTTAATCCTAAAAAAGGTTCAGTTCGCCTCTTTACTGAGTAGCATAGTCTTGGGAATTTCAATAAGTTGGGGCGGCAGGCTGGATTTTTGCCTTCTCCACCCCATTCCAACCTTGAATCAGACTTTCCTGATGGTTCCTTGTTCCTATTTATTAGCATCCCCGGGGTTTTTTTATTTATTTTATTTTTATGCTTTAATACATTTATTTATGAATAAAAAAACTCATTTAATCATTATATTTTATATTTTAATAAAAATAAAAAATAATATTATTTAACTTATCAAATAAAAAATTGATGGCTGGAAAAATATTTTAATTTTTTGTTAAATTTTGTCTAAACTGGAATCCTAAACTAAAACAAAATAAAAATCAATGAAGTTTTATCATTTCATCCAAAATAATTTATAAGAAACCTTTCCCTTTCCTTGCCTTTTACTTTTATTTTCTCACATTTTCTTCTTAAACTATATTAAAAACAAATATTTTTTTATGCTGTAATACATTTATTTATGAGTAAAATAATATTTGATATTTCAATAAAAAAAAAATTATTTAACTTTGAAATTTTTTAATAGATGAAATGATTATCAATTGATTTTAAATTAAATTTATAATTAATAAATTTAAACTGATTTGATGAGACAAATTAGATCTGGTGGCTAAATCAATTTGGATAAGTTAAAAGATTAAGATGAAATTTTTTTTAATAAAACTCATGACTTAGATGTTCCAATAAAATTTGATTGACCTATATTTTTTTAAATGTATTTTTTTCTAAATAAAAACCCTTATATATATATATTAGTTGATTATTAATTATTTTTAAAATTTACTATATAAAATCTTTTAATATATATATTTTATATTTATATATAAAAAAATTATATGAAAGAATTTTTTTTAATTTAAATACTTCAATATTAAAAAATAATATGCTAACAAAATTTTTTTTAATATAAAATAAAAAAATTTTAAAATAATTTTTTAGACTTCATTATTTACATATATATATATATATAAGTAATATTTATATTATTTATTTTTTAATTGTTTCATATAAAATATTAAAATTTTATATTTTAAATTTTTTTTAAGTTAACCCATATAATTTCAAACTAAATTCTTTAACTAACAACTCATTATTATTATTATTATATTCTGTCACTTTCTTTTCCTCGTATTGTCATCTTAAACTTCGTAAAAAAAAAAAAAACCATTCAAATCTATACAAATTCAAAATAAAAACTTGCCATTAGTTTTTGTCAATTAGATGCGACATTTAGAATAGCCTGGAAACTTCGGGATCTGCACTGAGGTTATTAAGACTGGGAGATGGTTATTGGGATATATCTAACTTTATAAGGGCTTAAATGTAGTTTATCCAAACGGGAAAACCCCTTGCCTGCCCCCGAAGCACGCAAAACATTGCATTAAACCCTAAACCTCCAGCTGTAAAGGTTTATGGAATCGGTGGAAACTCGATGATTCCTGCCAAACACGATGGCTTCATTTTTTCGCTGATTATTATCATTATTATTATTCTTTTATGTTCTTTTAATTTTGAATTGTAAAATTTGTTTTCGATTCCAAATGCGACGTTGCAGCTGGCTAGGACTAGTAAGTGAAATGAAATTTGAAATTTCTACTCTTCGATTGACAACAAAAATAAATTACTCTCTCAACTGAATTTCGTTACAACAAAGCAGCTGTATCTATCTCGTGTTGATAAGTTATTTGGCAATTTATGCTGTGCAGTGCCGGCGGCATTTGCTATCATCCACCGCGGTTGACCGTGGGGATCGCCTTCGAAAAGTCTCGTCGTTTTCTGATAGATGTAAGCTCTCTCTGTTACAATAACAAACCTGATACAATGAATCTTGGCTTTAGCAGCAGCAGCAACAATCTGTGGAGCCTGATGCTAATTTTTGCGCTTTTTTTCTTCTTTTTTTGTTCTTTGATAAGTTTTGAACAGTTGCGGCCATTCTATTAGCAAACCTCCTGATTTCAGAACTACAGAAACTCATTTGATTAAACGGAGATACATTCATGCCACAGGTTTATAATTTAATTATCTATGAGTATTTTATTTTATTTTTAATTCAAAACCTAAGCTTGCTTTTGTTTTTTCTTTCTTTCTTTCTGTATAGGAAGTTGCAATGCTAAGGAACGTAGTTTTTACGAAATTCTTGGTGTTTCTGAAAATGCTAGCAGAGAAGATATCAAAACGGCTTTTCATTTGGTGAGTGATTTTGAGAATTTTATGTCCTGCATTCTTACTTCACTTGTTGATTGGAGCATTAGAGATCCATCAAGCTTCTGTTTGAGTGGTTGGCTTTGCTTTGTATTTGCAGCTTGCAAAGAAGTACCATCCGGATGCAAATAAAAATAGTGCTAGTGCGAAAAGGAAATTTCAAGAGATTAGGGAAGCCTACGAGGTCCATACCATTAATTCATCAGCAAAAATGTTTATTCTTATCTTCGCTTTTAATGTTTATTTTAAGTGATTATTTTTCACTATTTAACTGCCAAAGTTAGTATTTTTTTGATGAGGAAAAAATTGTAATTACCAGACTTTAAAATGGTTGTTGATCTTGCTTAAATTTAAGTGATTTATTTTTTCATGTCAGACGCTGCAAGATTCTGAGAAGAGGGCACAATATGATGCGGTAAGAAGCTTCTTTTTTACTTTTATGTATTTAGTTTTTAATATTGGTAGCTTGTTGAATTTCTAAATTGCTCAAACTCGCCAGTCAGCATTGGTTATCCTTCGCTATTATGCAATAATTAGTCTGAACATTGGAGTTTGTGTTTCTGTTATAGTTTTAAACTAACTGGATTTCTTCTTCTTTTTCATGGATCATATTTTCTGATGAAGATGCGTACTGGAGGTTTCAATTATGGTGCTGATAGTGCAGAGGGATATGGTGCTGATGATGCAGCGGGATTTAGATATGGTGCTGGTAATGCAGGGGGATTTAGATATGCTTATCGAACTAATTTCTCTAATTCATTCCATAAAATATTCTCTGAGGTACACTGTACTAGTTTATATCCTTTATCTTCCTGTAGTATGTTTCTCTCACTTGTCCAATAACTGAAACCACAACACATTTGATTTCTTGCAGATCTTTGAAGATGAGGCCAATCATTTTGCATCTGATATTCAGGTGAACTTCTTTCATGCCTTTAATTTCCAATGCCTGTTCTGAACTGACATATAGTTTGCATGCTAAAAACTCTTGTGTTGTATTTTCATATTTCATAGGTTGACCTAGTTCTCTCCTTTTCTGAATCTGCTAGAGGATGCACAAAGCATGTGACTTTTGATGCCTATGTTCCATGTGATTCTTGTGGTGAGTAGAGCTATTATTTTCTGGGAATAATTGAATTTGGGTAATCTAGCAGCAAAAGGCTTTTCTGTAAATGAATAGTTCTTTTCTATCTTTGCAAAAAGCTTGGCTATTCAAAGGTCATTCATGCATATTCATTGTGAACATGAATCAACAGTAGATTTTTTCTGTACCTTTTAATTGCAACAAAAGCACTGCAGTAGTGAATAAATCTTTTGAAAACCCTATTCCTTTTTCATTCTTGACACAGAAATTTCAATTTGTGAATTTTTATCTAAAAAAAGAAACATATGGTAAGTTAATTTTTTCAAGATATCAGTGGACAATTATTAATTTTCAAGGGTGAAAATTTAAATCGAACTCAGATATCCTCTGCACATTAAACATAGGGTTACAATGTTCTTTTTCACTTCCTGAAAAGTGCTGGGAGTGAAATTTCTTTCGGCAGACAGACAAAACATGTTTAAATTGAAAAAGGAAAAAAACAGACATGATTGAAATTCACATTTTTTTATGCTATCCGTTCTCCTTTCAAAAAGTCTATTGAAACTTCTTTACCCAGTATAAATGATTGATTTTCCTCCTTCCTGACAATCTGAAAATACACGATGTAGATGGTCATGGCTATCCAGCAAATGCCAAAGCAAGCATTTGTCCTACTTGCAGAGGTGTGGGGAAAGTAAGTGTTCTGAGGATCTACTCTGATTATAATTAGTGGATAAAAACCATTCTGTAATGACCCACTTTTGTGAAAATAATTTTCTATTCCTGCTATTTAGGAAGGCTGGAAGTTTTAAATCTATTTGCTTGTGTCTATTAACCCCCAAATTTACATCCAGGTTACAATTCCTCCATTTACATCAACTTGTAGCCACTGTAGAGGTTTGGGCCGGATAATTAAGGTCTGACATGACTTCCAGAGTTTAACTCCTATTTTTATTTTGTAACTATTGGTGATGATTTATCCATTTTCACAGGAACACTGTATGTTATGTAGAGGATCAGGGGTTGTTGAAGGCATTAAGGATGTTAAAGTTACAATACCAGAAGGTTTGTTTAAATTCATGTGATTAATGAAACCATGCTGGGGTACTGGGACCTGAGTTTAAGTTTTTTACCACTCAATAATAGGAGGAAAAGGAGGTTAATAATTTTTTCATTTAGTTTGTCTTCTGATAATATTTAAAGCTGTTTCCTATAGATAGTTGGCTAAATGAGCCCTTTTGCTCAATGTCCTTACATTGAAGACTAACTGCAGTATTGTGAAAACGCTAAATTTGTGATTGATGAAATTGTAGGGTTGTGTTGGGAAGTTCTGTTAATGATGCTGCTTGTATGTGTTGTGGGTAGAAAATGCATCATTATGGTTCACTATGCAGTCTTTTAAAGAAAAACTATCTATAACAAAATGGTGTACTGATTTCTGTTTTTCCAATAGATACAAGGTGTCTAAATGAATAGCTTTATAAAAAAAAAATTGAGAAATGAAGCTGAGGATGCAGACTTTTAAGCATTAGAGTCCAATCCAAAGACAAAGTCAACAACATATGATTTTTTTTTGTGCAGAACTTTCTTGATGAATATCATCTATCTTCATGAAAAAAAATATTATTTTTTGTTATTGAAGTTCATCTCTATATGTATCCAATTTCTTTTTGTAAATGGATTAGGTGTGGGTTCTGGAGATACGATCCGTGTGCCAGAAGCTGGTAATACAGGGGGACGGGGAAGTCGATCTGGCAACTTATTCATTAATCTTAAGGCACATCCTTACCTTTAGTTAAATCTCTTCTCTCATGCAGTGAAATATCTTTCATTTCAACCTTTATATTTTATACAAGGGACCATATTAGCATTTTATAAAGGCAGGCTTTGTGTTGATTTAAGTATGTCCTATTAGTCCGAACCTGATGCAGGACCTGAAAATTGACTAATGAATCCTCAAAAGGAATCTGCTTGGAGACTTGCCCTATTTGATTTCCTAAGTGCTTAGAATCAACACATTTTATCTGCTCTGTTTGGCAGCTTGCACTACGCTGTCTTCCTCCTCCATTGATCTGCGATTCTTGTGGCATGAGAACTTCATTTGTAGGATTTTCTCGTCAGCTGTTATATCTACAAAGTTGCTTTAACTTTTGAATAAATTAGTCAGGATGGAAAGAGTCTGTATGTAGTGCTAGCTGCAAACACCATTGTCTGGAATATAGTGTATGAACGTGTTCCAAAGTCTTACCTTCAATGGCTGTTTCCAAAAACATAATGTTCATTATTTGTTTAAGAGTTCTTGTTTCCGATGCTTTATGAAATTAAGTTTGCTGTGCTAATGCAGGTTGCTGATGATCCTGTCTTTTCTAGAGAAGGTGCAGATGTTTATGTTGATGCTAATATTAGTTTTACACAAGTGAGAACTGAAATCCTATGCAAAATTCTTGTTGAGCATGTGTCCTTTTGTTGTTTTATCTATGTGACTTGGTGCAGCACTTTCAAGTGTACCTGTTCCACCCACCATCAAAATATACTGTTTCTATTTGTTCAAATTAGTGTTTCATTTCTTATTTGTTGAGTCATTCCACCCTGATCAGCATGAATCCTTCACTCTAATCAAAGCAATAAGTACCATATATTAGTTTTATGAATTTGGACACAAAAGAACAGTATTTTTTTCAATTAATCAAGGTTTGTATTTTTGTACAGGCAATTCTTGGTGGTAAGGTTGAAGTACCAACATTGTCAGGGAAGACCCAAGTAAATGTAATAACCTTTTACCTCCAACTTAATCTTTACATATCTTTTCAATTATTCTAGAATCAACTGCTTCAATGTTTTACTGTACATTGTCCAATGAGTTGAGGGATGTTTTGTTGCTCAACTTGGTCACTGTTTTCACTTGAACTGCCAGAGCCATGCTTAATTGGGGATACTGCCTATGAAAGAACGTGCAGTTTAAGATGTATCAGCCTTCGCTAAAATTGACCTATGTTATATCATGAAGACTAACTTGGCCCTGAATTTTGATATCATTTGTATTCATTGCCATGGAAAAATCTGGAAATGTGATCACAGGGGCACAAATTGTTCACCCATGCTTTTGTTTGAATTATCTTTTTAATTTTAGGTCATATTAAACAGTAATATTTCATGATTTCGTAAGTTCAAATTCCATGCTACACCCAGTGATGTTAATACGATTTCCAAGTTTCCATCCTCTCTGAAATCTAAACTTGCTTCTTTTTAATATATATATATATATATATATATATATATATATATATATATATCACACCAATTTTTATTTGTTTTTGTAAGCTATCGACGTGTCTCCACTATTTTAGCACCAATTTTTTATGCTCTGTTATATTTCACCGGCAGATACCAAAGGGAGTTCAGCCAGGTCAACTTGTGGTACTAAGAGGCAAAGGTACATTGGATATCCAAATCCTGCTTTAATTTATTCTTGCTAGATTTCCAATAAATATGATTACAATTTCAATTTCCTGCAGGTCTATCAAAGCATGGTTTTCTTGTAGATCATGGAGATCAATATGTGCGGTTTTGCATTAACTTCCCCATGTAAGCTTTTTCAATTCAACCAAGTAGTCTTTAAAGTAAAATATTGTATAATGTCATGTCCTGTTTCTATTTGAAATTATAGTTTGCACCTGAACACAAAATACATGGACCTTGCTTGGCCTGGCACCTAGAATGTGGTTTTAATGTGCAGCACCTTCTGGCAGAGAGGTTATTGTTAAATTGTGACACTGTAAATATGATTTTTTTTTTTCACTCGCAGAACGCCCTGTGAATTTTACAATTATCAGGTCTGGAAGATCCAACAGTATATATTGGTCTATTTTCCAATCATGTTTTATGTATTCATTTTCTTTCTAAATGTTTTTTTTTACTTCTATGTATCCAATAACTTTGTATTTTTGGATGTTATTTGCTGCAGAATATGCAGCAAGATGCAATGTCTAATCTTTTTTTCATGTTTTATTGTGATTTTAGTGCAATTAATGAGCGCCAACATGCTATTTTGGAAGAATTTGCCAAGGAAGAGATAAAAAATGAAAATGACACTTTCAATGAAGGAAACTGGTAAGACTTGTTTGTTCTTCAGAATATGCTTGCTATCCACTGCTTCATGTTCTCGCAACATTGCTGCCCATGAAGACCATATGGATAAGGAGTAGGCTTCATTCTAATTGCATATTCATGCTCTCACACACTGAGATCATGGTCTGTATATGACTACTAAGTATTTGGACCTATGCCTGAATAGCTTACCTTACTATCACTGAATAGTTTATGAGACCACAAACACTTGTAACCATCGTCTTGGAGACAAATTCAGAATTGTACCATTACAGTAGTGCTTTTCAATTGAAGGCTTTGTTCTTTTCTTGCTCTTGTTTTGTAAAATTTTAATTTGGACAATCATTCATCAATTGGCCCTATATTTGACTGCATCCATGGCTCCTTTGGTAAATTTTTTGTTCTTGCTGTAATGAACATCCTGAATTGGATAACAGGCTTTATCAGCAGCTATGTACTGGTTGAACTTACAGGTGGCAGCAACTTCTTGAACGGGTGACGGATCCTAGGTTTATGCTAAAATTTTCTATGCTCATGCTAATCCTGCTGTTCCTTAACAAAACCATGATTTGAACGCTGACTCACAGTGGCTGCTGGAGATACATGCACCAATTATGCTGTCATCTGTTGTGGAGCTTTACTTTTATAGATAGAAGGTACCGATTTCTAACACTTCAATAGAAGCGTTTCTACATTTGATGGTTGTGCTTGAAAATGTAGGACCGATGATAGTTATTGATTATAATGCTTTGTACCTATTTGTGGCACGGAAAATATTATCCAGAAATTGATTAAAAGTTGCTCGTAGTCAACCACGTAAATTTATCACGTGCCTCAATGATGTTGATTTCTGCTCTCCATAGTAATACCGTGATAGGTTTGTATGAATTAGGGATAAAGATTCAGATTACTTGCAAGCAGCGGAACAAAAAACGTAGACTTTTTTTCCCCATTCGATGCAAATGATGTCATTGTAGGTGTGGAAGAATGAACAAATACACTATTTGATGGGCAGGCATGCTTCATCATGGAAGAGATGGATACTATTGGAGCCTCTCTCTCTCTCCCCCCCCATGCTGGTGGATGAAATGAAGGGATTGCTTTACCAATAACGGGGACACTACCTCACGGAGCTGGGCCTTGCTCATGACTGCGGTGATTTAAATATGCCAGAATGATATACATGCCTTCTTCTTCTTTTATTTTTGAAGTATTTTGTCTGAAATTATGCCAGAATGATGATATACATACCTTCTTCCTTTTTTTTTTTGAAGTATTTTGTCTGAAATGATATACATACCTTGCTCATGACTGCGGTGATTTAAATATGCCAGAATGATATACATACCTTCTTGTTTTTTTTGAAGTATTTTGTCTAAAATTATACGAGGGTCATGGTGTATACGAGAGCATGAACATGCTAATCTGACCCAAGATTGTCCATTGTAATTCAGACGGTTGGAGCCCAGTGACAAGCTTCCAATGTATCTCAGAACGGGGTATTTGTCCGTCTAAAAGCATAATTTCTGCTGCTCTCAGTTCAAGTACAATCAACTTGGTAACCTAGTTTCGACCTCCACGTTTTGGGAATAATTTACTATTTATCTGATTTTTAACCTCTTAGTCTTCCTTTTTTCTTTGAAATCCCCTTGGTTAGTTGCAACCAAGTTTAAAAACCTTAAAGGAAACTTCGCCACTTTCTCAAGACAGTAACATCAAGACAGGAGTTTTAAAAAATGAATCTGGAATGGCATGATCTAAATGGATTGGTGCATAATTACTCTGTTTTTCTGACCATATATAGAGTTGATTCTGCCAGTTCCATTGTTCATGTTAATATATATGGAGTCTGAGATTTGAAGAAGTGAGAACAGAAATGAAGGCTCTCATTGCGATGAACATGAATGCGATTTAAAAAATCTATATATATGGAGTCTGAAATTTGAAGAAGTGAGGACGAAAATGAAGGCTCTCATTGCGATGAACATGAATGCGGTTTGAAAAATCTATATATATGCAGTCTGAAATTTGAAGAAGTGAGAACCGAAATGAAGGCTCTCGTTGCGATGAACATGAATGCGTTGTAAAAAATCTGGCTATTACAGCACTGTTGCAACAAATGCTCAAGCATTTCCTGCCGGATTATTACTTGGAGCCATCGAAGTTTCTGGAGCTGCTAGTTTCTTTTTCTTGTTTTCTTTCATCTCACCATAGAAGTAAGAAACAAAGCCCCATAGCGAGAGTCCAAGAGCGACACCCTTCTCTGCTTGAAATTTCTCTTGGAAGAAAATAACTGAGAGGATTTCAGTGGCCGGAAGGAGAGCAGAGATTAGAATACCGGATAGCAAAGAGGAGGCAGAAAAGATGACTCCTATGGCTCCCAAGAAGAAACACTGCCAGATAATTGCACTCCACACCAGCACTACGTAATACTTGACTTCTCCCAGCTCAAAGTTTCTTGCTTCTCTTGGAATCGCCTGTAAGAGAAAAACCTCAAGTGACATCCATATGACGGATTTTAAACATTAAAAAAAAAAAAAAAAAACACATGGATCGGCAAAACTACTCGACCACTTGCCATAGCCATGCCCGAAATTCCTATTTTACCATGCTGGTGTAAAGATAAGTTGTTGTTTTTTCAATCCAGAATATACGTAGAATCTAAACTCTACAGAAAAATTCTTATTTTATCATGATTCTATATGATGATTTTAGCAATATATATTCTGAATATATAGAGACTCTAAACCAAAATTCCACCAGTTTCTTATTCGCTGACCAAAATTCCACCAGCTTCTTATTCGCTGACCAATTCTCCTTCTTGTTATAGAATGGAATGGAATAATTAGAAGGCCGGCAAGAGAAATGGCTATTACTGGGAATTGAAAGATTATATTCTAGAAAAACCAACCTGGAAGTCTTTGTTAATGAGCATCCCTACGGTACAAAAGACAGTAGCAAGCAAACACATAACCATCTGAATCTCCATCACAAGCGTGTAGTTCATTTCCTGCCTGGACTTCTTGTATGTCAATTCCACCAACGGCAAGATTAAGCCATACAGAGCAGCAGCTACAAGTGTCATGATAAAACCCAGTATATACTCTCTACTCGATTCATGAGCAGGCTTGTCACTACCTGTATGCATAGCCAATACTCCAGCCCCCACAGTCAGTAAAACAACAGCGTTTATTGAATAAGAAGTGAACTTTTGTTTAACTAGAAGGAAAGCAAAACCAGCTGTGAAAGCTAACTGTGTTGCAATTATCAGAGCAGAAGTTGAAACAGGAAGACGGGCTACACCATAAGCGTAAAGATAGTCATCCAGACCAGTAAGGACACCAATGATGGCGGCAGCAATGAACAAAGGAGGTTTCATATAAAAGAGTCTAGTGGTGGGGTCGGTTGCACGACGGTGAAAGTAGGACAAGGCAATAGGTATTAGAATGATGGGCCAACCGCCCGTTTCAAGCCAGGCAGACAGCCAAATACGTTTGCCTCCATGGATGAAGTAGAGGCGCATTATTAGAGGACCACCACAGTTTCCTATGGATAGTACGAGGCAGTTGAAGATGAGAAGGGCTTTTTTCATGGTTGTTTTAACTTGAGTCTCTTCTTTGGCCTCCATGATGAATAAAGATGAGAAATTGTACCACCGTGAGAACAAATTGCGCTCCTATATAGGGCCACCGATATAACAAACAACGTGAGTGTGTTGGTTCAATATATATTGAGAAAGCAAGTCTTTGGAGTCGTCAAAGAAAGGATAGTGTAGAGATTGTTAGTAATGGACGTCGTGAATATCCTCTTTTTTATCCCAGTTTTTCTCTTGTTTTTCAAAAATTATATTTTTATACCAATTTAAATTTTAGAATTTTATCTAATTTATGATGATGAAAACAAAAAAGAAGAAGAGAGTATAGAAAGTGAAATAAGAAGGAAAAAAAAAAGAGCCTAAGGTGATTAGGAACAAGGAATATAAATTAAGATTATGTAAAACAGAAGAAGAAAAATAAATAGTATAAAAAAATTTGAAAATTAATGAAAGAGATTCTACATATTAGAAAAAGAAAAATTAATTAATTACATAGTAAAAAACATTATAAATAAAAAAATAAAAAAATATTCAGACAAAGATATTGTAAACATGGAGATTGGAAAAGAGAGACTCTTGCCATAAAATCTAGTCAAACAAAAAATATAGAAAAGAGAAGTAATGAAGCACGAGAAAAACAAGAAAAAAAAACAATAGCAATTCAAATTTTCTAGCAGTAGACTTAAACTTAACCGTCGATCTTCCATCTCAAGGGAGGGTGGTTTACACCGCTACCACCTAAGGAAGAGGAAGAAGTTGCCTACCATGCAGTGTGGTCCATGCATCCCAAGACTCAATGATGTGTGAGAAAAAAGCACTTCATTATAGATTGGTTGTCCTGTACGTGTAACACACTCGCTTATACTATTTTTTTCCAGCACCTTTTTTTCTTCAAGTTCACCCTCTTCGGTCCAAATCTAACCAATCTAACGAATGGAAAAGGTTAACTTTAATCTCATATGTTATTTATTTATTGTTAAAAATCTTTTGTGATTTGTTTTGTTAAATTTTGAATTGCAAATGTATGTGGTTTTTAATAAATTCACAATGTATTTATAATTTTTTTTCTTCTCATGTTAAATTTATTTATTTATATCAATTAAGGTGGTTAAAATATTTGCGATAATTTATGATGAATATACATAGTAAAATAATTAATTTATAAAGGGTTAATATAAATTAGATAATTAAAAAAAATAATTTAAATCTATGTTATTTGTTATTTCAAATTTTGCCCCCAAATCGAGAAAAAAAACATGGGTTAAATTTTGTTGTCAAGCTAAAATTCCAAATCATTATCCTAGGAATTCTTACTTCTAAATAAACATGTATTTAGTTTAGGTAAAATAGGTGTTTTTATTGTAAAATCAAATAACAATATATCTTATTTTAATATGATATTTAAGATTGATTTTCATCTTTCTTTTAGTATAACCAGTTCCTTATCTAAAAATATATGAAGAGTAGTTAAGGTACATAATAACCATAAAATTAAATAGATGATACGACTAAAAGATTAATATCTTTTTCTAAGTATAAGAGTATTGAAGTAATAAATAACCTAGAAAGATTGAGGTCGAACTACAAAAAAATTAATTATATAAATTATAAATAATAATGATGATAATGACGATGATGAATTAAAAAGGACCTTGATATGTAAGATTAATATAAAGATTAAACAATAATAAAAATAGTTCTCACAGTTAGAGGATTCATTAATGGTATTTCAAACAAGTATAATATAAATTCCTTTTATTACTCAACTAGAAACCATATATAAAGAAGGTTCCAATCAGATAATTTGTCATTAATAACTCACTATAAATTATTAAGATGATTATATTAATCATCTTATTTAAGTAACACCAAACTTTTAACTATTGTCAGAAATTTATGATGCTAACTTATATTAACAGCACATCAAGTTCCTTTTATAGCACAGGTATAGGTTATACCATACGGTTGACTATGAAGGATCAAACATTTATTGTACCAAGTATTATACAACACAAATCTAGATTAAACATTTAACAAGTAAGGTATTAAGAATTAATAAGATCGAAATGATAAGACATGTTAATAGCAAACTTTCTTGGATGTAAGCATTGAAGTCTATATTGAGTTTATATGATACATAACTTAACACCATTAGTAAAACCTTTTCAACTTGATATAATAAATTTAGCTAAACATTATGAAGAAGATAAATATAAATAAATAAGATGAGAAGATAATTACATAAGTATAGTAAAGGAAATGAAAGATATAAACAAGATATAAATAAAACTATAGTATGAAATAAAACTAGAACATTAAAACTACAAAGAAAGAAAGCAATAAGAAAATATTCTTGATTTGAAAACCAAAATGTCTAAATGCACGACAAATGTCTCATTTTATAGGCTAAAATTTGAAACTATTGATTTGTTGACTAATTGTTGAGTGAGTAGCCACATCTTGACTTGGTGACAATCTTTATCTTCTTATCTAAAGAAAACCTCATTGCAAACATCAGAATTTGAACATATTTTCTTCATAAAAGTTCTATGAAATTATTTCAACTTTCTAAAAAATTTTGGTGAATTTAGACTTCTAAAACTCAAGATATAGGCTGAACACTGAGCAGTAGCTGAGTTAGAGGAAAGATTTGGACTTTTCCATTATTGCTACAATTTGAACTTGAAAACGACCTTTTTGAATCTTGGACTCTTATGAAAGTTTTATGTTTTAGCTTTCCATCCATATAAAGTAGACCTTAATCCATATTCTACAACTCCAATTATAATCTAATAACCGAATAGTGATCTAGTTTGGACTGAACTAACATTTCTTTTCTAAGCTTAGCCTCTCTTTATCGTCTCAATTTCAATAGTTAAACTCATCAATCAATCCCTTGATTTATGTGATAGGCCAGCATTTAAGATAAATATTTATTATAAATTAAAGGTATCTTATATTATTAGATATTTTATTATAAAATATGCTCTAGCTAAGGAGTTATTAATATTTCAAATGCAAAATGATGATATAAAACCTTGATAAAAATACACTTTTAAGTGTTAATCACACCCTCCCCAATTGGCTTATTACTAGTCCCTAGTAATCAAATCTTTAAAATAGAAAAATAATTTTTAATTTTCATAAAACAAGGCATTCATTATTTAACTTCCATTAATCTATCCAAATAAATAAACTCATTAAATTTATATATCTACTGATGAGACTTTTATTGGAAGAAAACAATATTTTGTTCTAATGATTTTCTAAGGTTAACTTTCTTGGGTTGAGATTATTATCTTTTTTTTTCTTTTATATATTTACAGATAAGTTAAAACACAATGCATCTTTAACCCATGTAATGAGCTTTTAGCTAATAACTTCCAGACCAGTTGGTCTTAGGGCATTAAGTGTTGATACATCCCTACAAGTTTAGTAACTCGGGTTACAAATACTGATACATAGATAATTCAATGTTTAATTTCTTTAAACTTTTCTCCTTAACCCATGTAAGAAGCATTAGGTCAATAACTCCTAAGTTAGTTGACTTTAGGGTATTAGGTGTTAAAACACCCATTTGGATTTAATTGCTTAGGTTAGGGAAGTTACGAAACCAAACTTATCTATATTTTTATTATCATCAATATTATCACTTTGTTTTTGTTTTTGTTTGTTTTTTGTTTTTTACAAACTATATACTTTATTTTTTTCTTAGTTGTTATCTTTAACAAAAGAACAAAAATAATATAATAATCCAATATGCAACCTACAATCATATGTTAAAGTGTATGTGTGTGAAAATAAAGGTTTAATAATACTTGTTAAATAAGTATATGAGCAGAATCAAGCGATAACAATGCGAGAGTTTGTAAACCTGAATATTTTAAGAAGTATTCTGATAAACCTTGTTAAGAAAGTTTACTAAAATGTGGCTCAAAAGTCACTTTAACAAAAGAACTCCTTTACTTTGTCATCCTAATAATAACAGTTTTGTAAATGATTTATGAAATAGAAAACATAATTAGTTAATTTTTTTGGGTCAACTAATACCCTCCCCCCCAACCAAAACGAGACATTATCCTCAATGTCACAAGGTAGAAAGATAGAGTATAGAAGATATCACCTGAAAAGATGAACACTAGCAAACCTAAAACACACTTAAACAAATATAAGAGATAATAAAATAATAAAATATTATGCTATTAATAAAACCAAAAGACATAAGTTTTTACAAATTATAGCTCAAATTCAATCTTAGCTTTTTACGACTTTCTTTATTTGTCCATTTTATTCGACTTATAGAGGAATTAATTATTGAGATGAAAGATTGCAATTGATCAATCAGTTATTCAATAGTAGTAGCAGACATTATGATTTGTCGTGTTGAAGATATTAGAAAATTCTGTTCTATAAAATGATAAAAAGACAACAATTTATCATAAAAGTCATTAACATTAAGCAAACCTATACGTTTATGATGAATGTGAAGTTGGGTCCATGAGGAAATATGAAAGATCTTTTCCAATGTGCCTAGACCACCTAGTAAGACAATGAAGACATCAGTGTGTTTAAATATTGTATTCATTCGATTAGACATTGTGTAGACTTGTAGTTCCTCTCCAATTGTTTTTCAAATGATGTTTCTTTTTGCTAAAGCTTTGGGACAACCCTCAAAACTTGATAGCCTCCTAAAAATATAGTTATTGACACCCCCTATTAACACAAGGCTGCCTTCCCTATACATTAAATGAATCTTTCTCTCAGCTAGTACCTAACCAAGATGATTTGCTAATTCTAAAAACTTCTTTTCTTTCTCAGGATTGGATCCACTAAAAACACAAATATTTCTTATTTGATGACTTGAGGAACCTTCTATTTCTACACACTTTTATATCTATTGAATGTGTGGGTTGAGTAGAAATGAAAAAAATAATATAAGATTTTATAGATAAGAAATTGAAAATACAATCATATCACCTATATGTAGGTCAGCTAGAGTCTCTCTATCTCTCTTTAAAAACATGTGTATGTATAAGTAGTTGTGATTATTGCTTACTCTTCCCTTGATTTTACATCCAAAAACAACTTAAATGCCCTCAATAGATCGAGAATAAGCTTTTCATCAAGTTTTCTTAAAAACTAGCAAACAAGGTTTTTTTTAGTCAGTTTTCCAAAACTATAGCGAGCATGTTCTTTTTGAGAATGAGGTCATAAGTCATGAAATGCATAATGCACATCTTCACGAGGATACGTCTCAAAAGTCAATAGAAGATTATTTAAATATTCCTTATATTTTGAAATAAATCCTGATTTTTGATAATTTTCATAAGCTTTACAGAACATATGTGTGTATTTGAACATGGTGGGCCAATATAATCCATATTGTAAGATTTTTGTAATTATTTTTTATGATAAATGACTTCCACATGTTTTAGAATGATAAAGTTTAATGACACTACTTACCTCATTGTTCGAAATGCATCTTTGAAATATTTGATCGGGATAATATTTGAATAAGTAAGGGTCATCCTAATAAAATTTCTTCTCTTCATTCAAAAACTTTCCATTATCTTCAGTACTCTAGTGAGCTGACAAAAATCCTGAAGCAAGAAAATTGATATTTTTAACAAACCAAGGTATTGAACTAAAAGAAAGTAAAGATTTACTAGGAAATTAATCATTAATTGGTGTGATATCAGATGTTAAATCTATTATCAATCTCGATAAAAGATGCATATCAATATTTTTAGTGCTTTTTCCATCCTTGATTTCTTCTTGTTTGAAAGATTTCAAAATCATGATCGACTTTTCTTTGTTTGATTATGACATAAGAAATAGAAATACTGGTGGGGAATCATTATTTTCTTTGCAATGTTCAAATTTAACCCTTTTTTTACCCTTAAAGATTGTCTTATCATCTTTCTTACAAGGTTCAAGAATTGATTTTTCAATAACCTTACCACTGTAGAGAGTAATGACTTATTGGACTTGATGCATATATTGGCATTCAGAGCTGCTTGTACTTAAATTATATTATTCTTTAGGATTTTTCCATGGTTAAGATGAAAACTTACCTTTCTCCTGAAAACTAAGAGTAAATGTGAATTTTGCTAGAATATCTTTAAAATCTATTATGCTTTGAGCAAGTTGAGAGTTCATTGTCTCCTGCTTTTCAATGAATGCATGTAATGGTTCTTCAAGATTTCTTTTAGGAGGTCAAACAAAAGAAGGTGCATATCCATTAGAATTTTTAAAATTATGGTATGCTTGAAATTATGGTTGTGAAGTTTATGCATTATTATTATTACTCTTCCAACAGAAATTTGAATGATTTCTCCAACTAGGGTTGTATGTTTGCGAGTATGGGTTATAAATGGACCTTTGAAAACTGTTTAAAGCATGAGTTTGTTTATGGAGATATTTTTTGAAAGAAGATAAAATTGAACAGTCATTGATTGAATGTTCATTGATTTCATAGATTTGACATACAATGTCTTAAATAGATTTTAATTGACCACTATTTTTCAATTTTAGTGTTCGATTTTTCTAACTAAAGATGCAAACTTGACTTAGAGGTCATGATCTTCCTTAAGATTATATATACCTCTACTAGATGAAGAGGTTAAACATATAATAATAATAATAATAATAATAATAAGTTAAAGAGGAATGTCAAGGTTAGAGGATCCATTAATTGTATTAAAAATAAATATAATATAAACTCTTTTTATTACTAAACTGGAAACCACACACAAAGAAGGTTCCAATCAGATGATTTGTCATTAATAGCTCATTATAAATTGTTAACATGATCACATTAATTATCTTATTTAAGTAATACCAAATTTTTAAATATTATCCAGAATTTGTGATGATAACTTATGTTAACAAGAAATCAAGTTTCTTTCATAACATAGGTGTAAGCTATACCATATGGTTGGTTATAAAAGATGTCAAGTATTTGTTGTACTAAGTGTTATACAACACAAATTTAGATTAACTATTTAACAAGTAAGGTATTAAGAATTAATAAGATAAAAATGATAAAACATGTTAATAGCAAGTTATTTAGGATATAATCATTGAAGTTCATATTGAGTTTATATTATACTTATTCTAACAAAATTAGTAAAACTTTTTTACCTTGACATCATAAACTTAGCTAAATATAATGAAGAAGAGAAACATACATAAACAAGAGGAGAACATGATTATATAAATATATGAAAGGAAATGAAAAGTATAAATAAGAGATTAATGAAAGAAAAACTTAAACATTACAAAAATATAAAGAAAAAGAACAACATAATCTTAATATGAAAACTAAGATGTCTAAATGCATGACAAATGTATCCTTTTATAGTTAAAATTAGAAATTATTGATTTGTTGACTAATTATTGAGTAGGTGACCGTATCTTGACTTTGTGACAATTCTTATTTCTTTGTTTGAACAAAATATCATTGCTAAAATAAGAACTTGAACAGACAAATGAAAGTTCTAGAAAATTATCTCGACTTTCCAATAAAAAAATTGAAGTCAATTGGACTTCTAGAATTCGAGATATGGGCTGAACATTGAACAATGTCTGGGCTGCAAGACATATCTAGACTTCTCCGTTGTTGCTAAAATTTAAACTTCCAAATAGCATAATTGAGTTTACATTCCATATGAATGTTTTAGACCATGTCTTAGCTTTCAATCCATATAAACCAAACTAAAATCCAAGATCTACAACTCCAGATATAACCCAATAACTGAACAGTGTTCCAGTTTGGATTGAACCAATAGTTTTTTTTAACTTAGCCCTCTCTTTGTTTCCTAAATTTCAATGGTTAAACTCCTCAATTAATCCTTTCATTTATGTGATAGGCCTGCATTTAAGATGAATATTTACCATAAATTAAAGGTATTTTATATTTATTAGATATGTTATTATAAAACATGCTCTAGTTAAAGGGTTATTGACACTTCAAGTATAAAATACTGATATAAAATCTTGATAAAAATACACTTTTAAGCTCTAATCAGATAGGTGCATAAATTATAATAAAGTATCCATCGTTGCAAATGTGTTCACTATCAAGTCAAATAATGGGTTGAGTGAGGCTAATTACAATAAAATTGTTAAATGGACAAAAAATATTTTACTTAAAAGGAATATGCTAAAATTAATGAAACTTCTTAGCCTAAGATACTAGAAAACTGATATATATCCAAACTTTTGCATGTTGTATTACCTTGAAAATATAGAGTTAATCGAGTGCAGAATATGTAGATATACTCATTATAAACCTAGAATTGGCAGGGAAAGGAATCCCCTGAGGTGATTTTAAACCAACAAGTTGAAGCTCGGATGACCCATCTTGTTGTTGAAACAAAATGACTTAGTGTTGGGATGACTAAACTTGTTGATTATACGTGGAGTTGAAATCATAAATGGATGGTACATGAGCTCTTTCTTATTGGCCCTCGTAGTCCTAACAAAGACCCAACTCCTCCTCCTTCAAGCCCCTCTATTGTATTTGAACTTATAAATTTTTAAATCTATAATAAATTTTTAATTTTTATTTTAATTTATGTTATTTTAATTATTTTCTACTCTATTTAATATTTATTTTTTAAAAAATATTGTTAAAACATTATTAATGGTTTTATCGACAAATTAAATCTATCGATATATTTTAGAGAATTGAAAAAAATTACTACAAATACCACTACCACTATTAAATCACCGACTATTTTATTCCACTGGTAATATTTAAAAAAATCATTGATGAAATTACATATTGTATTCTTATTAGTGATATGTCATATTCATTGAGGGATATACTATCAGAATAAAGAGGGTATTTTTTTTAGCACGCTTATTTTATGTGTAAATCCATCAATGGATATTTTACTAATAGAATTATAGAAAAAACAAGAATCACTGAGGAAAGTTTTTTGATGAACAATAACCGATTATGAGCCCGTTAGTGAAATTCATCCCGACAAACTCATTATCTAACCATTGACGAAATATTCCCTCAATAAATTAAAAAATTCTAGTAATGTAGGCCTAGTTAGCCAAACATGCATAGGCCTTTTAAAAACAATCCTAGGCACATGAGCCTAGGATAAACCTGTTTGTTTGAGCTTTTTTATCATGTAGTTTTTTTTAAGAGTTACACAACTTATTTTTAGAAAAATATATAATAGATGAAGCATTGCTTATAAGGCATATGACTTATCACCTTTTTTCTCTTGAAAGTTTTGTCATCATAGAGGTGGCATAGAGGTGGATGGAAAATAAAGAGGTGTTATTTTATTCTAAAATTCTATTTGATCCCTTTTCATCTAGAAATACTAAATTTACATCTTTAGAACCTCTAAGAATCAACATTAACCCAAAAAAGAACAAAAATGATCCAATACAAAAATTAAACCAAGAAAAATTTAGCGATCACTTTACAAATAGAACATGCGCGCCAAAAAAAATTACATGTTTCATTCCGTCGGTAATTTTCTCGGTAGGATTTTAACATATCACTAACAGGAGAACCGTATGTTATTCTATCGGTGAGTTAATAGTTGTAATGACATTTGCAATAATTCCTTTTCAACTTTCTAAATATACCGATGGACTGATTTAGTTGATGAGTTACCATTAACATTAATATTTGTAGTAACGTTTTTCCAACTCTTTGAAATACATTGACGGAATAACCCCTTCAATAAACCCATTAAATATTAGTATGTTCAAATACAATAAAAGTAAAAATAGAGATGATGCTAGAGGAGGAGGTTGGTCGTCCCTAGAATTGTGGGGCGTTTAAAAGGATATACATGTACCACCTATTTGTGATATGATCTTCATTATCACTTGGCGGAGTACTTCATTATCCATTGAAAATCATTTATATTTTTCATTGAGATGGGTCATACGTTCTTATGCTCTTTGATCTAGTAAGGCTGTGAACTCTAGAGATTGAGTGGTTGGGATAGATTTCGAGTATCCAATGGTTAAAACAGTAAAGGTCATCCACAAGTTCTTGACTATAGTATTAAAAAGTTCGAACACTTGATTTCTCTTGGATTCAATGGACGATCTTATCTTCAACCACAAATCTGGATTGATATCCAGGTGGATCAAAGGATCGTCCTTATATTTTCAACTGGTTGTTATATGTCTGTTGAGAATAAAAAATAAATTCATCAAACTTAAGTAAATAATAACTTAAGAAAAAAAATGGTTGAAAACCAACATACCACAAAGTGTTAAGCTCGGTTATCCATGAACTGCTACACTCCTTTTTGGCGGTCATTACTTCACATGTGTGTTTCCACAAAAAGCTCCATTGGACTTAATTCACGTTCAAGAACTGTAGATCGCAAGATAAAAATATTGTTAGTTAAATATATTTATATAAAACAACAAATTAAAAAAAATAATATAATTAAAGTCTTACCATCTGCTTCATATATGAAAAAAATAGAACAAATTTGTTGGTGCATGTGGTAATGAAACCGTGAATTCATCGGCTTTAATTTCCCACAATGGACTATAACCTTCATGTGAAATGTGTGGACATCACATTCTAAATGTATTTTACCTATATAGTCTTTGAGATGTATGGCGGTTTGAAATCCTTCTAAACTACCATGTCATTCCAGCTTGATAGATTGCTTTCTTTTGCATATTTTTTAGATTTCTTTTGGTGCCTTGTACCAAAAATCACGTAGCGTATATGGTACAAATAAATTATCTATAAGTAAATGACAAATAAAATTTTAATATTTGGAATAAAAAAATTATCTTGATTTTAATGTTACCTAGTTGCAGCGTGATTCTCCCAAACCCTTCTTGCAACATTATCATTGCCTACATCCCATTCAAACTTTTCCTTGTAGTAATTTTTTAAAACTTTTTTTCAATAGTTTCAATAAAGTAAATGAATTAACATAATAAAATTTTTGCCTTATAGTTAATACTAACCTTAAACCTTGAAAACCATGTATTAACTTGCGGTTTGTACTTAGGATGTTTGAAAACATGGCTCTATTGAAATAATATAATTTATATCGATAATTTAATTGCAACATTATTGTTTAGACAATCTCAATATTTATAAAGCTGAATTAAATAAATTTAATGAAATATTATTTTTTCATAAAATTATTAAACATGTCATCCTTTCACTATGCCATATACTTATAGGTGCATGAATCCTACTATGAAGGGACCTTGCCTTTACATTGCAGTATCGCACTCGATGAAACAATGTCATGAGTTGATGTTTGTGCCTTAGGTGCCTCTTCTTAGTCAGCACCAAAGAACTTGTGGTTTTCATTATCGTTGTTAGAATAACTCGTGACTATCCTATCCTCACGATATGTAATTGATTTTCCCCTGGTCATCTACAAAAATTTATGGGGAAAAAAAATAATTTCTATTAAAAAATTCTGCAACATCTCCCCTATACGAGAAGCTATCTAAAATTTTTAATCCTGGAAATAGACAACATATATACCACAAACTAGTTGATTTTATTTTTACCAATAGTTTTGAATAATTCAATTTCAAAGAAAATTCTCATTTGATAGGTGATAATATTTTTAATCCTAAATTGAGAAGAATTTATTTTAAATGGAATACATACAATATAATAATTAAATTAATACTACACATTTAATTAAATATTAACAATAAAATTAAACAAAGAAAATAACTAAAATGACTAATCAAAATAATGAAAAAAGTATTTCAATAACAACTACATTTCAACAAAAGTATTTCTAACCGGTAATCTTGTGATCCTATATTCATAAAAATATTCTAAATGGAATACAATACAAAATAATAATTAAAATTAATCTTATATACTTAATTGAAATTGAACAATAGATTTGAAAAAAATAACTAAAATTCAACACAACTATTAATTTATAAAATGATTAAGAACAAATAATTGAACAAAAACAAATACGAAAAAGAAAAAAAATGCAAAAACAAATAATTGCAAAGGAATGAAAAATTCTTACTTTAATAGAACGCTTAATTTCAAAGTTGAATTGACTGAGGTGTGATACAAAAAAAAAAGATTTTGTTAAAAACCAACAAAATAAACAAAAAGAAAATACTTTTTAAAAAATTAACCTACAAATACTTATTGATTTTGTTGAGAGAAAGGAAGCTTCATTTCTAGCCTTGATGTTTGAGAGACAAAGGAAAAGATCGGATCAGAGAGAATAAGAGAGAAGAACTAACTTTAAGTCAAGAGAAGAAGAGAGAACAAAATGAAGGTCTAATGTGCTTGTGGAGCTTGTATGTAAGGTTTTATGGATGGAATATAAGGTTTTATGGATGGAATTCCTCATGGATAATTAAATATTATTATTTGTAAATATTTTATTGGTGATTGTGTCTATAAAATCAAATTAAAAATTTTAATTCGCACTAAAATTTTCAAAAACCCCTCCAGTTTTTTTATTTTATTATTTCATCCATTCTTCCATTGGTAACAAAGTCCACAATCAACAATAAAAGATGCATTAATTAACAGCACGTTGGAATTCCCTTTCCGTTGATGATTTTTATAGGAAAATCATGTGTCTTAGTCATTAAGTATATTAATTGTTAGTGCATTGGAATTCATCATTCTATCAGTGATTTTATTGAAAAAATAAGACCATTAATTGGAATCAATGTCTTGGGAAGGGGAACAATATCCATTGCCTCTAGAATATACCAACAAACACAACTCATTGGTATACTCATGTGTAATGAACACCATGAATATCGTCCAAGATAAGAGGAACAACACCTATCACCTCTACAATATATTGACAGACACAACCTATCAGTATTTCCATCAGTGTGAAATAGTATTTGATGCCAGATTATATCTCTATTTACTATCTATTCATCTTGCAAATACTTAAATTGATAGTTACACACACAACACAATAACATCAATTCACATCATAATAATAAAATAAATTTTTTTTTATAATTCAATAATAAATTAACTTCATTATCATTACATTAAAGTGAATTTCATCCATAAATATTGTATTATAGTTGCATGCAATACACTCATATTTTGTAAATTAATCAGAATTGTCATCATCTTCTTCAATTGACTTGTTATAATCTCCATTACAATATTCTATATTGATTTCATTGCTATCATAATCTTCATCGACTTGTGCATGCCCGTTGCAGCTAGAAACAACATTCAATACCTATAGTACAAAAATATGTAAAAAAAATCAGCATTTTAAAATTGCGTTGAAATAAAAAAGGCTAGATTTTCTTACTTGAAGTGAAGAATTCTTGATAAAATTTGTATTAGAATATGGATGTTGACAAATCATGATACAATCCAAGCAAGGTTATATTTAGATTTTGGCTTAAAATTTGTCATCATCTAGTTTTATGCTATTAAGCATAACTCTAAATTCAACCACTAGATTGAGTGAAAACTTTACCAAAAAATTCTAAAGGTATATGTCTATTATGGGGTAAACGTTTAGGGGAATTAGAGTTTTAGAAGGACTTGTGATATAGGTTAGAACAGGCTGTACAAATTTTGTTATTTACTTTCTTTTGACTTGTGAACTTTCTATTTGGGAAGGATCCTTTTCCTACAAGGATGTCACAACTTCTTTTGAAAATATCCTACCTTTACAAGGATCTTTAATGGGTTGTAACATAGTTTTCAAGTGTGGCAAAAATTCATTAATTTTTTAGAATTTTTTTTTATAAGGATTCTTTATTTATTCTAACTACACAAGGAAAGAAGGATTGATGGTATTTAATGACATATTGGTTTCTAATATTATTGAGCATATAAAGACTTAGGACTTATGGACTTTACCTTTATTTTTGTTAGCTATAGCTCAAGATTTGTTTGAGCTTAATTAATTCTCTATTTTTAATTAAGATCCAAGTCTTGTTTGAATCAGGTTATAGGCTATTCAATTTAGGATTTTTGAGTTAGTTTTGTATCTGGATCAATTTGACCCACAAGGATAGATCTATTAGGATTAATTTTTCAAAATTATTTAAACACATGTATCCTAAATTTTGGTAACCATTGATGAATATTACTTCTGAATTTTTAAATTTTAACATGTGAGAGTAATTTTTGCATTCTTTAATTCTTAAACAAACTGAATTTGACTCATCAAAATTAACTGGTTTTATGGCGTCATTCTACTTTATTCCAATAATGTTGGTGTCTTTGGGCAAGTTTTTATTGTGTCACTCTCTTATTAGATCTATTTTGGCTTTCTAGGATTATATCAATCTTAACAATGGATTGCATGACCATATGATTACAAGGTTCACATCAAATCAAGTGTTGTGGTTGCTAGATTTATTATGAGAGGTTGAATTGTGTTGAGATTGGGGGGAGGGGATGTTTGTTTATTGTAGAAAAAAATACACAAGGAAGAAGTAAAATGAAGAAAGAGAAGAGGAGGGTTGAGTGTCAAGTTTTAAATTAAATATTACCGATAGATTAACTAACAAAATTATTTTATTGGCATTTCAGTTAATAAAAATGTTATATCACGTACAATTTGCCTTCTTAAATCTCACTATAATACCCTTCGTAATGTTATTAGTATATACTAAATAAAGTTTTCTAAAGGCATATTTATGGATGAATTTTACTATTGGGCTTTAGTCAGTAAATTCATATATAAAACTTGCATGTCATTGAAGTGTTTGGCTTTTTTAATTTTTTTCACTGTAATTTTTTCTGTATATACTATGAAAATATTTCTATTATTGTTTACTAATAGATTTAGCAATGAAAGAATTGGTCAGTAAATATTATTGCAATATATTATCGCAATATATTAATAAAATTTTTTATTGATATTTCTATTTATATTTATTAATTTTCTGACATTCCTCTTACTTTTTAATAATTCGCTGATATTTCTGCCTCAACAAATATGTTAATCCTATTATTTAACGTAATATACTTCTTATTTAGGATAAAAAATTATTTCTAACTTTTGTATAGTACTGAAACAAACAGACAAACAAAAAAGGCCGTTTTTATCTCGTTGATGGAAAGGAAAGGTCAAAAAGGCAGTTATGAAGACGGGATGCCGGGACGGACTAATAACAAGCCTTCAACGTTACGCGTGGTATCAAGCTGCAAGCCCACATCCACCAAAAATACAGAAGCTACAAGTCAACGGCCGGCTGAAGTAAGCATGTAGACGTGCAAATTAGGATATTATTGGCTGTCTGTGAGAGGAAAGGCAAGCAGGAAAAGAAAGGTAGCCAAGAAGACCCTTCTTTATATTATTAGGGTTTGGAAAACTGTTATACACTAACGTTGACTTCACTGCTGCTGGGATAAGGATCCCTTTTTTTAACGTCATTTGTTGACAGTCAGGAACAAAAATGAGGATCGCAAGGATGCAATTAGTGTTGCGTATTGCCGCTCTTTCTCGCAACCCAACAAAAGAGGAATGACATACCAATAATGGCTGGACATCCTTTTTTTCATTATAATAAAACTTTATTCGTGCTTATTTATCTTTGCCGACCATAGTTTTTAAATTTAACGAAAAGTCTCGATTATTAATAAATGAAACCTTATCCGCAGGGGTGGAGTTAGGTTCATCTTATAGGGAACCAAAACTAATATAATAATATATATATTATTAAAAAAATTATTTATTTAAATTAAAAATATTATATAATAAAAAATTTTAAAATGTTTTGTAGGTCCGGCCCTACTTACCATCCCCTAATTCTGCCCCTGCTTCATCTCTTTTTTGTGCATGTCAAGTGACTTATTCTAGTAGTTTAGCTTAAAAATCTTGTCAAAGTGATTGATTAAAAATTTTGCATTTATTAAAAATAAAATGATTCAATTAGGAGAACATGAACATATTGAGAAATTATCATATATTGAGCCATAAACTTATATAAAAAAAAAACAATCATCATGGAATAGTATTGTTGGTGGTTAAATTAAGTTTAAATTAGGATATGAAAGATCAAAACTAACAAAATACGAGACTTGTTTGTGAAAGCTGCAATCTCATTAATTTTTTTTTCTTGCAATATATGTACAAAAAATTATGAATGTTAATTTTTTTAATGTCACTAAAATCATTTCATTTTGATTTTTACAACTTAAGTTCTGCATAAAACATCTATTAGAGGTTAAATTTATTAATTTTTAACACAAATTGGAATATGGTCTAAATTGTATCTCTAATTTAGTCCTTTTGGAATCTTACATAAAAACTATCTTCAAAACATAAAATAAAGATTATCAAGGTATTGTTAGAGGTTAAATTTATTAATTTTTAACACAAATTGGAATATGGTCTAAATTATATCTCTAATTTAGTCCTTTTGGAATCTTACATAAAAAATATCTTCAAAACATAAAATAAAGATTATCAAGGTATTGTATATACAAAACATGAGCAAAATACTAGGTAAAACTATCGAATTATATGGTTGTATCAAATATCCTCACATTTAACTCTTGCTCGTTCTTGATAAATAAGAGATAAAATGAAACTTATATAAGTTCAAAGTGTAAATAAATAGATAAAATACTACGACTAATCTCTTAATATCCCGTTAATGTCCAAGAGTACATGCATTATAAACAAGAATACAATTAAGAAGGATAAAAACATAAATTTTCATGAATTTATTTATGTGTGAACTTTAAAACTCAATTAATCATTAACATTTAAATAAAATCTATGCCATGTCAAGTGATAGGTCCTTTCATTGATATACATTCCAACACTCACTTGTTTAGGGCTTATATATTTAAATCTCTCTAATTCAATTAATGAATATGTTCTACTATAAGTTTACTGAACAATCTCATCTTCATTACTAAAATATTACAAGCAATATATGAATTAAAATATCTTACTTTTTTATTGTAATGGGGCTAAGGTTAAGGTGAGGTAAAATAAAGAAAAAGAAAAGGTTAAAACCAGAAAAAGTAGAGCATTCTATAAAAATTGATAAACAATTTCAAAAGTGCTCACTAAGGATAATATGTTTTAGGTTGACTTTTTGGCTCAAATGGTTAAAATTTCAAGTGCTTTTATCATCTTCATGTATACATGTAATGTGAGTATACTCTCAACAAGATATGAAGCACATTCTAGAAATATATATCATTGAAAGAATGCACAATCAAAGAATGTAATGCTAAAGGCTAAAAAACTTACATTGGTATAACACTATTAAGTCAATATGATATATTTTGAAAGGCAATCCCTAGATTAATTGAACTTAAAACTTACATGCAAACTCATTCATTCAATTTATATTTTTATTTATCTCAACTAATTCTCATACATAATACTCATATTCTAATAATAAATCAAATGAGAGTTAAATAGATAAAACTTAATACTTAAGGTTGGAAAACATAAATATTTTTTTACGGGTTCTTCTAATTCTAATAAAACACATAAAAAAAAAACAAAACAAAATCTCCCCCTTTAAACACAACATTGTCCTCAATGTTGAAATAAAAGAAAATAAATAGAAAAGAATGAAAAACATAAAGTAAAATGAAAAAAAATAAAAGATAAGGAAAAAAAAAAGCAAATCTGATTTTTTTTGTTAGGTTGCCTCCTAGTAAGCTCTTTTATTTTATGTCATTGGCTTGACACATCACTTGCTCATACTTACTAAATAGGTTCAGCTAACTCCACAAAAGCGATTGGTTTTATTGTCCAACCTTCATAAAAGGTTTTCAACCAATGCTCATTGACCTTGAGCATTTTGTTTGTTTCTAAACTTGTAATCTCAACTGCACAATAAGAAAAAAATATTAGAAACAACAAAGAATTCAACCTAATGAGAACATAACATTTCAAGAAAAATTTTAAAACATAAATAATAAAGAAGGACTTTATCTCCAACATGAAACTTCTTTCCTGTAATCATTTTGTCATGAAGACTCTTAGTCTTTTCTTTGTAAGTCCTTGTATTTTCATAAAAAAATTATTTCATATCTCTTCCAACTCTTGCAATTGCAACTTCTTTCTAACCTAACAACATCATAATCAAAGCTGTATTGATTAATGACCCAAAAAGTTTTGTGTTCAAATTCAACTAGTAGATGACATGTTTTCTCATAAATCATTCTATAAGGGGACATTTCTATAGGTGCTTTATAAGTATTCCAATAAAACCAAAGTGCAGAATAGTGAACATACATTTGCAGAATAATGAACATACATTTGCAGAATAATGAACATACATGCAAAATAGGACATTTCTATAAAAGCATTTGTTATGCCAAGTGTTATACAACATAAATCTAGATTAATCATTTAACAAGTAAAGCATTAATAGTGAACAAAACAATAAATACAAAACATGTTAGAATCAAACATTAAGGCCCATGTTGAGTTTACACTATACTTATTCTTACACCATTAGTGTAACTTTTTCACCTTGACATAATAAACTTACCTAAACATAATGCAGAAGATAAACATAAATAAGCAAGATAAGAACATAAATAAAATAAAATTTAAATAAGTAAAGAAAAAGAAATGAAAGGCATAAACAAGATATTAATGAAAGTAAAAATTAAGCATTACAAAAATACAAAGAGAGAAAGCAAGAGCATGATCTTGATCTGAAAACCAAGATGCCTAAATGCATGTCAAATGCCTTTTTTTATAGGTGAAAATTAGGAACTATTGATTTGATGATTAATTGATGAGTCGGTGGTCAACTCTTGACCTAGTAACAATCCTTATCTTCTTTTGTCTGAATAAAATATCATTGATAACGTTAGAATTTGAATCAAACCTCAACATGAAAGTTGTAGGAAATTTTATCTCAGCTTTCCAAGAAAAAAAATTAAGGTCATTTGGACTTTTAGAACTCAAGATATGAGCTGAACACTGAATAGTATCTAGGTTGTAGGACATATTCAAACTTCTACGTTGTTGCTAAGATTTGGACTTGAAAAAAGCCTTTTTAAATCTTGGACTCCTATGAAAATTATAGACCTATATCTTACCTTTGCTTCCATATAAAGTAGACCTAAATTCAAGATCTATAGCTCGAGATATGACCCAATTAGCGAATAATATTCTAGTTTGGATTGCACCAGCATCTCTTTTCTCAGTTTGGCCATCTCTTTGAGCTTTCAATTTCAATACTTAAACTCATTAATCAATCCTTTTATTTATTTGATAGGCCTACATTTAAGATAAATATTTACCACAAACTAAAGGTATCTTATATTATTAGATATGTTATTATAAAACATATTTTAGTTGAGTTATTGATACTTCAATTGCAAAATAATGATATAAAACCTTAATAAAAATTTACTTTTAAGTACTAATCACACCTCTCAATCAGCTTGTTATGAATATTATAAATAACCATTGAAAAATATTTACTAAGATATGTCTCAAGAGTCAATAAAACTCCTTCTTACTCTGTCATCTTAGTAACAACAATTTTGCAAATGGTTTATGAAACAGAAAACACAATTTTTTTTTTTAAATATCAACTACTACCCTTTCCCCCCAACTAAAATGAGATATTGTCCTCAATGTCCTAAGATAGAAAAATAGAGTATAAAAGACATCATGTAAAACACACTTAAACAAATATAAGAAACAACAAAACATAAAATAATATATTATTACGAAAACCAAAAGATACAAGGATTCATAAATGAAAGCTCAAATCCAATCTACACTTTTTACAACTTTCCTTAGTTGACCAATTTATACGGTTGATGGAGGGATCAATTACAGAGTGGAAAGATTGTAGTTGGTTAATCAATTATTCAGTAGTAGCAGTAGAGATTATGATTTGTTGTGACTAAGATATTAAAAATTCTTGTTTGATAACATGATCAAGAAAAGACAATTTATCATAAAAACTATTAACATTTAATTGACCTATGAGTTTATTATGAATGTGCAGTTGGGCCCAAGAAAATATAAAAGATCTCTTCTAATGTGCCCTGACCACCTGGTAAGGCAATGAAAACATCAATGTGTTGAAACATTGCATTCATTCGATCAGACATTGTGGAGACTTGTAGTTCCTCTCCTATTGTTTTTTTAATGATCTCCCATTCTATTAAATCTTTGGGGATAATCCCCAAAACTTGACTACCTTATAAAAATACAACTATTGAAACTCCTCCTATTAACCCAAAGCTGCCTCCCCCGTACACTAAATGAATCTTTCTCTCAGTTAATACCTGACCAAGATAATTTACTGATTCTAAAAACTCTATTTCTTTTCTAGGACTGGATCCACCGATAACACAAATGTTTTTTATATGATGGACTTGAGGAACTTGTGATTTCTACACACTTCTATATCTATTAAATGTATAGGTTGAGTAAAAATAAAGGGAATGAAGAGAAGATTTTATAGATGAGAAATTAAAAATGCAATTATACCATCTATATATAAGCCAGTTGAAGTCTCTCTCTCTCTCTCTCTATCTCTATTTATTTATTTATATATATTATACTTTAAAAAAAATCATGTGTATGCACAAATAGTTGTGATTGTGGCTTACACCTTCCTTTTATTTTACGTCTAAGAATGGTTTAAACGCCTTCTATGGGTCAGGAATAGTCTTCTCATCTAATTTTCTTAAAAGCTAGTAGATATGGTCTTTTATAGTTAGATTCCCAAGACTAAGTCGATCATGTTCTTTATAGAAATGAGGTTATAAATCATGAAATTCACAATACATATCTCTATTAGGATACGTCTCAAAAGTCAATAGAAGATTATCTAATAATTTCTTATGTTTTAAAATAAATCTTAACTTTTAACAATTTTCATAAGCTTTGTAGAACACATGTGAATCTTTGAACATGGTGGGCCAATAAAATCCACTTTGTGAGATTTTTGTAGTCGTTTTTTTACGAGAAATGACTTTTGCATGCTTAAGAATGATAAAATTTAATAACACTACTTACCTTATTATCGGGAGTGTATTTTCAAATATTTGATGAGGAAAATATTTGAATAAGCAAAGGTCATCCTAATAAAATTTTTGCATGTCGCTCAAAAACTTTCTTTTGTCTTCAGTACTCTAGTGAGATGGCAAAAATCTTGAGCAAGAAAATTGATATTTTTAGCATACCAAGGCATTGGACTAAAGAAAGTAAGGATTCATTAGAAAATTAATCATCGATTGGTACGATGTTAGATGTCAAATTTGTTGTCACTCTTAACAAAAGATATGTATCAATATTTTCGGTGCCCTTTTCATCCGTGATTTCTTCTTAAGAATAAATCATTTGCTAATTTATGTTCTTATCTTGTTTATTTATGTTTCTCTCTTTTATTATGTTTAGCTAAGTTTATTATGTAAAGGTGAAAAGGTTACACTAATGGTGTAAGAATAAGAATAGTGTAAACTTAACAAGGACTTTAATGTTTGATACTAACATGTTTGTATTTGTTATTTTGTTTACTCTTAATACTTTGCTTGTTAAATGGTTAATCTAGATTTATGATTGTGCATCAAAAGTGTCATTAAGTCTCTTATTTTACATATATATTTATTGTTTTTATTATATAATAATTGATGTGCTTTTTAGTAATGAAGTTTGTTTTAATGTTTCGATAGGTTTTTAGAGCATAAATGAATTAATTCAGGAAATTCAACGTCGGAATTCAGAACAAAGAATTGAAGAGAAAATTAGCTGAAGATTGAAGCAAATCTTGCTTCAAATAAGTGCTCCAAATTTGTCTCAAAAATCAATTCTATTTCAATTCTAGAAAAGAATATCATATGATATATTTCAAGCGCAAACTTGCCTTCCATTGTGTGCGAACTTCAACCATTAAACACTTAAGGTTTCAATGTCAATCTTAGCCCAAATAATAAGTACATTTGTATACTTATTTGATGCTCAAATTCAACCCTAAATCAACCTCAAGAAGGCAAGCACATGGATAGAAAGCTAAAGGGGATATTTTTACATTATTTTGGGTCAAAAAGAAGAAGGAGACAACTCATAAATGAAGAAAAAAAGTGCACCAAAATGGTTGCAAAGTTGTCCTATTTGATTTCTCAGAACACCTTTCGATGATTTGCTCATAACTTTTGACTCAGGTGTCCAAATGAGCTATTATTTAATGATATGGAAAGGTGATAGAATTTCCTATAAATATATCTCTAATAGACATCTCGAACAAAAGCTTCCAAGAGGGCAAATTTCTGTTCAAAGTTAGAGTTAGATTTGTGTCTGAATTTTTTCTGAAATTGTGTTGTGTTCTTCTTTATAAATTTCAGTTCTTGAATCTAAATTAAGGATAATGGTGATTGAGGTGAGTTTTTTAGGATATCAATAAATCTTAATGTTTATCTTCTCATTTTCTTCATGAATGATTTATTATTGCAAATAAATTTTAGAAATCATTTAGGTAATGTTCTAATCTTGAATTTTTATGCACAAACTTTAGTTTTGGTATAGAGATTGCTTGATTCAATGTCTTACTTAATATGAAAGTACTTGTTCATTCTTAAACAATAATCAATCTTCATCTTTCTAAACTTCATTATAATATCTTCCGATCTAATATCACCATCGTTGATATTAGGTTGAGTTATCTTATATATGTTGAAGAAATCACCAATACATCACTATTAAAATTGATTTCGACAAAGACTTACTTTTTCTTGTCATTTAAAATCTATTTACACTTTGTTTTATCTTTGAAAACAAATCCATCAATTATTTTCAACCAAGTTATTGTTAATTTAATTTCTCTTTAGTTTTTTTGTTGTTACCTAGCTTAATTTACAGATCTAGCTCTCTGTGGATACGACCTCGATCTTACCGAGTTAATTGCTACATCGCACACTCGTACACTTGCAAGTTAAAACAAGCTGATCATAAAAAGCGGTCAAGCAATTTATAATATATAACACTTAGAACAACAAATACTTGGCACTTTTATAGCCCAACCGTATGGTGTAACCGATATTTTGCTATGAAAGGCATTTAATTTGTTATTAATATAAGTTATAATCATGAATGTCTTACAACATTTACAAGTATTAGCATTATTTGAATAAAATAATTAATATAATCATGTTAACAATTTATAATTCAATTGGAATCCCCTTTGTGTGTGGTTTTCAATTGAATAATAAGAGTTTATACTATACTTGTTTGACATACAAGTATTGGATCCTCTAATATTAACATTTATTGTTGTTATTGTTTAATCTTCATATTGATTTTCTATCTCAAAGTTCTCATCAACTTCTTTTTCTTTTTTTCTTTGTTTTCTATTATTATTGTTGTTGGATACTCTAATCTTGCTGAGTTGTTTATTACTTTGACATTTCTACACTTGAGAGAAGAAATCAATCTTTTGGTTGTGCCAGAAATCCTCATCTTTTTCAAAAAACATGGCCGAAAAGGATAATCAATCGCTTTATAATGAGAATAATCAAGTTAGAACACTGAGAGACCACATGAATCCCACAAGAACAAGTGCACCATCATGTATTTTTTTTTTCTCTTGATGCATCTCACTTTAATTTTAAGCCAGGTATTATTTAGGTATTTATGAGGTATCGGGTAAAACTCAAGCTCATATATCCTTAGGGAAGATTATGACCTTCAAACTAAATTTGCATCTTGAGCAAAAAAAGTCGAGGCACTAGAATTAAAAAAAAATGATCAATTAAAATTTGTTTAAGAAATTATATGTCAAATCTATGAAATTAATGAACACTTAACCAATGATTGTTCAACTTTGCTTTTTTTTTTTAAGGAATGTCTCTATGAACAAGCCAATGCTTTAAATAGTTTTCAAAGGCCAAATCAAAATCCATGCTTACAAACATATAACACTGGTTAAAGAAATTATATAAATTTCAGTTGGAAGAGTGGTAACAATAATACATGAACTTCACAATCATCATTTCCAGCACATTATAATTTTAAAAATTCTCATAGATATGCACCTCCTTATGTTCCCCCTCCTAGAAAAAATCTTGAGAAAATATTGCATGTATTCATTGAAAAGCAAGAGACAAACAACACTTAAAATGTTCAAACCATGATAGATTTCAAAGATACTCTTACAAAGTTTACATATGCTCTTAGTTGTTAGGAGAAAGGTAAGTTTCCACTTAACCACAGGAAAATCCCAAAGGACAATACAATTCAAGTGTAAGTAGCTTTGGAAACCAACACATGGATTAAGTTAAATCAGTCACTACTCTCTATAGTGGTGAGGTTATTGAAAAACCTAGTCTTGAACCTTGTGAGAAAAATGATAAGTTAATCCCTAAGGGTAAGAAAATGATTGAATTTGAACATTGCAAAGAAAAGACTGATTCCCCACCAACATTTCCATTTCCTTATGTCATGACCAAATAAGGGAAAACCAATCACAATTCTGAGTTATTTAAGACTTTCAAATAGGTAAAGATCAATATGCTAAATTTTTGAAAAACTAGTGCAATGTGAAGAGAAAATTGAATGTGAAAAAGAAAGTCTTTTTAGTCGAACAAATAAGTGTCATTCTTCAAAACAATAATGTTTTTAAATATAAAGACCCTGGTTATCCTATAGTTTCATGGTTTATTGGAGAACATAAAATTGAGAAAGCTTTACTTGATTTTTTATCTAGTGTGAATTTACTTTCATATTCAGTTTTTTAAGTCTTAATCTAGAAGAGTTAAAACCAATTTCTGTAACTCTTTTATTTTTTGATAGATTTGTAAAAGTGCCTAGAGGAATACTTAAGGATATGTTAGTACAAGTCGATAACTTCATTTACCTTGTAAATTTTGTTGTCTTGGATACACAACCTATTGAAATATATAATCCAAATCTTGTCATTTTAGGATGTTCGTTTCTTACAACTTTTAATGCATTGATTAATTATAGGAATGGAATGATGAAGCTATCATTTGAAAACATGACATTTGAAGCTAATGATTTACATGAAGTAGATCTTATTGAAGAATTAGTTTATAATCAATTTGAATCTACCTTGAGTAAAATTGAGTTTGACAAATATGAAGATTTGCAATTGATTTATTCTTAATAAAAAAAATTGATAAATAAAAAAGAAGATACGCTTAGTTTTATAGCCTTCTAACTTAAGCAATTAAGTCTGAATGGGTGTTTTAACACGTAATACTCTAAAGTCAACTGACTTAAGAGCTATTGGCCGCTTATTATATGAGTTGGAGAGAAACGCTTAAGAAAATCAAACATTGCACTATCTATATATTAGTATATGTAACTCAAGTGACTAAGCTCGAAAAGGTGTTTCAACACCTAATGTCCTAAGACTAATTGGTTTGGGAGTTATTAACCTAAAGCTCACTATATGGGATAAGGATATATTGTTTATTATTTTCAAAATAATAATAATAATAATCTCAACCTAAGAGAATTAACCTTAGAAAATCATTAGAATAAAATATTGTTTTTCTTCTAAGAAAAGCCCAATAATCTATGTTTTCATACATTAAGCATATAAAAAGAAGATTTATTAATATCTTGTTTAAGAAGTATGAAGTATAGATATAAATTTAATTATAGTTTGTTTATTTGGATAAATTAATGGAAGTTGAATGATGAATGTCTTGTTTTTAAATGTTGCAAATTTTTTTAATGCTTTAATTACAAGAGATTAGTAATAAGCTGGTGACACGATGAAAAGATTGATGTCTTCTCCCAAGTGCAGGAGTGTCGAAGTAATAAATAACCCGGCAAGACCGGGGTCGAACCACAGGGAGGTTAATTGTACAAATTATAAACAACAATTATAAACAACAATAATAGTAATAACGATAACAATAATAATAACAACAACAACAACAACAACAATAATAATAATAATAATAATAATAATAATAATAATAATAATAATAATAATAATAATAATAATAATAGTAGTAGTAGTAGTAGTAGTAGTAGTAATAATAATAATAAAGAAAGAGAAGAAGAAGAAGATGATGAGAACTTGGAGATGAAATATTAATGTAAGGATTAAACAATAATAATAACAAATGTCAAGGTTAGAGGTTCCACTAATGGTATATCAAACAAGTATAGTATAAACTCTTATTATTAAATTGGAAACCACACACAAAGGAAGTTCCAATCAGATTATATATTGTTAACATGATTACATTAGTCATCTTATTCAATTAATGCTAATACTTGTAAATCTCGTCAAGCATTCATGATTATAACTTATGTTAACAACAAATCAAGTTCCTTTCATAGCTCAGGTGTCGGTTATACCATACATTATGGGCTATAAAAGTGCCAAGCATTTGTTGTACCAAGTGTTATACAACATAAATCAAGATTAGTCATTTAACAAGGAAAGTATTAAAGAGTGAACAAGATAACAAATATAAAACATGTTAGTATCAAACATTAAAGTCCATATTAAGTTTACACTATACTTATTCTTACACCATTAGTGTAACCTTTTCACCTTGACATAATTAACTTAGCTAGACATAATGAAAGAAAGGAAAATAAATAAACAAAATAAGAACATAAAAGTTAACTAAGTAAAGGAAAGGAAATGAAAGGCATAAACTTGATATTAATGAAAGCAAAGCATAAACATTACAAAGAATACAAAGAGAGAAAGGAAGAGCATGATCTTGATCTGGAAACCAAGATGCCTAAATACATGGCAAATGCCTCCTTTTATAGGCCAAAATTGGGAACTATTGATTTGATGACTAATTGATAAGTGGGTGGCCAACTTTTGACTTGGTGACAATCCTTATCTTCTCTTGTCTTCCCAAAACGTCATTGATAACGTCAAAATTGGAGCCAGTTGTAAACATGAAAGTTGTAGGCAATTGTCTCAGCTTTCTTGTGTAAAACATTCAGTTCATTTGGACTTCTAGAACTCCAGATATGGCCAAAATAGCGAACAGTGCTCGGGCTGGAAGACAGATTCGGGCTTCTTTGTTGTTGCTACAATTTGGACTTGATAATGGCCTTTTTAGATCTTGGGATCCATATGAAAGTTGTAGACCTATGTCTTACCTTTCCATCCATATAAATTGGACCTCAATCTGAGATCTGTAGCTCCGGATATGACTCAATTACCGAACAGTGTTCCGGTTTGGATTGCACCGACATCTCTTCTCTAAGTTTGACCATCTCTTTATCCTTGCAATTTAAGTTCTTCAAGTCATCAATCAATCCTTTCATTTATGTGATAGGCCTGCATTAAAAATAGACATTTACCACAAATTATAGGTATCTTATATTATTAGATACATTATTATAAAACATATTTTAGTTAAGGAGTTATTGATACTTCAAGTGCAAAATGATGATATAAAACCATGATAAAAATGTACTTTTAAGTACTAATCACACCCCTCAACCAGCTTATTACTAGTCCCTAGTAATCAAAGCGTTAAAACAATTTGTGAATTTCATAAAGCAAGGTATTCATCATTTAACTTCCATTAATCTATCCAGATAAACAAACTCTCATTAAATTTATATATCTGCTCAATACCACTTAACAAGATATTAATAAACCTTTCTTTTGTGCTCAATGTATCAACACATAATTATGGGGCTTTTCTTAGAAGAAAACAAAATTTTTGTTCTAATGTTTAAGGTTAACTTCCTTGGGTTGGGATTATTATTTTTGTCTTCTTTTTTTTTTTCTTTTTTTTTTTAAAAAAATCTATATACATATAATTTAAAAAAATCATGCATCTTTAACCCATGTAACGAGCTTTCAGCTAATGACTCCTAGACCAGTTGGTCTCAGGGCATTAGGTGTTAAGACACCCCTACGAGCTTAGTAACTCGGGTCGCAGATACTGATATGTAGATAGTGCAATGTTTGATTCTCTTAAACTTTTCTCCTCAATCCATGTAACAAGCGTTGGGCCAATAGCTCCCAAGTCAGTTGACTTTAGGGTATTAGGTGTTAAAACACCCCTTCGGGCTTAATTGCTTAGGTTAGGGAGGCTACGAAACCAAACTTATCTACATTTTTATTATCATTATTTTTTTTCTTTTTTTTTTCATGTTTTTTTTAATTATATACAATCCCTTTCCCTTAGTTGTTACCTTTAACAAAAGAACATAAATAATGTAATAATCCAATATGCAACCCACAATCATATGTTAAAGTGTGTGTGTGTAAATTAAGGTTTAAGAATACATGTTAAATAAGTATATGAGCAGAATTAAGTGGTAACAATACGAGAGTTTGTAAACCTGAATATTTCAGGAAGTATTATAATAGACCTTGTTAAGAATGGTTACTAAGATGCGTCTCAAGAGTCACTTTAACAAAAGAACTCATTTACTCTGCCATCCTAGTAACAACAATTATGCACATGCTTTATGAAATCAAAAACAATTTTTTTTTTATCAACTACTACCCTCTCCCCCCAACCAAAACGAGACATTGTCCTCAATGTTCTAAGGTAGAAAGAAAGAGTATAGAAGATATCACCTGAAATAACGAACACTGACAAAACCTGAAACACACTGAAACAAAAATAAGAAATAACAAAACACAATAATAAAACCAAAAGACAAAAAAAATTCACAAATGAAGGCTCAAATCCAATCTAAGCTTTTTACGGCTTCCCGTAGATGACCAATTTATGCGACTCATGGAAGGATCAATCACAGGAATGAAAGATTGTAGTTGGTCAATCAATTGTTCAGCAGTAGTAGCAGAGATTATGATTTATCGTGCAGAAGATGTTAGAAATTCTTGTTCCACAGCATGATCAAGAAAAGACAACAACTTATCATAATAACCATTAACATTTAACAAACCTATGGGTTTATGGTGAATGTGCAATTGAGCCCAAGAGGAAATATGAAAGATCTCTTCCAATGTGCCTAGACCACCTGGTAAAGCAATGAAAGCATCAGCATGGTTAAACATTGCATTCATTCGAGCCGACATTGTAGAGACCTGAAGTTCCTCTCTAATTGTTTTTCCAATGATGTCCCCTTGTGCCAAAGCTTCAGGGACGACCCCCAAAACTTGACTACCTCCTAAAAATGCAGCTATTGACACACCTCCCATTAACCCAAGACTGCCTCCCCCATAAACTAAATGAATCTTTCTCTCAGCTAGCACCTGACCAAGATGATTTGTTGATTCTAAAAACTCCTTTTCTTTCCCGGGACTAGATCCACCGAAAACACAAATATTTCTTATTTGATGACTGGAGGAACTTGCCATTTCTACACACTTTTGTATTTGTTGAATGTATGGGTTGAGTAGAAATGAAAGGAAGGAAAAGAGGGTTTTATAGATGAGAAATTAGAAAGGCAATCATAACACCTATATGTAGGACAACTGGAGTCTCACACTCTCTCTCTCTCTCTTTTTATTTATTTATTTATTTACTTTTGAAAAAAAAAACATGTGTATGTACACGTAGTTGTGATTGTGGCTCACATCTTCCCTTGGTTTTACGTCCAAGAACGGCTTAAATGCCCTCTATGGGTCGGGGATAGGCTTCCCATCTAGTTTTCTTAAAAACTGGCAAATAGGGTCTTTTTTAGTCAGATTCCCAAGACTAAGTCGATCATGTTTTTTATGAAATAGTAGCCATAAATCATGAATTGCACGATGCACATCTCCACTAGGATGCGTCTCAAGAGTCAATAGAAGATTATCTAAAGACTCCTTACTCAGGCCATCCTTAATGAATTGTATTTTATCTTCACGGTTTATAGATACCATTCCTAAAGAACGACATTGTGTATTATAAGTCCATCTAGCACATCGATGACAAACATCTAGTAGTTTTGCACGACGCTTCTTTGCAAAAGTGCTTTTACCTGTTCCAGGCATGTGTGAAATGAAGTTAGAGGACTCACCTGATAATCGGACCTTTGCCAGCTAATATCTTTAGGAATTCCATGATTCATTAACAATCTCAATCTTGCACATCTAGCACAGTAAATTTTTGTAATCGCATTCTAAGGCAGAGCGGGAAAATACTTTTTCAATTTTTCAAGATTAGTGTCCATTTTGAAATGAGAATTGGAAGAGAGATTCAAAGAATTGCACAGATATATACACAGATATCAGTTATTGTGGGAAACTGAAAGAACCGACTTAAGTCACGGAGTACCGTTGTCCGCCATTTGACCGGGGTGAGAGAAACTTGCAAAAATCACTCAAAAAGAAACATAAAAAAGAAAATGTGAGAAAAACAAAATAATCAACCTTTATCTACAAGATCATTTAAACCAGCTGATTCATTTTCACTAGAAAAATTATCAAAGTAAGCTTTCAAATGATGTCCATTTTCCTTAAAATCATTGTCATTCATTGAATTCTCAATATCACAGGCCCCATAAGGATTGGTCCATCTTAATCTTAGCTCTTTAGGGAATGCATAGAGTTGAGAATCATAAAACAAAACTTTTTGACCAGTGTCAATCTTTTGACAATTTTCACAAGTTTTGCAGAATGCATGCGTGTCCTTGAACATGGTGGGCCAATAAAATTCATTTTGAAAGATTTTTGCAATTGTCTTTTTTGACGAGAAATAACTTCCACATGCTTCAGAATGACAAAGTTTAATGACACTACTTACCTCATTGTCGGGAATGAATCTTTGAAATTTTTGATCAGGACAATATTTGAATAAGGTAGGGTCTTCACAATAAAAATTCTTCACTTCGTTCAAAAACTTTTCTTTGTCTTGGGTACTCCAATCAGCTGGCAAATCTCCTAAAGAAAGAAAATTGATATTTTTATCATACCAAGGCATTGGACTAAGAGAAAGTAAGGATTCGTTAGGAAAGTAATCATCGATTGGTGTGATGTTAGATGTCGAATCTGTTGTCACTGTTGACAAAAAATTCACATCAATATTTTCGGTGCTTGTTTCATCCGTGATTTCTTCCTCAGAATAAACCATTTGCAAATCTTCAGTTTTATCCAATTCATTTTTACTTAAAGTAGATTCAAGTTGATCATAAACTAATTCGTCAATATGATCTACTTCTTGTAAATCATTATCATCTCGAGGTTGCTTGCAAATGTTGAAAATATTCATCTCCAATGTCATGTTTCCAAATGATAGCTTCATCAGTCCATTCCTACAATTAATCAATGCATTAGAGGTTGCAAGAAACGGACGTCCTAAAATAACAGGAAATGAATTACATGCTTCAACAGGTTCTGTGTCCAAGACAATAAAATCCACAGGATAAATGAATTTATCGACTTGTACTAACACATCTTCAATTATTCCTCTAGGCACTTTTACAGATCTATCGGCAAGTAAAAGAGATATAGAAGTTGGTTTTAACTCACCTAGATTGAGACTTTGAAAAACTGAATATGGAAGTAAATTCACACTAGCTCCAAGATCAAGTAAGGCTCTTTCAATTTTATGCTCTCCAATAAAGCAAGAAATTGTAGGACAACCAGGGTCTTTATATTTCAAAGCATTATTGTTTTGAAGAATAACACTTACTTGTTCGGCTAGAAAAGCTTTCTTTTTCACATTCAGTTTCCTCTTCACAATGCATAGATCTTTCAAAAATTTAGCATAGGAAGGAACCTGTTTAATAGCATCCAGCAAAGGTATATTGATCCTTACCTGTTTGAAAATTTCATAAATTTCAGAGTTGTGATTGACTTTCCTTTGTTTGGTCATGGCTTGAGGAAATGGAAGTGCTGGCGGTGAATCAGTCATTTCTTTGCAATTTTCAGATTCATCCCCTTCCTTACCCTCAGAGATTGACTCATCATCTTTCTCATAAGGTTCAAGAGAGGGTTTTTCAATAACCTTACCACTGCGCAGAGTAGTGACTGATTTGACTTGATCCATGTGTTGGCTTCCGGAACTACTTGCATTTGCATTGTATTACCCCTTGGGATTTTGTTGCGGTTGAGATGGAAACTTACCTTTCTCTTGGAAACTAAGAGCAGATGTTAATTTAGCAAGAGTATCTTTAAAATCTGTCATGTTTTGAGCAAGTTGAGTATTCATTGTCTTTTGTTTTTCAATGAATGCATGCAATGTTTCCTCAAGATTTCTTCTAGAAGGTGGAGCATAAGGAGGTGCATATCCATGAGAATTTTGGAAATTGTGGTGTGCTTGAAATGGTGGTTGTGAAGTTTGTGCATTGTTTTTCTCACTCTTCCAATTGAAATTTGGGTGATTTCTCCAACCAGGGTTGTATGTTTGGGAGTATGGGTTGTGGTTGGGCCTTTGGAAACTGTTTAAAGCATGGGCTTGTTCATGGAGACATTCCTTAAAAGAAGGCAAGGTTGGACAATCGTTGGTTGAGTGTTCATTTGTTTCACAGATTTGACATACAATATTTTCAACAGATTTTACTTGACCACTCTTTTTCAATTCTAGTGCCTCGACTTTTCTAGCTAAAGATGCAAACTTGGCTTGAAGGTCATGATCTTCCCTAAGGTTGTACATACCTCCATTAGATGTATGAGGTTGAGTTTTACACGGTGCCTCATAAGTACCCGCGGTGTCCCAATTTTGAGCATTTTCAGCTAACAAGTCTAAGTACTCCATTGCTTCATCAGGGTCTTTATCTTCAAAAGTTCCATTGCACATCAATTCAACCATTTGCCTATCTTTAGGTGTTAACCCTTCATAGAAATGTGAAACCAATCTCCATGTTTCAAAACCATGATGAGGGCAAGTACTAAGCAAGTCTCGATACCTATCCCAACATTTGTAAAATGTTTCTCGTGGTTTTTGAGTGAAAGTGGTGATTTGTCTCTTGAAAGAGTTTGTTCTATGAGATGGGAAAAACTTCTTTAAAAACTGTTGTTGCATTTCATCCCAAGCACGAATGGATCCTGGTCTCAAATTTTGTAGCCATGTTTTAGCTTTATCTTTTAATGAAAAAGGAAAAAGCTTTAATCTGATGGTGTTCATGCTACAATTTAAGTTATTATATGTGTTGCAGACCTCCTCAAATTCTCTTAAATGCAAGTATGGATTTTCCAATTCCAAGCCATGAAATGAAGGTAAAAGTTGAATAATGCCTGGCTTAAAATTAAAATGAGATGCATCGGGAGGAAAAACTATGCATGATGGTACACTTGTTCTTGTGGGATTCATGTGGTCTCTAAGTGTTCTCGCACGGTTATTCTCATTATTTTCATTATGAAGTGATTGATTATCTTCTTCGGCCATATTTTCTGAAAATGATGAGGATATCCTACAAAGTCTACCACTTGATATACGTGACCACACTCTCATGCACGTGTAGGAATAGAATAAAAGGAAGAAGAAAATAAAAGAAGAAGAAACAAGAGAAAAGAAACAAAGTTATATACAAGAAAAGTGAAAAGAGAAAATAAAATAAATATTATAATTTATACAAGAACTTACCTCCCCGACAACAGCGCCAAAAACTTGACACGACGAAAAGATTGATGTCTTCTCCCAAGTGCAGGAGTGTCGAAGTAATAAATAACCCGGCAAGACCGGGGTCAAACCACAGGGAGGTTAATTGTACAAATTATAAACAACAATTATAAACAACAATAATAGTAATAACGATAACAATAATAATAATAATAATAATAATAATAATAATAATAATAATAATAATAATAATAATAATAATAATAATACTAGTAGTAGTAGTAGTAGTAGTAGTAGTAGTAGTAGTAATAATAATAAAGAAAGAGAAGAAGAAGAAGATGATGAGAACTTGGAGATGAAATATTAATGTAAGGATTAAACAATAATAACAACAAATGTCAAGGTTAGAGGTTCCACTAATGGTATATCAAACAAGTATAGTATAAACTCTTATTATTGAATTGGAAACCACACACAAAGGAGGTTCCAATCAGATTATATATTGTTAACATGATTACATTAGTCATCTTATTCAATTAATGCTAATACTTGTAAATCTCGTCAAGCATTCATAATTATAACTTATGTTAACAACAAATCAAGTTCCTTTCATAGCTCAGGTGTCGGTTATACCATACATTATGGGCTATGAAAGTGCCAAGCATTTGTTGTACCAAGTGTTATACAACATAAATCAAGATTAGTCATTTAACAAGCAAAGTATTAAAGAGTGAACAAGATAACAAATATAAAACATGTTAGTATCAAACATTAAAGTCCATATTGAGTTTACACTATACTTATTCTTACACCATTAGTGTAACCTTTTCACCTTGACATAATTAACTTAGCTAGACATAATGAAAGAAAGGAAAATAAATAAACAAAATAAGAACATAAAAGTTAACTAAGTAAAGGAAAGGAAATGAAAGGCATAAACTTGATATTAATGAAAGCAAAGCATAAACATTACAAAGAATACAAAGAGAGAAAGGAAGAGCATGATCTTGATCTAGAAACCAAGATGTCTAAATGCATGGCAAATGCCTCCTTTTATAGGCCAAAATTAGGAACTATTGATTTGATGACTAATTGATAAGTGGGTGGCCAACTTTTGACTTGGTGACAATCCTTATCTTCTCTTGTCTGCCCAAAACGTCATTGATAACGTCAAAATTGGAGCCAGTTGTAAACATAAACGTTGTAGGCAATTGTCTCAGATTTCTTGTGTAAAAAATTCAGCTCATTTGGACTTCTAGAACTCCAGATATGGCCAAAATAGCGAATAGTGCTCGGGCTGGAAGACAGATTTGGGCTTCTTTGTTGTTGCTACAATTTGGACTTGATAATGGCCTTTTTAGATCTTGGGCTCCATATGAAAGTTGTAGGCCTATGTCTTACCTTTCCATCCATATAAATTTAACCTCAATCTGAGATCTGTAGCTCCAGATATGACCCAATTACCAAACAATGTTCCGGTTTGGATTGCACCGACATCTCTTCTCTAAGTTTGACCATCTCTTTATCCTTGCAATTTAAGTTCTTCAAGTCGTCAATCAATCCTTTCATTTATGTGATAGGCCTGCATTAAAAATAGACATTTACCACAAATTATAGGTATCTTATATTATTAGATACATTATTATAAAACATATTTTAGTTAAGGAGTTATTGATACTTCAAGTGCAAAATGATGATATAAAACCATGATAAAAATGCACTTTTAAGTACTAATCAGCTGGTTGAGGGGTGTGATTAGTATTTAAAAGTGTATTTTTATATCATCTTATTGCATTTAAAGTATTATTAAATCTCTAACGTAAGCATGTTTTATAATAACAAGTCCAATAACACAAGATGTCTTTAATTTACTTTAAATGCTTATTTTAAATGTAGGTATATCTCACAATTTAAAGGATTGATTGACGTATTTAACTATTAAAAGTGAAAAGATAAAGAAAAAGTTAAGCTTAGAGAAGAGATGTTGGTTTAATTCAAACTAGAACATCATTCGATTATTGGATCATAATTGAAGCTGTAAAATATAAATTTAGGTCTGATTTATAGGATTGGAAAGCTAAGACATAAGTCTAAAACTTTTATAAAGAGTCCAAATTCAAAAGAGTCATTTACAAGTTCAAATTGTAGCAACAAAAAAGAAGTCAAAATCTGTCTTGTAGCCTAGACACTGTTCAGTCTTCAGCCTATATCTCTAGTTTTGGAAGTCCAAATGAGCTCATTCTTGTTTTGTTAAAAAGCTGAAATAAATGCTTAGAATTTTCATGAGATTATCCATTCAAATTTTGACGTTAACAATGATGTTTGGTTCAGACAAGAAGATAATGGTTGTCACCAAGTCAAAAGGTGGTCACCGACTTAATAATTAGTCATCAAATTAACAATTCTAAATTTTAGTCTATAAAAGAGGCTTTTGCCATACATTTAGACATCTTAGTTTTTATATCAAAATCATATTCTTGCTTTCTTTCTTTGTATTTTTGTAATATTTAAATTTCACTTTCATTAATATCTTGTTATGCTTTTAATTATAACTATGTTCTTATCTAGTTTATTTATATTTCTCTTCTTCATAATGTTTAGCTAAGTTTGTTATGTCAAAGTGAAAAGGTTTCACTAATGGTGTTGGAATAGGTATAATATAAACTCAATATAGACTTCAATATTTATGTTATATGTTACATAGCATGACGTCTTTGGCGATATTTCTTTTATTTTGCTTAATTTAGGAGTCACCATTTAATATTTGATTGAGGGTTATTAGGAAACCTTTATGTACTAGTCTTTGTTAAAGATTCACATGTAAGAGACTGATTATGGCTAAAAAAAGTATTAGCATCATTAACGTACCCTACCTATGGTAAGTTACTTTGCGGTTTGATTTGATTTGAAAATTTGAAATATTAGCCAAATTTTAAGGCTTTAATAAATCAATTATTAAATCTCAGCGTATATATAGAAACATGTTTTTATATTTTCATGGAAAATATAATATGATTGTATTTGTCCTTCAGACACTGGACCATATACAAATTAAAATATAAAATTCATTTTTTTTATCTTTTTAATTTTATAATTCAATAACATATATAAAAGAAATACAAACACACATGCATTTTTTATATTATTATTATTATTATTATTATTATTATTATTATTATTATTATTATTATTATTATTATTATTATTATTATCACCCACATTTACATGTTATAAATCATAAAAAATCAAAATAGATCAATTAACACATTACACAAATCAAAAATTACAAAATAGCCCCTAAAAATTTAAAAAAGCTACTGGGAAGTCTTTTAAACCACCAGAATAGTGGCAACGCCTCTTCATCATACGTTGTTGCCATTAGCAATGTTTTTATTTTGTTTTCTCCTTCTCAGATTTAGTCCTTCTTTCTTAGTTTTCTATTCTTTCCTTCTTCAAGTGGAAAACATAGCGGTTAAGGCAGGAGTGTTGAAGGTTAGATTGTGAGTGCAGTCGTGTATGGGGGAGGAGCTACTGCGAAGCTGGCTTTGTTGTGGGAGGCCAAAGACGAGCAGATCTGTGGTGTGTATAGGGACAGTCTTAGCTAGGTGTTTGTGGTGTTAGCTAGGTGAGGGAGACCGATGGGTTGGCTAAGGGAGGAGAGGGACAATGCTAAGAGGAAGGAAAGATGGGGATGACTATTATGTTTTTTTAATAGAGGGCAAGGGGGCCATTGCTGGCCTTTTGTTTTAGGAGAGCCGAGAGAGGGAGACTATGGATTTGTGCAGGCCGATATGCAGGGGAGAAGGGAGTGGCAAATCAAGAGAGTGAGGGTGATGGAGATGGGAATTTTGAGTTAGCTAGGGTTGTTACTGTTTTAGTAAGGGAAAGTAGCGACTAGAAGGAGAACAAGTCAAAAGCGTGAAGAGAAAAGAGGGGAAAGGGGCGACCGCTGTTTCTTTTTGTTCAGTGTGAAGGTTAGGGTTTTTTTGTTTATCCTTAATTTTTTTTATCTCTAATTGTCCCCTTCTAAATTTTCTCTCCCTTCCTTTGTATATGTTGTGACCTCTATTTATAGACAAAGTGGCTTGGTCCCTAAAACATACTTGTCCCTTAACTTCTTTATTTTTTATCAATTTTTATTTTATCTTATTTTTTTGTATTTTTTAAAGTGAGCAATATCAATGTTGACTTAATAAAGAAAATCAATGATTGTGAAATTAACGCATTAAAAGTTGAACGCCTTCAAAATACTTTTAAAAATTAAAATCTTTTAAGATGACGTTGAAAATGATAAAAACGATGCAAATATATCAAAAATGCATTTTTTTAAAGGTTTTCATTGTTTTTTTTTTCTATTTTTGGCTTTCTTCTGAAAATTTATAAAAAAACAAGGGTAAAAAATTAGATAGCAACATTTTATATCCAAGAAAGTTTGTTATTAATGATTAGTACTTAAAAATGCATTTTTTTCAAGGTTTTCTATTAGCATTTTGCATTTGAAGTATCAATAACTCCTTAATTAAGACATGTTTTATTATAACAATTTTGATACTATAAGATATCTTTAATTTATGGTAAATATTCATCTCAAATACAAGCCTATCACATAAATCAAATGATTAATTGATGAGTTCAACTACTAAAATTGAGAAGACAAAGAAAGGGTGAAGTTTAAGAAAAAGATGTTGGTTCATTCCAAATTAGAACAATGTTCAGTCATTGAGTCATATTTGGAGCTGTAGAACTTGGATTTGAGTCTGTTTTATATGAATAAAAAGCTAAGACATAGGTTTAAAATATTTATGGGAATGCAAGACTCAATTCTGTTATTTGGAAGTCTAAATCTTAACAACAATAGAGAACTTCAAATTTATCCTACAACCGAGACATTATTTACTGTTCAACCCATATCATGAGTTTTAGAAGTTCAAATAATCATATTTTTTTTCTTGGAAAGTAGAGATAATTTCCTATAACTTTCATGATTTAAGTCTGTTCAAATTCTAATATTAACAATGATGTTTTGTTCAAACAAGAAGATAAGGATTGTCACTAAGTCAAGATGTGGCCACCCACTCAACAATTAGTCAACAAATCAATAGTTTCCAATTTTGACTTATAAAAAGAGGTATTTTCCATGCATTTTGGCATCTTGGTTTTTAGATCAAGATCATGTTATTGCTCTCTCTTTATTGTAATGCTTAAGTTTTACTTATATTAATCTCTTGTTTATACTTTTGACTTTCTTTTCTTTATTTAGTTAACTTATATCTTATTTATGTTCTTATCTTATTCATTTATATTTATCTTTGTTTATTATGTTTAGTTAAGTTTATTATGTCAAGGTGAAAATATTACATTAATGATGTAAGAATAAGTATAATATAAGCTCAACATGGACTTTAATGTTTGATACTAACATGTTTTGTATTTGTTATATTGTTTACTTTTAATATTTTACTTGTTAAATAGTTAATCTAGATATATGTTGTATAATACTTGGTGCAACAAATACTTGATATTTTCATAGCCCAAATATATGGTGTAACCAACATGTGTATTATGAAAAAAATTTGATTTGTTGTTAATATAAGTTATAATCATGAATACCTGACAACATTTACAAATATTAGCATTATTCAAATAAGATAATTGATGTAATCATGTTAATCATTTTTAATTCGATTGAAACCTTCTTTGTGTATGGTTTCCAATTAAATAATAAAAAGAGTTTATACTATACTTGTTTGAAATATCATTAGTAGATCTTATAACCTTAAGATTTATTATTATCATTGTTTAATCCTCATATTAATCTTACAATCTTAAAATTCTCTTTAACTTATTATTATTATTTGTGCTACTATTATTATTGTTGTTTGATTTTATTTCAATCATGTTAAAAGTTTACATTGATTATATAAATGGCATGCAATTAACCAATTATGATCACTAATTATCTTAAATAACATTTGAAATAATATCTTAATCACAATAAAAAGAAAGGCCAGATGAAGCAACACCTCTTTTAGAACTGCAACTTGGCACGAGTAAAGGCACCATATGTAGAAAATAAGAGTATAATTATTCTCCAACGTAGTAAAAACTACCCACAACACGACCTTGAGTTTCGCATGTAATCAAAGTCAAATGCTGATCCTTTTGACCAATTTGAGCATGAAAGACAAATTTATCTTGACACTGCAATATTTAAGAACTTCTTTTCCCGGTTTTTCCCGGTTTCTCTTTTTTGTATATCAATCACGCCATTTCGTATGATCATGCAAGGTGGTAGGGTTTTTTATTTATGTATTTCATCATCAAGGAATCAATAATTGTTTTCATTAATTAGTTTCGATTTGCTATTTTATAAATTTAATGAAATTTTGAATTAATAATTAAAAGAAGAGGAAGACAAGAGCAAGAAGGGAACAGGTACTGATTGAATCATTGATTTACTCAGGTGATTTAGAGCAAGTAATCCCTAGCCCAAGCCTCGGCCATATTACTATTCTTAGTTCAGTCCAGAGTCTAATCTGAGCACCCACACTTCACAAACTGAGTAATGTCTCTAGGCCATTCTACCTTTGGGCTGACCAAGCACGCAACATCTTGTGCAATTTATTTCGCCCTCAAAACGTTTGCGCTTGTTATGTTTTCCTATATATATGGTTCATGTGGATCGAGTCAACTACACCATCGATAACAATATTTGACAATCTTTAATCCACATTATACATTATAGGAAACAGTCTTTAACGTAGAAATGGTAATTTCATAATTCTTTTTAATTTTTGTTCTGTTGTCTATTTTTCAAATTATAATTTTTTTATCACTTAATTTTTCATAAATTCCATTTAATCCAAAAGGCTATTTTTCCTACTTCTCATCCCTGGTTTGAGACGTTAAATGAAAATGGTCAGATTTCGGAGATAGAGATAAAATCTTAATTGATACTAATTTTGATCATGAAAACATCTATCTTGATGTTAGTAAATTTTATTTAATAATAAAAGTTTTATTTAGATATTATTTGACTCTTTTATTGTATGAGATAATAAATTTGAGCATAAGAGATTTTTTCTCCCTACTTGATTTTATATTTTTTAATTAATTTTTGAAATATTTGAGGTTATATATGAGTTTAACCAAATGTGTAGAGTGTTTAAATAAAAAAATAAATTAAAAATAAATTTTAAAATTAAAATAATCATCATTTCTAATTTTTTAACTGCTATAATAACCAAGATCTGAAAAAAATAATTGACAAGTCATAATTTTATTTTTTAAACAAAATAGTTAGATAACAAATTATTCTTATCTTAAAAGATTTTTTTTCAATAAAAAGATATAATAGTTCAAATGTAGATATGGAATAAAAGCCGCTCGCTTAGGGATTTTTAAGCCTAGTGTGATGTATTAATAAGTCCTTGTTTTTAGTCTAATTTTTTTTTATCAATTTTAATGTTAGGCTTTTTTTAATAATTTTTTGTGATAATTTTTTATGTAATATAATAAAAGTTTTACTTATTTTACGAATAAAAATTCAATTTTTTATGATATTAAAAATAAATTCACTTCAAATTATATAATACAAATATAATGTAAAGCATCTAAATATAATTTTAAATTTTAAATATTATCAAATAGTCAATAGTTAAGCTAAAATGACCTTCATCTTAAAATATTTCAACACAAATAAAATACCTAAGTATTAAAAAAATAAAAGGTTTTACGTGTTTAAACCTATAGTTTGATTATATTTTCTCTAATCCACTAACTTACTTTGTACTATTAACTGAGTTAATTAAATCTCGTAGCATGTTATTACAGTTAACTATGATTAATAAAGCCAATTGGTAAGATTTTGAAATTTGGATATTAATTTATTAACGAGCATATAAATGGAGAAATATTGTCTTCGTGATCTTGATAAAAGAAAAAACAAGAAGAAGAAATAAATAGACAAACTAGTAACATGTGGAGTAGCGCATCTCTGTCTTGAAAGCCCGCCCAGGACAGCCCAAAGACTCTTGTTCGTGGAGTGCTTCGAATAGGATCCGATCCCATACCAGCAGTCGTCACTCCAACCTGACCCAGCTCACCTGCCTCTGAAGCCGGAATGCCTTTCTAGAGGAGGCTGCCTGAGGAATCGAAGAGTTTGAAGTGGGCTGTGGAAAGTGATTGGTGATGGATGCTGGTTATGAAGTCAGTTCTGCATCCCTATGGTGTTTGGGGAAGAGGGGGTGCCAGACCCCTCTTCGCTTGTGCTCTAACTTTACGTTTCTCTCTCTCTCTCTCTCTCTCTCTCTCTCTATATATATATATATATATATATATATATATATGTATATAATTGTGGATTTCTCTATGAGTTGATGTATATTTTAATTAATCCAATTTATAAAATTATTAATCAAATAAATTTTTAATAATTATAAAATTTATAATACTTGAGTTGAGTTGATGATTCAAATCAATCTTACCAATTAAACTACATTCATCGTAACTTTTCTTGCTACATTCCAGTTGGTTTTACAGGATCTCTTTCTTTATTAACCACAACATTACCAAAAACAACAATCCCCGCATTCTCATTTTTCTTTCATTAATTGGAATGTCTCCAAGAAAAAAAAAAAGGACTGCTGGCACAACATCATGACGCCAGGGAGGAGAAAATGGAGGCATTGTAGGTGTAGTTTAAAATAATTAGAATGAATTGTTTAGTTTATTACAGTGGAGTATGCTACACAAAAAAAATATCCAAAAAAATATTAGAGTTTATACATATTTAAAATTATAATTTTTTAAAAATATAACTCATGATAGATATATTTTTAATATAAATATAATAATAGAATTCTAGCATATATACTAATAAGTATATAATTAAACTTGTAACTTATTTATATTAATTTAAAATTCTAGCATATATAATAATAATAATATTTATGTTTAAATTAAAATAAAAAATTTAATTATTGAAACATTTTAAAATAATGAATTTCTTATTCTTAAAATTTTACTTCTCCTTACTCATGCAACTAAGATATTTGCAATATTCTTCTAAAAATTATAATAATATCATTTTAATTTAGATGCATTTTTAAATAAAGTATTTAAATTAAAAAAATATAAAATTTAAATATCTTTTAATAAAATGAATCTAAAATTTAGATTTGAGAGGAAAATAAAAACTTGAAATGAGAGGGAAAAAAACATTAAAGCATGAGGTGAGAAAAAATATTTAAAAATATAAAAAATAAAAATAAAAATATAATATTATATAAAGGTCTTCCTTCATCCCTTTTTGTGGTAGATTTTAAAACCTAACAAAACTGTTAATATTCATGAGCTGCAAAATATAGTTCTTTACGGAACAAACTCAAGTTATAATTTTAATTGATAAAAAATAATATTTTATAATTTAAAATATTTTTTTATAATAAATTAACACCAACTCACACCAAAACCCAAGCTCAAGTTTGAGCAACCCTGCACATGGATACTAATTCGGTTAAATTTTAACTTTTTATTTTATAAAAATCATGAATTGTTTTTATTTATAACATAGTTATTTTAAATGATTGAGTTTCATTAAAATATATCAACTAAAATATATCAACTAGAAGTGCTTTTAATGATTGAGTTTCATTAAAATATATCAACTAAAAGTTCTTTAAAATCAATTTCTTATTTATTTATAATTTATTTAAAATAAGTTAATATTTTATATTAAATCACATTTATTGAAGATAAAATTCCAATAAAGTTTTAGCCCAAAATAAATATACATGACATTTTTAATCTGGCTTCATATACACCTATTTATGTTTTAACAATTTTTTCAACAGCAGGTTCACTTTTTTACTTTGTCATCGGCTTCCCACCATATGGCACCCCTGGATGCTTTGGAATTGTGGGAACCTTTTTTATATTCGTCTACATTCTATTTTCGAACAAAGCTTGAATTTCCTCTTGGCCATGATGATCAGCCAAAGCCCTTGGTGTCCATCCATGGAGTGCTAACTTACCAACATCGGCTGCTTGATATAAGATGAACTTAACCATTCATCTCCACCATATTTGACAATTTCCTTGAGCAAATCCAAGTTATTTTGCTCTGCACCTGTAAATGCAAAATGGCCCATATCACCATAACTTATGTTGCACCATTGTCTGAAAGAAGTTCGATCACAGATTGATGATTCCCCTGTAATGCTTCCCACATTGGAAAATGCCCTCTGAATCTGCATGCATAAAATCAAATTATTGTTAAATTTCTTTTGCCAGATGATGAAATGAGTCGGAACATTCATTACGGGTCTTTATGTTTGCTTATTCGCTAGAGAATATATTTGATGTTAGGATCTACTCCATGCTCTAGAAGTAGGACTACACAGTGCTCATTACCATTTGAAGCCGTAATATGCTGTGCATTCCGAGTCCATACAAGTTTTATGTAATATGTATGAAATATTATTTTACACCAGCGGAGTTCATCCATTTTCGTCAGATTCATATGGATTTCAGCAACTGATGCAACCAAAGATCATCTCCTCTCAGTGCTGCAAAGCACAAAGTAAGAGGCAAATCCACTATGCCCTGAGTCAGCATGTGCTCCGTGTGTTTCAGAATTCCTTTCCTCTCTGGATCATTCAGCTCTTTCAAATGTTGCTTCAACCACAGAAAGCAGCATGACTGAGACAATCTATTCTACCACATAAAGTTTGTTAATAAGAGAAATGGATAATAAATTTAACACAACTTTTTCTTACCCAGAATGGAACAAATAAAATAATCCCAAAATATCTCGACCAGAATTTGAACAAGAAATCCAGAATGAATTGAAATACTGACGAGATGAAAAGATGAAATTCGCTGTAGTTTGTTCTGTTTTTTAAAATAATACTAGGTATACATGTCACAACCTTAAAAGAATTCCTATTAACATTGGACTATGATGCTCTAGATTTTAAATGTTTAAATTAATTATATTTGAAGTTCAGTTTTTGCTACGGGTAGGAAAATGATTGTGATGTCCTCCTCAATTCTGCACACATAAAGCTTAAATACAAGAAGTAATGGTGTCGGGGTATTCCGGATATGCCGCTCTAACAGTTAAGATGTATTTGATATTTGAATTTTGTGCAAAGCGAGTATGTTTATAAATTACGTACAGAATGAGAAAGGAGTGGATGATGAGAGAGGAGGCTCCCTAGAAACGTGCAAGTGTCGATGGAGTTATCTTTGGTGAGAGGAAGAGTGAAGTAGTTTATATGCCCATGTTTCACTGATGGTAGAATCGTTTTTTCAAAAAAAAAACTAAAAATATTTAGGCGATAATTCAAATAGTTATTAAAATTGATATGTAATCTCTGGATTTGATTTTTTTTTAATTTAACTTTAAAAATAAATTATATAGAAGTTATTAATATGATATAGTTGACTTAATAAATATAAGAACAACCTCGCTAATAAATGAAAAAAAATATAAGGATAAAAATAAATAATAAAATTACCTCTAAAAATCTTATTTAAAAATTTTTTTTACTCAACTTCTTATCTAATTTTAATTTAAAAATAAATTGTATAATTTTTTTTTTAATATAACGTAGTTAACTTGATTAATTTAAAAGTAACCTAACTAACCATTATCTCACGGGGCATTAGTCTATAATATGGCTAGACTTGCAAGTTATTCTATAACAGGGCAGAATGATATAGATGAAAGTTTTATGACATTTTGATTGCTCCATGACAATTTAGGATGAATTCTTTCACCTAGATTATTTATTGTATTATAGGAGTAGTTATACCGGTTGTAATTTGTTATAAAATAAACATATTTTACTTAAGAGAAATGGTTTTCCATTTGGCATTCTTCACTTGGGTGGTTTCAATGACATATGACGTATTATCATATGAATAGCCTTTCTCGTGAGCTGATTGGCCTATAATTGTTAAGTGAGTGAATGTACTTGAGTTGTTAATATCATAATGACATCAATTTCATGCACCTTGGTAACCTTATTTGGTATACGTCTCTCATTCGACCATTGATAATTGTTCATGACCATCTCCTCCAACAAATTATTTACATTATCATGTGATTTACTCGTAAAAGCATAATGTGAAGCTACATCCATCAATGTCTTCGTAGATGCATTCAATCCATTGTAGAATTTCTAAATTTGCATCTATTTTGGCAATCCATGGTGGGGGGTATCTCTTGAGTAAATCTAATGATCCACTCTCAAACTAAGCAAAATTTGAAATTTTAATGTGCAACTTTGTTGTTTTTGGCTAGTGAAAAAAATTTAACAAGGAATTTTTGAGTTAAATCCTCATAGTTGGTGATTGAATTTATTAGTATAACTAATTCTTCACTCTGTTCTAAAGAGAAAATAAAAATTACTAGAGCCAAATGATATTATTAGTAATACCATTATGCTTGCAAGTGTCACAAATTGTCAAGAAACTTGCAATGTAAATATTAGAATTATCACTCGACAATTTATAAAACTAAACTAAAATCTGAATAATTTGAAATACGGTAAGTTTAATTTTAAAATTGTTGACCTCAATCCTCAATATATTGATCACGGAATGGATTCCTGTGACCTGTGGGAGAGCAAAATCCTTAATGTCCATGTGTGTTGCCTGGGATTCTTGTTATCTACCATGGTATTCGAATTTTTTTTATCTCTAGCTTTTTTTTTCTTTAATTTCTTTTGTAGTTTTCTCAATCTTAGAATTATAAAGTAGTAGCTCAATATCCTTATTGCTTCTCATATACTAGTTAGGAATCTAAAAATTGAAGGCAAAATAATTCAAATTAGATTGAATTTAACGATAATTGATATTATTAATAATTCTATCTAAAATCCCCAAAAATATTGCCAAAAACTTATGGCGTGTTTAGGGTATCCAAAAATGCATGTTATTTGCTACTTAAAGGGTTTTTTTTTATAGTGTGGCTTTATCTTTCAAAGGAAAAAAAATCACTTTTTTACTCTATCATGGATTCCAACTTTATTTTCTTTCATGATATTGCAGGCTAATTTTAGGGAAGAAAATGTGTGAAATGAGAATTTTATATTTCTGAAACAATTGTAGAGAATCAAGTTTTCTTTCTAATGAAATTGTTCTTGCAATTCTTTGCTTTTGGAATTGAATATATAGGCCAAAAACTAAAACAATGTTTGAGTCACAAGTATTCCTTGTCTAATTTGAACTCTGTTTTAGACTCGCTCTTTGGGTTTTAAAACAACAAAATTGAGGACAAAGACCAAAATAATGTTTGGGTCACAGGTACTCCTGGTCTAATTTGAACTCTATTTTAGACTCGCTTTTTAGGCTTTAAAATAACAAAACTAAGTTTTTTTTCTTTATATAAGAATAGTACACCCATGTCTTAGATTTTCAGAAAAGTAAAGAATGCCTTAAATGGAGTTGTATAACTCTCATTATAAACCAAAGACCAATAAGTGCTTAGGCTTGTTTGAGACAAACTAACCAGAGTTTGAACTCAAGCATCCTCAAGAGAATATGTCAATTAAAGACTACACTCGAGAATAGAGGATCCAAGATCAACTTTTTATGAATTAGTGAGAGACTCTTAAGCATCATCTAGAGAATAATATTATTAATCTAAAAAGACCCAGTCAATCCCCTTTAATAAGAGTGGTGCTATTATATTTAAGAGACCAAATCAATTCCTTCCTTGAAAAGTGTATGAAAGCCCTCACTAAAGATTAATAGTTAAGAAATTTTAAAGATACATTATTTTTATTTTGAAAATAAATATACTTTTCTATTGAGGAATATGCATCCTTGTATGATTTGAGTAATAAGCATGATAGACATTCTTAGTAAGAATATGTCTTAAAGGTTGCACTAAGGTGTTTGTTTTTACTAGCCTGCTAACTTTCAATAGGTAATGCTATTTTGATTTAAGGGAGTTATGAATCTTTAAGATATATGGAATGATCATGGGTTGATCTCTCATGGTTCTTCCTTAACCTTTCATTTCTACTAGGAGAATGATTTCGCTTGAAAGGTCTTTTATTCAAGTTGTCCTTGTAAGAACAAGAAGGCCCATGCCATAGAAAATTTGTCATTTTCACCATTATTTGATTTTTCATGGCTTAATTCACTTTAAGCAAGTTTTTTTCTAGTAAGGCATAAAGTTCTCTCTAGATGATATGTTTTTTTATTTCTCTTATTAAGGCCTATAAGGATACTAGCTCAATAAATTCTTTTATCTTGAATATTTCCTCATTGAACCTCTTTAAATATGCTCGTGTAGACTCACCTTTGTATTGGGTAACACCAAATAGCTTCGTAGATGGATATATTTGTGTTAAAACGTGTCACTAGCTTAGTCTAAAGGTCACTAAACTCTTCTATAAAGATTGGCTCAAAATTATTGTGTCAAGCATAAGTAGACCTTAAAAGGTTATAAGGACAATTATGTGCATCAAGTCACTATACTAGGTGACCAACTTTGAGCTGCCATGCACATTTTGTATATGCTTTATTGGGTTGGTCAGGGCATTATAGTTGTTTAGACTTATTTTTTATAAAAATATAATCTTTAGAGAGTTAAGTGTTCAATACTCGTTTGGACAAGGGAGAACCCCTCTATTGATGGGGGCTATAGTCATTCTCTTAGGTATGCTCATTCTCCTAGGTTATGAGAACAATTAGTCCTTTGTATGTTAAATTATTGGGACCCCAAGGAGTTTGACATAGAATGATAGTTATGGTAACTAGTGTCATCCCATGATAGGTAGAAGGAGTATATTTGGAATATTCACTCTATACATGGTTATTGTCATGGCACAAGTAACCCCTTAAGGGACTCTTAGGGATATCATTTTATTTATTCTCCTCTGGGTAATATGTTACATGACACGATGAAAAGATTGATATCTTCTCCCAAGTGCAGGAGTGTCGAAGTAATAAATAACCCGGCAAGATTGGGTTCGAACCACAGGGAGGTTAATTGTACAAATTATAAACAACAACAATAATAACGATAACAACAATAATAACGATAACAACAATAACAACAATAACAATAACAACAACAATTATAATAATAGTAGTAGTAATAGTAGTAATAATAATAAATAAAAAAAAAGATGATGAGAACTTTGAGATGGAATATTAATGTAAGGATTAAACAATGATAATAACAAATGTCAAGGTTAGAGATTCCACTAATGGTATATCAAACAAGTATAATATAAATTCTTATTATTCAATTGGAAACCACACATAAAGGAGGTTCCAATCAGATTATAGATTGTTAACATGAGTACATTAGTAATCTTATTCGATTAATGCTAATACTTGTATATCTCGTCAAGTATTCATGATTATAACTTATGTTAACAACAAATCAAGTTCCTTTCATAGTTCAAGTGTCGGTTATACCATACAGTATGAACTATGAAAGTGCCAAGCATTTGTTGTACCAAGTGTTATACAATATAAATCAAGATTAGTTATTTAACAAGCAAAGTATTAAAAAATGAACAAGATAACAAATATACAACATGTTAGTATCAAACATTAAAGTTCATATTAAGTTTATATTATACTTATTCTTACACCATTAGTGTAACCTTTTCACCTTGATATAATTAACTTAGCTAGACATAATGAAAGAAAGAAAAATAGATAACCAAAATAAGAACATAAATAAGATAAAAGTTAACTAAGTAAAGGAAAGAAAATGAAAGGCATAAACTTGATATTAACAAAAGCAAAGCATAAACATTATAAAAAATACAAGGAGAGAAAGCAAAAGCATGATCTTGATCTGGAGACCAAGATGCCCTAAATGCATGGCAAATGCCTCCTTTTATAGGCTAAAATTGAGAACTATTGATTTGATGACTAATTAATGAGTGGGTGACCAACTCTTGACTTGGTGACAATCCTTATCTTCTCTTGTCTGCCCAAAACATCATTGATAACGTCAAAATTAGAACCACTTGAAAACATGAAAGTTGTAGGAAATTGTCTCAACTTTCTTGTGTAAAACATTCAACTCATTTTGACTTTTAGAACTCCAAATATGGCCAAAATACTAAATAGTTCTTAGGCTGGAGGATAAATTCGAGCTTCTTTGTTGTTGCTATAAGTTGTACTTGAAAATGACCTTTTTAGATCCTCGGCTCCATATGAAAGTTGTAGGTCTATGTCTTACCTTTCCATCCATATAAAGTAAACCTAAATATGAGATTTATAGCTCTAAATATGACCCAATTACCAAACAGTGTTCCGGTTTGGATTGCACCGACATCTCTTTTCTAAGTTTGGTCATCTCTTTCCCCTTGCAATTTAAGTTCTTAAAGTCATCAATCAATCCTTTCATTTATGTGATAAACCTGTATTTAAAATGAATATTTACCATAAATTAAAGATATCTTATATTATTAGATATATTATTATAAAACATGCTTTAGTTAAGGAGTTATTGATACTTCAAGTGCAAAATGATGATATAAAACCATGATAAAAATACACTTTTAAGTAGTAATCAATAACAATAACAATAAGAACAACAACAACAATGATGTAACCATATTATTCGATAGTTTCACCCATATTTACCTAATATTTTGTCCATGTTTTATATGTAAAATGCCTTGATATTCTTTGTTTTATGTTTTGAAGGCACTTTTGGATGAAAAATGCAAAAAGGAGTAAATTGGAGATAATTAGCAGATTTGACGTTCAGTCGATGTTTTGTGCAGAGCATGAGTTTTAGAGATCAAAATGAAGTGATTCTAGTGGCTCTAAAAAGCTAACATTCATACCTTTCTGGAAATGTAATGCAAAAAAAATAAAAAGAGAAAGATCATGGAAATCACATCCTTCAAAGTCAAATCTCGCATTCTGCCACTATTGACCTTTGTCCATTCAAAATTCCATATCTGGAGCTATAGAAGTCCAATTGATGCAAACTTAATTTTGTTGGATTCCAGACTCAAAGGCTAGAAACGCTCCAACTTTAAGCCAAAAATGATGTCAGATGAGGGAGATATGAGTTTTCAAAGATGACAACTGAATTCTGCCAGCAAACCAGTTTTGTGAAGAAACGAATCCAAATTACATCCCGAAGCTTCTAAACCATCATCCAAGTTGTAATTTCAGCAATTTAGCCCCTCTAGTAAATCAATCTAGAAGGTCAAGGAAGGCATCCACCAACCTCAAACCACCAAACACAAACCAGCTGCAAGTTGGAATGCTGCCATTATCAAAGAAGATGGCTGCCATTGTCAAAGAAGAAGGCTACAATAGTGGGTTGTTGGTTGTAACTACTAATGTCAAAGTTTGACAAGTTTGGCAGCCACCATTGTTGATAAAGGAGCAAGAGAAGATGTTATTAAAGCCTATATATAGATACTAGGAGAGCCAAGAAAGGAGAAGAGGGAGTGCAGTAGAATCAAAGAAAGGTGGCAACAACCAGAAGTGAAGAAACACAAACTCTCCTCTCTACATACTAGAAATAATACTATGAAAGGCTAAGCTCTTTTCTTGGTTGCAAGGACGCAGAAACTTTCAGATTTCAAGAACTGTGAGATTTATTCTTCCATTTATTTTCAGTTTGTATTATGAATGAGTATGATTGTTTTCCTATGCATATTTTCTATGATTGTTGTTAATAATTGCTAGAGCGGACTCTAAGTTATTATTGTGAACAATCTATTGCTAAGTTTGGTATCAAAACCGGAGTTAGGATATATAAACTTGTGAAGCAACTAAGCTTGGTAATTATGGCGAAACTACTTTATTAAACTTAGAGAAAACATTCGATCAAAGCAACACAAGCAGACAACTTGGTTGTTAAGATTAATGAATTTATCTAGATCTTAAGGCTGCCATTAGATTAAATCATTAGTGCGGACACTATGATTATTTGTTGGTTAGGGAATTATCAACAACAATCATAGAAAATATGCATAGGAAAACAATCATACTCATTCATAATACAAACTGAAAATAAATGGAAGAATAAATCTCACAGTTCTTGAAATCTGAAAGTTTCTGCGTCCTTGCAACCAAGAAAAGAGCTTAGCCTTGCATATCTATTGAACAACTACTCCTAAAGATAAAAGAAAGCATTATTTCTAGTATGTAGAGAGGAGAGTTTGTGTTTCTTCACTTCTGGTTGCTGCCACCTTTCTTTGATTCTACTGCACTCCCTCCTCTTCTTTCTTGGCTCTCTTGGTGTCTATATATAGGCTTCAATGGCAACTCCTCTTACTTCTTTATCAACAATGGTGGCTGCCAAACTTACCAAACTTTGACATTTATAGTTACCATCAACAACCCACCATTGTAGCCTTCTTCTTTGATAATGACAACCATCTTCTTTGATAATGCCAAGCTGGTTTGTTGGCAGAATTCAGTTGTCATCTTTGAAAACTCATATCTCCCTCATCTGACATCGTTTTTGGCTGAAATTTAGAGCGTTTCTAGACCTTTGAGTTAAGAATCCATAAAATTGTGTTTGCATCAATTGGACTTCTATAGCTCCAGATATGGAATTTTGAATGGACAAAGGTCAACAGTAGCAGAATGCGAGATTTGACTTTGAAGGATGTGATTTCCATGATCTTCCTCTTTTTATTTTTCTTGCATTACATTTCCAGAAAGGTATGGATGTTAGCTTTTTAGAGCCACTAGAATCACTTCATTTCGATCTCTAGAACTCACGCTCTGCACAAAACATCGATTGAACGTCAAATCTGCCAATTATCTCCAATTTACTCCTTTTTGTATTTTTCATCCAAAAGTGCCTTCATAACATAAAACAAAGAATATCAAGGCATTTTACATATAAAACATGGACAAAACATTAGGTAAATATAGGTGAAACTATAGAATAATATGGTTACATCATTGTTTTTGTTGTTGTTGTTGTTGTTGTTATTGATTACTACTTAAAAGTAGTAGTAGTAGCGGTGGTGGTGGTGGTAGTAATAAAGAAGAAGAAGAAGAATAAGAAGTTAATGAGAACTTTTAGATGAAATATTAATACAATGATTAAACAATGATAACAATAAATATCAAGGTTAGAAGGTCCACTAATGGTATGTTAAATAAGTATAGTATAAACTCTTATTATTCAATTGGAAACCACACACAAAGGACGTTCTAATCAGATTATAAATTGTTAACATGATTACATTAATTATCTTATTTGATTAATGCTAATACTTGTAAATCTTGTTAGACATTCATTATTACAATTTATGCTAACAATAAATCAAGTTCCTTTCATAGCTCAGGTGTTGGTTATACCATACAGTATGGGCAATGAAAGTATCAAGCATTTGTTGTACTAAGTGTTATACAACATAAATCAAGATTAGTTATTTAACTAGCAAAGTATTAAAGAGTGAACAAGATAACAAATACAAAACATGTTAGTATCAACCATTAAAGTCCATATTAATTTTACACTATACTTATTCTTACACCATTAGTGTAACCTTTTCACCTTGACATAATAAACTTAGGTAGACATAATGAAAGAAAGAAAAAATAAACAAAATAAGAACATAAATAAGATAAGGGTTAACAAAGCAAAGGAAAGGAATTGAAAGATATAAACTTGATATTAAGGAAAGCTAAGCAAAAAATACAAAAAATACTAAGAGAGAAAGCAAGAGCATGATCTTGATCTGGACACTAAGATGCCTAAATGCATGACAAATGCCTCCTTTTATAGGCTAAAATTAGAAACTATTGATTTGATGACAAATTGATGAGTAGGTGACCAATTCCTGACTTGACGACAATCATTAATTTCTATTGTCTACCCAAAACATCATTGATAACATTAGAATTGAAACCATTTGAAAATATGAAAGTTGTAGGAAATTATCTGATTAGTACTCAAAAGTGCATTTTTATCATAGTTTTATATCATCATTTTACACTTGAAGTATCAATAACTCCTTAACTAAAGTATGTTTTATAATAATATATCTAATAATATAAGATACCTTTAATTTGTGGTAAATGTTCATTTTAAATGCAGGCCTATCACATAAGTGAAAGGATTGATTAATGACTTTAAGAACTTAAATTGCAAGGGCAAAGAGATGACCAAAATTAGAAAAGAGATATTGGTGCAATCCAAATCGGAATACTCGGAATACTGTTTGGTAATTGGGTCATATCTAGAGCTATAGATCTTAGATTTAGGTCTACTTTATATGGATGGAAAGGTAAGACATAGGCCTACAACTTTTTTATGGAGCCCAAGATCTAAAAATGCCATTTTTAAGTCCAAATTGTAGCAACAACAAAGAAGCCCGAATCTGTCCTCTAGCCCAAGCACTGTTCAGTATTTTGGCCATATCAAGAGTTCTAGAAGTCCAAATGAGCTGAATATTTTACAAAAGAAAGTTGAGACAATTACCTATAACTTTCATGTTTTTGAGTGGCTTCAATGTTGATGTTATCAATGACTTTTTGGGCAGACAAGAGAAGATAAAGATTGTCACCAAGTCAAGAGTTGGCCACCCACTCATCCATTAGTCATCAAATCAATAGTTCCCAATTTTGGCCTATAAAAGGAGGCATTTGCCATGCGTTTAGGCATCTTGGTTTCCAGATTAAGATCATGCTCTTCCTTTCTCTCTTTGTATTTTTTGTAATGTTTATGCTTTGCTTTCATTAATATCAAGTTTTTGCCTTTCATTTCCTTTGACTTACTTAGTTAACTTTAATCTTATTCATGTTCTTATTTTGTTTATTTATTTTTTTTCTTTCATTATGTCTAGCTAAGTTTATTATGTCAAGGTGAAAAGGTTACACTAATGGTGTAAGAATAAGTATAGTGTAAACTTAATATGGACTTTAATGTTTGATACTAACATGTTTTATATTTGTTATCTTGTTTACTCTTTAATACTTTGCTTGTTAAATGACTAATCTTGATTTATGTTATATAACACTTGGTACAACAAATGCTTGGCACTTTCATAGCCCATACTATATGGTATATCCGACACCTGAGCTATGAAAGGAACTTGATTCGTTGTTAACATAAGTTATAATCATGATTAATCATGATTAATTGTTGATTATAATTTGTATAATTAATCTCCCTGTGGTTCAACCCCAGTCTTGCCGGGTTATTTATTACTTCGACACTCCTGCACTTGGGAGAAGACATCAATCTTTTAGTCGGGGAGGTAAGTTCTTGTATATATTATAGTAGTTTTCTTATTGTAGTTCTTTTTAATTTCTCATCTATAAAATCCTCTCTTCCTTCCTTTCATTTATACTCAACCCATACATTCAACAAATACATAAGTGTGTAGAAATGACAAGTTCCTCAAGTCATCATATAAGAAATATTTGTGTTTTTGGTGGATCTAGTCCTGGAAAGACAGAGTTTTTAGAATCAGTAAATCATCTTGGTCAAGTGCTAGTTGAGAGAAAGATTCATTTAGTGTATAGGGGAGGCTGATGTAACCATATTATTCGATTGTTTCACCCACATTTACCTAATGTTTTGTCCATGTTTGATATGTAAAATGCCTTGATATTCTTTGTTTTATGTTTTGAAGGCACTTTTGGATGAAAAATGCAAAAAGGAGTAAATTAGAGATAATTGGCAGATTTGATGTTCAGTCGATGTTTTGTGCAGAGCGTGATTTCTAGAGATCAAAATGAAGTGATTCCAGTGGCTCTAAAAAGCTAATATCCATACCTTTCTGGAAATGTAATGCAAGAAAAATACAAAGAGGAAGATCATGGAAATCACATCCTTCAAAGTCAAATCTTGTATTCTGCCACTGTTGACCTTTGTCCATTCAAAATTCCATATCTGGAGCTATAGAAGTCCAATTGATGCAAACTCAATTTTGTTGGATTCCTGACTCAAAGGTCTAGAAACGCTCCAATTTTCAGCCAAAAACGATGTCAGATGAGGGCGATATGACTTTTCAAAGATGACAACTGAATTCTGCCAGCAATCAGGTTTCGTGAAGAAATGAGTCCAAATTATGTTTCGAAGCTTCTAAACTATCATCCAAGTTATAATTTCAGCAATTTAGCCCCTCTAGTAAATCAATCTAGAAGGTCAAGAAAAGTAGCCACCAACCTCAATCCACCAACCTCAAATCACCAACCACAAACCAGCTGCAAGTTGGAATGCTGCCATTGTCAAAGAAGGAGGCTACAATGGTGGGTTGTTTGTGGTGACTACTAATGTCAAAGTTTGGCATGTTTGGCAGCCACCATTACTGATAAAGAAGCAAGAGGAGCTGCCATTGAAGCCTATATATAGACATCAAGAGAGCCAAGAAAGAAGAAGAGGGAGTGCAATAGAATCAAAGAAAGGTGGTAGCAACTAGAAGTGAAGAAACACAAACTCTCCTCTCTACATACTAGAAATAATGCTTTCTTTTATCTTTAGGAGTAGTTGTTCAATAAATATGCAAGGCTAAGCTCTTTTCTTGGTTGCAAGGACGCAGAAACTTTCAGATTTCAAGAACTGTGAGATTTATTCTTCATTTATTTTCAGTTTGTATTATGAATGAGTATGATTGTTTTCCTATGCATGTTTTCTATGATTGTTGTTGATAATTGCTAGAGCGGACTCTAAGTTATTATTGTGAACAATCTATTGCTAAGTTTGATATCAGAACCGGAGTTAGGGTATATAAACTTGTGAAGCAACTAAGCTTGATAATTGTGGCGGAACTACATTATTAAACTTAGGGAAAACATTCGATCAAAGCAACACAAGCAGACAACTTGGTTGTTAAGATTAATGAATTTATCTAGATCTTAAGGCTGCCATTAGATCAAATCATTAGTGTGGACACTGTGATTATTTGTTGGTTAGGGCTAGTTATACGGCGGATCCGTTAATTAACCAAAGTTAAGAAAAGATAAAAATTCAGAATATAAACTGGAGTTTCGTTTCAAGGATCGGTTCTGATTTCTGTAGGTGGATGTGTGCTTGTGACCAAGGTTTGTTTTCTTGATAAATTTCAGTTTTAATTGATCGTGTTCACTAGTTTAATTTCTTCCATATTTTAGATTATCACAAATCAAAACCCCCCAATTGCATAACGTATAGCATAAAAATCTGAACTAAATCTTCCTCGTGGGATCGATCCCTTGCTTGCTCTATACTATCTTGTGTGATTTAAGTGTAAGGGTAATTAATTTGTGCGACCGCGACATTGCAACAGAGGCAGTCTTGGGTTAATGGGAAGTGTGTCAATAACTGTATTTTTAGGAGTTAGTCAAGTTTTAAGGGTCGTCTCCGAAGCTTTAGCACAAGGGGACATCATTGGAAAAACAATTGGAGAGGAACTTCAGGTCTCCACAATGTCAGCTCAAATGAATATAATGTTTAACCATGTTGATGCCTTCATTGCTTTACCAGGTGGTCTAGGCACATTGGAAGAGATCTTTCATATTTCCTCTTGGGCTCAACTGCACATTCACCATAAACCCATAGGTTTGTTAAATGTTAATGGTTATTATGATAAGTTGTTGTCTTTTCTTGATCATGCTGTGGAACATGAATTTCTAACATCTTCTGCACGACAAATCATAATCTCTACTACTACTGCTGAACAATTGATTGACCAACTACAATATTTTATTCCTGTGATTAATCCCTCCATGAGTTGTATAAATTGGTCATCTAAGGAAAGTTGTAAAAAGCTTAAATTAGATTTGAGCCTTCATTTGTGAATCTTTGTGTCTTTTGGTTTTATTATTATGTTTTGTTGTTACTTATTTTTATTTTAATGTGTTTCATGTTTATCAATATTCATTATTTCAAGTGATATCTTCTATACTCTATCTTTCTACCTTAGAACATTGAGGACAATGTCTCGTTTTGGTTGGGGGGAGAGGGTAGTAGTTGATAAAAAAAAAATTATTTTTCATTTCATAAAGCATATACAAAATTGTTGTTACTAGGATGGCAGAGTAAAGGAGCTCTTTTATTAAAGTGACTCTTGAGACGTATCTTAGTAACCATTCTTAACAAGGTTTATTATAATACTTCTTGAAATATTCAGGTTTACAAACTCTCGCATTGTTATCACTTAATTATGCTCATATACTTATTTAACATGTATTCTTAAACCTTAATTTACACACACACACTTTAACATATGATTGTGGGTGGCATATTGGATTATTACATTATTTATATTCTTTTGTTAAAGGTAACAAATAAGGAAAAGGAATAGTATATAATTAAAAAAAAAGAAAAAAGAGATAAAAAAGAAAAAAATGCTGATAATAAAAATATAGATAAGTTTGGTTTCATAGCCTCGCTAACCTAAGCAATTAAGCCCGAAGGGGTGTTTTAACACTTAATACCCTAAAGTCAACTAACTTGGGAGCTATTGGCCCAATGCTTGTTATATAGGTTGAGGAGAAAAGCTTAAGGGAATCAAACATTGCACTATCTATATATCAATATCTGCGACCCGAGTGGTCAATTAAAATCTATTGAAAACATTGTGTGTCAAATCTGTGAAACAAATGAACACTCAACCAATGATTGTCCAACCTTGCCTTCTTTTAAGGAATGTCTCCATGAACAAGCCCATACTTTAAACAATTTCCAAAGGGCCAACGACAACCCATACTAAAAAACATACAATCCTAGTTGGAGAAATCATCTAAATTTTAGTTGGAAAAGTGAGAACAACAATGCACAAACTTCACAACCACCATTTCAAACACTCAATAATTTTCATAATTCTCATGGATATGCACCTCCTTATGCTCCACCTTCTAGAAGAAATCTTGAGGAAACATTGCATGCATTCATTGAAAAGCAAGAGACAATCAATACTCAACTTGCTCAAAACATGACAGATTTTAAAGATACTCTTGTAAAATTAACATCTGCTCTCAGTTTCCAAGAGAAAAGTAAGTTTCCATCTCAACCACAACAAAATTCCAGGGGGCAATACAATGCAAATGCAAGTAGTTCTGGAAGCCAACACATATATCAAGTCAAATCAGTCACTACTCTGTGCAGTGGTAAGGTTATTGAAAAACCCTATCTTGAACCTTATAAGAAAGATGATGAGTCAATCTCTGAGGGTAAGGAAGGGGTTGAATCTGAAAATTGCAAAGAAAAGATTGATTCTCCGCCAGCACTTCCATTTCCTCAAGCCATGACCAAACAAAGGAAAGTCAATCACAACTCTGAAATTTTTGAAAATTTCAAACAGGTAAGAATCAATATACCTTTGCTGGATGCTATTAAACAGGTTCCTTCCTATGCTACATTTTTGATAGATTTATACACTGTGAAAAGGAAACTGAATGTGAAAAAGAAAGCCTTTCTAGCCGAACAAGTAAGTGTCATTCTTCAGAACAATAATGATTTGAAATATAAAGACCCTAGTTGTTCTATAATTTCTTGCTTTATTGGAGAATAAAAAATTGAAAGAGCCTTACTTGATCTTGGAGCTAATATGAATTTACTTCCATATTTAGTTTTTTAGAGTCTCAATCTAGGTGAGTTAAAACCAACTTCTATATCTCTTTTACTTGTTGATTGATCTGTAAAAGTGCCTAGAGATTAATTGTAGGAATGGACTGATGAAGCTATCGTTTGGAAACATGACATTAGAGATGAATATTTTCAACATTTGCAAGGAACCTGGAGATGATAATGATTTACAAGAAGTAGATCATATTGACGAATTAGTTTATGATCAACTTGAATCTACTTTAAGTAAAAATGAATTGGATGAATCTGAAGATTTGCAAATGATTTATTTTGAAGAAGAAATCACAGATGAAAAACGCACTGAAAATGTTGATGCGAATCTTTTGTCAATAGTAACAACAGATTCGACATTTGACATCACACCAATCAATGATTACTTTCCTAATGAATTCTTATTTTCTCTTAGTCCAATGCCTTGGTATGATAAAAATATCAATTTTCTTACTTTAGGAGATTTTCCACCTAATTGGAGTATCCAAGACAAAGAAAATTTTTTGAACGAAGTGAAGAGCTTTTATTGTGATGACCCTAACTTATTCAAATATTGTCCTAATCAAATATTTCAAAGATTCATTCCTGACAATGAGGTAAGTAGTGTCATCAAACTTTGTCATTCTAAAGCATGTGGAAGTTATTTCTTGTCAAAAAAGACAGTTACAAAAATCTTAAAAAATTGATTTTATTAGCCCACCATGTTCAAGGACACGCATGCATTCTGCAAAACTTGTGAAAATTGTCAAAAAGTTGATACTAGACAAAAAGTTTTACTTTATAATTCTCAACTCTATGCATTCCCTAGAGAGCTAAGATCAAGATGGAGCAATCCTTATGGGGCCTGTGATATTGAGAATTCAATGAATGACAATGTTTTTAAGGAAAATGAACATCGTTTGAAAGCTTATTTTGATAATTTTCCTAATAAAAATAAATCAACTGGTTTGAATGATCTTGTAGATAAAGGTTAATTACTTTTTTCTTACATTGTTTTTGTGTTTCTTTTTGAGTGATTTTTGCTAGCTTCTCTCCCCCGGTCAAATGGGGGATAATGGTACTCCGTGACTTAAGTCGGTTCTTTCAGTTTTCCACAATAACTAATATCTGTGTATATATTTGTGTAATTCTTTGAATCTCTCTTCCAATTCTCATTTGAAAATGGACACTTATCTTGAAAAATTAAAAAAGTATTTTCCTGCTGTGCCTCAAAATGCGATTATAAAAATTTACTATGCTAGATGTGCAAGATTGAGATTGTTAATGGATCATGGAATTCCTGAAGATATTCATTGGTTGATTGAAGTAAAGGTCTGATTATCAGGTGAGTCCTCTAACTCTTTCATTTTACACATGCCTGGAACAGGTAAAAGCACTTTTGCAAAGAAACATCGTGTAAAATGACTGAAAGTCTATCATCGTGTAATACAATTCTTTAGGAATGGTATCTATAAACTGTGAAGATAAAATACAATTCATTGAGGATGACCTGAGTAAGGAGTCTTTAGATAATCTTCTATTGACTCTTGAGATACATCCTAATGGAGATGTGCATCGTGTAATTCATGATTTATGACCACTACTTCATAAAGAACATGATCGACTTAGTCTTGGAAATTTGACTAAAAAAGACTCTATTTGCCAGTTTTTAAAAAAACTGGATGGGAAGCCTATTCTCGACCCATAGAGGGAAGATGTGAGTCACAATCACAACTACCTGTACATACACATGCTTTTTTAAAAGTAAATAAATAAATAAATAAAAAGAGAGAGAGAGAGACTCCAGCTGGCCTATATATAGGTGTTATGATTGCCTTTCTAATTTCTCATCTATAAAACCCTCTCTTCCTTCCTTTCATTTCTACTCAACCCATACATTCAACAAATATAGAAGTGTGTAGAAATAACAAGTTCCTCAGGTCATCATATAAGAAATATTTGTGTTTTCGGTGGATTTAGTCCTGAGAAAGAAAAGGAGTTTTTAGAATTAGCAAATCATCTTAGTCAAGTGTTAGCTGAGAGAAAAATTCATTTAGTGTATGGGGGAGGCAGTCTTGGGTTAATGGGAGGTCTGTCAATAACTGTATTTTTAGAAGGTAGTCAAGTTTTGGGGGTCGTCCCCGAAGCTTTAGCACAAGGGGACATCATTGGAAAAACAATTAGAGAGGAACTTCAGGTCTCCACAATATTAGCTCAAATGAATGCAATGTTTAACCATGTTGATGTCTTCATTGCTTTACCAGGTGGTATAGGCACATTGGAAAAGATATTTCATATGTCCTCTTGGGCCCAACTGCACATTCACCATAAACTCATAGGTTTGTTAAATGTTAATGGTTATTATGATAAATTGTTGTCTTTTTTTTATCATGCTTTGGAACAGGAATTTCTAACATCTTCTGCACGACAAATCATAATCTCTACTGCTACTGCTGAACAATTAATTGACCAACTACAATCCTTCATTCTTGTAATTGATCCCCCCATGACTCCCATAAATTGATCAATTAAGGAAAGCCATAAAAAGCTTAGATTGGATTTGAGCCTTCATTTGTGAATTTTTGTGTCTTTTGGTTTTATTATTGTGTTTTATTATTTCTTATTTTTGTTTTAGTGTGTTTCAGGTTTGACAGTGTTCGTTATTTCAGGTGATATCTTCTATACTCTATCTTTCTACCTTAGAACATTGAGGACAATGTCTCGTTTTGGTTGGGGAGAAAGGGTAGTAGTTGATAAAAAAATAAAAATTATTTTTCATTTCATAAAGCATATGCAAAATTGTTGTTACTAGGATGACAGAGTAAAGAAGCTCTTTTGTTAAAGTGACTCTTGAGATGCATCTTAGTAACCATTCTTAACAAGGTCTATTATAATACTTCTTGAAATATCCAGGTTTACAATCTCTCACATTATTATCACTTAATTCTGCTCATATACTTATTTAACATGTATTCTTAAACCTTAATTTACACACACACACTTTAACATATCATTGTGGGTTGTATATTGGATTATTACATTATTTATGTTCTTTTGTTAAAGGTAAGAACAAAGGGAAAGGGATAGTATATAATTAAAAAAATAAAAAAAAATAAAAAAATGTTGATAATAAAAATGTAGATAAGTTTGATTTCGTAGCCTCCCTAACCTAAGCAATTAAGCCCGAAGGGGTGTTTTAATAACTCTTTAATTTTGGTCATCTCTTTGCCCTTGCAAGTGAAAGGATTGATTGATGACTTTAATAACTTAAATTGTAAGGGCAAAGAGATGACCAAAATTAGAAAAGAGATGTCGGTGCAATCCAAACCGGAATACTGTTCGGTAATTAGATCAGATCTAGAGCTATAGATCTTAGATTTAGGTCTATTTTATATGGATGGAAAGGTAAGACATGGGTCGACAACTTTTATATGGAGCCCAATATCTAAAAAGGTTATTTTCAAGTCCAAATTGTAGCAATAACAAAGAAGCCCGAATTTGTCCTCCAGCCCCAGCACTGTTCAGTATTTTGGCTATATCTAGAGTTCTAGAAGTCCAAATGAGCTGAATGTTTTACACAAGAAAGCTGAGACAATTGCCTATAACTTTCATGTTTTTGAGTGGCTCCAATTTTGATGTTATCAATGATGTTTTGGGCAGACAAGAGAAGATAAGAATTGTCACCAAGTCAAGAGTTGACCAACCACTCATCAATTAGTCATCAAATCAATAGTTCCCAATTTTGGCCTGTAAAAAGAGGCATTTTCCATGCATTTAGGCATCTTGGTTTCCAGATCAAGATCATGCTCTTCCTTTCTCTCTTTGTATTTTTTGTAATGTTTATACTTTGCTTTCATTAATATCATGTTTTTGCCTTTTATTTCCTTTCACTTGCTTAGTTAACTTTAATCTTATTCATGTTCTTATTTAGTTTATTTATTTTTCTTTCTTTCATTATGTCTAGCTAAGTTTATTATGTCAAGGTGAAAAGGTTACACTAATAGTGTAAGAATAAGTATAGTGTAAACTTAATAAAGACTTTAATGTTTGATACTAACATGTTTTATATTTGTTATCTTGTTTACTCTTTAATACTTTGCTTGTTAAATGATTAATCTTGATCTATGTTGTATAACACTTGGTACAACAAATGCCTGGCACTTTCATAGCCCATACTGTATAGTATAACCGATACTTGAGCTATGAAAGGAACTTGATTTGTTGTTAACGTAAGTTATAATCATGAATGCTTGAATAGATTTACAAGTATTAGCATTAATCGAATAAGATGACTAATGTAATCATATTAACAACCTACAATCTGATTGGAACCTCCTTTATGTATGGTTTTCAATTGAATAATAAGAGTTTATATTATACTTGTTTGACATACCATTAGTGGAACCTCTAACCTTGACATTTGTTATTATAATTGTTTAATCATTACATTAACATTCCATCTCAAAGTTCTTATCTTCTTCTTTTTCTTCTCCTTCTTTTTCATTATTATTATTATTATTACTATTACTATTATTATTAGTATTACTACTACTACTACTACTAGTATTATTATTATTATTGTTATTGTTGTTGTTGTTGTTACTATTATTATTGTTATTGTTGTTATTACTATTGTTGTTGTTTATAATTGTTGATTATAATTTGTACAATTAACCTTCCTGTGGTTCGACCCCGGTCTTGCCGAGTTATTTATTACTTTGACACTCCTGCACTTGGGAGAAGACATCAATCTTTTAGTCATGTCATTATCTCATCTTTCCAGGAAAATAAATGGAGGTCATTTGGACTCGTATAGCTCTAGATATAGGTCAAACACTAAACAGTATTTGGGTTGTAGGATAGATTTGGATTTCTTCATTGTTACTACAATTTAGACATGAAAATGACCTTTTTAAAACTAGATCTCCACAAGAAAGTTGTAGGTCTATGTCTTACCTTTCCATTCATATAAAGTAGACCTAAATCTGAGATCTATAGCTCCATATATGAGTCAATTACCGAATAGTATTCCTATTTAGACTGCACCAACATCTCTTTTCTAAGTATGACTATCTCTTTGTCCTTTTAATTTTAGTTCTTAAACTCATCAATCAATCCTTTCATTTATGTGATAGGCCTACATTTAAAATGAATATTTACCATAAATTAAAGGTATCTTATATTATTAGATATGTTATTATAAAACATGCTTTAGTTAAGGAGTTATCGATACTTCAAGTGCAAAATAATGATATAAAACTTTGAACAAAATGCACTTTTATATACTAATCATAGTGTAATCATTTACAAGTGCCTAGTATGGCTAGAGGCTTCAGCACTATAACGTGTGAGTTATTGAGGGTGTCAAAACTTATTGAGGTAGCAATGTTTGATTTTTCCCATGGGTTGCCAACAAGTCTAAGAGAAGAGATGTGCTTGATTGGTAAGTTGTTAAAGACCTAAATGGGTAAAGTATATGTGGTAACGTGTAGATTTGTCCTACAACTTGACCCAAGCATGTCTTGGTTGTGTGCCATGGAATGATAGAAAATATCAAATACAAGTTTTAGAAACTAGTAGCTTTTCTATCAGTTTTCCATGGATTATGTCAATTGATGAGTCTTAAAATTCATAATGCTTAAGAGTCAAGTTATTATGTTAAATAATTGGTTAATCTCTTAATTCAAATAATCTAATTCATTCTTTTTAGTCAAGCTATCTATAGGTTTGATATGAAAAGCTCAAGTGGTTGATAGCTCGTATATGCAAAAGGTCCACTTTGATGGATATAAGGACTCTTAAATACCTAAATTAGTAACTTTATAGAGAAAGAAAATACAATGATATTTCAAAGAGATATGCTTTTAACAATAAATGTGCTAAAAATGATAAGAATAAAAAGATTGTGAACCTTGAGTTTGAAATAGTCATGGTGTCTTTATAATTTATGAGTGTTATCCTTTTAGGGTGAAAAGAGATTAAAGTGTGATATTTTGAGTTGTATTCTACTTTAAATAATACATATTAAATTAATATAAAATATTGAGGTATTGGCATGGATCCTAAAAAAACCTCCAAGGGAAAGTTGGGCTCGAGCAAGTTGCCTAAGCCTATTAGAGATGAAAAATAGATCTAGGTGCATTCCCTAAAGCCAACCTATAAAATGAGGCTCCTCCCTAGAATGAGACCACATAGTCGAGCTCCTCTGATAGAGTGAGCCCATGTAATCAAGCTCCTCCCCTAGAATGAGCTTATAGAGTGAGGCTCATCCCCTAAGACAAGCCTATTGTGTTATTGTGTTTAGATACATTAAATGAGGTTTTTTAAAAGGTTTTTTTTACCTATTAAATTTAGGTTTATCAATAACTAAGATTTTGAATAAAATATTACCAATAAAGTTATAACTGGTTGTATCAATGGTTGAATTTATTATAAATGCACACAAAATAAGAAGTACTAGTTATATTACTTGTGCTCGATTACACATTAGAAATATCATATGAAAATAATTTTATTTTTATTTTTAAAATTATCATTCCTCTATACAGAAGATACAAAAAAGTTATAGATGAATCAAAAAATTTGAAAATTAAACACATAACCAAAATCCTCACTATTTAAAAGATGTTTAACAAAATAAAAAAGAAAAAGGGTATTAATGTAAATATCATGAAGGTGTTTTTTTAATAAGAACCATTAATAAAAATAAAAAACTAGAAAAAAAGGGTCAGGCTAATTCCTTAGCCCATTTCATTAGGGACCGTGTGAATAGGTCTTTTTTTAAGCTACTTTAAGGGTGAACAACATTCATATGCCTAATTTTTTTTGAAACAAAATAGACAAACAAAGCATCATTTGTTTTGCCTACATTTTGGTAACTGCAATGGCTAAAAAATCAAGCTCAAAGTTTGTTTTTTATCCTAACACCTATTTTTCAATTCGTTTGTGATATAAAACATCTTAGAAATCATAACCTATCCATAGCCTGAAAAAACTGCATAAAAAATCAAACTTAACCCGAAACTAAAAATCAACCCAAGTTCAAATTTTTTTTTCACAAACTTTCAAGAAACAAAATAACACTTGATATGAACTCTCTTCATCAAATGGAATAAGTTCACACAAATATTATTCATTTTAATGGACTAAATCAATGTTACCTACATGTTTTTCTCTTTACCACTGGAATTCGATGTTCTCTCTCTCTCTCTCACCTCTCTCAATCAAGAACAAAAAATAACAAAAATAAGATTTTATACCAAAACAGAATTAGAAAAATTTTATAGGACCGAAATTGTATAATTTACATAATTGTATAAGCTAGAAGACCGAAATGTCACTAATATTATGGTCACTAAAAACCCTAAATAGTCAATAGAGATTTTATAGTACAAAACTAGTTAAGCGAAAGAGAAAATATTATTATCTTTTAAGTGTCCTACCTGAGACAAGTTGTATTGTTAATTTTATCTTAAATTGCTAAAGATTTATTTGTGTTTTATTTTTATAGCTATCTTATAATATTTTTGACTATGGCGTTAATAAATATTCGCCTATAAATATTTTTATTTTTAATGTTAGTAAATATTATATAATCCAAAAAGTATGGTATACTAAGTAAATAAATCTATAAAAATTAAATTTAAAACAAAAAACTATATTTTTTTAATATTTTTTTAAAAAATTAAATCTAACCCAACTCAATTAGATTGGATTCTATCAACCTAGCCAGCTCCCTAGCTTAAATCATTAACCTGGTTTGGCCACTGTTACATGCATGCGTGAATAACTCATGCATGCAACAGTAACTGGGCAATTAATTTAACAAAACATGGAAAGACGAAGAACTTGCTTGGCAAGTCTCACGGTGCTCACAAGATAAGAAACTTCTCACGACTGAGGAGCCGGTAGACGCTGGCCTCAGGAGCACGATGGGGAGAGAGGGTTGTTTGTTGGCCAGACACTCTCCCTTGTTTCTTCTTATCTTCACTTGTTCTGGTCGCCTGTTTTCTTAGTCTCTTGTGTTTACTCTGGTTTTCTCCTTCGTGTCCCTTCTGTTCTTCGTTTTGTTTCCCCTGTGTTTGCGTCCGTTTGCCCTCTGTCTTCCACTGGTGTTGTTCGTCCCTAGTGTCCTCCTATATTGTTGGTCCTGGGCAAACCGTCGCTAAGGAGAGACAGCTGTTGTTGCTTGCCCACGGTGCAGTACAGAGAAGCTCGTTTGATGGGTGCAACCTGCGGTCGGTGCAGGACAGGTGGCTGATGCAAGGGAGAAGACGCACGGTGATGGACTACTCCCTTTCGGCTGCCATAGCTGGAGACTTGGTTATTGCTCAGGGAAGGGTACTCCACTGTTGCTGGTTGACAGTCTACCGTTGTTGCCGGACTGTGGGGGGATAGAGGAGACGAAAACGTCTTCTGCAACACCGGATGAAAACCTGTATGATGGCATTTGAAGGTTGATGGGGGCCACGGCAGAGAGCAGAAAGTGCAACACCAAACCTTCCCCTTAACCTGTGGTTTATTTTTTATTTTTTATTTTTTATTTTTTAGTCTTTTTAGGCTTTTTTTTCTTGTAATGGCCTTCTCTAACTTCTTTTTTTTAAATGTCTCTGGTTTTTCTTATAGCAGCCTTTTTTTTTTGCATATACTATTAATACAAGAGTTTCATCACGTGTAAAATATAAATTTTTTATCTTTTACCATATTAAATTTCATTAATAATTAAATTTAAAAATAAATAATAATTATTATTTTAATAATAAAAATAAAATAACAAAAAAACATATTGTAGTTTTTAATTTTATACAAGTTACAAATCACATTTTTTATCCAAATATAATTTTAATATTTTAATTTTATATTTTATATTTTAACTTACGTAAATTTAAATAAAAAATCAATAGGCCAAAACTAAATTATAACAACGGTACAGGAAATGATTGAAGAATCAAAACACAGATGATCGTACAAAACTTTAAACCTTCAAACTTATTACAGACAGTATGATCAACGAATTATAACTGGAAAAAAAATGAAAGGAAAGAAACCAACCAATGAATTTAAAGTAGGCAAGTTGTGGCTGTATTCATGATAGCTAATGAAAAACTTAATATTGACCGTAGTAGCCTTGACCATGACTTGAACCTTTGGGTTGCATGCCTGATTCAGAAGGAGAAGAAGGGCCGCTAGGAGAACTCGTATTCGAACTACTACTAGAACCAACAACAGCTAAAACTCCATGAATACGCACATCATCCTCCATAGACACTGTCGCAGTTTCTTCTTCACTTTGTCCTGTAGCAATGGTTTCTTGAATTACTTCATGTTCTTCACTACAAACTGGAGCTGCAGGAACCATAACTGGTTTCTTCTTTTTCTTAGCCAAACAAATGAGGCCAATCAAAAGGCATGCAAGGAAGAACACCCACCAAGCGAAACGCACACGACAATACCAGTGGTGTGATTGCCTCCAGGAGGCGGTGATACAACATTTGACGATGGTGGTACCGAGTTAAAAGTTGGGGGTGCAGCATATACTGGTGGGGCTGAGCTAGGTTTAGGTGGTGGTGGGATATTATATTGTGGTGGTGTTGCATATGGAGGTAATTTATTAGGTGGTGAAACTGGACCGTTTAATGGGGTTGGAGGTGAAACATGGTAACTTGTTGGTGTTGCGTGTGGGGGTTTAGGTGAAGTTGGTTTGTCAGGAGAGGGTGCCCATGCTAGTTTCGGTGGTGGAGCTGAACCAGGAGCATAGCTTGGTGGTTTTAAAGGTTGAGGTGGACCTGGCTTATTGGGAGAGGGCACTGGTGCTGGGCCTGTAGGTGTTGGTTCTGGCGGTGGAACTGGACCAGGGGTGTGGCTCGGTGGATATGATGGTTTTGGTGGAGTAGGCTTATAAGGAGAGGGCATTGGTGTGCGGCGTGTAGGTGTTGGTTCTGGCGGTGGAACTGGACCCGGAGTGTGGCTCGGTGGATATGATGGTTTAGGTGGAGTAGGCTTATAAGGAGAGGGCATTGGTGTGCGGCGTGTAGGTATTGGTTCTGGCTGTGGAACTGAACCAGGAGTGTGGCTCGGTGGATATGATGGTTTAGGTGGAGTAGGCTTATAAGGAGAGGGCACTGGTGCTGGGCGTGTAGGTGTTGGTTTTGGCGGTGAAACTGGACCAGGTATGTGGCTCGGTGGATATGATGGTTTAGGTGGAGTAGGCTTATAAGGAGAGGGCATTGGTGTGCGGCTTGTAGGTGTTGGCTCTGGTGGTGGAACTGTACTAGGAATGTGGCTTGGTGGAGATGAAGGCTCAGGTGGAGTTGGTTTATAAGGGGAGGGCACTGGTGTTGGACTCGTAGCAGTCTGTTTAGGTGGTGACGATGCATATGGGGGTAACTCTGGTGGTGGAGCTGGACTAGGAGCGTAGCTTAGTAGAGGTGATGAAGGTTTAGGTGGTGTTGGCTTACTGTGAGAGGGTGGTTGAGTTGGGGCAGTAAATACTGGTGTTGGTGGCTTTGAATATGGAGTGGTGGACGGAGATGGAGAAGGTGCAAAATCTTGACAGGGTGGAGCCTTAATAGGTGTTAGAGGTGGGTGTCTGCAATTGTATTGGTATGATGGCGACCGTGGAGCAGGTGGTGGTGGCTTAAGTTGAGGGTGTGGTGGAGGTCGGTGGTGGTGTTTAGGAGGAGGTGATGTCTTTATAGGATTACACAATACTTTTGAGGTTGGTGGTGGTGGGGGTGGCGAAGGAGGTGGAGGAGAATAGTATGGATAAGCCATCTTAAGAGAATTAAGTGACATATCTGATCAGTCGATGGGTTCTATTGCGATGGGCAGGATCCTTGTCCGAATGGGTTCTATTTGTACTAATTGGAAATGGGAGCATGATCGCAGCCTTGGCCATGTTGCTCTTCTATCTTGCCACACGTCTTTGAGATATGAGCCGTCTTTAGATGATAAATCAAATCAATTTTTTGTTTTGCAGTCTTAATTGAAACTTTTTAAATAAAAAAAAATAACTATAAAAACGTTAAAAGCATGTGATTAACTATAATTCCACTCAGAATTCTTTCTCTCTTTCTTTCTTTCCTAACCCTCTTCACAGCTAGCATCATATTATCCCAAAAGTAACCCCAAGTTGCAGACATCTGATTAAGTCGAACCAAACATTAACTATTAAAATCTACAGTTTGGTTGTTCGATTAACGAGATGCCAAGTCAAAGTTTCCTATATGGAATAAGCTATGGGATCGGATTCAAGTAGAATTTAGTTTGAAGTCCTTCGGTGGGATTTTTTCAAAAAGTAGTATATGGATTCTTTGGATTAGGTATACCTCCACAAATCATAGAAATTGCAAATTTTGTTTTAGCCTTAGTGTCTCCCTGACTCTCGTTTCTTATACGGGCACAACAATTATAGAGGCAACCATATGTGCATGTTTTCAAAATTCTTTTTTCTTAGTGTATTGGAGTACAGAATTGAAAGAAATCAGATGATTTAGCGCAGTTATAGGTTGTAATAGAACCAACCTCATTATTACCGCCCATTAGCAGCTAAGAGATCACCTGCAAATGCCAGGTGATGAAACAAATTGCTCATCAGGTACAAATTAGCTGATATGCTTTTTTGTTTTTGTTATTGGTTATGTTTCTTAATGGTCGATTATGGCTTCTGTAATTTTCTAGGCTGAGGTCAATAAAATGATATGTATTTATCAAAAAATTGGTTATGGCATGGTTAGGAGGCATATCTAAAGTCAAATTAAAAATGATATATACTCGTGCTTGACGTTAGAACTTTATTAAAACATGTTCTTCAACAAGTTTTATAATATGAAACTATAAGCATGTCGAAAAAAATGCTTTGATGTTTTCAATTCCAGTTATGGAATGTTCAATAATAATATAAATTGTTTCTGTTTGCACTAATTAATGAGCAGTTCTGCTTCAAATAAAGAAGATATAGATATTGTAAATACTTTATATACTAGTTCTATATTTTGTACTTATTTATAGTTAAAATTATTTGTAAAGTATATAACTTTATTGATTATTTGTTTATGGTTCATAATTAACAATTTGAATATATATGAAGCTAAGTAAAATTTTCAAACAATATCTGAAGTGGGGTACTTTATTCATTATTTTTCACATAATTATTTTCATCGTATTATTTTTTTAATTATTAAGATTTTTTAGGTTTCAAGAGTTATGTAAGAGTCTAGTGTACAATCTAACATATAAAATAAATATAACATTTGATAGCATGGTTAAATCAAACTGAATTTTTAATAAAAACATTTTAGATATTCTATTTCTTATATAGTTAAAATTTTATAGTCATTAGATGTAGAAAAATTATTCAAATAAAGCCAGTAAGTTATTGTTTGATATTTTTTTCTTGGATTATTTTTTATATTTAGATTAAGAATTATAATTTAATTAGGATTTTTTTCTTGTATTTAAACAACCTTGTAGGATTTTTTTCATTGAAGATTAAACTATGGAATTTCAAACTTTTCAAAAAATATCAAAAAAATTCTATTTCTCTATCATTTCATGATATAACCTTAGTGAATCAAAACCTTAGTTTTTATCTATGTTATACACCACGTTAATTGGTATTAAAGTAGGCTGTCAAGTTTGATTGACGAAGATGATAAAATCCTATTTCATGATATAGGAGTGAAGGTCATTGGTCAATTGTCAAAATTACTGATTAGTACTTAAAAGTGTATTTTTATTAAAATTTTATATCATCATGTTGCACATGAAGTATCGATAACTCCTTAACTAAAACATGTTTTATAATAACATATCTAATAATATAAGATACCTTTAATTTATGGTAAATATTCATTTTAAATGTAGGTCTATCATATAAATGAAAGGATTGATTAATGAGTCTAAGAACTGAAATTGAAAGGACAAAGAGATAACCAAACTTAGAAAAGAGATGCTCTTGCAGTCCAAACCGGAACACTGTTTGGTAATTGGATCATATCTGGAGTTGTAGATCTCAGGTCTACTTTATATGGATGGAAAGGTAAGACATAAGCCTACAACTTTCATGAGAAGCCTAAGATTTAAAAAAGGTCATTTTCAAGTCCAAATTGTAGCAACAATAAAGAAGTCTGAATCTATCCTGCACTCAAACACTGTTCAGTGTTTGACCCATATTTAGAGCTCTACGAGTCCAAATGACTTTAATTTTTTTTCTGGAAAGCTGATGTCGCACGTATGCGGCGTCGCGATGGGTTTTCCACTTTCATCTAGAAAATGTATAATATTTATCTGGCAAATATGAGAAGAGAAGAAAATGGAATGGGAGTCACCACCTAGTATTTTGGTCGCTAGGAACCCTAACTAATCTTAGAGATTGGGTACAGGGACTGGTTGCGTAAAGGGAAGGTATTAGCATCCCAAATATGTCTTACCTAAGGTAAGCTATATTATTTATTTGTCTGATAAAATCCGAGGTCTCGTGGTGTTTCCTACTTGTTGGTATGGTTCAAGAAAAGTCCTCCTCGGTGAGGAGATCCTTGTCTTATTGGGTAATTGTAACGTTAACAAAAGATTTTAATATCCGGATTACATCTTATGTATAAGATCGTAATCCCATATATTAAAAGAAAACAAAATAATTTTTAAATTTTTTTTGAAATAGTGATCTAGTTTTCATGACTTGAATAAACTAGTTATTAAAGCCAAAATGCATGCTAATACATATATTGTTTTGAAATTTTCTTTGTTGTATGAAAATATGATTATGATGATGATGATGATGTTATATATATTAGAGAGACTAGGCCGCATGTATGAAAAGAAAAGTTTTTTATTTTTATAGTTTTTTGATGACTTAACGAAAACCGAGTATTTTAATATCAAATTTGTATCTTTACAGTATAAAAATACAAACCAATATTGATTAAAATGTAGTAATAAAATTACAAAAAATCACAGATTCTTTCAAGAAAATTTTTCGAATAGGCCAGACCCGGCCTACAAGGAGACTGGGTTGAAATCAGCCCAAAATAAAATGGCCCACTTTCTGTAGCCCAGCCCGAAACAACATAGGTTGAGACTATTCAATTACTGTTCAAGTTAATTAAGTTTTAATTGAACAAAACAAAATGCATGCTAAGCCCACGTTACTGTTCAAATGAATTAAGTTTCACTTGAACAGTACAAACACAAAGCCAAAATGGTGCAAACACAAAGCAAACATGTTTATAGTGTGAGAGGTGAAGAAAACCGACCTGGGAACAAAAGGAAAACGGCAAGGTTTGAAGGCTTGTTGGCTCGTCGATCAGTGGTGCCGTCTTTTATTAGCGTTCTTCTTCTCAATTCCCTCCTCTACAATCTTCGTTCCTCTCTCCTTTTTCTAGTTTTCTATGCTTCTTCCTCCCTATTCTACAGATCTCATATGCAAGATGATGAGCTGGTGCGATTGGTGCAGTTGATAGTGTTGTGGTGGCTGCTCTTCCGGTGTTTTCTTCTACTTATCTTCTCTTTTTCTGCTCATCCTCTGTTGTGTTCTTCCTCGTCCATTTGTTCTCTAGTTTTCTTTGCCCTACTTCCGGTCTTGCTTTTGCTAAGAAGAAATGGTTCTACTGTTGTGGGGTTCGGTGGTGGTCGGTCTGTGGCTATGTTGACAAAGAGGGTTGTTTTCGGATGCAGGGAAGAAATGATTGAGGGAGGGGAATGGCCAGAAGGAGCACTGGTTTTGGGTGCTCTCTATCTCTGTCTCTCTCTCTCTCTCTCTCTCATTTAAAAACTGAACCTCTTAATCCTTCCTCTCCAAAAAAAACCTCCCTCTACAACTGCTAAAAGCAGTATTTATAGGCGTGGCTTTGCAAGGGAGCGAGGGAGGCACTGCTGCGCATGGGGAGTAGGGGACACCAGGTGAGGTCTTCAATAGGCGGGGCTTTGCAGGGCTCACCTGCGATGCTCTCTACTCCTGAGGTTTCGGCTAGCGACATGCGGTGAGGAGGAAGGAATAGTGTCGACACTATTTCTGTTATTTTATTTATTTATTTTATTTTTATTTTTATTATTATTTTATTTATGGGGTACCCAAAAATAGGTTACAACAACTGAGATAATTTCCTACAACTTTCATGTTTTTAAGTGGTTTTAATTCTAATGTTATTAATGATGTTTTGGGTAGAAAATAAAAGATAAGGATTGTCACCAAGTCAAGAGCTAGCCACCCACTCATCTATTAGTCATCAAATCAACAGTTCTCAAGTTTAGCCTATAAAAAGAGGTATTTTCCATGCATTTAGGCATCTTAGTTTCCAAATCAAGATCATGATATTGCTTTCTCTCTTTGTATTTTTGTAATGCTTAAGTTTTATTTTCATTAATATCTTGTTTATGCCTTTTAATTTCTTTCCTTTACTTAGTTAAATTTTATTTTATTTATGTTCTTATCTTGTTTATTTATGTTTATCTCTTTTATTATATTTAGTTAAGTTTATTATATCAAGGAGAAAAGGTTACCCTAATAGTATAAGAATAAATATAGTGTAAACTCAATATAGATCTTAATGTTTGATAGTAATATGTTTTATATTTGTTATCTTGTTCACTCTTTAATACTTTGCTTGTTAAATAACTAATCTAATTATAATTTATAACACTTAGTACAACAAATGCTTGACACTTTCATAACACAAACCGTATGGTATAACCGACATTTATGCTATGAAACGAACTTGATTTATAGTTAACATAAGTTATAATCATAAATGCTTGATAACATTTACAAGTATGAGCATTAATCGAATAAAATAACTAATGTAATCATGTTAATTATTTGTAATATGATTAGAACCTCCTTTGTGTATAGTTTCCAATTGAATAACAAGAGTTTATACTATACTTGTTTGATATATCATTAGTAGATCCTCTAACCTTGACATTTGTTGTTATCATTGTTTAATCCTTACATTAATCTTCGATCTCAAAGTTCTCATTAACTTCTTCTTCTATTTTACTAGTACTATTACTACTACTACTACTATTATTGTTATTATTATTGTTACTATTGTTGTTGTTATTGTTGTTGTTGTATTATTATTATTTATAATTTATACAATTAACCTCCTTGTGGTTCGACCCCGATCTTGCCGAGTTTTTTATTACTTCGACACTCTTGTACTTGGAAAAAGAAGTCAATCTTTTGATCGTGTCAATCACTAAAATATAATTATGACTTAACTATCACAAACAATTATAGTATGATCATAAAAAAACTAGGTCGAACCCAAGATAAATTTCATTTAATTTTCTTATAGTATACTAAAATAAGAAAGAACGAGGGATTTGAATAGAAAATTCAAGAAAAAATAATTATAAAAATAAATAAATTTGATATCCCTGAAAACTAAGGGAAGTTAAGGAGATTAAGAGTACATTAATTAGGAAAAACTCTTTAATCAATTTCTTACCATCAAATGAATGTAATATTGAAAGCAGTTTTCATTCACTTGGCATGAGTCTTAGGAATAAAATTTATGCATTTATTCTAAGCTTGATAATTTTAACTTAGTTTATTCTTCCCTGATAAATCAAGATTAGAGTTGTAGCAATCAAATTAATTCTTTTGCTTCTTACTCTAGTCGCTAACAGTAATTATGGACTGAAAGAAACCAGAAAGCATACATGCTATCTCAGAATAATTTAATAAGCTTTAATAATAATCAATAATATAATTCTGAACAAGAAAAAATAAATATATGAATCAGAAATAATTACAATAATAATGTTACTTCTCACCACGTGCTCATAAAAATGATGTGTATCCCTCTTGAATTGAATTCAGGAGTTTAGTTCATGGCTGCTAGAAAATGGACAAAAGCAGAGAAGGAAGAAATGTTTCTTAAACCCTATTTTAGTTGTCTTCTACTCTCTTTATCCTCCATCTTTACTGTCAAAATCTTCAAGATTCTTAGGATAATTAGGAGTCTTCATAATGATAATTTTTTTCCTTCTTTATCTGGTTTTTAGGTTTTGGATAAATCTTTTAGAATTTGTGATGAAAACTGATTCTGTTTTTGTCACAATTCTATTGTAATATCAACTTTGTTACAATTTAGACTTTGATTATGACTTGGTTTCTTGCACTATCCAACCATCCCAATTATATTATTTCATTCATAACATCTTAAAGGATTGATTTGTAATTTTATCAGGTTCTAAAACCCACTGTTCTTATGTCAGACTCTCAGCCGTATTAGAATGCTCAACATTGTTAGTTTTCGAATCAGATTAGAAGATCCATTTCAACTAATCAAATTGTGTCTGGATTTTATCCTTTAAATTTATCTGACTTTGAATCCTTCATGAAAGTTGTAGTCCTCAATGAATCGATAAATTAGGGTTTTTGAATTGCCTGATTTTGATATCAAAAGTGCAAGATATTCTCATTTGAGTATCTAGTGTGAAAGTAGAGAATCCTACTGCAACAAGGATTCTAGTATGAGTTTGTAGGTCTAATTCGAGATCCAAATGGGATCAAAATTTTGCCCATAATACCTTCATTGAAAGCTTAACATGTGTACTTAAACTTAGATTAAGCCCACATTCTCATTTTGAAACTCTAACTTAGTGAAAAAAACAAAACTGCCACAAGAAGCTAGGTCCAAAACGTAAATTGCAGAATTTCTTATCTTTTAATGATTAATTCACAAAGTCTCTTTTGCATGGCAAACTCATAAAAGTAACTTCCAATCAACTCAAATAAGTTTGAAATACCTTAAAAATCATAGTGTAAAAGGAATAAAAACATATTTATATTTTATACTTATCAGTTATATATAACACTATAAGAGCTCAAGAGGCAGCATAGAAAACCCCACCATTTAGATTTGATTGATGAGAGCATTTCATGACATATTTATCTGATTGTATAGATCAATTACAATGGGCAAGCATAAATAGGAATCATGAATATGAGAGGAAAGTGCTTGAAGACTTATCTTAGGGCAAGCATAACCTTCGACCTATTCTTGAAAATCTTCCCAGACAACGAGTTGTCTATATAGATGTTTGTGAAGATAAATTAGATGAGAGTTGTAGGGTTTTGTGACACGACCAAAAGATTGATGTCTTCTCCCAAATGCAGGAGTGTCGAAGTAATAAATAACCCGACAAGACTGGGGTCGAACCATAGGGAGGTTAATTGTACAAATTATAAACAACAATTATAAACAACAATAATAGCAATAACAACAACAACAACAACAACAACAACAACAACAACAACAACAACAACAACAACAATAATAATAATAATAATAATAATAATAATAATAATAATAATAATAATAATAATAATACTAGTACTAATAATAATAATAATAATAGTAATAGTAATAGTAATAATAAAAAAAAGGAGAAGAAGAAGAAGATGAGAACTTTGAGATGGAATATTAATGTAACGATTAAACAATGATAATAACAAAAGTCAAGGTTAGAGATTTCACTAATGGTATGTCAAACAAGTATAATATAAACTCTTATTATTCAATTGGAAACCACACATAAAAGAGGTTCCAATTAGATTATAAATTCTTAACATGATTACATTAGTCATCTTATTCGATTAATGCTAATACTTGTAAATCTCGTCAAGCATTTATGATTATAACTTATGTTAACAACAAATCAAGTTCCTTTCATAGCTCAGGTATCGGTTATACCATACAGTATGGGCTATGAAAGTGCCAAGTATTTGTTGTACCAAGTGTTATACAACATAAATCAAGATAAGTCATTTAACAAGCAAAGTATTAAAGAGTGAACAAGATAACAAATAGAAAACATATTAGTATCAAACATTAAAGTCTATATTAAGTTTACATTATACTTATTCTTACACCATTAGTATAACCTTTTCACCTTGACATAATTAACTTAGCTAGACATAATGAAAGAAAGAAAAATAGATAAACAAAATAAAAACCTAAAAGTTAACTAAGTAAAGGAAAGGAAATGAAAGGCATAAACTTCATATTAATGAAAACAAAGCATAAACATTACAAAAAATACAAAGAGAGAAAGGAAAAACATGATCTTGATCTGGAAACCAAGATGCCTAAATGCATGGCAAATGCCTCCTTTTATAGGCCAAAATTGGGAACTATTGATTTGATAACTAATTGATAAGTGGGTGGTTAACTCTTGACTTGGTGACAATCCTTATCTTCTCTTGTCTGCCCAAAACTTCATTGATAACGTCAAAATTGGAGCCAGTTGAAAACATGAAAGTTGTAGGCAATTGTCTCAGCTTTCTTGTGTAAACAATTCAGCTCATTTGGACTTCTAGAAATCCAGATATGGCCAAAATACCGAACAGTGCTCGGGTTGGAAGATAGATTCGGGCTTCTTTGTTGTTGCTATAATTTGGACTTGAAAATGATCTTTTTAGATCTTGGGCTCCATATGAAAGTTGTAGGCCTATGTCTTGCCTTTCCATCCATATAAATTACCGAACAGTGTATATAGCTCCAGATATGACCCAATTACCGAACAGTGTTCTGGTTTGGATTGCACCGACATCTCTTTTCTAAGTTTGGCCATCTCTTTATCCTTGCAATTTAAGTTCTTAAAGTCATCAATCAATCCTTTCATTTATGTGATAGACCTGCATTTAAAATGAACATTTACCATAAATTAAAGGTCTCTTATATTATTATATATATTATTATAAAATATGCTTTAGTTAAGGAGTTATTGATACTTCAAGTGTAAAATGATGATATAAAATCATGATAAAAATACACTGTTAAGTACTAATCACTTTGTTAGACCAAGATGACTACCATAATCTGAGGCAGAAATCGATCAACTTGATCAAATGTTAGTACAACCTAAAACCTTCTAATGATGTGAACTAATTGTGTGAACCTGATGGAGATGATGGACAAAGTTTATATGATAAAGATAATGATGTTGATAATGATAAGGGACAAACCTTCTTGACTATGAAGATATTGTTAACACTAAAGGTTATTTCATAACCAATGCACCATAAATAATAATATGTTTAATTTGATTATGGATAATGGTTACTAACATGACTAAAAAATTGATGTTTTCTTCCAAGTGTAAAAGTGTCAAAGTAACAAATAACCTGGCAAGATCAAGGTCGAACCATTAGGAGGATAATTATATAAATTATAAATAACAACAATACAACAACAACAACAACAACAATAATAGTAATAGTAATAGTAATAGTAATACTAATAATAGTAATAGTAATAGTAACAATAATATTGATACTAATACTAATAGTAGTAATAGTAATAGTAATAGTAATAATAATACTAATACTACTACTAGTAGTAATAATAATAATAATAATATATGAAGAAAAGGTTGATGAGAACTTTGAGATTTATCAATGTCAAAATTAAATAATGATAACAACAAATGTCAAGGTTAGAGGATCCACTAATGGTATTTCAAACTAGTAGAAACTCTTTTTATTCAAATGAAAAGCACACACAAAGAAAGTTCCAATTAGATTATAAATTGTTAACATGATTACATTAGTTATCTTATTCAAATACTATTAATACTTGTAAATGTTGTCAAATATTCATGATTATAACTTATATTAACAACAAATCAAGTTCATTTCATAGTACAGGTATCGGTTACACCATACAGTTGAGCTATGAAAGTGTCAAGTATTTGTTATACCAAGTGTTATACAACATATATCTAGATTAATCATTTAACAAGTAAAGTATTAAGAGTAAACAAGATAACAAATACAAAACATGTTAGTATCAAACATTAAAGTCCACGATGAGTATACACTATACATATTCTTACACCATTAGTGTAACCTTTTCACCTTAATATAATAAACTTAGCTACATATAATAAAAGAAAGAAACATAAATAAACAAGATAAGAATACAAATAAAATAAAAGTTAACTAAGTAAAGGAAAAGAAATAAAAGGTATAAACAAGATATTAATGAAAGCAAAACTTAAGCATTACAAAATTACATAGAAAGAAAGTAAGAGGATAATCTTGATTTGGAAACCAAGATGCCTAAATGCATGGAAAATTCCTCTTTTTATAGGCCAAAATTAGTAACTATTGATTTCATGACTAATTGTTGAGTGAGTGGTTAACTCTTAACTTGGTGACAATTCTTATCTTCTTGTCTGCCCAAAACATTATTGATAATGTCAAAATTTAAACCAATCTTTTATATGAAAGTTGTAGGAAATTGTCTCAGCTTTTCAGAAAAAAACATTGAGGTCATTTGGACTTATAGAACTTAAGATATAGCTAAACACTGAACATTGTCTGAGGTATAGGACAGATTCAGACTTCTTTATTGTTGCTATAATTTGGACTTAAAAACAACCTTTTTAAAACCAAACCTCCATATGAAAGTTATAGGCCTATATCTTACCTTTTCATCTATATAAAGTAGACCTAAATTCAAGATCTACAACTCCAGATATGAGCCAATTACCGAACAATGTTTGTAGTTTGGACTACACCAGCATCTCTTTTGTAAGTTTGGCCACCTCTTTGTCCTTTCAATTTCAGTACTTAAACTCATCAATTAATCCTTTTATTATGTGATAGACTTATATTTAAGATGAACATTTACCACAAATTAAATATATCTTATATTATTAGATATGTAATTATTAAACATGCTTTAGTTAAAGAGTTATTGATATTTCAAGTGCAAAATGATGATATAAAATCTTGATAAAAATATATTTTTAAGTATTAATCAATTGCTATGAAAACATTATTGGAAAATATACTACTAATAAATTAAGTTGTAATTAGTATCACATGTTAAACCATATAAAATTATATAGATTAAATCTATAAGGGAAATAAGGGTATCCCAACACTATAAAGTAACTCTTTTCATTGGAAAATATAGGGATGAAATTTATTGTTATATGATAGATATAAATGCATATAGTTTGATATCTGATAGGCCTTTATATTATTATATAGATGCCATATAAATTGGTAGAGATAATTGGTATAAAATCAATAAGGATGGTGTGAATTATACATTTATAACTTTAAAAGAATAGTCTCGACCTGAACCCATACCCAAAGCTTTTAAGATAGAGTGAGGCACCAATTGTTCAACGTGATGATAAAAAAGATGTGAAAAAGGTTTCCATTCTAGAATCATACATACCTAGTATTCTAGCTCTAGTGACCAATGTTATTAATGATAAATCTATTACTCTATCTATAGATATTATTAATGATAAATCTATTACTCTATCTATAGAATTTGTTTATAAAGAAACAAAAGAGCCATAATTATTGTCATTCTTAAAGGAACAACCTAAAGTCACTAAATATGTTGAAAAATCATAAGAACATAAAGTAAACGTGAAATTTAAAATGCACTTTTAAGTCAATGTTAAAATTAAATTAACTAAATTTTTTTTTTAATAAGTTGTTAGAATTACTCAAAAGGATAAAGTTGATATCAAAGAGTAATTGAGTTGGGATGTGTTATCTAAAGTTAATGTATCTATGCTAGATCAATCTTTCAAAATTACCAATTCAAATAGTGGTCAAGACTTTATTTTTAGGGATGATAAACATATCAACTAAATTTTCATCATCTAAAAGTCTAGTTTCATATGACCTTGATTTTTAGGTCTTGTGAAGTTTTTTCTAGATTATAAAATACTACATGAATATATTCTTACTAAAATTAGATCTATGATATTTGGAGCTAGCTACCTCATGTATAAATTGATTATAATATTACATTCAAAATATCTATTCGTTTGGCATGATAATTTCTAACCATTACCTTAATGACAAGTTTTTTTTTTTTGTTTTTTTGCAAGTAGAAGTGATTAATGTGGTGGTATTTTCTTCATTATTTTTTGTATAATTATTTTTATTGTATTAGTTTATTAATTGTTAACACTTTTAGGTTTGAAAGAGTTCTAAAAGAGTTCAATGTATATTCTAGTAAAATAAGCATAATCTTTTATTTGACTATTAAATTAGACTAGAATTTAACAAATTATTAGAAATGCTTGTTTAATAATGGTTAAATTTTTATTATTCTTAGAGGTTGGAAAGGCCTTAAAATGAATTGATTAGTACTTAAAAATACATTTTTATTAAGATTTTATATCATCATTTTGGACTAAAGTATCAAAAAATAGCTCCTTAACTAGAGTATGATTTATAATAACAAGTTTGATAATATAAGATACCATTAATTTATGGTAAATGCTTATCTTAAATGCAGGCCTATCACATAAATCACGTTCATCTTAAATGTAGGCCTATCATATAAATCAAATGATTGATAGATGAGTTTAATTGCTAGAGAGTTAAGCTTAAAAAAAAATGCTAGTTAAATTTAAATTGAAACACCATTCAGTTATTGGATCATAATTAGAGCTACAGAACTTAAATTTAGGTCTAATTTATATGGATATAAAGTTAAGATATATGCTTAAAACTTTCATGAGAGTCTAAGATTCAAAATGACCGTTTTCAAGTTCAAATTGTAGCAACAATAGAGAAGTCAAAATATGTCCTGCAGCCCAAACATTGTTTAGTATTTAGCCTATATCTTGAGTTCTACAAGTCTAAATGCACCGATTCATTTTTTATTGGAAAGCTGAGACAATTTTCCAGAACTTTCATGAAGATTATATATTCAAATTCTAATGTTATCAATATCATTTTATTCAAACAAGAAGATAAGGAGTGCCACAAAGTCAATAGTTTTGAATTTTGACCTATAAAAGAAGGCATTTACCATGCATTTAGGCATCTTGATTTTAAGATTAAGATTATGTTCTTGCTCTCTCTCTTTATATTTTTTGTAATGCATAAGTTTTTCTTTCATTAATCTCTTATTTATGTCTTTCATTTCCTTTATTATACTTATATAATCATGTTCTCCTCTTATTTATTTATGTTTCTCTTATTCATAATGTCCAACTAAGTTTATGATGCTAAAATGAAAAGGTTTACTAATAGTGTTAAGATAAGTATAATATAAACTCAATATAGACTTCAATAATTATATCCTAAACAACTTTTTATTAACATGTCTTATTATTTTTATCTTATTAATTCTTAATATCTTACTTGTTAAATGGTTGATCTAAATTTGTGTTATATAACACTTAGTACAATAAATATTTGATACTTTCATAACTAACTGTATGGTATAATCTGTACTTGTGCTATGCAAGAAACTTGATTTATTTTTAATATAAGTTAGCATCATAAATTTCTGATAATATTTAAAATTTTGGTGTTATTTAAATATGATAATTAATATGATCATGTTAGCAATTTATAATTAGCTATTAATAACAAATCATCTGATTGGTCTTCGTTGTGTGTAATTTCCAGTTGAGTAATAAAAAGAGTTTATATTACGCTTATTTTTAATAACATTAGTGGATCATCTAACCTTGACATCTGTTTTTATTATTATTTAATCATCATGTTAATTTTATATTTCAAAGTTCTATTTAACTTATTATTATTATTATTATTTGTAATTTATATAGTTAACCTCTTTGTGATTCAAATCTGGTCTGGTCAAGTTATTTATTACTTTAATATAAAAGAAAATATTAATTCTTTAATCATATCATAAACTCTAAAAGGTATTGTTTGGAATTTTTTATTTTATTTTTCATGTAGTATTGGGATTATTTTCTCTATTTAGATTAAACTTCTCATTGGATTAGGATTTTCATTGTTATCAGAGGTTGGAAAGTCCATAAAATAAACCCTAAAGGTTAAGGCTCTCAGAAGTTTTACACCATTTAGACTACTTTCTGTTGAATTTTCTTTGTTTCTCTACCGGACTATAACTTTGAAATTTTAAAAGCTTAATTCTTATTCACATTATACCCCGCACAAATACCACAATTGAATTGTGCATGCATTCCCCGGGGATTCGAACCTCAAGTCAAGCATGCGGGATTGTGATCTAAGAAAGTTAGGTGTGGAGCTGTTAGTTACTTTGTCAAAATATTCAAAGGTTGCGGTTGCGATACAATGGTTTTAGCTCAGCTTGATCAGGAATTTCTACATTATGAAAGTCACAGAAAAATTAATACGCTAAGAAAAATGCTATTTTCTTTATATGGTTCACCACAACGTGAATATAATTAATTATTTTAAACTAATAAATTCATAAATATCAAACCAAAACTAAAATAAATTTGAAGTACAATTCAAGAAAATATATTAAATAATAAAATTATAAATAAATAAATAAATAAAAACTAAATATGCGGGCCTGACAACTCACTCATGTAAACTCATTATATTTTTGTTTTGCTTTTTTTAAGTAATAAAAAACATGTCATCTTCCCTCCCCAGTCATTAAAAATAAATAGTAAGCTATGTTGTTGCTATAACATATTACGACCACCATAGGTGGTTTAAAAGTCAGATAGTAGTCTTCAAGAAATGGAAAAAAAAACCTTATATAATGCATTTTCAGTGAAAGAATATAAGGAATACCGTACAAACTTTAAAAAATTTATTTTTAGTATTAAATTACAATTTTCTTAATTAAAAAATAAAAATCAATCCATATAAAAATAAAATTTTGAAGCTCAATCTATTTTTTTTAAGATAAACAGAAAAAAAAATCTACATGGCATTTTTATAAACAAATAAAACTCATTATCATCATGAATAACAAGTTTTGTCATTGAAAAATGAGTATTTATCAATTTTTTCTCTCATTTTTTTTTGTTTGGTGACTCTCTCTCTCTCTCAATCTTTCATTTTCCAAACTTATGGACTCAAATGAAAAAAAAAATAAAGTTTTGGACCTAACCATTCCAAAACAAAGAGATTAAAAATGATTTATGACAAAACCCAAAGGCAAAAATTGTGAAAATGATGATATTTTTTTTTAAAAAAAACCCTTCAAATATTTTACTTACATAATTTCAATCCTTTCATTTTCAATTCTTTTCAAACAATGTAATTGAAGTTTTTTCACAAACGAGCTCAAAAACATTTATGATCCAGAGAACCATATACAAAATAAATTAAATATATGAATTATCAACTTCATGTTTTAATTAACATAACATTAAATTAAATGATCTAATAAAAAAATCAATAACGGAAGGATAAAGAAAAAAAATGAAAAAAGGCTAGAATTTATACTTCGTTTCTTTTTTTCATAAAAAATAAAAGGGCATGCTAGTTTTCCTTTCCTTCATTTTTGGCATCCTCCCTTTTAATTGTTTGCAAACAACTAAATTGAATCTTTTTATGTGAAATTAGGCATTAACTTGATACCAGGTTATTTTTTTGAAGATTTTAATAAATATATAAAATAAAAAATAAAAATAAAATTTTAATTTTAATTTCCAATCAACATAATATTAAATAATAAAATTTTAAAAAATCAATAACTAAAATAAAATTATAAAATATTGTTAATTCATGATGGATTACTTGGCTTCTTTATTTTTATTTTTTTAATTTATGTTGCAATGTTTGATATTTTTCTAGCTTTTGCTTTTGTTTTTCATATCTAAAATAAATTATTCTCTTATGAAAGTTAATTTCATCATTAATTTAGAGTTTATTTCATGTCTTGTAATTTCATTTAATAATTTAAATTATTGAATTAAAATAATTTTATGACCCATACTTTTATATTCGTTATGTGTTACTGTTTGAATTTCTTATTTTCTAACACATGCTTTATTTAATTTTCTTTTTCGCTTCAAATCTCACTCTCTATCTTCCTGTTATTAATTTAGACTATGCAACTAAATGAAGGCCTTTGTTCTATCATCTCAGTTGCCTGTTCTTAATTTTTAATCTTCACAGCATGTTTTTCCCCATGTAATTTAGCTTATCAACTCGAAACTCTTCCGAAACTCTTCTTTCATAGTTTTCGTATCGTGTTGTCCGTTGTTTATTCTAGTTTCACCGACAATTAATGTGCAGCCGCATCGCAACACTGACAAGCCATGTTTATGGCGTGCTGCTTGGTTTGCTGATTGCTGCTTGAAGGGTTAAAAGTCGTTTTTTCTTTTGAATATATGTTGAAATTTGCATTATCTTCTAGTGTTTTTTTTTTTTTTTTTTTCTGGTTGAGAATGTCTTCTTCCATGCTGTCCAATAATTCCTTTGCCTGCCGTAAGTTCAGCATTTGAATGTTCACAAAATTTTTTATATTTCCGGCTTCAATCTCGAAGTAGACATAACTCATTCATTAGAAATTTTCGCTCAAGTTTTGCTCTTCATTTTCTTTTTCCCTGTATACTTATTACCGTACGAGGGATTTTCTCTTGCAATCTTATCCTTACTCAAAAAAGATAGTTGCTGAAAAGTTTTGATGCAATATCTAGTCTTTGGTTGAAGAAGAAAACATGCTATTTAATTTTTTTTTATTTTTTTTTAGAGTTTGTTTATATAACTGATGAGTTGTAATCATTAGTACACATAATGATTTTGATTTTAAAGTCATTAAGATTTGGGATTAGAAACATGTAAGGACCCTTAATATTATTATGCATTTACAAGTTTTGTTTAATTAAAGAGAAGAGGGTGGCTTCTTCTTCTCCTTCTTTTTTAGAGTGTGGAATAGAGGTTCAAATTCATATAAAGTGAGAGCGCCTGTTTTATTTTCTCTTTGGTTCGTATCCTCTTCCAGAAAAAGAAACGATTCCTTTTGCCTGCAAAAACCATAATGGACCCTTCTTGCCGAGACATTTACTCATATGTGATGGATCATAATAATTTTTTTTTATATAAATTAATAAAAACAAATTGTGCACATTTTCCTCATATTTGACATTGTACTTAGAAAAAGATTTTTTTTATAAAATAACTATCTCAATCAAATAATTTAAATTTTTAAGTAAAATCTTAGGATATAATTTATATTATTGTTTAACACATTTTATCAAGTGAAAGTCTTTTAAACTTGAAATTTACATAGATTCACGATTAATTTTTACCAAAGAGATTATAAAATTTAAATTCATGACCATTTGATCATTAAAATTTTAATGTAATATTAAAAACTTATCTTAACCCAATAATTTAAACTTTTAAATAAAATTTTAGAATATAATTTATATTATTCTGTAATTTGAGAAACTTAATTAATTACCCATAAGATAATCCAAGCAATGGCACAAATAAAGATCAAGCAATGACACTGATAAAGATCTAAGTCTTCTTTGAGAAGTAAAACGGTTAAATTAAGTTATATGGGTAATTTCACATTTAAAAAAGTATTTTAGAACGTAATAAAAAGAACTTTATTAAGAATGACGCATGATAAGGTTAGGTATAGAACAAAATTTCAATGAGCCAAGCTGTTCTTGCAGAAAAGGTGTTCCCTTGAAATATCATTGTTAATTGCTTATGATGAGGGAAAAAAAAAAAAAGAACCGTCAGACAAAATATAAACTTTTGATGGTTACGTCCTGCTTGAGCTGGTCTAGATAGAAAAATAGTCACTTAAGAAACAAGAGATGGATGGATGCTTGAGTTTGTAAAATATAGTAGAAAAATAATATAGAAAAGAGTAATGATGGTGAAGGGAATGTGTATGTGTATAGCCTGTTCATATAGCCTGACTGGCTCTAGTTGTGAATGCCTTAATCTTCCTGTGATGAATTGTGTGTGCAGCCTAAACAGCTGGAATAACTCCAGCCTCTTAGGTTGATGCTGATGTATTTTCTCTTCAATCTCGTGTATTATTAGCTTGAAATGTCAATGCGAATAGCATTTAGAGGGGAAAAAAACATTTGAATTAACAGAATAATAGTAATGATCCTATTATTACTATTGCCCGGATTTATCAAGTAGTTCAATATTATAGACCGAAGAACTCGGTGCTGAAAGCTTTGTCTCAAGCTAAATATCATGTTCTGTGTATTAGTTGGAAATTTATGTAGTTTCTTTCTTTTATTTCTATTTGTTCATTGAAAATTATAAAACAACTTATTAGTCTTTTAATTCCTAAACTTCAGTTTTTTTGCTAAAATAACTTAATACTTAATAGTTATTAATCAACTTCTCTATCTAAAAAATAATATAAATTATATTTTAAAATCTCTCTTAACAATTTGTATTTTTAGGTTAATATAGTTTTTTAATATATTTAATTTATTTTTTTATTTGATAATATTTATCAATATTTTTAATTTTATTTTGTACTTTTTAAAAAAATTTCTTTAAGCTCTACAAAAATTAATTGTCATTCTCATGATCCACGCACAAAAAGGAAATCTCCTGTGGAACTGGCTATAATCTAGGGGCTTTCCCTACAGTTGAAAGAACAACCACATCGGTAACATTTAAACCTTTTTTCGCAAAGGTAAATCCGTGATTTAAAAAAAAAGAAAAAAAAAAGAAAGTGATTCAACATAAGAAGGATAACAACATAAAAAAGTGAGGGGATCTTTATCCTTGCGAAAGATTTGTATTGTAAACTCTCTCTCTCTCTTGCATCAACTAGAGTAAGCTGCTTGTTGTCCAAAACTTTCTAAATAAATATTAAACAAGTAAAAAAAGCACATAATTAGTTTATTATTATGTAAAATAACACGATAAAAAGATTGATGTTTTCTCCCAACTACAGGAGTATCAAAGTAATAAATAACCCGATAAGATCGAGATCGAACCACAAGAAAGTTAATTCTACAAATTATAAACAACAACAATAGTAACAACAACAATAATAGCAATAGCAATAACAACAATAATAATAATACTAATAATAACAGTAGTAGTAGTAGTAGTAGTAGTAATAATAATAAAGAAAAAGAAGGAGAAGAAGAAGAAGAAAATGATGAGAACTTCAAGATGGAATATTAATGTAAAGATTAAACAATAATAAGAACAAATGTCAAGGTTAGAGGTTCCACTAATGGTATGTCAAACAAGTATAGTATAAACAATTGGAAACCACACCAAATGAGGTTCCAATTTGATTATAAATTGTTAACATGATTACATTAGTCATCTTATTCGATTAATGCTAATACTTGTAAATCTCATCAAGCATTCATGATTATAACTTATGTTAACAACAAATCAAGTTCCTTTCATAGCTCAGGTGTCGGTTATACCATACATTATGAATTATGAAAGTGCCAAGCATTTGTTGTACCAAGTGTTATACAACATAAATCAAGATTAGTTATTTAACAAGCAAAGTATTAAAGAGTAAACAACATAACAAATATAAAACATGTTAGTATCAAACATTAAAGTCCATATTAAGTTTACATTATACTTATTCTTACACCATTAGTGTAACCTTTTCACCTTGACATAATTAACTTAGCTAGACATAATGAAAAAAAGAAAAATAGATAAACAACATAAGAGCATAAAAGTTAACTAAGTAAAGGAAAGGAAATGAAAGGCATAAACTTGATATTAATGAAAGCATAGCATAAACTTTACCAAAAATAGAAAGAGAAAAAGGAAGAGCATGATTTTGATCTGAAAACCAAGATACCTAAATGCTTGGCAAATGCCTCCTTTTATAGGCTAAAATTGGGAACTATTGATTTGATGAATAATTGATAAGTGGGTGGCCAACTCTTGACTTGGTGACAATCCTTATCTTCTCTTGTCTGCCCAAAACATCATTGATAACATCAAAATTGGAGCCAGTTAAAAACATAAAAATTATAGGCAATTGTCTCAGCATTCTTGTGCAAAAAATGCAGCTTATTTGGACTTCTAGAACTCCATATATGGCCAAAATACTGAACAGTGCTTGGGCTAGAAGACAGATTCGGACTTTTTTGTTGTTGCTACAATTTAGAGTTGAAAATGGCCTTTTTAGATCTTGGGCTCCATATAAAAGTTGTAGGCCTATGTCTTACCTTTCCATCCATATAAATTGAACCTAAATCTGAGATATATAGCTCCAGATATGATCCAATTACCGAACAGTGTTTTGGTTTGGATTGCACCGACATCTCTTTTCTAAGTTTGACCATCTCTTTATCCTTGCAATTTAAGTTCTTAAAGTCATCAATCAATCCTTTCATTTATGTGATAGGCCTAAATTTAAAATGAACATTTACCACAAATTAAAGGTATCTTATATTATTAAATATATTATTATAAAACATGTTTTAGTTAAGGAGTTATTGATACTTCAAGCGCAAAATGATGATATAAAACCATGATAAAAATACACTTTTAAGTACTAATCACACCCCTCCAACCAGCTTATTACTAGTCCCTAGTAATCAAAGCGTTAAATAGAAAAACAATTTGCAAATTCCACAAAGCAAGGTATTCATCATTTAACTTCCATTAATCTATCTGCTCAATACCTCTTAACAAGATATTAATAAACCTTTCTTTTGTGCTAAATGTATCAACACATAATTATGGGGCTTTTCTTGGAAGAAAATAAAATTTGTGTTCTAATGTTTAAGGTTAACTTCCTTGGGTTGGGATTATTTGTTTTTGTCTTCTTTTTTTTTCTTCCTTTTAAAAAAAAAATATATATACATATAATTTAAAAACATCATGCATCTTTAACCCATGTAACAAGCTTTCAGCTAATGACTCCCAAACCAATTGATCTTAGGGCATTAGGTGTTAAGACACCCCTACGAGCTTAGTAACTCGGGTCGCAGATACTGATATGTAGATAGTGCAATGTTTGATTCCCTTAAGCTTTTCTCCTCAACCCATGTAACAAGCATTGGGCCAATAGCTCTCAAGTCAGTTGACTTTAAGGTATTAGGTGTTAAAACACCCCTTCGGGCTTAATTGCTTAGGTTAGGGAGGCTACGAAACCAAACTTATCTACATTTTTATTATCATCATTTTTTTTCTCTTTTTTTTCTCTTTTTTCATTTTTCTTTTTTTTCATGTTTTTTTTTAATTATATACAATCCCTTTCCCTTAGTTGTTACCTTTAACAAAAGAACATAAATAATATAATAATCCAAGATGCAACCCAGAATCATCTGTTAAAGTGTGTGTGTGTAAATTAAGATTTAAGAATACATGTTAAATAAGTATATGAGTAGAATTAAGTAATAACAATGCGAGAGTTTGTAAATCTGAATATTTCAGGAAGTATTATAATAGACCTTGTTAAGAATGGTTACTAAGATGCATCTCAAGAGTCACTTTAACAAAAGAGCTCCTTTACTCTGTCATCCTAGTAACAACAATTATACGCATGCTTTATGAAATGAAAAACAATTTTTTTTTTATTTTTATCTACTACCCTCTCCCCCTAACCAAAAGAGACATTGTCCTCAATGTTCTAAGGTAGAAAGATAGAGTATAGAAGATATCACCTGAAATAATGAACATCGACAAACTTGAAACACACTGAAACAAAAATAAGAAATAACAAAACACAATAATAAAACCAAAAGACACACAAATTCATAAATGAAGGCTCAAATCCAATCTAAGCTTTTACGGCTTTCCTTAGATGACCAATTTATGCGACTCATGGAAGGATCAATCACAGGAATGAAGGATTGTAGTTGGTCAATTAATTGTTCAGCAGTAGCAGCACACATTATGATTTGTCGTGCAGAAGATGTTAGAAATTCCTGTTCCACAGCATGATCAAGAAAAGACAACAACTTATCATAATAACCATTAACATTTAACAAACCTATGGGTTTATGGTGAATGTACAGTTGAGCCCAAGAGGAAATATGAAAGATCTCTTCCAATGTGCCTAGACCACCTGGTAAAGCAATGAAGGTATCAGTATGGTTAAGCATTGCATTCATTCGAGCCGACATTGTGCAAACCTGAATTTCCTCTCCAATTGTTTTTCCAATCATGTCCCCTTATGCTAAAGCTTCGGGTACGACCCCCAAAACTTGACTACCTCCTAAAAATACAGCTATTGACACACCTCCCATTAACCCAAGACTGCCTCCCCCATACACTAAATGAATCTTTCTCTCAGCTAGCACCTGACCAAGATGATTTGCTGATTCTAAAAACTCCTTTTCTTTTCCAGGACTAGATCCACCAAAAATACAAATATTTCTGATTTGATGACTTGAGGAACTTGTCATTTCTACATACTTCTATATTTGTTGAATGTATGAGTTGAGTAAAAATGAAAGGAAGGAAGAGAGGGTTTTATAGATGAGAAATTAGAAAGGCAATCATAACACCTATATGTAGGTCAGCTGGAGTCTCACACACTCTCTCTCTTTTTATTTATTTATTTATTTACTTTTGAAAAAGCATGTGTATGTTCAAATAGTTGTGATTGTGGCTCACATCTTCCCTTGGTTTTACGTCCAAGAACGGCTTAAACGCCCTCTATGGGTCGGGGATAGGCTTCCCATCCAGTTTTCTTAAAAACTAGCAAACAAGGTCTTTTTTAGTTAGATTCCCAAGACTAATTCGATCATGTTCTTTATGAAATAGTGGCCATAAATCATGAATTACACGATGCACATCTCCACTAGGATGCGTCTCAAGAGTCAATAGAAGATTATTTAAAGACTCCTTACTCAGGCCATCCTTAATGAATTGTATTTTATCTTCACGGTTTATAGATACCATTCCTAAAGATCGACATTGTGTATTACAAGTCCATCTAGCATATCGATGACAGACTTTCAGTCGTTTTGCACGACGCTTCTTCACAAAAGTGCTTTTACCTGTTCTAGGCATGTGTGAAATGAAGGAGTTAAAGGACTCACCTGATAATCGGACCTTTGCTTCAATCAACCAACGAATATCTTCAGGAATTCCATGATTCATTAACAATCTCAATCTTGCACATCTAGCACTGTAAATTTTTGTAATTGCATTCTGAGGCAGAGCGGGAAAATACTTTTTCAATTTTTCAAGATTAGTGTCCATTTTCAAATGAGAATTGGAAGAGAGATTCAAAGAATTGCACAAATATATACACAGATATCAGTAATTGTGGGAAACTGAAAGAACCGACTTAAGTCACGGAGTACCGTTATCTGTCATTTGACCGGGGTGAGAGAAACTAGTAAAAATCACTAAAAAAAATAAAAATAATAAAAATCAATCTTTATATACAGGATCACCCATTTCAATTGAGTCATGTTCAACTGAAAAATTATCAAAGTAAACTTTCAGACGATGTTCATTTACCTTGAAAACATTGTCATTTGTTGGATTCTCGATGTCATAGGCCTCATATGGATACACATGTTTCACAATAAAAGGACTACTCCATCTTGATCTTAATTTTCTAGGAAATAAATGCAGTCGAGAATTATAAAGCAAGACTTTTTGACCAACATTGAATGTTTTTCTCAGTATTGTCTTGTCATGAAACTCTTTAATTCTTGCTTTATGAATTCTTGAATTTTCATATGCATCATTTCTTATTTCCTCAAGCTCATTTATTTGTAATTTTCGCAGTTGACTAGCATCATCCAGATTTGAATTGAAAGCTTTAATAGCCCAATAAGCTTTATATTCAAGTTCCATAGGCAAGTGATAAAGTTTTCCACAGACCAGTCTATAAGGTGACATACCTAATGATGTTTTATAAGCAGTTCAATAAGCCCAAAGTGCATCATTAAGTCTTAAAAACTAGTCTTTCCTATTAGGGTTCACTGTTTTCTCCAAAATATGTTTGATCTCCCTATTAGCAAGCTCTACTTGTCCACTTGTTTGAGGGTGATAAGGGGTGGCAACTTTGTGTGTGATTCCATATTTATTCATTAAAGACTCAAATGGCTTGTTGGAGAAATGTGTTCCACCATCACTTATTATGGCTCGAGGGACTCCAAATCGACTCAAAATATTTTCTTTCAAAAACTTTATCACTGTTTTGTGATCATTGTTCCGACTTGGAATTGCCTCTATCCATTTTGAAACATAATCTACTACAACCAATATGTATAAGAAACCAAATGATGGAGGGAATGGACCCATGAAATCTATACCCCAACAATCAAAGATCTCAATGACAATAATAGGATTTAAAGGCATCATGTAACGTTTTGAAGTAGATCTCAACTTTTGACAATTTTCACAAGACTTGCAGAATACTTGTGAGTCTTTGAACATGGTGGGCCAGTAAAATCCACTTTGTAAGATTTTTGCAGTTGTCTTTCTTGACAAGAAATGGCCCCCACATACCTTAGAATGATAAAATTTAATGACAGTACTTACCTCATTGTCAGGAATGCATCTTTGAAATATTTGATCAGGACAATATTTGAATAAATAAGGATCATCCCAATAAAAGTTCTTCACTTCATTCAAGAACTTTCTTTTATCTTGGGTACTCCAATGAGCTGGCAATTATCCTGAAATAAGAAAATTGACAATATTAGCAAACCAAGGCATTGTAGAGACAGAAAGTAAAGATTCATAGGGAAAGTAGTCATCGATTGGTGTGATGTCAGTTTTCGAATCTGTTGTCAATCTTGACAAGTAATCTGCGACAACATTTTCCCTGCCTTTCTTATCTTTGATTGTGATATCAAATTCTTGAAGTAATAAAATCCACCGCACCAATCTAGCCTTAGAATCTTTCTTAGAAAGAAGATATTTCAATGCTGCATGATCACTAAAAACAATAATAGGTGAGCCAACAAGATAAGATTTGAATTTTTCACATACAAATACTACTGCAAGTAATTCTTTTTTAGTGGTGGTATAATTCATTTGAGCACTATTTAAAGTTTTACTTGCATAGTAAATTACATAAGGTTTCTTATCTTTTTTTTGTCCCAAAACAGCACCTAAGGCATAATCACTAGCATCACACATTATTTCAAAAGGTAATGACTAATCGAGAGGTTGAATGATAGGAGCACATGTAAGCAAGTTTTTAAGTTTAACAAAGGCTTCTTCACAATGTTCAGTCCATTTAAAAATAGTATCCTTTGTTAGAAGGTTACTTAAGGGCTTAGATATTACACTAAAATCTTTGATGAACCTTCTATAAAAACCAGCATGTCTCAGGAATGATCTAACATCTTTAAGAGATTTTGGTGTTGGCAAGTTTGTAATTAACTCGATTATAGATTTGTCAACCTCAATTCCTTTTGATGAAACAATGTGACCAAGTATAATGCCGTTTGTTACCATAAAATGATATTTTTCCCAATTCAGCACAAGATTCTTCTCTTCATACCTAGTCAAAACGTTTCCTAAGTTAGTCAAACAATCATCAAATGAATCGCTAAAAACAGAAAAATCATCCATGAAAATCTCAAAAAAATGTTCAACCATATCACTAAATATACTAAGCATGCATCTTTGAAATGTGGCTGGTGCATTACATAATCCAAAAGGCATCCTTCGATATGCAAAAGTACCAAATGGACATGTGAAAGTAGTCTTTTCTTGATCTTCCAACGCAATTTCAATTAGGTTGTAACCCGAATAGCCATCTTGGAAACAATAAAATTCATGACCTGCAACTCTTTCTAGAATTTGATCCATGAAAGGTAAAGGAAAATGATCTTTTCTAGTCATTGAATTAAGTTTCCTATAGTCAATGCACATGCGCCAACCAATAACAGTTCTAGTGGGAATTAACTCATTGTTCTCATTTGTTATCACAGTGACTCCAGACTTCTTGGGTACAACTTGGGTAGGACTTACCCATTTGCTGTCAGAAATAGGATAAATGATTTCATTATCTAGAAACTTAATGACTTCATTTTTCACTACTTCCTTTATATTAGGATTTAGCCTTCGTTGCATTTCTCTAGAGGGTTTAGCATTTTCCTCTAAATAAATTCTGTGTGCATAAATCAAAGGACTAATTCTTTTTATATCAACTATGGTCCATCCTAATGCATTTTTGTGCATTTTCAGAGTTTGTAATAACTTACCTTTTTTGATGTGCATTAAGTTTGGAAGAGATTATTATCATAAAAGTTTTATTTTCTCCCAAAAATGAGTATTTGAGATTGGATGGCAATGGCTTCAAATCAGGTTTTGGTGGTTCAACATTTGAAGGTATGGACTTAATTGATCGTGGTGGCAATTCCTCATTTTATGGCCTCCAATTACTTGTCTTTGATTCTTCCTGAAAATAAATCATTTGCAAATCATCAGATTCATCAATCTTAATTTCACTGGAAGTGGTTGGAAATTGATCATGAATTAATTTTTCAGTAAAGTCCACTTCCTGTAAATCATTAGCATCTCTAGGTTGCTTACAAATGTTGAAAATATTCATCTCCACTGTCATGTTTCCAAATGATAGTTTCATCAATCCATTCCTATAATTAATCAATGCATTAGAAGTTGCAAGAAATGGACGTCCTAAAATAATAAGAAATGAATTACATACTTCAACAGGTTGTGTGTCCAAGATAATAAAATCCACAGGATAAATGAATTTATTGACTTGTACTAACACATCTTCAATTATTCCTCTAGGCACTTTTAGAGATCTATCGGCAAGTAAAAGAGTTATAGAAGTTGGTTTTAACTCACCTAGATTGAGACTCTGAAAAACTGAATATGGAATTAAATTCACACTAGCACCAAGATCAAGTAAGGCTCTTTCAATTTTATGCTCTCCAATAAAGCAAGAAATTGTAGGACAACCAGGGTCTTTATATTTCAAAGCATTATTATTTTGAAGAATGACACTTACTTGTTTAGCTAAAAAGGCTTTCTTTTTCACATTCAGTTTCCTCTTCACAATGCATAGATCTTTCAAAAATTTAGCATAGAAAGGAACCTGTTTAATAGCATCCAGCAAAGGTATATTGATCCTTACCTGTTTGAAAGTTTCAAAGATTTCAGAGTTGTGATTAACTTTCCTTTTTTTGGTCATGGCTTGAGGAAATGGAAGTGCTGGAGGAGAATCAGTCGGTTCTTTGCAATTTTCAGATTCAACCCCTTCCTTACCCTCAGAGATTGACTCATCATCTTTCTCATAAGGTTCAAGAGAGGGTTTTTCAATAATCTTTAAAATCTGTCATGTTTTGAGCAAGTTGAGTATTGATTGTCTCTTGCTTTTCAATGAATGAATGCAATGTTTCCTCAAGATTTCTTCTAAGCGGTGGAGCATAAGGAGGTGTATATCCATGAGAATTTTGAAAATTGTGGTGTGCTTGAAATCGTGGTTATGAAGTTTGTGCATTGTTGTTCTCACTCTTCCAACTGAAATTTGGGTGATTTCTCCAACCAGGGTTGTATGTTTGGGAGTATGGGTTGTGGTTGGGCATTTGGAAACTGTTTAAAGCATGAGCTTGTTCATGGAGACATTCCTTAAAAGAAGGCAAGGTTGAACAATCATTGGTTGGGTGTTCATTTGTTTCACAGATTTGACACACAATGTTTTCAACAGATTTTAATTGACCACTCTTTTTCAATTCTAGTGCCTCGACTTTTCTAGCTAAAGATGCAAACTTGGCTTGAAGGTCATGATCTTCCCTAAGGTTGTATATACCTCCACTAGATGTATGAGGTTGAGCTTTACTCGGTGCCTCATATATACCCGCGGTGTCCCAATTTTGAGCATTTTCAGCTAACAAGTCTAAGTACTCCATTGCTTCATCAGGGTCTTTATCTTTAAAAGTTCTATTGCACATCAATTCAACCATTTGCCTATCTTTAGGTGTTAACCCTTCATAGAAATGTGAAACCAATCTCCATGTTTCAAAACCATGATGAGGGCAAGTACTAAGCAAGTCTCGATACCTATCCCAACATTTGTAAAATGTTTCTCCCGGTTTTTGAGGAAAGTGGTGATTTATCTCTTGAAAGAGTTTGTTCTATGAGATGGGAAAAACTTCTTTAAAAATTATTGTTGCATTTCATCCCAAGCACGAATGGATCCTAGTCTCAAATTTTATAGCCATGTTTTAGCTTTATCTTTTAATGAAAAAGGAAAAAGCTTTAATCTGATGGTGCTGATGCTACAATTTAAGTTATTATATATGTTGCAAACCTCCTCAAATTCCCTTAAATGCAAGTATGGATTTTCCAATTCTACGCCATGAAAAGAAGGTAAAAGTTGAATAATACCTAGTTTAAAATTAAAATGAGATGCATCGGGAGGAAAAACTATGCATGATGGTGCACTTGTTCTTGTGGGATTCATGTGGTCTCTAAGTGTTCTAACACGGTTATTCTCATTATTCTCATTATGAAGTGATTGATTATCTTCTTCGGCCATATTTTCTGAAAATGATGAAGATACCCTACAAAGTCTACCACTTGATGTACATGACCACACTCCCATGCACATGTAGGAATAGAATAAAAGGAAAAAGAAAACAAAAGAAGAAGAAACAAGAGAAAAGAAACAAAGTTATATACATGAAAAGTGAAAAGAGAAAATAAAATAACTACTATAATTTATACAAAACTTACCTCCCCGGCAACGGCGCCAAAAACTTGACACGACGAAAAGATTGATGTCTTCTCCCAAGTGTAGGAGTGTCGAAGTAATAAATAACCCGGCAAGACGGGGTCGAACCACAAAGAGGTTAATTGTATAAATTATAAACAACAACAATAGTAACAACAACAATAATAATAATAGCAATAACAATAACAATAATAATAATAGTACTAATAATAATAGTAGTAGTAGTAGTAGTAGTAGTAGTAGTAGTAGTAGTAATAATAATAAAGAAAGCGAAGGAGAAGAAGAAGATGATGAGAACTTCGAGATGGAATATTAATGTAAAGATTAAACAATGATCAGAACAAATGTCAAGGTTAGAGGTTCCACTAATGGTACGTCAAACAAGTATAGTATAAACAATTAGAAACCACACCAAATAAGGTTCCAATTTGATTATAGATTGTTAACATGATTACATTAGTCATCTTATTCGATTAATGCTAATACTTGTAAATCAAGATTAGTTATTTAACAAGCAAAGTATTAAAGAGTGAACAAGATAACAAATATAAAACATGTTAGTATCAAACATTAAAGTCCATATTAAGTTTACATTATACTTATTCTTACACCATTAGTGTAACCTTTTCACCTTGACATAATTAACTTAGCTATACATAATGAAAGATAGAAAAATAGATAAACAACATAAGAGCATAAAAGTTAACTAAGTAAAGGAAAGGAAATGAAAGGTGACACGACCAAAAGATTGATGTCTTCTCCCAAGTGCAGGAGTGTCGAAGTAATAAATAACCCGGCAAGACTGGGGTCGAACCATAGGGAGGTTAATTGTACAAATTATAGACAACAATTATAAGTAACAATAATAACAATAATAACAACAACAACAATAACAACAACAATTATAATAATAATAATAATAATAATAATAATAATAATAATAATACTAGTAGTAGTAGTAGTAGAAGTAGTAGTAGTAGTAGTAAAGAAAGAGAAGAAGAAGAAGATGATGAGAACTTCAAGTGCAAAAATGATGATATAAAACCATGATAAAAATGTACTTTTAAGTACTAATCACACCCCTCAACCAGCTTATTACTAGTCCTTAGTAATCAAAGCGTTAAAATAGAAAAACAAATTTGCAAATTCCACAAAGCAAGGTATTCATCATTTAACTTCCATTAATCTATCCAGATAAACAAACTCTCATTAAATTTATATATCTGTTCAATACCTCTTAACAAGATATTAATAAACCTTTTTTTTTGTGCTTAATATATCAACACATAATTATGGAGCTTTTCTTGGAAGAAAACAAAATTTTTATTCTAATGTTTAAGGTTAACTTCCTTGGTTGAGATTATTATTTTTGTCTTTTTTTTTCTTTTCTTTTTTTTAACTCTATATACATATAATTTAAAAACATCATGCATCTTTAACCCATGTAACGAGCTTTCAGCTAATGACTCCCAGCCCAGTTGGTCTTAGGGCATTAGGTGTTAAGACACCCCTACGAGCTTAGTAACTCGGGTCGCAGATACTGATATGTAGATAGTGTAATGTTTGATTCCCTTAAGCTTTTCTCCTCAACCCATGTAACAATCATTGGGCCAATAGCTCCCAAGTCAGTTGACTTTAGGGTATTAAGTGTTAAAACACCCCTTCGGGCTTAATTGCTTAGGTTGGGGAGGCTATGAAACCAAACTTATCTACATTTTTATTATCATCATTTTTTTTCTTTTTTTTTTCTTTTTTTTCATGTTTTTTTTCTTAATTATATACAATCCCTTTCCCTTAGTTGTTACCTTTAACAAAAGAACATAAATAATGTAATAATCCAATATGCAACCCACAATCATATGTTAAAGTGTGTATGTGTAAATTAAGGTTTAAGAATACATGTTAAATAAGTATATTAGCAGAATTAAGTAGTAACAATACGAGAGTTTGTAAACCTGAATATTTCAGGAAGTATTATAATAGACCTTGTTAAGAATGGTTACTAAGATGCGTCTCAAGAGTCACTTTAACAAAAGAACTCCTTTACTCTACCATCCTAGTAACAACAATTATGCACATACTTTATGAAATGAAAAATATTTTTTTTTTTATCAACTACTACTCTCTCCCCCCAACCAAAACGAGACATTGTCCTCAATGTTCTAAGGTAGAAAGATAGAGTATAAAAGATATCACCTGAAATAACGAACACTAACAAAACCTGAAACACACTGAAACAAAAATAAGAAATAACAAAACACAATAATAAAACCAAAAGACACAAAAATTCACAAATGAAGGCTCAAATCCAATCTAAGCTTTTTACGGCTTCCCGTAGATGACCAATTTATGCGACTCATGGAAGGATCAATCACAGGAATGAAAGATTGTAGTTGGTCAATCAATTGTTCAGCAGTAGTAGCAGAGATTATGATTTGTCGTGCAGAAGATGTTAGAAATTCCTGTTCCACAGCATGATCAAGAAAAGACAACAACTTATCATAATAACCATTAACATTTAACAAACTTATGGGTTTATGGTGAATGTACACTTGAGCTCAAGAGAAAATATGAAAGATTTCTTCCAATGTGCCTAGACCACCTAGTAAAGCAATGAAAGCATCAACATGGTTAAACATTGCATTCATTTGAGCCGATATTATGGAGACCTGAAGTTCCTCTCCAATTGTTTTTCCAATGATGTCCCCTTATGCCAAAGCTTCAGGGACGACTCCTAAAACTTGACTACCTCTTAAAAATATAGCTATTGACACACCTCCTATTAACCCAAGACTGCCTCCCCCATACACTAAATGAATCTTTCTCTCAGCTAGCACCTGACCAAGATGATTTGCTGATTCTAAAAACTCCTTTTCTTTCCCAGGACTAGATCCACCGAAAACACAAATATTTCTTATTTGATGACTTGAGGAACTTGCCATTTCTACACACTTCTATATTTGTTGAATGTATGGGTTGAGTAGAAATGAAAGGAAGGAAAAGAGGGTTTTATAGATGAGAAAGTAGAAAGGCAATCATAACATCTATATGTAGGCCAGCTAGAGTCTCACACTCTCTCTCTCTCTTTTTATTTATTTATTTATTTACTTTTGAAAAAAACATGTGTATGTACAGGCCATCCTTAATGAATTGTATTTTATCTTCACGGTTTATAGATACCATTCCTAAAGAACGACATTGTGTATTACAAGTCCATCTAGCACATCGATGACAGACTTTTAGTCGTTTTGCACGACGCTTCTTTGCAAAAGTGCTTTTACCTATTCCAGGCATGTGTGAAATAAAGAAATTAGAGGACTCACCTGATAATCGGACCTTTGCTTCAATCAACCAGCGAATATCTTCAGGAATTTCATGATTCATTAATAATCTCAATCTTGCACATCTAGCACGGTAAATTTTTGTAATCGCATTCTGAGGCAGAGCGGGAAAATACTTTTTCAATTTTTTAAGATTAGTGTTCATTTTCAAATGAGAATTGGAAGAGAGCTTCAAAGAATTGCACAGATATATACACAGATATCAGTTATTGTGGGAAACTGAAAGAACCGACTTAAGTCACGGAGTACCGTTGTCCGCCATTTGACCGGGGTGAGAGAAACTAGCAAAAATCACTCAAAAAGAAACACAAAAACAATGTGAGAAAAAAATAATCAACCTTTATCTACAAAATCATTCAAACCAGTTGATTCATTTTCATTAGAAAAATTATCAAAGTAAGCTTTCAAACGATGTCCATTTTCCTTAAAATCATTGTCATTCATTGAATTCTCAATATCACAGGCCCCATAAGGATTTGTCCATCTTAATCTTAGCTCTTTAGAGAATGCATAGAGTTGAGAATCATAAAACAAAACTTTTTGACCAGTATCAATCTTTTGACAATTTTCACAAGTTTTGCAGAATGCATGCGTGTCCTTGAACATGGTGGGCCAATAAAATCCATTTTGAAAGATTTTTGCAATTGTCTTTTTTGACGAGAAATAACTTCCACATGCTTCAGAATGACAAAGTTTAATGACACTTCTTACCTCATTGTCGGGAATGAATCTTTGAAATATTTGATCAGGACAATATTTGAATAAGGTAGGGTCATCACAATAAAAATTCTTCACTTCGTTCAAAAACTTTTCTTTGTCTTGGGTACTCCAATCACCTGGCAAATCTCCTAAAGAAAGAAAATTGATATTTTTATTATACCAAGGCATTGGACTAAAAGAAAGTTAGGATTCGTTAGGAAAGTAATCATCCATTGGTGTGATGTCAGATGTCGAATCTGTTGTCACTGTTGACAAAAGATTCGCATCAACATTTTCTGTGCGTTTGTTATCCGTGATTTCTTTCTTAGAATAAATTATTTGCAAATCTTCAGATTCATCCAACTCATTTTTACTTAAAGTAGATTCAAGTTGATCATAAACTAATTCGTCAATATGATCTACTTCTTGTAAATCATTATCATCTCCAGGTTGCTTGCAAATGTTGAAAATATTCATCTCCAATGTCATGTTTCCAAATGATAGCTTCATCAGTCCATTCCTACAATTAATCAATGCGTTAGAGGTTGCAAGAAACGGACGTCCTAAAATAACAGGAAATGAATTACATGCTTCAACAGGTTCTGTGTCCAAGACAATAAAATCCACAGGATAAATGAATTTATCGACTTGTACTAACACATCTTCAATTATTCCTCTAGGCACTTTTACAGATCTATCGGCAAGTAAAAGAGATATTGAAGTTGGTTTTAACTCACCTAGATTGAGACTATGAAAAACTGAATATGGAAGTAAATTCACACTAGCACCAAGATCAAGTAAGGCTCTTTCAATTTTATGCTCTCCAATAAAGTAGGAAATTGTAGGACAACCAGGGTCTTTATATTTCAAAGCATTATTGTTTTGAAGAATAGCACTTACTTGTTCAGCTATAAAGGCTTTCTTTTTCACGTTCAGTTTCCTCTTCACAGTGCATAGATCTTTCAAAAATTTAGCATAGGAAGGAACCTGTTTAATAGCATCCAGCAAAGGTATATTGATCCTTACCTGTTTGAAAGTTTCAAAGATTTCAGAGTTGTGATTAACTTTCCTTTTTTTGGTCATGGCTTGAGGAAATGGAAGTGCTGGAGGAGAATCAGTCGGTTCTTTGCAATTTTCAGATTCAACCCCTTCCTTACCCTCAGAGATTGACTCATCATCTTTCTCATAAGGTTCAAAAGAGGGTTTTTTAATAACCTTACCACTGCGCAGAGTAGTGACTGATTTGACTTGATCCATGTGTTGGCTTCCGGAACTACTTACATTTGCATTGTATTGCCCCTTGGGATTTTGTTGTGGTTGAGATGGAAACTTACCTTTCTCTTGGAAACTAAGAGCACATGTTAATTTTGCATGAGTATCTTTAAAATCTGTCATGTTTTGAGCAAGTTGAGTATTGATTATCTCTTGCTTTTCAATGAATGCATGCAATGTTTCCTCAAGATTTCTTCTAAGTGGTGGAGCATAAGGAGGTGCATATCCATGAGAATTTTGGAAATTATGGTGTGCTTGAAACGGTGAATGTGAAGTTTGTGCATTCTTGTTCTCACTCTTCCAACTGAAATTTGGGTGATTTCTCCAACCAGGGTTGTATGTTTGGGAGTATGGGTTGTGGTTGGGCCTTTGGAAACTGTTTAAAGCATGGGCTTGTTCATGGAGACATTCCTTAAAAGAAGGCAAGGTTGGACAATCGTTGGTTGAGTGTTCATTTGTTTCACAGATTTGACACACAATGTTTTCAACAGATTTTAATTGACCACTCTTTTTCAATTTTAGTGCCTCGACTTTTCTAGCTAAAGATGCAAACTTGGCTTGAAGGTCATGATCTTCCCTAAGGTTGTACATACCTCCACTAGATGTCTAAGGTTGAGTTTTACTCGGTGCCTCATAAGTACCCGCGGTGTCCCAATTTTGAGCATTTTCAGCTAACAAGTCTAAGTACTTCATTGCTTCATCAGGGTCTTTATCTTTAAAAGTTCCATTGCACATCAATTCAACCATTTGCCTATCTTTAGGTGTTAACCCTTCATAGAAATGTGAAACCAATCTCCATGTTTCAAAACCATGATGAGGGCAAGTACTAAGCAAGTCTCGATACCTATCCCAACATTTGTAAAATGTTTCTCCCGGTTTTTGAGTGAAAGTGGTGATTTGTCTCTTGAAAGAGTTTGTTCTATGAGATGGGAAAAACTTCTTTAAAAACTATTGTTGCATTTCCTCCCAAGCACGAATGGATCCTAGTCTCAAATTTTATAGCCATGTTTTAGCTTTATCTTTTAATGAAAAAGGAAAAAGCTTTAATCTGATGGTGTTCATGCTAAAATTTAAGTTATTATATGTGTTGGACACCTCTTCAAATTCCCTTAAATGCAAGTATGGATTTTCTAATTCCAAACCATGAAAAGAAGGTAAAAGTTGAATAATACCTGGTTTAAAATTAAAATGAGATGCATCGGGAGGAAAAAATATGCATGATGGTGCACTTGTTCTTGTGGGATTCATGTGGTCTCTAAGTGTTCTAGCACGGTTATTGTCATTATTTTCATTATGAAGTGATTGATTATCTTCTTTGGCCATATTTTCTGAAAATGATGAGGATATCCTACAAAGTCTACCACTTGATGAGGCCATATTTTCTCATGCACGTGTAGGAATAAAATAAAAAAGAAGAAGAAAGCAAAAGGAGGAAGAAAATAAAATAAAAAGAAACAAAAGAAAAGAAACAAAGTTATATACAAGAAAGGTGAAAAGAGAAAATAAAATAAATACTATAATTTATACAAGAACTTACCTCCCTGGCAACGACGCCAAAAACTTGACACGACCAAAAGATTGATGTCTTCTCCCAAGTGCAGGAGTGTCGAAGTAATAAATAACCCGGCAAGACTGGGGTCGAACCACAGGGAGGTTAATTGTACAAATTATAGACAACAATTATAAGTAACAATAATAACAATAATAACAACAACAACAACAACAACAATAATAACAACAACTATAATACTAATAATAATAATAATAATAGTAGTAGTAGTAGTAGTAGTAGTAGTAAAGAAAGAGAAGAAGAAGAAGATGATGAGAACTTGAAGATGGAAAATTAATGTAAGGATTAAACAATAATAATAACAAATGTCAAGGTTAGAGGTTCCACTAATGGTATATCAAACAAGTATAGTATAAACTCTTATTATTGAATTGGAAACCACACACAAAGGAGGTTCCAATCAGATTATATATTGTTAACATGATTACATTAGTCATCTTATTCAATTAATACTAATACTTGTAAATCTCATCAAGCATTCATGATTATAACTTATGTTAACAACAAATCAAGTTCCTTTCATAGCTCAGGTGTCGGTTATACCATACATTATGGGCTATGAAAGTGCCAAGCATTTATTGTACCAAGTGTTATACAACATAAATCAAGATTAGTCATTTAACAAGCAAAGTATTAAAGAGTGAACAAGATAACAAATATAAAACATGTTAGTATCAAACATTAAAGTCCATATTAAGTTTACATTATACTTATTCTCACATTATTAGTGTAACCTTTTCACCTTGACATAATTAACTTAGCTAGACATAATGAAAGAAAGCAAAATAGATAAACAAAATAAGAACATAAAAGTTAACTAAGTAAAGGAAAGGAAATGAAAGGCATAAACTTGATATTAATGAAAGCAAAGCATAAACATTACAAAAAATACAAAGAGAGAAAGGAAGAGCATGATCTGGAAACCAATATGCCTAAATGCATGGCAAATTCCTCCTTTTATAGGCCAAAATTGGGAACTATTGATTTGATGACTAATTGATAAGTGGGTGGCCAACTTTTGACTTGGTGACAATCCTTATCTTCTCTTGTCTGCCCAAAACGTCATTGATAACGTCAAAATTGGAGCCAGTTGCAAACATGAAAGCTGTAGGAAATTGTCTCAGCTTGCTTGTGTAAAACATTCAGATCATTTGGACTTCTAGAACTCTAGATATGGCCAAAATACTGAACAGTGCTCGGGCTAGAAGACAAATTCGGGCTTCTTTGTTGTTGCTACAATTTGGAGTTGATAATGGCCTTTTTAGATCTTGGGCTCCATATGAAAGTTGTAGGCGTATGTCTTACCTTTCCATCCATATAAATTGGACCTAAATCTGAGATATATATCTCCAGATATGACCCAATTACCGAACAATGTTCCGGTTTGAATTGCACCGACATCTCTTTTCTAAGTTTGGCCATCTCTTTATCCTTGAAATTTAAGTTCTTAAAGTCATCAATCAATCCTTTCATTTATGTGATAGGCCTGCATTTAAAATAAATATTTACCACAAATTAAAGGTATCTTATATTATTAGATATATTATTATAAAACATGTTTTAGTTAAGGAGTTATTGATACTTCAAGTGCAAAAATGATGATATAAAACCATGATAAAAATGCACTTTTAAGTACTAATCAAAAGGCATAAACTTGATATTAATGAAAGCAAAGCATAAACATTACAAAAAATACAAAGAGAGAAAGGAAGAGCATGATCTTGATCTGGAAACCAAGATGTCTAAATGCTTGGCAAATGCCTCCTTTTATAGGCCAAAATTAGGAACTATTGATTTGATAACTAATTGATAAGTGGGTGGCTAACTCTTGACTTGGTGACAATCCTTATCTACTCTTGTCTGCCCAAAACATCAGTGATAACGTCAAAATTGGAGCCAGTTGAAAACATGAAAGTTGTAGGCAATTGTCTCAGCTTTTTATGTAATCAATTCAGCTCATTTGGACTTCTGAAACTCTAGATATGGCCAAAATACTGAACAGTGTTTGGGCTGGAAGATAGATTCGGGCTTCTTTGTTGTTGCTATAATTTGGAGTTGAAAATGGCCTTTTTAGATCTTGGGCTCCATATGAAAGTTGTAGGCCTATGTCTTACCTTTCTATCCATATAAATTGGACCTAAATCTGAGATATATAGCTCCAGATATGATCCAATTACCGAACAGTATTTCGGTTTGGATTGCACCGACATCTCTTTTCTAAGTTTGGCCATCTCTTTATCCTTGCAATTTAAGTTCTTAAAGTCATCAATCAATCCTTTCATTTATGTGATAGGCCTGCATTTAAAATGAACATTTACCATAAATTAAAGGTATCTTATATTATTAAATATATTATTATAAAACATGTTTTAGTTAAGGAGTTATTGATACTTCAAATGCAAAATGATGATATAAAACCATGATAAAAATAAACTTTTAAGTACAAATCACAAAACATATAAAAATATGATAATCATACAATAATTATTATAAAATCTAGCATATATTATACAAGTATTAAAATTATACTTGAATAAGATTTGTTTAGAGTTCTTCTTAAAATCTTCAAAGGATATCAATCTAAAGTTTTGTTATTATAAAAAATTAATTATTTTTCACTTGGTATAAAAAAAATAATTTCAATAAATCTCTCAGGATTTCAACAACTTCTTATTAAGGGGCACTATTAAACAAGGTTTAATGAACTTAAAGGAATGATATTCAATTTTCTTTCACTGAACATAAATTATAGAGTAAAAGAACAAGCTTAAAAAAAATCAACAACAAAAAAAACTCAAGAAATTTCATTTAACTTTTCACTCATCCAATACATCTATTTATAGGATTAAAGAATGAAAATACTAATTTCTCATTATTAATGAATCCTTATAATAATTCATGAATGATTATTAATTATGATGAATATTTATAATTTATAAATGTTAATGTTTATTAATGCTCATGGTCCATGAATTACTCATACTAACATTCATTATCATCATATAATTAATATATTAGTTAATATACTAAAATATTTTAGAGACTAAAAAAATCATTAATCAAATAAGAATTTAATAGAAAATATTTTTCTTTAACAAAACTTATGCCCAAACTTATAAGCCCACAAACATATTGTCCAACCTACAAAGCTATTTTATATTTTGAAACTTTTGATATCCAAAGGTTTATTGAAAGCAATTTCCCATTTAACTTTAATTAGTTTTTAAAACATGTTAATATATTATGTTCAATTACTTAAGTTAGATTATAAAATCCAACATGGTTTTAACCCTAAATATAAGTAGACCTCATGTATAATTTGAACATTAAAAGTTCTATTTTATATTTTGTAAACCAATTTCAACAATATCCAACGTGAATAGATGTTATTTGACCAATATAAAGACTTAAAGAGTTTGTAGAGAGATATTAATTTGATAGATTTCTATATTAAGAGATGTAGCTTTTAGCTTTGAATCCTTTTTAGTAAAATATTATTGAATTTACTCACTAAGTAGTAAATATAATGTCTTGAATTATTCATGTTTTTATATAAACCAAGACAATACCACTTGCATAATTCTCCACCTTAAGTTTCCTTTGGTTCTTATGGTTGTGTTCATTTTGACATTGATCAACTCCTAGTTTCATAAGTGTTTTAGAGATTTTAACTTTTTAAAATTTTCAAAACTATATTTTTTACTCATATAAGTGATCATTTATTAAGAGTATTATGTTATACTCTAAATGTTATACCAAGATAAGAAACCATTAAGAGCATAACTTACCATTTATCACGCTATAGCTAACACCACATTCATTATAAGAATATGTAAGATAATAATTTATAGACACTACTAAGAATATTATATAACTTAGTTTTTCATTTAAATCTAGAACTTATGATCTCTACTCAACTATATATTGTTACCTTCATTACACTTTTTAATCTTTAAAAGCTTTAAGCTCATTCATCTAGATGAATTATATATAAGCTTTTTCAATAAACCTTTATTTAACATATCCACAATAGTTTCCTTTGACTTTATATAGTCAATAAAAATAATTTCATTTGAGAACAAATATTTGAGGATATTATATCTACAACATATATGTGTAGACTTCATGTTATGCACACTACTTTGTGCCATTTCAATTGCAGACTAATATCACGATAGAAATAAATTGTTGGCATTGGTTTTGACCAATATAGAATATCCTCTAAGAAATTTAGAAGTCACCTGGCTTCTTCTCTAGTTTTATCCAGAGTAATAAATTTTGAATTCATCTTGGACCATGCAATACATGTCTATTTAGAGAATTTTCATGACACAATCACCCATCAAGTGTGAAAATATCTACTAGTAGATTTTAAATTTTTAGTATCGAATATCCAATTGGCATTATTATACCTTTTTAGTACCACTAGGTAAGCAATATAGTATAACCTATAGTCCAAAATATATCTCAAATAATTGAGTACTCTTTTTATTGTTATCCAATTATCCATACTTAGAATACTAGTAAATCTATTTAATTTGTAAATCGAGTAAACAATATCAGATTTTGTACAGGTTTTATACAGTTTATAAAATACATTAGACTTTTAATTATTCAAAAATACTCTAAGTGTTTCATTTTGTTACCTTTATTATTAGAAAAATATAAACTTATATCAATTGGTATTTTAATAGTGCTATTGTTACACTTAGAAAATTTGTTGAGAATTTTCTTAAAATAAGGATATTAGAATAATATTAATCCATCACATGGCTAAGAAATGTTTATTCTTAGTATAATATCTGTAACACCTAAATTTTTCATGTCAAACTTGATAGTTAATATTTTGTTAGTAAATTTGATTATATGATTATTGCTGTCTAAAATTAATATATCAATGGCATAAGATTTATGTATGTTTTTCATATAAATAAAGACTTCATTGATTATAAACTCATTTGACACCATAATTTTCTTAAATATTTCATGTCATTATTCAAAAACTTGTTTCAAACCATATAATAATTTGAGAATCTTAAAGACTTTGTTTTTATGTCTATTAATAATAAACCACTCAAGTTGTACCATATAGACTTAAGAAAGCTATTTTTATATCTCTTTGATGGATTTCAAGCTTGCAAATAACCTTAATGGATATTAACATTTATATAGAAGTTACTATTGCTACACATTGCCTTGGAATATGTCTATCGTTCATTAACTAATAAGCATGTTAGAAAATCAAAACCAAATATTTTGGTTTTCTTTTCTACCTTTTTACTCCTTATCGACTCAACTTCATCATCTTTCAATTAATGATGACTACTTGAACTAGATTTAATCATTCTCCTAAATGAATAATTTTCTTGTTTTTTTAATGGAAAAATATCTTCAAAGATTGTAATATTTCTTATTTAATAATAGTATTAGGATAAAATCTCTAATACTTGATTTGTGCACAAGAAATCAATATGCACTATTATTATAAGCATATTTGATAAATACACAATTCACAGTTCTATGTCTTATCTTAACTTTTTTGGAATCAAGTATTGTCACCTTTACTAGACACCCCTACACTTCAAGATATTAGGAAGGTCTCTTACCTTTCCATAATTCATATGGAATACTCTTTAGCTTTTTATGTTTTACGGGGTAATTTGTTAAGTATATAATTGACATATAAAATTAGCCCTACTAAGTTTAAAAGTGCTCCTGAAACTTATCAATATGGCATTCACCATTTCTTTTAATATTTGATTATTACATTCTACAATTCCATTTTATTAAGGTGAATAAAAAGTAGTAGTTTGGTAGATAATATTATTTTGGAAATAGAATTCACCAAATAATGCTTCATGTTCCACACCTCTATAGCTTTTTATTATATTTATTTTCTAATCAAGTTGATTTATAACTTCATTCTTTTAATGTTTAAACATTTCATGATCCTTATGTTTGTTTCTAAGTAAATAGATATAACAATACTTCATGCATTTATATATAAAATAATGTAATACTTTTTCTGACCTTTATTTGCACATACATTAAGTGAATTAAATCTAGAGATTCACTACTTCTTTCAATTAAATGAAAATAAATTTTTGTGAATTTTGATTATACATAAATCTCACACTTATATATACTTGATAATAAATTAAGATTTATGAACCTTTATGTAAAAGTATAATTCACATTAATGTACTTGTCATGCTATATATCACATGAATCAAGCAAAGAAAAAATGCATTTTCTTTTTCTTTTTCTTTTTCGTGTCTACAATTTTTATTACATTTATTTTCAATAGGTCATCACTAAGATATCTCTCTCCAATGAACTTTTTATTTTTAAAAAATACAAAATTTTCACTCTCAAATACTATCTTAAAATCATTTTTGCTCCACAATAAGCCCCACATTAAGTTCATCCTAATGTCAATAACATGAAGCACATTGTAAGTCATTGTTAGAATGACCTTCCCAATACCTAATACCTTAGAAGTTAATGACACGACTAAAAGATTGATGTCTTTTTTCAAGTACAGGAGTGTCGAAGTAATAAATAACCCGACAAGACCGGGGTCGAACCATAGGGAGGTTAATTATACAAATTATAAACAACAATAATAGCAATACCAACAATAATAACACTAACAACAACAATAACAACAACAACAACAACAACAACTATAATAATAATAATAATAATAACAGCAACGACAGTAGTAGTAGTAGTAAAGAAAGAGAAGAAGAAGATGATGATGAGAACTTGAAGATGGAAAAAACCAATTAAAATTTTGAAAAAACCTACCGGTTTGGTTCGGTTTTGGTTTTATAAGTAAAAAAATTGAAAAACCAAACCAAACTGCACCGAAACTGGAAAAAACCAAGCCAAAACTGGAAAACAAACCGAGCCAAAACTGGAAAAACACCGAGCCAAAATCAAAAAAACTAAAAAAACCGAGCCAAAACCAAAAAAATCGAGCCAAAACCAAAAAAACCGAGCCAAACTGGAAAAATCGAGCCAACCTAGTTTGAACCGGTTTTTTCCCTAAAAAACCGAACCGAAATCGGTCTGTTTGACCCAGTTTCGGTTCAGTTTCAGTGTTTTTTTCAATTTTTTTTGGTTTGGTTATTTTTTTTTTTATAAAAACCAAACCGAACTGAAAATGAACACCCCTAGCTCAGGTGTCAGTTATACCATATAGTATGGGCTATGAAAGTGCCAAGCATTTGTTGTACTAAGTGCTATACAACATAAATCAAGATTAGTCATTTAACAAGCAAAGTATTAAAGAGTGAACAAGATAACAAATACAAAACATGTTAGTATCAAACATTAAAGTCCATATTAAGTTTGACACTATACTTATTCTTACACCATTGGTGTAACCTTTTCACCTTGACATAATAAACTTAGCTAGATATAATGAAAGAAAGAAAAATAAATAAACAAAATAAGAACACAAATAAGATAAGAGTTAACTAAGTAAAGGAAAGGAAATGAAAGGCATAAACTTGATAATAATAAAGCACAAACATTACAAAAAATACAAAGAGATAAAGCAAGAGCATGATCTTGATCTAGAGACCATGATGCCTATACTTATTCTTACACAATTAGTGTAACCTTTTCACCTTGACATAATAAACTTAGCTAGACATAATGAATGAAAGAAAAATAGATAAACAAAATAAGAACATAAATAAGATAAGAGTTAATGACACGACCAAAAGATTGATGTCTTCTCCCAAGTGCAGGAGTGTCGAAGTAATAAATAACCCGGCAAGACCGGGGTCGAACCACAAGGAGGTTAATTGTACAAATTATAAACAACAATAATAGCAATAACAACAATAACTATAATAATAATAATAATAATAGCAGCAGCAGCAGTAGTAGTAGTAGTAGTAGTAGTAGTAGTAGTAATAATAATAATAATAAAGAAAGAGAAGAAGAAGATGATGATGAGAACTTGGAGAAGGAATATTAATGTAACGATTAAACAATGATAATAAAAATTGTCAAGGTTAGAGGTTCCACTAATGGTATGTCAAACAAGTATAATATAAACTCTTATTATTCAATTGGAAACCACACATAAAGAAAGTTCCAATTGGATTATAGATTGTTAACATGATTATATTAGTCATCTTATTCAATTATTGCTCATACTTGTAAATCTCGTCAAGCATTCGTGATTATAACTTATGTTAACAACAAATCAAGTTCCTTTCATAGCTTAGGTGTCGGTTATACCATACAATATGGGCTATGAAAGTGCCAAGCATTTGTTGTACCAAGTGTTATACAACATAAATCAAGATTAGTCATTTAACAAGCAAAGTATTAAAGAGTAAACAAGATAACAAATATAAAACATGTTAGTATCAAACATTAAAGTCCATATTAAGTTTACATTATACTTATTTTTACACCATTAGTGTAACCTTTTCACCTTGACATAATTAACTTAGCTAGACATAATGAAAGAAAGAAAAATAGATAAACAAAATAAGAACATAAAAGTTAACTAAGTAAAGGAAAGGAAATGAATGGCATAAACTTGATATTAATAAAAGCAAAGCATAAACATTACAAAAAATACAAAGAGAGAAAGGAAGAACATGATCTTGATCTGAAAACCAAGATGCCTAAATGCATGGCAAATGCCTCCTTTTATAGGAAAAAATTGGGAACTATTGATTTGATGACTAATTGATAAGTGGGTGGGCAACTCTTGACTTGGTGACAAGGCTTATCTTCTCTTGTCTGCCCAAAACGTCATTGATAACGTCAAAATTGGAGCCAATCAAAAACATGAAAGTTGTAGACAATTGTCTCATCTTTCTTTTGTAAAAAATTCAGCATATTTGGACTTCTAGAACTCTCAATATGGCCAAAATACCGAACAGTACTCGGGTTGGAAGACAGATTCGGGTTTCTTTGTTGTTGCTACAATTTGGATTTGAAAATGGCCTTTTTAGATCTTGGGCCTATGTATTACTTTTCCATCCATATAAATTGGACCTAAATCTGAGATCTAAATCTTGGTTTCTTTGTTGTAGGCCTATGTATTAATTTTCCATCCATATAAATTGGACCTAAATCTGAGATCTATAGCTCTAGATATGACCCAATTACCGAACAGTGTTCCGGTTTAGATTGCACCGACATCTCTTTTCTAAGTTTGGCCATCTCTTTATCCTTGCAATTTAAGTTCTTCAAGTCATCAATCAATCCTTTTATTTATGTGATAGGCCTGCTTTTAAAATGAACATTTACTACAAATTAAAGGTATCTTATATTATTAGATATATTATTAGTCAATCCAAACCGTAAAGATTGGTCCCTACGACTAGTTGATGCTTTGTGGGCATATCGCACTACTTATAAGACCTCTTTAGGAATGTCTCCTTATAGGCTAGTTTATGGAAAGCCTTGTCATCTCCCTATTGAGATTGAGCATCGTGCATATTGGGTCATTCAGCAATTCAGTGACAATGAAAACGAGGTTGGCAAAAATAGAAACTTCAATTGGATGAATTAGAGGAGTTGAGAAATGATGCATTTGAAAATGCAAAAATTTCTAAATACAAGATGAAAACTTTGCATGATAAACATATTCTTAGAAAATCCTTTCATGTTGGTCAAAAGGTTTTCTTGTATAATTTATGATTACATCTCTTTCCTGGGAAGTTGAGGACAAAATGGATTGGTCCATTTGTGATTAAATCCATCTCTGAGCATGGTGCATTTGAGGTAGAAAATCCCAAGAATGGAAATATTTTTAAAATAAATGGTCATCGATTGAAACCTTATCTTGAAAACATTGTGGCTGAAGTTGAGACATTGGATCTTAAAGATCCAATACCATTGTAGTATCAGAAGTAATTAGTTTTTATTTTTATTTTTATTTTTCATTTTCATTTTTTTCTTTTTTCTTCCATCTCTTATATTTTCTTGTTCATGCATTTGGGACAATGTATTATTTTAAGTTGGGGAATGTGAGGTTCTTTATTTAAAAAAAAAACATCAATGTTTTCTTTTAGTTGTGATATACAGGTTAAAAAAAATCAAGCAAGAAGTTAGCTTATGCCCAATTCAATCAGACATTCATCCTTGAAAACAGAAGGGGAGTAACAATTTTCAAATCTTTATACTTTTCTTCTTTTTCTCTTTTATATTGAGGATAATGTAAAACTTAATTTTAGATATTTCATTATGTTGAATGCTTGAGATAACCATGCTTGTTAAAAAAAAAAAACTTGCATTCGTATATGCATGAGACTTGTTTAGGATCATCATTACATTTTTGGATTCATCATTATATTGAACATTGTGTGCTTTAATTTGGGATAGATAATATCTTATAAAGCAAGATATAACATACTTTTTTTAAGATTACTGAAGTACATCTTTCCTTGTAAAAGTTGTGTGATTATGCACGAAAGATGAGTATGATGCTTTACTTGTAATTATCCCTTTTGATCTAGTCCTAAACAAGGTTTAAGAAAAATGAAAGAAAAAAAATATATAGATATTTCTCTAGTTTGTTACCTTGTTTGTGTTGATGAGAAGGGAAGATTATAAGTTGAGTTTTCATATGAATCAATTATGTTGGTTGCACGATAAATATGACCGAATATGGAAATTTTGTATAGATGTTTGATTTAGAGAATGTGAGTATGCTTATTTTTCATTATTTGTTATTGTATACACTAAGTTAAAGATACCAATGTTTGCATGATAGGTCCTTCAAGTGTGATGAATCAAGCCTTATTATGATTGTTATTATTCTTTTTATTTCAAAGGTTTTATATTTTGTTTTGCTTGAGGACTAGCAAAATCTAAGTTGGGGGGTGTGATTGTGCATCAAAAGTGTCATTAAGTCTCTTATTTTACATATGTATTTATTGTTTTTATTTGTTTTTTTATATATAATAATTGATGTGCTTTTTAGTAATGAAGTTTGTTTGAATATTTAGATAGGTTTTTAGAGCTTAAATGAATTAATTCAGGAAATTCAATGTCAGGATTCAGAACAAAGAATTGAAGAGAAAATTAGCTGAAGATTGAAGCAAATCTTGGTTCAAATCAGTGCTCCAAATTTGTCCCAAAAATCAATTCTATTTCAATTCTAGAAAAGAATATCATATGATCTATTTCAAGCCCAAACTTGCTTTATGTTGTGTGCAAACTTCAACCATTAAACACTCAAGGTTTCAATGTCAATCTTAGCCCAAATAATAGGTATATTTGTATACTTATTTGATGCTTAAATTCAGCCCCAAATCAGCCCCAAATCAACCTTCAAATCAGCCCAAAAACAATCCATGATCTTACATGTCCACACAACAACAATTGATTTATTTTGGGTAATCCATTGATCCAAAAAGGCAAGCACATAGATGGAAAGCTAGAGGGGATATTTTTACATTATTTTGGGTAAAAAATAAGAAAGAGATAGCTCATAAATGAGGAAGAAAAACATGCACCAAAGTGGTTGCAAAGTTGTCCTGATTTGATGTTTCAGAACACCTTTCGGTGTTTTGCCCATAACTTTTAACTCAGGTGTCCAAATGAGCTATTCTTTAATGATCTGGAAAGGTGACAAAATTTCCTATAAATATGTCTCTAAATAGACATCTCGAGAGGAGGCTTCTAGGAGGGTCAAATAGCTGTCCAAAGTTAGAGTCAGATTTGTGTCCAAATTTTTTCTGAAATTGTGTTGTGTTCTTCTTTATAGATTTTAGTTTTTTAGTTTGTAAAACTTATTATTTTAGTTTGATTCAAGTTATTTCATGTTTATTGAAGTGTTATTATATATAATCATGGTTGGCTAAACTCTTTCTTGGATCCAAATCAAGGATAATGGTGATTGAGGTGAGTTCTTTAGGATATGAATGAATCTTAATGTTTATCTTCTCATTTTCTTCATGAATGATTTATTATTGCAAAGAAATTTTAGAAATCATTTAGATAATGTTATAATCTTGAATTTTTATGCATAAATTTTAGTTTTGGTATAGAGATTGCTTGATTCAATGTCTTACTTAATATGAAAGTACTTGTTCATTCTTAAGCAATAAATCTTCATCTTTCTAAACTTCATTGTAATATCTTTCGAACTAATATCACCATAGTTGATATTAGGTTGAGTTATCTTATATATGTTGAAGAAATCACCAATACATCACCATTAAAATTGATTTGGACCAAGACTTACTTTTTCTTGTCATTTAAAATCTATTTACACTTTTTCATCTTTGAAAACAAATCCATCAATTATTTCCAACCAAGTTATTGTTAATTTAATTTCTCTTGAGTTTTTTTTTGTTACCTAGCTTAATTTCCATATCTAGCTCTCTGTGGATATGACCTCGATCTTACCGAGTTAATTGCTACATCGCATACTCATGCACTTGCGAGTTAAAACAAGCCGATCATAAAAAGCGGTCAAGCATGTATGTACAAGTAGTTGTGATTGTGGCTCACATCTTCCCTTTGTTTTACATCCAAGAAAGACTTAAATGTCCTCTACTGGTTAGGGATAGGCTTCCTATCCAGTTTTCTTAAAAACTGGCAAACAGGGTCTTTTTTAGTCAAATTCCCAAGACTATGTCAAACATGTTCTTTATGAAAATGGGTTCATAAGTTATGAATTGCGCGATACTTAGCTTGACTATGATGAGACTTAAGAGTCAATAGAAGATTATCTAAAGGCTCTCTGTGTTTTGAAATAAATCCCACCTTTTGATAATTTTCACAGGTTTTGCGGAATGCATGTGATTCCTTGAATATGGGCTAGTAAAATTCACTTTGTAAGATTTCTACAGTTCTCTTTTTTGATGAGAAATGATCCCTCACGTGCCTTAAAGTGACAAAATTTAATAACATTACTTACCTTATTGTCGGAAATGCATCTTTGAAATATTTGATCAAGACAATAATTGAATAAGTAAGGGTAATCCTAATAAAATTTTTGCACATTGCTCATAAATTTTCTTTTGTCTTCGGTACTCTAGTGAGTTGGAAAAAATCCTGAAGCAAGAAAATTGATAATTTTAGCAAACCAAGGCATTGAACTAAGAGAAAGTAGAGATTCATTAGGAAAGTAATCATCAATTGGTGTGATGTCGGGTGTCGAATCTGTTGTCACTTTTGATAAAAGATCTGCATCAATATTTTTTGTGCCTTTTTCATCCTTGATTTCTTCTTGATTAGTCATGGCATGAGGAAATGGAAGTGCTGGTAGGGAATTAGTCTTTTCCTTGCAATATTCAGATTCAACCCCTTCCTTACCCTTAGAGATTGACTCATCATCTTTCTCACAAGATTCAAGAGTGGGTTTTTTAATAACCTTACCACTACGAAGAGTGATGACTGATTTGACTTGATCCATGTGTTGATTTCCATAACTATTTGCATTTGCATTGTATTGCTCCTTAGGATTTTGCTATGGTTAAGATGGAAACTTATCTTTCTCTTGAAAACTGAGAGCTAATGTGAATTTTACAAGAGTATCTTTAAAATCTGTTATACTTTGAGCAAGTTGAGTGTTGATTGTCTCTTTCTTTTTAATAAATGCATACAAAGTTTCCTCCAAATTTCTTGTAGGAGGTGGAGCATAAGGAGGTGCATATCCATGAGAATTTTAAAAATTATGGTGTGTTTGAAATTGTGGTGGTAAAGTTTGTGCATTGTCACTCTTCCAACTGAAATTTTGGTGATTTATCCAACCAAGGTTGTATGTTTATAAGTATGGGTTGTGGTTGGCCTTTTGGAAACTATTTAAAGCATGGGCTTGTTCATGGAGACATTCCTTAAAAGAAGGCAAGGTTGGACAATCATTTGTTTCATAGATTTGACACACAATGTTTTCAACAAATTTTAATTGACCACTCTTTTTCAATTATAGCGCCTCAACTTTTCTAGCTAAAGATGCAAACTTGACTTAAAGGTCATAATCTTCCCTAAGGTTGTACATACCTCTACTAGATGTTTGAGATTGAGTTTTACTCGGTGCCTCATAAGTACACACAAATTATAGTAGAGGTATGTACAACCTTAGAGAAGATCATGACCTTCAAGCCAAGTTTGCATCTTTAGCTAGAAAAGTAAGGAAGGGGTTAAATCTGAACATTGCAAAGAAAAGACTGATTCCCTTCCAGCACTTCTATTTTCTCATGCCATGACCAATTAGGAAGAAATCAAAGATGAAAAAGGCAACAAAAATGTTGATGCATATCTTTTATCAAAAGTGACAACAGATTCGACACCCGACATCACACCAATCGATGATTACTTTCCTGATGAATAGACTTTCTCTTAGTTCAATGCCTTAGTCTGCTAAAAATATCAATTTTCTTTCTTCAGGATTTTTGCTAGCGCACTAGAGTACCGAACACAAAAGAACACTTGTGAAAATTACCAAAAAAGTGGGATTTATTTCGAAACACAAAGAGTCTTTAGATAATCTTCTATTGACTCTTAAGTCTGATCATAGTTGAGATAAGCATCGTGCAATTCATGATTTATGGCCCCATTTTCATAAAGAACATGATCGACTCAATCTTGGAAATCTGACTAAAAAAGACCCTATTTGCCAGTTTTTAAGAAAAGGCCATTTTCTAGGTCTGCAACTTTCATATAGAGTCCAAGATTTAAAAAGATCATTTTCAAGTCCAAATTGTAGCAACAACAAAGAAGCCTGAATCTGTCCTCCAGCCCTAGCACTATTTAGTATTTTGGCCATATCTAGAGTTTTAGAAGTCCAAATGAGTTGAATGTTTTACACAAGAAAGCTGAGATAATTGCCTACAACTTTCATGTTTTCAAGTGGCTCCAATTTTGATGTTATCAATGACGTTGTGGGCAGAAAATAGAAGATAAGGATTGTCACCAAGTCAAGAGTTAGTCACCCACTCATCAATTAGTCATCAAATCAATAGTTCCTAATTTTGGCCGAGAAAAGGAGGCATTTTCCATGCATTTAGGCATCATGGTCTTTACATCAAGATCATGCTCTTGCTTTATCTCTTTGTATTTTTTGTAATGTTTGTGCTTTGTTTTCATTACTATCAAGTTTATGCCTTTCATTTCCTTTCCTTTACTTAGTTAACTCTTATCTTATTTGTGTTCTTA